>OY734959.1:6462664-8969664 GCA_963457585.1 Spergularia bocconei
TGCTTGTTTTCTACTTTTATGCTTATTCTTTAATTCTATGCTTATTTTTGCATTCTTATGACATGGAGTCGAGTATATGCGTTAAGGTTGTTGTAAAAGTGAACCAAATGTCATTTCTAACAACACTGATTCCACAACATTCACACATTTGAATCAAACTTGTAAAACGAACTGGGCAGGCTTGTATTCCACTTTTAAGCTTATTCTTTGATTCTAAGCTTATTTTTGAATTCTAATGACGTGGAGACGATTATATGTGTTAGGGTTGTCATAAAAGTAAACCAAATGTCATTTCTAACCACACTCATTCCACAACATTCACGCATTTGAATCAAACTCGTAAAACGAACTGTGCATGCTAGTTTTCTACCTTTAAGCTTATTCTTTAATTCTAAGCTTATTTTTGAATTCTAATGACATGGAGACGATTATATGGGTTAGGGTTGTCATAAAAGTAAATCAAATGTCATTTTTAACCACACTCATTCCACAACATCCAAATGTCATTTGAATCAAAATTGTAAAACGAACTGTGCATGCTAGTATTCTACTTTTAAGCTTATTCTTTGATTCTAAGCTTATTTTTGCATTCTAATGACATGGAGACAATTGTATGCGTTAAGGTTGTTGTAAAAGTGAACCAAATGTCATTTCTAACCACACTCATTCCACAACATTCACAAATTTGAATCAAACTTGTAAAACGAACTGTGCATGCTTGTATTCAACTTTTAAGCTTATTTTTTTATTCTAAGCTTATTTTTGAATTCTAATGACATGGAGACGATTATATGTGTTAGGGTTGTCATAAAAGTAAACCAAATGTCATTTTTAACCACACTCATTCCACAACATTCACACATTTGAATCAAACTTGTAAAACGAACTGTGCATGCTAGTTTTCTACTTTTAAGCTTATTCTTTAATTCTATGCTTATTTTTGCATTCTTATGACATGGAGACGAGTATATGCGTTAAGGTTGTTGTAAAAGTGAACCAAATGTCATTTCTTACCACACTCATTCCACAACATTCACACATTTGAATCAAACTTGTAAAACGAACTGTGCATGTAGTATTCTACTTTTAAGCTTATTCTTTGATTCTAAGCTTATTTTTGAATTCTAATGACATGGAGACGATTATATGTGTTAGGATTGTCATAAAAGTAAACCAAATGTCATTTCTTACCAAACTCATTCCACAACATTCACGCATTTGAATCAAACTTGTAAAACGAACTGTGCAGGCTTGTATTCTACTTTTAAGCTTATTCTTTGATTCTAAGCTTATTTTTGAATTCTAATGACGTGGAGACGATTATATGTGTTAGGGTTGTCATAAAAGTAAACAAAATGTCATTTCTAACCACACTCATTCCACAACATTCAGGCATTTGAATCAAACTCGTAAAACGAACTGTGCATGCTAGTTTTCTACTTTTAAGCTTATTCTTTAATTCTAAGATTATTTTTGAATTCTAATGACGTGGAGACGATTATATGTGTTAGGGTTGTCATAAAAGTAAACCAAATGTCATTTCTAACCACACTCATTCCACAACATTCACGCATTTGAATCAAACTCGTAAAACGAACTGTGGATGCTAGTTTTCTACTTTTAAGCTTATTCTTTAATTCTAAGCTTATTTTTGAATTCTAATGACGTGGAGACGATTATATGTGTTAGGGTTGTCATAAAAGTAAACCAAATGTCATTTCTTACCAAACTCATTCCACAACATTCACACATTTGAATCAAACTTGTAAAACGAACTGTGCATGCTTGTATTCTACTTTTAAGCTTATTCTTTGATTCTAAGCTTATTTTTGCATTCTAATGACATGGAGACGATTATATGTGTTAGGGTTGTCCTAAAAGTAAACCAAATGTCATTTTTAATCACACTCATTCCACAACATTCACACATTTGAATCAAAATTGTAAAACGAACTGTGCATGCTAGTATTCTACTTTTAAGCTTATTCTTTGATTCTAAGCTTATTTTTGCATTCTTATGACATGGAGACGAGTATATGCGTTAAGTTTGTTGTAAAAGTGAACAAAATGTCATTTCTAACCACACTGATTCCACAACATTCACACATTTGAATCAAACTTGTAAAACGAACTGTGCATGCTAGTTTTCTAATTTTAAGCTTATTCTTTAATTCTAAGCTTATTTTTTAATTCTAATGACGTGGAGACGATTATATGTGTTAGGGTTGTCATAAAAGTAAACCAAATGTCATTTCTTACCAAACTCATTCCACAACATTCACACATTTGAATCAAACCTGTAAAACGAACTGTGCATGCTTGTATTCTACTTTTAACCCTATTTTTTGATTCTAAGCTTATTTTTGAATTCTAATGACATGGAGACGATTATATGTGTTAGGGTTGTCATAAAAGTACACCAAATGTCATTTCTTACCACACTCATTCCACAACATTCACACATTTGAATCAAACTTGTATAACGAACTGTGCATGCTAGTATTCTACTTTTAAGCTTAATCTTTGATTCTAAGCTTATTTTTGAATTCTAATGACATGGAGACGATTATATGTGTTAGTGTTGTCATAAAAGAAAACCAAATGTCATTTCTAACCACACTCATTCCACAACATTCACACATTTGAATCAAACTTGTAAAACGAACTGTGCATGCTAGTATTCTACTTTTAAGCTTATTCTTTGATTCTAATCTTATTTTTGAATTCTAATGACATGGAGACGATTATATGGGTTAGGGTTGTCATAAAAGTAAACCAAATGTCATTTTTAACCACACTCATTCCACAACATTCACACATTTGAATCAAACTTGTAAAACGAACAATGCAGGCTTGTATTCTACTTTTAAGCTTATTTTTTTATTCTAAGCTTATTTTTGAATTCTAATGACATGGAGACGATTATATGTGTTAGGGTTGTCATAAAAGAAAACCAAATGTCATTTCTAACCACACTCATTCCACAACATTCTCACATTTGAATCAAACTTGTAAAACGAACTGTGCATGCTAGTATTCTACTTTTAAGCTTATTCTTTGATTCTAAGCTTATTTTTGAATTCTAATGACATGGAGACGATTATATGTGTTAGCGTTGTCATAAAAGAAAACCAAATGTCATTTTTAACCACACTAATTCCACAACATTCACACATTTGAATCAAACTCGTAAAACGAACTGTGCATGCTAGTTTTCTAATTTTAAGCTTATTCTTTAATTCCAAGCTTATTTTTGAATTCTAATGACGTGGAGACGATTATATGTGTTAGGGTTGTCATAAAAGTAAACCAAATGTCATTTCTTACCAAACTCATTCCACAACATTCACACATTTGAATCAAACCTGTAAAACGAACTGTGCATGCTTGTATTCTACTTTTAAGCCTATTTTTTAATTCTAAGCTTATTTTTGAATTCTAATGACATGGAGACGATTATATGTGTTAGGGTTGTCATAAAAGTACACCAAATGTCATTTCTTACCACACTCATTCCACAACATTCACACATTTGAATCAAACTTGTAAAACGAACTGTGCATGCTAGTATTCTACTTTTAAGCTTATTCTTTGATTCTAAGCTTATTTTTGAATTCTAATGACATGGAGACGATTGTATGCGTTAAGGTTGTTGTAAAAGTGAACCAAATGTCATTTCTAACCACACTCATTCCACAACATTCACACATTTGAATCAAACTTGTAAAACGAAATGTGCATGCTAGTATTCTACTTTTAAGCTTATTCTTTGATTCTAAGCTTATTTTTGAATTCTAATGACATGGAGACGATTATATGTGTTAGCGTTGTCATAAAAGTAAACCAAATGTCATTTCTAACCACACTCATTCCACAACATTCACACATTTGAATCAAACTTGTAAAACGAACTGTGCATGCTTGTTTTCTACTTTTATGCTTATTCTTTGATTCTAAGCTTATTTTTGAATTCAAATGACATGGAGACGATTATATGTGTTAGGGTTGTCCTAAAAGTAAACCAAATGTCATTTTTAACCACACTCATTCCACAACATTCACACATTTGAATCAAAATTGTAAAACGAACTGTGCATGCTAGTATTCTACTTTTAAGCTTATTCTTTGATTCTAAGCTTATTTTTGCATTCTAATGACATGGAGACAATTGTATGCGTTAAGGTTGTTGTAAAAGTGAACCAAATGTCATTTCTAACCACACTCATTCCACAACATTCACAAATTTGAATCAAACTTGTAAAACGAACTGTGCATGCTTGTATTCTACTTTTAAGCTTATTTTTTTATTCTAAGCTTATTTTTGAATTCTTATGACATGGAGACGAGTATATGCGTTAAGGTTGTTGTAAAAGTGAACCAAATGTCATTTCTAACCACACTAATTCCACAACATTCACACATTTGAATCAAACTTGTAAAACGAACTGTGCATGCTTGTATTCTACTTTTAAGCTTATTCTTTGATTCTAAGCTTATTTTTTAACTCTAATGACGTGGAGACGATTATATGTGTTAGGGTTGTCATAAAAGTAAACCAAATGTCATTTCTAACCACACTCATTCCACAACATTCACGCATTTGAATCAAACTCGTAAAACGAACTGTGGATGCTAGTTTTCTACTTTTAAGCTTATTCTTTAATTCGAAGCTTATTTTTGAATTCTAATGACGTGGAGACGATTATATGTGTTAGGGTTGTCATAAAAGTAAACCAAATGTCATTTCTTACCAAACTCATTCCACAACATTCACACATTTGAATCAAACTTGTAAAACGAACTGTGCATGCTTGTATTCTACTTTTAAGCTTATTCTTTGATTCTAAGCTTATTTTTGCATTCTAATGACATGGAGACGATTATATGTGTTAGGGTTGTCCTAATAGTAAACCAAATGTCATTTTTAATCACACTCATTCCACAACATTCACACATTTGAATCAAAATTGTAAAACGAACTGTGCATGCTAGTATTCTACTTTTAAGCTTATTCTTTGATTCTAAGCTTATTTTTGCATTCTTATGACATGGAGACGAGTATATGCGTTAAGGTTGTTGTAAAAGTGAACCAAATGTCATTTCTAACCACACTGATTCCACAACATTCACACATTTGAATCAAACTTGTAAAACGAACTGTGCAGGATTGTATTCTACTTTTAAGCTTATTCTTTGATTCTAAGCTTATTTTTGAATTCTAATGACATGGAGACGATTATATGTGTTAGGGTTGTCCTAAAAGTAAACCAAATGTCATTTTTAACCACACTCATTCCACAACATTCACACATTTGAATCAAACTTGTAAAACGAACAATGCAGGCTTGTATTCTACTTTTAAGCTTATTTTTTTATTCTAAGCTTATTTTTGAATTCTAATGACATGGAGACGATTATATGTGTTAGGGTTGTCATAAAAGTACACCAAATGTCATTTCTTACCACACTCATTCCACAACATTCTCACATTTGAATCAAACTTGTAAAACGAACTGTGCATGCTAGTATTCTACTTTTAAGCTTATTCTTTGATTCTAAGCTTATTTTTGAATTCTAATGACATGGAGACGATTATATGTGTTAGCGTTGTCATAAAAGAAAACCAAATGTCATTTTTAACCACACTAATTCCACAACATTCACACATTTGAATCAAACTCGTAAAACGAACTGTGCATGCTAGTTTTCTAATTTTAAGCTTATTCTTTAATTCCAAGCTTATTTTTGAATTCTAATGACGTGGAGACGATTATATGTGTTAGGGTTGTCATAAAAGTAAACCAAATGTCATTTCTTACCAAACTCATTCCACAACATTCACACATTTGAATCAAACTTGTAAAACGAACTGTGCATGCTAGTTTTCTACTTTTAAGCTTATTCTTTAATTCTATGCTTATTTTTGCATTCTTATGACATGGAGACGAGTATATGCGTTAAGGTTGTTGAAAAAGTGAACCAAATGTCATTTCTAACCACACTAATTCCACAACATTCACACATTTGAATCAAACTTGTAAAACGAACTGTGCAGGCTTGTATTCTACTTTTAAGCTTATTCTTTGATTCTAAGCTTATTTTTTAACTCTAATGACGTGGAGACGATTATATGTGTTAGGGTTGTCATAAAAGTAAACCAAATGTCATTTCTAACCACACTCATTCCACAACATTCACGCATTTGAATCAAACTCGTAAAACGAACTGTGGATGCTAGTTTTCTACTTTCAAGCTTATTCTTTAATTCGAAGCTTATTTTTGAATTCTAATGACGTGGAGACGATTATATGTGTTAGGGTTGTCATAAAAGTAAACCAAATGTCATTTCTTACCAAACTCATTCCACAACATTCACACATTTGAATCAAACTTGTAAAACGAACTGTGCATGCTTGTATTCTACTTTTAAGCTTATTCTTTGATTCTAAGCTTATTTTTGCATTCTAATGACATGGAGACGATTATATGTGTTAGGGTTGTCCTAAAAGTAAACCAAATGTCATTTTTAATCACACTCATTCCACAACATTCACACATTTGAATCAAAATTGTAAAACGAACTGTGCATGCTAGTATTCTACTTTTAAGCTTATTCTTTGATTCTAAGCTTATTTTTGCATTCTTATGACATGGAGACGAGTATATGCGTTAAGGTTGTTGTAAAAGTGAACCAAATGTCATTTCTAACCACACTGATTCCACAACATTCACACATTTGAATCAAACTTGTAAAACGAACTGTGCAGGATTGTATTCTACTTTTAAGCTTATTCTTTGATTCTAAGCTTATTTTTGAATTCTAATGACATGGAGACGATTATATGTGTTAGGGTTGTCCTAAAAGTAAACCAAATGTCATTTTTAACCACACTCATTCCACAACATTCACACATTTGAATCAAACTTGTAAAACGAACAATGCAGGCTTGTATTCTACTTTTAAGCTTATTTTTTTATTCTAAGCTTATTTTTGAATTCTAATGACATGGAGACGATTATATGTGTTAGGGTTGTCATAAAAGTACACCAAATGTCATTTCTTACCACACTCATTCCACAACATTCTCACATTTGAATCAAACTTGTAAAACGAACTGTGCATGCTAGTATTCTACTTTTAAGCTTATTCTTTGATTCTAAGCTTATTTTTGAATTCTAATGACATGGAGACGATTATATGTGTTAGCGTTGTCATAAAAGAAAACCAAATGTCATTTTTAACCACACTAATTCCACAACATTCACACATTTGAATCAAACTCGTAAAACGAACTGTGCATGCTAGTTTTCTAATTTTAAGCTTATTCTTTAATTCCAAGCTTATTTTTGAATTCTAATGACGTGGAGACGATTATATGTGTTAGGGTTGTCATAAAAGTAAACCAAATGTCATTTCTTACCAAACTCATTCCACAACATTCACACATTTGAATCAAACCTGTAAAACGAACTGTGCATGCTTGTATTCTACTTTTAAGCCTATTTTTTAATTCTAAGCTTATTTTTGAATTCTAATGACATGGAGACGATTATATGTGTTAGGGTTGTCATAAAAGTACACCAAATGTCATTTCTTACCACACTCATTCCACAACATTCACACATTTGAATCAAACTTGTAAAACGAACTGTGCATGCTAGTATTCTACTTTTAAGCTTATTCTTTGATTCTAAGCTTATTTTTGAATTCTAATGACATGGAGACGATTGTATGCGTTAAGGTTGTTGTAAAAGTGAACCAAATGTCATTTCTAACCACACTCATTCCACAACATTCACACATTTGAATCAAACTTGTAAAACGAACTGTGCATGCTAGTATTCTACTTTTAAGCTTATTCTTTGATTCTAAGCTTATTTTTGAATTCTAATGACATGGAGACGATTATATGTGTTAGCGTTGTCATAAAAGTAAACCAAATGTCATTTCTAACCACACTCATTCCACAACATTCACACATTTGAATCAAACTTGTAAAACGAACTGTGCATGCTTGTTTTCTACTTTTATGCTTATTCTTTGATTCTAAGCTTATTTTTGAATTCAAATGACATGGAGACGATTATATGTGTTAGGGTTGTCCTAAAAGTAAACCAAATGTCATTTTTAACCACACTCATTCCACAACATTCACACATTTGAATCAAAATTGTAAAACGAACTGTGCATGCTAGTATTCTACTTTTAAGCTTATTCTTTGATTCTAAGCTTATTTTTGCATTCTAATGACATGGAGACAATTGTATTTGTTAAGGTTGTTGTAAAAGTGAACCAAATGTCATTTCTAACCACACTCATTCCACAACATTCACAAATTTGAATCAAACTTGTCAAACGAACTGTGCATGCTTGTATTCTACTTTTAAGCTTATTTTTTTATTCTAAGCTTATTTTTGAATTCTAATGACATGGAGACGATTATATGTGTTAGGGTTGTCATAAAAGTAAACCAAATGCCATTTTTAACCACACTCATTCCACAACATTCACACATTTGAATCAAACTTGTAAAACGAACTGTGCATGCTAGTTTTCTACTTTTAAGCTTATTCTTTAATTCTATGCTTATTTTTGCATTCTTATGACATGGAGACGAGTATATGCGTTAAGGTTGTTGTAAAAGTGAACCAAATGTCATTTCTAACCACACTGATTCCACAACATTCACACATTTGAATCAAATTTGTAAAACGAACTGTGCAGGCTTGTATTCTACTTTTAAGCTTATTCTTTGATTCTAAGCTTATTTTTTAATTCTAATGACGTGGAGACGATTATATGTGTTAGGGTTGTCATAAAAGTAAACCAAATGTCATTTCTAACCACACTCATTCCACAACATTCACGCATTTGAATCAAACTCGTAAAACGAACTGTGGATGCTAGTTTTCTACTTTTAAGCTTATTCTTTAATTCGAAGCTTATTTTTGAATTCTAATGACGTGGAGACAATTATATGTGTTAGGGTTGTCATAAAAGTAAACCAAATGTCATTTCTTACCAAACTCATTCCACAACATTCACACATTTGAATCAAACTTGTAAAACGAACTGTGCATGCTTGTTTTCTACTTTTATGCTTATTCTTTGATTCTAAGCTTATTTTTGAATTCAAATGACATGGAGACGATTATATGTGTTAGGGTTGTCCTAAAAGTAAACCAAATGTCATTTTTAATCACACTCATTCCACAACATTCACACATTTGAATCAAAATTGTAAAACGAACTGTGCATGCTAGTATTCTACTTTTAAGCTTATTCTTTGATTCTAAGCTTATTTTTGCATTCTTATGACATGGAGACGAGTATATGCGTTAAGGTTGTTGTAAAAGTGAACCAAATGTCATTTCTAACCACACTGATTCCACAACATTCACACATTTGAATCAAACTTGTAAAACGAACTGTGCAGGATTGTATTCTACTTTTAAGCTTATTCTTTGATTCTAAGCTTATTTTTGAATTCTGATGACGTGAAGACGAATATATGTGTTAGGGTTGTCATAAAAGTAAACCAAATGTCATTTCTTACCAAACTCATTCCACAACATTCACACATTTGAATCAAACTTGTAAAACGAACTGTGCATGCTTGTATCCTACTTTTAAGCTTATTTTTTTATTCTAAGCTTATTTTGGAATTCTAATGACCTTGAGACGATTATATGTGTTAGGGTTGTCATAAAAGTACACCAAATGTCATTTCTTACCACACTCCTTCCACAACATTCACACATTTGAATCAAACTTGTAAAACGAACTGTGCATGCTAGTATTCTACTTTTAAGCTTATTCTTTGATTCTAAGCTTATTTTTGAATTCTAATGACATGGAGACGATTATATGTGTTAGCGTTGTCATAAAAGTAAACCAAATGTCATTTTTAACCACACTCATTCCACAACATTCACACATTTGAATCAAAATTGTAAAACGAACTGTGCATGCTAGTATTCTACTTTTAAGCTTATTCTTTGATTCTAAGCTTATTTTTGCATTCTAATGACATGGAGACAATTGTATTTGTTAAGGTTGTTGTAAAAGTGAACCAAATGCCATTTTTAACCACACTCATTCCACAACATTCACACATTTGAATCAAACTTGTAAAACGAACTGTGCATGCTAGTTTTCTACTTTTAAGCTTATTCTTTAATTCTATGCTTATTTTTGCATTCTTATGACATGGAGACGAGTATATGCGTTAAGGTTGTTGTAAAAGTGAACCAAATGTCATTTCTAACCACACTGATTCCACAACATTCACACATTTGAATCAAACTTGTAAAACGAACTGTGCAGGCTTGTATTCTACTTTTAAGCTTATTCTTTGATTCTAAGCTTATTTTTTAATTCTAATGACGTGGAGACGATTATATGTGTTAGGGTTGTCATAAAAGTAAACCAAATGTCATTTCTAACCACACTCATTCCACAACATTCACGCATTTGAATCAAACTCGTAAAACGAACTGTGGATGCTAGTTTTCTACTTTTAAGCTTATTCTTTAATTCGAAGCTTATTTTTGAATTCTAATGACGTGGAGACGATTATATGTGTTAGGGTTGTCATAAAAGTAAACCAAATGTCATTTCTTACCAAACTCATTCCACAACATTCACACATTTGAATCAAACTTGTAAAACGAACAGTGCATGCTTGTTTTCTACTTTTATGCTTATTCTTTGATTCTAAGCTTATTTTTGAATTCAAATGACATGGAGACGATTATATGTGTTAGGGTTGTCCTAAAAGTAAACCAAATGTCATTTTTAATCACACTCATTCCACAACATTCACACATTTGAATCAAAATTGTAAAACGAACTGTGCATGCTAGTATTCTACTTTTAAGCTTATTCTTTGATTCTAAGCTTATTTTTGCATTCTTATGACATGGAGACGAGTATATGCGTTAAGGTTGTTGTAAAAGTGAACCAAATGTCATTTCTAACCACACTGATTCCACAACATTCACACATTTGAATCAAACTTGTAAAACGAACTGTGCAGGATTGTATTCTACTTTTAAGCTTATTCTTTGATTCTAAGCTTATTTTTGAATTCTGATGACGTGAAGACGAATATATGTGTTAGGGTTGTCATAAAAGTAAACCAAATGTCATTTCTTACCAAACTCATTCCACAACATTCACACATTTGAATCAAACTTGTAAAACGAACTGTGCATGCTTGTATCCTACTTTTATGCTTATTCTTTGATTCTAAGCTTATTTTTGAATTCAAATGACATGGAGACGATTATATGTGTTAGGGTTGTCCTAAAAGTAAACCAAATGTCATTTTTAATCACACTCATTCCACAACATTCACACATTTGAATCAAAATTGTAAAACGAACTGTGCATGCTAGTATTCTACTTTTAAGCTTATTCTTTGATTCTAAGCTTATTTTTGCATTCTTATGACATGGAGACGAGTATATGCGTTAAGGTTGTTGTAAAAGTGAACCAAATGTCATTTCTAACCACACTGATTCCACAACATTCACACATTTGAATCAAACTTGTAAAACGAACTGTGCAGGCTTGTATTCTACTTTTAAGCTTATTCTTTGATTCTAAGCTTATTTTTTAATTCTAATGACGTGGAGACGATTATATGTGTTAGGGTTGTCATAAAAGTAAACCAAATGTCATTTCTAACCACACTCATTCCACAACATTCACGCATTTGAATCAAACTCGTAAAACGAACTGTGCATGCTAGTATTCTACTTTTAAGCTTATTCTTTGATTCTAAGCTTATTTTTGAATTCTAATGACATGGAGACGATTATATGTGTTAGCGTTGTCATAAAAGTAAACCAAATGTCATTTTTAACCACACTCATTCCACAACATTCACACATTTGAATCAAAATTGTAAAACGAACTGTGCATGCTAGTATTCTACTTTTAAGCTTATTCTTTGATTCTAAGCTTATTTTTGCATTCTAATGACATGGAGACAATTGTATTTGTTAAGGTTGTTGTAAAAGTGAACCAAATGCCATTTTTAACCACACTCATTCCACAACATTCACACATTTGAATCAAACTTGTAAAACGAACTGTGCATGCTAGTTTTCTACTTTTAAGCTTATTCTTTAATTCTATGCTTATTTTTGCATTCTTATGACATGGAGACGAGTATATGCGTTAAGGTTGTTGTAAAAGTGAACCAAATGTCATTTCTAACCACACTGATTCCACAACATTCACACATTTGAATCAAACTTGTAAAACGAACTGTGCAGGCTTGTATTCTACTTTTAAGCTTATTCTTTGATTCTAAGCTTATTTTTTAATTCTAATGACGTGGAGACGATTATATGTGTTAGGGTTGTCATAAAAGTAAACCAAATGTCATTTCTAACCACACTCATTCCACAACATTCACGCATTTGAATCAAACTCGTAAAACGAACTGTGCATGCTAGTTTTCTACTTTTAAGCATATTCTTTAATTCTATGCTTATTTTTGCATTCTTATGACATGGAGACGAGTATATGCGTTAGGGTTGTCATAAAAGTAAACCAAATGTCATTTCTAACCACACTGATTCCACAACATTCACACATTTGAATCAAACTTGTAAAACGAACTGTGCATGCTAGTATTCTACTTTTAAGCTTATTCTTTGATTCTAAGCTTATTTTTGAATTCTAATGACATGGAGACGATTATATGTGTTAGGGTTGTCATAAAAGTAAACCAAATGTCATTTCTTACCAAACTCATTCCACAACATTCACACATTTGAATCAAACTTGTAAAACGAACTGTGCAGGCTTGTATTCTACTTTTAAGCTTATTCTTTGATTCTAAGCTTATTTTTTAATTCTAATGACGTGGAGACGATTATATGTGTTAGGGTTGTCATAAAAGTAAACCAAATGTCATTTCTAACCACACTCATTCCACAACATTCACGCATTTGAATCAAACTCGTAAAACGAACTGTGCATGCTAGTTTTCTACTTTTAAGCTTATTCTTTAATTCTAAGCTTATTTTTTAACTCTAATGACGTGGAGACGATTATATGTGTTAGGGTTGTCATAAAAGTAAACCAAATGTCATTTCTTACCAAACTCATTCCACAACATTCACGCATTTGAATCAAACTTGTAAAACGAACTGTGCATGCTAGTATTCTACTTTTAAGCTTATTCTTTGATTATAAGCTTATTTTTGAATTCTAATGACGTGGAGACGATTATATGTGTTAGGGTTGTCATAAAAGTAAACCAAATGTCATTTCTAACCACACTCATTCCACAACATTCACACATTTGAATCAAACTTGTAAAACGAACTGTGCATGCTAGTTTTCTACTTTTAAGCATATTCTTTAATTCTATGCTTATTTTTGCATTCTAATGACATGGAGACGATTATATGCGTTAAGGTTGTTGTAAAAGTGAACCAAATGTCATTTCTAACCACACTGATTCCACAATATTCACACATTTGAATCAAACTTGTAAAACGAACTGTGCAGGATTGTATTCTACTTTTAAGCTTATTCTTTGATTCTAAGCTTATTTTTGAATTCTAATGACATGGAGACGATTATATGTGTTAGGGTTGTCATAAAAGTACACCAAATGTCATTTCTTACCACACTCATTCCACAACATTCACACATTTGAATCAAACTTGTAAAACGAACTGTGCATGCTAGTATTCTACTTTTAAGCTTATTCTTTGATTCTAATCTTATTTTTGAATTCTAATGACATGGAGACGATTATATGGGTTAGGGTTGTCATAAAAGTAAACCAAATGTCATTTTTAACCACACTCATTCCACAACATTCACACATTTGAATCAAACTTGTAAAACGAACAATGCAGGCTTGTATTCTACTTTTAAGCTTATTTTTTTATTCTAAGCTTATTTTTGAATTCTAATGACGTGGAGACGATTATATGTGTTAGGGTTGTCATAAAAGTAAACCAAATGTCATTTCTTACCAAACTCATTCCACAACATTCACACATTTGAATCAAACTTGTAAAACGAACTGTACATGCTTGTATTCTACTTTTAAGCTTATTCTTTGATTCTAAGCTTATTTTTGCATTCTAATGACATGGAGACGATTATATGTGTTAGGGTTGTCCTAAAAGTAAACCAAATGTCATTTTTAATCACACTCATTCCACAACATTCACACATTTGAATCAAAATTGTAAAACGAACTGTGCATGCTAGTATTCTACTTTTAAGCTTATTCTTTGATTCTAAGCTTATTTTTGCATTCTTATGACATGGAGACGAGTATATGCGTTAAGGTTGTTGTAAAAGTGAACCAAATGTCATTTCTAACCACACTGATTCCACAACATTCACACATTTGAATCAAACTTGTAAAACGAACTGTGCAGGATTGTATTCTACTTTTAAGCTTATTCTTTGATTCTAAGCTTATTTTTGAATTCTAATGACATGGAGACGATTATATGTGTTAGGGTTGTCATAAAAGTAAACCAAATGTCATTTCTAACCACACTCATTCCACAACATTCACACATTTGAATCAAACTTGTAAAACGAACTGTGCATGCTAGTATTCTACTTTTAAGCTTATTCTTTGATTCTAATCTTATTTTTGAATTCTAATGACATGGAGACGATTATATGGGTTAGGGTTGTCATAAAAGTAAACCAAATGTCATTTTTAACCACACTCATTCCACAACATTCACACATTTGAATCAAACTTGTAAAACGAACAATGCAGGCTTGTATTCTACTTTTAAGCTTATTTTTTTATTCTAAGCTTATTTTTGAATTCTAATGACATGGAGACGATTATATGTGTTAGGGTTGTCATAAAAGTACACCAAATGTCATTTCTTACCACACTCATTCCACAACATTCACACATTTGAATCAAACTTGTAAAACGAATTGTGCATGCTAGTATTCTACTTTTAAGCTTATTCTTTGATTCTAAGCTTAATTTTGAATTCTAATGACATGGAGACGATTATATGTGTTAGCGTTGTCATAAAAGAAAACCAAATGTCATTTCTAACCACACTCATTCCACAACATTCACACATTTGAATCAAACTCGTAAAACGAACTGTGCATGCTAGTTTTCTAATTTTAAGCTTATTCTTTAATTCTAAGCTTATTTTTGAATTCTAATGACGTGGAGACTATTATATGTGTTAGGGTTGTCATAAGAGTAAACCAAATGTCATTTCTTACCAAACTCATTCCACAACATTCACGCATTTGAATCAAACTCGTAAAACGAACTGTGGATGCTAGTTTTCTACTTTTAAGCTTATTCTTTAATTCTAAGCTTATTTTTGAATTCTAATGACGTGGAGACGATTATATGTGTTAGGGTTGTCATAAAAGTAAACCAAATGTCATTTCTTACCAAACTCATTCCACAACATTCACACATTTGAATCAAACTTGTAAAACGAACAATGCAGGCTTGTATTCTACTTTTAAGCTTATTTTTTTATTCTAAGCTTATTTTTGAATTCTAATGACATGGAGACGATTATATGTGTTAGGGTTGTCACAAAAGTACACCAAATGTCATTTCTTACCACACTCATTCCACAACATTCACACATTTGAATCAAACTTGTAAAACGAACTGTGCATGCTAGTATTCTACTTTTAAGCTTATTCTTTGATTCTAAGCTTATTTTTGAATTCTAATGACATGGAGACGATTATATGTGTTAGCGTAGTCATAAAAGAAAACCAAATGTCATTTCTAACCACACTCATTCCACAACATTCACACATTTGAATCAAACTCGTAAAACGAACTGTGCATGCTAGTTTTCTAATTTTAAGCTTATTCTTTAATACTAAGCTTATTTTTGAATTCTAATGACGTGGAGACGATTATATGTATTAGGGTTGTCATAAAAGTAAACCAAATGTCATTTCTTACCAAACTCATTCCACAACATTCACACATTTGAATCAAACTTGTAAAACGAACTGTGCATGCTTGTATTCTACTTTTAAGCTTATTTTTTTATTCTAAGCTTATTTTTGAATTCTAATGACATGGAGACGATTATATGTGTTAGGGTTGTCATAAAAGTACACCAAATGTCATTTCTTACCACACTCATTCCACAACATTCACACATTTGAATCAAACATGTAAAACGAACTGTGCATGCTAGTATTCTACTTTTAAGTTTATTCTTTGATTCTAAGCTTATTTTTGAATTCTAATGACATGGAGACGATTATATGTGTTAGCGTTGTCATAAAAGTAAACCAAATGTCATTTCTAACCACACTCATTCCACAACATTCAAACATTTGAATC
Source organism: Spergularia bocconei (assembly GCA_963457585.1). Taxonomy (NCBI): domain Eukaryota; kingdom Viridiplantae; phylum Streptophyta; class Magnoliopsida; order Caryophyllales; family Caryophyllaceae; genus Spergularia; species Spergularia bocconei. The sequence continues at coordinate 6,479,020 of OY734959.1, forward strand.
AAACTCGTAAAACGAACTGTGCATGCTAGTTTTCTACTTTTAAGCTTATTCTTTGATTCTAAGCTTATTTTTGCATTCTAATGACATGGAGACGATTATATGTGTTAGGGTTGTCCTAAAAGTAAACCAAATGTCAGTTTTAACCACACTCATTCCACAACATTCACACATTTGAGTCAAAATTGTAAAACAAACTGTGCATGCTAGTATTCTACTTTTAAGCTTATTCTTTGATTCTAAGCTTATTTTTGCATTCTAATGACATGGAGACGATTGTATGCGTTAAGGTTGTTGTAAAAGTGAACCAAATGTCATTTCTAACCACACTGATTCCACAACATTCACACATTTGAATCAAACTTGTAAAACGAACTGTGCAGGATTGTATTCTACTTTTAAGCTTATTCTTTGATTCTAAGCTTATTTTTGAATTCTGATGACGTGGAGACGATTATATGTGTTAGGGTTGTCATAAAAGTACACCAAATGTCATTTCTTACCACACTCATTCCACAACATTCACACATTTGAATCAAACTTGTAAAACGAACTGTGCATGCTAGTATTCTACTTTTAAGCTTATTCTTTGATTCTAAGCTTATTTTTGAATTCTAATGACATGGAGACGATTATATGTGTTAGCGTTGTCATAAAAGAAAACCAAATGTCATTTCTAACCACACTCATTCCACAACATTCACACATTTGAATCAAACTTGTAAAACGAACTGTGCATGCTAGTATTCAACTTTTAAGCTTATTCTTTGATTCTAATCTTATTTTTGAATTCTAACGACATGGAGACGATTATATGGGTTAGGGTTGTCATAAAAGTAAACCAAATGTCATTTTTAACCACACTCATTCCACAACATTCACACATTTGAATCAAACTTGTAAAACGAACAATGCAGGCTTGTATTCTACTTTTAAGCTTATTTTTTTATTCTAAGCTTATTTTTGAATTCTAATGACATGGAGACGATTATATGTGTTAGGGTTGTCATAAAAGTACACCAAATGTCATTTCTTACCACACTCATTCCACAACATTCACACATTTGAATCAAACTTGTAAAACAAACTGTGCATGCTAGTATTCTACTTTTAAGCTTATTCTTTGATTCTAAGCTTATTTTTGCATTCTAATGACATGGAAACGATTGTATGCGTTAAGGTTGTTGTAAAAGTGAACCAAATGTCATTTCTAACCACACTCATTCCACAACATTCACACATTTGAATCAAACTTGTAAGACGAACTGTGCATGCTAGTATTCTACTTTTAAGCTTATTCTTTGATTCTAAGCTTATTTTTGAATTCTAATGACATGGAGACGATTATATGTGTTAGCGTTGTCATAAAAGTAAACCAAATGTCATTTCTAACCACACTCATTCCACAACATTCACACATTTGAATCAAACTTGTAAAACGAACTGTGCATGCTTGTTTTCTACTTTTATGCTTATTCTTTGATAATAAGCTTATTTTTGAATTCAAATGACATGGAGACGATTATATGTGTTAGGGTTGTCCTAAAAGTAAACCAAATGTTATTTTTAACCACACTCATTCCACAACATTCACACATTTGAATCAAAATTGTAAAACGAACTGTGCATGCTAGTATTCTACTTTTAAGCTTATTCTTTGATTCTAAGCTTATTTTTGCATTCTAATGACATGGAGACAATTGTATGCGTTAAGGTTGTTGTAAAAGTGAACCAAATGTCATTTCTAACCACACTCATTCCACAACACTCACAAATTTGAATCAAACTTGTAAAACGAACTGTCCATGCTTGTATTCTACTTTTAAGCTTATTTTTTTAATTCTAAGCTTATTTTTGAATTCTAATGACATGGAGACGATTATATGTGTTAGGGTTGTCATAAAAGTAAACCAAATGTCATTTTTAACCACACTCATTCCACAACATTCACACATTTGAATCAAACTTGTAAAACGAACTATGCATGCTAGTTTTCTACTTTTAAACTTATTCTTTAATTCTATGCTTATTTTTGCATTCTTATGACATGGAGACGAGTATATGCGTTAAGGTTGTTGTAAAAGTGAACCAAATGTCATTTCTAACCACACTGATTCCACAACATTCACAAATTTGAATCAAACTTGTAAAACGAACTGTGCATGCTTGTTTTCTACTTTTATGCTTATTCTTTGATTCTAAGCTTATTTTTGAATTCAAATGACATGGAGACGATTATATGTGTTAGGGTTGTCCTAAAAGTAAACCAAATGTCATTTTTAACCACACTCATTCCACAACATTCACACATTTGAATCAAACTTGTAAAACAAACTGTGCATGCTAGTATTCTACTTTTAAGCTTATTCTTTGATTCTAATCTTATTTTTGAATTCTAATGACATGGAGACGATTATATGGGTTAGGGTTGTCGTAAAAGTAAACCAAATGTCATTTTTAACCACACTCATTCCACAACATTCACACATTTGAATCAAACTTGTAAAACGAACTGTGCATGCTAGTATTCTACTTTTAAGCTTATTCTTTGATTCTAAGCTTATTTTTGCATTCTAATGACATGGAAACGATTGTATGCGTTAAGGTTGTTGTAAAAGTGAACCAAATGTCATTTCTAACCACACTCATTCCACAACATTCACACATTTGAATCAAACTTGTAAAACGAACTGTGCATGCTAGTATTCTACTTTTAAGCTTATTCTTTGATTCTAAGCTTAATTTTGAATTCTAATGACATGGAGACGATTATATGTGTTAGCGTTGTCATAAAAGTAAACCAAATGTCATTTCTAACCACACTCATTCCACAACATTCACACATTTGAATCAAACTTGTAAAACGAACTGTGCAGGATTGTATTCTACTTTTAAGCTTATTCTTTGATTCTAAGCTTATTTTTGAATTCTGATGACGTGGAGACGATTATATGTGTTAGGGTTGTCAGAAAATTAAACCAAATGTCATTTCTTACCAAACTCATTCCACAACATTCACACATTTGAATCAAACTTGTAAAACGAACTGTGCATGCTTGTATTCTACTTTTAAGCTTATTTTTTTATTCTAAGCTTATTTTGGAATTCTAATGACCTTGAGACGATTATATGTGTTAGGGTTGTCCTAAAAGTAAACCAAATGTCATTTTTAACCACACTCATTCCACAACATTCACACATTTGAATCAAACTTGTAAAATGAACTGTGCATGCTTGTATTCTACTTTTAAGCTTATTCTTTAATTCTATGCTTATTTTTGCATTCTTATGACATGGAGACGAGTATATGCGTTAAGGTTGTTGTAAAAGTGAACCAAATGTCATTTCTAACCACACTGATTCCACAACATTCACACATTTGAATCAAACTTGTAAAACGAACTGTGCAGGCTTGTATTCTACTTTTAAGCTTATTCTTTGATTCTAAGCTTATTTTTTAATTCTAATGACGTGGAGACGATTATATGTGTTAGGGTTGTCATAAAAGTAAACCAAATGTCATTTCTAACCACACTCATTCCACAACATTCACGCATTTGAATCAAACTCGTAAAACGAACTGTGCATGCTAGTTTTCTACTTTTAAGCTTATTCTTTGATTCTAAGCTTATTTTTGAATTCTAATGACATGGAGACGATTATATGTGTTAGCGTTGTCATAAAAGTAAACCAAATGTCATTTCTAACCACACTCATTCCACAACATTCACACATTTGAATCAAACTTGTAAAACGAACTGTGCATGCTTGTTTTTTACTTTTATGCTTATTCTTTGATTCTAAGCTTATTTTTGAATTCAAATGACATGGAGACGATTATATGTGTTAGGGTTGTCCTAAAAGTAAACCAAATGTCATTTTTAACCACACTCATTCCACAACATTCACACATTTGAATCAAAATTGTAAAACGAACTGTGCATGCTAGTATTCTACTTTTAAGCTTATTCTTTGATTCTAAGCTTATTTTTGCATTCTAATGACATGGAGACAATTGTATGCGTTAAGGTTGTTGTAAAAGTGAACCAAATGTCATTTCTAACCACACTCATTCCACAACATTCACAAATTTGAATCAAACTTGTAAAACGAACTGTGCATGCTTGTATTCTACTTTTAAGCTTATTTTTTTATTCTAAGCTTATTTTTGAATTCTAATGACATGGAGACGATTATATGTGTTAGGGTTGTCATAAAAGTAAACCAAATGTCATTTTTAACCACACTCATTCCGCAACATTCACACATTTGAATCAAACTTGTAAAACGAACTATGCATGCTAGTTTTCTACTTTTAAACTTATTCTTTAATTCTATGCTTATTTTTGCATTCTTATGACATGGAGACGAGTATATGCGTTAAGGTTGTTGTAAAAGTGAACCAAATGTCATTTCTAACCACACTGATTCCACAACATTCACACATTTGAATCAAACTTGTAAAACGAACTGTGCAGGCTTGTATTCTACTTTTAAGCTTATTCTTTGATTCTAAGCTTATTTTTTAATTCTAATGACGTGGAGACGATTATATGTGTTAGGGTTGTCATAAAAGTAAACCAAATGTCATTTCTAACCACACTCATTCCATAACATTCACGCATTTGAATCAAACTCGTAAAACGAACTGTGCATGCTAGTTTTCTACTTTTAAGCTTATTCTTTAATTCTAAGCTTATTTTTGAATTCTAATGACGTGGAGACGATTATATGTGTTAGGGTTGTCATAAAAGTAAACCAAATGTCATTTCTAACCACACTCATTCCACAACATTCACGCATTTGAATCAAACTCGTAAAACGAACTGTGGATGCTAGTTTTCTACTTTTAAGCTTATTCTTTAATTCTAAGCTTATTTTTGAATTCTAATGACGTGGAGACGATTATATGTGTTAGGGTTGTCATAAAAGTAAACCAAATGTCATTTCTTACCAAACTCATTCCACAACATTCACACATTTGAATCAAACTTGTAAAACGAACTGTGCATGCTTGTATTCTACTTTTCAGCTTATTCTTTGATTCTAAGCTTATGTTTGCATTCTAATGACATGGAGACGATTATATGTGTTAGGGTTGTCCTAAAAGTACACCAAATGTCATTTTTAATCACACTCATTCCACAACATTCACACATTTGAATCAAAATTGTAAAACGAACTGTGCATGCTAGTATTCTACTTTTAAGCTTATTCTTTGATTCTAAGCTTATTTTTGCATTCTTATGACATGGAGACGAGTATATGCGTTAAGGTTGTTGTAAAAGTGAACCAAATGTCATTTCTAACCACACTGATTCCACAACATTCACACATTTGAATCAAACTTGTAAAACGAACTGTGCAGGATTGTATTCTACTTTTAAGCTTATTCTTTGATTCTAAGCTTATTTTTGAATTCTGATGACGTGAAGACGATTATATGTGTTAGGGTTGTCATAAAAGTAAACCAAATGTCATTTCTTACCAAACTCATTCCACAACATTCACACATTTGAATCAAACTTGTAAAACGAACTGTGCATGCTTGTATCCTACTTTTAAGCTTATTTTTTTATTCGAAGCTTATTTTGGAATTCTAATGACCTTGAGACGATTATATGTGTTAGGGTTGTCATAAAAGTACACCAAATGTCATTTCTTACCACACTCCTTCCACAACATTCACACATTTGAATCAAACTTGTAAAACGAACTGTGCATGCTAGTATTCTACTTTTAAGCTTATTCTTTGATTCTAAGCTTATTTTTGAATTCTAATGACATGGAGACGATTATATGTGTTAGTGTTGTCATAAAAGAAAACCAAATGTCATTTCTAACCACACTCATTCCACAACATTCACACATTTGAATCAAACTTGTAAAACGAACTGTGCATGCTAGTATTCTACTTTTAAGCTTATTCTTTGATTCTAAGCTTATTTTTGAATTCTAATGACATGGAGACGATTATATGTGTTAGCGTTGTCATAAAAGTAAACCAAATGTCATTTCTAACCACACTCATTCCACAACATTCACACATTTGAATCAAACTTGTAAAACGAACTGTGCATGCTTGTTTTCTACTTTTATGCTTATTCTTTGATTCTAAGCTTATTTTTGAATTCAAATGACATGGAGACGATTATATGTGTTAGGGTTGTCCTAAAAGTAAACCAAATGTCATTTTTAACCACACTCATTCCACAACATTCACACATTTGAATCAAACTTGTAAAACAAACTGTGCATGCTAGTATTCTACTTTTAAGCTTATTCTTTGATTCTAATCTTATTTTTGAATTCTAATGACATGGAGACGATTATATGGGTTAGGGTTGTCGTAAAAGTAAACCAAATGTCATTTTTAACCACACTCATTCCACAACATTCACACATTTGAATCAAACTTGTAAAACGAACTGTGCATGCTAGTATTCTACTTTTAAGCTTATTCTTTGATTCTAAGCTTATTTTTGCATTCTAATGACATGGAAACGATTGTATGCGTTAAGGTTGTTGTAAAAGTGAACCAAATGTCATTTCTAACCACACTCATTCCACAACATTCACACATTTGAATCAAACTTGTAAAACGAACTGTGCATGCTAGTATTCTACTTTTAAGCTTATTCTTTGATTCTAAGCTTATTTTTGAATTCTAATGACATGGAGATGATTATATGTGTTAGCGTTGTCATAAAAGTAAACCAAATGTCATTTCTAACCACACTCATTCCACAACATTCACACATTTGAATCAAACTTGTAAAACGAACTGTGCATGCTTGTTTTCTACTTTTATGCTTATTCTTTGATTCTAAGCTTATTTTTGAATTCTAATGACGTGGAGACGATTATATGTGTTAGGGTTGTCATAAAAGTAAACCAAATGTCATTTCTAACCACACTCATTCCACAACATTCACGCATTTGAATCAAACTTGTAAAACGAACTGTGCATGCTAGTTTTCTACTTTTAAGCATATTCTTTAATTCTATGCTTATTTTTGCATTCTTATGACATGGAGACGAGTATATGCGTTCAGGTTGTTGTAAAAGTGAACCAAATGTCATTTCTAACCACACTGATTCCACAACATTCACACATTTGAATCAAACTTGTAAAACGAACTGTGCATGCTAGTATTCTACTTTTAAGCTTATTGTTTGATTCTAAGCTTATTTTTGAATTCTAATGACATGGAGACGATTATATGTGTTAGGGTTGTCATAAAAGTAAACCAAATGTCATTTCTTACCAAACTCATTCCACAACATTCACACATTTGAATCAAACTTGTAAAACGAACTGTGCAGGCTTGTATTCTACTTTTAAGCTTATTCTTTGCTTCTAAGCTTATTTTTTAATTCTAATGACGTGGAGACGATTATATGTGTTAGGGTTGTCATAAAAGTAAACCAAATGTCATTTCTAACCACACTCATTCCACAACATTCACGTATTTGAATCAAACTCGTAAAACGAACTGTGCATGCTAGTTTTCTACTTTTAAGCTTATTCTTTAATTCTAAGCTTATTTTTGAATTCTAATGACGTGGAGACGATTATATGTGTTAGGGTTGTCATAAAAGTAAACCAAATGTCATTTCTAACCACACTCATTCCACAACATTCACGCATTTGAATCAAACTCGTAAAACGAACTGTGGATGCTAGTTTTCTACTTTTAAGCTTATTCTTTAATTCTAAGCTTATTTTTGAATTCTAATGACGTGGAGACGATTATATGTGTTAGGGTTGTCATAAAAGTAAACCAAATGTCATTTCTTACCAAACTCATTCCACAACATTCACACATTTGAATCAAACTTGTAAAACGAACTGTGCATGCTTGTATTCTACTTTTAAGCTTATTCTTTGATTCTAAGCTTATTTTTGCATTCTAATGACATGGAGACGATTATATGTGTTAGGGTTGTCATAAAAGTAAACCAAATGTCATTTCTAACCACACTGATTCCACAACATTCACACATTTGAATCAAACTTGTAAAACGAACTGTGCAGGATTGTATTCTACTTTTAAGCTTATTCTTTGATTCTAAGCTTATTTTTGAATTCTGATGACGTGAAGACGATTATATGTGTTAGGGTTGTCATAAAAGTAAACCAAATGTCATTTCTTACCAAACTCATTCCACAACATTCACACATTTGAATCAAACTTGTAAAACGAACTGTGCATGCTTGTATCCTACTTTTAAGCTTATTTTTTTATTCGAAGCTTATTTTGGAATTCTAATGACCTTGAGACGATTATATGTGTTAGGGTTGTCATAAAAGTACACCAAATGTCATTTCTTACCACACTCCTTCCACAACATTCACACATTTGAATCAAACTTGTAAAACGAACTGTGCATGCTAGTATTCTACTTTTAAGCTTATTCTTTGATTCTAAGCTTATTTTTGAATTCTAATGACATGGAGACGATTATATGTGTTAGTGTTGTCATAAAAGAAAACCAAATGTCATTTCTAACCACACTCATTCCACAACATTCACACATTTGAATCAAACTTGTAAAACGAACTGTGCATGCTAGTATTCTACTTTTAAGCTTATTCTTTGATTCTAAGCTTATTTTTGAATTCTAATGACATGGAGACGATTATATGTGTTAGCGTTGTCATAAAAGTAAACCAAATGTCATTTCTAACCACACTCATTCCACAACATTCACACATTTGAATCAAACTTGTAAAACGAACTGTGCATGCTTGTTTTCTACTTTTATGCTTATTCTTTGATTCTAAGCTTATTTTTGAATTCAAATGACATGGAGACGATTATATGTGTTAGGGTTGTCCTAAAAGTAAACCAAATGTCATTTTTAACCACACTCATTCCACAACATTCACACATTTGAATCAAACTTGTAAAACAAACTGTGCATGCTAGTATTCTACTTTTAAGCTTATTCTTTGATTCTAATCTTATTTTTGAATTCTAATGACATGGAGACGATTATATGGGTTAGGGTTGTCGTAAAAGTAAACCAAATGTCATTTTTAACCACACTCATTCCACAACATTCACACATTTGAATCAAACTTGTAAAACGAACTGTGCATGCTAGTATTCTACTTTTAAGCTTATTCTTTGATTCTAAGCTTATTTTTGCATTCTAATGACATGGAAACGATTGTATGCGTTAAGGTTGTTGTAAAAGTGAACCAAATGTCATTTCTAACCACACTCATTCCACAACATTCACACATTTGAATCAAACTTGTAAAACGAACTGTGCATGCTAGTATTCTACTTTTAAGCTTATTCTTTGATTCTAAGCTTATTTTTGAATTCTAATGACATGGAGATGATTATATGTGTTAGCGTTGTCATAAAAGTAAACCAAATGTCATTTCTAACCACACTCATTCCACAACATTCACACATTTGAATCAAACTTGTAAAACGAACTGTGCATGCTTGTTTTCTACTTTTATGCTTATTCTTTGATTCTAAGCTTATTTTTGAATTCTAATGACGTGGAGACGATTATATGTGTTAGGGTTGTCATAAAAGTAAACCAAATGTCATTTCTAACCACACTCATTCCACAACATTCACGCATTTGAATCAAACTTGTAAAACGAACTGTGCATGCTAGTTTTCTACTTTTAAGCATATTCTTTAATTCTATGCTTATTTTTGCATTCTTATGACATGGAGACGAGTATATGCGTTCAGGTTGTTGTAAAAGTGAACCAAATGTCATTTCTAACCACACTGATTCCACAACATTCACACATTTGAATCAAACTTGTAAAACGAACTGTGCATGCTAGTATTCTACTTTTAAGCTTATTGTTTGATTCTAAGCTTATTTTTGAATTCTAATGACATGGAGACGATTATATGTGTTAGGGTTGTCATAAAAGTAAACCAAATGTCATTTCTTACCAAACTCATTCCACAACATTCACACATTTGAATCAAACTTGTAAAACGAACTGTGCAGGCTTGTATTCTACTTTTAAGCTTATTCTTTGCTTCTAAGCTTATTTTTTAATTCTAATGACGTGGAGACGATTATATGTGTTAGGGTTGTCATAAAAGTAAACCAAATGTCATTTCTAACCACACTCATTCCACAACATTCACGTATTTGAATCAAACTCGTAAAACGAACTGTGCATGCTAGTTTTCTACTTTTAAGCTTATTCTTTAATTCTAAGCTTATTTTTGAATTCTAATGACGTGGAGACGATTATATGTGTTAGGGTTGTCATAAAAGTAAACCAAATGTCATTTCTAACCACACTCATTCCACAACATTCACGCATTTGAATCAAACTCGTAAAACGAACTGTGGATGCTAGTTTTCTACTTTTAAGCTTATTCTTTAATTCTAAGCTTATTTTTGAATTCTAATGACGTGGAGACGATTATATGTGTTAGGGTTGTCATAAAAGTAAACCAAATGTCATTTCTTACCAAACTCATTCCACAACATTCACACATTTGAATCAAACTTGTAAAACGAACTGTGCATGCTTGTATTCTACTTTTAAGCTTATTCTTTGATTCTAAGCTTATTTTTGCATTCTAATGACATGGAGACGATTATATGTGTTAGGGTTGTCATAAAAGTAAACCAAATGTCATTTCTAACCACACTGATTCCACAACATTCACACATTTGAATCAAACTTGTAAAACGAACTGTGCAGGATTGTATTCTACTTTTAAGCTTATTCTTTGATTCTAAGCTTATTTTTGAATTCTGATGACGTGAAGACGATTATATGTGTTAGGGTTGTCATAAAAGTAAACCAAATGTCATTTCTTACCAAACTCATTCCACAACATTCACACATTTGAATCAAACTTGTAAAACGAACTGTGCATGCTTGTATCCTACTTTTAAGCTTATTTTTTTATTCGAAGCTTATTTTGGAATTCTAATGACCTTGAGACGATTATATGTGTTAGGGTTGTCATAAAAGTACACCAAATGTCATTTCTTACCACACTCCTTCCACAACATTCACACATTTGAATCAAACTTGTAAAACGAACTGTGCATGCTAGTATTCTACTTTTAAGCTTATTCTTTGATTCTAAGCTTATTTTTGAATTCTAATGACATGGAGACGATTATATGTGTTAGTGTTGTCATAAAAGAAAACCAAATGTCATTTCTAACCACACTCATTCCACAACATTCACACATTTGAATCAAACTTGTAAAACGAACTGTGCATGCTAGTATTCTACTTTTAAGCTTATTCTTTGATTCTAAGCTTATTTTTGAATTCTAATGACATGGAGACGATTATATGTGTTAGCGTTGTCATAAAAGTAAACCAAATGTCATTTCTAACCACACTCATTCCACAACATTCACACATTTGAATCAAACTTGTAAAACGAACTGTGCATGCTTGTTTTCTACTTTTATGCTTATTCTTTGATTCTAAGCTTATTTTTGAATTCAAATGACATGGAGACGATTATATGTGTTAGGGTTGTCCTAAAAGTAAACCAAATGTCATTTTTAACCACACTCATTCCACAACATTCACACATTTGAATCAAACTTGTAAAACAAACTGTGCATGCTAGTATTCTACTTTTAAGCTTATTCTTTGATTCTAATCTTATTTTTGAATTCTAATGACATGGAGACGATTATATGGGTTAGGGTTGTCGTAAAAGTAAACCAAATGTCATTTTTAACCACACTCATTCCACAACATTCACACATTTGAATCAAACTTGTAAAACGAACTGTGCATGCTAGTATTCTACTTTTAAGCTTATTCTTTGATTCTAAGCTTATTTTTGCATTCTAATGACATGGAAACGATTGTATGCGTTAAGGTTGTTGTAAAAGTGAACCAAATGTCATTTCTAACCACACTCATTCCACAACATTCACACATTTGAATCAAACTTGTAAAACGAACTGTGCATGCTAGTATTCTACTTTTAAGCTTATTCTTTGATTCTAAGCTTATTTTTGAATTCTAATGACATGGAGATGATTATATGTGTTAGCGTTGTCATAAAAGTAAACCAAATGTCATTTCTAACCACACTCATTCCACAACATTCACACATTTGAATCAAATTTGTAAAACGAACTGTGCATGCTTGTTTTCTACTTTTATGCTTATTCTTTGATTCTAAGCTTATTTTTTAATTCTAATGACGTGGAGACGATTATATGTGTTAGGGTTGTCATAAAAGTAAACCAAATGTCATTTCTAACCACACTCATTCCACAACATTCACGTATTTGAATCAAACTCGTAAAACGAACTGTGCATGCTAGTTTTCTACTTTTAAGCTTATTCTTTAATTCTAAGCTTATTTTTGAATTCTAATGACGTGGAGACGATTATATGTGTTAGGGTTGTCATAAAAGTAAACCAAATGTCATTTCTAACCACACTCATTCCACAACATTCACGCATTTGAATCAAACTCGTAAAACGAACTGTGGATGCTAGTTTTCTACTTTTAAGCTTATTCTTTAATTCTAAGCTTATTTTTGAATTCTAATGACGTGGAGACGATTATATGTGTTAGGGTTGTCATAAAAGTAAACCAAATGTCATTTCTAACCACACTCATTCCACAACATTCACGCATTTGAATCAAACTTGTAAAACGAACTGTGCATGCTAGTTTTCTACTTTTAAGCATATTCTTTAATTCTATGCTTATTTTTGCATTCTTATGACATGGAGACGAGTATATGCGTTAAGGTTGTTGTAAAAGTGAACCAAATGTCATTTCTAACCACACTGATTCCACAACATTCACACATTTGAATCAAACTTGTAAAACGAACTGTGCATGCAAGTATTCTACTTTTAAGCTTATTGTTTGATTCTAAGCTTATTTTTGAATTCTAATGACATAGAGACGATTATATGTGTTAGGGTTGTCATAAAAGTAAACCAAATGTCATTTCTTACCAAACTCATTCCACAACATTCACACATTTGAATCAAACTTGTAAAACGAACTGTGCAGGCTTGTATTCTACTTTTAAGCTTATTCTTTGATTCTAAGCTTATTTTTTAATTCTAATGACGTGGAGACGATTATATGTGTTAGGGTTGTCATAAAAGTAAACCAAATGTCATTTCTAACCACACTCATTCCACAACATTCACGTATTTGAATCAAACTCGTAAAACGAACTGTGCATGCTAGTTTTCTACTTTTAAGCTTATTCTTTAATTCTAAGCTTATTTTTGAATTCTAATGACGTGGAGACGATTATATGTGTTAGGGTTGTCATAAAAGTAAACCAAATGTCATTTCTAACCACACTCATTCCACAACATTCACGCATTTGAATCAAACTCGTAAAACGAACTGTGGATGCTAGTTTTCTACTTTTAAGCTTATTCTTTAATTCTAAGCTTATTTTTGAATTCTAATGACGTGGAGACGATTATATGTGTTAGGGTTGTCATAAAAGTAAACCAAATGTCATTTCTTACCAAACTCATTCCACAACATTCACACATTTGAATCAAACTTGTAAAACGAACTGTGCATGCTTGTATTCTACTTTTAAGCTTATTCTTTGATTCTAAGCTTATTTTTGCATTCTAATGACATGGAGACGATTATATGTGTTAGGGTTGTCATAAAAGTAAACCAAATGTCATTTCTAACCACACTGATTCCACAACATTCACACATTTGAATCAAACTTGTAAAACGAACTGTGCAGGATTGTATTCTACTTTTAAGCTTATTCTTTGATTCTAAGCTTATTTTTGAATTCTAATGACATGGAGACGATTATATGTGTTAGGGTTGTCATAAAAGTACACCAAATGTCATTTCTTACCACACTCATTCTACAACATTCACACATTTGAATCAAACTTGTAAAACGAACTGTGCATGCTAGTATTCTACTTTTAAGCTTATTCTTTGATTCTAATCTTATTTTTGAATTCTAATGACATGGAGACGATTATATGGGTTAGGGTTGTCATAAAAGTAAACCAAATGTCATTTTTAACCACACTCATTCCACAACATTCACACATTTGAATCAAACTTGTAAAACGAACAATGCAGGCTTGTATTCTACTTTTAAGCTTATTTTTTTATTCTGAGCTTATTTTTGAATTCTAATGACGTGGAGACGATTATATGTGTTAGGGTTGTCCTAAAAGTAAACCAAATCTCATTTTTAATCACACTCATTCCACAAAATTCACACATTTGAATCAAAATTGTAAAACGAACTGTGCATGCTAGTATTCTACTTATAAGCTTATTCTTTGATTCTAAGCTTATTTTTGCATTCTTATGACATGAAGACGAGTATATGCGTTAAGGTTGTTGTAAAAGTGAACCAAATGTCATTTCAAACCACACTGATTCCACAACATTCACACATTTGAATCAAACTTGTAAAACGAACTGTGCAGGATTGTATTCTACTTTTAAGCTTATTCTTTGATTCTAAGCTTATTTTTGAATTCTAATGACATGGAGACGATTATATGTGTTAGGGTTGTCATAAAAGTAAACCAAATGTCATTTCTAACCACACTCATTCCACAACATTCACACATTTGAATCAAACTTGTAAAACGAACTGTGCATGCTAGTATTCTACTTTTAAGCTTATTCTTTGATTCTAATCTTATTTTTGAATTCTAATGACATGGAGACGATTATATGGGTTAGGGTTGTCATAAAAGTAAACCAAATGTCATTTTTAACGACACTCATTCCACAACATTCACACATTTGAATCAAACTTGTAAAACGAACTGTGCATGCTAGTATTCTACTTTTAAGCTTATTCTTTGATTCTAATCTTATTTTTGAATTCTAATGACATGGAGACGATTATATGGGTTAGGGTTGTCATAAAAGTAAACCAAATGTCATTTTTAACCACACTCATTCCACAACATTCACACATTTGAATCAAACTTGTAAAACGAACAATCCAGGCTTGTATTCTACTTTTAATTTTATTTTTTTATTCTAAGCTTATTTTTGAATTCTAATGACATGGAGACGATTAAATGTGTTAGGGTTGCCATAAAAGTACACCAAATGTCATTTCTTACCACACTCATTCCACAACATTCACACATTTGAATCAAACTTGTAAAACGAACTGTGCATGCTAGTATTCTACTTTTAAGCTTATTCTTTGATTCTAAGCTTATTTTTGAATTCTAATGACGTGGAGACGATTATATGTGTTAGGGTTGTCATAAAAGAAAACCAAATGTCATTTCTAACCACACTCATTCCACAACATTCACACATTTGAATCAAACTCGTAAAACGAACTGTGCATGCTAGTTTTCTAATTTTAAGCTTATTCTTTAATTCTAAGCTTATTTTTGAATTCTAATGACGTGGAGACTATTATATGTGTTAGGGTTGTCATAAGAGTAAACCAAATGTCATTTCTTACCAAACTCATTCCACAACATTCACACATTTGAATCAAACCTGTAAAACGAACTGTGCATGCTTGTATTCTACTTTTAAGCCTATTTTTTGATTCTAAGCTTATTTTTGAATTCTAATGACATGGAGACGATTATATGTGTTAGGGTTGTCATAAAAGTACACCAAATGTCATTTCTTACCACACTCATTCCACAACATTCACACATTTGAATCAAACTTGTAAAACGAACTGTGCATGCTAGTATTCTACTTTTAAGCTTATTCTTTGATTCTAATCTTATTTTTGAATTCTAATGACATGGAGACGATTATATGGGTTAGGGTTGTCATAAAAGTAAACCAAATGTCATTTTTAACCACACTCATTCCACAACATTCACACATTTGAATCAAACTTGTAAAACGAACAATGCAGGCTTGTATTCTACTTTTAAGCTTATTTTTTTATTCTAAGCTTATTTTTGAATTCTAATGACGTGGAGACGATTATATGTGTTAGGGTTGTCATAAAAGTAAACCAAATGTCATTTCTTACCAAACTCATTCCACAACATTCACACATTTGAATCAAACTTGTAAAACGAACTGTGCATGCTTGTATTCTACTTTTAAGCTTATTCTTTGATTCTAAGCTTATTTTTGCATTCTAATGACATGGAGACGATTATATGTGTGAGGGTTGTCCTAAAAGTAAACCAAATGTCATTTTTAATCACACTCATTCCACAAAATTCACACATTTGAATCAAAATTGTAAAACGAACTGTGCATGCTAGTATTCTACTTTTAAGCTTATTCTTTGATTCTAAGCTTATTTTTGCATTCTTATGACATGAAGACGAGTATATGCGTTAAGGTTGTTGTAAAAGTGAACCAAATGTCATTTCTAACCACACTGATTCCACAACATTCACACATTTGAATCAAACTTGTAAAACGAACTGTGCAGGATTGTATTCTACTTTTAAGCTTATTCTTTGATTCTAAGCTTATTTTTGAATTCTAATGACATGGAGACGATTATATGTGTTAGGGTTGTCATAAAAGTAAACCAAATGTCATTTCTAACCACACTCATTCCACAACATTCACACATTTGAATCAAACTTGTAAAACGAACTGTGCATGCTAGTATTCTACTTTTAAGCTTATTCTTTGATTCTAATCTTATTTTTGAATTCTAATGACATGGTGACGATTATATGGGTTAGGGTTGTCATAAAAGTAAACCAAATGTCATTTTTAACCACACTCATTCCACAACATTCACACATTTGAATCAAACTTGTAAAACGAACTGTGCATGCTAGTATTCTACTTTTAAGCTTATTCTTTGATTCTAATCTTATTTTTGAATTCTAATGACATGGAGACGATTATATGGGTTAGGGTTGTCATAAAAGTAAACCAAATGTCATTTTTAACCACACTCATTCCACAACATTCACACATTTGAATCAAACTTGTAAAACGAACAATGCAGGCTTGTATTCTACTTTTAATTTTATTTTTTTATTCTAAGCTTATTTTTGAATTCTAATGACATGGAGACGATTAAATGTGTTAGGGTTGCCATAAAAGTACACCAAATGTCATTTCTTACCACACTCATTCCACAACATTCACACATTTGAATCAAACTTGTAAAACGAACTGTGCATGCTAGTATTCTACTTTTAAGCTTATTCTTTGATTCTAAGCTTATTTTTGAATTCTAATGACGTGGAGACGATTATATGTGTTAGGGTTGTCATAAAAGAAAACCAAATGTCATTTCTAACCACACTCATTCCACAACATTCACACATTTGAATCAAACTCGTAAAACGAACTGTGCATGCTAGTTTTCTAATTTTAAGCTTATTCTTTAATTCGAAGCTTATTTTTGAATTCTAATGACGTGGAGACTATTATATGTGTTAGGGTTGTCATAAGAGTAAACCAAATGTCATTTCTTACCAAACTCATTCCACAACATTCACACATTTGAATCAAACCTGTAAAACGAACTGTGCATGCTTGTATTCTACTTTTAAGCCTATTTTTTGATTCTAAGCTTATTTTTGAATTCTAATGACATGGAGACGATTATATGTGTTAGGGTTGTCATAAAAGTACACCAAATGTCATTTCTTACCACACTCATTCCACAACATTCACACATTTGAATCAAACTTGTAAAACGAACTGTGCATGCTAGTATTCTACTTTTAAGCTTATTCTTTGATTCTAATCTTATTTTTGAATTCTAATGACATGGAGACGATTATATGGGTTAGGGTTGTCATAAAAGTAAACCAAATGTCATTTTTAACCACACTCATTCCACAACATTCACACATTTGAATCAAACTTGTAAAACGAACAATGCAGGCTTGTATTCTACTTTTAAGCTTATTTTTTTATTCTAAGCTTATTTTTGAATTCTAATGACGTGGAGACGATTATATGTGTTAGGGTTGTCATAAAAGTAAACCAAATGTCATTTCTTACCAAACTCATTCCACAACATTCACACATTTGAATCAAACTTGTAAAACGAACTGTGCATGCTTGTATTCTACTTTTAAGCTTATTCTTTGATTCTAAGCTTATTTTTGCATTCTAATGACATGGAGACGATTATATGTGTGAGGGTTGTCCTAAAAGTAAACCAAATGTCATTTTTAATCACACTCATTCCACAAAATTCACACATTTGAATCAAAATTGTAAAACGAACTGTGCATGCTAGTATTCTACTTTTAAGCTTATTCTTTGATTCTAAGCTTATTTTTGCATTCTTATGACATGAAGACGAGTATATGCGTTAAGGTTGTTGTAAAAGTGAACCAAATGTCATTTCTAACCACACTGATTCCACAACATTCACACATTTGAATCAAACTTGTAAAACGAACTGTGCAGGATTGTATTCTACTTTTAAGCTTATTCTTTGATTCTAAGCTTATTTTTGAATTCTAATGACATGGAGACGATTATATGTGTTAGGGTTGTCATAAAAGTAAACCAAATGTCATTTCTAACCACACTCATTCCACAACATTCACACATTTGAATCAAACTTGTAAAACGAACTGTGCATGCTAGTATTCTACTTTTAAGCTTATTCTTTGATTCTAATCTTATTTTTGAATTCTAATGACATGGAGACGATTATATGGGTTAGGGTTGTCATAAAAGTAAACCAAATGTCATTTTTAACCACACTCATTCCACAACATTCACACATTTGAATCAAACTTGTAAAACGAACTGTGCATGCTAGTATTCTACTTTTAAGCTTATTCTTTGATTCTAATCTTATTTTTGAATTCTAATGACATGGAGACGATTATATGGGTTAGGGTTGTCATAAAAGTAAACCAAATGTCATTTTTAACCACACTCATTCCACAACATTCACACATTTGAATCAAACTTGTAAAACGAACAATGCAGGCTTGTATTCTACTTTTAATTTGATTTTTTGATTCTAAGCTTATTTTTGAATTCTAATGACATGGAGACGATTATATGTGTTAGGGTTGTCATAAAAGTACACCAAATGTCATTTCTTACCACACTCATTCCACAACATTCACACATTTGAATCAAACTTGTAAAACGAACTGTGCATGCTAGTATTCTACTTTTAAGCTTATTCTTTGATTCTAATCTTATTTTTGAATTCTAATGACATGGAGACGATTATATGGGTTAGGGTTGTCATAAAAGTAAACCAAATGTCATTTTTAACCACACTCATTCCACAACATTCACACATTTGAATCAAACTTGTAAAACGAACAATGCAGGCTTGTATTCTACTTTTAAGCTTATTTTTTTATTCTAAGCTTATTTTTGAATTCTAATGACGTGGAGACGATTATATGTGTTAGGGTTGTCATAAAAGTAAACCAAATGTCATTTCTTACCAAACTCATTCCACAACATTCACACATTTGAATCAAACTTGTAAAACGAACTGTGCATGCTTGTATTCTACTTTTAAGCTTATTCTTTGATTCTAAGCTTATTTTTGCATTCTAATGACATGGAGACGATTATATGTGTGAGGGTTGTCCTAAAAGTAAACCAAATGTCATTTTTAATCACACTCATTCCACAAAATTCACACATTTGAATCAAAATTGTAAAACGAACTGTGCATGCTAGTATTCTACTTTTAAGCTTATTCTTTGATTCTAAGCTTATTTTTGCATTCTTATGACATGAAGACGAGTATATGCGTTAAGGTTGTTGTAAAAGTGAACCAAATGTCATTTCTAACCACACTGATTCCACAACATTCACACATTTGAATCAAACTTGTAAAACGAACTGTGCAGGATTGTATTCTACTTTTAAGCTTATTCTTTGATTCTAAGCTTATTTTTGAATTCTAATGACATGGAGACGATTATATGTGTTAGGGTTGTCATAAAAGTAAACCAAATGTCATTTCTAACCACACTCATTCCACAACATTCACACATTTGAATCAAACTTGTAAAACGAACTGTGCATGCTAGTATTCTACTTTTAAGCTTATTCTTTGATTCTAATCTTATTTTTGAATTCTAATGACATGGAGACGATTATATGGGTTAGGGTTGTCATAAAAGTAAACCAAATGTCATTTTTAACCACACTCATTCCACAACATTCACACATTTGAATCAAACTTGTAAAACGAACTGTGCATGCTAGTATTCTACTTTTAAGCTTATTCTTTGATTCTAATCTTATTTTTGAATTCTAATGACATGGAGACGATTATATGGGTTAGGGTTGTCATAAAAGTAAACCAAATGTCATTTTTAACCACACTCATTCCACAACATTCACACATTTGAATCAAACTTGTAAAACGAACAATGCAGGCTTGTATTCTACTTTTAATTTGATTTTTTTATTCTAAGCTTATTTTTGAATTCTAATGACATGGAGACGATTAAATGTGTTAGGGTTGTCATAAAAGTACACCAAATGTCATTTCTTACCACACTCATTCCACAACATTCACACATTTGAATCAAAATTGTAAAACGAATTGTGCATGCTAGTATTCTACTTTTAAGCTTATTCTTTGATTCTAAGCTTAATTTTGAATTCTAATGACATGGAGACGATTATATGTGTTAGCGTTGTCATAAAAGAAAACCAAATGTCATTTCTAACCACACTCATTCCACAACATTCACACATTTGAATCAAACTCGTAAAACGAACTGTGCATGCTAGTTTTCTAATTTTAAGCTTATTCTTTAATTCTAAGCTTATTTTTGAATTCTAATGACGTGGAGACTATTATATGTGTTAGGGTTGTCATAAGAGTAAACCAAATGTCATTTCTTACCAAACTCATTCCACAACATTCACACATTTGAATCAAACCTGTAAAACGAACTGTGCATGCTTGTATTCTACTTTTAAGCCTATTTTTTGATTCTAAGCTTATTTTTGAATTCTAATGACATGGAGACGATTATATGTGTTAGGGTTGTCATAAAAGTACACCAAATGTCATTTCTTACCACACTCATTCCACAACATTCACACATTTGAATCAAACTTGTAAAACGAACTGTGCATGCTAGTATTCTACTTTTAAGCTTATTCTTTGATTCTAATCTTATTTTTGAATTCTAATGACATGGAGACGATTATATGGGTTAGGGTTGTCATAAAAGTAAACCAAATGTCATTTTTAACCACACTCATTCCACAACATTCACACATTTGAATCAAACTTGTAAAACGAACAATGCAGGCTTGTATTCTACTTTTAATTTTATTTTTTTATTCTAAGCTTATTTTTGAATTCTAATGACATGGAGACAATTAAATGTGTTAGGGTTGTCATAAAAGTACACCAAATGTCATTTCTTACCACACTCATTCCACAACATTCACACATTTGAATCAAACTTGTAAAACGAACTGTGCATGCTAGTATTCTACTTTTAAGCTTATTCTTTGATTCTAATCTTATTTTTGAATTCTAATGACATGGAGACGATTATATGTGTTAGCGTTGTCATAAAAGAAAACCAAATGTCATTTCTAACCACACTCATTCCACAACATTCACACATTTGAATCAAACTCGTAAAACGAACTGTGCATGCTAGTTTTCTAATTTTAAGCTTATTCTTTAATTCTAAGCTTATTTTTGAATTCTAATGACGTGGAGACGATTATATGTGTTAGGGTTGTCATAAAAGTAAACCAAATGTCATTTCTTACCAAACTCATTCCACAACATTCACACATTTGAATCAAACGTGTAAAACGAACTGTGCATGCTTGTATTCTACTTTTAAGCTTATTTTTTGATTCTAAGCTTATTTTTGAATTCTAATGACATGGAGACGATTATATGTGTTAGGGTTGTCATAAAAGTACACCAAATGTCATTTCTTACCACACTCATTCAACAACATTCACACATTTGAATCAAACTTGTAAAACGAACTGTGCATGCTAGTATTCTACTTTTAAGCTTATTCTTTGATTCTAAGCTTATTTTTGAATTCTAATGACATGGAGACGATTATATGTGTTAGCGTTGTCATAAAAGAAAACCAAATGTCATTTCTAACCACACTCATTCCACAACATTCACACATTTGAATCAAACTCGTAAAACGAACTGTGCATGCTAGTTTTCTAATTTTAAGCTTATTCTTTAATTCTAAGCTTATTTTTGAATTCTAATGACGTGGAGACTATTATATGTGTTAGGGTTGTCATAAGAGTAAACCAAATGTCATTTCTTACCAAACTCATTCCACAACATTCACACATTTGAATCAAACCTGTAAAACGAACTGTGCATGCTTGTATTCTACTTTTAAGCCTATTTTTTGATTCTAAGCTTATTTTTGAATTCTAATGACATGGAGACGATTATATGTGTTAGGGTTGTCATAAAAGTACACCAAATGTCATTTCTTACCACACTCATTCCACAACATTCACACATTTGAATCAAACTTGTAAAACGAACTGTGCATGCTAGTATTCTACTTTTAAGCTTATTCTTTGATTCTAATCTTATTTTTGAATTCTAATGACATGGAGACGATTATATGGGTTAGGGTTGTCATAAAAGTAAACCAAATGTCATTTTTAACCACACTCATTCCACAACATTCACACATTTGAATCAAACTTGTAAAACGAACAATGCAGGCTTGTATTCTACTTTTAATTTTATTTTTTTATTCTAAGCTTATTTTTGAATTCTAATGACATGGAGACGATTAAATGTGTTAGGGTTGTCATAAAAGTACACCAAATGTCATTTCTTACCACACTCATTCCACAACATTCACACATTTGAATCAAACTTGTAAAACGAACTGTGCATGCTAGTATTCTACTTTTAAGCTTATTCTTTGATTCTAAGCTTATTTTTGAATTCTAATGACATGGAGACGATTATATGTGTTAGCGTTGTCATAAAAGAAAACCAAATGTCATTTCTAACCACACTCATTCCACAACATTCACACATTTGAATCAAACTCGTAAAACGAACTGTGCATGCTAGTTTTCTAATTTTAAACTTATTCTTTAATTCTAAGCTTATTTTTGAATTCTAATGACGTGGAGACGATTATATGTGTTAGGGTTGTCATAAAAGTAAACCAAATGTCATTTCTTACCAAACTCATTCCACAACATTCACACATTTGAATCAAACGTGTAAAACGAACTGTGCATGCTTGTATTCTACTTTTAAGCTTATTTTTTGATTCTAAGCTTATTTTTGAATTCTAATGACATGGAGACGATTATATGTGTTAGGGTTGTCATAAAAGTACACCAAATGTCATTTCTTACCACACTCATTCCACAACATTCACACATTTGAATCAAACTTGTAAAACGAACTGTGCATGCTAGTATTCTACTTTTAAGCTTATTCTTTGATTCTAATCTTATTTTTGAATTCTAATGACATGGAGACGATTATATGTGTTAGCGTTGTCATAAAAGAAAACCAAATGTCATTTCTAACCACACTCATTCCACAACATTCACACATTTGAATCAAACTCGTAAAACGAACTGTGCATGCTAGTTTTCTAATTTTAAGCTTATTCTTTAATTCTAAGCTTATTTTTGAATTCTAATGACGTGGAGACGATTATATGTGTTAGGGTTGTCATAAAAGTAAACCAAATGTCATTTCTTACCAAACTCATTCCACAACATTCACACATTTGAATCAAACCTGTAAAACGAACTGTGCATGCTTGTATTCTACTTTTAAGCCTATTTTTTGATTCTAAGCTTATTTTTGAATTCTAATGACATGGAGACGATTATATGTGTTAGGGTTGTCATAAAAGTACACCAAATGTCATTTCTTACCACACTCATTCCACAACATTCACACATTTGAATCAAACTTGTAAAACGAACTGTGCATGCTAGTATTCTACTTTTAAGCTTATTCTTTGATTCTAAGCTTATTTTTGAATTCTAATGACATGGAGACGATTATATGTGTTAGGTTTGTCATAAAAGTACACCAAATTTCATTTCTTACCACACTCATTCCACAACATTCACACATTTGAATCAAACTTGTAAAACGAACTGTGCATGCTAGTATTCTACTTTTAAGCTTATTCTTTGATTCTAATCTTATTTTTGAATTCTAATGACATGGAGACGATTATATGTGTTAGCGTTGTCATAAAAGAAAACCAAATGTCATTTCTAACCACACTCATTCCACAACATTCACACATTTGAATCAAACTCGTAAAACGAACTGTGCATGCTAGTTTTCTAATTTTAAGCTTATTCTTTAATTCTAAGCTTATTTTTGAATTCTAATGACGTGGAGACGATTATATGTGTTAGGGTTGTCATAAAAGTAAACCAAATGTCATTTCTTACCAAACTCATTCCACAACATTCACACATTTGAATCAAACTTGTAAAACGAACTGTGCATGCTTGTATTCTACTTTTAAGCCTATTTTTTGATTCTAAGCTTATTTTTGAATTCTAATGACATGGAGACGATTATATGTGTTAGGGTTGTCATAAAAGTACACCAAATGTCATTTCTTACCACACTCATTCCACAACATTCACACATTTGAATCAAACTTGTAAAACGAACTGTGCATGCTAGTATTCTACTTTTAAGCTTATTCTTTGATTCTAAGCTTATTTTTGAATTCTAATGACATGGAGACGATTATATGTGTTAGGGTTGTCATAAAAGTAATCCAAATGTGATTTCTAACCACATTCATTCCACAACATTCACACATTTGAATCAAACTTGTAAAACGAACTGTGCATGCTAATATTCTACTTTTAAGCTTATTCTTCGATTCTAATCTTATTTTTGAATTCTAATGACATGGAGACGATTATATGGGTTAGGGTTGTCATAAAAGTAAACCAAATGTCATTTTTAACCACACTCATTCCACAACATTCACACATTTGAATCAAACTTGTAAAACGAACAATGCAGGCTTGTATTCTACTTTTAAGCTTATTTTTTTTATTCTAAGCTTATTTTTGAATTCTAATGACATGGAGACGATTATATGTGTTAGGGTTGTCATAAAAGTACACCAAATGTCATTTCTTACCACACTCATTCCACAACATTCACACATTTGAATCAAACTTGTAAAACGAACTGTGCATGCTAGTATTCTACTTTTAAGCTTATTCTTTGATTCTAAGCTTATTTTTGAATTCTAATGACATGGAGACGATTATATGTGTTAGCGTTGTCATAAAAGAAAACCAAATGTCATTTCTAACCACACTCATTCCACAACATTCACACATTTGAATCAAACCTGTAAAACGAACTGTGCATGCTAGTTTTCTAATTTTAAGCTTATTTTTTTATTCTAAGCTTATTTTTGAATTCTAATGACGTGGAGACGATTATATGTGTTAGGGTTGTCATAAAAGTAAACCAAATGTCATTTCTTACCAAACTCATTCCACAACATTCACACATTTGAATCAAACCTGTAAAACGAACTGTGCATGCTTGTATTCTACTTTTAAGCTTATTCTTTGATTCTAAGCTTATTTTTGAATTCTAATGACATGGAGATGATTATATGTGTTAGGGTTGTCATAAAAGTAAACCAAATGTCATTTCTTACCACACTCATTCCACAACATTCACACATTTGAATCAAACTTGTAAAACGAACTGTGCACGCTTGTATTCTACTTTTAAGCCTATTTTTTTATTCTAAGCTTATTTTTGAATTTTAATGACATGGAGACGATTATATGTGTTAGGGTTGTCATAAAAGTACACCAAATGTCATTTCTTACCACACTCATTCCACAACATTCACACATTTGAATCAAACTTGTAAAACGAACTGTGCATGCTAGTATTCTACTTTTAAGCTTATTCTTTGATTCTAAGCTTATTTTTGAATTCTAATGACATGGAGACGATTATATGTGTTAGCGTTGTCATAAAAGAAAACCAAATGTCATTTCTAACCACATTCATTCCACAACATTCACACATTTGAATCAAACTTGTAAAACAAACTGTGCATGCTAGTATTCTACTTTTAAGCTTATTCTTTGATTCTAAGCTTATTTTTGAATTCTAATGACATGGAGACGATTATATGTGTTAGGGTTGTCATAAAAGTACACCAAATGTCATTTCTTACCACACTCATTCCACAACATTCACACATTTGAATCAAACTTGTAAAACGAACTGTGCATGCTAGTATTCTACTTTTAAGCTTATTCTTTGATTCTAAGCTTATTTTTGAATTCTAATGACATGGAGACGATTATATGTGTTAGGGTTGTCATAAAAGTAATCCAAATGTGATTTCTAACCACATTCATTCCACAACATTCACACATTTGAATCAAACTTGTAAAACGAACTGTGCATGCTAGTATTCTACTTTTAAGCTTATTCTTTGATTCTAAGCTTATTTTTGAATTCTAATGACATGGAGACGATTATATGTGTTAGCGTTGTCATAAAAGAAAACCAAATGTCATTTCTAACCACACTCATTCCACAACATTCACACATTTGAATCAAACCTGTAAAACGAACTGTGCAGGATTGTATTCTACTTTTAAGCCTATTTTTTGATTCTAAGCTTATTTTTGAATTCTAATGACCTGGAGACGATTATATGTGTTAGGGTTGTCATAAAAGTACACCAAATGTCATTTCTAACCACATTCATTCCACAACATTCACACATTTGAATCAAACTTGTAAAACAAACTGTGCATGCTAGTATTCTACTTTTAAGCTTATTCTTTGATTCTAAGCTTATTTTTGAATTCTAATGACATGGAGACGATTATATGTGTTAGGGTTGTCATAAAAGTACACCAAATGTCATTTCTTACCACACTCATTCCACAACATTCACACATTTGAATCAAACTTGTAAAACGAACTGTGCATGCTAGTATTCTACTTTTAAGCTTATTCTTTGATTCTAAGCTTATTTTTGAATTCTAATGACATGGAGACGATTATATGTGTTAGGGTTGTCATAAAAGTAATCCAAATGTGATTTCTAACCACATTCATTCCACAACATTCACACATTTGAATCAAACTTGTAAAACGAACTGTGCATGCTAGTTTTCTACTTTTAAGCTTATTCTTTGATTCTAAGCTTATTTTTGAATTCTAATGACATGGAGACGATTATATGTGTTAGGGTTGTCTGAAAAGTACACCAAATGTCATTTCTAACCACACTCATTCCACAACATTCACACATTTGAATCAAACTTGTAAAACGAACTGTGCATGCTAGTATTCTACTTTTAAGCTTATTCTTTGATTCTAAGCTTATTTTTGCATTCTAATGACATGGAGACCATTGTATGCGTTAAGGTTGTTGTAAAAGTGAACCAAATGTCATTTCTAACCACACTGATTCCACAACATTCACACATTTGAATCAAACTTGTAAAACGAACTGTGCAGGATTGTATTCTACTTTTAAGCTTATTCTTTGATTCTAAGCTTATTTTTGAATTCTGATGACGTGGAGACGATTATATGTGTTAGGGTTGTCATAAAAGTACACCAAATGTCATTTCTTACCACACTCATTCCACAACATTCACACATTTGAATCAAACTTGTAAAACGAACTGTGCATGCTAGTATTCTACTTTTAAGCTTATTCTTTGATTCTAAGCTTATTTTTGAATTCTAATGACATGGAGACGATTATATGTGTTAGCGTTGTCATAAAAGTGAACTAAATGAATGTTATTTTTTTATTCTAAGCCTGTTTATAAACCAAATGAATGTTATTTTTTTATTCTAAGCTTGTTTTTGAATTCTAATGACGTGGAGACGATTATATGTGTTAGGGTTGTCATAAAAGTAAACCAAATGTCATTTCTAACCACACTGATTCCACAACATTCACACATGTGAATCAAACTTGTAAAACGAACTGTGCAGGATTGTATTCTACTTTTAAGCTTATTTTTTTATTCTAAGCTTATTTTTGAATTCTAATGACATGGAGACGATTATATGTGTTAGGGTTGTCATAAAAGTAATCCAAATGTGATTTCTAACCACATTCATTCCACAACATTCACACATTTGAATCAAACTTGTAAAACAAACTATGCATGCTAGTATTCTACTTTTAAGCTTAGTCTTTGATTCTAATCTTATTTTTGAATTCTAATGACATGGAGACGATTATATGGGTTAGGGTTGTCATAAAAGTAAACCAAATGTCATTTTTAACCACACTCATTCCACAACATTCACACATTTGAATCAAACTTGTAAAACGAACAATGCAGGCTTGTATTCTACTTTTAAGCTTATTTTTTTATTCTAAGCTTATTTTTGAATTCTAATGACATGGAGACGATTATATGTGTTAGGGTTGTCATAAAAGTACACCAAATGTCATTTCTTACCACACTCATTCCACAACATTCACACATTTGAATCAAACTTGTAAAACGAATTGTGCATGCTAGTATTCTACTTTTAAGCTTATTCTTTGATTCTAAGCTTATTTTTGAATTCTAATGACATGGAAACGATTATATGTGTTAGGGTTGTCATAAAAGTAAACCAAATGTCATTTCTTACCAAACTCATTCCACAACATTCACACATTTGAATCAAACCTGTAAAACGAACTGTGCATGCTTGTATTCTACTTTTAAGCCTATTTTTTGATTCTAAGCTTATTTTTGAATTCTAATGACATGGAGACGATTATATGTGTTAGGGTTGTCATAAAAGTACACCAAATGTCATTTTTTACCACACTCATTCCACAACATTCACACATTTGAATCAAACTTGTAAAACGAACTGTGCATGCTAGTATTCTACTTTTAAGCTTATTCTTTGATTCTAAGCTTATTTTTGAATTCTAATGACATGGAGACGATTACATGTGTTAGGGTTGTCATAAAAGTAATCCAAATGTGATTTCTAACCACATTCATTCCACAACATTCACACATTTGAATCAAACTTGTAAAACAAACTGTGCATGCTAGTATTCTACTTTTAAGCTTATTCTTTGATTCTAATCTTATTTTTGAATTCTAATGACATGGAGACGATTATATGGGTTAGGGTTGTCATAAAAGTAAACCAAATGTCATTTTTAACCACACTCATTCCACAACATTCACACATTTGAATCAAACTTGTAAAACGAACAGTGCAGGCTTGTATTCTACTTTTAAGCTTATTTTTTTATTCTAAGCTTATTTTTGAATTCTAATGACATGGAGACGATTATATGTGTTAGGGTTGTCATAAAAGTAAACCAAATGTCATTTCTTACCAAACTCATTCCACAACATTCACACATGTGAATCAAACTTGTAAAACGAACTGTGCATGCTTGTATTCTACTTTTACGCTTATTTTTTGATTCTAAGCTTATTTTTGAATTCTAATGACATGGAGACGATTATATGTGTTAGGGTTGTCATAAAAGTACACCAAATGTCATTTCATACCACACTCATTCCACAACATTCACACATTTGAATCAAACTTGTAAAACGAACTGTGCATGCTAGTATTCTACTTTTAAGCTTATTCTTTGATTCTGAGCTTATTTTTGAATTCTAATGACATGGAGCAGATTATATGTGTTAGCGTTGTCATAAAAGTAAACCAAATGTCATTTCTAACCACACTCATTCCACAACATTCACACATTTGAATCAAACTCGTAAAACGAACTGTCCATGCTAGTTTTCTACTTTTAAGCTTATTCTTTGATTCTAAGCTTATTTTTGCATTCTAATGACATGGAGACGATTATATGTGTTAGGGTTGTCCTAAAAGTAAACCAAATGTCATTTTTAACGACACTCATTCCACAACATTCACACATTTGAATCAAAATTGTAAAACGAACTGTGCATGCTAGTATTCTACTTTTAAGCTTATTCTTTGATTCTATGCTTATTTTTGCATTCTAATGACATGGAGACGATTGTATGCGCTAAGGTTGTTGTAAAAGTGAACCAAATGTCATTTCTAACCACACTGATTCCACAACATTCACACATTTGAATCAAACTTGTAAAACGAACTGTGCAGGATTGTATTCTACTTTTAAGCTTATTCTTTGATTCTAAGCTTATTTTTGAATTCTGATGACGTGGAAACGATTATATGTGTTAGGGTTGTCTTAAAAGTACACCAAATGTCATTTCTTACCACACTCATTCCACAACATTCACACATTTTAATCAAACTTGTAAAACGAACTGTGCATGCTAGTATTCTACTTTTAAGCTTATTCTTTGATTCTAAGCTTATTTTTGAATTCTAATGACATGGAGACGATTATATGTGTTAGCGTTTTCATAAAAGAAAACCAAATGTCATTTCTAACCACACTCATTCCACAACATTCACACATTTGAATCAAACTTGTAAAACGAACTGTGCATGCTAGTATTCTACTTTTAAGCTTATTCTTTGATTCTAAGCTTATTTTTGAATTCTAATGACATGGAGACGATTATATGTGTTAGGGTTGTCATAAAAGTAAACCAAATGTCATTTCTTACCAAACTCATTCCACAACATTCACACATTTGAATCAAACTTGTAAAACGAACTGTGCATGCTTGTATTCTACTTTTAAGCTTATTTTTTGATTCTAAGCTTATTTTTGAATTCTAATGACATGGAGACGATTATATGTGTTAGGGTTGTCATAAAAGTACACCAAATGTCATTTCTTACCACACTCATTCCACAACATTCACACATTTGAATCAAACTTGTAAAACGAACTGTGCATGCAAGTATTCTACTTTTAAGCTTATTCTTTGATTCCAATCTTATTTTTGAATTCTAATGACATGGAGACGATTATATGTGTTAACATTGTCATAAAAGAAAACCAAATGTCATTTCTAACCACACTCATTCCACAGCATTCACACATTTGAATCAAACTCGTAAAACGAACTGTGCATGCTAGTTTTCTAATTTTAAGCTTATTCTTTAATTCTAAGCTTATTTTTGAATTCTAATGACATGGAGACGATTATATGTGTTAGCGTTTTCATAAAAGAAAACCAAATGTCATTTCTAACCACACTCATTCCACAACATTCACACATTTGAATCAAACTTGTAAAACGAACTGCGCATGCTAGTATTCTACTTTTAAGCTTATTCTTTGATTCTAATCTTATTTTTGAATTCTAATGACATGGAGACGATTATATGGGTTAGGGTTGTCATAAAAGTAAACCAAATGTCATTTTTAACCACACTCATTCCACAACATTCACACATTTGAATCAAACTTGTAAAACGAACAATGCAGGCTTGTATTCTACTTTTAAGCTTATTTTTTTATTCTAAGCTTATTTTTGAATTCTAATGACATGGAGACGATTATATGTGTTAGGGTTGTCATAAAAGTACACCAAATGTCATTTCTTACCACAGTCATTCCACAACATTCACACATTTGAATCAAACTCGTAAAACGAACTGTGCATGCTAGTTTTCTAATTTTAAGCTTATTCTTTAATTCTAAGCTTATTTTTGAATTCTAATGACGTGGAGACGATTATATGTGTTAGGGTTGTCATAAAAGTAAACCAAATGTCATTTCTTACCAAACTCATTCCACAACATTCACACATTTGAATCAAACTTGTAAAACGAACTGTGCATGCTTGTATTCTACTTTTAAGCTTATTTTTTGATTCTAAGCTTATTTTTGAATTCTAATGACATGGAGACGATTATATGTGTTAGGGTTGTCATAAAAGTACACCAAATGTCATTTCTTACCACACTCATTCCACAACATTCACACATTTGAATCAAACTTGTAAAACGAACTGTGCATGCTAGTATTCTACTTTTAAGCTTATTCTTTGATTCTAATCTTATTTTTGAATTCTAATGACATGGAGACGATTATATGTATTAGCGTTGTCATAAAAGAAAACCAAATGTCATTTCTAACCACACTCATTCCACAACATTCACACATTTGAATCAAACTCGTAAAACGAACTGTGCATGCTAGTTTTCTAATTTTAAGCTTATTCTTTAATTCTAAGCTTATTTTTGAATTCTAATGACGTGCAGACGATTATATGTGTTAGGATTGTCATAAAAGTAAACCAAATGTCATTTCTTACCAAACTCATTCCACAACATTCACACATTTGAATCAAACCTGTAAAACGAACTGTGCATGCTTGTATTCTACTTTTAAGCCTATTTTTTTATTCTAAGCTTATTTTTGAATTCTAATGACATGGAGATGATTATATGTGTTAGGGTTGTCATAAAAGTACACCAAATGTCATTTCTTACCACACTCATTCCACAACATTCACACATTTGAATCAAACTTGTAAAACGAACTGTGCATGCTTGTATTCTACTTTTAAGCTTATTTTTTGATTCTAAGCTTATTTTTGAATTTTAATGACATGGAGACGATTATATGTGTTAGGGTTGTCATAAAAGTACACCAAATGTCATTTCTTACCACACTCATTCCACAACATTCACACATTTGAATCAAACTTGTAAAACGAACTGTGCATGCTAGTATTCTACTTTTAAGCTTATTCTTTGATTCTAAGCTTATTTTTGAATTCTAATGACATGGAGACGATTATATGTGTTAGCGTTGTCATAAAAGAAAACCAAATGTCATTTCTAACCACATTCATTCCACAACATTCACACATTTGAATCAAACTTGTAAAACAAACTGTGCATGCTAGTATTCTACTTTTAAGCTTATTCTTTGATTCTAAGCTTATTTTTGAATTCTAATGACATGGAGACGATTATATGTGTTAGGGTTGTCATAAAAGTACACCAAATGTCATTTCTTACCACACTCATTCCACAACATTCACACATTTGAATCAAACTTGTAAAACGAACTGTGCATGCTAGTATTCTACTTTTAAGCTTATTCTTTGATTCTAAGCTTATTTTTGAATTCTAATGACATGGAGACGATTATATGTGTTAGGGTTGTCATAAAAGTAATCCAAATGTGATTTCTAACCACATTCATTCCACAACATTCACACATTTGAATCAAACTTGTAAAACGAACTGTGCATGCTAGTATTCTACTTTTAAGCTTATTCTTTGATTCTAAGCTTATTTTTGAATTCTAATGACATGGAGACGATTATATGTGTTAGCGTTGTCATAAAAGAAAACCAAATGTCATTTCTAACCACACTCATTCCACAACATTCACACATTTGAATCAAACCTGTAAAACGAACTGTGCATGCTTGTATTCTGCTTTTAAGCTTATTTTTTTATTCTAAGCTTATTTTTGAATTCTAATGACATGGAGTCGATTATATGTGTTAGGGTTGTCATAAAAGTACAACAAATGTCATTTCTTACCACACTCATTCCACAACATTCACACATTTGAATCAAACTCGTAAAACGAACTGTGCATGCTAGTTTTCTAATTTTAAGCTTATTCTTAAATTCTAAGCTTATTTTTGAATTCTAATGACGTGGAGACGATTATATGTGTTAGGGTTGTCATAAAAGTAAACCAAATGTCATTTCTTACCAAACTCATTCCACAACATTCACACATTTGAATCAAACCTGTAAAACGAACTGTGTATGCTTGTATTCTACTTTTAAGCCTAGTTTTTTATTCTAAGCTTATTTTTGAATTCTAATGACATGGAGACGATTATATGTGTTAGGGTTGTCATAAAAGTACACCAACTGTCATTTCTTACCACACTCATTCCACAACATTCACACATTTGAATCAAACTTGTAAAACGAACTGTGGATGCTAGTATTCTACTTTTAAGCTTATTCTTTGATTCTAAGCTTATTTTTGAATTCTAATGACATGGAGACGATTATATGTGTTAGGGTTGTCATAATAGTAATCCAAATGTGATTTCTAACCACATTCATTCCACAACATTCACACATTTGAATCAAACTTGTAAAACGAACTGTGCATGCTAGTATTCTACTTTTAAGCTTATTCTTTGATTCTAAGCTTATTTTTTAATTCTAATGACATCGAGACGATTATATGTGTTAGCGTTGTCATAAAAGAAAACCAAATGTCATTTCTAACCACACTCATTCCACAACATTCACACATTTGAATCAAACTTGTAAAACGAACTGTGCATGCTAATATTCTACTTTTAAGCTTATTCTTTGATTCTAATCTTATTTTTGAATTCTAATGACATGGAGAGGATTATATGGGTTAGGGTTCTCATAAAAGTAAACCAAATGTCATTTTTAACCACACTCATTCCACAACATTCACACATTTGAATCAAACTTGTAAAACGAACAATGCAGGCTTGTATTCTACTTTTAAGCTTATTTTTTTATTCTAAGCTTATTTTTGAATTCTAATGACATGGAGACGATTATATGTGTTAGGGTTGTCATAAAAGTACACCAAATGTCATTTCTTACCACACTCATTCCACAACATTCACACATTTGAATCAAACTTGTAAAACGAATTGTGCATGCTAGTATTCTACTTTTAAGCTTATTCTTTGATTCTAAGCTTATTTTTGAATTCTAATGACATGGAAACGATTATATGTGTTAGGGTTGTCATAAAAGTAAACCAAATGTCATTTCTTACCAAAGTCATTCCACAACATTCACACATTTGAATCAAACCTGTAAAACGAACTGTGCATGCTTGTATTCTGCTTTTAAGCTTATTTTTTTATTCTAAGCTTATTTTTGAATTCTAATGACATGGAGACGATTATATGTGTTAGGGTTGTCATAAAAGTACACCAACTGTCATTTCTTACCACACTCATTCCACAACATTCACACATTTGAATCAAACCTGTAAAACGAACTGTGCATGCTTGTATTCTACTTTTAAGCCTATTTTTTTATTCTAAGCTTATTTTTGAATTCTAATGACATGGAGATGATTATATGTGTTAGGGTTGTCATAAAAGTACACCAAATGTCATTTCTTACCACACTCATTCCACAACATTCACACATTTGAATCAAACTTGTAAAACGAACTGTGCATGCTTGTATTCTACTTTTAAGCTTATTTTTTTATTCTAATCTTATTTTTGAATTCTAATGACATGGAGACGATTATATGTATTAGCGTTGTCATAAAAGAAAACCAAATGTCATTTCTAACCACACTCATTCCACAACATTCACACATTTGAATCAAACTCGTAAAACGAACTGTGCATGCTAGTTTTCTACTTTTAAGCTTATTCTTTGATTCTAAGCTTACTTTTGCATTCTAATGACATGGAGACGATTATATGTGTTAGGGTTGTCCTAAAAGTAAACCAAATGTCATTTTTAACCACACTCATTCCACAACATTCACACATTTGAATCAAAATTGTAAAACGAACTGTGCATGCTAGTATTCTACTTTTAAGCTTATTCTTTGATTCTAAGCTTATTTTTGCATTCTAATGACATGGAGACGATTGTATGCGTTAAGGTTGTTGTAAAAGTGAACCAAATGTAATTTCTAACCACACTCATTCCACAATATACACAAATTTGAATCAAACTTGTAAAACGAACTGTGCATGCTTGTATTCTACTTTTAAGCTTATTTTTTTATTCTAAGCTTATTTTTGAATTCTAATGACATGGAGACGATTATATGTGTTAGGGTTGTCATAAAAGTAAACCAAATGTCATTTTTAACCACACTCATTCCACAACATTCACACATTTGAAACAAACTTATAAAACGAACTGTGCATGCTAGTTTTCTACTTTTAAGCTTATTCTTTAATTCTATGCTTATTTTCGCATTCTTATGACATGGAGACGAGTATATGCGTTAAGGATGTTGTAAAAGTGAACCAAATGTCATTTCTAACCACACTGATTCCACAACATTCACACATTTGAATCAAACTTGTAAAACGAACTGTGCAGGATTGTATTCTACTTTTAAGCTTATTCTTTGATTCTAAGCTTATTTTTGAATTCTGATGACGTGGAGACGATTATATGTGTTAGGGTTGTCATAAAAGTAAACCAAATGTCATTTCTTACCAAACTCATTCCACAACATTCACACATTTGAATCAAACTTGTAAAACGAACTGTGCATGCTTGTTTTCTACTTTTATGCTTATTCTTTGATTCTAAGCTTATTTTTGAATTCAAATGACATGGAGACGATTATATGTGTTAGGGTTGTCATAAAAGTAAACCAAATGTCATTTTTAACCACACTCATTCCACAACATTCACACATTTGAATCAAAATTGTAAAACGAACTGTGCATGCTAGTATTCTACTTTTAAGCTTATTCTTTGATTCTAAGCTTATTTTTGCATTCTAATGACATGGAGACGATTGTATACGTTAAGGTTGTTGTAAAAGTGAACCAAATGTCATTTCTAACCACACTCATTCCACAACATTCACAAATTTGAATCAAACTTGTAAAACGAACTGTGCATGCTTGTATTCTACTTTTAAGCTTATTTTTTGATTCTAAGCTTATTTTTGAATTCTAATGACATGGAGACGATTATATGTGTTAGGGTTGTCATAAAAGTACACCAAATGTCATTTCTTACCACACTCATTCCACAACATTCACACATTTGAATCAAACTTGTAAAACGAACTGTGCATGCTAGTATTCTACTTTTAAGCTTATTCTTTATTTCTAAGCTTATTTTTGAATTCTAATGACATGGAGGCGATTATATGTGTTAGCGTTGTCATAAAAGTAAACCAAATGTCATTTCTAACCACACTCATTCCACAACATTCACACATTTTAATCAAACTTGTAAAACGAACTGTGCATGCTAGTATTCTACTTTTAAGCTTATTCTTTAATTCTAAGCTTATTTTTGAATTCTAATGACATGGAGACGATTATATGTGTTAGCGTTGTCATAAAAGAAAACCAAATGTCATATCTAACCACACTCATTCCACAACATTCACACATTTCAATCAAACTCGTAAAACGAACTGTGCATGCTAGTTTTCTAATTTTAAGCTTATTCTTTAATTCTAAGCTTATTTTCGAATTCTAATGACGTGGAAACGATTATATGTGTTAGGGTTGTCATAAAAGTAAACCAAATGTCATTTCTTACCAAACTCATTCCACAACATTCAAACATTTGAATCAAACTTGTAAAACGAACTGTGCATGCTTGTATTCTACTTTTATGCTTATTTTTTGATTCTAAGCTTATTTTTGAATTCTAATGACATGGAGACGATTATATGTGTTAGGGTTGTCATAAAAGTACACCAAATGTCATTTCTTACCACACTCATTCCACAACATTCACACATTTGAATCAAACTTCTAAAACGAACTGTGCATGCTAGTATTCTACTTTTAAGCTTATTCTTTGATTCTAAGCTTATTTTTGAATTCTAATGACATGGAGACGATTGTATGTGTTAGCGTTGTCATAAAAGTAAACCAAATGTCATTTTTAACCACACTCATTCCACAACATTCACACATTTGAATCAAAATTGTAAAACGAACTGTGCATGCTAGTATTCTACTTTTAAGCTTATTCTTTGATTCTAAGCTTATTTTTGCATTCTAATGACATGGGGACGATTGTATGCGTTAAGGTTGTCATAAAAGTAAACCAAATGTCATTTATAACCACACTAATTCCACAACATTCACAAATTTGAATCAAACTTGTAAAACGAATTTTGCATGCTAGTATTCTACTTTTAAGCTTATCCTTTAATTCTAAGCTTATTTTTGCATTCTAATGACATGGAGACGATTATATGTGTTAGGGTTGTCATAAAAGTACACCAAATGTCATTTCTTACCACACTCATTCCACAACATTCACACATTTGAATAAAACTTGTAAAACGAACTATGCATGCTAGTATTCAACTTTTAAGCTTATTCTTTGATTCTAAGCTTATTTTTGAATTCTAATGACATGGAGACGATTATATGTGTTAGGGTTGTCATAAAAGTAATCCAAATGTGATTTCTAACCACACTCATTCCACAACATTCACACATTTGAATCAAACTTGTAAAACAAACTGTGCATGCTAGTATTCTACTTTTAAGCTTATTCTTTGATTCTAAGCTTATTTTTGAATTCTAATGACATGGAGACGATTATATGTGTTAGCGTTGTCATAAAAGAAAACCAAATGTCATTTCTAACCACACTCATTCCACAACATTCACACATTTGAATCAAACTTGTAAAACGAACTGTGCATGCTAGTATTCTACTTTTATGCTTATTCTTTAATTCTATGCTTATTTTTGCATTCTTATGACATGGAGACGAGTATATGCGTTAAGGTTGTTGTAAAAGTGAACCAAATGTCATTTCTAACCACACTGATTCCACAACATTCACACATTTGAATCAAACTTGTAAAACGAACTGTGCAGGATTGTATTCTACTTTTAAGCTTATTCTTTGATTCTAAGCTTATTTTTGAATTCTAATGACATGGAGACGATTATATGTGTTAGCGTTGTCATAAAAGAAAACCAAATGTCATTTCTAACCACACTCATTCCACAACATTCACACATTTGAATCAAACTCGTAAAACGAACTGTGCATGCTAGTTTTCTAATTTTAAGCTTATTCTTTAATTCTAAGCTTATTTTCGAATTCTAATGACGTGGAAACGATTATATGTGTTAGGGTTGTCATAAAAGTAAACCAAATGTCATTTCTTACCAAACTCATTCCACAACATTCAAACATTTGAATCAAACTTGTAAAACGAACTGTGCATGCTAGTATTCTACTTTTAAGCTTATTCTTTGATTCTAAGCTTATTTTTGAATTCTAATGACATGGAGACGATTATATGTGTTAGCGTTGTCATAAAAGAAAACCAAATGTCATTTCTAACCACACTCATTCCACAACATTCACACATTTGAATCAAACTTGTAAAACGAACTGCGCATGCTAGTATTCTACTTTTAAGCTTATTCTTTGATTCTAATCTTATTTTTGAATTCTAATGACATGGAGACGATTATATGGGTTAGGGTTGTCATAAAAGTAAACCAAATGTCATTTTTAACCACACTCATTCCACAACATTCACACATTTGAATCACATTTGTAAAACGAACAATGCAGGCTTGTATTCTACTTTTAAGCTTATTTTTTTATTCTAAGCTTATTTTTGAATTCTACTGACATGGAGACGATTATATGTGTTAGGGTTGTCATAAAAGTACACCAAATGTCATTTCTTACCACACTCATTCCACAACATTCACACATTTGAATCAAACTTGTAAAACGAACTGTGCATGCTAGTATTCTACTTTTAAGCTTATTCTTTGATTCTAAGCTTATTTTTGAATTCTAATGACATGGAGACGATTATATGTGTTAGCGTTGTCATAAAAGAAAACCAAATGTCATTTCTAACCACACTCATTCCACAACATTCACACATTTGAATCAAACTCGTAAAACGAACTGTGCATGCTAGTTTTCTAATTTTAAGCTTATTCTTTAATTCTAAGCTTATTTTCGAATTCTAATGACGTGGAAACGATTATATGTGTTAGGGTTGTCATAAAAGTAAACCAAATGTCATTTCTTACCAAACTCATTCCACAACATTCAAACATTTGAATCAAACTTGTAAAACGAACTGTGCATGCTTGTATTCTACTTTTAAGCTTATTTTTTGATTCTAAGCTTATTTTTGAATTCTAATGACATGGAGACGATTATATGTGTTAGGGTTGTCATAAAATTACACCAAATGTCATTTCTAACCACACTCATTCCACAACATTCACACATTTGAATCAAACTTCTAAAACGAACTGTGCATGCTAGTATTCTACTTTTAAGCTTATTCTTTGATTCTAAGCTTATTTTTGAATTCTAATGACATGGAGACGATTGTATGTGTTAGCGTTGTCATAAAAGTAAACCAAATGTCATTTTTAACCACACTCATTCCACAACATTCACACATTTGAATCAAAATTGTAAAACGAACTGTGCATGCTAGTATTCTACTTTTAAGCTTATTCTTTGATTCTAAGCTTATTTTTGCATTCTAATGACATGGGGACGATTGTATGCGTTAAGGTTGTCATAAAAGTAAACCAAATGTCATTTATAACCACAGTAATTCCACAACAATCACAAATTTGAATCAAACTTGTAAAACGAATTTTGCATGCTAGTATTCTACTTTTAAGCTTATCCTTTAATTCTAAGCTTATTTTTGCATTCTAATGACATGGAGACGATTATATGTGTTAGGGTTGTCATAAAAGTACACCAAATGTCATTTCTTACCACACTCATTCCACAACATTCACACATTTGAATAAAACTTGTAAAACGAACTATGCATGCTAGTATTCAACTTTTAAGCTTATTCTTTGATTCTAAGCTTATTTTTGAATTCTAATGACATGGAGACGATTATATGTGTTAGGGTTGTCATAAAAGTAATCCAAATGTGATTTCTAACCACACTCATTCCACAACATTCACACATTTGAATCAAACTTGTAAAACAAACTGTGCATGCTAGTATTCTACTTTTAAGCTTATTCTTTGATTCTAAGCTTATTTTTGAATTCTAATGACATGGAGACGATTATATGTGTTAGCGTTGTCATAAAAGAAAACCAAATGTCATTTCTAACCACACTCATTCCACAACATTCACACATTTGAATCAAACTTGTAAAACGAACTGTGCATGCTAGTATTCTACTTTTATGCTTATTCTTTAATTCTATGCTTATTTTTGCATTCTTATGACATGGAGACGAGTATATGCGTTAAGGTTGTTGTAAAAGTGAACCAAATGTCATTTCTAACCACACTGATTCCACAACATTCACACATTTGAATCAAACTTGTAAAACGAACTGTGCAGGATTGTATTCTACTTTTAAGCTTATTCTTTGATTCTAAGCTTATTTTTGAATTCTAATGACATGGAGACGATTATATGTGTTAGCGTTGTCATAAAAGAAAACCAAATGTCATTTCTAACCACACTCATTCCACAACATTCACACATTTGAATCAAACTCGTAAAACGAACTGTGCATGCTAGTTTTCTAATTTTAAGCTTATTCTTTAATTCTAAGCTTATTTTCGAATTCTAATGACGTGGAAACGATTATATGTGTTAGGGTTGTCATAAAAGTAAACCAAATGTCATTTCTTACCAAACTCATTCCACAACATTCAAACATTTGAATCAAACTTGTAAAACGAACTGTGCATGCTTGTATTCTACTTTTAAGCTTATTTTTTGATTCTAAGCTTATTTTTGAATTCTAATGACATGGAGACGATTATATGTGTTAGGGTTGTCATAAAAGTACACCAAATGTCATTTCTTACCACACTCATTCCACAACATTCACACATTTGAATCAAACTTGTAAAACGAACTGTGCATGCTAGTATTCTACTTTTAAGCTTATTCTTTGATTCTAAGCTTATTTTTGAATTCTAATGACATGGAGACGATTATATGTGTTAGCGTTGTCATAAAAGAAAACCAAATGTCATTTCTAACCACACTCATTCCACAACATTCACACATTTGAATCAAACTTGTAAAACGAACTGCGCATGCTAGTATTCTACTTTTAAGCTTATTCTTTGATTCTAATCTTATTTTTGAATTCTAATGACATGGAGACGATTATATGTGTTAGGGTTGTCATAAAAGTACACTAAATGTCATTTCTTACCACACTCATTCCACAACATTCACACATTTGAATCAAACTTGTAAAACGAACTGTGCATGCTAGTATTCTACTTTTAAGCTTATTCTTTGATTCTAAGCTTATTTTTGAATTCTAATGACATGGAGACGATTATATGTGTTAGCGTTGTCATAAAAGTAAACCAAATGTCATTTCTAACCACACTCATTCCACAACATTCAAACATTTGAATCAAACTTGTAAAACGAACTGTGCATGCTTGTATTCTACTTTTAAGCTTATTTTTTGATTCTAAGCTTATTTTTGAATTCTAATGACATGGAGACGATTATATGTGTTAGGGTTGTCATAAAAGTACACCAAATGTCATTTCTTACCACACTCATTCCACAACATTCACACATTTGAATCAAACTTCTAAAACGAACTGTGCATGCTAGTATTCTACTTTTAAGCTTATTCTTTGATTCTAAGCTTATTTTTGAATTCTAATGACATGGAGACGATTGTATGTGTTAGCGTTGTCATAAAAGTAAACCAAATGTCATTTTTAACCACACTCATTCCACAACATTCACACATTTGAATCAAAATTGTAAAACGAACTGTGCATGCTAGTATTCTACTTTTAAGCTTATTCTTTGATTCTAAGCTTATTTTTGCATTCTAATGACATGGGGACGATTGTATGCGTTAAGGTTGTCATAAAAGTAAACCAAATGTCATTTATAACCACAGTAATTCCACAACATTCACAAATTTGAATCAAACTTGTAAAACGAATTTTGCATGCTAGTATTCTACTTTTAAGCTTATCCTTTAATTCTAAGCTTATTTTTGCATTCTAATGACATGGAGACGATTATAT
Organism: Spergularia bocconei; assembly: GCA_963457585.1. Classification (NCBI taxonomy): domain Eukaryota; kingdom Viridiplantae; phylum Streptophyta; class Magnoliopsida; order Caryophyllales; family Caryophyllaceae; genus Spergularia; species Spergularia bocconei. The sequence goes on from OY734959.1 coordinate 6,521,620, forward strand.
GTGTTAGGGTTGTCATAAAAGTACACCAAATGTCATTTCTTACCACACTCATTCCACAACATTCACACATTTGAATAAAACTTGTAAAACGAACTATGCATGCTAGTATTCAACTTTTAAGCTTATTCTTTGATTCTAAGCTTATTTTTGAATTCTAATGACATGGAGACGATTATATGTGTTAGGGTTGTCATAAAAGTAATCCAAATGTGATTTCTAACCACACTCATTCCACAACATTCACACATTTGAATCAAACTTGTAAAACAAACTGTGCATGCTAGTATTCTACTTTTAAGCTTATTCTTTGATTCTAAGCTTATTTTTGAATTCTAATGACATGGAGACGATTATATGTGTTAGCGTTGTCATAAAAGAAAACCAAATGTCATTTCTAACCACACTCATTCCACAACATTCACACATTTGAATCAAACTTGTAAAACGAACTGTGCATGCTAGTATTCTACTTTTATGCTTATTCTTTAATTCTATGCTTATTTTTGCATTCTTATGACATGGAGACGAGTATATGCGTTAAGGTTGTTGTAAAAGTGAACCAAATGTCATTTCTAACCACACTGATTCCACAACATTCACACATTTGAATCAAACTTGTAAAACGAACTGTGCAGGATTGTATTCTACTTTTAAGCTTATTCTTTGATTCTAAGCTTATTTTTGAATTCTAATGACATGGAGACGATTATATGTGTTAGCGTTGTCATAAAAGAAAACCAAATGTCATTTCTAACCACACTCATTCCACAACATTCACACATTTGAATCAAACTCGTAAAACGAACTGTGCATGCTAGTTTTCTAATTTTAAGCTTATTCTTTAATTCTAAGCTTATTTTCGAATTCTAATGACGTGGAAACGATTATATGTGTTAGGGTTGTCATAAAAGTAAACCAAATGTCATTTCTTACCAAACTCATTCCACAACATTCAAACATTTGAATCAAACTTGTAAAACGAACTGTGCATGCTTGTATTCTACTTTTAAGCTTATTTTTTGATTCTAAGCTTATTTTTGAATTCTAATGACATGGAGACGATTATATGTGTTAGGGTTGTCATAAAAGTACACCAAATGTCATTTCTTACCACACTCATTCCACAACATTCACACATTTGAATCAAACTTGTAAAACGAACTGTGCATGCTAGTATTCTACTTTTAAGCTTATTCTTTGATTCTAAGCTTATTTTTGAATTCTAATGACATGGAGACGATTATATGTGTTAGCGTTGTCATAAAAGAAAACCAAATGTCATTTCTAACCACACTCATTCCACAACATTCACACATTTGAATCAAACTTGTAAAACGAACTGCGCATGCTAGTATTCTACTTTTAAGCTTATTCTTTGATTCTAATCTTATTTTTGAATTCTAATGACATGGAGACGATTATATGTGTTAGGGTTGTCATAAAAGTACACTAAATGTCATTTCTTACCACACTCATTCCACAACATTCACACATTTGAATCAAACTTGTAAAACGAACTGTGCATGCTAGTATTCTACTTTTAAGCTTATTCTTTGATTCTAAGCTTATTTTTGAATTCTAATGACATGGAGACGATTATATGTGTTAGCGTTGTCATAAAAGTAAACCAAATGTCATTTCTAACCACACTCATTCCACAACATTCAAACATTTGAATCAAACTTGTAAAACGAACTGTGCATGCTTGTATTCTACTTTTAAGCTTATTTTTTGATTCTAAGCTTATTTTTGAATTCTAATGACATGGAGACGATTATATGTGTTAGCGTTGTCATAAAAGAAAACCAAATGTCATTTCTAACCACACTCATTCCACAACATTCACACATTTGAATCAAACTTGTAAAACGAACTGTGCATGCTAGTATTCTACTTTTATGCTTATTCTTTAATTCTATGCTTATTTTTGCATTCTTATGACATGGAGACGAGTATATGCGTTAAGTTTGTTGTAAAAGTGAACCAAATGTCATTTCTAACCACACTGATTCCACAACATTCACACATTTGAATCAAACTTGTAAAACGAACTGTGCAGGATTGTATTCTACTTTTAAGCTTATTCTTTGATTCTAAGCTTATTTTTGAATTCTAATGACATGGAGACGATTATATGTGTTAGCGTTGTCATAAAAGAAAACCAAATGTCATTTCTAACCACACTCATTCCACAACATTCACACATTTGAATCAAACTCGTAAAACGAACTGTGCATGCTAGTTTTCTAATTTTAAGCTTATTCTTTAATTCTAAGCTTATTTTCGAATTCTAATGACGTGGAAACGATTATATGTGTTAGGGTTGTCATAAAAGTAAACCAAATGTCATTTCTTACCAAACTCATTCCACAACATTCAAACATTTGAATCAAACTTGTAAAACGAACTGTGCATGCTTGTATTCTACTTTTAAGCTTATTTTTTGATTCTAAGCTTATTTTTGAATTCTAATGACATGGAGACGATTATATGTGTTAGGGTTGTCATAAAAGTACACCAAATGTCATTTCTTACCACACTCATTCCACAACATTCACACATTTGAATCAAACTTGTAAAACGAACTGTGCATGCTAGTATTCTACTTTTAAGCTTATTCTTTGATTCTAAGCTTATTTTTGAATTCTAATGACATGGAGACGATTATATGTGTTAGCGTTGTCATAAAAGAAAACCAAATGTCATTTCTAACCACACTCATTCCACAACATTCACACATTTGAATCAAACTTGTAAAACGAACTGCGCATGCTAGTATTCTACTTTTAAGCTTATTCTTTGATTCTAATCTTATTTTTGAATTCTAATGACATGGAGACGATTATATGTGTTAGGGTTGTCATAAAAGTACACTAAATGTCATTTCTTACCACACTCATTCCACAACATTCACACATTTGAATCAAACTTGTAAAACGAACTGTGCATGCTAGTATTCTACTTTTAAGCTTATTCTTTGATTCTAAGCTTATTTTTGAATTCTAATGACATGGAGACGATTATATGTGTTAGCGTTGTCATAAAAGTAAACCAAATGTCATTTCTAACCACACTCATTCCACAACATTCAAACATTTGAATCAAACTTGTAAAACGAACTGTGCATGCTTGTATTCTACTTTTAAGCTTATTTTTTGATTCTAAGCTTATTTTTGAATTCTAATGACATGGAGACGATTATATGTGTTAGGGTTGTCATAAAAGTACACCAAATGTCATTTCTTACCACACTCATTCCACAACATTCACACATTTGAATCAAACTTCTAAAACGAACTGTGCATGCTAGTATTCTACTTTTAAGCTTATTCTTTGATTCTAAGCTTATTTTTGAATTCTAATGACATGGAGACGATTGTATGTGTTAGCGTTGTCATAAAAGTAAACCAAATGTCATTTTTAACCACACTCATTCCACAACATTCACACATTTGAATCAAAATTGTAAAACGAACTGTGCATGCTAGTATTCTACTTTTAAGCTTATTCTTTGATTCTAAGCTTATTTTTGCATTCTAATGACATGGGGACGATTGTATGCGTTAAGGTTGTCATAAAAGTAAACCAAATGTCATTTATAACCACAGTAATTCCACAACATTCACAAATTTGAATCAAACTTGTAAAACGAATTTTGCATGCTAGTATTCTACTTTTAAGCTTATCCTTTAATTCTAAGCTTATTTTTGCATTCTAATGACATGGAGACGATTATATGTGTTAGGGTTGTCATAAAAGTACACCAAATGTCATTTCTTACCACACTCATTCCACAACATTCACACATTTGAATAAAACTTGTAAAACGAACTATGCATGCTAGTATTCAACTTTTAAGCTTATTCTTTGATTCTAAGCTTATTTTTGAATTCTAATGACATGGAGACGATTATATGTGTTAGGGTTGTCATAAAAGTAATCCAAATGTGATTTCTAACCACACTCATTCCACAACATTCACACATTTGAATCAAAGTTGTAAAACAAACTGTGCATGCTAGTATTCTACTTTTAAGCTTATTCTTTGATTCTAAGCTTATTTTTGAATTCTAATGACATGGAGACGATTATATGTGTTAGCGTTGTCATAAAAGAAAACCAAATGTCATTTCTAACCACACTCATTCCACAACATTCACACATTTGAATCAAACTTGTAAAACGAACTGTGCATGCTAGTATTCTACTTTTATGCTTATTCTTTAATTCTATGCTTATTTTTGCATTCTTATGACATGGAGACGAGTATATGCGTTAAGGTTGTTGTAAAAGTGAACCAAATGTCATTTCTAACCACACTGATTCCACAACATTCACACATTTGAATCAAACTTGTAAAACGAACTGTGCAGGATTGTATTCTACTTTTAAGCTTATTCTTTGATTCTAAGCTTATTTTTGAATTCTAATGACATGGAGACGATTATATGTGTTAGCGTTGTCATAAAAGAAAACCAAATGTCATTTCTAACCACACTCATTCCACAACATTCACACATTTGAATCAAACTCGTAAAACGAACTGTGCATGCTAGTTTTCTAATTTTAAGCTTATTCTTTAATTCTAAGCTTATTTTCGAATTCTAATGACGTGGAAACGATTATATGTGTTAGGGTTGTCATAAAAGTAAACCAAATGTCATTTCTTACCAAACTCATTCCACAACATTCAAACATTTGAATCAAACTTGTAAAACGAACTGTGCATGCTTGTATTCTACTTTTAAGCTTATTTTTTGATTCTAAGCTTATTTTTGAATTCTAATGACATGGAGACGATTATATGTGTTAGGGTTGTCATAAAAGTACACCAAATGTCATTTCTTACCACACTCATTCCACAACATTCACACATTTGAATCAAACTTGTAAAACGAACTGTGCATGCTAGTATTCTACTTTTAAGCTTATTCTTTGATTCTAAGCTTATTTTTGAATTCTAATGACATGGAGACGATTATATGTGTTAGCGTTGTCATAAAAGAAAACCAAATGTCATTTCTAACCACACTCATTCCACAACATTCACACATTTGAATCAAACTTGTAAAACGAACTGCGCATGCTAGTATTCTACTTTTAAGCTTATTCTTTGATTCTAATCTTATTTTTGAATTCTAATGACATGGAGACGATTATATGTGTTAGGGTTGTCATAAAAGTACACTAAATGTCATTTCTTACCACACTCATTCCACAACATTCACACATTTGAATCAAACTTGTAAAACGAACTGTGCATGCTAGTATTCTACTTTTAAGCTTATTCTTTGATTCTAAGCTTATTTTTGAATTCGAATGACATGGAGACGATTATATGTGTTAGGGTTGTCATAAAAGTAATCCAAATGTGATTTCTAACCACACTCATTCCACAACATTCAAACATTTGAATCAAACTTGTAAAACGAACTGTGCATGCTTGTATTCTACTTTTAAGCTTATTTTTTGATTCTAAGCTTATTTTTGAATTCTAATGACATGGAGACGATTATATGTGTTAGCGTTGTCATAAAAGAAAACCAAATGTCATTTCTAACCACACTCATTCCACAACATTCACACATTTGAATCAAACTTGTAAAACGAACTGTGCATGCTAGTATTCTACTTTTATGCTTATTCTTTAATTCTATGCTTATTTTTGCATTCTTATAACATGGAGACGAGTATATGCGTTAAGGTTGTTGTAAAAGTGAACCAAATGTCATTTCTAACCACACTGATTCCACAACATTCACACATTTGAATCAAACTTGTAAAACGAACTGTGCAGGATTGTATTCTACTTTTAAGCTTATTCTTTGATTCTAAGCTTATTTTTGAATTCTAATGACATGGAGACGATTATATGTGTTAGCGTTGTCATAAAAGAAAACCAAATGTCATTTCTAACCACACTCATTCCACAACATTCACACATTTGAATCAAACTCGTAAAACGAACTGTGCATGCTAGTTTTCTAATTTTAAGCTTATTCTTTAATTCTAAGCTTATTTTCGAATTCTAATGACGTGGAAACGATTATATGTGTTAGGGTTGTCATAAAAGTAAACCAAATGTCATTTCTTACCAAACTCATTCCACAACATTCAAACATTTGAATCAAACTTGTAAAACGAACTGTGCATGCTTGTATTCTACTTTTAAGCTTATTTTTTGATTCTAAGCTTATTTTTGAATTCTAATGACATGGAGACGATTATATGTGTTAGGGTTGTCATAAAAGTACACCAAATGTCATTTCTTACCACACTCATTCCACAACATTCACACATTTGAATCAAACTTGTAAAACGAACTGTGCATGCTAGTATTCTACTTTTAAGCTTATTCTTTGATTCTAAGCTTATTTTTGAATTCTAATGACATGGAGACGATTATATGTGTTAGCGTTGTCATAAAAGAAAACCAAATGTCATTTCTAACCACACTCATTCCACAACATTCACACATTTGAATCAAACTTGTAAAACGAACTGCGCATGCTAGTATTCTACTTTTAAGCTTATTCTTTGATTCTAATCTTATTTTTGAATTCTAATGACATGGAGACGATTATATGTGTTAGGGTTGTCATAAAAGTACACTAAATGTCATTTCTTACCACACTCATTCCACAACATTCACACATTTGAATCAAACTTGTAAAACGAACTGTGCATGCTAGTATTCTACTTTTAAGCTTATTCTTTGATTCTAAGCTTATTTTTGAATTCTAATGACATGGAGACGATTATATGTGTTAGGGTTGTCATAAAAGTAATCCAAATGTGATTTCTAACCACACTCATTCCACAACATTCAAACATTTGAATCAAACTTGTAAAACGAACTGTGCATGCTTGTATTCTACTTTTAAGCTTATTTTTTGATTCTAAGCTTATTTTTGAATTCTAATGACATGGAGACGATTATATGTGTTAGCGTTGTCATAAAAGAAAACCAAATGTCATTTCTAACCACACTCATTCCACAACATTCAAACATTTGAATCAAAATTGTAAAACGAACTGTGCATGCTAGTATTCTACTTTTAAGCTTATTCTTTGATTCTAAGCTTATTTTTGCATTCTAATGACATGGGGACGATTGTATGCGTTAAGGTTGTCATAAAAGTAAACCAAATGTCATTTATAACCACAGTAATTCCACAACATTCACAAATTTGAATCAAACTTGTAAAACGAATTTTGCATGCTAGTATTCTACTTTTAAGCTTATCCTTTAATTCTAAGCTTATTTTTGCATTCTAATGACATGGAGACGATTATATGTGTTAGGGTTGTCATAAAAGTACACCAAATGTCATTTCTTACCACACTCATTCCACAACATTCACACATTTGAATAAAACTTGTAAAACGAACTATGCATGCTAGTATTCAACTTTTAAGCTTATTCTTTGATTCTAAGCTTATTTTTGAATTCTAATGACATGGAGACGATTATATGTGTTAGGGTTGTCATAAAAGTAATCCAAATGTGATTTCTAACCACACTCATTCCACAACATTCACACATTTGAATCAAACTTGTAAAACAAACTGTGCATGCTAGTATTCTACTTTTAAGCTTATTCTTTGATTCTAAGCTTATTTTTGAATTCTAATGACATGGAGACGATTATATGTGTTAGCGTTGTCATAAAAGAAAACCAAATGTCATTTCTAACCACACTCATTCCACAACATTCACACATTTGAATCAAACTTGTAAAACGAACTGTGCATACTAGTATTCTACTTTTATGCTTATTCTTTAATTCTATGCTTATTTTTGCATTCTTATGACATGGAGACGAGTATATGCGTTAAGGTTGTTGTAAAAGTGAACCAAATGTCATTTCTAACCACACTGATTCCACAACATTCACACATTTGAATCAAACTTGTAAAACGAACTGTGCAGGATTGTATTCTACTTTTAAGCTTATTCTTTGATTCTAAGCTTATTTTTGAATTCTAATGACATGGAGACGATTATATGTGTTAGCGTTGTCATAAAAGAAAACCAAATGTCATTTCTAACCACACTCATTCCACAACATTCACACATTTGAATCAAACTCGTAAAACGAACTGTGCATGCTAGTTTTCTAATTTTAAGCTTATTCTTTAATTCTAAGCTTATTTTCGAATTCTAATGACGTGGAAACGATTATATGTGTTAGGGTTGTCATAAAAGTAAACCAAATGTCATTTCTTACCAAACTCATTCCACAACATTCAAACATTTGAATCAAACTTGTAAAACGAACTGTGCATGCTTGTATTCTACTTTTAAGCTTATTTTTTGATTCTAAGCTTATTTTTGAATTCTAATGACATGGAGACGATTATATGTGTTAGGGTTGTCATAAAAGTACACCAAATGTCATTTCTTACCACACTCATTCCACAACATTCACACATTTGAATCAAACTTGTAAAACGAACTGTGCATGCTAGTATTCTACTTTTAAGCTTATTCTTTGATTCTAAGCTTATTTTTGAATTCTAATGACATGGAGACGATTATATGTGTTAGCGTTGTCATAAAAGAAAACCAAATGTCATTTCTAACCACACTCATTCCACAACATTCACACATTTGAATCAAACTTGTAAAACGAACTGCGCATGCTAGTATTCTACTTTTAAGCTTATTCTTTGATTCTAATCTTATTTTTGAATTCTAATGACATGGAGACGATTATATGTGTTAGGGTTGTCATAAAAGTACACTAAATGTCATTTCTTACCACACTCATTCCACAACATTCACACATTTGAATCAAACTTGTAAAACGAACTGTGCATGCTAGTATTCTACTTTTAAGCTTATTCTTTGATTCTAAGCTTATTTTTGAATTCTAATGACATGGAGACGATTATATGTGTTAGCGTTGTCATAAAAGTAAACCAAATGTCATTTCTAACCACACTCATTCCACAACATTCAAACATTTGAATCAAACTTGTAAAACGAACTGTGCATGCTTGTATTCTACTTTTAAGCTTATTTTTTGATTCTAAGCTTATTTTTGAATTCTAATGACATGGAGACGATTATATGTGTTAGGGTTGTCATAAAAGTACACCAAATGTCATTTCTTACCACACTCATTCCACAACATTCACACATTTGAATCAAACTTCTAAAACGAACTGTGCATGCTAGTATTCTACTTTTAAGCTTATTCTTTGATTCTAAGCTTATTTTTGAATTCTAATGACATGGAGACGATTGTATGTGTTAGCGTTGTCATAAAAGTAAACCAAATGTCATTTTTAACCACACTCATTCCACAACATTCACACATTTGAATCAAAATTGTAAAACGAACTGTGCATGCTAGTATTCTACTTTTAAGCTTATTCTTTGATTCTAAGCTTATTTTTGCATTCTAATGACATGGGGACGATTGTATGCGTTAAGGTTGTCATAAAAGTAAACCAAATGTCATTTATAACCACAGTAATTCCACAACATTCACAAATTTGAATCAAACTTGTAAAACGAATTTTGCATGCTAGTATTCTACTTTTAAGCTTATCCTTTAATTCTAAGCTTATTTTTGCATTCTAATGACATGGAGACGATTATATGTGTTAGGGTTGTCATAAAAGTACACCAAATGTCATTTCTTACCACACTCATTCCACAACATTCACACATTTGAATAAAACTTGTAAAACGAACTATGCATGCTAGTATTCAACTTTTAAGCTTATTCTTTGATTCTAAGCTTATTTTTGAATTCTAATGACATGGAGACGATTATATGTGTTAGGGTTGTCATAAAAGTAATCCAAATGTGATTTCTAACCACACTCATTCCACAACATTCACACATTTGAATCAAACTTGTAAAACAAACTGTGCATGCTAGTATTCTACTTTTAAGCTTATTCTTTGATTCTAAGCTTATTTTTGAATTCTAATGACATGGAGACGATTATATGTGTTAGCGTTGTCATAAAAGAAAACCAAATGTCATTTCTAACCACACTCATTCCACAACATTCACACATTTGAATCAAACTTGTAAAACGAACTGTGCATACTAGTATTCTACTTTTATGCTTATTCTTTAATTCTATGCTTATTTTTGCATTCTTATGACATGGAGACGAGTATATGCGTTAAGGTTGTTGTAAAAGTGAACCAAATGTCATTTCTAACCACACTGATTCCACAACATTCACACATTTGAATCAAACTTGTAAAACGAACTGTGCAGGATTGTATTCTACTTTTAAGCTTATTCTTTGATTCTAAGCTTATTTTTGAATTCTAATGACATGGAGACGATTATATGTGTTAGCGTTGTCATAAAAGAAAACCAAATGTCATTTCTAACCACACTCATTCCACAACATTCACACATTTGAATCAAACTCGTAAAACGAACTGTGCATGCTAGTTTTCTAATTTTAAGCTTATTCTTTAATTCTAAGCTTATTTTCGAATTCTAATGACGTGGAAACGATTATATGTGTTAGGGTTGTCATAAAAGTAAACCAAATGTCATTTCTTACCAAACTCATTCCACAACATTCAAACATTTGAATCAAACTTGTAAAACGAACTGTGCATGCTTGTATTCTACTTTTAAGCTTATTTTTTGATTCTAAGCTTATTTTTGAATTCTAATGACATGGAGACGATTATATGTGTTAGGGTTGTCATAAAAGTACACCAAATGTCATTTCTTACCACACTCATTCCACAACATTCACACATTTGAATCAAACTTGTAAAACGAACTGTGCATGCTAGTATTCTACTTTTAAGCTTATTCTTTGATTCTAAGCTTATTTTTGAATTCTAATGACATGGAGACGATTATATGTGTTAGCGTTGTCATAAAAGAAAACCAAATGTCATTTCTAACCACACTCATTCCACAACATTCACACATTTGAATCAAACTTGTAAAACGAACTGCGCATGCTAGTATTCTACTTTTAAGCTTATTCTTTGATTCTAATCTTATTTTTGAATTCTAATGACATGGAGACGATTATATGTGTTAGGGTTGTCATAAAAGTACACTAAATGTCATTTCTTACCACACTCATTCCACAACATTCACACATTTGAATCAAACTTGTAAAACGAACTGTGCATGCTAGTATTCTACTTTTAAGCTTATTCTTTGATTCTAAGCTTATTTTTGAATTCTAATGACATGGAGACGATTATATGTGTTAGCGTTGTCATAAAAGTAAACCAAATGTCATTTCTAACCACACTCATTCCACAACATTCAAACATTTGAATCAAACTTGTAAAACGAACTGTGCATGCTTGTATTCTACTTTTAAGCTTATTTTTTGATTCTAAGCTTATTTTTGAATTCTAATGACATGGAGACGATTATATGTGTTAGGGTTGTCATAAAAGTACACCAAATGTCATTTCTTACCACACTCATTCCACAACATTCACACATTTGAATCAAACTTCTAAAACGAACTGTGCATGCTAGTATTCTACTTTTAAGCTTATTCTTTGATTCTAAGCTTATTTTTGAATTCTAATGACATGGAGACGATTGTATGTGTTAGCGTTGTCATAAAAGTAAACCAAATGTCATTTTTAACCACACTCATTCCACAACATTCACACATTTGAATCAAAATTGTAAAACGAACTGTGCATGCTAGTATTCTACTTTTAAGCTTATTCTTTGATTCTAAGCTTATTTTTGCATTCTAATGACATGGGGACGATTGTATGCGTTAAGGTTGTCATAAAAGTAAACCAAATGTCATTTATAACCACAGTAATTCCACAACATTCACAAATTTGAATCAAACTTGTAAAACGAATTTTGCATGCTAGTATTCTACTTTTAAGCTTATCCTTTAATTCTAAGCTTATTTTTGCATTCTAATGACATGGAGACGATTATATGTGTTAGGGTTGTCATAAAAGTACACCAAATGTCATTTCTTACCACACTCATTCCACAACATTCACACATTTGAATAAAACTTGTAAAACGAACTATGCATGCTAGTATTCAACTTTTAAGCTTATTCTTTGATTCTAAGCTTATTTTTGAATTCTAATGACATGGAGACGATTATATGTGTTAGGGTTGTCATAAAAGTAATCCAAATGTGATTTCTAACCACACTCATTCCACAACATTCACACATTTGAATCAAACTTGTAAAACAAACTGTGCATGCTAGTATTCTACTTTTAAGCTTATTCTTTGATTATAAGCTTATTTTTGAATTCTAATGACATGGAGACGATTATATGTGTTAGCGTTGTCATAAAAGAAAACCAAATGTCATTTCTAACCACACTCATTCCACAACATTCACACATTTGAATCAAACTTGTAAAACGAACTGTGCATGCTAGTATTCTACTTTTATGCTTATTCTTTAATTCTATGCTTATTTTTGCATTCTTATGACATGGAGACGAGTATATGCGTTAAGGTTGTTGTAAAAGTGAACCAAATGTCATTTCTAACCACACTGATTCCACAACATTCACACATTTGAATCAAACTTGTAAAACGAACTGTGCAGGATTGTATTCTACTTTTAAGCTTATTCTTTGATTCTAAGCTTATTTTTGAATTCTAATGACATGGAGACGATTATATGTGTTAGCGTTGTCATAAAAGAAAACCAAATGTCATTTCTAACCACACTCATTCCACAACATTCACACATTTGAATCAAACTCGTAAAACGAACTGTGCATGCTAGTTTTCTAATTTTAAGCTTATTCTTTAATTCTAAGCTTATTTTTGAATTCTAATGACGTGGAGACGATTATATGTGTTAGGGTTGTCATAAAAGAAAACCAAATGTCATTTCTAACCACACTCATTCCACAACATTCACACATTTGAATCAAACTTGTAAAACGAACTGTGCATGCTAGTATTCTACTTTTATGCTTATTCTTTGATTCTAATCTTATTTTTGAATTCTAATGACATGGAGACGATTATATGGGTTAGGGTTGTCATAAAAGTAAACCAAATGTCATTTTTAACCACACTCATTCCACAACATTCACACATTTGAATCAAACTTGTAAAACGAACAATGCAGGCTTGTATTCTACTTTTAAGCTTATTTTTTTATTCTAAGCTTATTTTTGAATTCTAATGACATGGAGACGATTATATGTGTTAGGGTTCTCATAAAAGTAAACCAAATGTCATTTCTTACCAAACTCATTCCACAACATTCACATATTTGAATCAAACTTGTAAAACGAACTGTGCATGCTTGTATTCTACTTTTAAGCTTATTTTTTGATTCTAAGCTTATTTTTGAATTCTAATGATATGGAGATGATTATATGTGTTAGGGTTGTCATAAAAGTACACCAAATGTCATTTCTTACCACACTCATTCCACAACATTCACACATTTGAATCAAACTTGTAAAACGAACTCTGCATGCTAGTATTCTACTTTTAAGCTTATTCTTTGATTCTAAGCTTATTTTTGAATTCTAATGACATGGAGACGATTATATGTGTTAGCGTTGTCATAAAAGAAAACCAAATGTCATTTCTAACCACACTCATTCCACAACATTCACACATTTGAATCAAACTTGTAAAACGAACTGTGCATGCTTGTATTCCACTTTTAAGATTATTTTTTTATTCTAATCTTATTTTGGAATTCTAATGACCTGGAGACGATTATATGTGTTAGGGTTGTCATAAAAGTACACCAAATGTCATTTCTTACCACACTCATTCCACAACATTCACACATTTGAATCAAACTTCTAAAACGAACTGTGCATGCTAGTATTCTACTTTTAAGCTTATTCTTTGATTCTAAGCTTATTTTTGAATTCTAATGACATGGAGACGATTGTATGTGTTAGCATTGTCATAAAAGTAAACCAAATGTCATTTTTAACCACACTCATTCCACAATATTCACACATTTGAATCAAAATTGTAAAACGAACTGTGCATGCTAGTATTCTACTTTTAAGCTTATTCTTTGATTCTAAGCTTATTTTTGCATTCTAATGACATGGGGACGATTGTATGCGTTAAGGTTGTCATAAAAGTAAACCAAATGTCATTTATAACCACACTAATTCCACAACATTCATAAATTTGAATCAAACTTGTAAAACGAATTTTGCATGCTAGTATTCTACTTTTAAGCTTATCCTTTAATTCTAAGCTTATTTTTGCATTCTAATGACATGGAGACGATTATATGTGTTAGGGTTGTCATAAAAGTACACCAAATGTCATTTCTTACCACACTCATTCCACAACATTCACACATTTGAATAAAACTTGTAAAACGAACTATGCATGCTAGTATTCAACTTTTAAGCTTATTCTTTGATTCTAAGCTTATTTTTGAATTCTAATGACATGGAGACGATTATATGTGTTAGGGTTGTCATAAAAGTAATCCAAATGTGATTTCTAACCACACTCATTCCACAACATTCACACATTTGAATCAAACTTGTAAAACAAACTGTGCATGCTAGTATTCTACTTTTAAGCTTATTCTTTGATTCTAAGCTTATTTTTGAATTCTAATGACATGGAGACGATTATATGTGTTAGCGTTGTCATAAAAGAAAACCAAATGTCATTTCTAACCACACTCATTCCACAACATTCACACATTTGAATCAAACTTGTAAAACGAACTGTGCATGCTAGTATTCTACTTTTATGCTTATTCTTTAATTCTATGCTTATTTTTGCATTCTTATGACATGGAGACGAGTATATGCGTTAAGGTTGTTGTAAAAGTGAACCAAATGTCATTTCTAACCACACTGATTCCACAACATTCACACATTTGAATCAAACTTGTAAAACGAACTGTGCAGGATTGTATTCTACTTTTAAGCTTATTCTTTGATTCTAAGCTTATTTTTGAATTCTAATGACATGGAGACGATTATATGTGTTAGCGTTGTCATAAAAGAAAACCAAATGTCATTTCTAACCACACTCATTCCACAACATTCACACATTTGAATCAAACTCGTAAAACGAACTGTGCATGCTAGTTTTCTAATTTTAAGCTTATTCTTTAATTCTAAGCTTATTTTCGAATTCTAATGACGTGGAAACGATTATATGTGTTAGGGTTGTCATAAAAGTAAACCAAATGTCATTTCTTACCAAACTCATTCCACAACATTCACACATTTGAATCAAACTTGTAAAACGAACAGTGCAGGCTTGTATTCTACTTTTAAGCTTATTTTTTTATTCTAAGCTTATTTTTGAATTCTAATGACATGGAGACGATTATATGTGTTAGGGTTGTCATAAAAGTACACCAAATGTCATTTCTTACCACACTCATTCCACAACATTCACATATTTGAATCAAACTTGTAAAACGAACTGTGCATGCTTGTATTCTACTTTTAAGCTTATTTTTTGTTTCTAAGCTTATTTTTGAATTCTAATGATATGGAGATGATTATATGTGTTAGGGTTGTCATAAAAGTACACCAAATGTCATTTCTTACCACACTCATTCCACAACATTCACACATTTGAATCAAACTTGTAAAACGAACTGTGCATGCTAGTATTCTACTTTTAAGCTTATTCTTTGATTCTAAGCTTATTTTTGAATTCTAATGACATGGAGACGATTATATGTGTTAGCGTTGTCATAAAAGAAAACCAAATGTCATTTCTAACCACACTCATTCCACAACATTCACACATTTGAATCAAACTCGTAAAACGAACTGTGCATGCAAGTTTTCTAATTTTAAGCTTATTCTTTAATTCTAAGCTTATTTTTGAATTCTAATGACGTGGAGACGATTATATGTGTTAGGGTTGTCATAAAAGTAAACCAATTGTCATTTCTTACCAAACTCATTCCACAACATTCACACATTTGAATCAAACCTGTAAAACGAACTGTGCATGCTTTTATTCTACTTTTAAGCCTATTTTTTGATTCTAAGCTTATTTTTGAATTCTAATTACATGGAGACGATTATATGTGTTAGGGTTGTCATAAAAGTACACCAAATGTCATTTCTTACCACACTCATTCCACAACATTCACACATTTGAATCAAACTTGTAAAACGAACTGTGCATGCTAGTATTCTACTTTTAAGCTTATTCTTTGATTCTAAGCTTATTTTTGAATTCTAATGACATGGAGACGATTATATGTGTTAGCGTTGTCATAAAAGAAAACCAAATGTCATTTTTAACCACACTCATTCCACAACATTCACACATTTGAATCAAACTTGTAAAACGAACAGTGCAGGCTTGTATTCTACTTTTAAGCTTATTTTTTTATTCTAAGCTTATTTTTGAATTCTAATGACATGGAGACGATTATATGTGTTAGGGTTGTCATAAAAGTACACTAAATGTCATTTCTTACCACACTCATTCCACAACATTCACACATTTGAATCAAACTTGTAAAACGAACTGTGCATGCTAGTATTCTACTTTTAAGCTTATTCTTTGATTCTAAGCTTATTTTTGAATTCTAATGACATGAGACGATTATATGTGTTAGCGTTGTCATAAAAGTAAACCAAATGTCATTTCTAACCACACTCATTCCACAACATTCACACATTTGAATCAAACTCGTAAAACGAACTGTGCATGCTAGTTTTCTACTTTTAAGCTTATTCTTTAATTCTAAGCTTATTTTTGAATTCTAATGACGTGGAGACGATTATATGTGTTAGGGTTGTCATAAAAGTAAACCAAATGTCATTTCTTACCAAACTCATTCCACAACATTCACACATTTGAATCAAACTTGTAAAACGAACTGTGCATGCTTGTTTTCTACTTTTATGCTTATTCTTTGATTCTAAGCTTATTTTTGAATTCAAATGACATGGAGACGATTATATGTGTTAGGGTTGTCCTAAAAGTAAACCAAATGTCATTTTTAACCACACTCATTCCACAACATTCACACATTTGAATCAAAATTGTAAAACGAACTGTGCACGCTAGTATTCTACTTTTAAGCTTATTCTTTGATTCTAAGCTTATTTTTGCATTCTAATGACATGGAGACGATTGTATACGTTAAGGTTGTTGTAAAAGTGAACCAAATGTCATTTCTAACCACACTCATTCCACAACATTCACAAATTTGAATCAAACTTGTAAAACGAACTATGCATGCTTGTATTCTACTTTTAAGCTTATTTTTTGATTCTAAGCTTATTTTTGAATTCTAATGACATGGAGACGATTATATGTGTTAGCGTTGTCATAAAAGTAAACCAAATGTCATTTCTAACCACACTCATTCCACAACATTCACACATTTGAATAAAACTTGTAAAACGAACTATGCATGCTAGTATTCAACTTTTAAGCTTATTCTTTGATTCTAAGCTTATTTTTGAATTCTAATGACATGGAGACGATTATATGTGTTAGGGTTGTCATAAAAGTAATCCAAATGTGATTTCTAACCACACTCATTCCACAACATTCACACATTTGAATCAAACTTGTAAAACAAACTGTGCATGCTAGTATTCTACTTTTAAGCTTATTCTTTGATTATAAGCTTATTTTTGAATTCTAATGACATGGAGACGATTATATGTGTTAGCGTTGTCATAAAAGAAAACCAAATGTCATTTCTAACCACACTCATTCCACAACATTCACACATTTGAATCAAACTTGTAAAACGAACTGTGCATGCTAGTATTCTACTTTTAAGCTTATTTTTTTATTCTAAGCTTATTTTTGAATTCTAATGACATGGAGACGATTATATGTGTTAGGGTTCTCATAAAAGTAAACCAAATGTCATTTCTTACCAAACTCATTCCACAACATTCACATATTTGAATCAAACTTGTAAAACGAACTGTGCATGCTTGTATTCTACTTTTAAGCTTATTTTTTGATTCTAAGCTTATTTTGGAATTCTAATGACATGGAGACGATTATATGTGTTAGCGTTGTCATAAAAGAAAACCAAATGTCATTTCTAACCACACTCATTCCACAACATTCACACATTTGAATCAAACTTGTAAAACGAACTGTGCATGCTAGTATTCTACTTTTAAGCTTATTCTTTGATTCTAAGCTTATTTTTGAATTCTAATGACATGGAGACGATTATATGTGTTAGCGTTGTCATAAAAGAAAACCAAATGTCATTTCTAACCACACTCATTCCACAACATTCACATATTTGAATCAAACTTGTAAAACGAACTGTGCATGCTTGTATTCTACTTTTAAGCTTATTTTTTGATTCTAAGCTTATTTTTGAATTCTAATGATATGGAGATGATTATATGTGTTAGGGTTGTCATAAAAGTACACCAAATGTCATTTCTTACCACACTCATTCCACAACATTCACACATTTGAATCAAACTCGTAAAACGAACTGTGCATGCAAGTTTTCTAATTTTAAGCTTATTCTTTAATTCTAAGCTTATTTTTGAATTCTAATGACGTGGAGACGATTATATGTGTTAGGGTTGTCATAAAAGTAAACCAATTGTCATTTCTTACCAAACTCATTCCACAACATTCACACATTTGAATCAAACCTGTAAAACGAACTGTGCATGCTTTTATTCTACTTTTAAGCCTATTTTTTGATTCTAAGCTTATTTTTGAATTCTAATTACATGGAGACGATTATATGTGTTAGGGTTGTCATAAAAGTACACCAAATGTCATTTCTTACCACACTCATTCCACAACATTCACACATTTGAATCAAACTTGTAAAACGAACTGTGCATGCTAGTACTCTACTTTTAAGCTTATTCTTTGATTCTAAGCTTATTTTTGAATTCTAATGACATGGAGACGATTATATGTGTTAGGGTTGTCATAAAAGTAATCCAAATGTGATTTCTAACCACATTCATTCCATAACATTCCCACATTTGAATCAAACTTGTAAAACAAACTGTGCATGCTAGTATTCTACTTTTAAGCTTATTCTTTGATTCTAATCTTATTTTTGAATTCTAATGACATGGAGACGATTATATGGGTTAGGGTTGTCATAAAAGTAAACCAAATGTCATTTTTAACCACACTCATTCCACAACATTCACACATTTGAATCAAACTTGTAAAACGAACAGTGCAGGCTTGTATTCTACTTTTAAGCTTATTTTTTTATTCTAAGCTTATTTTTGAATTCTAATGACATGGAGACGATTATATGTGTTAGGGTTGTCATAAAAGTACACTAAATGTCATTTCTTACCACACTCATTCCACAACATTCACACATTTGAATCAAACTTGTAAAACGAACTGTGCATGCTAGTATTCTACTTTTAAGCTTATTCTTTGATTCTAAGCTTATTTTTGAATTCTAATGACATGGAGACGATTATATGTGTTAGCGTTGTCATAAAAGTAAACCAAATGTCATTTCTAACCACACTCATTCCACAACATTCACACATTTGAATCAAACTCGTAAAACGAACTGTGCATGCTAGTTTTCTACTTTTAAGCTTATTCTTTAATTCTAAGCTTATTTTTGAATTCTAATGACGTGGAGACGATTATATGTGTTAGGGTTGTCATAAAAGGAAACCAAATGTCATTTCTTACCAAACTCATTCCACAACATTCACACATTTGAATCAAAATTGTAAAACGAACTGTGCACGCTAGTATTCTACTTTTAAGCTTATTCTTTGATTCTAAGCTTATTTTTGCATTCTAATGACATGGAGACGATTGTATACGTTAAGGTTGTTGTAAAAGTGAACCAAATGTCATTTCTAACCACACTCATTCCACAACATTCACAAATTTGAATCAAACTTGTAAAACGAACTGTGCATGCTTGTATTCTACTTTTAAGCTTATTTTTTGATTCTAAGCTTATTTTTGAATTCTAATGACATGGAGATGATTATATGTGTTAGGGTTGTCATAAAAGTACACCAAATGTCATTTCTTACCACACTCATTCCACAACATTCACACATTTGAATCAAACTTGTAAAACGAACTGTGCATGCTAGTATTCTACTTTTAAGCTTATTCTTTGATTCTAAGCTTATTTTTGAATTCTAATGACATGGAGACGATTATATGTGTTAGCGTTGTCATAAAAGCAAACCAAATGTCATTTCTAACCACACTCATTCCACAACATTCACACATTTGAATCAAACTCGTAAAACGAACTGTGCATGCTAGTTTTCTAATTTTAAGCTTATTCTTTAATTCTAAGCTTATTTTTGAATTCTAATGACGTGGAGACGATTATATGTGTTAGGGTTGTCATAAAAGTAAACCAAATGTCATTTCTTACCAAACTCATTCCACAACATTCACACATTTGAATCAAACCTGTAAAACGAACTGTGCATGCTTGTATTCTACTTTTAAGCTTATTTTTTGATTCTAAGCTTATTTTTTATATCTAATGACATGGAGACGATTATATGTGTTAGGGTTGTCATAAAAGTACACCAAATGTCATTTCTTACCACACTCATTCCACAACATTCACACATTTGAATCAAACTTGTAAAACGAACTGTGCATGCTAGTATTCTACTTTTAAGCTTATTCTTTGATTCTAAGCTTATTTTTGAATTCTAATGACATGGAGACGATTATATGTGTTAGCGTTGTCATAAAAGTAAACCAAATGTCATTTCTAACCACACTCATTCCACAACATTCACACATTTGAATCAAACTCGTAAAACGAACTGTGCATGCTAGTTTTCTACTTTTAAGCTTATTCTTTGATTCTAAGCTTATTTTTGCATTCTAATGACATGGAGACGATTATATGTGTTAGGGTTGTCCTAAAAGTAAACCAAATGTCATTTTTAACCACACTCATTCCACAACATTCACACATTTGAATCAAAATTGTAAAACGAACTGTGCATGCTAGTATTCTACTTTTAAGCTTATTCTTTGATTCTAAGCTTATTTTTGAATTCTAATGACATGGAGACGATTATATGTGTTAGCGTTGTCATAAAAGAAAACCAAATGTCATTTCTAACCACACTCATTCCACAACATTCACACATTTGAATCAAACTTGTAAAACGAACTGTGCATGCTAGTATTCTTCTTTTATGCTTATTCTTTAATTCTATGCTTATTTTTGCATTCTTATGACATGGAGACGAGTATATGCGTTAAGGTTGTTGTAAAAGTGAACCAAATGTCATTTCTAACCACACTGATTCCACAACATTCACACATTTGAATCAAACTTGTAAAACGAACTGTGCAGGATTGTATTCTACTTTTAAGCTTATTCTTTGATTCTAAGCTTATTTTTGAATTCTGATGACGTGGAGACGATTATATGTGTTAGGGTTGTCATAAAAGTAAACCAAATGTCATTTCTTACCAAACTCATTCCACAACATTCACACATTTGAATCAAACTTGTAAAACGAACTGTGCATGCTTGTATTCTACTTTTAAGCTTATTCTTTGATTCTAAGCTTATTTTTGAATTCTAATGACATGGAGACGATTATATGTGTTAGCGTTGTCATAAAAGTAAACCAAATGTCATTTCTAACCACACTCATTCCACAACATTCACACATTTGAATCAAACTCGTAAAACGAACTGTGCATGCTAGTTTTCTACTTTTAAGCTTATTCTTTAATTCTAAGCTTATTTTTGAATTCTAATGACGTGGAGACGATTATATGTGTTAGGGTTGTCATAAAAGTAAACCAAATGTCATTTCTTACCAAACTCATTCCACAACATTCACACATTTGAATCAAACTTGTAAAACGAACTGTGCATGCTTGTTTTCTACTTTTATGCTTATTCTTTGATTCTAAGCTTATTTTTGAATTCAAATGACATGGAGACGATTATATGTGTTAGGGTTGTCCTAAAAGTAAACCAAATGTCATTTTTAACCACACTCATTCCACAACATTCACACATTTGAATCAAAATTGTAAAACGAATTGTGCACGCTAGTATTCTACTTTTAAGCTTATTCTTTGATTCTAAGCTTATTTTTGCATTCTAATGACATGGAGACGATTGTATACGTTAAGGTTGTTGTAAAAGTGAACCAAATGTCATTTCTAACCACACTCATTCCACAACATTCACACATTTGAATCAAACTCGTAAAACGAACTGTGCATGCTTGTATTCTACTTTTAAGCTTATTCTTTGATTCTAAGCTTATTTTTGAATTCTAATGACGTGGAGACGATTATATGTGTTAGGGTTGTCATAAAAGTACACCAAATGTCATTTCTTACCACACTCATTCCACAACATTCACACATTTGAATCAAACTTGTAAAACGAACTGTGCATGCTAGTATTCTACTTTTAAGCTTATTCTTTGATTCTAAACTTATTTTTGAATTCTAATGACATGGAGACGATTATATGTGTTAGGGTTGTCATAAAAGTACACCAAATGTCATTTCTTACCACACTCATTCCACAACATTCACACATTTGAATAAAACTTGTAAAACGAACTATGCATGCTAGTATTCAACTTTTAAGCTTATTCTTTGATTCTAAGCTTATTTTTGAATTCTAATGACATGGAGACGATTATATGTGTTAGGGTTGTCATAAAAGTAATCCAAATGTGATTTCTAACCACACTCATTCCACAACATTCACACATTTGAATCAAACTTGTAAAACAAACTGTGCATGCTAGTATTCTACTTTTAAGCTTATTCTTTGATTCTAAGCTTATTTTTGAATTCTAATGACATGGAGACGATTATATGTGTTAGCGTTGTCATAAAAGAAAACCAAATGTCATTTCTAACCACACTCATTCCACAACATTCACACATTTGAATCAAACTTGTAAAACGAACTGTGCATGCTAGTATTCTACTTTTATGCTTATTCTTTAATTCTATGCTTATTTTTGCATTCTTATGACATGGAGACGAGTATATGCGTTAAGGTTGTCGTAAAAGTGAACCAAATGTCATTTCTAACCACACTGATTCCACAACATTCACACATTTGAATCAAACTTGTAAAACGAACTGTGCAGGATTGTATTCTACTTTTAAGCTTATTCTTTGATTCTAAGCTTATTTTTGAATTCTAATGACATGGAGACGATTATATGTGTTAGCGTTGTCATAAAAGAAAACCAAATGTCATTTCTAACCACACTCATTCCACAACATTCACACATTTGAATCAAACTCGTAAAACGAACTGTGCATGCTAGTTTTCTAATTTTAAGCTTATTCTTTAATTCTAAGCTTATTTTTGAATTCAAATGACATGGAGACGATTATATGTGTTAGGGTTGTCCTAAAAGTAAACCAAATGTCATTTTTAACCACACTCATTCCACAACATTCACACATTTGAATCAAACTTGTAAAACGAACAATGCAGGCTTGTATTCTACTTTTAAGCTTATTTTTTTATTCTAAGCTTATTTTTGAATTCTAATGACATGGAGACGATTATATGTGTTAGGGTTCTCATAAAAGTAAACCAAATGTCATTTCTTACCAAACTCATTCCACAACATTCACATATTTGAATCAAACTTGTAAAACGAACTGTGCATGCTTGTATTCTACTTTTAAGCTTATTTTTTGATTCTAAGCTTATTTTTGAATTCTAATGATATGGAGATGATTATATGTGTTAGGGTTGTCATAAAAGTACACCAAATGTCATTTCTTACCACACTCATTCCACAACATTCACACATTTGAATCAAACTTGTAAAACGAACTGTGCATGCTAGTATTCTACTTTTAAGCTTATTCTTTGATTCTAAGCTTATTTTTGAATTCTAATGACATGGAGACGATTATATGTGTTAGCGTTGTCATAAAAGAAAACCAAATGTCATTTCTAACCACACTCATTCCACAACATTCACACATTTGAATCAAACTTGTAAAACGAACTGTGCATGCTAGTATTCTACGTTTAAGCTTATTCTTTGATTCTAAGCTTATTTTTGAATTCTAATGACATGGAGACGATTATATGTGTTAGCGTTGTCATAAAAGAAAACCAAATGTCATTTCTAACCACACTCATTCCACAACATTCACACATTTGAATCAAACTTGTAAAACGAACTGTGCATGCTAGTATTCTACTTTTAAGCTTATTCTTTGATTCTAAGCTTATTTTTGAATTCTAATGACATGGAGACGATTATATGTGTTAGCGTTGTCATAAAAGTAAACCAAATGTCATTTCTAACCACACTCATTCCACAACATTCACACATTTGAATCAAACTCGTAAAACGAACTGTGCATGCTAGTTTTCTAATTTTAAGCTTATTCTTTAATTCTAAGCTTATTTTTGAATTCTAATGACGTGGAGACGATTATATGTGTTAGGGTTGTCATAAAAGAAAACCAAATGTCATTTCTAACCACACTCATTCCACAACATTCACACATTTGAATCAAACTTGTAAAACGAACTGTGCATGCTAGTATTCTACTTTTATGCTTATTCTTTGATTCTAATCTTATTTTTGAATTCTAATGACATGGAGACGATTATATGGGTTAGGGTTGTCATAAAAGTAAACCAAATGTCATTTTTAACCACACTCATTCCACAACATTCACACATTTGAATCAAACTTGTAAAACGAACAATGCAGGCTTGTATTCTACTTTTAAGCTTATTTTTTTATTCTAAGCTTATTTTTGAATTCTAATGACATGGAGACGATTATATGTGTTAGCGTTGTCATAAAAGAAAACCAAATGTCATTTTTAACCACACTCATTCCACAACATTCACGCATTTGAATCAAACTTGTAAAACGAACAGTGCAGGCTTGTATTCTACTTTTAAGCTTATTTTTTTATTCTAAGCTTATTTTTGAATTCTAATGACATGGAGACGATTATATGTGTTAGGGTTGTCATAAAAGTACACTAAATGTCATTTCTTACCACACTCATTCCACAACATTCACACATTTGAATCAAACTTGTAAAACGAACTGTGCATGCTAGTATTCTACTTTTAAGCTTATTCTTTGATTCTAAGCTTATTTTTGAATTCTAATGACATGGAGACGATTATATGTGTTAGCGTTGTCATAAAAGTAAACCAAATGTCATTTCTAACCACACTCATTCCACAACATTCACACATTTGAATCAAACTCGTAAAACGAACTGTGCATGCTAGTTTTCTACTTTTAAGCTTATTCTTTAATTCTAAGCTTATTTTTGAATTCTAATGACGTGGAGACGATTATATGTGTTAGGGTTGTCATAAAAGTAAACCAAATGTCATTTCTTACCAAACTCATTCCACAACATTCACACATTTGAATCAAACTTGTAAAACGAACTGTGCATGCTTGTTTTCTACTTTTATGCTTATTCTTTGATTCTAAGCTTATTTTTGAATTCAAATGACATAGAGACGATTATATGTGTTAGGGTTGTCCTAAAAGTAAACCAAATGTCATTTTTAACCACACTCATTCCACAACATTCACACATTTGAATCAAAATTGTAAAACGAACTGTGCACGCTAGTATTCTACTTTTAAGCTTATTCTTTGATTCTAAGCTTATTTTTGCATTCTAATGACATGGAGACGATTGTATACGTTAAGGTTGTTGTAAAAGTGAACCAAATGTCATTTCTAACCACACTCATTCCACAACATTTACAAATTTGAATCAAACTTGTAAAACGAACTGTGCATGCTTGTATTCTACTTTTAAGCTTATTTTTTGATTCTAAGCTTATTTTTGAATTCTAATGACATGGAGATGATTATATGTGTTAGGGTTGTCATAAAAGTACACCAAATGTCATTTCTTACCACACTCATTCCACAACATTCACACATTTGAATCAAACTTGTAAAACGAACTGTGCATGCTTGTATTCTACTTTTAAGCTTATTTTTTGATTCTAAGCTTATTTTTGAATTCTAATGACATGGAGACGATTATATGTGTTAGGGTTGTCATAAAAGTACACCAAATGTCATTTCTTACCACACTCATTCCACAACATTCACACATTTGAATCAAACTCGTAAAACGAACTGTGCATGCTAGTTTTCTAATTTTAAGCTTATTCTTTGATTCTAAGCTTATTTTTGCATTCTAATGACATGGAGACGATTATATGGGTTAGGGTTGTCATAAAAGTAAACCAAATGTCATTTTTAACCACACTCATTCCACAACATTCACACATTTGAATCAAACTTGTAAAACGAACAATGCAGGCTTGTATTCTACTTTTAAGCTTATTTTTTTATTCTAAGCTTATTTTTGAATTCTAATGACATGGAGACGATTATATGTGTTAGGGTTCTCATAAAAGTAAACCAAATGTCATTTCTTACCAAACTCATTCCACAACATTCACATATTTGAATCAAACTTGTAAAACGAACTGTGCATGCTTGTATTCTACTTTTAAGCTTATTTTTTGATTCTAAGCTTATTTTTGAATTCTAATGATATGGAGATGATTATATGTGTTAGGGTTGTCATAAAAGTACACCAAATGTCATTTCTTACCACACTCATTCCACAACATTCACACATTTGAATCAAACTTGTAAAACGAACTGTGCATGCTAGTATTCTACTTTTAAGCTTATTCTTTGATTCTAAGCTTATTTTTGAATTCTAATGACATGGAGACGATTATATGTGTTAGCGTTGTCATAAAAGAAAACCAAATGTCATTTCTAACCACACTCATTCCACAACATTCACACATTTGAATCAAACTTGTAAAACGAACTGTGCATGCTAGTATTCTACTTTTAAGCTTATTCTTTGATTCTAAGCTTATTTTTGAATTCTAATGACATGGAGACGATTATATGTGTTAGCGTTGTCATAAAAGAAAACCAAATGTCATTTCTAACCACACTCATTCCACAACATTCACACATTTGAATCAAACTTGTAAAACGAACTGTGCATGCTAGTATTCTACTTTTAAGCTTATTCTTTGATTCTAAGCTTATTTTTGAATTCTAATGACATGGAGACGATTATATGTGTTAGCGTTGTCATAAAAGTAAAACAAATGTCATTTCTAACCACACTCATTCCACAACATTCACACATTTGAATCAAACTCGTAAAACGAACTGTGCATGCTAGTTTTCTAATTTTAAGCTTATTCTTTAATTCTAAGCTTATTTTTGAATTCTAATGACGTGGAGACGATTATATGTGTTAGGGTTGTCATAAAAGAAAACCAAATGTCATTTCTAACCACACTCATTCCACAACATTCACACATTTGAATCAAACTTGTAAAACGAACTGTGCATGCTAGTATTCTACTTTTATGCTTATTCTTTGATTCTAATCTTATTTTTGAATTCTAATGACATGGAGACGATTATATGGGTTAGGGTTGTCATAAAAGTAAACCAAATGTCATTTTTAACCACACTCATTCCACAACATTCACACATTTGAATCAAACTTGTAAAACGAACAATGCAGGCTTGTATTCTACTTTTAAGCTTATTTTTTTATTCTAAGCTTATTTTTGAATTCTAATGACATGGAGACGATTATATGTGTTAGCGTTGTCATAAAAGAAAACCAAATGTCATTTTTAACCACACTCATTCCACAACATTCACGCATTTGAATCAAACTTGTAAAACGAACAGTGCAGGCTTGTATTCTACTTTTAAGCTTATTTTTTTATTCTAAGCTTATTTTTGAATTCTAATGACATGGAGACGATTATATGTGTTAGGGTTGTCATAAAAGTACACTAAATGTCATTTCTTACCACACTCATTCCACAACATTCACACATTTGAATCAAACTTGTAAAACGAACTGTGCATGCTAGTATTCTACTTTTAAGCTTATTCTTTGATTCTAAGCTTATTTTTGAATTCTAATGACATGGAGACGATTATATGTGTTAGCGTTGTCATAAAAGTAAACCAAATGTCATTTCTAACCACACTCATTCCACAACATTCACACATTTGAATCAAACTCGTAAAACGAACTGTGCATGCTAGTTTTCTACTTTTAAGCTTATTCTTTAATTCTAAGCTTATTTTTGAATTCTAATGACGTGGAGACGATTATATGTGTTAGGGTTGTCATAAAAGTAAACCAAATGTCATTTCTTACCAAACTCATTCCACAACATTCACACATTTGAATCAAACTTGTAAAACGAACTGTGCATGCTTGTTTTCTACTTTTATGCTTATTCTTTGATTCTAAGCTTATTTTTGAATTCAAATGACATGGAGACGATTATATGTGTTAGGGTTGTCCTAAAAGTAAACCAAATGTCATTTTTAACCACACTCATTCCACAACATTCACACATTTGAATCAAACTTGTAAAACGAACAATGCAGGCTTGTATTCTACTTTTAAGCTTATTTTTTTATTCTAAGCTTATTTTTGAATTCTAATGACATGGAGACGATTATATGTGTTAGGGTTGTCATAAAAGTACACTAAATGTCATTTCTTACCACACTCATTCCACAACATTCACACATTTGAATCAAACTTGTAAAACGAACTGTGCATGCTAGTATTCTACTTTTAAGCTTATTCTTTGATTCTAAGCTTATTTTTGAATTCTAATGACATGGAGATGATTATATGTGTTAGGGTTGTCATAAAAGTACACCAAATGTCATTTCTTACCACACTCATTCCACAACATTCACACATTTGAATCAAACTTGTAAAACGAACAGTGCAGGCTTGTATTCTACTTTTAAGCTTATTTTTTTATTCTAAGCTTATTTTTGAATTCTAATGACATGGAGACGATTATATGTGTTAGGGTTGTCATAAAAGTACACTAAATGTCATTTCTTACCACACTCATTCCACAACATTCACACATTTGAATCAAACTTGTAAAACGAACTGTGCATGCTAGTATTCTACTTTTAAGCTTATTCTTTGATTCTAAGCTTATTTTTGAATTCTAATGACATGGAGACGATTATATGTGTTAGCGTTGTCATAAAATTAAACCAAATGTCATTTCTAACCACACTCATTCCACAACATTCACACATTTGAATCAAACTCGTAAAACGAACTGTGCATGCTAGTTTTCTACTTTTAAGCTTATTCTTTAATTCTAAGCTTATTTTTGAATTCTAATGACGTGGAGACGATTATATGTGTTAGGGTTGTCATAAAAGTAAACCAAATGTCATTTCTTACCAAACTCATTCCACAACATTCACACATTTGAATCAAACTTGTAAAACGAACTGTGCATGCTTGTTTTCTACTTTTATGCTTATTCTTTGATTCTAAGCTTATTTTTGAATTCAAATGACATGGAGACGATTATATGTGTTAGGGTTGTCCTAAAAGTAAACCAAATGTCATTTTTAACCACACTCATTCCACAACATTCACACATTTGAATCAAAATTGTAAAACGAACTGTGCACGCTAGTATTCTACTTTTAAGCTTATTCTTTGATTCTAAGCTTATTTTTGCATTCTAATGACATGGAGACGATTGTATACGTTAAGGTTGTTGTAAAAGTGAACCAAATGTCATTTCTAACCACACTCATTCCACAACATTCACAAATTTGAATCAAACTTGTAAAACGAACTGTGCATGCTTGTATTCTACTTTTAAGCTTATTTTTTGATTCTAAGCTTATTTTTGAATTCTAATGACATGGAGATGATTATATGTGTTAGGGTTGTCATAAAAGTACACCAAATGTAATTTCTTACCACACTCATTCCACAACATTCACACATTTGAATCAAACTTGTAAAACGAACTGTGCATGCTAGTATTCTACTTTTAAGCTTATTCTTTAATTCTAAGCTTATTTTTGAATTCTAATGACGTGGAGACGATTATATGTGTTAGGGTTGTCATAAAAGTAAACCAAATGTCATTTCTTACCAAACTCATTCCACAACATTCACACATTTGAATCAAACTTGTAAAACGAACTGTGCATGCTTGTTTTCTACTTTTATGCTTATTCTTTGATTCTAAGCTTATTTTTGAATTCAAATGACATGGAGACGATTATATGTGTTAGGGTTGTCCTAAAAGTAAACCAAATGTCATTTTTAACCACACTCATTCCACAACATTCACACATTTGAATCAAACTTGTAAAACGAACAATGCAGGCTTGTATTCTACTTTTAAGCTTATTTTTTTATTCTAAGCTTATTTTTGAATTCTAATGACATGGAGACGATTATATGTGTTAGGGTTGTCATAAAAGTACACTAAATGTCATTTCTTACCACACTCATTCCACAACATTCACACATTTGAATCAAACTTGTAAAACGAACTGTGCATGCTAGTATTCTACTTTTAAGCTTATTCTTTTATTCTAAGCTTATTTTTGAATTCTAATGACATGGAGACGATTATATGTGTTAGGGTTGTCATAAAATTACACTAAATGTCATTTCTAACCACACTCATTCCACAACATTCACACATTTGAATCAAACTTGTAAAACGAACTGTGCATGCTAGTATTCTACTTTTAAGCTTATTCTTTGATTCTAAACTTATTTTTGAATTCTAATGACATGGAGACGATTATATGTGTTAGCGTTGTCATAAAAGCAAACCAAATGTCATTTCTAACCACACTCATTCCACAACATTCACACATTTGAATCAAACTCGTAAAACGAACTGTGCATGCTAGTTTTCTAATTTTAAGCTTATTCTTTAATTCTAAGCTTATTTTTGAATTCTAATGACGTGGAGACGATTATATGTGTTAGGGTTGTCATAAAAGTAAACCAAATGTCATTTCTTACCAAACTCATTCCACAACATTCACACATTTGAATCAAACCTGTAAAACGAACTGTGCATGCTTGTATTCTACTTTTAAGCTTATTTTTTGATTCTAAGCTTATTTTTGAATTCTAATGACATGGAGACGATTATATGTGTTAGGGTTGTCATAAAAGTACACCAAATGTCATTTCTTACCAAACTCATTCCACAACATTCACACATTTGAATCAAACTCGTAAAACGAACTGTGGATGCTAGTTTTCTACTTTTAAGCTTATTCTTTAATTCTAAGCTTATTTTTGAATTCTAATGACGTGGAGACGATTATATGTGTTAGGGTTGTCATAAAAGTAAACCAAATGTCATTTCTTACCAAACTCATTCCACAACATTCACACATTTGAATCAAACTTGTAAAACGAACTGTGCATGCTTGTTTTCTACTTTTATGCTTATTCTTTGATTCTAAGCTTATTTTTGAATTCAAATGACATGGAGACGATTATATGTGTTAGCGTTGTCATAAAAGAAAACCAAATGTCATTTCTAACCACACTCATTCCACAACATTCACACATTTGAATCAAACTTGTAAAACGAACTGTGCATGCTAGTATTCTACTTTTATGCTTATTCTTTAATTCTATGCTTATTTTTGCATTCTTATGACATGGAGACGAGTATATGCGTTAAGGTTGTTGTAAAAGTGAACCAAATGTCATTTCTAACCACACTGATTCCACAACACTCACACATTTGAATCAAACTTGTAAAACGAACTGTGCAGGATTGTATTCTACTTTTAAGCTTATTCTTTAATTCTAAGCTTATTTTTGAATTCTGATGACGTGGAGACGATTATATGTGTTAGGGTTGTCATAAAAGTAAACCAAATGTCATTTCTTACCAAACTCATTCCACAACATTCACACATTTGAATCAAACCTGTAAAACGAACTGTGCATGCTTGTATTCTACTGTTAAGCTTATTTTTTGATTCTAAGCTTATTTTTGAATTCTAATGACATGGAGACGATTATATGTGTTAGGGTTGTCATAAAAGTACACCAAATGTCATTTCTTACCAAACTCATTCCACAACATTCACACATTTGAATCAAACTCGTAAAACGAACTGTGCATGCTAGTTTTCTACTTTTAAGCTTATTCTTTAATTCTAAGCTTATTTTTGAATTCTAATGACGTGGAGACGATTATATGTGTTAGGGTTGTCATAAAAGTAAACCAAATGTCATTTCTTACCAAACTCATTCCACAACATTCACACATTTGAATCAAACTTGTAAAACGAACTGTGCATGCTTGTTTTCTACTTTTATGCTTATTCTTTGATTCTAAGCTTATTTTTGAATTCAAATGACATGGAGACGATTATATGTGTTAGCGTTGTCATAAAAGAAAACCAAATGTCATTTCTTACCACACTCATTCCACAACATTCACACATTTGAATCAAACTTGTAAAACGAACTGTGCATGCTAGTATTCTACTTTTAAGCTTATTCTTTGATTCTAAGCTTATTTTTGAATTCTAATGACATGGAGACGATTATATGTGTTAGCGTTGTCATAAAAGAAAACCAAATGTCATTTCTAACCACACTCATTCCACAACATTCACACATTTGAATCAAACTCGTAAAACGAACTGTGCATGCAAGTTTTCTAATTTTAAGCTTATTCTTTAATTCTAAGCTTATTTTTGAATTCTAATGACGTGGAGACGATTATATGTGTTAGGGTTGTCATAAAAGTAAACCAATTGTCATTTCTTACCAAACTCATTCCACAACATTCACACATTTGAATCAAACCTGTAAAACGAACTGTGCATGCTTTTATTCTACTTTTAAGCCTATTTTTTTATTCTAAGCTTATTTTTGAATTCTAATTACATGGAGACGATTATATGTGTTAGGGTTGTCATAAAAGTACACCAAATGTCATTTCTTACCACACTCATTCCACAACATTCACACATTTGAATCAAACTTGTAAAACGAACTGTGCATGCTAGTATTCTACTTTTAAGCTTATTCTTTGATTCTAAGCTTATTTTTGAATTCTAATGACATGGAGACGATTATATGTGTTAGCGTTGTCATAAAAGAAAACCAAATGTCATTTTTAACCACACTCATTCCACAACATTCACACATTTGAATCAAACTTGTAAAACGAACAGTGCAGGCTTGTATTCTACTTTTAAGCTTATTTTTTTATTCTAAGCTTATTTTTGAATTCTAATGACATGGAGACGATTATATGTGTTAGGGTTGTCATAAAAGTACACTAAATGTCATTTCTTACCACACTCATTCCACAACATTCACACATTTGAATCAAACTTGTAAAACGAACTGTGCATGCTTGTATTCTACTTTTAAGCTTATTTTTTTATTCTAAGCTTATTTTGGAATTCTAATGACCTTGAGACGATTATATGTGTTAGGGTTGTCATAAAAGTACACCAAATGTCATTTCTTACCACACTCATTCCACAACATTCACACATTTGAATCAAACTTGTAAAACGAACTGTGCATGCTAGTATTCTACTTTTAAGCTTATTCTTTGATTCTAAGCTTATTTTTGAATTCTAATGACATGGAGACGATTATATGTGTTAGCGTTGTCATAAAAGAAAACCAAATGTCATTTCTAACCACACTCATTCCACAACATTCACACATTTGAATCAAACTTGTAAAACGAACTGTGCATGCTAGTATTCTACTTTTAAGCTTATTCTTTGATTCTAATCTTATTTTTGAATTCTAATGACATGGAGACGATTATATGGGTTAGGGTTGTCATAAAAGTAAACCAAATGTCATTTTTAACCACACTCATTCCACAACATTCACACATTTGAATCAAACTTGTAAAACGAACAATGCAGGCTTGTATTCTACTTTTAAGCTTATTTTTTTATTCTAAGCTTATTTTTGAATTCTAATGACATGGAGACGATTATATGTGTTAGGGTTCTCATAAAAGTAAACCAAATGTCATTTCTTACCAAACTCATTCCACAACATTCACATATTTGAATCAAACTTGTAAAACGAACTGTGCATGCTTGTATTCTACTTTTAAGCTTATTCTTTGATTCTAAGCTTATTTTTGAATTCTAATGACATGGAGACGATTAGATGTGTTAGCGTTGTCATAAAAGAAAACCAAATGTCATTTCTAACCACACTCATTCCACAACATTCACACATTTGAATCAAACTTGTAAAACGAACTGTGCATGCTAGTATTCTACTTTTATGCTTATTCTTTAATTCTATGCTTATTTTTGCATTCTTATGACATGGAGACGAGTATATGCGTTAAGGTTGTTGTAAAAGTGAACCAAATGTCATTTCTAACCACACTGATTCCACAACACTCACACATTTGAATCAAACTTGTAAAACGAACTGTGCAGGATTGTATTCTACTTTTAAGCTTATTCTTTGATTCTAAGCTTATTTTTGAATTCTGATGACGTGGAGACGATTATATGTGTTAGGGTTGTCATAAAAGTAAACCAAATGTCATTTCTTACCAAACTCATTCCACAACATTCACACATTTGAATCAAACTTGTAAAACGAACTGTGCATGCTTGTATTCTACTTTTAAGCTTATTTTTTTATTCTAAGCTTATTTTGGAATTCTAATGACCTTGAGACGATTATATGTGTTAGGGTTGTCATAAAAGTACACCAAATGTCATTTCTTACCACACTCATTCCACAACATTCACACATTTGAATCAAACTTGTAAAACGAACTGTGCATGCTAGTATTCTACTTTTAAGCTTATTCTTTGATTCTAAGAT
Organism: Spergularia bocconei; assembly: GCA_963457585.1. NCBI lineage: Eukaryota > Viridiplantae > Streptophyta > Magnoliopsida > Caryophyllales > Caryophyllaceae > Spergularia > Spergularia bocconei. Next base: position 6,556,293 of record OY734959.1, read on the forward strand.
TATTTTTGAATTCTAATGACATGGAGACGATTATATGTGTTAGCGTTGTCATAAAAGAAAACCAAATGTCATTTCTAACCACACTCATTCCACAACATTCACACATTTGAATCAAACTTGTAAAACGAACTGTGCATGCTAGTATTCTACTTTTAAGCTTATTCTTTGATTCTAATCTTATTTTTGAATTCTAATGACATGGAGACGATTATATGGGTTAGGGTTGTCATAAAAGTAAACCAAATGTCATTTTTAACCACACTCATTCCACAACATTCACACATTTGAATTAAACTTGTAAAACGAACAATGCAGGCTTGTATTCTACTTTTAAGCTTATTTTTTTATTCTAAGCTTATTTTTGAATTCTAATGACCTTGAGACGATTATATGTGTTAGGGTTGTCATAAAAGTACACCAAATGTCATTTCTTACCACACTCATTCCACAACATTCACACATTTGAATCAAACTTGTAAAACGAACTGTGCATGCTAGTATTCTACTTTAAAGCTTATTCTTTGATTCTAATCTTATTTTTGAATTCTAATGACATGGAGACGATTATATGGGTTAGGGTTGTCATAAAAGTAAACCAAATGTCATTTTTAACCACACTCATTCCACAACATTCACACATTTGAATTAAACTTGTAAAACGAACAATGCAGGCTTGTATTCTACTTTTAAGCTTATTTTTTTATTCTAAGCTTATTTTTGAATTCTAATGACATGGAGACGATTATATGTGTTAGGGTTCTCATAAAAGTAAACCAAATGTCATTTCTTACCAAACTCATTCCACTACCTTCACATATTTGAATCAAACTTGTAAAACGAACTGTGCATGCTTGTATTCTACTTTTAAGCTTATTTTTTTTTCTAAGCTTATTTTTGAATTCTAATGACATGGAGATGATTATATGTGTTAGGGTTGTCATAAAAGTACACCAAATGTCATTTCTTACCACACTCATTCCACAACATTCACACATTTGAATCAAACTTGTAAAACGAACTGTGCATGCTAGTATTCTACTTTTAAGCTTATTCTTTGATTCTAAGCTTATTTTTGAATTCTTATGACATGGCGACGATTATATGTTTTAGCGTTGTCATAAAATAAAACCAAATGTCATTTTTAACCACACTCATTCCACAACATTCACACATTTGAATCAAACTTGTAAAACGAACAGTGCAGGCTTGTATTCTACTTTTAAGCTTATTTTTTTATTCTAAGCTTATTTTTGAATTCTAATGACATGGAGACGATTATATGTGTTAGGGTTGTCATAAAAGTACACTAAATGTCATTTCTTACCACACTCATTCCACAACATTCACACATTTGAATCAAACTTGTAAAACGAACTGTGCATGCTAGTATTCTACTTTTAAGCTTATTCTTTGATTCTAAGCTTATTTTTGAATTCTAATGACATGGAGACGATTATATGTGTTAGCGTTGTCATAAAAGTAAACCAAATGTCATTTCTAACCACACTCATTCCACAACATTCACACATTTGAATCAAACTCGTAAAACGAACTGTGCACGCTAGTATTCTACTTTTAAGCTTATTCTTTGATTCTAAGCTTATTTTTGCATTCTAATGACATGGAGACGATTGTATACGTTAAGGTTGTTGTAAAAGTGAACCAAATGTCATTTCTAACCACACTCATTCCACAACATTCACAAATTTGAATCAAACTTGTAAAACGAACTGTGCATGCTTGTATTCTACTTTTAAGCTTATTTTTTGATTCTAAGCTTATTTTTGAATTCTAATGACATGGAGATGATTATATGTGTTAGGGTTGTCATAAAAGTACACCAAATGTCATTTCTTACCACACTCATTCCACAACATTCACACATTTGAATCAAACTTGTAAAACGAACTGTGCATGCTAGTATTCTACTTTTAAGCTTATTCTTTGATTCTAAACTTATTTTTGAATTCTAATGACATGGAGACGATTATATGTGTTAGCGTTGTCATAAAAGCAAACCAAATGTCATTTCTAACCACACTCATTCCACAACATTCACACATTTGAATCAAACTCGTAAAACGAACTGTGCATGCTAGTTTTCTAATTTTAAGCTTATTCTTTAATTCTAAGCTTATTTTTGAATTCTAATGACGTGGAGACGATTATATGTGTTAGGGTTGTCATAAAAGTAAACCAAATGTCATTTCTTACCAAACTCATTCCACAACATTCACACATTTGAATCAAACCTGTAAAACGAACTGTGCATGCTTGTATTCTACTTTTAAGCTTATTTTTTGATTATAAGCTTATTTTTGAATTCTAATGACATGGAGACGATTATATGTGTTAGGGTTGTCATAAAAGTACACCAAATGTCATTTCTTACCAAACTCATTCCACAACATTCACACATTTGAATCAAACTCGTAAAACGAACTGTGCATGCTAGTTTTCTACTTTTAAGCTTATTCTTTAATTCTAAGCTTATTTTTGAATTCTAATGACGTGGAGACGATTATATGTGTTAGGGTTGTCATAAAAGTAAACCAAATGTCATTTCTTACCAAACTCATTCCACAACATTCACACATTTGAATCAAACTTGTAAAACGAACTGTGCATGCTTGTTTTCTACTTTTATGCTTATTCTTTGATTCTAAGCTTATTTTTGAATTCAAATGACATGGAGACGATTATATGTGTTAGCGTTGTCATAAAAGAAAACCAAATGTCATTTCTAACCACACTCATTCCACAACATTCACACATTTGAATCAAACTTGTAAAACGAACTGTGCATGCTAGTATTCTACTTTTATGCTTATTCTTTAATTCTATGCTTATTTTTGCATTCTTATGACATGGAGACGAGTATATGCGTTAAGGTTGTTGTAAAAGTGAACCAAATGTCATTTCTAACCACACTGATTCCACAACACTCACACATTTGAATCAAACTTGTAAAACGAACTGTGCAGGATTGTATTCTACTTTTAAGCTTATTCTTTGATTCTAAGCTTATTTTTGAATTCTGATGACGTGGAGACGATTATATGTGTTAGGGTTGTCATAAAAGTAAACCAAATGTCATTTCTTACCAAACTCATTCCACAACATTCACACATTTGAATCAAACTTGTAAAACGAACTGTGCATGCTTGTATTCTACTTTTAAGCTTATTTTTTTATTCTAAGCTTATTTTGGAATTCTAATGACATGGAGATGATTATATGTGTTAGGGTTGTCATAAAAGCAAACCAAATGTCATTTCTTACCACACTCATTCCACAACATTCACACATTTGAATCAAACTTGTAAAACGAACTGTGCATGCTAGTATTCTACTTTTAAGCTTATTCTTTGATTCTAAGCTTATTTTTGAATTCTAATGACATGGAGACGATTATATGTGTTAGCGTTGTCATAAAAGAAAACCAAATGTCATTTCTAACCACACTCATTCCACAACATTCACACATTTGAATCAAACTCGTAAAACGAACTGTGCATGCAAGTTTTCTAATTTTAAGCTTATTCTTTAATTCTAAGCTTATTTTTGAATTCTAATGACGTGGAGACGATTATATGTGTTAGGGTTGTCATAAAAGTAAACCAATTGTCATTTCTTACCAAACTCATTCCACAACATTCACACATTTGAATCAAACCTGTAAAACGAACTGTGCATGCTTTTATTCTACTTTTAAGCCTATTTTTTTATTCTAAGCTTATTTTTGAATTCTAATTACATGGAGACGATTATATGTGTTAGGGTTGTCATAAAAGTACACCAAATGTCATTTCTTACCACACTCATTCCACAACATTCACACATTTGAATCAAACTTGTAAAACGAACTGTGCATGCTAGTATTCTACTTTTAAGCTTATTCTTTGATTCTAAGCTTATTTTTGAATTCTAATGACATGGAGACGATTATATGTGTTAGCGTTGTCATAAAAGAAAACCAAATGTCATTTTTAACCACACTCATTCCACAACATTCACACATTTGAATCAAACTTGTAAAACGAACAGTGCAGGCTTGTATTCTACTTTTAAGCTTATTTTTTTATTCTAAGCTTATTTTTGAATTCTAATGACATGGAGACGATTATATGTGTTAGGGTTGTCATAAAAGTACACTAAATGTCATTTCTTACCACACTCATTCCACAACATTCACACATTTGAATCAAACTTGTAAAACGAACTGTGCATGCTTGTATTCTACTTTTAAGCTTATTTTTTTATTCTAAGCTTATTTTGGAATTCTAATGACCTTGAGACGATTATATGTGTTAGGGTTGTCATAAAAGTACACCAAATGTCATTTCTTACCACACTCATTCCACAACATTCACACATTTGAATCAAACTTGTAAAACGAACTGTGCATGCTAGTATTCTACTTTTAAGCTTATTCTTTGATTCTAATCTTATTTTTGAATTCTAATGACATGGAGACGATTATATGGGTTAGGGTTGTCATAAAAGTAAACCAAATGTCATTTTTAACCACACTCATTCCACAACATTCACACATTTGAATCAAACTTGTAAAACGAACAATGCAGGCTTGTATTCTACTTTTAAGCTTATTTTTTTATTCTAAGCTTATTTTTGAATTCTAATGACATGGAGACGATTATATGTGTTAGGGTTCTCATAAAAGTAAACCAAATGTCATTTCTTACCAAACTCATTCCACAACATTCACATATTTGAATCAAACTTGTAAAACGAACTGTGCATGCTTGTATTCTACTTTTAAGCTTATTCTTTGATTCTAAGCTTATTTTTGAATTCTAATGACATGGAGACGATTATATGTGTTAGCGTTGTCATAAAAGAAAACCAAATGTCATTTCTAACCACACTCATTCCACAACATTCACACATTTGAATCAAACTTGTAAAACGAACTGTGCATGCTAGTATTCTACTTTTATGCTTATTCTTTAATTCTATGCTTATTTTTGCATTCTTATGACATGGAGACGAGTATATGCGTTAAGGTTGTTGTAAAAGTGAACCAAATGTCATTTCTAACCACACTGATTCCACAACACTCACACATTTGAATCAAACTTGTAAAACGAACTGTGCAGGATTGTATTCTACTTTTAAGCTTATTCTTTGATTCTAAGCTTATTTTTGAATTCTGATGACGTGGAGACGATTATATGTGTTAGGGTTGTCATAAAAGTAAACCAAATGTCATTTCTTACCAAACTCATTCCACAACATTCACACATTTGAATCAAACTTGTAAAACGAACTGTGCATGCTTGTATTCTACTTTTAAGCTTATTTTTTTATTCTAAGCTTATTTTGGAATTCTAATGACCTTGAGACGATTATATGTGTTAGGGTTGTCATAAAAGTACACCAAATGTCATTTCTTACCACACTCATTCCACAACATTCACACATTTGAATCAAACTTGTAAAACGAACTGTGCATGCTAGTATTCTACTTTTAAGCTTATTCTTTGATTCTAAGATTATTTTTGAATTCTAATGACATGGAGACGATTATATGTGTTAGCGTTGTCATAAAAGAAAACCAAATGTCATTTCTAACCACACTCATTCCACAACATTCACACATTTGAATCAAACTTGTAAAACGAACTGTGCATGCTAGTATTCTACTTTTAAGCTTATTCTTTGATTCTAATCTTATTTTTGAATTCTAATGACATGGAGACGATTATATGGGTTAGGGTTGTCATAAAAGTAAACCAAATGTCATTTTTAACCACACTCATTCCACAACATTCACACATTTGAATTAAACTTGTAAAACGAACAATGCAGGCTTGTATTCTACTTTTAAGCTTATTTTTTTATTCTAAGCTTATTTTTGAATTCTAATGACATGGAGACGATTATATGTGTTAGGGTTCTCATAAAAGTAAACCAAATGTCATTTCTTACCAAACTCATTCCACTACCTTCACATATTTGAATCAAACTTGTAAAACGAACTGTGCATGCTTGTATTCTACTTTTAAGCTTATTTTTTTTTCTAAGCTTATTTTTGAATTCTAATGACATGGAGATGATTATATGTGTTAGGGTTGTCATAAAAGTACACCAAATGTCATTTCTTACCACACTCATTCCACAACATTCACACATTTGAATCAAACTTGTAAAACGAACTGTGCATGCTAGTATTCTACTTTTAAGCTTATTCTTTGATTCTAAGCTTATTTTTGAATTCTAATGACATGGAGACGATTATATGTGTTAGCGTTGTCATAAAAGAAAACCAAATGTCATTTCTAACCACACTCATTCCACAACATTCACACATTTGAATCAAACTCGTAAAACGAACTGTGCATGCTAGTTTTCTAATTTTAAGCTCATTCTTTAATTCTAAGCTTATTTTTGAATTCTAATGACGTTGAGACGATTATATGTGTTAGGGTTGTCATAAAAGTAAACCAAATGTCATTTCTTACCAAACTCATTCCACAACATTCACACATTTGAATCGAACCTGTAAAACGAACTGTGCATGCTTTTATTCTACTTTTAAGCCTATTTTTTGATTCTAAGCTTATTTTTGAATTCTAATTACATGGAGACGATTATATGTGTTAGGGTTGTCATAAAAGTACACCAAATGTCATTTCTTACCACACTCATTCCACAACATTCACACATTTGAATCAAACTTGTAAAACGAACTGTGCATGCTAGTATTCTACTTTTAAGCTTATTCTTTGATTCTAATCTTATTTTTGAATTCTAATGACATGGAGACGATTATATGGGTTAGGGTTGTCATAAAAGTAAACCAAATGTCATTTTTAACCAAACTCATTCCACAACATTCACACATTTGAATCAAACCTGTAAAACGAACTGTGCATGCTTTTATTCTACTTTTAAGCCTATTTTTTGATTCTAAGCTTATTTTTGAATTCTAATTACATGGAGACGATTATATGTGTTAGGGTTGTCATAAAAGTACACCAAATGTCATTTCTTACCACACTCATTCCACAACATTCACACATTTGAATCAAACTTGTAAAACGAACTGTGCATGCTAGTATTCTACTTTTAAGCTTATTCTTTGATTCTAACTTTATTTTTTCATTCTAATGACATGGAGACGATTATATGCGTTAAGGTTGTTGTAAATGTGAACCAAATGTCATTTCTAACCACACTCATTCCACAACATTCACTCATTTGAATCAAACTCGTAAAACGAACTGTGCATGCTTGTATTCTACTTTTAAGCTTATTTTTTGTTTCTAAGCTTATTTTTGAGTTGTAATGACATGGAGACGATTATAAGTGTTAGGGTTGTCATAAAAGTAAACCAAATGTCATTTCTTACCAAACTCATTCCACAACATTCACACATTTGAATCAAACCTGTAAAACGAACTGTGCATGCTTTTATTCTACTTTTAAGCCTATTTTTTTATTCTAAGCTTATTTTTGAATTCTAATTACATGGAGACGATTATATGTGTTAGGGTTGTCATAAAAGTAAACCAAATGTCATTTCTTACCAAACTCATTCCACAACATTCACACATTTGAATCAAACTTGTAAAACGAACTGTGCATGCTTGTATTCTACTTTTAAGCTTATTTTTTGATTCTAAGCTTATTTTTGAATTCTAATGACATGGAGACGATTATATGTGTTAGGGTTGTCATAAAAGTACACCAAATGTCATTTCTTACCACACTCATTCCACAACATTCACACATTTGAATCAAACTTGTAAAACGAACTGTGCATGCTAGTATTCTACTTTTAAGCTTATTCTTTGATTCTAAGCTTATTTTTGAATTCTAATGACATGGAGACGCTTATATGTGTTAGCGTTGTCATAAAAGTAAACCAAATGTCATTTCTAACTACACTCATTCCACAACATTCACACATTTGAATCAAACTCGTAAAACGAACTGTGCATGCTAGTTTTCTACTTTTAAGCTTATTCTTTAATTCTAAGCTTATTTTTGAATTCTAATGACGTGGAGACGATTATATGTGTTAGGGTTGTCATAAAAGTAAACCAAATGTCATTTCTTACCAAACTCATTCCACAACATTCACACATTTGAATCAAACTTGTAAAACGAACTGTGCATGCTTGTTTTCTACTTTTATGCTTATTCTTTGATTCTAAGCTTATTTTTGAATTCAAATGACATGGAGACGATTATATGTGTTAGGGTTGTCCTAAAAGTAAACCAAATGTCATTTCTTACCAAACTCATTCCACAACATTCACACATTTGAATCAAACTTGTAAAACGAACTGTGCATGCTAGTATTCTACTTTTAAGCTTATTCTTTGATTCTAAGCTTATTTTTGAATTCTAATGACATGGAGACGATTATATGTGTTAGCGTTGTCATAAAAGAAAACCAAATGTCATTTCTAACCACACTCATTCCACAACATTCACACATTTGAATCAAACTCGTAAAACGAACTGTGCATGCTAGTTTTCTAATTTTAAGCTCATTCTTTAATTCTAAGCTTATTTTTGAATTCTAATGACGTTGAGACGATTATATGTGTTAGGGTTGTCATAAAAGTAAACCAAATGTCATTTCTTACCAAACTCATTCCACAACATTCACACATTTGAATCGAACCTGTAAAACGAACTGTGCATGCTTTTATTCTACTTTTAAGCCTATTTTTTGATTCTAAGCTTATTTTTGAATTCTAATTACATGGAGACGATTATATGTGTTAGGGTTGTCATAAAAGTACACCAAATGTCATTTCTTACCACACTCATTCCACAACATTCACACATTTGAATCAAACTTGTAAAACGAACTGTGCATGCTAGTATTCTACTTTTAAGCTTATTCTTTGATTCTAAGCTTATTTTTGAATTCTAATGACATGGAGACGATTATATGTGTTAGGGTTGTCATAAAAGTAATCCAAATGTGATTTCTAACCACATTCATTCCACAACATTCACACATTTGAATCAAACTTGTAAAACAAACTGTGCATGCTAGTATTCTACTTTTAAGCTTATTCTTTGATTCTAATCTTATTTTTGAATTCTAATGACATGGAGACGATTATATGGGTTAGGGTTGTCATAAAAGTAAACCAAATGTCATTTTTAACCAAACTCATTCCACAACATTCACACATTTGAATCAAACCTGTAAAACGAACTGTGCATGCTTTTATTCTACTTTTAAGCCTATTTTTTGATTCTAAGCTTATTTTTGAATTCTAATTACATGGAGACGATTATATGTGTTAGGGTTGTCATAAAAGTACACCAAATGTCATTTCTTACCACACTCATTCCACAACATTCACACATTTGAATCAAACTTGTAAAACGAACTGTGCATGCTAGTATTCTACTTTTAAGCTTATTCTTTGATTCTAACTTTATTTTTTCATTCTAATGACATGGAGACGATTATATGCGTTAAGGTTGTTGTAAATGTGAACCAAATGTCATTTCTAACCACACTCATTCCACAACATTCACTCATTTGAATCAAACTCGTAAAACGAACTGTGCATGCTTGTATTCTACTTTTAAGCTTATTTTTTGTTTCTAAGCTTATTTTTGAGTTGTAATGACATGGAGACGATTATAAGTGTTAGCGTTGTCATAAAAGTACACCAAATGTCATTTCTTACCACACTCATTCCACAACATTCACACATTTGAATCAAACTTGTAAAACGAACTGTGCATGCTTGTATTCTACTTTTAAGCTTATTTTTTGATTCTAAGCTTATTTTTGAATTCTAATGACATGGAGACGATTATATGTGTTAGGGTTGTCATAAAAGTACACCAAATGTCATTTCTTACCACACTCATTCCACAACATTCACACATTTGAATCAAACTTGTAAAACGAACTGTGCATGCTAGTATTCTACTTTTAAGCTTATTCTTTGATTCTAAGCTTATTTTTGAATTCTAATGACATGGAGACGATTATATGTGTTAGCGTTGTCATAAAAGAAAACCAAATGTCATTTCTTACCACACTCATTCCACAACATTCACACATTTGAATCAAACTTGTAAAACGAACTGTGCATGCTAGTATTCTACTTTTAAGCTTATTCTTTGATTCTAAGCTTATTTTTGAATTCTAATGACATGGAGACGATTATATGTGTTAGCGTTGTCATAAAAGAAAACCAAATGTCATTTCTAACCACACTCATTCCACAACATTCACACATTTGAATCAAACTCGTAAAACGAACTGTGCATGCAAGTTTTCTAATTTTAAGCTTATTCTTTAATTCTAAGCTTATTTTTGAATTCTAATGACGTGGAGACGATTATATGTGTTAGGGTTGTCATAAAAGTAAACCAATTGTCATTTCTTACCAAACTCATTCCACAACATTCACACATTTGAATCAAACCTGTAAAACGAACTGTGCATGCTTTTATTCTACTTTTAAGCCTATTTTTTGATTCTAAGCTTATTTTTGAATTCTAATTACATGGAGACGATTATATGTGTTAGGGTTGTCATAAAAGTACACCAAATGTCATTTCTTACCACACTCATTCCACAACATTCACACATTTGAATCAAACTTGTAAAACGAACTGTGCATGCTAGTATTCTACTTTTAAGCTTATTCTTTGATTCTAACTTTATTTTTTCATTCTAATGACATGGAGACGATTATATGCGTTAAGGTTGTTGTAAATGTGAACCAAATGTCATTTCTAACCACACTCATTCCACAACATTCACTCATTTGAATCAAACTCGTAAAACGAACTGTGCATGCTTGTATTCTACTTTTAAGCTTATTTTTTGTTTCTAAGCTTATTTTTGAGTTGTAATGACATGGAGACGATTATAAGTGTTAGCGTTGTCATAAAAGTACACCAAATGTCATTTCTTACCACACTCATTCCACAACATTCACACATTTGAATCAAACTTGTAAAACGAACTGTGCATGCTTGTATTCTACTTTTAAGCTTATTTTTTGATTCTAAGCTTATTTTTGAATTCTAATGACATGGAGACGATTATATGTGTTAGGGTTGTCATAAAAGTACACCAAATGTCATTTCTTACCACACTCATTCCACAACATTCACACATTTGAATCAAACTTGTAAAACGAACTGTGCATGCTAGTATTCTACTTTTAAGCTTATTCTTTGATTCTAAGCTTATTTTTGAATTCTAATGACATGGAGACGATTATATGTGTTAGCGTTGTCATAAAAGTAAACCAAATGTCATTTCTAACCACACTCATTCCACAACATTCACACATTTGAATCAAACTCGTAAAACGAACTGTGCATGCTAGTTTTCTACTTTTAAGCTTATTCTTTAATTCTAAGCTTATTTTTGAATTCTAATGACGTGGAGACGATTATATGTGTTAGGGTTGTCATAAAAGTAAACCAAATGTCATTTCTTACCAAACTCATTCCACAACATTCACACATTTGAATCAAACTTGTAAAACGAACTGTGCATGCTTGTATTCTACTTTTAAGCTTATTTTTTGTTTCTAAGCTTATTTTTGAGTTGTAATGACATGGAGACGATTATAAGTGTTAGGGTTGTCATAAAAGTAAACCAAATGTCATTTCTTACCAAACTCATTCCACAACATTCACACATTTGAATCAAACTTGTAAAACGAACTGTGCATGCTTGTATTCTACTTTTAAGCTTATTTTTTGATTCTAAGCTTATTTTTGAATTCTAATGACATGGAGACGATTATATGTGTTAGGGTTGTCATAAAAGTACACCAAATGTCATTTCTTACCACACTCATTCCACAACATTCACACATTTGAATCAAACTTGTAAAACGAACTGTGCATGCTAGTATTCTACTTTTAAGCTTATTCTTTGATTCTAAGCTTATTTTTGAATTCTAATGACATGGAGACGATTATATGTGTTAGCGTTGTCATAAAAGAAAACCAAATGTCATTTCTAACCACACTCATTCCACAACATTCACACATTTGAATCAAAATTGTAAAACGAACTGTGCATGCTAGTATTCTACTTTTAAGCTTATTCTTTGATTCTAAGCTTATTTTTGCATTCTAATGACATGGAGACGATTGTATACGTTAAGGTTGTTGTAAAAGTGAACCAAATGTCATTTCTAACCACACTCATTCCACAACATTCACAAATTTGAATCAAACTTGTAAAACGAACTGTGCATGCTAGTATTCTACTTTTAAGCTTATTCTTTGATTCTAAGGTTATTTTTGAATTCTAATGACATGGAGACGATTATATGTGTTAGCGTTGTCATAAAAGAAAACCAAATGTCATTTCTAACCACACTCATTCCACAACATTCACACATTTGAATCAAACTCGTAAAACGAACTGTGCATGCTAGGTTTCTAATTTTAAGCTTATTCTTTAATTCTAAGCTTATTTTTGAATTCTAATGACGTGGAGACGATTATATGTGTTAGGGTTGTCATAAAAGTAAACCAAATGTCATTTCTTACCAAACTCATTCCACAACATTCACACATTTGAATCAAACCTGTAAAACGAACTGTGCATGCTTTTATTCTACTTTTAAGCCTATTTTTTGATTCTAAGCTTATTTTTGAATTCTAATGACCTTGAGACGATTATATGTGTTAGGGTTGTCATAAAAGTACACCAAATGTCATTTCTTACCACACTCATTCCACAACATTCACACATTTGAATCAAACTTGTAAAACGAACTGTGCATGCTTGTATTCTACTTTTAAGCTTATTTTTTGATTCTAAGCTTATTTTTGAATTCTAATGACATGGAGACGATTATATGTGTTAGGGTTGTCATAAAAGTACACCAAATGTCATTTCTTACCACACTCATTCCACAACATTCACACATTTCAATCAAACTTGTAAAACGAACAATGCAGGCTTGCATTCTACTTTTAAGCTTATTTTTTTATTCTAAGCTTATTTTTGAATTCTAATGACATGGAGACGATTATATGTGTTAGGGTTGTCATAAAAGTAAACCAAATGTCATTTCTTACCAAACTCATTCCACAACATTCACACATTTGAATCAAACTTGTAAAACGAACTGTGCATGCTTGTATTCTACTTTTAAGCTTATTTTTTGATTCTAAGCTTATTTTTGAATTCTAATGACATGGAGACGATTATATGTGTTAGGGTTGTCATAAAAGTACACCAAATGTCATTTCTTACCACACTCATTCCACAACATTCACACATTTGAATCAAACTTGTAAAACGAACTGTGCATGCTAGTATTCTACTTTTAAGCTTATTCTTTGATTCTAAGCTTATTTTTGAATTCTAATGACATGGAGACGATTATATGTGTTAGCGTTGTCATAAAAGTAAACCAAATGTCATTTCTAACCACACTCATTCCACAACATTCACACATTTGAATCAAACTCGTAAAACGAACTGTGCATGCTAGTTTTCTACTTTTAAGCTTATTCTTTAATTCTAAGCTTATTTTTGAATTCTAATGACGTGGAGACGATTATATGTGTTAGGGTTGTCATAAAAGTAAACCAAATGTCATTTCTTACCAAACTCATTCCACAACATTCACACATTTGAATCAAACTTGTAAAACGAACTGTGCATGCTAGTATTCTACTTTTAAGCTTATTCTTTGATTCTAAGCTTATTTTTGAATTCTAATGACATGGAGACGATTATATGTGTTAGCGTTGTCATAAAAGAAAACCAAATGTCATTTCTAACCACACTCATTCCACAACATTCACACATTTGAATCAAACTCGTAAAACGAACTGTGCATGCTAGTTTTCTAATTTTAAGCTTATTCTTTAATTCTAAGCTTATTTTTGAATTCTAATGACGTGGAGACGATTATATGTGTTAGGGTTGTCATAAAAGTAAACCAAATGTCATTTCTTACCAAACTAATTCCACAACATTCACACATTTGAATCAAACCTGTAAAACGAACTGTGCATGCTTTTATTCTACTTTTAAGCCTATTTTTTGATTCTAAGCTTATTTTTGAATTCTAATTACATGGAGACGATTATATGTGTTAGGGTTGTCATAAAAGTACACCAAATGTCATTTCTTACCACACTCATTCCACAACATTCACACATTTGAATCAAACTTGTAAAACGAACTGTGCATGCTAGTATTCTACTTTTAAGCTTATTCTTTGATTCTAACTTTATTTTTTCATTCTAATGACATGGAGACGATTATATGCGTTAAGGTTGCTGTAAATGTGAACCAAATGTCATTTCTAACCACACTCATTCCACAACATTCACTCATTTGAATCAAACTCGTAAAACGAACTGTGCATGCTTGTATTCTACTTTTAAGCTTATTTTTTGTTTCTAAGCTTATTTTTGAGTTGTAATGACATGGAGACGATTATAAGTGTTAGGGTTGTCATAAAAGTAAACCAAATGTCATTTCTTACCAAACTCATTCCACAACATTCACACATTTGAATCAAACTTGTAAAACGAACTGTGCATGCTTGTATTCTACTTTTAAGCTTATTTTTTGATTCTAAGCTTATTTTTGAATTCTAATGACATGGAGACGATTATATGTGTTAGGGTTGTCATAAAAGTACACCAAATGTCATTTCTTACCACACTCATTCCACAACATTCACACATTTGAATCAAACTTGTAAAACGAACTGTGCATGCTAGTATTCTACTTTTAAGCTTATTCTTTGATTCTAAGCTTATTTTTGAATTCTAATGACATGGAGACGATTATATGTGTTAGCGTTGTCATAAAAGAAAACCAAATGTCATTTCTAACCACACTCATTCCACAACATTCACACATTTGAATCAAAATTGTAAAACGAACTGTGCATGCTAGTATTCTACTTTTAAGCTTATTCTTTGATTCTAAGCTTATTTTTGCATTCTAATGACATGGAGACGATTGTATACGTTAAGGTTGTTGTAAAAGTGAACCAAATGTCATTTCTAACCACACTCATTCCACAACATTCACAAATTTGAATCAAACTTGTAAAACGAACTGTGCATGCTAGTATTCTACTTTTAAGCTTATTCTTTGATTCTAAGGTTATTTTTGAATTCTAATGACATGGAGACGATTATATGTGTTAGCGTTGTCATAAAAGAAAACCAAATGTCATTTCTAACCACACTCATTCCACAACATTCACACATTTGAATCAAACTCGTAAAACGAACTGTGCATGCTAGTTTTCTAATTTTAAGCTTATTCTTTAATTCTAAGCTTATTTTTGAATTCTAATGACGTGGAGACGATTATATGTGTTAGGGTTGTCATAAAAGTAAACCAAATGTCATTTCTTACCAAACTCATTCCACAACATTCACACATTTGAATCAAACCTGTAAAACGAACTGTGCATGCTTTTATTCTACTTTTAAGCCTATTTTTTGATTCTAAGCTTATTTTTGAATTCTAATGACCTTGAGACGATTATATGTGTTAGGGTTGTCATAAAAGTACACCAAATGTCATTTCTTACCACACTCATTCCACAACATTCACACATTTGAATCAAACTTGTAAAACGAACTGTGCATGCTTGTATTCTACTTTTAAGCTTATTTTTTGATTCTAAGCTTATTTTTGAATTCTAATGACATGGAGACGATTATATGTGTTAGGGTTGTCATAAAAGTACACCAAATGTCATTTCTTACCACACTCATTCCACAACATTCACACATTTGAATCAAACTTGTAAAACGAACAATGCAGGCTTGTATTCTACTTTTAAGCTTATTTTTTTATTCTAAGCTTATTTTTGAATTCTAATGACATGGAGACGATTATATGTGTTAGGGTTGTCATAAAAGTAAACCAAATGTCATTTCTTACCAAACTCATTCCACAACATTCACACATTTGAATCAAACTTGTAAAACGAACTGTGCATGCTTGTATTCTACTTTTAAGCTTATTTTTTGATTCTAAGCTTATTTTTGAATTCTAATGACATGGAGACGATTTTATGTGTTAGGGTTGTCATAAAAGTACACCAAATGTCATTTCTTACCACACTCATTCCACAACATTCACACATTTGAATCAAACTTGTAAAACGAACTGTGCATGCTAGTATTCTACTTTTAAGCTTATTCTTTGATTCTAAGCTTATTTTTGAATTCTAATGACATGGAGACGATTATATGTGTTAGCGTTGTCATAAAAGTAAACCAAATGTCATTTCTAACTACACTCATTCCACAACATTCACACATTTGAATCAAACTCGTAAAACGAACTGTGCATGCTAGTTTTCTACTTTTAAGCTTATTCTTTAATTCTAAGCTTATTTTTGAATTCTAATGACGTGGAGACGATTATATGTGTTAGGGTTGTCATAAAAGTAAACCAAATGTCATTTCTTACCAAACTCATTCCACAACATTCACACATTTGAATCAAACTTGTAAAACGAACTGTGCATGCTTGTTTTCTACTTTTATGCTTATTCTTTGATTCTAAGCTTATTTTTGAATTCAAATGACATGGAGACGATTATATGTGTTAGGGTTGTCCTAAAAGTAAACCAAATGTCATTTCTTACCAAACTCATTCCACAACATTCACACATTTGAATCAAACTTGTAAAACGAACTGTGCATGCTAGTATTCTACTTTTAAGCTTATTCTTTGATTCTAAGCTTATTTTTGAATTCTAATGACATGGAGACGATTATATGTGTTAGCGTTGTCATAAAAGAAAACCAAATGTCATTTCTAACCACACTCATTCCACAACATTCACACATTTGAATCAAACTCGTAAAACGAACTGTGCATGCTAGTTTTCTAATTTTAAGCTCATTCTTTAATTCTAAGCTTATTTTTGAATTCTAATGACGTTGAGACGATTATATGTGTTAGGGTTGTCATAAAAGTAAACCAAATGTCATTTCTTACCAAACTCATTCCACAACATTCACACATTTGAATCGAACCTGTAAAACGAACTGTGCATGCTTTTATTCTACTTTTAAGCCTATTTTTTGATTCTAAGCTTATTTTTGAATTCTAATTACATGGAGACGATTATATGTGTTAGGGTTGTCATAAAAGTACACCAAATGTCATTTCTTACCACACTCATTCCACAACATTCACACATTTGAATCAAACTTGTAAAACGAACTGTGCATGCTAGTATTCTACTTTTAAGCTTATTCTTTGATTCTAAGCTTATTTTTGAATTCTAATGACATGGAGACGATTATATGTGTTAGGGTTGTCATAAAAGTAATCCAAATGTGATTTCTAACCACATTCATTCCACAACATTCACACATTTGAATCAAACTTGTAAAACAAACTGTGCATGCTAGTATTCTACTTTTAAGCTTATTCTTTGATTCTAATCTTATTTTTGAATTCTAATGACATGGAGACGATTATATGGGTTAGGGTTGTCATAAAAGTAAACCAAATGTCATTTTTAACCAAACTCATTCCACAACATTCACACATTTGAATCAAACCTGTAAAACGAACTGTGCATGCTTTTATTCTACTTTTAAGCCTATTTTTTGATTCTAAGCTTATTTTTGAATTCTAATTACATGGAGACGATTATATGTGTTAGGGTTGTCATAAAAGTACACCAAATGTCATTTCTTACCACACTCATTCCACAACATTCACACATTTGAATCAAACTTGTAAAACGAACTGTGCATGCTAGTATTCTACTTTTAAGCTTATTCTTTGATTCTAACTTTATTTTTTCATTCTAATGACATGAAGACGATTATATGCGTTAAGGTTGTTGTAAATGTGAACCAAATGTCATTTCTAACCACACTCATTCCACAACATTCACTCATTTGAATCAAACTCGTAAAACGAACTGTGCATGCTTGTATTCTACTTTTAAGCTTATTTTTTGTTTCTAAGCTTATTTTTGAGTTGTAATGACATGGAGACGATTATAAGTGTTAGCGTTGTCATAAAAGTACACCAAATGTCATTTCTTACCACACTCATTCCACAACATTCACACATTTGAATCAAACTCGTAAAACGAACTGTGCATGCTAGGTTTCTAATTTTAAGCTTATTCTTTAATTCTAAGCTTATTTTTGAATTCTAATGACGTGGAGACGATTATATGTGTTAGGGTTGTCATAAAAGTAAACCAAATGTCATTTCTTACCAAACTCATTCCACAACATTCACACATTTGAATCAAACCTGTAAAACGAACTGTGCATGCTTTTATTCTACTTTTAAGCCTATTTTTTGATTCTAAGCTTATTTTTGAATTCTAATGACCTTGAGACGATTATATGTGTTAGGGTTGTCATAAAAGTACACCAAATGTCATTTCTTACCACACTCATTCCACAACATTCACACATTTGAATCAAACTTGTAAAACGAACTGTGCATGCTTGTATTCTACTTTTAAGCTTATTTTTTGATTCTAAGCTTATTTTTGAATTCTAATGACATGGAGACGATTATATGTGTTAGGGTTGTCATAAAAGTACACCAAATGTCATTTCTTACCACACTCATTCCACAACATTCACACATTTGAATCAAACTTGTAAAACGAACTGTGCATGCTAGTATTCTACTTTTAAGCTTATTCTTTGATTCTAAGCTTATTTTTGAATTCTAATGACATGGAGACGATTATATGTGTTAGCGTTGTCATAAAAGAAAACCAAATGTCATTTCTAACCACACTCATTCCACAACATTCACACATTTGAATCAAAATTGTAAAACGAACTGTGCATGCTAGTATTCTACTTTTAAGCTTATTCTTTGATTCTAAGCTTATTTTTGCATTCTAATGACATGGAGACGATTGTATACGTTAAGGTTGTTGTAAAAGTGAACCAAATGTCATTTCTAACCACACTCATTCCACAACATTCACAAATTTGAATCAAACTTGTAAAACGAACTGTGCATGCTAGTATTCTACTTTTAAGCTTATTCTTTGATTCTAAGGTTATTTTTGAATTCTAATGACATGGAGACGATTATATGTGTTAGCGTTGTCATAAAAGAAAACCAAATGTCATTTCTAACCACACTCATTCCACAACATTCACACATTTGAATCAAACTCGTAAAACGAACTGTGCATGCTAGGTTTCTAATTTTAAGCTTATTCTTTAATTCTAAGCTTATTTTTGAATTCTAATGACGTGGAGACGATTATATGTGTTAGGGTTGTCATAAAAGTAAACCAAATGTCATTTCTTACCAAACTCATTCCACAACATTCACACATTTGAATCAAACCTGTAAAACGAACTGTGCATGCTTTTATTCTACTTTTAAGCCTATTTTTTGATTCTAAGCTTATTTTTGAATTCTAATGACCTTGAGACGATTATATGTGTTAGGGTTGTCATAAAAGTACACCAAATGTCATTTCTTACCACACTCATTCCACAACATTCACACATTTGAATCAAACTTGTAAAACGAACTGTGCATGCTTGTATTCTACTTTTAAGCTTATTTTTTGATTCTAAGCTTATTTTTGAATTCTAATGACATGGAGACGATTATATGTGTTAGGGTTGTCATAAAAGTACACCAAATGTCATTTCTTACCACACTCATTCCACAACATTCACACATTTCAATCAAACTTGTAAAACGAACAATGCAGGCTTGCATTCTACTTTTAAGCTTATTTTTTTATTCTAAGCTTATTTTTGAATTCTAATGACATGGAGACGATTATATGTGTTAGGGTTGTCATAAAAGTAAACCAAATGTCATTTCTTACCAAACTCATTCCACAACATTCACACATTTGAATCAAACTTGTAAAACGAACTGTGCATGCTTGTATTCTACTTTTAAGCTTATTTTTTGATTCTAAGCTTATTTTTGAATTCTAATGACATGGAGACGATTATATGTGTTAGGGTTGTCATAAAAGTACACCAAATGTCATTTCTTACCACACTCATTCCACAACATTCACACATTTGAATCAAACTTGTAAAACGAACTGTGCATGCTAGTATTCTACTTTTAAGCTTATTCTTTGATTCTAAGCTTATTTTTGAATTCTAATGACATGGAGACGATTATATGTGTTAGCGTTGTCATAAAAGTAAACCAAATGTCATTTCTAACCACACTCATTCCACAACATTCACACATTTGAATCAAACTCGTAAAACGAACTGTGCATGCTAGTTTTCTACTTTTAAGCTTATTCTTTAATTCTAAGCTTATTTTTGAATTCTAATGACGTGGAGACGATTATATGTGTTAGGGTTGTCATAAAAGTAAACCAAATGTCATTTCTTACCAAACTCATTCCACAACATTCACACATTTGAATCAAACTTGTAAAACGAACTGTGCATGCTAGTATTCTACTTTTAAGCTTATTCTTTGATTCTAAGCTTATTTTTGAATTCTAATGACATGGAGACGATTATATGTGTTAGCGTTGTCATAAAAGAAAACCAAATGTCATTTCTAACCACACTCATTCCACAACATTCACACATTTGAATCAAACTCGTAAAACAAACTGTGCATGCTAGTTTTCTAATTTTAAGCTTATTCTTTAATTCTAAGCTTATTTTTGAATTCTAATGACGTGGAGACGATTATATGTGTTAGGGTTGTCATAAAAGTAAACCAAATGTCATTTCTTACCAAACTAATTCCACAACATTCACACATTTGAATCAAACCTGTAAAACGAACTGTGCATGCTTTTATTCTACTTTTAAGCCTATTTTTTGATTCTAAGCTTATTTTTGAATTCTAATTACATGGAGACGATTATATGTGTTAGGGTTGTCATAAAAGTACACCAAATGTCATTTCTTACCACACTCATTCCACAACATTCACACATTTGAATCAAACTTGTAAAACGAACTGTGCATGCTAGTATTCTACTTTTAAGCTTATTCTTTGATTCTAACTTTATTTTTTCATTCTAATGACATGGAGACGATTATATGCGTTAAGGTTGCTGTAAATGTGAACCAAATGTCATTTCTAACCACACTCATTCCACAACATTCACTCATTTGAATCAAACTCGTAAAACGAACTGTGCATGCTTGTATTCTACTTTTAAGCTTATTTTTTGTTTCTAAGCTTATTTTTGAGTTGTAATGACATGGAGACGATTATAAGTGTTAGGGTTGTCATAAAAGTAAACCAAATGTCATTTCTTACCAAACTCATTCCACAACATTCACACATTTGAATCAAACTTGTAAAACGAACTGTGCATGCTTGTATTCTACTTTTAAGCTTATTTTTTGATTCTAAGCTTATTTTTGAATTCTAATGACATGGAGACGATTATATGTGTTAGGGTTGTCATAAAAGTACACCAAATGTCATTTCTTACCACACTCATTCCACAACATTCACACATTTGAATCAAACTCGTAAAACGAACTGTGCATGCTAGGTTTCTAATTTTAAGCTTATTCTTTAATTCTAAGCTTATTTTTGAATTCTAATGACGTGGAGACGATTATATGTGTTAGGGTTGTCATAAAAGTAAACCAAATGTCATTTCTTACCA
This sequence comes from Spergularia bocconei, assembly GCA_963457585.1. Classification (NCBI taxonomy): domain Eukaryota; kingdom Viridiplantae; phylum Streptophyta; class Magnoliopsida; order Caryophyllales; family Caryophyllaceae; genus Spergularia; species Spergularia bocconei. The sequence goes on from OY734959.1 coordinate 6,577,910, forward strand.
AACTCATTCCACAACATTCACACATTTGAATCAAACCTGTAAAACGAACTGTGCATGCTTTTATTCTACTTTTAAGCCTATTTTTTGATTCTAAGCTTATTTTTGAATTCTAATGACCTTGAGACGATTATATGTGTTAGGGTTGTCATAAAAGTACACCAAATGTCATTTCTTACCACACTCATTCCACAACATTCACACATTTGAATCAAACTTGTAAAACGAACTGTGCATGCTTGTATTCTACTTTTAAGCTTATTTTTTGATTCTAAGCTTATTTTTGAATTCTAATGACATGGAGACGATTATATGTGTTAGGGTTGTCATAAAAGTACACCAAATGTCATTTCTTACCACACTCATTCCACAACATTCACACATTTGAATCAAACTTGTAAAACGAACTGTGCATGCTAGTATTCTACTTTTAAGCTTATTCTTTGATTCTAAGCTTATTTTTGAATTCTAATGACATGGAGACGATTATATGTGTTAGCGTTGTCATAAAAGAAAACCAAATGTCATTTCTAACCACACTCATTCCACAACATTCACACATTTGAATCAAAATTGTAAAACGAACTGTGCATGCTAGTATTCTACTTTTAAGCTTATTCTTTGATTCTAAGCTTATTTTTGCATTCTAATGACATGGAGACGATTGTATACGTTAAGGTTGTTGTAAAAGTGAACCAAATGTCATTTCTAACCACACTCATTCCACAACATTCACAAATTTGAATCAAACTTGTAAAACGAACTGTGCATGCTAGTATTCTACTTTTAAGCTTATTCTTTGATTCTAAGGTTATTTTTGAATTCTAATGACATGGAGACGATTATATGTGTTAGCGTTGTCATAAAAGAAAACCAAATGTCATTTCTAACCACACTCATTCCACAACATTCACACATTTGAATCAAACTCGTAAAACGAACTGTGCATGCTAGGTTTCTAATTTTAAGCTTATTCTTTAATTCTAAGCTTATTTTTGAATTCTAATGACGTGGAGACGATTATATGTGTTAGGGTTGTCATAAAAGTAAACCAAATGTCATTTCTTACCAAACTCATTCCACAACATTCACACATTTGAATCAAACTTGTAAAACGAACTGTGCATGCTTGTATTCTACTTTTAAGCTTATTTTTTGATTCTAAGCTTATTTTTGAATTCTAATGACATGGAGACGATTATATGTGTTAGGGTTGTCATAAAAGTACACCAAATGTCATTTCTTACCACACTCATTCCACAACATTCACACATTTGAATCAAACTTGTAAAACGAACTGTGCATGCTAGTATTCTACTTTTAAGCTTATTCTTTGATTCTAAGCTTATTTTTGAATTCTAATGACATGGAGACGATTATATGTGTTAGCGTTGTCATAAAAGTAAACCAAATGTCATTTCTAACCACACTCATTCCACAACATTCACACATTTGAATCAAACTCGTAAAACGAACTGTGCATGCTAGTTTTCTACTTTTAAGCTTATTCTTTAATTCTAAGCTTATTTTTGAATTCTAATGACGTGGAGACGATTATATGTGTTAGGGTTGTCATAAAAGTAAACCAAATGTCATTTCTTACCAAACTCATTCCACAACATTCACACATTTGAATCAAACTTGTAAAACGAACTGTGCATGCTAGTATTCTACTTTTAAGCTTATTCTTTGATTCTAAGCTTATTTTTGAATTCTAATGACATGGAGACGATTATATGTGTTAGCGTTGTCATAAAAGAAAACCAAATGTCATTTCTAACCACACTCATTCCACAACATTCACACATTTGAATCAAACTCGTAAAACAAACTGTGCATGCTAGTTTTCTAATTTTAAGCTTATTCTTTAATTCTAAGCTTATTTTTGAATTCTAATGACGTGGAGACGATTATATGTGTTAGGGTTGTCATAAAAGTAAACCAAATGTCATTTCTTACCAAACTAATTCCACAACATTCACACATTTGAATCAAACCTGTAAAACGAACTGTGCATGCTTTTATTCTACTTTTAAGCCTATTTTTTGATTCTAAGCTTATTTTTGAATTCTAATTACATGGAGACGATTATATGTGTTAGGGTTGTCATAAAAGTACACCAAATGTCATTTCTTACCACACTCATTCCACAACATTCACACATTTGAATCAAACTTGTAAAACGAACTGTGCATGCTAGTATTCTACTTTTAAGCTTATTCTTTGATTCTAACTTTATTTTTTCATTCTAATGACATGGAGACGATTATATGCGTTAAGGTTGCTGTAAATGTGAACCAAATGTCATTTCTAACCACACTCATTCCACAACATTCACTCATTTGAATCAAACTCGTAAAACGAACTGTGCATGCTTGTATTCTACTTTTAAGCTTATTTTTTGTTTCTAAGCTTATTTTTGAGTTGTAATGACATGGAGACGATTATAAGTGTTAGGGTTGTCATAAAAGTAAACCAAATGTCATTTCTTACCAAACTCATTCCACAACATTCACACATTTGAATCAAACTTGTAAAACGAACTGTGCATGCTTGTATTCTACTTTTAAGCTTATTTTTTGATTCTAAGCTTATTTTTGAATTCTAATGACATGGAGACGATTATATGTGTTAGGGTTGTCATAAAAGTACACCAAATGTCATTTCTTACCACACTCATTCCACAACATTCACACATTTGAATCAAACTCGTAAAACGAACTGTGCATGCTAGGTTTCTAATTTTAAGCTTATTCTTTAATTCTAAGCTTATTTTTGAATTCTAATGACGTGGAGACGATTATATGTGTTAGGGTTGTCATAAAAGTAAACCAAATGTCATTTCTTACCAAACTCATTCCACAACATTCACACATTTGAATCAAACCTGTAAAACGAACTGTGCATGCTTTTATTCTACTTTTAAGCCTATTTTTTGATTCTAAGCTTATTTTTGAATTCTAATGACCTTGAGACGATTATATGTGTTAGGGTTGTCATAAAAGTACACCAAATGTCATTTCTTACCACACTCATTCCACAACATTCACACATTTGAATCAAACTTGTAAAACGAACTGTGCATGCTTGTATTCTACTTTTAAGCTTATTTTTTGATTCTAAGCTTATTTTTGAATTCTAATGACATGGAGACGATTATATGTGTTAGGGTTGTCATAAAAGTACACCAAATGTCATTTCTTACCACACTCATTCCACAACATTCACACATTTGAATCAAACTTGTAAAACGAACTGTGCATGCTAGTATTCTACTTTTAAGCTTATTCTTTGATTCTAAGCTTATTTTTGAATTCTAATGACATGGAGACGATTATATGTGTTAGCGTTGTCATAAAAGAAAACCAAATGTCATTTCTAACCACACTCATTCCACAACATTCACACATTTGAATCAAAATTGTAAAACGAACTGTGCATGCTAGTATTCTACTTTTAAGCTTATTCTTTGATTCTAAGCTTATTTTTGCATTCTAATGACATGGAGACGATTGTATACGTTAAGGTTGTTGTAAAAGTGAACCAAATGTCATTTCTAACCACACTCATTCCACAACATTCACAAATTTGAATCAAACTTGTAAAACGAACTGTGCATGCTAGTATTCTACTTTTAAGCTTATTCTTTGATTCTAAGGTTATTTTTGAATTCTAATGACATGGAGACGATTATATGTGTTAGCGTTGTCATAAAAGAAAACCAAATGTCATTTCTAACCACACTCATTCCACAACATTCACACATTTGAATCAAACTCGTAAAACGAACTGTGCATGCTAGGTTTCTAATTTTAAGCTTATTCTTTAATTCTAAGCTTATTTTTGAATTCTAATGACGTGGAGACGATTATATGTGTTAGGGTTGTCATAAAAGTAAACCAAATGTCATTTCTTACCAAACTCATTCCACAACATTCACACATTTGAATCAAACCTGTAAAACGAACTGTGCATGCTTTTATTCTACTTTTAAGCCTATTTTTTGATTCTAAGCTTATTTTTGAATTCTAATGACCTTGAGACGATTATATGTGTTAGGGTTGTCATAAAAGTACACCAAATGTCATTTCTTACCACACTCATTCCACAACATTCACACATTTGAATCAAACTTGTAAAACGAACTGTGCATGCTTGTATTCTACTTTTAAGCTTATTTTTTGATTCTAAGCTTATTTTTGAATTCTAATGACATGGAGACGATTATATGTGTTAGGGTTGTCATAAAAGTACACCAAATGTCATTTCTTACCACACTCATTCCACAACATTCACACATTTCAATCAAACTTGTAAAACGAACAATGCAGGCTTGCATTCTACTTTTAAGCTTATTTTTTTATTCTAAGCTTATTTTTGAATTCTAATGACATGGAGACGATTATATGTGTTAGGGTTGTCATAAAAGTAAACCAAATGTCATTTCTTACCAAACTCATTCCACAACATTCACACATTTGAATCAAACTTGTAAAACGAACTGTGCATGCTTGTATTCTACTTTTAAGCTTATTTTTTGATTCTAAGCTTATTTTTGAATTCTAATGACATGGAGACGATTATATGTGTTAGGGTTGTCATAAAAGTACACCAAATGTCATTTCTTACCACACTCATTCCACAACATTCACACATTTGAATCAAACTTGTAAAACGAACTGTGCATGCTAGTATTCTACTTTTAAGCTTATTCTTTGATTCTAAGCTTATTTTTGAATTCTAATGACATGGAGACGATTATATGTGTTAGCGTTGTCATAAAAGTAAACCAATTGTCATTTCTAACCACACTCATTCCACAACATTCACACATTTGAATCAAACTCGTAAAACGAACTGTGCATGCTAGTTTTCTACTTTTAAGCTTATTCTTTAATTCTAAGCTTATTTTTGAATTCTAATGACGTGGAGACGATTATATGTGTTAGGGTTGTCATAAAAGTAAACCAAATGTCATTTCTTACCAAACTCATTCCACAACATTCACACATTTGAATCAAACTTGTAAAACGAACTGTGCATGCTAGTATTCTACTTTTAAGCTTATTCTTTGATTCTAAGCTTATTTTTGAATTCTAATGACATGGAGACGATTATATGTGTTAGCGTTGTCATAAAAGAAAACCAAATGTCATTTCTAACCACACTCATTCCACAACATTCACACATTTGAATCAAACTCGTAAAACGAACTGTGCATGCTAGTTTTCTAATTTTAAGCTTATTCTTTAATTCTAAGCTTATTTTTGAATTCTAATGACGTGGAGACGATTATATGTGTTAGGGTTGTCATAAAAGTAAACCAAATGTCATTTCTTACCAAACTAATTCCACAACATTCACACATTTGAATCAAACCTGTAAAACGAACTGTGCATGCTTTTATTCTACTTTTAAGCCTATTTTTTGATTCTAAGCTTATTTTTGAATTCTAATTACATGGAGACGATTATATGTGTTAGGGTTGTCATAAAAGTACACCAAATGTCATTTCTTACCACACTCATTCCACAACATTCACACATTTGAATCAAACTTGTAAAACGAACTGTGCATGCTAGTATTCTACTTTTAAGCTTATTCTTTGATTCTAACTTTATTTTTTCATTCTAATGACATGGAGACGATTATATGCGTTAAGGTTGCTGTAAATGTGAACCAAATGTCATTTCTAACCACACTCATTCCACAACATTCACTCATTTGAATCAAACTCGTAAAACGAACTGTGCATGCTTGTATTCTACTTTTAAGCTTATTTTTTGTTTCTAAGCTTATTTTTGAGTTGTAATGACATGGAGACGATTATAAGTGTTAGGGTTGTCATAAAAGTAAACCAAATGTCATTTCTTACCAAACTCATTCCACAACATTCACACATTTGAATCAAACTTGTAAAACGAACTGTGCATGCTTGTATTCTACTTTTAAGCTTATTTTTTGATTCTAAGCTTATTTTTGAATTCTAATGACATGGAGACGATTATATGTGTTAGGGTTGTCATAAAAGTACACCAAATGTCATTTCTTACCACACTCATTCCACAACATTCACACATTTGAATCAAACTTGTAAAACGAACTGTGCATGCTAGTATTCTACTTTTAAGCTTATTCTTTGATTCTAAGCTTATTTTTGAATTCTAATGACATGGAGACGATTATATGTGTTAGCGTTGTCATAAAAGAAAACCAAATGTCATTTCTAACCACACTCATTCCACAACATTCACACATTTGAATCAAAATTGTAAAACGAACTGTGCATGCTAGTATTCTACTTTTAAGCTTATTCTTTGATTCTAAGCTTATTTTTGCATTCTAATGACATGGAGACGATTGTATACGTTAAGGTTGTTGTAAAAGTGAACCAAATGTCATTTCTAACCACATCATTCCACAACATTCACAAATTTGAATCAAACTTGTAAAACGAACTGTGCATGCTAGTATTCTACTTTTAAGCTTATTCTTTGATTCTAAGGTTATTTTTGAATTCTAATGACATGGAGACGATTATATGTGTTAGCGTTGTCATAAAAGAAAACCAAATGTCATTTCTAACCACACTCATTCCACAACATTCACACATTTGAATCAAACTCGTAAAACGAACTGTGCATGCTAGTTTTCTAATTTTAAGCTTATTCTTTAATTCTAAGCTTATTTTTGAATTCTAATGACGTGGAGACGATTATATGTGTTAGGGTTGTCATAAAAGTAAACCAAATGTCATTTCTTACCAAACTCATTCCACAACATTCACACATTTGAATCAAACCTGTAAAACGAACTGTGCATGCTTTTATTCTACTTTTAAGCCTATTTTTTGATTCTAAGCTTATTTTGGAATTCTAATGACCTTGAGACGATTATATGTGTTAGGGTTGTCATAAAAGTACACCAAATGTCATTTCTTACCACACTCATTCCACAACATTCACACATTTGAATCAAACTTGTAAAACGAACTGTGCATGCTTGTATTCTACTTTTAAGCTTATTTTTTGATTCTAAGCTTATTTTTGAATTCTAATGACATGGAGACGATTATATGTGTTAGGGTTGTCATAAAAGTACACCAAATGTCATTTCTTACCACACTCATTCCACAACATTCACACATTTGAATCAAACTTGTAAAACGAACAATGCAGGCTTGTATTCTACTTTTAAGCTTATTTTTTTATTCTAAGCTTATTTTTGAATTCTAATGACATGGAGACGATTATATGTGTTAGGGTTGTCATAAAAGTAAACCAAATGTCATTTCTTACCAAACTCATTCCACAACATTCACACATTTGAATCAAACTTGTAAAACGAACTGTGCATGCTTGTATTCTACTTTTAAGCTTATTTTTTGATTCTAAGCTTATTTTTGAATTCTAATGACATGGAGACGATTTTATGTGTTAGGGTTGTCATAAAAGTACACCAAATGTCATTTCTTACCACACTCATTCCACAACATTCACACATTTGAATCAAACTTGTAAAACGAACTGTGCATGCTAGTATTCTACTTTTAAGCTTATTCTTTGATTCTAAGCTTATTTTTGAATTCTAATGACATGGAGACGATTATATGTGTTAGCGTTGTCATAAAAGTAAACCAAATGTCATTTCTAACCACACTCATTCCACAACATTCACACATTTGAATCAAACTCGTAAAACGAACTGTGCATGCTAGTTTTCTACTTTTAAGCTTATTCTTTAATTCTAAGCTTATTTTTGAATTCTAATGACGTGGAGACGATTATATGTGTTAGGGTTGTCATAAAAGTAAACCAAATGTCATTTCTTACCAAACTCATTCCACAACATTCACACATTTGAATCAAACTTGTAAAACGAACTGTGCATGCTAGTATTCTACTTTTAAGCTTATTCTTTGATTCTAAGCTTATTTTTGAATTCTAATGACATGGAGACGATTATATGTGTTAGCGTTGTCATAAAAGAAAACCAAATGTCATTTCTAACCACACTCATTCCACAACATTCACACATTTGAATCAAACTCGTAAAACGAACTGTGCATGCTAGTTTTCTAATTTTAAGCTTATTCTTTAATTCTAAGCTTATTTTTGAATTCTAATGACGTGGAGACGATTATATGTGTTAGGGTTGTCATAAAAGTAAACCAAATGTCATTTCTTACCAAACTCATTCCACAACATTCACACATTTGAATCAAACCTGTAAAACGAACTGTGCATGCTTTTATTCTACTTTTAAGCCTATTTTTTGATTCTAAGCTTATTTTTGAATTCTAATTACATGGAGACGATTATATGTGTTAGGGTTGTCATAAAAGTACACCAAATGTCATTTCTTACCACACTCATTCCACAACATTCACACATTTGAATCAAACTTGTAAAACGAACTGTGCATGCTAGTATTCTACTTTTAAGCTTATTCTTTGATTCTAACTTTATTTTTTCATTCTAATGACATGGAGACGATTATATGCGTTAAGGTTGTTGTAAATGTGAACCAAATGTCATTTCTAACCACACTCATTCCACAACATTCACTCATTTGAATCAAACTTGTAAAACGAACTGTGCATGCTTGTATTCTACTTTTAAGCTTATTTTTTGATTCTAAGCTTATTTTTGAATTCTAATGACATGGAGACGATTATATGTGTTAGGGTTGTCATAAAAGTACACCAAATGTCATTTCTTACCACACTCATTCCACAACATTCACACATTTGAATCAAACTTGTAAAACGAACTGTGCATGCTAGTATTCTACTTTTAAGCTTATTCTTTGATTCTAAGCTTATTTTTGAATTCTAATGACATGGAGACGATTATATGTGTTAGCGTTGTCATAAAAGTAAACCAAATGTCATTTCTAACCACACTCATTCCACAACATTCACACATTTGAATCAAACTCGTAAAACGAACTGTGCATGCTAGTTTTCTACTTTTAAGCTTATTCTTTAATTCTAAGCTTATTTTTGAATTCTAATGACGTGGAGACGATTATATGTGTTAGGGTTGTCATAAAAGTAAACCAAATGTCATTTCTTACCAAACTCATTCCACAACATTCACACATTTGAATCAAACTTGTAAAACGAACTGTGCATGCTAGTATTCTACTTTTAAGCTTATTCTTTGATTCTAAGCTTATTTTTGAATTCTAATGACATGGAGACGATTATATGTGTTAGCGTTGTCATAAAAGAAAACCAAATGTCATTTCTAACCACACTCATTCCACAACATTCACACATTTGAATCAAACTCGTAAAACGAACTGTGCATGCTAGTTTTCTAATTTTAAGCTTATTCTTTAATTCTAAGCTTATTTTTGAATTCTAATGACGTGGAGACGATTATATGTGTTAGGGTTGTCATAAAAGTAAACCAAATGTCATTTCTTACCAAACTCATTCCACAACATTCACACATTTGAATCAAACCTGTAAAACGAACTGTGCATGCTTTTATTCTACTTTTAAGCCTATTTTTTGATTCTAAGCTTATTTTTGAATTCTAATTACATGGAGACGATTATATGTGTTAGGGTTGTCATAAAAGTACACCAAATGTCATTTCTTACCACACTCATTCCACAACATTCACACATTTGAATCAAACTTGTAAAACGAACTGTGCATGCTAGTATTCTACTTTTAAGCTTATTGTTTGATTCTAACTTTATTTTTTCATTCTAATGACATGGAGACGATTATATGCGTTAAGGTTGTTGTAAATGTGAACCAAATGTCATTTCTAACCACACTCATTCCACAACATTCACTCATTTGAATCAAACTCGTAAAACGAACTGTGCATGCTTGTATTCTACTTTTAAGCTTATTTTTTGTTTCTAAGCTTATTTTTGAGTTGTAATGACATGGAGACGATTATAAGTGTTAGGGTTGTCATAAAAGTAAACCAAATGTCATTTCTTACCAAACTCATTCCACAACATTCACACATTTGAATCAAACTTGTAAAACGAACTGTGCATGCTTGTTTTCTACTTTTATGCTTATTCTTTGATTCTAAGCTTATTTTTGAATTCAAATGACATGGAGACGATTATATGTGTTAGGGTTGTCCTAAAAGTAAACCAAATGTCATTTTTAACCACACTCATTCCACAACATTCACACATTTGAATCAAAATTGTAAAACGAACTGTGCATGCTAGTATTCTACTTTTAAGCTTATTCTTTGATTCTAAGCTTATTTTTGCATTCTAATGACATGGAGACGATTCTATACGTTAAGGTTGTTGTAAAAGTGAACCAAATGTCATTTCTAACCACACTCATTCCACAACATTCACAAATTTGAATCAAACTTGTAAAACGAACTGTGCATGCTAGTATTCTACTTTTAAGCTTATTCTTTGATTCTAAGGTTATTTTTGAATTCTAATGACATGGAGACGATTATATGTGTTAGCGTTGTCATAAAAGAAAACCAAATGTCATTTCTAACCACACTCATTCCACAACATTCACACATTTGAATCAAACTCGTAAAACGAACTGTGCATGCTAGTTTTCTAATTTTAAGCTTATTCTTTAATTCTAAGCTTATTTTTGAATTCTAATGACGTGGAGACGATTATATGTGTTAGGGTTGTCATAAAAGTAAACCAAATGTCATTTCTTACCAAACTCATTCCACAACATTCACACATTTGAATCAAACCTGTAAAACGAACTGTGCATGCTTTTATTCTACTTTTAAGCCTATTTTTTGATTCTAAGCTTATTTTTGAATTCTGATGACCTTGAGACGATTATATGTGTTAGGGTTGTCATAAAAGTACACCAAATGTCATTTCTTACCACACTCATTCCACAACATTCACACATTTGAATCAAACTTGTAAAACGAACTGTGCATGCTTGTATTCTACTTTTAAGCTTATTTTTTGATTCTAAGCTTATTTTTGAATTCTAATGACATGGAGACGATTATATGTGTTAGGGTTGTCATAAAAGTACACCAAATGTCATTTCTTACCACACTCATTCCACAACATTCACACATTTGAATCAAACTTGTAAAACGAACAATGCAGGCTTGTATTCTACTTTTAAGCTTATTTTTTTATTCTAAGCTTATTTTTGAATTCTAATGACATGGAGACGATTATATGTGTTAGGGTTGTCATAAAAGTAAACCAAATGTCATTTCTTACCAAACTCATTCCACAACATTCACACATTTGAATCAAACTTGTAAAACGAACTGTGCATGCTTGTATTCTACTTTTAAGCTTATTTTTTGATTCTAAGCTTATTTTTGAATTCTAATGACATGGAGACGATTTTATGTGTTAGGGTTGTCATAAAAGTACACCAAATGTCATTTCTTACCACACTCATTCCACAACATTCACACATTTGAATCAAACTTGTAAAACGAACTGTGCATGCTAGTATTCTACTTTTAAGCTTATTCTTTGATTCTAAGCTTATTTTTGAATTCTAATGACATGGAGACGATTATATGTGTTAGCGTTGTCATAAAAGTAAACCAAATGTCATTTCTAACCACACTCATTCCACAACATTCACACATTTGAATCAAACTCGTAAAACGAACTGTGCATGCTAGTTTTCTACTTTTAAGCTTATTCTTTAATTCTAAGCTTATTTTTGAATTCTAATGACGTGGAGACGATTATATGTGTTAGGGTTGTCATAAAAGTAAACCAAATGTCATTTCTTACCAAACTCATTCCACAACATTCACACATTTGAATCAAACTTGTAAAACGAACTGTGCATGCTAGTATTCTACTTTTAAGCTTATTCTTTGATTCTAAGCTTATTTTTGAATTCTAATGACATGGAGACGATTATATGTGTTAGCGTTGTCATAAAAGAAAACCAAATGTCATTTCTAACCACACTCATTCCACAACATTCACACATTTGAATCAAACTCGTAAAACGAACTGTGCATGCTAGTTTTCTAATTTTAAGCTTATTCTTTAATTCTAAGCTTATTTTTGAATTCTAATGACGTGGAGACGATTATATGTGTTAGGGTTGTCATAAAAGTAAACCAAATGTCATTTCTTACCAAACTCATTCCACAACATTCACACATTTGAATCAAACCTGTAAAACGAACTGTGCATGCTTTTATTCTACTTTTAAGCCTATTTTTTGATTCTAAGCTTATTTTTGAATTCTAATTACATGGAGACGATTATATGTGTTAGGGTTGTCATAAAAGTACACCAAATGTCATTTCTTACCACACTCATTCCACAACATTCACACATTTGAATCAAACTTGTAAAACGAACTGTGCATGCTAGTATTCTACTTTTAAGCTTATTCTTTGATTCTAACTTTATTTTTTCATTCTAATGACATGGAGACGATTATATGCGTTAAGGTTGTTGTAAATGTGAACCAAATGTCATTTCTAACCACACTCATTCCACAACATTCACTCATTTGAATCAAACTTGTAAAACGAACTGTGCATGCTTGTATTCTACTTTTAAGCTTATTTTTGAATTCTAATGACATGGAGACGATTATATGTGTTAGGGTTGTCATAAAAGTACACCAAATGTCATTTCTTACCACACTCATTCCACAACATTCACACATTTGAATCAAACTTGTAAAACGAACTGTGCATGCTAGTATTCTACTTTTAAGCTTATTCTTTGATTCTAAGCTTATTTTTGAATTCTAATGACATGGAGACGATTATATGTGTTAGCGTTGTCATAAAAGTAAACCAAATGTCATTTCTAACCACACTCATTCCACAACATTCACACATTTGAATCAAACTCGTAAAACGAACTGTGCATGCTAGTTTTCTACTTTTAAGCTTATTCTTTAATTCTAAGCTTATTTTTGAATTCTAATGACGTGGAGACGATTATATGTGTTAGGGTTGTCATAAAAGTAAACCAAATGTCATTTCTTACCAAACTCATTCCACAACATTCACACATTTGAATCAAACTTGTAAAACGAACTGTGCATGCTAGTATTCTACTTTTAAGCTTATTCTTTGATTCTAAGCTTATTTTTGAATTCTAATGACATGGAGACGATTATATGTGTTAGCGTTGTCATAAAAGAAAACCAAATGTCATTTCTAACCACACTCATTCCACAACATTCACACATTTGAATCAAACTCGTAAAACGAACTGTGCATGCTAGTTTTCTAATTTTAAGCTTATTCTTTAATTCTAAGCTTATTTTTGAATTCTAATGACGTGGAGACGATTATATGTGTTAGGGTTGTCATAAAAGTAAACCAAATGTCATTTCTTACCAAACTCATTCCACAACATTCACACATTTGAATCAAACCTGTAAAACGAACTGTGCATGCTTTTATTCTACTTTTAAGCCTATTTTTTGATTCTAAGCTTATTTTTGAATTCTAATTACATGGAGACGATTATATGTGTTAGGGTTGTCATAAAAGTACACCAAATGTCATTTCTTACCACACTCATTCCACAACATTCACACATTTGAATCAAACTTGTAAAACGAACTGTGCATGCTAGTATTCTACTTTTAAGCTTATTGTTTGATTCTAACTTTATTTTTTCATTCTAATGACATGGAGACGATTATATGCGTTAAGGTTGTTGTAAATGTGAACCAAATGTCATTTCTAACCACACTCATTCCACAACATTCACTCATTTGAATCAAACTCGTAAAACGAACTGTGCATGCTTGTATTCTACTTTTAAGCTTATTTTTTGTTTCTAAGCTTATTTTTGAGTTGTAATGACATGGAGACGATTATAAGTGTTAGGGTTGTCATAAAAGTAAACCAAATGTCATTTCTTACCAAACTCATTCCACAACATTCACACATTTGAATCAAACTTGTAAAACGAACTGTGCATGCTTGTTTTCTACTTTTATGCTTATTCTTTGATTCTAAGCTTATTTTTGAATTCAAATGACATGGAGACGATTATATGTGTTAGGGTTGTCCTAAAAGTAAACCAAATGTCATTTTTAACCACACTCATTCCACAACATTCACACATTTGAATCAAAATTGTAAAACGAACTGTGCATGCTAGTATTCTACTTTTAAGCTTATTCTTTGATTCTAAGCTTATTTTTGCATTCTAATGACATGGAGACGATTCTATACGTTAAGGTTGTTGTAAAAGTGAACCAAATGTCATTTCTAACCACACTCATTCCACAACATTCACAAATTTGAATCAAACTTGTAAAACGAACTGTGCATGCTAGTATTCTACTTTTAAGCTTATTCTTTGATTCTAAGCTTATTTTTGAATTCTAATGACATGGAGACGATTATATGTGTTAGCGTTGTCATAAAAGAAAACCAAATGTCATTTCTAACCACACTCATTCCACAACATTCACACATTTGAATCAAACTCGTAAAACGAACTGTGCATGCTAGTTTTCTAATTTTAAGCTTATTCTTTAATTCTAAGCTTATTTTTGAATTCTAATGACGTGGAGACGATTATATGTGTTAGGGTTGTCATAAAAGTAAACCAAATGTCATTTCTTACCAAACTCATTCCACAACATTCACACATTTGAATCAAACCTGTAAAACGAACTGTGCATGCTTTTATTCTACTTTTAAGCCTATTTTTTGATTCTAAGCTTATTTTTGAATTCTATTTACATGGAGACGATTATATGTGTTAGGGTTGTCATAAAAGTACACCAAATGTCATTTCTTACCACACTCATTCCACAACATTCACACATTTGAATCAAACTTGTAAAACGAACTGTGCATGCTAGTATTCTACTTTTAAGCTTATTCTTTGATTCTAACTTTATTTTTTCATTCTAATGACATGGAGACGATTATATGCGTTAAGGTTGTTGTAAATGTGAACCAAATGTCATTTCTAACCACACTCATTCCACAACATTCACTCATTTGAATCAAACTCGTAAAACGAACTGTGCATGCTTGTATTCTACTTTTAAGCTTATTTTTTGTTTCTAAGCTTATTTTTGAGTTGTAATGACATGGAGACGATTATAAGTGTTAGGGTTGTCATAAAAGTAAACCAAATGTCATTTCTTACCACACTCATTCCACAACATTCACACATTTGAATCAAACTTGTAAAACGAACTGTGCATGCTTGTATTCTACTTTTAAGCTTATTCTTTGATTCTAACTTTATTTTTTCATTCTAATGACATGGAGACGATTATATGTGTTAGGGTTGTTGTAAATGTGAACCAAATGTCATTTCTTACCACACTCATTCCACAACATTCACTCATTTGAATCAAACTCGTAAAACGAACTGTGCATGCTTGTATTCTACTTTTAAGCTTATTTTTTGTTTCTAAGCTTATTTTTGAATTCTAATGACATGGAGACGATTATAAGTGTTAGCGTTGTCATAAAAGTAAACCAAATGTCATTTCTTACCAAACTCATTCCACAACATTCACACATTTGAATCAAACCTGTAAAACGAACTGTGCATGCTAGTATTCTACTTTTAAGCTTATTCTTTGATTCTAAGCTTATTTTTGAATTCTAATGACATGGAGACGATTATATGTGTTAGCGTTGTCATAAAAGTGAACCAAATGTCATTTCTAACCACACTCATTCCACAACATTCACAGATTTGAATCAAACTTGTAAAACGAACTGTGCATGCTAGTTTTCTACTTTTAAGCTTATTCTTTGATTCTAAGCTTATTTTTGAATTCTAATGACGTGGAGACGATTACATGTGTTAGGGTTGTCATAACAGTAAACCAAATGTCATTTCTAACCACACTCATTCCACAACATTCACACATTTGAATCAAACTCGTAAAACGAACTGTGCATGCTAGGTTTCTAATTTTAAGCTTATTCTTTAATTCTAAGCTTATTTTTGAATTCAAATGACATGGAGACGATTATATGTGTTAGGGTTGTCCTAAAAGTAAACCAAATGTCATTTTTAACCACACTCATTCCACAACATTCACACATTTGAATCAAAATTGTAAAACGAACTGTGCATGCTAGTATTCTACTTTTAAGCTTATTCTTTGATTCTAAGCTTATTTTTGCATTCTAATGACATGGAGACGATTCTATACGTTAAGGTTGTTGTAAAAGTGAACCAAATGTCATTTCTAACCACACTCATTCCACAACATTCACAAATTTGAATCAAACTTGTAAAACGAACTGTGCATGCTAGTATTCTACTTTTAAGCTTATTCTTTGATTCTAAGCTTATTTTTGAATTCTAATGACATGGAGACGATTATATGTGTTAGCGTTGTCATAAAAGAAAACCAAATGTCATTTCTAACCACACTCATTCCACAACATTCACACATTTGAATCAAACTCGTAAAACGAACTGTGCATGCTAGTTTTCTAATTTTAAGCTTATTCTTTAATTCTAAGCTTATTTTTGAATTCTAATGACGTGGAGACGATTATATGTGTTAGGGTTGTCATAAAAGTACACCAAATGTCATTTCTTACCACACTCATTCCACAACATTCACACATTTGAATCAAACTCGTAAAACGAACTGTGCATGCTAGTTTTCTACTTTTAAGCTTATTCTTTAATTCTAAGCTTATTTTTGAATTCTAATGACGTGGAGACGATTATATGTGTTAGGGTTGTCATAAAAGTAAACCAAATGTCATTTCTTACCAAACTCATTCCACAACATTCACACATTTGAATCAAACTTGTAAAACGAACTGTGCATGCTTGTTTTCTACTTTTATGCTTATTCTTTGATTCTAAGCTTATTTTTGAATTCAAATGACATGGAGACGATTATATGTGTTAGGGTTGTCGTAAAAGTAAACCAAATGTCATTTTTAACCACACTCATTCCACAACATTCACACATTTGAATCAAAATTGTAAAACGAACTGTGCATGCTAGTATTCTACTTTTAAGCTTATTCTTTGATTCTAAGCTTATTTTTGAATTCTAATGACATGGAGACGATTATATGTGTTAGCGTTGTCATAAAAGTAAACCAAATGTCATTTCTAACCACACTCATTCCACAACATTCACACATTTGAATCAAACTCGTAAAACGAACTGTGCATGCTAGTTTTCTACTTTTAAGCTTATTCTTTAATTCTAAGCTTATTTTTGAATTCTAATGACGTGGAGACGATTATATGTGTTAGGGTTGTCATAAAAGTAAACCAAATGTCATTTCTTACCAAACTCATTCCACAACATTCACACATTTGAATCAAACTTGTAAAACGAACTGTGCATGCTAGTATTCTACTTTTAAGCTTATTCTTTGATTCTAAGCTTATTTTTGAATTCTAATGACATGGAGACGATTATATGTGTTAGCGTTGTCATAAAAGAAAACCAAATGTCATTTCTAACCACACTCAATCCACAACATTCACACATTTGAATCAAACTCGTAAAACGAACTGTGCATGCTAGTTTTCTAATTTTAAGCTTATTCTTTAATTCTAAGCTTATTTTTGAATTCTAATGACGTGGAGACGATTATATGTGTTAGGTTTGTCATAAAAGTAAACCAAATGTCATTTCTTACCAAACTCATTCCACAACATTCACACATTTGAATCAAACCTGTAAAACGAACTGTGCATGCTTTTATTCTACTTTTAAGCCTATTTTTTGATTCTAAGCTTATTTTTGAATTCTAATTACATGGAGACGATTATATGTGTTAGGGTTGTCATAAAAGTACACCAAATGTCATTTCTTACCACACTCATTCCACAACATTCACACATTTGAATCAAACTTGTAAAACGAACTGTGCATGCTAGTATTCTACTTTTAAGCTTATTCTTTGATTCTAACTTTATTTTTTCATTCTAATGACATGGAGACGATTATATGCGTTAAGGTTGTTGTAAATGTGAACCAAATGTCATTTCTAACCACACTCATTCCACAACATTCACTCATTTGAATCAAACTCGTAAAACGAACTGTGCATGCTTGTATTCTACTTTTAAGCTTATTTTTTGTTTCTAAGCTTATTTTTGAGTTGTAATGACATGGAGACGATTATAAGTGTTAGGGTTGTCATAAAAGTAAACCAAATGTCATTTCTTACCAAACTCATTCCACAACATTCACACATTTGAATCAAACCTGTAAAACGAACTGTGCATGCTAGTATTCTACTTTTAAGCTTATTCTTTGATTCTAAGCTTATTTTTGAATTCTAATGACATGGAGACGATTATATGTGTTAGCGTTGTCATAAAAGTAAACCAAATGTCATTTCTAACCACACTCATTCCACAACATTCACACATTTGAATCAAACTCGTAAAACGAACTGTGCATGCTAGTTTTCTACTTTTAAGCTTATTCATTAATTCTAAGCTTATTTTTGAATTCTAATGACGTGGAGACGATTATATGTGTTAGGGTTGTCATAAAAGTAAACCAAATGTCATTTCTTACCAAACTCATTCCACAACATTCACACATTTGAATCAAACTTGTAAAACGAACTGTGCATGCTTGTATTCTACTTTTAAGCTTATTTTTTGATTCTAAGCTTATTTTTGAATTCTAATGACATGGAGACGATTATATGTGTTAGCGTTGTCATAAAAGTAAACCAAATGTCATTTCTAACCACACTCATTCCACAACATTCACACATTTGAATCAAACTCGTAAAACGAACTGTGCATGCTAGTTTTCTACTTTTAAGCTTATTCTTTAATTCTAAGCTTATTTTTGAATTCTAATGACGTGGAGACGATTATATGTGTTAGGGTTGTCATAAAAGTAAACCAAATGTCATTTCTTACCAAACTCATTCCACAACATTCACACATTTGAATCAAACTTGTAAAACGAACTGTGCATGCTTGTATTCTACTTTTAAGCTTATTCTTTGATTCTAAGCTTATTTTTGAATTCTAATGACATGGAGACGATTATATGTGTTAGCGTTGTCATAAAAGTAAACCAAATGTCATTTCTAACCACACTCATTCCACAACATTCACACATTTGAATCAAACTCGTAAAACGAACTGTGCATGCTAGTTTTCTACTTTTAAGCTTATTCTTTAATTCTAAGCTTATTTTTGAATTCTAATGACGTGGAGACGATTATATGTGTTAGGGTTGTCATAAAAGTAAACCAAATGTCATTTCTTACCAAACTCATTCCACAACATTCACACATTTGAATCAAACTTGTAAAACGAACTGTGCATGCTAGTATTCTACTTTTAAGCTTATTCTTTGATTCTAAGCTTATTTTTGAATTCTAATGACATGGAGACGATTATATGTGTTAGCGTTGTCATAAAAGAAAACCAAATGTCATTTCTAACCACACTCATTCCACAACATTCACACATTTGAATCAAACTCGTAAAACGAACTGTGCATGCTAGTTTTCTAATTTTAAGCTTATTCTTTAATTCTAAGCTTATTTTTGAATTCTAATGACGTGGAGACGATTATATGTGTTAGGGTTGTCATAAAAGTACACCAAATGTCATTTCTTACCACACTCATTCCACAACATTCACACATTTGAATCAAACTTGTAAAACGAACAATGCAGGCTTGTATTCTACTTTTAAGCTTATTTTTTTATTCTAAGCTTATTTTTGAATTCTAATGACATGGAGACGATTATATGTGTTAGGGTTGTCATAAAAGTAAACCAAATGTCATTTCTTACCAAACTCATTCCACAACATTCACACATTTGAATCAAACTTGTAAAACGAACTGTGCATGCTTGTATTCTACTTTTAAGCTTATTTTTTGATTCTAAGCTTATTTTTGAATTCTAATGACATGGAGACGATTATATGTGTTAGGGTTGTCATAAAAGTACACCAAATGTCATTTCTTACCACACTCATTCCACAACATTCACACATTTGAATCAAACTTGTAAAACGAACTGTGCATGCTAGTATTCTACTTTTAAGCTTATTCTTTGATTCTAAGCTTATTTTTGAATTCTAATGACATGGAGACGATTATATGTGTTAGCGTTGTCATAAAAGTAAACCAAATGTCATTTCTAACCACACTCATTCCACAACATTCACACATTTGAATCAAACTCGTAAAACGAACTGTGCATGCTAGTTTTCTAATTTTAAGCTTATTCTTTAATTCTAAGCTTATTTTTGAATTCTAATGACGTGGAGACGATTATATGTGTTAGGGTTGTCATAAAAGTAAACCAAATGTCATTTCTTACCAAACTCATTCCACAACATTCACACATTTGAATCAAACCTGTAAAACGAACTGTGCATGCTTTTATTCTACTTTTAAGCCTATTTTTTGATTCTAAGCTTATTTTTGAATTCTAATTACATGGAGACGATTATATGTGTTAGGGTTGTCATAAAAGTACACCAAATGTCATTTCTTACCACACTCATTCCACAACATTCACACATTTGAATCAAACTTGTAAAACGAACTGTGCATGCTAGTATTCTACTTTTAAGCTTATTCTTTGATTCTAACTTTATTTTTTCATTCTAATGACATGGAGACGATTATATGCGTTAAGGTTGTTGTAAATGTGAACCAAATGTCATTTCTAACCACACTCATTCCACAACATTCACTCATTTGAATCAAACTCGTAAAACGAACTGTGCATGCTTGTATTCTACTTTTAAGCTTATTTTTTGTTTCTAAGCTTATTTTTGAGTTGTAATGACATGGAGACGATTATAAGTGTTAGGGTTGTCATAAAAGTAAACCAAATGTCATTTCTTACCAAACTCATTCCACAACATTCACACATTTGAATCAAACCTGTAAAACGAACTGTGCATGCTTTTATTCTACTTTTAAGCCTATTTTTTGATTCTAAGCTTATTTTTGAATTCTAATTACATGGAGACGATTATATGTGTTAGGGTTGTCATAAAAGTACACCAAATGTCATTTCTTACCACACTCATTCCACAACATTCACACATTTGAATCAAACTTGTAAAACGAACTGTGCATGCTAGTATTCTACTTTTAAGCTTATTCTTTGATTCTAAGCTTATTTTTGAATTCTAATGACATGGAGACGATTATATGTGTTAGGGTTGTCATAAAAGTAATCCAAATGTGATTTCTAACCCCATTCATTCCACAACATTCACACATTTGAATCAAACTTGTAAAACAAACTGTGCATGCTAGTATTCTACTTTTAAGCTTATTCTTTGATTCTAATCTTAGTTTTGCATTCTAATGACATGGAGACGATTATATGGGTTAGGGTTGTCATAAAAGTAAACCAAATGTCATTTTTAACCACACTCATTCCACAACATTCACACATTTGAATCAAACTTGTAAAACGAACAGTGCAGGCTTGTATTCTACTTTTAAGCTTATTTTTTTATTCTAAGCTTATTTTTGAATTCTAATGACATGGAGACGATTATATGTGTTAGGGTTGTCATAAAAGTAAACCAAATGTCATTTCTTACCACACTCATTCCACAACATTCACACATTTGAATCAAACTTGTAAAACGAATTGTGCATGCTAGTATTCTACTTTTAAGCTTATTCTTTGATTCTAACTTTATTTTTTCATTCTAATGACATGGAGACGATTATATGCGTTAAGGTTGTTGTAAATGTGAACCAAATGTCATTTCTAACCACACTCATTCCACAACATTCACTCATTTGAATCAAACTCGTAAAACAAACTGTGCATGCTTGTATTCTACTTTTAAGCTTATTTTTTGTTTCTAAGCTTATTTTTGAGTTGTAATGACATGGAGACGATTATAAGTGTTAGGGTTGTCATAAAAGTAAACCAAATGTCATTTCTTACCAAACTCATTCCAGAACATTCACACATTTGAATCAAACCTGTAAAACGAACTGTGCATGCTAGTATTCTACTTTTAAGCTTATTCTTTGATTCTAAGCTTATTTTTGAATTCTAATGACATGGAGACGATTATATGTGTTAGCGTTGTCATAAAAGTAAACCAAATGTCATTTCTAACCACACTCATTCCACAACATTCACACATTTGAATCAAACTCGTAAAACGAACTGTGCATGCTAGTTTTCTACTTTTAAGCTTATTCTTTAATTCTAAGCTTATTTTTGAATTCTAATGACGTGGAGACGATTATATGTGTTAGGGTTGTCATAAAAGTAAACCAAATGTCATTTCTTACCAAACTCATTCCACAACATTCACACATTTGAATCAAACTTGTAAAACGAACTGTGCATGCTTGTTTTCTACTTTTATGCTTATTCTTTGATTCTAAGCTTATTTTTGAATTCAAATGACATGGAGACGATTATATGTGTTAGGGTTGTCGTAAAAGTAAACCAAATGTCATTTTTAACCACACTCATTCCACAACATTCACACATTTGAATCAAAATTGTAAAACGAACTGTGCATGCTAGTATTCTACTTTTAAGCTTATTCTTTGATTCTAAGCTTATTTTTGAATTCTAATGACATGGAGACGATTATATGTGTTAGCGTTGTCATAAAAGTAAACCAAATGTCATTTCTAACCACACTCATTCCACAACATTCACACATTTGAATCAAACTCGTAAAACGAACTGTGCATGCTAGTTTTCTACTTTTAAGCTTATTCTTTAATTCTAAGCTTATTTTTGAATTCTAATGACGTGGAGACGATTATATGTGTTAGGGTTGTCATAAAAGTAAACCAAATGTCATTTCTTACCAAACTCATTCCACAACATTCACACATTTGAATCAAACTTGTAAAACGAACTGTGCATGCTAGTATTCTACTTTTAAGCTTATTCTTTGATTCTAAGCTTATTTTTGAATTCTAATGACATGGAGACGATTATATGTGTTAGCGTTGTCATAAAAGAAAACCAGTCATTTCTAACCACACTCAATTCACACATTTGAATCAAACTCGTAAAACGAACTGTGCTTGCTAGTTTTCTAATTTTAAGCTTATTCTTTAATTCTAAGCTTATTTTTGAATTCTAATGACGTGGAGACGATTATATGTGTTAGGTTTGTCATAAAAGTAAACCAAATGTCATTTCTTACCAAACTCATTCCACAACATTCACACATTTGAATCAAACCTGTAAAACGAACTGTGCATGCTTTTATTCTACTTTTAAGCCTATTTTTTGATTCTAAGCTTATTTTTGAATTCTAATTACATGGAGACGATTATATGTGTTAGGGTTGTCATAAAAGTACACCAAATGTCATTTCTTACCACACTCATTCCACAACATTCACACATTTGAATCAAACTTGTAAAACGAACTGTGCATGCTAGTATTCTACTTTTAAGCTTATTCTTTGATTCTAACTTTATTTTTTCATTCTAATGACATGGAGACGATTATATGCGTTAAGGTTGTTGTAAATGTGAACCAAATGTCATTTCTAACCACACTCATTCCACAACATTCACTCATTTGAATCAAACTCGTAAAACGAACTGTGCATGCTTGTATTCTACTTTTAAGCTTATTTTTTGTTTCTAAGCTTATTTTTGAGTTGTAATGACATGGAGACGATTATAAGTGTTAGGGTTGTCATAAAAGTAAACCAAATGTCATTTCTTACCAAACTCATTCCACAACATTCACACATTTGAATCAAACCTGTAAAACGAACTGTGCATGCTAGTATTCTACTTTTAAGCTTATTCTTTGATTCTAAGCTTATTTTTGAATTCTAATGACATGGAGACGATTATATGTGTTAGCGTTGTCATAAAAGTAAACCAAATGTCATTTCTAACCACACTCATTCCACAACATTCACACATTTGAATCAAACTCGTAAAACGAACTGTGCATGCTAGTTTTCTACTTTTAAGCTTATTCTTTAATTCTAAGCTTATTTTTGAATTCTAATGACGTGGAGACGATTATATGTGTTAGGGTTGTCATAAAAGTAAACCAAATGTCATTTCTTACCAAACTCATTCCACAACATTCACACATTTGAATCAAACTTGTAAAACGAACTGTGCATGCTTGTATTCTACTTTTAAGCTTATTTTTTGATTCTAAGCTTATTTTTGAATTCTAATGACATGGAGACGATTATATGTGTTAGCGTTGTCATAAAAGTAAACCAAATGTCATTTCTAACCACACTCATTCCACAACATTCACACATTTGAATCAAACTCGTAAAACGAACTGTGCATGCTAGTTTTCTACTTTTAAGCTTATTCTTTAATTCTAAGCTTATTTTTGAATTCTAATGACGTGGAGACGATTATATGTGTTAGGGTTGTCATAAAAGTAAACCAAATGTCATTTCTTACCAAACTCATTCCACAACATTCACACATTTGAATCAAACTTGTAAAACGAACTGTGCATGCTTGTATTCTACTTTTAAGCTTATTCTTTGATTCTAAGCTTATTTTTGAATTCTAATGACATGGAGACGATTATATGTGTTAGCGTTGTCATAAAAGTAAACCAAATGTCATTTCTAACCACACTCATTCCACAACATTCACACATTTGAATCAAACTCGTAAAACGAACTGTGCATGCTAGTTTTCTACTTTTAAGCTTATTCTTTAATTCTAAGCTTATTTTTGAATTCTAATGACGTGGAGACGATTATATGTGTTAGGGTTGTCATAAAAGTAAACCAAATGTCATTTCTTACCAAACTCATTCCACAACATTCACACATTTGAATCAAACTTGTAAAACGAACTGTGCATGCTAGTATTCTACTTTTAAGCTTATTCTTTGATTCTAAGCTTATTTTTGAATTCTAATGACATGGAGACGATTATATGTGTTAGCGTTGTCATAAAAGAAAACCAAATGTCATTTCTAACCACACTCATTCCACAACATTCACACATTTGAATCAAACTCGTAAAACGAACTGTGCATGCTAGTTTTCTAATTTTAAGCTTATTCTTTAATTCTAAGCTTATTTTTGAATTCTAATGACGTGGAGACGATTATATGTGTTAGGGTTGTCATAAAAGTACACCAAATGTCATTTCTTACCACACTCATTCCACAACATTCACACATTTGAATCAAACTTGTAAAACGAACAATGCAGGCTTGTATTCTACTTTTAAGCTTATTTTTTTATTCTAAGCTTATTTTTGAATTCTAATGACATGGAGACGATTATATGTGTTAGGGTTGTCATAAAAGTAAACCAAATGTCATTTCTTACCAAACTCATTCCACAACATTCACACATTTGAATCAAACTTGTAAAACGAACTGTGCATGCTTGTATTCTACTTTTAAGCTTATTTTTTGATTCTAAGCTTATTTTTGAATTCTAATGACATGGAGACGATTATATGTGTTAGGGTTGTCATAAAAGTACACCAAATGTCATTTCTTACCACACTCATTCCACAACATTCACACATTTGAATCAAACTTGTAAAACGAACTGTGCATGCTAGTATTCTACTTTTAAGCTTATTCTTTGATTCTAAGCTTATTTTTGAATTCTAATGACATGGAGACGATTATATGTGTTAGCGTTGTCATAAAAGTAAACCAAATGTCATTTCTAACCACACTCATTCCACAACATTCACACATTTGAATCAAACTCGTAAAACGAACTGTGCATGCTAGTTTTCTAATTTTAAGCTTATTCTTTAATTCTAAGCTTATTTTTGAATTCTAATGACGTGGAGACGATTATATGTGTTAGGGTTGTCATAAAAGTAAACCAAATGTCATTTCTTACCAAACTCATTCCACAACATTCACACATTTGAATCAAACCTGTAAAACGAACTGTGCATGCTTTTATTCTACTTTTAAGCCTATTTTTTGATTCTAAGCTTATTTTTGAATTCTAATTACATGGAGACGATTATATGTGTTAGGGTTGTCATAAAAGTACACCAAATGTCATTTCTTACCACACTCATTCCACAACATTCACACATTTGAATCAAACTTGTAAAACGAACTGTGCATGCTAGTATTCTACTTTTAAGCTTATTCTTTGATTCTAACTTTATTTTTTCATTCTAATGACATGGAGACGATTATATGCGTTAAGGTTGTTGTAAATGTGAACCAAATGTCATTTCTAACCACACTCATTCCACAACATTCACTCATTTGAATCAAACTCGTAAAACGAACTGTGCATGCTTGTATTCTACTTTTAAGCTTATTTTTTGTTTCTAAGCTTATTTTTGAGTTGTAATGACATGGAGACGATTATAAGTGTTAGGGTTGTCATAAAAGTAAACCAAATGTCATTTCTTACCAAACTCATTCCACAACATTCACACATTTGAATCAAACCTGTAAAACGAACTGTGCATGCTTTTATTCTACTTTTAAGCCTATTTTTTGATTCTAAGCTTATTTTTGAATTCTAATTACATGGAGACGATTATATGTGTTAGGGTTGTCATAAAAGTACACCAAATGTCATTTCTTACCACACTCATTCCACAACATTCACACATTTGAATCAAACTTGTAAAACGAACTGTGCATGCTAGTATTCTACTTTTAAGCTTATTCTTTGATTCTAAGCTTATTTTTGAATTCTAATGACATGGAGACGATTATATGTGTTAGCGTTGTCATAAAAGTAAACCAAATGTCATTTCTAACCACACTCATTCCACAACATTCACACATTTGAATCAAACTCGTAAAACGAACTGTGCATGCTAGTTTTCTACTTTTAAGCTTATTCTTTAATTCTAAGCTTATTTTTGAATTCTAATGACGTGGAGACGATTATATGTGTTAGGGTTGTCATAAAAGTAAACCAAATGTCATTTCTTACCAAACTCATTCCACAACATTCACACATTTGAATCAAACTTGTAAAACGAACTGTGCATGCTTGTATTCTACTTTTAAGCTTATTTTTTGATTCTAAGCTTATTTTTGAATTCTAATGACATGGAGACGATTATATGTGTTAGCGTTGTCATAAAAGTAAACCAAATGTCATTTCTAACCACACTCATTCCACAACATTCACACATTTGAATCAAACTCGTAAAACGAACTGTGCATGCTAGTTTTCTACTTTTAAGCTTATTCTTTAATTCTAAGCTTATTTTTGAATTCTAATGACGTGGAGACGATTATATGTGTTAGGGTTGTCATAAAAGTAAACCAAATGTCATTTCTTACCAAACTCATTCCACAACATTCACACATTTGAATCAAACTTGTAAAACGAACTGTGCATGCTTGTATTCTACTTTTAAGCTTATTCTTTGATTCTAAGCTTATTTTTGAATTCTAATGACATGGAGACGATTATATGTGTTAGCGTTGTCATAAAAGTAAACCAAATGTCATTTCTAACCACACTCATTCCACAACATTCACACATTTGAATCAAACTCGTAAAACGAACTGTGCATGCTAGTTTTCTACTTTTAAGCTTATTCTTTAATTCTAAGCTTATTTTTGAATTCTAATGACGTGGAGACGATTATATGTGTTAGGGTTGTCATAAAAGTAAACCAAATGTCATTTCTTACCAAACTCATTCCACAACATTCACACATTTGAATCAAACTTGTAAAACGAACTGTGCATGCTAGTATTCTACTTTTAAGCTTATTCTTTGATTCTAAGCTTATTTTTGAATTCTAATGACATGGAGACGATTATATGTGTTAGCGTTGTCATAAAAGAAAACCAAATGTCATTTCTAACCACACTCATTCCACAACATTCACACATTTGAATCAAACTCGTAAAACGAACTGTGCATGCTAGTTTTCTAATTTTAAGCTTATTCTTTAATTCTAAGCTTATTTTTGAATTCTAATGACGTGGAGACGATTATATGTGTTAGGGTTGTCATAAAAGTACACCAAATGTCATTTCTTACCACACTCATTCCACAACATTCACACATTTGAATCAAACTTGTAAAACGAACAATGCAGGCTTGTATTCTACTTTTAAGCTTATTTTTTTATTCTAAGCTTATTTTTGAATTCTAATGACATGGAGACGATTATATGTGTTAGGGTTGTCATAAAAGTAAACCAAATGTCATTTCTTACCAAACTCATTCCACAACATTCACACATTTGAATCAAACTTGTAAAACGAACTGTGCATGCTTGTATTCTACTTTTAAGCTTATTTTTTGATTCTAAGCTTATTTTTGAATTCTAATGACATGGAGACGATTATATGTGTTAGGGTTGTCATAAAAGTACACCAAATGTCATTTCTTACCACACTCATTCCACAACATTCACACATTTGAATCAAACTTGTAAAACGAACTGTGCATGCTAGTATTCTACTTTTAAGCTTATTCTTTGATTCTAAGCTTATTTTTGAATTCTAATGACATGGAGACGATTATATGTGTTAGCGTTGTCATAAAAGTAAACCAAATGTCATTTCTAACCACACTCATTCCACAACATTCACACATTTGAATCAAACTCGTAAAACGAACTGTGCATGCTAGTTTTCTACTTTTAAGCTTATTCTTTAATTCTAAGCTTATTTTTGAATTCTAATGACGTGGAGACGATTATATGTGTTAGGGTTGTCATAAAAGTAAACCAAATGTCATTTCTTACCAAACTCATTCCACAACATTCACACATTTGAATCAAACTTGTAAAACGAACTGTGCATGCTTGTATTCTACTTTTAAGCTTATTTTTTGATTCTAAGCTTATTTTTGAATTCTAATGACATGGAGACGATTATATGTGTTAGCGTTGTCATAAAAGTAAACCAAATGTCATTTCTAACCACACTCATTCCACAACATTCACACATTTGAATCAAACTCGTAAAACGAACTGTGCATGCTAGTTTTCTACTTTTAAGCTTATTCTTTAATTCTAAGCTTATTTTTGAATTCTAATGACGTGGAGACGATTATATGTGTTAGGGTTGTCATAAAAGTAAACCAAATGTCATTTCTTACCAAACTCATTCCACAACATTCACACATTTGAATCAAACTTGTAAAACGAACTGTGCATGCTTGTATTCTACTTTTAAGCTTATTCTTTGATTCTAAGCTTATTTTTGAATTCTAATGACATGGAGACGATTATATGTGTTAGCGTTGTCATAAAAGTAAACCAAATGTCATTTCTAACCACACTCATTCCACAACATTCACACATTTGAATCAAACTCGTAAAACGAACTGTGCATGCTAGTTTTCTACTTTTAAGCTTATTCTTTAATTCTAAGCTTATTTTTGAATTCTAATGACGTGGAGACGATTATATGTGTTAGGGTTGTCATAAAAGTAAACCAAATGTCATTTCTTACCAAACTCATTCCACAACATTCACACATTTGAATCAAACTTGTAAAACGAACTGTGCATGCTAGTATTCTACTTTTAAGCTTATTCTTTGATTCTAAGCTTATTTTTGAATTCTAATGACATGGAGACGATTATATGTGTTAGCGTTGTCATAAAAGAAAACCAAATGTCATTTCTAACCACACTCATTCCACAACATTCACACATTTGAATCAAACTCGTAAAACGAACTGTGCATGCTAGTTTTCTAATTTTAAGCTTATTCTTTAATTCTAAGCTTATTTTTGAATTCTAATGACGTGGAGACGATTATATGTGTTAGGGTTGTCATAAAAGTACACCAAATGTCATTTCTTACCACACTCATTCCACAACATTCACACATTTGAATCAAACTTGTAAAACGAACAATGCAGGCTTGTATTCTACTTTTAAGCTTATTTTTTTATTCTAAGCTTATTTTTGAATTCTAATGACATGGAGACGATTATATGTGTTAGGGTTGTCATAAAAGTAAACCAAATGTCATTTCTTACCAAACTCATTCCACAACATTCACACATTTGAATCAAACTTGTAAAACGAACTGTGCATGCTTGTATTCTACTTTTAAGCTTATTTTTTGATTCTAAGCTTATTTTTGAATTCTAATGACATGGAGACGATTATATGTGTTAGGGTTGTCATAAAAGTACACCAAATGTCATTTCTTACCACACTCATTCCACAACATTCACACATTTGAATCAAACTTGTAAAACGAACTGTGCATGCTAGTATTCTACTTTTAAGCTTATTCTTTGATTCTAAGCTTATTTTTGAATTCTAATGACATGGAGACGATTATATGTGTTAGCGTTGTCATAAAAGTAAACCAAATGTCATTTCTAACCACACTCATTCCACAACATTCACACATTTGAATCAAACTCGTAAAACGAACTGTGCATGCTAGTTTTCTAATTTTAAGCTTATTCTTTAATTCTAAGCTTATTTTTGAATTCTAATGACGTGGAGACGATTATATGTGTTAGGGTTGTCATAAAAGTAAACCAAATGTCATTTCTTACCAAACTCATTCCACAACATTCACACATTTGAATCAAACCTGTAAAACGAACTGTGCATGCTTTTATTCTACTTTTAAGCCTATTTTTTGATTCTAAGCTTATTTTTGAATTCTAATTACATGGAGACGATTATATGTGTTAGGGTTGTCATAAAAGTACACCAAATGTCATTTCTTACCACACTCATTCCACAACATTCACACATTTGAATCAAACTTGTAAAACGAACTGTGCATGCTAGTATTCTACTTTTAAGCTTATTCTTTGATTCTAACTTTATTTTTTCATTCTAATGACATGGAGACGATTATATGCGTTAAGGTTGTTGTAAATGTGAACCAAATGTCATTTCTAACCACACTCATTCCACAACATTCACTCATTTGAATCAAACTCGTAAAACGAACTGTGCATGCTTGTATTCTACTTTTAAGCTTATTTTTTGTTTCTAAGCTTATTTTTGAGTTGTAATGACATGGAGACGATTATAAGTGTTAGGGTTGTCATAAAAGTAAACCAAATGTCATTTCTTACCAAACTCATTCCACAACATTCACACATTTGAATCAAACCTGTAAAACGAACTGTGCATGCTTTTATTCTACTTTTAAGCCTATTTTTTGATTCTAAGCTTATTTTTGAATTCTAATTACATGGAGACGATTATATGTGTTAGGGTTGTCATAAAAGTACACCAAATGTCATTTCTTACCACACTCATTCCACAACATTCACACATTTGAATCAAACTTGTAAAACGAACTGTGCATGCTAGTATTCTACTTTTAAGCTTATTCTTTGATTCTAAGCTTATTTTTGAATTCTAATGACATGGAGACGATTATATGTGTTAGGGTTGTCATAAAAGTAATCCAAATGTGATTTCTAACCCCATTCATTCCACAACATTCACACATTTGAATCAAACTTGTAAAACAAACTGTGCATGCTAGTATTCTACTTTTAAGCTTATTCTTTGATTCTAATCTTAGTTTTGCATTCTAATGACATGGAGACGATTATATGGGTTAGGGTTGTCATAAAAGTAAACCAAATGTCATTTTTAACCACACTCATTCCACAACATTCACACATTTGAATCAAACTTGTAAAACGAACAGTGCAGGCTTGTATTCTACTTTTAAGCTTATTTTTTTATTCTAAGCTTATTTTTGAATTCTAATGACATGGAGACGATTATATGTGTTAGGGTTGTCATAAAAGTAAACCAAATGTCATTTCTTACCAAACTCATTCCACAACATTCACACATTTGAATCAAACTTGTAAAACGAACTGTGCATGCTTGTATTCTACTTTTAAGCTTATTTTTTGATTCTAAGCTTATTTTTGAATTCTAATGACATGGAGACGATTATATGTGTTAGGGTTGTCATAAAAGTACACCAAATGTCATTTCTTACCAAACTCATTCCACAACATTCACACATTTGAATCAAACTTGTAAAACGAACTGTGCATGCTAGTATTCTACTTTTAAGCTTATTCTTTGATTCTAAGCTTATTTTTGAATTCTAATGACATGGAGACGATTATATGTGTTAGCGTTGTCATAAAAGTAAACCAAATGTCATTTCTAACCACACTCATTCCACAACATTCACACATTTGAATCAAACTCGTAAAACGAACTGTGCATGCTAGTTTTCTACTTTTAAGCTTATTCTTTAATTCTAAGCTTATTTTTGAATTCTAATGACGTGGAGACGATTATATGTGTTAGGGTTGTCATAAAAGTAAACCAAATGTCATTTCTTACCAAACTCATTCCACAACATTCACACATTTGAATCAAACTTGTAAAACGAACTGTGCATGCTTGTTTTCTACTTTTATGCTTATTCTTTGATTCTAAGCTTATTTTTGAATTCAAATGACATGGAGACGATTATATGTGTTAGGGTTGTCCTAAAAGTAAGCCAAATGTCACTTTTAACCACACTCAT
This sequence comes from Spergularia bocconei, assembly GCA_963457585.1. NCBI lineage: Eukaryota > Viridiplantae > Streptophyta > Magnoliopsida > Caryophyllales > Caryophyllaceae > Spergularia > Spergularia bocconei. The sequence goes on from OY734959.1 coordinate 6,610,281, forward strand.
TCCACAACATTCACACATTTGAATCAAACTCGTAAAACGAACTGTGCATGCTAGTTTTCTACTTTTAAGCTTATTCTTTAATTCTAAGCTTATTTTTGAATTCTAATGACGTGGAGACGATTATATGTGTTAGGGTTGTCATAAAAGTAAACCAAATGTCATTTCTTACCAAACTCATTCCACAACATTCACACATTTGAATCAAACTTGTAAAACGAACTGTGCATGCTAGTATTCTACTTTTAAGCTTATTCTTTGATTCTAAGCTTATTTTTGAATTCTAATGACATGGAGACGATTATATGTGTTAGCGTTGTCATAAAAGTACACCAAATGTCATTTCTAACCACACTCATTCCACAACATTCACACATTTGAATCAAACTTGTAAAACGAACTGTGCATGCTAGTATTCTACTTTTAAGCTTATTCTTTGATTCTAAGCTTATTTTTGAATTCTAATGACATGGAGACGATTATATGTGTTAGGGTTGTCATAAAAGTAAACCAAATGTCATTTCTAACCACACTCATTCCACAACATTCACACATTTGAATCAAACTCGTAAAACGAACTGTGCATGCTAGTTTTCTACTTTTAAGCTTATTCTTTAATTCTAAGCTTATTTTTGAATTCTAATGACGTGGAGACGATTATATGTGTTAGGGTTGTCATAAAAGTAAACCAAATGTCATTTCTTACCAAACTCATTCCACAACATTCACACATTTGAATCAAACTTGTAAAACGAACTGTGCATGCTTGTTTTCTACTTTTATGCTTATTCTTTGATTCTAAGCTTATTTTTGAATTCAAATGACATGGAGACGATTATATGTGTTAGGGTTGTCCTAAAAGTAAACCAAATGTCATTTTTAACCACACTCATTCCACAACATTCACACATTTGAATCAAAATTGTAAAACGAACTGTGCATGCTAGTATTCTACTTTTAAGCTTATTCTTTGATTCTAAGCTTATTTTTGCATTCTAATGACATGGAGACGATTGTATACGTTAAGGTTGTTGTAAAAGTGAACCAAATGTCATTTCTAACCACACTCATTCCACAACATTCACAAATTTGAATCAAACTTGTAAAACGAACTGTGCATGCTAGTATTCTACTTTTAAGCTTATTCTTTGATTCTAAGCTTATTTTTGAATTCTAATGACATGGAGACGATTATATGTGTTAGCGTTGTCATAAAAGAAAACCAAATGTCATTTCTAACCACACTCATTCCACAACATTCACACATTTGAATCAAACTCGTAAAACGAACAGTGCATGCTAGTTTTCTAATTTTAAGCTTATTCTTTAATTCTAAGCTTATTTTTGAATTCTAATGACATGGAGACGATTATATGTGTTAGGGTTGTCATAAAAGTACACCAAATGTCATTTCTTACCACACTCATTCCACAACATTCACACATTTGAATCAAACTTGTAAAACGAACAATGCAGGCTTGTATTCTACTTTTAAGCTTATTTTTTTATTCTAAGCTTATTTTTGAATTCTAATGACATGGAGACGATTATATGTGTTAGGGTTGTCATAAAAGTAAACCAATTGTCATTTCTTACCAAACTCATTCCACAACATTCACACATTTGAATCAAACTTGTAAAACGAACTGTGCATGCTTGTATTCTACTTTTAAGCTTATTTTTTGATTCTAAGCTTATTTTTGAATTCTAATGACATGGAGACGATTATATGTGTTAGGGTTGTCATAAAAGTACACCAAATGTCATTTCTTACCGCACTCATTCCACAACATTCACACATTTGAATCAAACTTGTAAAACGAACAATGCAGGCTTGTATTCTACTTTTAAGCTTATTTTTTTATTCTAAGCTTATTTTTGAATTCTAATGACATGGAGACGATTATATGTGTTAGGGTTGTCATAAAAGTAAACCAATTGTCATTTCTTACCAAACTCATTCCACAACATTCACACATTTGAATCAAACTTGTAAAACGAACTGTGCATGCTTGTATTCTACTTTTAAGCTTATTTTTTGATTCTAAGCTTATTTTTGAATTCTAATGACATGGAGACGATTATATGTGTTAGGGTTGTCATAAAAGTACACCAAATGTCATTTCTTACCACACTCATTCCACAACATTCACACATTTGAATCAAACTTGTAAAACGAACTGTGCATGCTAGTATTCTACTTTTAAGCTTATTCTTTGATTCTAAGCTTATTTTTGAATTCTAATGACATGGAGACGATTATATGTGTTAGCGTTGTCATAAAAGTAAACCAAATGTCATTTCTAACCACACTCATTCCACAACATTCACACATTTGAATCAAACTCGTAAAACGAACTGTGCATGCTAGTTTTCTACTTTTAAGCTTATTCTTTAATTCTAAGCTTATTTTTGAATTCTAATGACGTGGAGACGATTATATGTGTTAGGGTTGTCATAAAAGTAAACCAAATGTCATTTCTTACCAAACTCATTCCACAACATTCACACATTTGAATCAAACTTGTAAAACGAACTGTGCATGCTAGTATTCTACTTTTAAGCTTATTCTTTGATTCTAAGCTTATTTTTGAATTCTAATGACATGGAGACGATTATATGTGTTAGCGTTGTCATAAAAGAAAACCAAATGTCATTTCTAACCACACTCATTCCACAACATTCACACATTTGAATCAAACTCGTAAAACGAACTGTGCATGCTAGTTTTCTAATTTTAAGCTTATTCTTTAATTCTAAGCTTATTTTTGAATTCTAATGACGTGGAGACGATTATATGTGTTAGGGTTGTCATAAAAGTAAACCAAATGTCATTTCTTACCAAACTCATTCCACAACATTCACACATTTGAATCAAACTTGTAAAACGAACTGTGCATGCTTGTTTTCTACTTTTATGCTTATTCTTTGATTCTAAGCTTATTTTTGAATTCAAATGACATGGAGACGATTATATGTGTTAGGGTTGTCCTAAAAGTAAGCCAAATGTCACTTTTAACCACACTCATTCCACAACATTCACACATTTGAATCAAACTCGTAAAACGAACTGTGCATGCTAGTTTTCTACTTTTAAGCTTATTCTTTAATTCTAAGCTTATTTTTGAATTCTAATGACGTGGAGACGATTATATGTGTTAGGGTTGTCATAAAAGTAAACCAAATGTCATTTCTTACCAAACTCATTCCACAACATTCACACATTTGAATCAAACTTGTAAAACGAACTGTGCATGCTAGTATTCTACTTTTAAGCTTATTCTTTGATTCTAAGCTTATTTTTGAATTCTAATGACATGGAGACGATTATATGTGTTAGCGTTGTCATAAAAGTACACCAAATGTCATTTCTAACCACACTCATTCCACAACATTCACACATTTGAATCAAACTTGTAAAACGAACTGTGCATGCTAGTATTCTACTTTTAAGCTTATTCTTTGATTCTAAGCTTATTTTTGAATTCTAATGACATGGAGACGATTATATGTGTTAGGGTTGTCATAAAAGTAAACCAAATGTCATTTCTAACCACACTCATTCCACAACATTCACACATTTGAATCAAACTCGTAAAACGAACTGTGCATGCTAGTTTTCTACTTTTAAGCTTATTCTTTAATTCTAAGCTTATTTTTGAATTCTAATGACGTGGAGACGATTATATGTGTTAGGGTTGTCATAAAAGTAAACCAAATGTCATTTCTTACCAAACTCATTCCACAACATTCACACATTTGAATCAAACTTGTAAAACGAACTGTGCATGCTTGTTTTCTACTTTTATGCTTATTCTTTGATTCTAAGCTTATTTTTGAATTCAAATGACATGGAGACGATTATATGTGTTAGGGTTGTCCTAAAAGTAAACCAAATGTCATTTTTAACCACACTCATTCCACAACATTCACACATTTGAATCAAAATTGTAAAACGAACTGTGCATGCTAGTATTCTACTTTTAAGCTTATTCTTTGATTCTAAGCTTATTTTTGCATTCTAATGACATGGAGACGATTGTATACGTTAAGGTTGTTGTAAAAGTGAACCAAATGTCATTTCTAACCACACTCATTCCACAACATTCACAAATTTGAATCAAACTTGTAAAACGAACTGTGCATGCTAGTATTCTACTTTTAAGCTTATTCTTTGATTCTAAGCTTATTTTTGAATTCTAATGACATGGAGACGATTATATGTGTTAGCGTTGTCATAAAAGAAAACCAAATGTCATTTCTAACCACACTCATTCCACAACATTCACACATTTGAATCAAACTCGTAAAACGAACAGTGCATGCTAGTTTTCTAATTTTAAGCTTATTCTTTAATTCTAAGCTTATTTTTGAATTCTAATGACATGGAGACGATTATATGTGTTAGGGTTGTCATAAAAGTACACCAAATGTCATTTCTTACCACACTCATTCCACAACATTCACACATTTGAATCAAACTTGTAAAACGAACAATGCAGGCTTGTATTCTACTTTTAAGCTTATTTTTTTATTCTAAGCTTATTTTTGAATTCTAATGACATGGAGACGATTATATGTGTTAGGGTTGTCATAAAAGTAAACCAATTGTCATTTCTTACCAAACTCATTCCACAACATTCACACATTTGAATCAAACTTGTAAAACGAACTGTGCATGCTTGTATTCTACTTTTAAGCTTATTTTTTGATTCTAAGCTTATTTTTGAATTCTAATGACATGGAGACGATTATATGTGTTAGGGTTGTCATAAAAGTACACCAAATGTCATTTCTTACCGCACTCATTCCACAACATTCACACATTTGAATCAAACTTGTAAAACGAACAATGCAGGCTTGTATTCTACTTTTAAGCTTATTTTTTTATTCTAAGCTTATTTTTGAATTCTAATGACATGGAGACGATTATATGTGTTAGGGTTGTCATAAAAGTAAACCAATTGTCATTTCTTACCAAACTCATTCCACAACATTCACACATTTGAATCAAACTTGTAAAACGAACTGTGCATGCTTGTATTCTACTTTTAAGCTTATTTTTTGATTCTAAGCTTATTTTTGAATTCTAATGACATGGAGACGATTATATGTGTTAGGGTTGTCATAAAAGTACACCAAATGTCATTTCTTACCACACTCATTCCACAACATTCACACATTTGAATCAAACTTGTAAAACGAACTGTGCATGCTAGTATTCTACTTTTAAGCTTATTCTTTGATTCTAAGCTTATTTTTGAATTCTAATGACATGGAGACGATTATATGTGTTAGCGTTGTCATAAAAGTAAACCAAATGTCATTTCTAACCACACTCATTCCACAACATTCACACATTTGAATCAAACTCGTAAAACGAACTGTGCATGCTAGTTTTCTACTTTTAAGCTTATTCTTTAATTCTAAGCTTATTTTTGAATTCTAATGACGTGGAGACGATTATATGTGTTAGGGTTGTCATAAAAGTAAACCAAATGTCATTTCTTACCAAACTCATTCCACAACATTCACACATTTGAATCAAACTTGTAAAACGAACTGTGCATGCTAGTATTCTACTTTTAAGCTTATTCTTTGATTCTAAGCTTATTTTTTAATTCTAATGACATGGAGACGATTATATGTGTTAGCGTTGTCATAAAAGAAAACCAAATGTCATTTCTAACCACACTCATTCCACAACATTCACACATTTGAATCAAACTCGTAAAACGAACTGTGCATGCTAGTTTTCTAATTTTAAGCTTATTCTTTAATTCTAAGCTTATTTTTGAATTCTAATGACGTGGAGACGATTATATGTGTTAGGGTTGTCATAAAAGTAAACCAAATGTCATTTCTTACCAAACTCATTCCACAACATTCACACATTTGAATCAAACCTGTAAAACGAACTGTGCATGCTTTTATTCTACTTTTAAGCCTATTTTTTGATTCTAAGCTTATTTTTGAATTCTAATTACATGGAGACGATTATATGTGTTAGGGTTGTCATAAAAGTACACCAAATGTCATTTCTTACCACACTCATTCCACAACATTCACACATTTGAATCAAACTTGTAAAGCGAACTGTGCATGCTAGTATTCTACTTTTAAGCTTATTCTTTGATTCTAACTTTATTTTTTCATTCTAATGACATGGAGACGATTATATGCGTTAAGGTTGTTGTAAATGTGAACCAAATGTCATTTCTAACCACACTCATTCCACAACATTCACACATTTGAATCAAACTTGTAAAACGAACTGTGCATGCTTGTTTTCTACTTTTATGCTTATTCTTTGATTCTAAGCTTATTTTTGAATTCAAATGACATGGAGACGATTATATGTGTTAGGGTTGTCCTAAAATTAAACCAAATGTCATTTTTAACCACACTCATTCCACAACATTCACACATTTGAATCAAAATTGTAAAACGAACTGTGCATGCTAGTATTCTACTTTTAAGCTTATTCTTTGATTCTAAGCTTATTTTTGAATTCTAATGACATGGAGACGATTATATGTGTTAGGGTTGTCATAAAAGTAAACCAAATGTCATTTCTAACCACACTCATTCCACAACATTCACACATTTGAATCAAACTCGTAAAACGAACTGTGCATGCTAGTTTTCTACTTTTAAGCTTATTCTTTAATTCTAAGCTTATTTTTGAATTCTAATGACGTGGAGACGATTATATGTGTTAGGGTTGTCATAAAAGTAAACCAAATGTCATTTCTTACCAAACTCATTCCACAACATTCACACATTTGAATCAAACTTGTAAAACGAACTGTGCATGCTTGTTTTCTACTTTTATGCTTATTCTTTGATTCTAAGCTTATTTTTGAATTCAAATGACATGGAGACGATTATATGTGTTAGGGTTGTCCTAAAAGTAAACCAAATGTCATTTTTAACCACACTCATTCCACAACATTCACACATTTGAATCAAAATTGTAAAACGAACTGTGCATGCTAGTATTCTACTTTTAAGCTTATTCTTTGATTCTAAGCTTATTTTTGCATTCTAATGACATGGAGACGATTGTATACGTTAAGGTTGTTGTAAAAGTGAACCAAATGTCATTTCTAACCACACTCATTCCACAACATTCACAAATTTGAATCAAACTTGTAAAACGAACTGTGCATGCTAGTATTCTACTTTTAAGCTTATTCTTTGATTCTAAGCTTATTTTTGAATTCTAATGACATGGAGACGATTATATGTGTTAGCGTTGTCATAAAAGAAAACCAAATGTCATTTCTAACCACACTCATTCCACAACATTCACACATTTGAATCAAACTCGTAAAACGAACAGTGCATGCTAGTTTTCTAATTTTAAGCTTATTCTTTAATTCTAAGCTTATTTTTGAATTCTAATGACATGGAGACGATTATATGTGTTAGGGTTGTCATAAAAGTACACCAAATGTCATTTCTTACCACACTCATTCCACAACATTCACACATTTGAATCAAACTTGTAAAACGAACAATGCAGGCTTGTATTCTACTTTTAAGCTTATTTTTTTATTCTAAGCTTATTTTTGAATTCTAATGACATGGAGACGATTATATGTGTTAGGGTTGTCATAAAAGTAAACCAATTGTCATTTCTTACCAAACTCATTCCACAACATTCACACATTTGAATCAAACTTGTAAAACGAACTGTGCATGCTTGTATTCTACTTTTAAGCTTATTTTTTGATTCTAAGCTTATTTTTGAATTCTAATGACATGGAGACGATTATATGTGTTAGGGTTGTCATAAAAGTACACCAAATGTCATTTCTTACCACACTCATTCCACAACATTCACACATTTGAATCAAACTTGTAAAACGAACAATGCAGGCTTGTATTCTACTTTTAAGCTTATTTTTTTATTCTAAGCTTATTTTTGAATTCTAATGACATGGAGACGATTATATGTGTTAGGGTTGTCATAAAAGTAAACCAATTGTCATTTCTTACCAAACTCATTCCACAACATTCACACATTTGAATCAAACTTGTAAAACGAACTGTGCATGCTTGTATTCTACTTTTAAGCTTATTTTTTGATTCTAAGCTTATTTTTGAATTCTAATGACATGGAGACGATTATATGTGTTAGGGTTGTCATAAAAGTACACCAAATGTCATTTCTTACCACACTCATTCCACAACATTCACACATTTGAATCAAACTTGTAAAACGAACTGTGCATGCTAGTATTCTACTTTTAAGCTTATTCTTTGATTCTAAGCTTATTTTTGAATTCTAATGACATGGAGACGATTATATGTGTTAGCGTTGTCATAAAAGTAAACCAAATGTCATTTCTAACCACACTCATTCCACAACATTCACACATTTGAATCAAACTCGTAAAACGAACTGTGCATGCTAGTTTTCTACTTTTAAGCTTATTCTTTAATTCTAAGCTTATTTTTGAATTCTAATGACGTGGAGACGATTATATGTGTTAGGGTTGTCATAAAAGTAAACCAAATGTCATTTCTTACCAAACTCATTCCACAACATTCACACATTTGAATCAAACTTGTAAAACGAACTGTGCATGCTAGTATTCTACTTTTAAGCTTATTCTTTGATTCTAAGCTTATTTTTGAATTCTAATGACATGGAGACGATTATATGTGTTAGCGTTGTCATAAAAGAAAACCAAATGTCATTTCTAACCACACTCATTCCACAACATTCACACATTTGAATCAAACTCGTAAAACGAACTGTGCATGCTAGTTTTCTAATTTTAAGCTTATTCTTTAATTCTAAGCTTATTTTTGAATTCTAATGACGTGGAGACGATTATATGTGTTAGGGTTGTCATAAAAGTAAACCAAATGTCATTTCTTACCAAACTCATTCCACAACATTCACACATTTGAATCAAACCTGTAAAACGAACTGTGCATGCTTTTATTCTACTTTTAAGCCTATTTTTTGATTCTAAGCTTATTTTTGAATTCTAATTACATGGAGACGATTATATGTGTTAGGGTTGTCATAAAAGTACACCAAATGTCATTTCTTACCACACTCATTCCACAACATTCACACATTTGAATCAAACTCGTAAAACGAACTGTGCATGCTAGTTTTCTAATTTTAAGCTTATTCTTTAATTCTAAGCTTATTTTTGAATTCTAATGACGTGGAGACGATTATATGTGTTAGGGTTGTCATAAAAGTAAACCAAATGTCATTTCTTACCAAACTCATTCCACAACATTCACACATTTGAATCAAACTCGTAAAACGAACTGTGCATGCTTTTATTCTACTTTTAAGCCTATTTTTTGATTCTAAGCTTATTTTTGAATTCTAATTACATGGAGACGATTATATGTGTTAGGGTTGTCATAAAAGTACACCAAATGTCATTTCTTACCACACTCATTCCACAACATTCACACATTTGAATCAAACTTGTAAAGCGAACTGTGCATGCTAGTATTCTACTTTTAAGCTTATTCTTTGATTCTAACTTTATTTTTTCATTCTAATGACATGGAGACGATTATATGCGTTAAGGTTGTTGTAAATGTGAACCAAATGTCATTTCTAACCACACTCATTCCACAACATTCACACATTTGAATCAAACTTGTAAAACGAACTGTGCATGCTTGTTTTCTACTTTTATGCTTATTCTTTGATTCTAAGCTTATTTTTGAATTCAAATGACATGGAGACGATTATATGTGTTAGGGTTGTCCTAAAATTAAACCAAATGTCATTTTTAACCACACTCATTCCACAACATTCACACATTTGAATCAAAATTGTAAAACGAACTGTGCATGCTAGTATTCTACTTTTAAGCTTATTCTTTGATTCTAAGCTTATTTTTGCATTCTAATGACATGGAGACGATTGTATACGTTAAGGTTGTTGTAAAAGTGAACCAAATGTCATTTCTAACCACACTCATTCCACAACATTCACAAATTTGAATCAAACTTGTAAAACGAACTGTGCATGCTTGTATTCTACTTTTAAGCTTATTTTTTTTATTCTAAGCTTATTTTTGAATTCTAATGACATGGGAACGATTATATGTGTTAGGGTTGTCATAAAAGTAACCCAAATGTCATTTTTAACCACACTCATTCCACAACATTCACACATTTGAATCAAACTTGTAAAACGTACTGTGCATGCTAGTTTTCTACTTTTAAGCTTATTCTTTAATTCTATGCTTATTTTTGCATTCTTATGACATGGAGACGAGTATATGCGTTAAGGTTGTTGTAAAAGTGAACCAAATGTCATTTCTAACCACACTGATTCCACAACATTCACACATTTGAATCAAACTTGTAAAACGAACTGTGCAGGCTTGTATTCTACTTTTAAGCTTATTCTTTGATTCTAAGCTTATTTTTGAATTCTAATGACGTGGATACGATTACATGTGTTAGGGTTGTCATAAAAGTAAACCAAATGTCATTTCTTACCAAACTCATTCCACAACATTCACACATTTGAATCAAACTTGTAAAACGAACTGTGCATCCTTGTATTCCACTTTTAAGCTTATTTTTTTATTCTAATCTTATTTTGGAATTCTAATGACCTGGAGACGATTATATGTGTTAGGGTTGTCATAAAAGTACACCAAATGTCATTTCTTACCACACTCATTCCACAACATTCACACATTTGAATCAAACTTGTAAAACGAACTGTGCATGCTAGTTTTCTACTTTTAAGCTTATTCTTTAATTCTAAGCTTATTTTTGAATTCTAATGACGTGGAGACGATTATATGTGTTAGGGTTGTCATAAAAGTAAACCAAATGTCATTTCTTACCAAACTCATTCCACAACATTCACACATTTGAATCAAACTTGTAAAACGAACTGTGCATGCTTGTTTTCTACTTTTATGCTTATTCTTTGATTCTAAGCTTATTTTTGAATTCAAATGACATGGAGACGATTATATGTGTTAGGGTTGTCCTAAAATTAAACCAAATGTCATTTTTAACCACACTCATTCCACAACATTCACACATTTGAATCAAAATTGTAAAACGAACTGTGCATGCTAGTATTCTACTTTTAAGCTTATTCTTTGATTCTAAGCTTATTTTTGCATTCTAATGACATGGAGACGATTGTATACGTTAAGGTTGTTGTAAAAGTGAACCAAATGTCATTTCTAACCACACTCATTCCACAACATTCACAAATTTGAATCAAACTTGTAAAACGAACTGTGCATGCTTGTATTCTACTTTTAAGCTTATTTTTTTTATTCTAAGCTTATTTTTGAATTCTAATGACATGGGAACGATTATATGTGTTAGGGTTGTCATAAAAGTAACCCAAATGTCATTTTTAACCACACTCATTCCACAACATTCACACATTTGAATCAAACTTGTAAAACGTACTGTGCATGCTAGTTTTCTACTTTTAAGCTTATTCTTTAATTCTATGCTTATTTTTGCATTCTTATGACATGGAGACGAGTATATGCGTTAAGGTTGTTGTAAAAGTGAACCAAATGTCATTTCTAACCACACTGATTCCACAACATTCACACATTTGAATCAAACTTGTAAAACGAACTGTGCAGGCTTGTATTCTACTTTTAAGCTTATTCTTTGATTCTAAGCTTATTTTTGAATTCTAATGACGTGGATACGATTACATGTGTTAGGGTTGTCATAAAAGTAAACCAAATGTCATTTCTTACCAAACTCATTCCACAACATTCACACATTTGAATCAAACTTGTAAAACGAACTGTGCATCCTTGTATTCCACTTTTAAGCTTATTTTTTTATTCTAATCTTATTTTGGAATTCTAATGACCTGGAGACGATTATATGTGTTAGGGTTGTCATAAAAGTACACCAAATGTCATTTCTTACCACACTCATTCCACAACATTCACACATTTGAATCAAACTTGTAAAACGAACTGTGGATGCTAGTATTCTACTTTTAAGCTTATTCTTTGATTCTAAGCTTATTTTTGAATTCTAATGACATGGAGACGATTATATGTGTTAGCGTTGTCATAAAAGTAAACCAAATGTCATTTCTAACCACACTCATTCCACAACATTCACACATTTGAATCAAACTCGTAAAACGAACTGTGCATGCTAGTTTTCTACTTTTAAGCTTATTCTTTAATTCTAAGCTTATTTTTGAATTCTAATGACGTGGAGACGATTATATGTGTTAGGGTTGTCATAAAAGTAAACCAAATGTCATTTCTTACCAAACTCATTCCACAACATTCACACATTTGAATCAAACTTGTAAAACGAACTGTGCATGCTTGTTTTCTACTTTTATGCTTATTCTTTGATTCTAAGCTTATTTTTGAATTCAAATGACATGGAGACGATTATATGTGTTAGGGTTGTCCTAAAATTAAACCAAATGTCATTTTTAACCACACTCATTCCACAACATTCACACATTTGAATCAAAATTGTAAAACGAACTGTGCATGCTAGTATTCTACTTTTAAGCTTATTCTTTGATTCTAAGCTTATTTTTGCATTCTAATGACATGGAGACGATTGTATACGTTAAGGTTGTTGTAAAAGTGAACCAAATGTCATTTCTAACCACACTCATTCCACAACATTCACAAATTTGAATCAAACTTGTAAAACGAACTGTGCATGCTTGTATTCTACTTTTAAGCTTATTTTTTTTATTCTAAGCTTATTTTTGAATTCTAATGACATGGGGACGATTATATGTGTTAGGGTTGTCATAAAAGTAACCCAAATGTCATTTTTAACCACACTCATTCCACAACATTCACACATTTGAATCAAACTTGTAAAACGTACTGTGCATGCTAGTTTTCTACTTTTAAGCTTATTCTTTAATTCTATGCTTATTTTTGCATTCTTATGACATGGAGACGAGTATATGCGTTAAGGTTGTTGTAAAAGTGAACCAAATGTCATTTCTAACCACACTGATTCCACAACATTCACACATTTGAATCAAACTTGTAAAACGAACTGTGCAGGCTTGTATTCTACTTTTAAGCTTATTCTTTGATTCTAAGCTTATTTTTGAATTCTAATGACGTGGATACGATTACATGTGTTAGGGTTGTCATAAAAGTAAACCAAATGTCATTTCTTACCAAACTCATTCCACAACATTCACACATTTGAATCAAACTTGTAAAACGAACTGTGCATGCTTGTTTTCTACTTTTATGCTTATTCTTTGATTCTAAGCTTATTTTTGAATTCAAATGACATGGAGACGATTATATGTGTTAGGGTTGTCCTAAAATTAAACCAAATGTCATTTTTAACCACACTCATTCCACAACATTCACACATTTGAATCAAAATTGTAAAACGAACTGTGCATGCTTGTATTCTACTTTTAAGCTTATTCTTTGATTCTAAGCTTATTTTTGAATTCTAATGACGTGGATACGATTACATGTGTTAGGGTTGTCATAAAAGTAAACCAAATGTCATTTCTTACCAAACTTATTCCACAACATTCACACATTTGAATCAAACTTGTAAAACGAACTGTGCATGCTTGTATTCCACTTTTAAGCTTATTTTTTTATTCTAATCTTATTTTGGAATTCTAATGACCTGGAGACGATTATATGTGTTAGGGTTGTCATAAAAGTACACCAAATGTCATTTCTTACCACACTCATTCCACAACATTCACACATTTGAATCAAACTTGTAAAACGAACTGTGCATGCTAGTATTCTACTTTTAAGCTTATTCTTTGATTCTAAGCTTATTTTTGAATTCTAATGACATGGAGACGATTATATGTGTTAGCGTTGTCATAAAAGTAAACCAAATGTCATTTCTAACCACACTCATTCCACAACATTCACACATTTGAATCAAACTCGTAAAACGAACTGTGCATGTTAGTTTTCTACTTTTAAGCTTATTCTTTAATTCTAAGCTTATTTTTGAATTCTAATGACGTGGAGACGATTATATGTGTTAGAGTTGTCATAAAAGTAAACCAAATGTCATTTCTTACCAAACTCATTCCACAACATTCACACATTTGAATCAAACTTGTAAAACGAACTGTGCATGCTTGTTTTCTACTTTTATGCTTATTCTTTGATTCTAAGCTTATTTTTGAATTCAAATGACATGGAGACGATTATATGTGTTAGGGTTGTCCAAAAATTAAACCAAATGTCATTTTTAACCACACTCATTCCACAACATTCACACATTTGAATCAAAATTGTAAAACGAACTGTGCATGCTAGTATTCTACTTTTAAGCTTATTCTTTGATTCTAAGCTTATTTTTGCATTCTAATGACATGGAGACTATTGTATACGTTAAGGTTGTTGTAAAAGTGAACCAAATGTCATTTCTAACCACACTCATTCCACAACATTCACAAATTTGAATCAAACTTGTAAAACGAACTGTGCATGCTTGTATTCTACTTTTAAGCTTATTTTTTTTATTCTAAGCTTATTTTTGAATTCTAATGACATGGGGACGATTATATGTGTTAGGGTTGTCATAAAAGTAAACCAAATGTCATTTTTAACCACACTCATTCCACAACATTCACACATTTGAATCAAACTTGTAAAACGTACTGTGCATGCTAGTTTTCTACTTTTAAGCTTATTCTTTAATTCTATGCTTATTTTTGCATTCTTATGACATGGAGACGAGTATATGCGTTAAGGTTGTTGTAAAAGTGAACCAAATGTCATTTCTAACCACACTGATTCCACAACATTCACACATTTGAATCAAACTTGTAAAACGAACTGTGCAGGCTTGTATTCTACTTTTAAGCTTATTCTTTGATTCTAAGCATATTTTTGAATTCTAATGACGTGGATACAATTACATGTGTTAGGGTTGTCATAAAAGTAAACCAAATGTCATTTCTTACCAAACTCATTCCACAACATTCACACATTTGAATCAAACTTGTAAAACGAACTGTGCATGCTTGTATTCCACTTTTAAGCTTATTTTTTTATTCTAATCTTATTTTGGAATTCTAATGACCTGGAGACGATTATATGTGTTAGGGTTGTCATAAAAGTACACCAAATGTCATTTCTTACCACACTCATTCCACAACATTCACACATTTGAATCAAACTTGTAAAACGAACTGTGCATGCTAGTATTCTACTTTTAAGCTTATTCTTTGATTCTAAGCTTATTTTTGAATTCTAATGACATGGAGACGATTATATGTGTTAGGGTTGTCATAAAAGTAATCCAAATGTGATTTCTAACCACATTCATTCCACAACATTCACACATTTGAATCAAACTTGTAAAACAAACTGTGCATGCTAGTATTCTACTTTTAAGCTTATTCTTTGATTCTAATCTTATTTTTGAATTCTAATGACATGGAGACGATTATATGGGTTAGGGTTGTCATAAAAGTAAACCAAATGTCATTTTTAACCACACTCATTCCACAACATTCACACATTTGAATCAAACTTGTAAAACGAACAGTGCAGGCTTGTATTCTACTTTTAAGCTTATTTTTTTATTCTAAGCTTATTTTTGAATTCTAATGACATGGAGACGATTATATGTGTTAGGGTTGTCATAAAAGTAAACCAAATGTCATTTCTAACCACACTCATTCCACAACATTCACACATTTGAATCAAACTTGTAAAACGAACTGCGCATGCTAGTATTCTACTTTTAAGCTTATTCTTTGATTCTAATCTTTTTTTTGAATTCTAATGATATGGAAACGATTATATGGGTTAGGGTTGTCATAAAAGTAAACCAAATGTCATTTTTAACCACACTCATTCCACAACATTCACACATTTGAATCAAATTTGTAAAACGAACAATGCAGGCTTGTATTCTACTTTTAAGCTTATTTTTTTATTCTAAGCTTATTTTTGAATTCTACTGACATGGAGACGATTATATGTGTTAGGGTTGTCATAAAAGTACACCAAATGTCATTTCTTACCACACTCATTCCACAACATTCACACATTTGAATCAAACTTGTAAAACGAACTGTGCATGCTAGTATTCTACTTTTAAGCTTATTCTTTGATTCTAAGCTTATTTTTGAATTCTAATGACATGGAGACGATTATATGTGTTAGCGTTGTCATAAAAGAAATCCAAATGTCATTTCTAACCACACTCATTCCACAACATTCACACATTTGAATCAAACTCGTAAAACGAACTGTGCATGCTAGTTTTCTAATTTTAAGCTTATTCTTTAATTCTAAGCTTATTTTTGAATTCTAATGACGTGGAGACGATTATATGTGTTAGGGTTGTCATAAAAGTAAACCAAATGTCATTTCTAACCACACTCATTCCACAACATTCACACATTTGAATCAAAATTGTAAAACGAACTGTGCATGCTAGTATTCTACTTTTAAGCTTATTTTTGCATTCTAATGACATGGAGACGATTGTATACGTTAAGGTTGTTGTAAAAGTGAACCAAATGTCATTTCTAACCACACTCATTCCACAACATTCACAAATTTGAATCAAACTTGTAAAACGAACTGTGCATGCTTGTATTCTACTTTTAAGCTTATTTTTTTTATTCTAAGCTTATTTTTGAATTCTAATGACATGGGGACGATTATATGTGTTAGGGTTGTCATAAAAGTAAACCAAATGTCATTTTTAACCACACTCATTCCACAACATTCACACATTTGAATCAAACTTGTAAAACGTACTATACATGCTAGTTTTCTACTTTTAAGCTTATTCTTTAATTCTATGCTTATTTTTGCATTCTTATGACATGGAGACGAGTATATGCGTTAAGGTTGTTGTAAAAGTGAACCAAATGTCATTTCTAACCACACTGATTCCACAACATTCACACATTTGAATCAAACTTGTAAAACGAACTGTGCAGGCTTGTATTCTACTTTTAAGCTTATTCTTTGATTCTAAGCTTATTTTTGAATTCTAATGACGTGGATACGATTATATGTGTTAGGGTTGTCATAAAAGTAAACCAAATGTCATTTCTTACCAAACTCATCCCACAACATTCACACATTGAATCAAACTTGTAAAACGAACTGTGCATGCTTGTATTCTACTTTTAAGCTTATTTTTTGATTCTAAGCTTATTTTTGAATTCTAATGACATGGAGACGATTATATGAGTTAGGGTTGTCATAAAAGTACACCAAATGTCATTTCTTACCACACTCATTCCACAACATTCACACATTTGAATCAAACTTCTAAAACGAACTGTGCATGCTTGTATTCTACTTTTAAGCTTATTTTTTTATTCTAAGCTTATTTTTTAATTCTAATGACATGGAGACGATTATATGTGTCAGGGGTGTCATAAAAGTAAACCAAATGTCATTTTTAACCACACTCATTCCACAACATTCACACATTTGAATCAAACTTGTAAAACGAACTGTGCATGCTAGTATTCTACTTTTAAGCTTATTCTTTGATTCTAAGCTTATTTTTGAATTCTAATGACATGGAGACGATTATATGTGTTAGCGTTGTCATAAAAGAAAACCAAATGTCATTTCTAACCACACTCATTCCACAACATTCACACATTTGAATCAAACTTGTAAAACGAACTGCGCATGCTAGTATTCTACTTTTAAGCTTATTCTTTGATTCTAATCTTTTTTTTGAATTCTAATGATATGGAAACGATTATATGGGTTAGGGTTGTCATAAAAGTAAACCAAATGTCATTTTTAACCACACTTATTCCACAACATTCACACATTTGAATCAAATTTGTAAAACGAACAATGCAGGCTTGTATTCTACTTTTAAGCTTATTTTTTTATTCTAAGCTTATTTTTGAATTCTACTGACATGGAGACGATTATATGTGTTAGGGTTGTCATAAAAGTACACCAAATGTCATTTCTTACCATACTCATTCCACAACATTCACACATTTGAATCAAACTTGTAAAACGAACTGTGCATGCTAGTATTCTACTTTTAAGCTTATTCTTTGATTCTAAGCTTATTTTTGAATTCTAATGACATGGAGACGATTATATGTGTTAGCGTTGTCATAAAAGAAAACCAAATGTCATTTCTAACCACACTGATTCCACAACATTCACACATTTGAATCAAACTTGTAAAACGAACTGTGCAGGCTTGTATTCTACTTTTAAGCTTATTCTTTGATTCTAAGCTTATTTTTGAATTCTAATGACGTGGATACGATTATATGTGTTAGGGTTGTCATAAAAGTAAACCAAATGTCATTTCTTACCAAACTCATCCCACAACATTCACACATTGAATCAAACTTGTAAAACGAACTGTGCATGCTTGTATTCTACTTTTAAGCTTATTTTTTGATTCTAAGCTTATTTTTGAATTCTAATGACATGGAGACGATTATATGAGTTAGGGTTGTCATAAAAGTACACCAAATGTCATTTCTTACCACACTCATTCCACAACATTCACACATTTGAATCAAACTTCTAAAACGAACTGTGCATGCTTGTATTCTACTTTTAAGCTTATTTTTTTATTCTAAGCTTATTTTTTAATTCTAATGACATGGAGACGATTATATGTGTCAGGGGTGTCATAAAAGTAAACCAAATGTCATTTTTAACCACACTCATTCCACAACATTCACACATTTGAATCAAACTTGTAAAACGAACTGTGCATGCTAGTATTCTACTTTTAAGCTTATTCTTTGATTCTAAGCTTATTTTTGAATTCTAATGACATGGAGACGATTATATGTGTTAGCGTTGTCATAAAAGAAAACCAAATGTCATTTCTAACCACACTCATTCCACAACATTCACACATTTGAATCAAACTTGTAAAACGAACTGCGCATGCTAGTATTCTACTTTTAAGCTTATTCTTTGATTCTAATCTTTTTTTTGAATTCTAATGATATGGAAACGATTATATGGGTTAGGGTTGTCATAAAAGTAAACCAAATGTCATTTTTAACCACACTCATTCCACAACATTCACACATTTGAATCAAATTTGTAAAACGAACAATGCAGGCTTGTATTCTACTTTTAAGCTTATTTTTTTATTCTAAGCTTATTTTTGAATTCTACTGACATGGAGACGATTATATGTGTTAGGGTTGTCATAAAAGTACACCAAATGTCATTTCTTACCACACTCATTCCACAACATTCACACATTTGAATCAAACTTGTAAAACGAACTGTGCATGCTAGTATTCTACTTTTAAGCTTATTCTTTGATTCTAAGCTTATTTTTGAATTCTAATGACATGGAGACGATTATATGTGTTAGCGTTGTCATAAAAGAAAACCAAATGTCATTTCTAACCACACTCATTCCACAACATTCACACATTTGAATCAAACTCGTAAAACGAACTGTGCATGCTAGTTTTCTAATTTTAAGCTTATTCTTTAATTCTAAGCTTATTTTTGAATTCTAATGACGTGGAGACGATTATATGTGTTAGGGTTGTCATAAAAGTAAACCAAATGTCATTTCTTACCAAACTCATTCCACAACATTCACACATTGAATCAAACTTGTAAAACGAACTGTGCATGCTTGTATTCTACTTTTAAGCTTATTTTTTGATTCTAAGCTTATTTTTGAATTCTAATGACATGGAGACGATTATATGAGTTAGGGTTGTCATAAAAGTACACCAAATGTCATTTCTTACCACACTCATTCCACAACATTCACACATTTGAATCAAACTTCTAAAACGAACTGTGCATGCTTGTATTCTACTTTTAAGCTTATTTTTTTATTCTAAGCTTATTTTTTAATTCTAATGACATGGAGACGATTATATGTGTCAGGGGTGTCATAAAAGTAAACCAAATGTCATTTTTAACCACACTCATTCCACAACATTCACACATTTAAATCAAACTTGTAAAACGAACTGTGCATGCTAGTATTCTACTTTTAAGCTTATTCTTTGATTCTAAGCTTATTTTTGAATTCTAATGACATGGAGACGATTATATGTGTTAGCGTTGTCATAAAAGAAAACCAAATGTCATTTCTAACCACACTCATTCCACAACATTCACACATTTGAATCAAACTTGTAAAACGAACTGCGCATGCTAGTATTCTACTTTTAAGCTTATTCTTTGATTCTAATCTTTTTTTTGAATTCTAATGATATGGAAACGATTATATGGGTTAGGGTTGTCATAAAAGTAAACCAAATGTCATTTTTAACCACACTCATTCCACAACATTCACACATTTGAATCAAATTTGTAAAACGAACAATGCAGGCTTGTATTCTACTTTTAAGCTTATTTTTTTATTCTAAGCTTATTTTTGAATTCTACTGACATGGAGACGATTATATGTGTTAGGGTTGTCATAAAAGTACACCAAATGTCATTTCTTACCACACTCATTCCACAACATTCACACATTTGAATCAAACTTGTAAAACGAACTGTGCATGCTAGTATTCTACTTTTAAGCTTATTCTTTGATTCTAAGCTTATTTTTGAATTCTAATGACATGGAGACGATTATATGTGTTAGCGTTGTCATAAAAGAAAACCAAATGTCATTTCTAACCACACTCATTCCACAACATTCACACATTTGAATCAAACTCGTAAAACGAACTGTGCATGCTAGTTTTCTAATTTTAAGCTTATTCTTTAATTCTAAGCTTATTTTTGAATTCTAATGACGTGGAGACGATTATATGTGTTAGGGTTGTCATAAAAGTAAACCAAATGTCATTTCTTACCAAACTCATTCCACAACATTCACACATTTGAATCAAACTTGTAAAACGAACTGTGCATGCTTGTATTCTACTTTTAAGCTTATTTTTTGATTCTAAGCTTATTTTTGAATTCTAATGACATGGAGACGATTATATGAGTTAGGGTTGTCATAAAAGTACACCAAATGTCATTTCTTACCACACTCATTCCACAACATTCACACATTTGAATCAAACTTCTAAAACGAACTGTGCATGCTTGTATTCTACTTTTAAGCTTATTTTTTTATTCTAAGCTTATTTTTTAATTCTAATGACATGGAGACGATTATATGTGTCAGGGGTGTCATAAAAGTAAACCAAATGTCATTTTTAACCACACTCATTCCACAACATTCACACATTTGAATCAAACTTGTAAAACGAACTGTGCATGCTAGTATTCTACTTTTAAGCTTATTCTTTGATTCTAAGCTTATTTTTGAATTCTAATGACATGGAGACGATTATATGTGTTAGCGTTGTCATAAAAGAAAACCAAATGTCATTTCTAACCACACTCATTCCACAACATTCACACATTTGAATCAAACTTGTAAAACGAACTGCGCATGCTAGTATTCTACTTTTAAGCTTATTCTTTGATTCTAATCTTATTTTTGAATTCTAATGATATGGAAACGATTATATGGGTTAGGGTTGTCATAAAAATAAACCAAATGTCATTTTTAACCACACTCATTCCACAACATTCACACATTTGAATCAAATTTGTAAAACGAACAATGCAGGCTTGTATTCTACTTTTAAGCTTATTTTTTTATTCTAAGCTTATTTTTGAATTCTACTGACATGGAGACGATTATATGTGTTAGGGTTGTCATAAAAGTACACCAAATGTCATTTCTTACCACACTCATTCCACAACATTCACACATTTGAATCAAACTTGTAAAACGAACTGTGCATGCTAGTAATCTACTTTTAAGCTTATTCTTTGATTCTAAGCTTATTTTTGAATTCTAATGACATGGAGACGATTATATGTGTTAGCGTTGTCATAAAAGAAAACCAAATGTCATTTCTAACCACACTCATTCCACAACATTCACACATTTGAATCAAACTCGTAAAACGAACTGTGCATGCTAGTTTTCTAATTTTAAGCTTATTCTTTAATTCTAAGCTTATTTTTGAATTCTAATGACGTGGAGACGATTATATGTGTTAGGGTTGTCATAAAAGTGAACCAAATGTCATTTCTTACCAAACTCATTCCACAACATTCACACATTTGAATCAAACTTGTAAAACGAACTGTGCATGCTTGTATTCTACTTTTAAGCTTATTTTTTGATTCTAAGCTTATTTTTGAATTCTAATGACATGGAGACGATTATATGTGTTAGGGTTGTCATAAAAGTACACCAAATGTCATTTCTTACCACACTCATTCCACAACATTCACACATTTGAATCAAACTTGTAAAACGAACTGTGCATGCTAGTATTCTACTTTTCAGCTTATTCTTTGATTCTAAGCTTATTTTTGAATTCTAATGACATGGAGACGATTATATGTGTTAGCGTTGTCATAAAAGTAAACCAAATGTCATTTCTAACCACACTCATTCCACAACATTCACACATTTGAATCAAACTCGTAAAACGAACTGTGCATGCTAGTTTTCTACTTTTAAGCTTATTCTTTAATTCTAAGCTTATTTTTGAATTCTAATGACGTGGAGACGATTATATGTGTTAGGGTTGTCATAAAAGTAAACCAAATGTCATTTCTAACCACACTCATTCCACAACATTCACACATTTGAATCAAAATTGTAAAACGAACTGTGCATGCTAGTATTCTACTTTTAAGCTTATTTTTGCATTCTAATGACATGGAGACGATTGTATACGTTAAGGTTGTTGTAAAAGTGAACCAAATGTCATTTCTAACCACACTCATTCCACAACATTCACAAATTTGAATCAAACTTGTAAAACGAACTGTGCATGCTTGTATTCTACTTTTAAGCTTATTTTTTTTATTCTAAGCTTATTTTTGAATTCTAATGACATGGGGACGATTATATGTGTTAGGGTTGTCATAAAAGTAAACCAAATGTCATTTTTAACCACACTCATTCCACAACATTCACACATTTGAATCAAACTTGTAAAACGTACTATACATGCTAGTTTTCTACTTTTAAGCTTATTCTTTAATTCTATGCTTATTTTTGCATTCTTATGACATGGAGACGAGTATATGCGTTAAGGTTGTTGTAAAAGTGAACCAAATGTCATTTCTAACCACACTGATTCCACAACATTCACACATTTGAATCAAACTTGTAAAACGAACTGTGCAGGCTTGTATTCTACTTTTAAGCTTATTCTTTGATTCTAAGCTTATTTTTGAATTCTAATGACGTGGATACGATTATATGTGTTAGGGTTGTCATAAAAGTAAACCAAATGTCATTTCTTACCAAACTCATCCCACAACATTCACACATTTGAATCAAAATTGTAAAACGAACTGTGCATGCTAGTATTCTACTTTTAAGCTTATTTTTGCATTCTAATGACATGGAGACGATTGTATACGTTAAGGTTGTTGTAAAAGTGAACCAAATGTCATTTCTAACCACACTCATTCCACAACATTCCCAAATTTGAATCAAACTTGTAAAACGAACTGTGCATGCTTGTATTCCACTTTTAAGCATATTTTTTTATTCTAATCGTATTTTGGAATTCTAATGACCTGGAGACGATTATATGTGTTAGGGTTGTCATAAAAGTACACCAAATGTCATTTCTTACCACACTCATTCCACAACATTCACACATTTGAATCAAACTTGTAAAACGAACTGTGCATGCTAGTATTCTACTTTTAAGCTTATTCTTTGATTCTAATCTTATTTTTGAATTCTAATGACGTGGATACAATTACATGTGTTAGGGTTGTCATAAAAGTAAACCAAATGTCATTTCTTACCAAACTCATTCCACAACATTCACACATTTGAATCAAACTTGTAAAACGAACTGTGCATGCTTGTATTCCACTTTTAAGCTTATTTTTTTATTCTAATCTTATTTTGGAATTCTAATGACCTGGAGACGATTATATGTGTTAGGGTTGTCATAAAAGTACACCAAATGTCATTTCTTACCACACTCATTCCACAACATTCACACATTTGAATCAAACTTGTAAAACGAACTGTGCATGCTAGTATTCTACTTTTAAGCTTATTCTTTGATTCTAAGCTTATTTTTGAATTCTAATGACATGGAGACGATTATATGTGTTAGGGTTGTCATAAAAGTAATCCAAATGTGATTTCTAACCACATTCATTCCACAACATTCACACATTTGAATCAAACTTGTAAAACAAACTGTGCATGCTAGTATTCTACTTTTAAGCTTATTCTTTGATTCTAATCTTATTTTTGAATTCTAATGACATGGAGACGATTATATGGGTTAGGGTTGTCATAAAAGTAAACCAAATGTCATTTTTAACCACACTCATTCCACAACATTCACACATTTGAATCAAACTTGTAAAACGAACAGTGCAGGCTTGTATTCTACTTTTAAGCTTATTTTTTTATTCTAAGCTTATTTTTGAATTCTAATGACATGGAGACGATTATATGTGTTAGGGTTGTCATAAAAGTAAACCAAATGTCATTTCTTACCAAACTCATTCCACAACATTCACACATTTGAATCAAACTTGTAAAACGAACTGTGCATGCTTGTATTCTACTTTTAAGCTTATTTTTTGATTCTAAGCTTATTTTTGAATTCTAATGACATGGAGACGATTATATGTGTTAGGGTTGTCATAAAAGTACACCAAATGTCATTTCTTACCACACTCATTCCACAACATTCACACGTTTGAATCAAACTTGTAAAACGAACTCTGCATGCTAGTATTCTACTTTTAAGCTTATTCTTTGATTCTAAGCTTATTTTTGAATTCTAATGACATGGAGACGATTATATGTGTTAGCGTTGTCATAAAAGTAAACTAAATGTCATTTCTAACCACACTCATTCCACAACATTCACACATTTGAATCAAACTCGTAAAACGAACTGTGCATGCTAGTTTTCTACTTTTAAGCTTATTCTTTAATTCTAAGCTTATTTTTGAATTCTAATGACGTGGAGACGATTATATGTGTTAGGGTTGTCATAAAAGTAAACCAAATGTCATTTCTTACCAAACTCATTCCACAACATTCACACATTTGAATCAAACTTGTAAAACGAACTTTGCATGCTTGTATTCTACTTTTAAGCTTATTCTTTGATTCTAAGCTTATTTTTGCATTCTAATGACATGGAGACGAATGTATGCGTTAAGGTTGTTGTAAAAGTGAACCAAATGTCATTTCTAACCACACTCATTCCACAACATTCACAAATTTGAATCAAACTTGTAAAACGAACTGTGCATGCTTGTATTCTACTTTTAAGCTTATTTTTTTATTCTAAGCTTATTTTTTAATTCTAATGACATGGAGACGATTATATGTGTCAGGGGTGTCATAAAAGTAAACCAAATGTCATTTTTAACCACACTCATTCCACAACATTCACACATTTGAATCAAACTTGTAAAACGAACTGTGCATGCTAGTATTCTACTTTTAAGCTTATTCTTTGATTCTAAGCTTATTTTTGAATTCTAATGACATGGAGACGATTATATGTGTTAGCGTTGTCATAAAAGAAAACCAAATGTCATTTCTAACCACACTCATTCCACAACATTCACACATTTGAATCAAACTTGTAAAACGAACTGCGCATGCTAGTATTCTACTTTTAAGCTTATTCTTTGATTCTAATCTTTTTTTTGAATTCTAATGATATGGAAACGATTATATGGGTTAGGGTTGTCATAAAAGTAAACCAAATGTCATTTTTAACCACACTCATTCCACAACATTCACACATTTGAATCAAATTTGTAAAACGAACAATGCAGGCTTGTATTCTACTTTTAAGCTTATTTTTTTATTCTAAGCTTATTTTTGAATTCTACTAACATGGAGACGATTATATGTGTTAGGGTTGTCATAAAAGTACACCAAATGTCATTTCTTACCACACTCATTCCACAACATTCACACATTTGAATCAAACTTGTAAAACGAACTGTGCATGCTAGTATTCTACTTTTAAGCTTATTCTTTGATTCTAAGCTTATTTTTGAATTCTAATGACATGGAGACGATTATATGTGTTAGCGTTGTCATAAAAGAAAACCAAATGTCATTTCTAACCACACTCATTCCACAACATTCACACATTTGAATCAAACTCGTAAAACGAACTGTGCATGCTAGTTTTCTAATTTTAAGCTTATTCTTTAATTCTAAGCTTATTTTTGAATTCTAATGACGTGGAGACGATTATATGTGTTAGGGTTGTCATAAAAGTAAACCAAATGTCATTTCTTACCAAACTCATTCCACAACATTCACACATTTGAATCAAACTTGTAAAACGAACTGTGCATGCTTGTATTCTACTTTTAAGCTTATTTTTTGATTCTAAGCTTATTTTTGAATTCTAATGACATGGAGACGATTATATGTGTTAGGGTTGTCATAAAAGTACACCAAATGTCATTTCTTACCACACTCATTCCACAACATTCACACATTTGAATCAAACTTCTAAAACGAACTGTGCATGCTTGTATTCTACTTTTAAGCTTATTTTTTTATTCTAAGCTTATTTTTTAATTCTAATGACATGGAGACGATTATATGTGTCAGGGGTGTCATAAAAGTAAACCAAATGTCATTTTTAACCACACTCATTCCACAACATTCACACATTTGAATCAAACTTGTAAAACGAACTGTGCATGCTAGTATTCTACTTTTAAGCTTATTCTTTGATTCTAAGCTTATTTTTGAATTCTAATGACATGGAGACGATTATATGTGTTAGCGTTGTCATAAAAGAAAACCAAATGTCATTTCTAACCACACTCATTCCACAACATTCACACATTTGAATCAAACTTGTAAAACGAACTGCGCATGCTAGTATTCTACTTTTAAGCTTATTCTTTGATTCTAATCTTATTTTTGAATTCTAATGATATGGAAACGATTATATGGGTTAGGGTTGTCATAAAAGTAAACCAAATGTCATTTTTAACCACACTCATTCCACAACATTCACACATTTGAATCAAATTTGTAAAACGAACAATGCAGGCTTGTATTCTACTTTTAAGCTTATTTTTTTATTCTAAGCTTATTTTTGAATTCTACTGACATGGAGACGATTATATGTGTTAGGGTTGTCATAAAAGTACACCAAATGTCATTTCTTACCACACTCATTCCACAACATTCACACATTTGAATCAAACTTGTAAAACGAACTGTGCATGCTAGTATTCTACTTTTAAGCTTATTCTTTGATTCTAAGCTTATTTTTGAATTCTAATGACATGGAGACGATTATATGTGTTAGCGTTGTCATAAAAGAAAACCAAATGTCATTTCTAACCACACTCATTCCACAACATTCACACATTTGAATCAAACTCGTAAAACGAACTGTGCATGCTAGTTTTCTAATTTTAAGCTTATTCTTTAATTCTAAGCTTATTTTTGAATTCTAATGACGTGGAGACGATTATATGTGTTAGGGTTGTCATAAAAGTAAACCAAATGTCATTTCTTACCAAACTCATTCCACAACATTCACACATTTGAATCAAACTTGTAAAACGAACTGTGCATGCTTGTATTCTACTTTTAAGCTTATTTTTTGATTCTAAGCTTATTTTTGAATTCTAATGACATGGAGACGATTATATGTGTTAGGGTTGTCATAAAAGTACACCAAATGTCATTTCTTACCACACTCATTCCACAACATTCACACATTTGAATCAAACTTGTAAAACGAACTGTGCATGCTAGTATTCTACTTTTAAGCTTATTCTTTGATTCTAAGCTTATTTTTGAATTCTAATGACATGGAGACGATTATATGTGTTAGGGTTGTCATAAAAGTAATCCAAATGTGATTTCTAACCACATTCATTCCACAACATTCACACATTTGAATCAAACTTGTAAAACATACTGTGCATGCTAGTATTCTACTTTTAAGCTTATTCTTTGATTCTAATCTTATTTTTGAATTCTAATGACATGGAGACGATTATATGGGTTAGGGTTGTCATAAAAGTAAACCAAATGTCATTTCTAACCACACTCATTCCACAACATTCACACATTTGAATCAAAATTGTAAAACGAACTGTGCATGCTAGTATTCTACTTTTAAGCTTATTTTTGCATTCTAATGACATGGAGACGATTGTATACGTTAAGGTTGTTGTAAAAGTGAACCAAATGTCATTTCTAACCACACTCATTCCACAACATTCACAAATTTGAATCAAACTTGTAAAACGAACTGTGCATGCTTGTATTCTACTTTTAAGCTTATTTTTTTTATTCTAAGCTTATTTTTGAATTCTAATGACATGGGGACGATTATATGTGTTAGGGTTGTCATAAAAGTAAACCAAATGTCATTTTTAACCACACTCATTCCACAACATTCACACATTTGAATCAAACTTGTAAAACGTACTATACATGCTAGTTTTCTACTTTTAAGCTTATTCTTTAATTCTATGCTTATTTTTGCATTCTTATGACATGGAGACGAGTATATGCGTTAAGGTTGTTGTAAAAGTGAACCAAATGTCATTTCTAACCACACTGATTCCACAACATTCACACATTTGAATCAAACTTGTAAAACGAACTGTGCAGGCTTGTATTCTACTTTTAAGCTTATTCTTTGATTCTAAGCTTATTTTTGAATTCTAATGACGTGGATACGATTATATGTGTTAGGGTTGTCATAAAAGTAAACCAAATGTCATTTCTTACCAAACTCATCCCACAACATTCACACATTTGAATCAAAATTGTAAAACGAACTGTGCATGCTAGTATTCTACTTTTAAGCTTATTTTTGCATTCTAATGACATGGAGACGATTGTATACGTTAAGGTTGTTGTAAAAGTGAACCAAATGTCATTTCTAACCACACTCATTCCACAACATTCACAAATTTGAATCAAACTTGTAAAACGAACTGTGCATGCTTGTATTCCACTTTTAAGCATATTTTTTTATTCTAATCGTATTTTGGAATTCTAATGACCTGGAGACGATTATATGTGTTAGGGTTGTCATAAAAGTACACCAAATGTCATTTCTTACCACACTCATTCCACAACATTCACACATTTGAATCAAACTTGTAAAACGAACTGTGCATGCTAGTATTCTACTTTTAAGCTTATTCTTTGATTCTAATCTTATTTTTGAATTCTAATGACGTGGATACAATTACATGTGTTAGGGTTGTCATAAAAGTAAACCAAATGTCATTTCTTACCAAACTCATTCCACAACATTCACACATTTGAATCAAACTTGTAAAACGAACTGTGCATGCTTGTATTCCACTTTTAAGCTTATTTTTTTATTCTAATCTTATTTTGGAATTCTAATGACCTGGAGACGATTATATGTGTTAGGGTTGTCATAAAAGTACACCAAATGTCATTTCTTACCACACTCATTCCACAACATTCACACATTTGAATCAAACTTGTAAAACGAACTGTGCATGCTAGTATTCTACTTTTAAGCTTATTCTTTGATTCTAAGCTTATTTTTGAATTCTAATGACATGGAGACGATTATATGTGTTAGGGTTGTCATAAAAGTAATCCAAATGTGATTTCTAACCACATTCATTCCACAACATTCACACATTTGAATCAAACTTGTAAAACAAACTGTGCATGCTAGTATTCTACTTTTAAGCTTATTCTTTGATTCTAATCTTATTTTTGAATTCTAATGACATGGAGACGATTATATGGGTTAGGGTTGTCATAAAAGTAAACCAAATGTCATTTTTAACCACACTCATTCCACAACATTCACACATTTGAATCAAACTTGTAAAACGAACAGTGCAGGCTTGTATTCTACTTTTAAGCTTATTTTTTTATTCTAAGCTTATTTTTGAATTCTAATGACATGGAGACGATTATATGTGTTAGGGTTGTCATAAAAGTAAACCAAATGTCATTTCTTACCAAACTCATTCCACAACATTCACACATTTGAATCAAACTTGTAAAACGAACTGTGCATGCTTGTATTCTACTTTTAAGCTTATTTTTTGATTCTAAGCTTATTTTTGAATTCTAATGACATGGAGACGATTATATGTGTTAGGGTTGTCATAAAAGTACACCAAATGTCATTTCTTACCACACTCATTCCACAACATTCACACGTTTGAATCAAACTTGTAAAACGAACTCTGCATGCTAGTATTCTACTTTTAAGCTTATTCTTTGATTCTAAGCTTATTTTTGAATTCTAATGACATGGAGACGATTATATGTGTTAGCGTTGTCATAAAAGTAAACTAAATGTCATTTCTAACCACACTCATTCCACAACATTCACACATTTGAATCAAACTCGTAAAACGAACTGTGCATGCTAGTTTTCTACTTTTAAGCTTATTCTTTAATTCTAAGCTTATTTTTGAATTCTAATGACGTGGAGACGATTATATGTGTTAGGGTTGTCATAAAAGTAAACCAAATGTCATTTCTTACCAAACTCATTCCACAACATTCACACATTTGAATCAAACTTGTAAAACGAACTTTGCATGCTTGTATTCTACTTTTAAGCTTATTCTTTGATTCTAAGCTTATTTTTGCATTCTAATGACATGGAGACGAATGTATGCGTTAAGGTTGTTGTAAAAGTGAACCAAATGTCATTTCTAACCACACTCATTCCACAACATTCACAAATTTGAATCAAACTTGTAAAACGAACTGTGCATGCTTGTATTCTACTTTTAAGCTTATTTTTTTATTCTAAGCTTATTTTTTAATTCTAATGACATGGAGACGATTATATGTGTCAGGGGTGTCATAAAAGTAAACCAAATGTCATTTTTAACCACACTCATTCCACAACATTCACACATTTGAATCAAACTTGTAAAACGAACTGTGCATGCTAGTATTCTACTTTTAAGCTTATTCTTTGATTCTAAGCTTATTTTTGAATTCTAATGACATGGAGACGATTATATGTGTTAGCGTTGTCATAAAAGAAAACCAAATGTCATTTCTAACCACACTCATTCCACAACATTCACACATTTGAATCAAACTTGTAAAACGAACTGCGCATGCTAGTATTCTACTTTTAAGCTTATTCTTTGATTCTAATCTTTTTTTTGAATTCTAATGATATGGAAACGATTATATGGGTTAGGGTTGTCATAAAAGTAAACCAAATGTCATTTTTAACCACACTCATTCCACAACATTCACACATTTGAATCAAATTTGTAAAACGAACAATGCAGGCTTGTATTCTACTTTTAAGCTTATTTTTTTTATTCTAAGCTTATTTTTGAATTCTAATGACATGGGGACGATTATATGTGTTAGGGTTGTCATAAAAGTAAACCAAATGTCATTTTTAACCACACTCATTCCACAACATTCACACATTTGAATCAAACTTGTAAAACGTACTATACATGCTAGTTTTCTACTTTTAAGCTTATTCTTTAATTCTATGCTTATTTTTGCATTCTTATGACATGGAGACGAGTATATGCGTTAAGGTTGTTGTAAAAGTGAACCAAATGTCATTTCTAACCACACTGATTCCACAACATTCACACATTTGAATCAAACTTGTAAAACGAACTGTGCAGGCTTGTATTCTACTTTTAAGCTTATTCTTTGATTCTAAGCTTATTTTTGAATTCTAATGACGTGGATACGATTATATGTGTTAGGGTTGTCATAAAAGTAAACCAAATGTCATTTCTTACCAAACTCATCCCACAACATTCACACATTTGAATCAAAATTGTAAAACGAACTGTGCATGCTAGTATTCTACTTTTAAGCTTATTTTTGCATTCTAATGACATGGAGACGATTGTATACGTTAAGGTTGTTGTAAAAGTGAACCAAATGTCATTTCTAACCACACTCATTCCACAACATTCACAAATTTGAATCAAACTTGTAAAACGAACTGTGCATGCTTGTATTCCACTTTTAAGCATATTTTTTTATTCTAATCGTATTTTGGAATTCTAATGACCTGGAGACGATTATATGTGTTAGGGTTGTCATAAAAGTACACCAAATGTCATTTCTTACCACACTCATTCCACAACATTCACACATTTGAATCAAACTTGTAAAACGAACTGTGCATGCTAGTATTCTACTTTTAAGCTTATTCTTTGATTCTAATCTTATTTTTGAATTCTAATGACGTGGATACAATTACATGTGTTAGGGTTGTCATAAAAGTAAACCAAATGTCATTTCTTACCAAACTCATTCCACAACATTCACACATTTGAATCAAACTTGTAAAACGAACTGTGCATGCTTGTATTCCACTTTTAAGCTTATTTTTTTATTCTAATCTTATTTTGGAATTCTAATGACCTGGAGACGATTATATGTGTTAGGGTTGTCATAAAAGTACACCAAATGTCATTTCTTACCACACTCATTCCACAACATTCACACATTTGAATCAAACTTGTAAAACGAACTGTGCATGCTAGTATTCTACTTTTAAGCTTATTCTTTGATTCTAAGCTTATTTTTGAATTCTAATGACATGGAGACGATTATATGTGTTAGGGTTGTCATAAAAGTAATCCAAATGTGATTTCTAACCACATTCATTCCACAACATTCACACATTTGAATCAAACTTGTAAAACAAACTGTGCATGCTAGTATTCTACTTTTAAGCTTATTCTTTGATTCTAATCTTATTTTTGAATTCTAATGACATGGAGACGATTATATGGGTTAGGGTTGTCATAAAAGTAAACCAAATGTCATTTTTAACCACACTCATTCCACAACATTCACACATTTGAATCAAACTTGTAAAACGAACAGTGCAGGCTTGTATTCTACTTTTAAGCTTATTTTTTTATTCTAAGCTTATTTTTGAATTCTAATGACATGGAGACGATTATATGTGTTAGGGTTGTCATAAAAGTAAACCAAATGTCATTTCTTACCAAACTCATTCCACAACATTCACACATTTGAATCAAACTTGTAAAACGAACTGTGCATGCTTGTATTCTACTTTTAAGCTTATTTTTTGATTCTAAGCTTATTTTTGAATTCTAATGACATGGAGACGATTATATGTGTTAGGGTTGTCATAAAAGTACACCAAATGTCATTTCTTACCACACTCATTCCACAACATTCACACGTTTGAATCAAACTTGTAAAACGAACTCTGCATGCTAGTATTCTACTTTTAAGCTTATTCTTTGATTCTAAGCTTATTTTTGAATTCTAATGACATGGAGACGATTATATGTGTTAGCGTTGTCATAAAAGTAAACTAAATGTCATTTCTAACCACACTCATTCCACAACATTCACACATTTGAATCAAACTCGTAAAACGAACTGTGCATGCTAGTTTTCTACTTTTAAGCTTATTCTTTAATTCTAAGCTTATTTTTGAATTCTAATGACGTGGAGACGATTATATGTGTTAGGGTTGTCATAAAAGTAAACCAAATGTCATTTCTTACCAAACTCATTCCACAACATTCACACATTTGAATCAAACTTGTAAAACGAACTTTGCATGCTTGTATTCTACTTTTAAGCTTATTCTTTGATTCTAAGCTTATTTTTGCATTCTAATGACATGGAGACGAATGTATGCGTTAAGGTTGTTGTAAAAGTGAACCAAATGTCATTTCTAACCACACTCATTCCACAACATTCACAAATTTGAATCAAACTTGTAAAACGAACTGTGCATGCTTGTATTCTACTTTTAAGCTTATTTTTTTATTCTAAGCTTATTTTTTAATTCTAATGACATGGAGACGATTATATGTGTCAGGGGTGTCATAAAAGTAAACCAAATGTCATTTTTAACCACACTCATTCCACAACATTCACACATTTGAATCAAACTTGTAAAACGAACTGTGCATGCTAGTATTCTACTTTTAAGCTTATTCTTTGATTCTAAGCTTATTTTTGAATTCTAATGACATGGAGACGATTATATGTGTTAGCGTTGTCATAAAAGAAAACCAAATGTCATTTCTAACCACACTCATTCCACAACATTCACACATTTGAATCAAACTTGTAAAACGAACTGCGCATGCTAGTATTCTACTTTTAAGCTTATTCTTTGATTCTAATCTTTTTTTTGAATTCTAATGATATGGAAACGATTATATGGGTTAGGGTTGTCATAAAAGTAAACCAAATGTCATTTTTAACCACACTCATTCCACAACATTCACACATTTGAATCAAATTTGTAAAACGAACAATGCAGGCTTGTATTCTACTTTTAAGCTTATTTTTTTATTCTAAGCTTATTTTTGAATTCTACTGACATGGAGACGATTATATGTGTTAGGGTTGTCATAAAAGTACACCAAATGTCATTTCTTACCACACTCATTCCACAACATTCACACATTTGAATCAAACTTGTAAAACGAACTGTGCATGCTAGTATTCTACTTTTAAGCTTATTCTTTGATTCTAAGCTTATTTTTGAATTCTAATGACATGGAGACGATTATATGTGTTAGCGTTGTCATAAAAGAAAACCAAATGTCATTTCTAACCACACTCATTCCACAACATTCACACATTTGAATCAAACTCGTAAAACGAACTGTGCATGCTAGTTTTCTAATTTTAAGCTTATTCTTTAATTCTAAGCTTATTTTTGAATTCTAATGACGTGGAGACGATTATATGTGTTAGGGTTGTCATAAAAGTAAACCAAATGTCATTTCTTACCAAACTCATTCCACAACATTCACACATTTGAATCAAACTTGTAAAACGAACTGTGCATGCTTGTATTCTACTTTTAAGCTTATTTTTTTATTCTAAGCTTATTTTTGAATTCTAATGACATGGAGACGATTATATGTGTTAGGGTTGTCATAAAAGTACACCAAATGTCATTTCTTACCACACTCATTCCACAACATTCACACATTTGAATCAAACTTCTAAAACGAACTGTGCATGCTTGTATTCTACTTTTAAGCTTATTTTTTTATTCTAAGCTTATTTTTTAATTCTAATGACATGGAGACGATTATATGTGTCAGGGGTGTCATAAAAGTAAACCAAATGTCATTTTTAACCACACTCATTCCACAACATTCACACATTTGAATCAAACTTGTAAAACGAACTGTGCATGCTAGTATTCTACTTTTAAGCTTATTCTTTGATTCTAAGCTTATTTTTGAATTCTAATGACATGGAGACGATTATATGTGTTAGCGTTGTCATAAAAGAAAACCAAATGTCATTTCTAACCACACTCATTCCACAACATTCACACATTTGAATCAAACTTGTAAAACGAACTGCGCATGCTAGTATTCTACTTTTAAGCTTATTCTTTGATTCTAATCTTATTTTTGAATTCTAATGATATGGAAACGATTATATGGGTTAGGGTTGTCATAAAAGTAAACCAAATGTCATTTTTAACCACACTCATTCCACAACATTCACACATTTGAATCAAATTTGTAAAACGAACAATGCAGGCTTGTATTCTACTTTTAAGCTTATTTTTTTATTCTAAGCTTATTTTTGAATTCTACTGACATGGAGACGATTATATGTGTTAGGGTTGTCATAAAAGTACACCAAATGTCATTTCTTACCACACTCATTCCACAACATTCACACATTTGAATCAAACTTGTAAAACGAACTGTGCATGCTAGTATTCTACTTTTAAGCTTATTCTTTGATTCTAAGCTTATTTTTGAATTCTAATGACATGGAGACGATTATATGTGTTAGCGTTGTCATAAAAGAAAACCAAATGTCATTTCTAACCACACTCATTCCACAACATTCACACATTTGAATCAAACTCGTAAAACGAACTGTGCATGCTAGTTTTCTAATTTTAAGCTTATTCTTTAATTCTAAGCTTATTTTTGAATTCTAATGACGTGGAGACGATTATATGTGTTAGGGTTGTCATAAAAGTAAACCAAATGTCATTTCTTACCAAACTCATTCCACAACATTCACACATTTGAATCAAACTTGTAAAACGAACTGTGCATGCTTGTATTCTACTTTTAAGCTTATTTTTTGATTCTAAGCTTATTTTTGAATTCTAATGACATGGAGACGATTATATGTGTTAGGGTTGTCATAAAAGTACACCAAATGTCATTTCTTACCACACTCATTCCACAACATTCACACATTTGAATCAAACTTGTAAAACGAACTGTGCATGCTAGTATTCTACTTTTAAGCTTATTCTTTGATTCTAAGCTTATTTTTGAATTCTAATGACATGGAGACGATTATATGTGTTAGGGTTGTCATAAAAGTAATCCAAATGTGATTTCTAACCACATTCATTCCACAACATTCACACATTTGAATCAAACTTGTAAAACATACTGTGCATGCTAGTATTCTACTTTTAAGCTTATTCTTTGATTCTAATCTTATTTTTGAATTCTAATGACATGGAGACGATTATATGGGTTAGGGTTGTCATAAAAGTAAACCAAATGTCATTTCTAACCACACTCATTCCACAACATTCACACATTTGAATCAAAATTGTAAAACGAACTGTGCATGCTAGTATTCTACTTTTAAGCTTATTTTTGCATTCTAATGACATGGAGACGATTGTATACGTTAAGGTTGTTGTAAAAGTGAACCAAATGTCATTTCTAACCACACTCATTCCACAACATTCACAAATTTGAATCAAACTTGTAAAACGAACTGTGCATGCTTGTATTCTACTTTTAAGCTTATTTTTTTTATTCTAAGCTTATTTTTGAATTCTAATGACATGGGGACGATTATATGTGTTAGGGTTGTCATAAAAGTAAACCAAATGTCATTTTTAACCACACTCATTCCACAACATTCACACATTTGAATCAAACTTGTAAAACGTACTATACATGCTAGTTTTCTACTTTTAAGCTTATTCTTTAATTCTATGCTTATTTTTGCATTCTTATGACATGGAGACGAGTATATGCGTTAAGGTTGTTGTAAAAGTGAACCAAATGTCATTTCTAACCACACTGATTCCACAACATTCACACATTTGAATCAAACTTGTAAAACGAACTGTGCAGGCTTGTATTCTACTTTTAAGCTTATTCTTTGATTCTAAGCTTATTTTTGAATTCTAATGACGTGGATACGATTATATGTGTTAGGGTTGTCATAAAAGTAAACCAAATGTCATTTCTTACCAAACTCATCCCACAACATTCACACATTTGAATCAAAATTGTAAAACGAACTGTGCATGCTAGTATTCTACTTTTAAGCTTATTTTTGCATTCTAATGACATGGAGACGATTGTATACGTTAAGGTTGTTGTAAAAGTGAACCAAATGTCATTTCTAACCACACTCATTCCACAACATTCACAAATTTGAATCAAACTTGTAAAACGAACTGTGCATGCTTGTATTCCACTTTTAAGCATATTTTTTTATTCTAATCGTATTTTGGAATTCTAATGACCTGGAGACGATTATATGTGTTAGGGTTGTCATAAAAGTACTCCAAATGTCATTTCTTACCACACTCATTCCACAACATTCACACATTTGAATCAAACTTGTAAAACGAACTGTGCATGCTAGTATTCTACTTTTAAGCTTATTCTTTGATTCTAATCTTATTTTTGAATTCTAATGACGTGGATACAATTACATGTGTTAGGGTTGTCATAAAAGTAAACCAAATGTCATTTCTTACCAAACTCATTCCACAACATTCACACATTTGAATCAAACTTGTAAAACGAACTGTGCATGCTTGTATTCCACTTTTAAGCTTATTTTTTTATTCTAATCTTATTTTGGAATTCTAATGACCTGGAGACGATTATATGTGTTAGGGTTGTCATAAAAGTACACCAAATGTCATTTCTTACCACACTCATTCCACAACATTCACACATTTGAATCAAACTTGTAAAACGAACTGTGCATGCTAGTATTCTACTTTTAAGCTTATTCTTTGATTCTAAGCTTATTTTTGAATTCTAATGACATGGAGACGATTATATGTGTTAGGGTTGTCATAAAAGTAATCCAAATGTGATTTCTAACCACATTCATTCCACAACATTCACACATTTGAATCAAACTTGTAAAACAAACTGTGCATGCTAGTATTCTACTTTTAAGCTTATTCTTTGATTCTAATCTTATTTTTGAATTCTAATGACATGGAGACGATTATATGGGTTAGGGTTGTCATAAAAGTAAACCAAATGTCATTTTTAACCACACTCATTCCACAACATTCACACATTTGAATCAAACTTGTAAAACGAACAGTGGAGGCTTGTATTCTACTTTTAAGCTTATTTTTTTATTCTAAGCTTATTTTTGAATTCTAATGACATGGAGACGATTATATGTGTTAGGGTTGTCATAAAAGTAAACCAAATGTCATTTCTTACCAAACTCATTCCACAACATTCACACATTTGAATCAAACTTGTAAAACGAACTGTGCATGCTTGTATTCTACTTTTAAGCTTATTTTTTGATTCTAAGCTTATTTTTGAATTCTAATGACATGGAGACGATTATATGTGTTAGGGTTGTCATAAAAGTACACCAAATGTCATTTCTTACCACACTCATTCCACAACATTCACACGTTTGAATCAAACTTGTAAAACGAACTCTGCATGCTAGTATTCTACTTTTAAGCTTATTCTTTGATTCTAAGCTTATTTTTGAATTCTAATGACATGGAGACGATTATATGTGTTAGCGTTGTCATAAAAGTAAACTAAATGTCATTTCTAACCACACTCATTCCACAACATTCACACATTTGAATCAAACTCGTAAAACGAACTGTGCATGCTAGTTTTCTACTTTTAAGCTTATTCTTTAATTCTAAGCTTATTTTTGAATTCTAATGACGTGGAGACGATTATATGTGTTAGGGTTGTCATAAAAGTAAACCAAATGTCATTTCTTACCAAACTCATTCCACAACATTCACACATTTGAATCAAACTTGTAAAACGAACTTTGCATGCTTGTATTCTACTTTTAAGCTTATTCTTTGATTCTAATGACATGGAGACGATTATATGTGTTAGGGTTGTCCTAAAAGTAA
Source organism: Spergularia bocconei (assembly GCA_963457585.1). Taxonomy (NCBI): domain Eukaryota; kingdom Viridiplantae; phylum Streptophyta; class Magnoliopsida; order Caryophyllales; family Caryophyllaceae; genus Spergularia; species Spergularia bocconei. Next base: position 6,649,426 of record OY734959.1, read on the forward strand.
ACCAAATGTCATTTTTAACCACACTCATTCCACAACATTCACACATTTGAATCAAAATTGTAAAACGAACTGTGCATGCTAGTATTCTACTTTTAAGCTTATTCTTTGATTCTAAGCTTATTTTTGCATTCTAATGACATGGAGACGAATGTATGCGTTAAGGTTGTTGTAAAAGTGAACCAAATGTCATTTCTAACCACACTCATTCCACAACATTCACAAATTTGAATCAAACTTGTAAAACGAACTGTGCATGCTTGTATTCTACTTTTAAGCTTATTTTTTTATTCTAAGCTTATTTTTTAATTCTAATGACATGGAGAGGATTATATGTGTCAGGGGTGTCATAAAAGTAAACCAAATGTCATTTTTAACCACACTCATTCCACAACATTCACACATTTGAATCAAACTTGTAAAACGAACTGTGCATGCTAGTATTCTACTTTTAAGCTTATTCTTTGATTCTAAGCTTATTTTTGAATTCTAATGACATGGAGACGATTATATGTGTTAGCGTTGTCATAAAAGAAAACCAAATGTCATTTCTAACCACACTCATTCCACAACATTCACACATTTGAATCAAACTTGTAAAACGAACTGCGCATGCTAGTATTCTACTTTTAAGCTTATTCTTTGATTCTAATCTTTTTTTTGAATTCTAATGATATGGAAACGATTATATGGGTTAGGGTTGTCATAAAAGTAAACCAAATGTCATTTTTAACCACACTCATTCCACAACATTCACACATTTGAATCAAATTTGTAAAACGAACAATGCAGGCTTGTATTCTACTTTTAAGCTTATTTTTTTATTCTAAGCTTATTTTTGAATTCTACTGACATGGAGACGATTATATGTGTTAGGGTTGTCATAAAAGTACACCAAATGTCATGTCTTACCACACTCATTCCACAACATTCACACATTTGAATCAAACTTGTAAAACGAACTGTGCATGCTAGTATTCTACTTTTAAGCTTATTCTTTGATTCTAAGCTTATTTTTGAATTGTAATGACATGGAGACGATTATATGTGTTAGCGTTGTCATAAAAGAAAACCAAATGTCATTTCTAACCACACTCATTCCACAACATTCACACATTTGAATCAAACTCGTAAAACGAACTGTGCATGCTAGTTTTCTAATTTTAAGCTTATTCTTTAATTCTAAGCTTATTTTTGAATTCTAATGACGTGGAGACGATTATATGTGTTAGGGTTGTCATAAAAGTAAACCAAATGTCATTTCTTACCAAACTCATTCCACAACATTCACACATTTGAATCAAACTTGTAAAACGAACTGTGCATGCTTGTATTCTACTTTTAAGCTTATTTTTTGATTCTAAGCTTATTTTTGAATTCTAATGACATGGAGACGATTATATGTGTTAGGGTTGTCATAAAAGTACACCAAATGTCATTTCTTACCACACTCATTCCACAACATTCACACATTTGAATCAAACTTCTAAAACGAACTGTGCATGCTTGTATTCTACTTTTAAGCTTATTTTTTTATTCTAAGCTTATTTTTTAATTCTAATGACATGGAGACGATTATATGTGTCAGGGGTGTCATAAAAGTAAACCAAATGTCATTTTTAACCACACTCATTCCACAACATTCACACATTTGAATCAAACTTGTAAAACGAACTGTGCATGCTAGTATTCTACTTTTAAGCTTATTCTTTGATTCTAAGCTTATTTTTGAATTCTAATGACATGGAGACGATTATATGTGTTAGCGTTGTCATAAAAGAAAACCAAATGTCATTTCTAACCACACTCATTCCACAACATTCACACATTTGAATCAAACTTGTAAAACGAACTGTGCAGGCTTGTATTCTACTTTTAAGCTTATTCTTTGATTCTAAGCTTATTTTTGAATTCTAATGACGTGGATACGATTATATGTGTTAGGGTTGTCATAAAAGTAAACCAAATGTCATTTCTTACCAAACTCATCCCACAACATTCACACATTTGAATCAAAATTGTAAAACGAACTGTGCATGCTAGTATTCTACTTTTAAGCTTATTTTTGCATTCTAATGACATGGAGACGATTGTATACGTTAAGGTTGTTGTAAAAGTGAACCAAATGTCATTTCTACCCACACTCATTCCACAACATTCACAAATTTGAATCAAACTTGTAAAACGAACTGTGCATGCTTGTATTCCACTTTTAAGCATATTTTTTTATTCTAATCGTATTTTGGAATTCTAATGACCTGGAGACGATTATATGTGTTAGGGTTGTCATAAAAGTACACCAAATGTCATTTCTTACCACACTCATTCCACAACATTCACACATTTGAATCAAACTTGTAAAACGAACTGTGCATGCTAGTATTCTACTTTTAAGCTTATTCTTTGATTCTAATCTTATTTTTGAATTCTAATGACGTGGATACAATTACATGTGTTAGGGTTGTCATAAAAGTAAACCAAATGTCATTTCTTACCAAACTCATTCCACAACATTCACACATTTGAATCAAACTTGTAAAACGAACTGTGCATGCTTGTATTCCACTTTTAAGCTTATTTTTTTATTCTAATCTTATTTTGGAATTCTAATGACCTGGAGACGATTATATGTGTTAGGGTTGTCATAAAAGTACACCAAATGTCATTTCTTACCACACTCATTCCACAACATTCACACATTTGAATCAAACTTGTAAAACGAACTGTGCATGCTAGTATTCTACTTTTAAGCTTATTCTTTGATTCTAAGCTTATTTTTGAATTCTAATGACATGGAGACGATTATATGTGTTAGGGTTGTCATAAAAGTAATCCAAATGTGATTTCTAACCACATTCATTCCACAACATTCACACATTTGAATCAAACTTGTAAAACAAACTGTGCATGCTAGTATTCTACTTTTAAGCTTATTCTTTGATTCTAATCTTATTTTTGAATTCTAATGACATGGAGACGATTATATGGGTTAGGGTTGTCATAAAAGTAAACCAAATGTCATTTTTAACCACACTCATTCCACAACATTCACACATTTGAATCAAACTTGTAAAACGAACAGTGCAGGCTTGTATTCTACTTTTAAGCTTATTTTTTTATTCTAAGCTTATTTTTGAATTCTAATGACATGGAGACGATTATATGTGTTAGGGTTGTCATAAAAGTAAACCAAATGTCATTTCTTACCAAACTCATTCCACAACATTCACACATTTGAATCAAACTTGTAAAACGAACTGTGCATGCTTGTATTCTACTTTTAAGCTTATTTTTTGATTCTAAGCTTATTTTTGAATTCTAATGACATGGAGACGATTATATGTGTTAGGGTTGTCATAAAAGTACACCAAATGTCATTTCTTACCACACTCATTCCACAACATTCACACATTTGAATCAAACTTCTAAAACGAACTGTGCATGCTTGTATTCTACTTTTAAGCTTATTTTTTTATTCTAAGCTTATTTTTTAATTCTAATGACATGGAGACGATTATATGTGTCAGGGGTGTCATAAAAGTAAACCAAATGTCATTTTTAACCACACTCATTCCACAACATTCACACATTTGAATCAAACTTGTAAAACGAACTGTGCATGCTAGTATTCTACTTTTAAGCTTATTCTTTGATTCTAAGCTTATTTTTGAATTCTAATGACATGGAGACGGTTATATGTGTTAGAGTTGTCATAAAAGAAAACCAAATGTCATTTCTAACCACACTCATTCCACAATATTCACACATTTGAATCAAACTTGTAAAACGAACTGCGCATGCTAGTATTCTACTTTTAAGCTTATTCTTTGATTCTAATCTTATTTTTGAATTCTAATGATATGGAAACGATTATATGGGTTAGGGTTGTCATAAAAGTAAACCAAATGTCATTTTTAACCACACTCATTCCACAACATTCACACATTTGAATCAAATTTGTAAAACGAACAATGCAGGCTTGTATTCTACTTTTAAGCTTATTTTTTTATTCTAAGCTTATTTTTGAATTCTACTGACATGGAGACGATTATATGTGTTAGGGTTGTCATAAAAGTACACCAAATGTCATTTCTTACCACACTCATTCCACAACATTCACACATTTGAATCAAACTTGTAAAACGAACTGTGCATGCTAGTATTCTACTTTTAAGCTTATTCTTTGATTCTAAGCTTATTTTTGAATTCTAATGACATGGAGACGATTATATGTGTTAGCGTTGTCATAAAAGAAAACCAAATGTCATTTCTAACCACACTCATTCCACAACATTCACACATTTGAATCAAACTCGTAAAACGAACTGTGCATGCTAGTTTTCTAATTTTAAGCTTATTCTTTAATTCTAAGCTTATTTTTGAATTCTAATGACGTGGAGACGATTATATGTGTTAGGGTTGTCATAAAAGTAAACCAAATGTCATTTCTTACCAAACTCATTCCACAACATTCACACCTTTGAATCAAACTTGTAAAACGAACTGTGCATGCTTGTATTCTACTTTTAAGCTTATTTTTTGATTCTAAGCTTATTTTTGAATTCTAATGACATGGAGACGATTATATGTGTTAGGGTTGTCATAAAAGTACACCAAATGTCATTTCTTACCACACTCATTCCACAACATTCACACGTTTGAATCAAACTTGTAAAACGAACTCTGCATGCTAGTATTCTACTTTTAAGCTTATTCTTTGATTCTAAGCTTATTTTTGAATTCTAATGACATGGAGACGATTATATGTGTTAGCGTTGTCATAAAAGTAAACTAAATGTCATTTCTAACCACACTCATTCCACAACATTCACACATTTGAATCAAACTCGTAAAACGAACTGTGCATGCTAGTTTTCTACTTTTAAGCTTATTCTTTAATTCTAAGCTTATTTTTGAATTCTAATGACGTGGAGACGATTATATGTGTTAGGGTTGTCATAAAAGTAAACCAAATGTCATTTCTTACCAAACTCATTCCACAACATTCACACATTTGAATCAAACTTGTAAAACGAACTTTGCATGCTTGTATTCTACTTTTAAGCTTATTCTTTGATTCTAATGACATGGAGACGATTATATGTGTTAGGGTTGTCCTAAAAGTAAACCAAATGTCATTTTTAACCACACTCATTCCACAACATTCACACATTTGAATCAAAATTGTAAAACGAACTGTGCATGCTAGTATTCTACTTTTAAGCTTATTCTTTGATTCTAAGCTTATTTTTGCATTCTAATGACATGGAGACGAATGTATGCGTTAAGGTTGTTGTAAAAGTGAACCAAATGTCATTTCTAACCACACTCATTCCACAACATTCACAAATTTGAATCAAACTTGTAAAACGAACTGTGCATGCTTGTATTCTACTTTTAAGCTTATTTTTTTATTCTAAGCTTATTTTTTAATTCTAATGACATGGAGACGATTATATGTGTCAGGGGTGTCTTAAAAGTAAACCAAATGTCATTTTTAACCACACTCATTCCACAACATTCACACATTTGAATCAAACTTGTAAAACGAACTGTGCATGCTAGTATTCTACTTTTAAGCTTATTCTTTGATTCTAAGCTTATTTTTGAATTCTAATGACATGGAGACGATTATATGTGTTAGCGTTGTCATAAAAGAAAACCAAATGTCATTTCTAACCACACTCATTCCACAACATTCACACATTTGAATCAAACTCGTAAAACGAACTGTGCATGCTAGTTTTCTAATTTTAAGCTTATTCTTTAATTCTAAGCTTATTTTTGAATTCTAATGACGTGGAGACGATTATATGTGTTAGGGTTGTCATAAAAGTAAACCAAATGTCATTTCTTACCAAACTCATTCCACAACATTCACACATTTGAATCAAACTTGTAAAACGAACTGTGCATGCTTGTATTCTACTTTTAAGCTTATTTTTTGATTCTAAGCTTATTTTTGAATTCTAATGACATGGAGACGATTATATGTGTTAGGGTTGTCATAAAAGTACACCAAATGTCATTTCTTACCACACTCATTCCACAACATTCACACATTTGAATCAAACTTCTAAAACGAACTGTGCATGCTTGTATTCTACTTTTAAGCTTATTTTTTTATTCTAAGCTTATTTTTTAATTCTAATGACATGGAGACGATTATATGTGTCAGGGGTGTCATAAAAGTAAACCAAATGTCATTTTTAACCACACTCATTCCACAACATTCACACATTTGAATCAAACTTGTAAAACGAACTGTGCATGCTAGTATTCTACTTTTAAGCTTATTCTTTGATTCTAAGCTTATTTTTGAATTCTAATGACATGGAGACGATTATATGTGTTAGCGTTGTCATAAAAGAAAACCAAATGTCATTTCTAACCACACTCATTCCACAATATTCACACATTTGAATCAAACTTGTAAAACGAACTGCGCATGCTAGTATTCTACTTTTAAGCTTATTCTTTGATTCTAATCTTATTTTTGAATTCTAATGATATGGAAACGATTATATGGGTTAGGGTTGTCATAAAAGTAAACCAAATGTCATTTTTAACCACACTCATTCCACAACATTCACACATTTGAATCAAATTTGTAAAACGAACAATGCAGGCTTGTATTCTACTTTTAAGCTTATTTTTTTATTCTAAGCTTATTTTTGAATTCTACTGACATGGAGACGATTATATGTGTTAGGGTTGTCATAAAAGTACACCAAATGTCATTTCTTACCACACTCATTCCACAACATTCACACATTTGAATCAAACTTGTAAAACGAACTGTGCATGCTAGTATTCTACTTTTAAGCTTATTCTTTGATTCTAAGCTTATTTTTGAATTCTAATGACATGGAGACGATTATATGTGTTAGCGTTGTCATAAAAGAAAACCAAATGTAATTTCTAACCACACTCATTCCACAACATTCACACATTTGAATCAAACTCGTAAAACGAACTGTGCATGCTAGTTTTCTAATTTTAAGCTTATTCTTTAATTCTAAGCTTATTTTTGAATTCTAATGACGTGGAGACGATTATATGTGTTAGGGTTGTCATAAAAGTAAACCAAATGTCATTTCTTACCAAACTCATTCCACAACATTCACACATTTGAATCAAACTTGTAAAACGAACTGTGCATGCTTGTATTCTACTTTTAAGCTTATTTTTTGATTCTAAGCTTATTTTTGAATTCTAATGACATGGAGACGATTATATGTGTTAGGGTTGTCATAAAAGTACACCAAATGTCATTTCTTACCACACTCATTCCACAACATTCACACATTTGAATCAAACTTGTAAAACGAACTGTGCATGCTAGTATTCTACTTTTCAGCTTATTCTTTGATTCTAAGCTTATTTTTGAATTCTAATGACATGGAGACGATTATATGTGTTAGCGTTGTCATAAAAGTAAACCAAATGTCATTTCTAACCACACTCATTCCACAACATTCACACATTTGAATCAAACTCGTAAAACGAACTGTGCATGCTAGTTTTCTAATTTTAAGCTTATTCTTTAATTCTAAGCTTATTTTTGAATTCTAATGACGTGGAGACGATTATATGTGTTAGGGTTGTCATAAAAGTAAACCAAATGTCATTTCTTACCAAACTCATTCCACAACATTCACACATTTGAATCAAACTTGTAAAACGAACTGTGCATGCTTGTATTCTACTTTTAAGCTTATTTTTTGATTCTAAGCTTATTTTTGAATTCTAATGACATGGAGACGATTATATGTGTTAGGGTTGTCATAAAAGTACACCAAATGTCATTTCTTACCACACTCATTCCACAACATTCACACATTTGAATCAAACTTCTAAAACGAACTGTGCATGCTTGTATTCTACTTTTAAGCTTATTTTTTTATTCTAAGCTTATTTTTTAATTCTAATGACATGGAGACGATTATATGTGTCAGGGGTGTCATAAAAGTAAACCAAATGTCATTTTTAACCACACTCATTCCACAACATTCACACATTTGAATCAAACTTGTAAAACGAACTGTGCATGCTAGTATTCTACTTTTAAGCTTATTCTTTGATTCTAAGCTTATTTTTGAATTCTAATGACATGGAGACGATTATATGTGTTAGCGTTGTCATAAAAGAAAACCAAATGTCATTTCTAACCACACTCATTCCACAATATTCACACATTTGAATCAAACTTGTAAAACGAACTGCGCATGCTAGTATTCTACTTTTAAGCTTATTCTTTGATTCTAATCTTATTTTTGAATTCTAATGATATGGAAACGATTATATGGGTTAGGGTTGTCATAAAAGTAAACCAAATGTCATTTTTAACCACACTCATTCCACAACATTCACACATTTGAATCAAATTTGTAAAACGAACAATGCAGGCTTGTATTCTACTTTTAAGCTTATTTTTTTATTCTAAGCTTATTTTTGAATTCTACTGACATGGAGACGATTATATGTGTTAGGGTTGTCATAAAAGTACACCAAATGTCATTTCTTACCACACTCATTCCACAACATTCACACATTTGAATCAAACTTGTAAAACGAACTGTGCATGCTAGTATTCTACTTTTAAGCTTATTCTTTGATTCTAAGCTTATTTTTGAATTCTAATGACATGGAGACGATTATATGTGTTAGCGTTGTCATAAAAGAAAACCAAATGTAATTTCTAACCACACTCATTCCACAACATTCACACATTTGAATCAAACTCGTAAAACGAACTGTGCATGCTAGTTTTCTAATTTTAAGCTTATTCTTTAATTCTAAGCTTATTTTTGAATTCTAATGACGTGGAGACGATTATATGTGTTAGGGTTGTCATAAAAGTAAACCAAATGTCATTTCTTACCAAACTCATTCCACAACATTCACACATTTGAATCAAACTTGTAAAACGAACTGTGCATGCTTGTATTCTACTTTTAAGCTTATTTTTTGATTCTAAGCTTATTTTTGAATTCTAATGACATGGAGACGATTATATGTGTTAGGGTTGTCATAAAAGTACACCAAATGTCATTTCTTACCACACTCATTCCACAACATTCACACATTTGAATCAAACTTGTAAAACGAACTGTGCATGCTAGTATTCTACTTTTCAGCTTATTCTTTGATTCTAAGCTTATTTTTGAATTCTAATGACATGGAGACGATTATATGTGTTAGCGTTGTCATAAAAGTAAACCAAATGTCATTTCTAACCACACTCATTCCACAACATTCACACATTTGAATCAAACTCGTAAAACGAACTGTGCATGCTAGTTTTCTACTTTTAAGCTTATTCTTTAATGCTAAGCTTATTTTTGAATTCTAATGACGTGGAGACGATTATATGTGTTAGGGTTGTCATAAAAGTAAACCAAATGTCATTTCTAACCACACTCATTCCACAACATTCACACATTTGAATCAAAATTGTAAAACGAACTGTGCATGCTAGTATTCTACTTTTAAGCTTATTTTTGCATTCTAATGACATGGAGACGATTGTATACGTTAAGGTTGTTGTAAAAGTGAACCAAATGTCATTTCTAACCACACTCATTCCACAACATTCACAAATTTGAATCAAACTTGTAAAACGAACTGTGCATGCTTGTATTCTACTTTTAAGCTTATTTTTTTTATTCTAAGCTTATTTTTGAATTCTAATGACATGGGGACGATTATATGTGTTAGGGTTGTCATAAAAGTAAACCAAATGTCATTTTTAACCACACTCATTCCACAAGATTCACACATTTGAATCAAACTTGTAAAACGTACTATACATGCTAGTTTTCTACTTTTAAGCTTATTCTTTAATTCTATGCTTATTTTTGCATTCTTATGACATGAAGACGAGTATATACGTTAAGGTTGTTGTAAAAGTGAACCAAATGTCATTTCTAACCACACTGATTCCACAACATTCACACATTTGAATCAAACTTGTAAAACGAACTGTGCAGGCTTGTATTCTACTTTTAAGCTTATTCTTTGATTCTAAGCTTATTTTTGAATTCTAATGACGTGAATACGATTATATGTGTTAGGGTTGTCATAAAAGTAAACCAAATGTCATTTCTTACCAAACTCATCCCACAACATTCACACATTTGAATCAAAATTGTAAAACGAACTGTGCATGCTAGTATTCTACTTTTAAGCTTATTTTTGCATTCTAATGACATGGAGACGATTGTATACGTTAAGGTTGTTGTAAAAGTGAACCAAATGTCATTTCTAACCACACTCATTCCACAACATTCACAAATTTGAATCAAACTTGTAAAACGAACTGTGCATGCTTGTATTCCACTTTTAAGCATATTTTTTTATTCTAATCGTATTTTGGAATTCTAATGACCTGGAGACGATTATATGTGTTAGGGTTGTCATAAAAGTACACCAAATGTCATTTCTTACCACACTCATTCCACAACATTCACACATTTGAATCAAACTTGTAAAACGAACTGTGCATGCTAGTATTCTACTTTTAAGCTTATTCTTTGATTCTAAGCTTATTTTTGAATTCTAATGACATGGAGACGATTATATGTGTTAGCGTTGTCATAAAAGAAAACCAAATGTCATTTCTAACCACACTCATTCCACAACATTCACACATTTGAATCAAACTTGTAAAACGAACTGCGCATGCTAGTATTCTACTTTTAAGCTTATTCTTTGATTCTAATCTTATTTTTGAATTCTAATGATATGGAAACGATTATATGGGTTAGGGTTGTCATAAAAGTAAACCAAATGTCATTTTTAACCACACTCATTCCACAACATTCACACATTTGAATCAAATTTGTAAAACGAACAATGCAGGCTTGTATTCTACTTTTAAGCTTATTTTTTTATTCTAAGCTTATTTTTGAATTCTACTGACATGGAGACGATTATATGTGTTAGGGTTGTCATAAAAGTACACCAAATGTCATTTCTTACCACACTCATTCCACAACATTCACACATTTGAATCAAACTTGTAAAACGAACTGTGCATGCTAGTATTCTACTTTTAAGCTTATTCTTTGATTCTAAGCTTATTTTTGAATTCTAATGACATGGAGACGATTATATGTGTTAGCGTTGTCATAAAAGTAAGCTAAATGTCATTTCTAACCACACTCATTCCACAACATTCACACATTTGAATCAAACTCGTAACACGAACTGTGCATGCTAGTTTTCTACTTTTAAGCTTATTCTTTAATTCTAAGCTTATTTTTGAATTCTAATGACATGGAGACGATTATATGTGTTAGGGTTGTCATAAAAGTAAACCAAATGTCATTTCTTACCAAACTCATTCCACAACATTCACACATTTGAATCAAACTTGTAAAACGAACTGTGCATGCTTGTATTCTACTTTTAAGCTTATTCTTTGATTCTAAGCTTATTTTTGCATTCTAATGACATGGAGACGATTATATGTGTTAGGGTTGTCCTAAAAGTAAACCAAATGTCATTTTTAACCACACTCATTCCACAACATTCACACGTTTGAATCAAACTTGTAAAACGAACTGTGCATGCTAGTATTCTACTTTTAAGCTTATTCTTTGATTCTAAGCTTATTTTTGAATTCTAATGACATGGAGAGAATTATATGTGTTAGCGTTGTCATAAAAGTAAACTAAATGTCATTTCTAGCCACACTCATTCCACAACATTCACACATTTGAATCAAACTCGTAAAACGAACTGTGCATGCTAGTTTTCTACTTTTAAGCTTATTCTTTAATTCTAAGCTTATTTTTGAATTCTAATGACGTGGAGACGATTATATGTGTTAGGGTTGTCATAAAAGTAAACCAAATGTCATTTCTTACCAAACTCATTCCACAACATTCACACATTTGAATCAAACTTGTAAAACGAACTGTGCATGCTTGTATTCTACTTTTAAGCTTATTCTTTGATTCTAAGCTTATTTTTGCATTCTAATGACATGGAGACGATTATATGTGTTAGGGTTGTCCTAAAAGTAAACCAAATGTCATTTTTAACCACACTCATTCCACAACATTCACACATTTGAATCAAAATTGTAAAACGATCTGTGCATGCTAGTATTCTACTTTTAAGCTTATTTTTGCATTCTAATGACATGGAGACGATTGTATACGTTAAGGTTGTTGTAAAAGTGAACCAATTGTCATTTCTAACCACACTCATTCCACAACATTCACAAATTTGAATCAAACTTGTAAAACGAACTGTGCATGCTTGTATTCTACTTTTAAGCTTATTTTTTTATTCTAAGCTTATTTTTGAATTCTAATGACATGGGGACGATTATATGTGTTAGGGTTGTCATAAAAGTAAACCAAATGTCATTTTTAACCACACTCATTCCACAACATTCACACATTTGAATCAAACTTGTAAAACGTACTGTGCATGCTAGTTTTCTACTTTTAAGCTTATTCTTTAATTCTATGCTTATTTTTGCATTCTTATGACATGGAGACGAGTATATGCGTTAAGGTTCTTGTAAAAGTGAACCAAATGTCATTTCTAACCACACTGATTCCACAACATTCACACATTTGAATCAAACTTGTAAAACGAACTGTGCAGGCTTGTATTCTAGTTTTAAGCTTATTCTTTGATTCTAAGCTTATTTTTGAATTCTAATGACGTGCATACGATTATATGTGTTAGGGTTGTCATAAAAGTAAACCAAATGTCATTTCTTACCAAACTCATTCCACAACATTCACACATTTGAATCAAAATTGTAAAACGAACTGTGCATGCTAGTATTCTACTTTTAAGCTTATTTTTGCATTCTAATGACATGGAGACGATTATATACGTTAAGGTTGTTGTAAAAGTGAACCAAATGTCATTTCTAACCACACTCATTCCACAACATTCACAAATTTGAATCAAACTTGTAAAACGAACTGTGCATGCTTGTATTCCACTTTTAAGCTTATTTTTTTATTCTAATCTTATTTTGGAATTCTAATGACCTGGAGACGATTATATGTGTTAGGGTTGTCATAAAAGTAATCCAAATGTGATTACTAACAACATTCATTCCACAACATTCACACATTTGAATCAAACTTGTAAAACAAACTGTGCATGCTAGTATTCTACTTTTAAGCTTATTCTTTGATTCTAATCTTATTTTTGAATTCTAATGACATGGAGACGATTATATGGGTTAGGGTTGTCATAAAAGTAAAACAAATGTCATTTTTAACCACACTCATTCCACAACATTCACACATTTGAATCAAACTTGTAAAACGAACAGTGCAGGCTTGTATTCTACTTTTAAGCTTATTTTTTTTTATTCTAAGCTTATTTTTGAATTCTAATGACATGGAGACGATTATATGTGTTAGGGTTGTCATAAAAGTAAACCAAATGTCATTTCTTACCAAACTCATTCCACAACATTCACACATTTGAATCAAACTTGTAAAACGAACTGTGCATGCTTGTATTCTACTTTTAAGTTTATTTTTTGATTCTAAGCTTATTTTTGCATTCTAATGACATGGAGACGATTGTATGCGTTAAGGTTGTTGTAAAAGTGAACCAAATGTCATTTCTAACCACAATCATTCCACAACATTCACAAATTTGAATCAAACTTGTAAAACGAACAGTGCAGGCTTGTATTCTACTTTTAAGCTTATTTTTTTTATTCTAAGCTTATTTTGGAGTTCTAATGACCTGGAGACGATTATATGTGTTAGGGTTGTCATAAAAGTACACCAAATGTCATTTCTTACCACACTTATTCCACAACATTCACACATTTGAATCAAACTTGTAAAACGAACTGTGCATGCTAGTATTCTACTTTTAAGCTTATTCTTTGATTCTAAGGTTATTTTTGAATTCTAATGACATGGAGACGATTATATGTGTTAGCGTTGTCATAAAAGTAAGCTAAATGTCATTTCTAACCACACTCATTCCACAACATTCACACATTTGAATCAAACTCGTAACACGAACTGTGCATGCTAGTTTTCTACTTTTAAGCTTATTCTTTAATTCTAAGCTTATTTTTGAATTCTAATGACGTGGAGACGATTATATGTGTTAGGGTTGTCATAAAAGTAAACCAAATGTCATTTCTTACCAAACTCATTCCACAACATTCACACATTTGAATCAAACTTGTAAAACGAACTGTGCATGCTTGTATTCTACTTTTAAGCTTATTCTTTGATTCTAAGCTTATTTTTGCATTCTAATGACATGGAGACGATTATATGTGTTAGGGTTGTCCTAAAAGTAAACCAAATGTCATTTTTAACCACACTCATTCCACAACATTCACACATTTGAATCAAAATTGTAAAACGAACTGTGCATGCTAGTATTCTACTTTTAAGCTTATTCTTTGATTCTAAGCTTATTTTTGCATTCTAATGACATGGAGACGAATGTATGCGTTAAGGTTGTTGTAAAAGTGAACCAAATGTCATTTCTAACCACACTCATTCCACAACATTCACAAATTTGAATCAAACTTGTAAAACGAACTGTGCATGCTTGTATTCTACTTTTAAGCTTATTTTTTTATTCTAAGCTTATTTTTTAATTCTAATGACATGGAGACGATTATATGTGTCAGGGTTGTCATAAAAGTAAACCAAATGTCATTTTTAACCACACTCATTCCACAACATTCACACATTTGAATCAAACTTGTAAAACGAACAGTGCAGGCTTGTATTCTACTTTTAAGCTTATTTTTTTTATTCTAAGCTTATTTTTGAATTCTAATGACATGGAGACGATTATATGTGTTAGGGTTGTCATAAAAGTAAACCAAATGTCATTTCTTACCAAACTCATTCCACAACATTCACACATTTGAATCAAACTTGTAAAACGAACTGTGCATGCTAGTATTCTACTTTTAAGCTTATTCTTTGATTCTAAGGTTATTTTTGAATTCTAATGACATGGAGACGATTATATGTGTTAGCGTTGTTATAAAAGTAAGCTAAATGTCATTTCTAACCACACTCATTCCACAACATTCACACATTTGAATCAAACTCGTAAAACGAACTGTGCATGATAGTTTTCTACTTTTAAGCTTATTCTTTAATTCTAAGCTTATTTTTGAACTCTAATGACGTGGAGACGATTATATGTGTTAGGGTTGTCATAAAAGTAAACCAAATGTCATTTCTTACCAAACTCATTCCACAACATTCACACATTTGAATCAAACTTGTAAAACGAACTGTGCATGCTAGTATTCTACTTTTAAGCTTATTCTTTGATTCTAAGCTTATTTTTGAATTCTAATGACATGGAGACGATTATATGTGTTAGGGTTGTCATAAAAGTAATCCAAATGTGATTACTAACCACATTCATTCCACAACATTCACACATTTGAATCAAACTTGTAAAACAAACTGTGCATGCTAGTATTCTACTTTTAAGCTTATTCTTTGATTCTAATCTTATTTTTGACTTCTAATGACATGGAGACGATTATATGGGTTAGGGTTGTCATAAAAGTAAACCAAATGTCATTTTTAACCACACTCATTCCACAACATTCACACATTTGAATCAAACTTGTAAAACGAACAGTGCAGGCTTGTATTCTACTTTTAAGCTTATTTTTTTTTATTCTAAGCTTATTTTTGAATTCTAATGACATGGAGACGATTATATGTGTTAGGGTTGTCATAAAAGTAAACCAAATGTTATTTCTTACCAAACTCATTCCACAACATTCACACATTTGAATCAAACTTGTAAAACGAACTGTGCATGCTTGTATTCTACTTTTAAGTTTATTTTTTGATTCTAAGCTTATTTTTGCATTCTAATGACATGGAGACGATTGTATGCGTTAAGGTTGTTGTAAAAGTGAACCAAATGTCATTTCTAACCACAATCATTCCACAACATTCACAAATTTGAATCAAACTTGTAAAACGAACAGTGCAGGCTTGTATTCTACTTTTAAGCTTATTTTTTTATTCTAAGCTTATTTTGGAATTCTAATGACCTGGAGACGATTATATGTGTTAGGGTTGTCATAAAAGTACACCAAATGTCATTTCTAACCACACTCATTCCACAACATTCACAAATTTGAATCAAACTTGTAAAACGAACTGTGCATGCTAGTATTCTACTTTTAAGCTTATTCTTTGATTCTAAGCTTATTTTTGAATTCTAATGACATGGAGACGATTATATGTGTTAGGGTTGTCATAAAAGTAATCCAAATGTGATTTCTAACCACATTCATTCCACAACATTCACACATTTGAATCAAACTTGTAAAACGAACTGTGCATGCTAGTATTCTACTTTTAAGCTTATTCTTTGATTCTAAGGTTATTTTTGAATTCTAATGACATGGAGACGATTATATGGGTTAGGGTTGTCATAAAAGTAAGCTAAATGTCATTTCTAGCCACACTCGTTCCACAACATTCACACATTTGAATCAAACTCGTAAAACGAACTGTGCATGCTAGTTTTCTACTTTTAAGCTTATTCTTTAATTCTAAGCTTATTTTTGAATTCTAATGACGTGGAGACGATTATATGTGTTAGGGTTGTCATAAAAGTAAACCAAATGTCATTTCTTACCAAACTCATTCCACAACATTCACACATTTGAATCAAACTTGTAAAACGAACTGTGCATGCTAGTATTCTACTTTTAAGCTTATTCTTTGATTCTAAGCTTATTTTTGCATTCTAATGACATGGAGACGATTATATGTGTTAGGGTTGTCCTAAAAGTAAACCAAATGTCATTTCTAACCACACTCATTCCACAACATTCACAAATTTGAATCAAACTTGTAAAACGAACTGTGCATGCTAGTATTCTACTTTTAAGCTTATTCTTTGATTCTAAGCTTATTTTTGAATTCTAATGACATGGAGACGATTATATGTGTTAGGGTTGTCATAAAAGTAATCCAAATGTGATTTCTAACCACATTCATTCCACAACATTCACACATTTGAATCAAACTTGTAAAACAAACTGTGCATGCTAGTATTCTACTTTTAAGCTTATTCTTTGATTCTAATCTTATTTTTGAATTCTAATGACATGGAGACGATTATATGGGTTAGGGTTGTCATAAAAGTAAACCAAATGTCATTTTTAACCACACTCATTCCACAACATTCACACATTTGAATCAAACTTGTAAAACGAACAGTGCAGGCTTGTATTCTACTTTTAAGCTTATTTTTTTTATTCTAAGCTTATTTTTGAATTCTAATGACATGGAGACGATTATATGTGTTAGGGTTGTCATAAAAGTAAACCAAATGTCATTTCTTACCAAACTCATTCCACAACATTCACACATTTGAATCATACTTGTAAAACGAACTGTGCATGCTTGTATTCTACTTTTAAGCTTATTTTTTTATTCTAAGCTTATTTTTGCATTCTAATGACATGGAGACGATTGTATGCGTTAAGGTTGTTGTAAAAGTGAACCAAATGTCATTTCTAACCACAATCATTCCACAACATTCACAAATTTGAATCAAACTTGTAAAACGAACAGTGCATGCTAGTATTCTACTTTTAAGCTTATTCTTTGATTCTAAGGTTATTTTTGAATTCTAATGACATGGAGACGATTATATGTGTTAGCGTTGTCATAAAAGTAAGCTAAATGTCATTTCTAACCACACTCATTCCACAACATTCACCCATTTGAATCAAACTTGTAAAACGAACTGTGCATGCTATTATTCTACTTTTAAGCTTATTCTTTGATTCTAAGCTTATTTTTGAATTCTAATGACATGGAGACGATTATATGTGTTAGCGTTGTCATAAAAGTAAACTAAATGTCATTTCTAAGCACACTCATTCCACAACATTCACACAATTGAATCAAACTTGTAAAACGAACTGTGCATGCTTGTATTCTACTTTTAAGCTTATTCTTTGATTCTAAGCTTATTTTTGCATTCTAATGACATGGAGACGATTATATGTGTTAGCGTTGTCATAAAAGTAAGCTAAATGTCATTTCTAACCACACTCATTCCACAACATTCACACATTTGAATCAAACTCGTAAAACGAACTGTGCATGCTAGTTTTCTACTTTTAAGCTTATTCTTTAATTCTAAGCTTATTTTTGAATTCTAATGACGTGGAGACGATTATATGTGTTAGGGTTGTCATAAAAGTACACCAAATGTCATTTCTTACCAAACTCATTCCACAACATTCACACATTTGAATCAAACTTGTAAAACGAACTGTGCATGCTTGTATTCTACTTTTAAGCTTATTCTTTGATTCTAAGCTTATTTTTGCATTCTAATGACATGGAGACGATTATATGTGTTAGGGTTGTCATAAAAGTACACCAAATGTCATTTCTTACCAAACTCATTCCACAACATTCACACATTTGAATCAAAATTGTAAAACGAACTGTGCATGCTAGTATTCTACTTTTAAGCTTATTCTTTGATTCTAAGCTTATTTTTGCATTCTAATGACATAGAGACAAATGTATGCGTTAAGGTTGTTGTAAAAGTGAACCAAATGTCATTTCTAACCACACTCATTCCACAACATTCACAAATTTGAATCAAACTTGTAAAACGAACTGTGCATGCTAGTATTCTACTTTTAAGCTTATTCTTTGATTCTAAGCTTATTTTTGAATTCTAATGACATGGAGACGATTATATGTGTTAGGGTTGTCATAAAAGTAATCCAAATGTGATTTCTAACCACATTCATTCCACAACATTCACACATTTGAATCAAACTTGTAAAACAAACTGTGCATGCTAGTATTCTACTTTTAAGCTTATTCTTTGATTCTAATCTTATTTTTGAATTCTAATGACATGGAGACGATTATATGGGTTAGGGTTGTCATAAAAGTAAACCAAATGTCATTTCTAACCACACTCATTCCACAACATTCACAAATTTGAATCAAACTTGTAAAACGAACTGTGCGTGCTAGTATTCTACTTTTAAGCTTATTCTTTGATTCTAAGCTTATTTTTGCATTCTAATGACATGGAGACGATTATATGTGTTAGGGTTGTCCTAAAAGTAAACCAAATGTCATTTCTAACCACACTCATTCCACAACATTCACAAATTTGAATCAAACTTGTAAAACGAACTGTGCATGCTAGTATTCTACTTTTAAGCTTATTCTTTAATTCTAAGCTTATTTTTGAATTCTAATGACATGGAGACGATTATATGTGTTAGGGTTGTCATAAAAGTAATCCAAATGTGATTTCTAACCACATTCATTCCACAACATTCACACATTTGAATCAAACTTGTAAAACAAACTGTGCATGCTAGTATTCTACTTTTAAGCTTATTCTTTGATTCTAATCTTATTTTTGAATTCTAATGACATGGAGACGATTATATGGGTTAGGGTTGTCATAAAAGTAAACCAAATGTGATTTCTAACCACATTCATTCCACAACATTCACACATTTGAATCAAACTTGTAAAACGAACTGTGCATGCTAGTATTCTACTTTTAAGCTTATTCTTTGATTCTAAGGTTATTTTTGAATTCTAATGACATGGAGACGATTATATGTGTTAGCGTTGTCATAAAAGTAAGCTAAATGTCATTTCTAACCACACTCATTCCACAACATTCACACATTTGAATCAAACTCGTAAAACGAACTGTGCATGCTAGTTTTCTACTTTTAAGCTTATTCTTTAATTCTAAGCTTATTTTTGAATTCTAATGACATGGAGACGATTATATGTGTTAGGGTTGTCATAAAAGTAATCCAAATGTGATTTCTAACCACATTCATTCCACAACATTCACACATTTGAATCAAACTTGTAAAACAAACTGGGCATGCTAGTATTCTACTTTTAAGCTTATTCTTTGATTCTAATCTTATTTTTGAATTCTAATGACATGGAGACGATTATATGGGTTAGGGTTGTCATAAAAGTAAGCTAAATGTCATTTCTAGCCACACTCGTTCCACAACATTCACACATTTGAATCAAACTCGTAAAACGAACTGTGCATGCTAGTTTTCTACTTTTAAGCTTATTCTTTAATTCTAAGCTTATTTTTGAATTCTAATGACGTGGAGACGATTATATGTGTTAGGGTTGTCATAAAAGTAAACCAAATGTCATTTCTTACCAAACTCATTCCACAACATTCACACATTTGAATCAAACTTGTAAAACGAACTGTGCATGCTTGTATTCTACTTTTAAGCTTATTCTTTGATTCTAAGCTTATTTTTGCATTCTAATGACATGGAGACGATTATATGTGTTAGGGTTGTCCTAAAAGTAAACCAAATGTCATTTCTAACCACACTCATTCCACAACATTCACAAATTTGAATCAAACTTGTAAAACGAACTGTGCATGCTAGTATTCTACTTTTAAGCTTATTCTTTGATTCTAAGCTTATTTTTGCATTCTAATGACATGGAGACGATTATATGTGTTAGGGTTGTCCTAAAAGTAAACCAAATGTCATTTCTAACCACACTCATTCCACAACATTCACAAATTTGAATCAAACTTGTAAAACGAACTGTGCATGCTAGTATTCTACTTTTAAGCTTATTCTTTAATTCTAAGCTTATTTTTGAATTCTAATGACATGGAGACGATTATATGTGTTAGGGTTGTCATAAAAGTAATCCAAATGTGATTTCTAACCACATTCATTCCACAACATTCACACATTTGAATCAAACTTGTAAAACAAACTGGGCATGCTAGTATTCTACTTTTAAGCTTATTCTTTGATTCTAATCTTATTTTTGAATTCTAATGACATGGAGACGATTATATGGGTTAGGGTTGTCATAAAAGTAAGGTAAATGTCATTTCTAGCCACACTCGTTCCACAACATTCACACATTTGAATCAAACTCGTAAAACGAACTGTGCATGCTAGTTTTCTACTTTTAAGCTTATTCTTTAATTCTAAGCTTATTTTTGAATTCTAATGACGTGGAGACGATTATATGTGTTAGGGTTGTCATAAAAGTAAACCAAATGTCATTTCTTACCAAACTCATTCCACAACATTCACACATTTGAATCAAACTTGTAAAACGAACTGTGCATGCTTGTATTCTACTTTTAAGCTTATTCTTTGATTCTAAGCTTATTTTTGCATTCTAATGACATGGAGACGATTATATGTGTTAGGGTTGTCATAAAAGTACACCAAATGTCATTTCTTACCAAACTCATTCCACAACATTCACACATTTGAATCAAACTTGTAAAACGAACTGTGCATGCTAGTATTCTACTTTTAAGCTTATTCTTTGATTCTAAGCTTATTTTTGCATTCTAATGACATGGAGGCGAATGTATGCGTTAAGGTTGTTGTAAAAGTGAACCAAATGTCATTTCTAACCACACTCATTCCACAACATTCACACATTTGAATCAAACTCGTAAAACGAACTGTGCATGCTAGTTTTCTACTTTTAAGCTTATTCTTTAATTCTAAGCTTATTTTTGAATTCTAATGACATGGAGACGATTATATGTGTTAGGGTTGTCATAAAAGTAATCCAAATGTGATTTCTAACCACATTCATTCCACAACATTCACACATTTGAATCAAACTTGTAAAACGAACTGTGCATGCTTGTATTCTACTTTTAAGCTTATTCTTTGATTCTAAGCTTATTTTTGCATTCTAATGACATGGAGACGATTATATGTGTTAGGGTTGTCCTAAAAGTAAACCAAATGTCATTTCTAACCACACTCATTCCACAACATTCACAAATTTGAATCAAACTTGTAAAACGAACTGTGCATGCTAGTATTCTACTTTTAAGCTTATTCTTTAATTCTAAGCTTTTTTTTGAATTCTAATGACATGGAGACGATTATATGTGTTAGGGTTGTCATAAAAGTAATCCAAATGTGATTTCTAACCACATTCATTCCACAACATTCACACATTTGAATCAAACTTGTTAAACGAACTGTGCATGCTTGTATTCTACTTTTAAGCTTATTTTTTTATTCTAAGCTTATTTTTTAATTCTAATGACATGGAGACGATTATATGTGTCAGGGTTGTCATAAAAGTAAACCAAATGTCATTTTTAACCACACTCATTCCACAACATTCACACATTTGAATCAAACTTGTAAAACGAACTGTGCATGCTAGTTTTCTACTTTTAAGCTTATTCTTTAATTCTATGCTTATTTTTGCATTCTTATGACATGGAGACGAGTATATGCGTTAAGGTTGTTGTAAAAGTAAACCAAATGTCATTTCTTACCAAACTCATTCCACAACATTCACACATTTGAATCAAACTTGTAAAACAAACTGTGCATGCTTGTATTCTACTTTTAAGCTTATTCTTTGATTCTAAGCTTATTTTTGCATTCTAATGACATGGAGACGATTATATGTGTTAGGGTTGTCCTAAAAGTAAACCAAATGTCATTTTTAACCACACTCATTCCACAACATTCACACATTTGAATCAAAATTGTAAAACGAACTGTGCATGCTAGTATTCTACTTTTAAGCTTATTCTTTGATTCTAAGCTTATTTTTGCATTCTAATGACATGGAGACGAATGTATGCGTTAAGGTTGTTGTAAAAGTGAACCAAATGTCATTTCTAACCACACTCATTACACAACATTCACAAATTTGAATCAAACTTGTAAAACGAACTGTGCATGCTAGTATTCTACTTTTAAGCTTATTCTTTGATTCTAAGCTTATTTTTGCATTCTAATGACATGGAGACGAATGTATGCGTTAAGGTTGTTGTAAAAGTGAACCAAATGTCATTTCTAACCACACTCATTCCACAACATTCACACATTTGAATCAAACTCGTAAAACGAACTGTGCATGCAAGTATTCTACTTTTAAGCTTATTCTTTGATTCTAAGCTTATTTTTGCATTCTAATGACATGGAGACGAATGTATGCGTTAAGGTTGTTGTAAAAGTGAACCAAATGTCATTTCTAACCACACTCATTCCACAACATTCACACATTTGAATCAAACTTGTAAAACGAACTGTGCATGCTTGTATTCTACTTTTAAGCTTATTTTTTGATTCTAAGCTTTTTTTTGCATTCTAATGACATGGAGACGATTGTATGCGTTAAGGTTGTTGTAAAAGTGAACCAAATGTCATTTCTAACCACAATCATTCCACAACATTCACAAATTTGAATCAAACTTGTAAAACGAACAGTGCAGGCTTGTATTCTACTTTTAAGCTTATTTTTTTATTCTAAGCTTATTTTAGAATTCTAATGACCTGGAGACGATTATATGTGTTAGGGTTGTCATAAAAGTACACCAAATGTCATTTCTTACCACACTCATTCCACAACATTCACACATTTGAATCAAACTTGTAAAACGAACTGTGCATGCTAGTATTCTACTTTTAAGCTTATTCTTTGATTCTAAGGTTATTTTTGAATTCTAATGACATGGAGACGATTATATGTGTTAGCGTTGTCATAAAAGTAAGCTAAATGTCATTTCTAACCACACTCATTCCACAACATTCACACATTTGAATCAAACTCGTAAAACGAACTGTGCATGCTAGTTTTCTACTTTTAAGCTTATTCTTTAATTCTAAGCTTATTTTTGAATTCTAATGACGTGGAGACGATTATATGTGTTAGGGTTGTCATAAAAGTAAACCAAATGTCATTTCTTACCAAACTCATTCCACAACATTCACACATTTGAATCAAACTTGTAAAACGAACTGTGCATGCTAGTTTTCTACTTTTAAGCTTATTCTTTAATTCTATGCTTATTTTTGCATTCTTATGACATGGAGACGAGTATATGCGTTAAGGTTGTTGTAAAAGTGAACCAAATGTCATTTCTAACCACACTGATTCCACAACATTCAAACATTTGAATCAAACTTGTAAAACGAACTGTGCAGGCTTGTATTCTACTTTTAAGCTTATTTTTTTATTCTAAGCTTATTTTTGCATTCTAATGACATGGAGACGATTATATGTGTTAGGGTTGTCCTAAAAGTAAACCAAATGTCATTTTTAACCTCACTCATTCCACAACATTCACACATTTGAATCAAAATTGTAAAACGAACTGTGCATGCTAGTATTCTACTTTTAAGCTTATTCTTTGATTCTAAGCTTATTTTTGCATTCTAATGACATGGAGACGAATGTATGCGTTAAGGTTGTTGTAAAAGTGAACCAAATGTCATTTCTAACCACACTCATTCCACAACATTCACAAATTTGAATCAAACTTGTAAAACGAACTGTGCATGCTAGTATTCTACTTTTAAGCTTATTCTTTGATTCTAAGCTTATTTTTGCATTCTAATGACATGGAGACGATTATATGTGTTAGGGTTGTCCTAAAAGTAAACCAAATGTCATTTTTAACCACACTCATTCCACAACATTCACACATTTGAATGAAACTTGTAAAACGAACTGTGCATGCTAGTATTCTACTTTTAAGCTTATTCTTTAATTCTATGCTTATTTTTGCATTCTTATGACATGGAGACGAGTATATGCGTTAAGGTTGTTGTAAAAGTAAACCAAATGTCATTTCTTACCAAACTCATTCCACAACATTCACACATTTGAATCAAACTTGTAAAACGAACTGTGCATGCTTGTATTCTACTTTTAAGCTTATTCTTTGATTCTAAGCTTATTTTTGCATTCTAATGACATGGAGACGATTATATGTGTTAGGGTTGTCCTAAAAGTAAACCAAATGTCCTTTCTAACCACATTCATTCCACAACATTCACACATTTGAATCAAAAGTGTAAAACGAACTGTGCATGCTAGTATTCTACTTTTAAGCTTATTCTTTGATTCTAAGCTTATTTTTGCATTCTAATGACATGGAGACGAATGTATGCGTTAAGGTTGTTGTAAAAGTGAACCAAATGTCATTTCTAAGCACACTCATTCCACAACATTCACAAATTTGAATCAAACTTGTAAAACGAACTGTGCATGCTTGTATTCTACTTTTAAGCTTATTTTTTTATTCTAAGCTTATTTTTTAATTCTAATGACATGGAGACGATTATATGTGTCAGGGTTGTCATAAAAGTAAACCAAATATCATTTTTAACCACACTCATTCCACAACATTCACACATTTGAATCAAACTTGTAAAACGAACTGTGCATGCTAGTTTTCTACTTTTAAGCTTATTCTTTAATTCTATGCTTATTTTTGCATTCTTATGACATGGAGACGAGTATATGCGTTAAGGTTGTTGTAAAAGTAAACCAAATGTCATTTCTTACCAAACTCATTCCACAACATTCACACATTTGAATCAAACTTGTAAAACAAACTGTGCATGCTTGTATTCTACTTTTAAGCTTATTCTTTGATTCTAAGCTTATTTTTGCATTCTAATGACATGGAGACGATTATATGTGTTAGGGTTGTCCTAAAAGTAAACCAAATGTCATTTTTAACCACACTCATTCCACAACATTCACACATTTGAATCAAAATTGTAAAACGAACTGTGCATGCTAGTATTCTACTTTTAAGCTTATTCTTTGATTCTAAGCTTATTTTTGCATTCTAATGACATGGAGACGAATGTATGCGTTAAGGTTGTTGTAAAAGTGAACCAAATGTCATTTCTAACCACACTCATTACACAACATTCACAAATTTGAATCAAACTTGTAAAACGAACTGTGCATGCTAGTATTCTACTTTTAAGCTTATTCTTTGATTCTAAGCTTATTTTTGCATTCTAATGACATGGAGACGAATGTATGCGTTAAGGTTGTTGTAAAAGTGAACCAAATGTCATTTCTAACCACACTCATTCCACAACATTCACAAATTTGAATCAAACTTGTAAAACGAACTGTGCATACTTGTATTCTACTTTTAAGCTTATTCTTTAATTCTATGCTTATTTTTGCATTCTTATGACATGGAGACGAGTATATGCGTTAAGGTTGTTGTAAAAGTAAACCAAATGTCATTTCTTACCAAACTCATTCCACAACATTCACACATTTGAATCAAACTTGTAAAACAAACTGTGCATGCTTGTATTCTACTTTTAAGCTTATTCTTTGATTCTAAGCTTATTTTTGCATTCTAATGACATGGAGACGAATGTATGCGTTAAGGTTGTTGTAAAAGTGAACCAAATGTCATTTCTAACCACACTCATTCCACAACATTCACAAATTTGAATCAAACTTGTAAAACGAACTGTGCATGCTTGTATTCTACTTTTAAGCTTATTCTTTGATTCTAAGCTTATTTTTGCATTCTAATGACATGGAGACGATTATATGTGTTAGGGTTGTCCTAAAAGTAAACCAAATGTCATTTTTAACCACACTCATTCCACAACATTCACACATTTGAATCAAAATTGTAAAACAAACTGTGCATGCTAGTATTCTACTTTTAAGCTTATTCTTTGATTCTAAGCTTATTTTTGCATTCTAATGACATGGAGACGATTATATGTGTTAGGGTTGTCCTAAAAGTAAACCAAATGTCATTTTTAACCACACTCATTCCACAACATTCACACATTTGAATCAAAATTGTAAAACAAACTGTGCATGCTAGTATTCTACTTTTAAGCTTATTCTTTGATTCTAAGCTTATTTTTGCATTCTAATGACATGGAGACGAATGTATGCGTTAAGGTTGTTGTAAAAGTGAACCACATGTCATTTCTAAGCACACTCATTCCACAACATTCACAAATTTGAATCAAACTTGTAAAACGAACTGTGCATGCTTGTATTCTACTTTTAAGCTTATTCTTTGATTCTAAGCTTATTTTTGCATTCTAATGACATGGAGACGAATGTATGCGTTAAGGTTGTTGTAAAAGTGAACCATATGTCATTTCTAACCACACTCATTCCACAACATTCACAAATTTGAATCAAACTTGTAAAACGAACTGTGCATGCTTGTATTCTACTTTTAAGCTTATTCTTTGATTCTAAGCTTATTTTTGCATTCTAATGACATGGAGACGAATGTATGCGTTAAGGTTGTTGTAAAAGTGAACCAAATGTCATTTCTAACCACACTCATTCCACAACATTCACAAATTTGAATCAAACTTGTAAAACGAACTGTGCATGCTAGTATTCTACTTTTAAGCTTATTCTTTGATTCTAAGCTTATTTTTGCATTCTAATGACATGGAGACGATTATATGTGTTAGGGTTGTCCTAAAAGTAAACCAAATGTCATTTTTAACCACACTCATTCCACAACATTCACACATTTGAATCAAAATTGTAAAACAAACTGTGCATGCTAGTATTCTACTTTTAAGCTTATTCTTTGATTCTAAGCTTATTTTTGCATTCTAATGACATGGAGACGAATGTATGCGTTAAGGTTGTTGTAAAAGTGAACCAAATGTCATTTCTAACCACACTCATTCCACAACATTCACAAATTTGAATCAAACTTGTAAAACGAACTGTGCATGCTTGTATTCTACTTTTAAGCTTATTCTTTGATTCTAAGCTTATTTTTGCATTCTAATGACATGGAGACGATTATATGTGTTAGGGTTGTCCTAAAAGTAAACCAAATGTCATTTTTAACCACACTCATTCCACAACATTCACACATTTGAATCAAAATTGTAAAACAAACTGTGCATGCTAGTATTCTACTTTTAAGCTTATTCTTTGATTCTAAGCTTATTTTTGCATTCTAATGACATGGAGACGATTATATGTGTTAGGGTTGTCCTAAAAGTAAACCAAATGTCATTTTTAACCACACTCATTCCACAACATTCACACATTTGAATCAAAATTGTAAAACAAACTGTGCATGCTAGTATTCTACTTTTAAGCTTATTCTTTGATTCTAAGCTTATTTTTGCATTCTAATGACATGGAGACGAATGTATGCGTTAAGGTTGTTGTAAAAGTGAACCAAATGTCATTTCTAACCACACTCATTCCACAACATTCACAAATTTGAATCAAACTTGTAAAACGAACTGTGCATGCTTGTATTCTACTTTTAAGCTTATTCTTTGATTCTAAGCTTATTTTTGCATTCTAATGACATGGAGACGATTATATGTGTTAGGGTTGTCCTAAAAGTAAACCAAATGTCATTTTTAACCACACTCATTCCACAACATTCACACATTTGAATCAAAATTGTAAAACAAACTGTGCATGCTAGTATTCTACTTTTAAGCTTATTCTTTGATTCTAAGCTTATTTTTGCATTCTAATGACATGGAGACGATTATATGTGTTAGGGTTGTCCTAAAAGTAAACCAAATGTCATTTTTAACCACACTCATTCCACAACATTCACACATTTGAATCAAAATTGTAAAACAAACTGTGCATGCTAGTATTCTACTTTTAAGCTTATTCTTTGATTCTAAGCTTATTTTTGCATTCTAATGACATGGAGACGAATGTATGCGTTAAGGTTGTTGTAAAAGTGAACCAAATGTCATTTCTAAGCACACTCATTCCACAACATTCACAAATTTGAATCAAACTTGTAAAACGAACTGTGCATGCTTGTATTCTACTTTTAAGCTTATTCTTTGATTCTAAGCTTATTTTTGCATTCTAATGACATGGAGACGAATGTATGCGTTAAGGTTGTTGTAAAAGTGAACCATATGTCATTTCTAACCACACTCATTCCACAACATTCACAAATTTGAATCAAACTTGTAAAACGAACTGTGCATGCTTGTATTCTACTTTTAAGCTTATTCTTTGATTCTAAGCTTATTTTTGCATTCTAATGACATGGAGACGAATGTATGCGTTAAGGTTGTTGTAAAAGTGAACCAAATGTCATTTCTAACCACACTCATTCCACAACATTCACAAATTTGAATCAAACTTGTAAAACGAACTGTGCATGCTAGTATTCTACTTTTAAGCTTATTCTTTGATTCTAAGCTTATTTTTGCATTCTAATGACATGGAGACGATTATATGTGTTAGGGTTGTCCTAAAAGTAAACCAAATGTCATTTTTAACCACACTCATTCCACAACATTCACACATTTGAATCAAAATTGTAAAACAAACTGTGCATGCTAGTATTCTACTTTTAAGCTTATTCTTTGATTCTAAGCTTATTTTTGCATTCTAATGACATGGAGACGAATGTATGCGTTAAGGTTGTTGTAAAAGTGAACCAAATGTCATTTCTAACCACACTCATTCCACAACATTCACAAATTTGAATCAAACTTGTAAAACGAACTGTGCATGCTTGTATTCTACTTTTAAGCTTATTCTTTGATTCTAAGCTTATTTTTGCATTCTAATGACATGGAGACGATTATATGTGTTAGGGTTGTCCTAAAAGTAAACCAAATGTCATTTTTAACCACACTCATTCCACAACATTCACACATTTGAATCAAAATTGTAAAACAAACTGTGCATGCTAGTATTCTACTTTTAAGCTTATTCTTTGATTCTAAGCTTATTTTTGCATTCTAATGACATGGAGACGATTATATGTGTTAGGGTTGTCCTAAAAGTAAACCAAATGTCATTTTTAACCACACTCATTCCACAACATTCACACATTTGAATCAAAATTGTAAAACAAACTGTGCATGCTAGTATTCTACTTTTAAGCTTATTCTTTGATTCTAAGCTTATTTTTGCATTCTAATGACATGGAGACGAATGTATGCGTTAAGGTTGTTGTAAAAGTGAACCAAATGTCATTTCTAACCACACTCATTCCACAACATTCACAAATTTGAATCAAACTTGTAAAACGAACTGTGCATGCTAGTATTCTACTTTTAAGCTTATTCTTTGATTCTAAGCTTATTTTTGCATTCTAATGACATGGAGACGATTATATGTGTTAGGGTTGTCCTAAAAGTAAACCAAATGTCATTTTTAACCACACTCATTCCACAACATTCACACATTTGAATCAAAATTGTAAAACAAACTGTGCATGCTAGTATTCTACTTTTAAGCTTATTCTTTGATTCTAAGCTTATTTTTGCATTCTAATGACATGGAGACGAATGTATGCGTTAAGGTTGTTGTAAAAGTGAACCAAATGTCATTTCTAACAACACTCATTCCACAACATTCACAAATTTGAATCAAACTTGTAAAATGAACTGTGCATGCTTGTATTCTACTTTTAAGCTTATTCTTTGATTCTAAGCTTATTTTTGCATTCTAATGACATGGAGACGATTATATGTGTTAGGGTTGTCCTAAAAGTAAACCAAATGTCATTTTTAACCACACTCATTCCACAACATTCACACATTTGAATCAAAATTGTAAAACAAACTGTGCATGCTAGTATTCTACTTTTAAGCTTATTCTTTGATTCTAAGCTTATTTTTGCATTCTAATGACATGGAGACGAATGTATGCGTTAAGGTTGTTGTAAAAGTGAACCAAATGTCATTTCTAACCACACTCATTCCACAACATTCACAAATTTGAATCAAACTTGTAAAACGAACTGTGCATGCTAGTATTCTACTTTTAAGCTTATTCTTTGATTCTAAGCTTATTTTTGCATTCTAATGACATGGAGACGATTATATGTGTTAGGGTTGTCCTAAAAGTAAACCAAATGTCATTTTTAACCACACTCATTCCACAACATTCACACATTTGAATCAAAATTGTAAAACGAACTGTGCATGCTAGTATTCTACTTTTAAGCTTATTCTTTGATTCTAAGCTTATTTTTGCATTCTAATGACATGGAGACGAATGTATGCGTTAAGGTTGTTGTAAAAGTGAACCAAATGTCATTTCTAACCACACTCATTCCACAACATTCACACATTTGAATCAAACTTGTAAAACGAACTGTGCATGCTAGTCTTCTACTTTTAAGCTTATTCTTTGATTCTAAGCTTATTTTTGCATTCTAATGACATGGAGACGATTATATGTGTTAGGGTTGTCCTAAAAGTAAACCAAATGTCATTTTTAACCACACTCATTCCACAACATTCACACATTTGAATCAAAATTGTAAAACAAACTGTGCATGCTAGTATTCTACTTTTAAGCTTATTCTTTGATTCTAAGCTTATTTTTGCATTCTAATGACATGGAGACGAATGTATGCGTTAAGGTTGTTGTAAAAGTGAACCAAATGTCATTTCTAACCACACTCATTCCACAACATTCACAAATTTGAATCAAACTTGTAAAACGAACTGTGCATGCTTGTATTCTACTTTTAAGCTTATTCTTTGATTCTAAGCTTATTTTTGCATTCTAATGACATGGAGACGATTATATGTGTTAGGGTTGTCCTAAAAGTAAACCAAATGTCATTTTTAACCACACTCATTCCACAACATTCACACATTTGAATCAAAATTGTAAAACAAACTGTGCATGCTAGTATTCTACTTTTAAGCTTATTCTTTGATTCTAAGCTTATTTTTGCATTCTAATGACATGGAGACGAATGTATGCGTTAAGGTTGTTGTAAAAGTGAACCAAATGTCATTTCTAACCACACTCATTCCACAACATTCACAAATTTGAATCAAACTTGTAAAACGAACTGTGCATGCTTGTATTCTACTTTTAAGCTTATTTTTTTATTCTAAGCTTATTTTTTAATTCTAATGACATGGAGACGATTATATGTGTCAGGGTTGTCATAAAAGTAAACCAAATGTCATTTTTAACCACACTCATTCCACAACATTCACACATTTGAATCAAACTTGTAAAACGAACTGTGCATGCTAGTTTTCTACTTTTAAGCTTATTCTTTAATTCTATGCTTATTTTTGCATTCTTATGACATGGAGACGAGTATATGCGTTAAGGTTGTTGTAAAAGTGAACCAAATGTCATTTCTAACCACACTCATTCCAAAACATTCACACATTTGAATCAAACTTGTAAAACGAACTGTGCATGCTAGTATTCTACTTTTAAGCTTATTCTTTGATTCTAAGCTTATTTTTGAATTCTAATGACATGGAGACGATTATATGTGTTAGGGTTGTCATAAAAGTAATCCAAATGTGATTTCTAACCACATTCATTCCACAACATTCACACATTTGAATCAAACTTGTAAAACAAACTGTGCATGCTAGTATTCTACTTTTAAGCTAATTCTTTGATTCTAATCTTATTTTTGAATTCTAATGACATGGAGACGATTATATGGGTTAGGGTTGTCATAAAAGTAAACCAAATGTCATTTTTAACCACACTCATTCCACAACATTCACACATTTGAATCAAACTTGTAAAACGAACAGTGCAGGCTTGTATTCTACTTTTAAGCTTATTTTTTTTATTCTAAGCTTATTTTTGAATTCTAATGACATGGAGACGATTATATGTGTTAGGGTTGTCATAAAAGTAAACCAAATGTCATTTCTAACCACACTCATTCCACAACATTCACAAATTTGAATCAAACTTGTAAAACGAACTGTGCATGCTAGTATTCTACTTTTAAGCTGATTCTTTGATTCTAAGCTTATTTTTGCATTCTAATGACATGGAGACGATTATATGTGTTAGGGTTGTCCTAAAAGTAAACCAAATGTCATTTTTAACCACAGTCATTCCACAACATTCACACATTTGAATCAAACTTGTAAAACAAACTGTGCATGCTAGTATTCTACTTTTAAGCTTATTCTTTGATTCTAAGCTTATTTTTGAATTCTAATGACATGGAGACGATTATATGTGTTAGGGTTCTCATAAAAGTAAACCAAATGTCATTTCTAACCACACTCATTCCACAACATTCACACATTTGAATCAAACTCGTAAAACGAACTGTGCATGCAAGTATTCTACTTTTAAGCTTATTGTTTGATTCTAAGCTTATTTTTGAATTCTAATGACATGGAGACGATTATATGTGTTAGGGTTCTCATAAAAGTAAACCAAATGTCATTTCTAACCACACTCATTCCACAACATTCACACATTTGAATCAAAATCGTAAAACGAACTGTGCATGCAAGTATTCTACTTTTAAGCTTATTTTTGAATTCTAATGACATGGAGACGATTATATGTGTTAGGGTTCTCATAAAAGTAAACCAAATGTCATTTCTAACCACACTCATTCCACAACATTCACACATTTGAATCAAAATTGTAAAACGAACTGTGCATGCTAGTTTTCTACTTTTAAGCTTATTCTTTGATTCTAAGCTTATTTTTGCATTCTAATGACATGGAGACGAATGTATGCGTTAAGGTTGTTGTAAAAGTGAACCAAATGTCATTTCTAACCACACTCATTCCACAATATTCACATATTTGAATCAAACTTGTAAAACGAACTGTGCATGCTTGTATTCTACTTTTAAGCTTATTCTTTGATTCTAAGCTTATTTTTGCATTCTAATGACATGGAGACGAATGTATGCGTTAAGGTTGTTGTAAAAGTGAACCAAATGTCATTTCTAACCACACTCATTCCACAACATTCACAAATTTGAATCAAACTTGTAAAACGAACTGTGCATGCTAGTATTCTACTTTTAAGCTTATTCTTTGATTCTAAGCTTATTTTTGCATTCTAATGACATGGAGACGATTATATGTGTTAGGGTTGTCCTAAAAGTAAACCAAATGTCATTTTTAACCACACTCATTCCTCAACATTCACACATTTGAATCAAAATTGTAAAACAAACTGTGCATGCTAGTATTCTACTTTTAAGCTTATTCTTTGATTCTAAGCTTATTTTTGCATTCTAATGACATGGAGACGAATGTATGCGTTAAGGTTGTTGTAAAAGTGAACCAAATGTCATTTCTAACCACACTCATTCCACAACATTCACAAATTTGAATCAAACTTGTAAAACGAACTGTGCATGCTTGTATTCTACTTTTAAGCTTATTTTTTTTATTCTAAGCTTATTTTTTAATTCTAATGACATGGAGACGATTATATGTGTCAGGGTTGTCATAAAAGTAAACCAAATTTCATTTTTAACCACACTCATTCCACAACATTCACACATTTGAATCAAACTTGTAAAACGAACTGTGCATGCTAGTTTTCTACTTTTAAGCTTATTCTTTAATTCTATGCTTATTTTTGCATTCTTATGACATGGAGACGAGTATATGCGTTAAGGTTGTTGTAAAAGTAAACCAAATGTCATTTCTTACCAAACTCATTCCACAACATTCACACATTTGAATCAAACTTGTAAAACGAACTGTGCATGCTTGTATTCTACTTTTAAGCTTATTCTTTGATTCTAAGCTTATTTTTGCATTCTAATGACATGGAGACGAATGTATGCGTTAAGGTTGTTGTAAAAGTGAACCAAATGTCATTTCTAACCGCACTCATTCCACAACATTCACACATTTGAATCAAAATTGTAAAACGAACTGTGCATGCTAGTATTCTACTTTTAAGCTTATTCTTTGATTCTAAGCTTATTTTTGCATTCTAATGACATGGAGACGAATGTATGCGTTAAGGTTGTTGTAAAAGTGAACCAAATGTCATTTCTAACCACACTCATTCCACAACATTCACAAATTTGAATCAAACTTGTAAAACGAACTGTGCATGCTAGTATTCTACTTTTAAGCTTATTCTTTGATTCTAAGCTTATTTTTGCATTCTAATGACATGGAGACGATTATATGTGTTAGGGTTGTCCTAAAAGTAAACCAAATGTCATTTTTAACCACACTCATTCCTCAACATTCACACATTTGAATCAAAATTGTAAAACAAACTGTGCATGCTAGTATTCTACTTTTAAGCTTATTCTTTGATTCTAAGCTTATTTTTGCATTCTAATGACATGGAGACGAATGTATGCGTTAAGGTTGTTGTAAAAGTGAACCAAATGTCATTTCTAACCACACTCATTCCACAACATTCACAAATTTGAATCAAACTTGTAAAACGAACTGTGCATGCTTGTATTCTACTTTTAAGCTTATTCTTTGATTCTAAGCTTATTTTTGCATTCTAATGACATGGAGACGATTATATGTGTTAGGGTTGTCCTAAAAGTAAACCAAATGTCATTTTTAACCACACTCATTCCACAACATTCACACATTTGAATCAAAATTGTAAAACAAACTGTGCATGCTAGTATTCTACTTTTAAGCTTATTCTTTGATTCTAAGCTTATTTGTGCATTCTAATGACATGGAGACGATTATATGTGTTAGGGTTGTCCTAAAAGTAAACCAAATGTCATTTTTAACCACACTCATTCCACAACATTCACACATTTGAATCAAAATTGTAAAACAAACTGTGCATGCTAGTATTCTACTTTTAAGCTTATTCTTTGATTCTAAGCTTATTTTTGCATTCTAATGACATGGAGACGAATGTATGCGTTAAGGTTGTTGTAAAAGTGAACCAAATGTCATTTCTAACCACACTCATTCCACAACATTCACAAATTTGAATCAAACTTGTAAAACGAACTGTGCATGCTTGTATTCTACTTTTAAGCTTATTTTTTTTATTCTAAGCTTATTTTTTAATTCTAATGACATGGAGACGATTATATGTGTCAGGGTTGTCATAAAAGTAAACCAAATTTCATTTTTAACCACACTCATTCCACAACATTCACACATTTGAATCAAACTTGTAAAACGAACTGTGCATGCTAGTTTTCTACTTTTAAGCTTATTCTTTAATTCTATGCTTATTTTTGCATTCTTATGACATGGAGACGAGTATATGCGTTAAGGTTGTTGTAAAAGTAAACCAAATGTCATTTCTTACCAAACTCATTCCACAACATTCACACATTTGAATCAAACTTGTAAAACGAACTGTGCATGCTTGTATTCTACTTTTAAGCTTATTCTTTGATTCTAAGCTTATTTTTGCATTCTAATGACATGGAGACGAATGTATGCGTTAAGGTTGTTGTAAAAGTGAACCAAATGTCATTTCTAACCACACTCATTCCACAACATTCACACATTTGAATCAAAATTGTAAAACGAACTGTGCATGCTAGTATTCTACTTTTAAGCTTATTCTTTGATTCTAAGCTTATTTTTGCATTCTAATGACATGGAGACGAATGTATGCGTTAAGGTTGTTGTAAAAGTGAACCAAACGTCATTTCTAACCACACTCATTCCACAACATTCACAAATTTGAATCAAACTTGTAAAACGAACTGTGCATGCTAGTATTCTACTTTTAAGCTTATTCTTTGATTCTAAGCTTATTTTTGCATTCTAATGACATGGAGACGATTATATGTGTTAGGGTTGTCCTAAAAGTAAACCAAATGTCATTTTTAACCACACTCATTCCTCAACATTCACACATTTGAATCAAAATTGTAAAACAAACTGTGCATGCTAGTATTCTACTTTTAAGCTTATTCTTTGATTCTAAGCTTATTTTTGCATTCTAATGACATGGAGACGAATGTATGCGTTAAGGTTGTTGTAAAAGTGAACCAAATGTCATTTCTAACCACACTCATTCCACAACATTCACAAATTTGAATCAAACTTGTAAAACGAACTGTGCATGCTTGTATTCTACTTTTAAGCTTATTCTTTGATTCTAAGCTTATTTTTGCATTCTAATGACATGGAGACGATTATATGTGTTAGGGTTGTCCTAAAAGTAAACCAAATGTCATTTTTAACCACACTCATTCCACAACATTCACACATTTGAATCAAAATTGTAAAACAAACTGTGCATGCTAGTATTCTACTTTTAAGCTTATTCTTTGATTCTAAGCTTATTTTTGCATTCTAATGACATGGAGACGATTATATGTGTTAGGGTTGTCCTAAAAGTAAACCAAATGTCATTTTTAACCACACTCATTCCACAACATTCACACATTTGAATCAAAATTGTAAAACAAACTGTGCATGCTAGTATTCTACTTTTAAGCTTATTCTTTGATTCTAAGCTTATTTTTGCATTCTAATGACATGGAGACGAATGTATGCGTTAAGGTTGTTGTAAAAGTGAACCAAATGTCATTTCTAACCACACTCATTCCACAACATTCACAAATTTGAATCAAACTTGTAAAACGAACTGTGCATGCTAGTATTCTACTTTTAAGCTTATTCTTTGATTCTAAGCTTATTTTTGAATTCTAATGACGTGGAGACGATTATATGTGTTAGGATTGTCATAAAAGTAAACCAAATGTGATTTCTAACCGCATTCATTCCACAACATTCACACATTTGAATCAAACTTGTAAAACGAACAGTGCATGCTTGTATTCTACTTTTAAGCTTATTTTTTTATTCTAAGCTTATTTTTGAATTCTAATGACATGGAGACGATTATATGTGTTAGGGTTGTCATAAAAGTACACCAAATGTCATTTCTTACCACACTCATTCCACAACATTCACACATTTGAATCAAACTTGTAAAACGAACTGTGCATGCTAGTATTCTACTTTTAAGCTTATTCTTTGATTCTAAGCTTATTTTTGAATTCTAATGACATGGAGACGATTATATGTGTTAGCGTTGTCATAAAAGTAAACTAAATGTCATTTCTAACCACACTCATTCCACAACATTCACACATTTGAATCAAACTCGTAAAACGAACTGTGCATGCTAGTTTTCTACTTTTAAGCTTATTCTTTGATTCTAAGCTTATTTTTGAATTCTAATGACATGGAGACGATTATATGTGTTAGGGTTCTCATAAAAGTAAACCAAATGTCATTTCTAACCACACTCATTCCACAACATTCACATATTTGAATCAAAATTGTAAAACGAACTGTGCATGCTAGTATTCTACTTTTAAGCTTATGCTTTGATTCTAAGCTTATTTTTGAATTCTAATGACATGGAGACGATTATATGTGTTAGGGTTGTCATAAAAGTAATCCAAATGTGATTTCTAACCACATTCATTCCACAACATTCACACATTTGAATCAAACTTGTAAAACAAACTGTGCATGCTAGTATTCTACTTTTAAGCTTATTCTTTGATTCTAAGCTTATTTTTGAATTCTAATGACGTGGAGACGATTATATGTGTTAGGATTGTCATAAAAGTAAACCAAATGTGATTTCTAACCGCATTCATTCCACAACATTCACACATTTGAATCAAACTTGTAAAACGAACAGTGCAGGCTTGTATTCTACTTTTAAGCTTATTTTTTTATTCTAAGCTTATTTTTGAATTCTAATGACATGGAGACGATTATATGTGTTAGGGTTGTCATAAAAGTACACCAAATGTCATTTCTTACCACACTCATTCCACAACATTCACACATTTGAATCAAACTTGTAAAACGAACTGTGCATGCTAGTATTCTACTTTTAAGCTTATTCTTTGATTCTAAGCTTATTTTTGAATTCTAATGACATGGAGACGATTATATGTGTTAGCGTTGTCATAAAAGGAAACTAAATGTCATTTCTAACCACACTCATTCCACAACATTCACACATTTGAATCAAACTCGTAAAACGAACTGTGCATGCTAGTTTTCTACTTTTAAGCTTATTCTTTAATTCTAAGCTTATTTTTGAATTCTAATGACGTCGAGACGATTATATGTGTTAGGGTTGTCATAAAAGTAAACCAAATGTCATTTCTTACCAAACTCATTCCACAACATTCACGCATTTGAATCAAACTTGTAAAACGAACTGTGCATGCTAGTATTCTACTTTTAAGCTTATTCTTTGATTCTAAGCTTATTTTTGCATTCTAATGACATGGAGACGAATGTATGCGTTAAGGTTGTTGTAAAAGTGAACCAAATGTCATTTCTAACCACACTCATTCCACAACATTCACAAATTTGAATCAAACTTGTAAAACGAACTGTGCATGCTAGTATTCTACTTTTAAGCTTATTCTTTGATTCTAAGCTTATTTTTGCATTCTAATGACATGGAGACGATTATATGTGTTAGGGTTCTCATAAAAGTAAACCAAATGTCATTTCTAACCACACTCATTCCACAACATTCACATATTTGAATCAAAATTGTAAAACGAACTGTGCATGCTAGTATTCTACTTTTAAGCTTATTCTTTGATTCTAAGCTTATTTTTGAATTCTAATGACATGGAGACGATTATATGTGTTAGGGTTCTCATAAAAGTAAACCAAATGTCATTTTTAACCACACTCATTCCACAACATTCACACATTTGAATCAAACTTGTAAAACGAACTGTGCATGCTAGTTTTCTACTTTTAAGCTTATTCTTTAATTCTATGCTTATTTTTGCATTCTTATGACATGGAGACGAGTATATGCGTTAAGGTTGTTGTAAAAGTGAACCAAATGTCATTTCTAACCACACTGATTCCACAACATTCAAACATTTGAATCAAACTTGTAAAACGAACTGTGCAGGCTTGTATTCTACTTTTAAGCTTATTCTTTGATTCTAAGCTTATTTTTGAATTCTAATGACGTGGAGACGATTATATGTGTTATGATTGTCATAAAAGTAAACCAAATGTGATTTCTAACCACATTCATTCCACAACATTCACACATTTGAATCAAACTTGTAAAACAAACTGTGCATGCTAGTATTCTACTTTTAAGCTTATTCTTTGATTCTAAGCTTATTTTTGAATTCTAATGACGTGGAGACGATTATATGTGTTAGGATTGTCATAAAAGTAAACCAAATGTGATTTCTAACCGCATTCATTCCCCAACATTCACACATTTGAATCAAACTTGTAAAATGAACTGTGCATGCTAGTATTCTACTTTTAAGCTTATTCTTTGATTCTAAGCTTATTTTTGAATTCTAATGACATGGAGACGATTATATGTGTTAGCGTTGTCATAAAAGTAAACTAAATGTCATTTCTAACCACACTCATTCCACAACATTCACACATTTGAATCAAACTCGTAAAACGAACTGTGCATGCTAGTTTTCTACTTTTAAGCTTATTCTTTAATTCTATGCTTATTTTTGCATTCTTATGACATGGAGACGAGTATATGCGTTAAGGTTGTTGTAAAAGTGAACCAAATGTCATTTCTAACCACACTGATTCCACAACGTTCAAACATTTGAATCAAACTTGTAAAACGAACTGTGCAGGCTTGTATTCTACTTTTAAGCTTATTCTTTGATTCTAAGCTTATTTTTGAATTCTAATGACGTGGAGACGATTATATATGTTAGGGTTGTCATAAAAGTACACCAAATGTCATTTCTTACCACACTCATTCCACAACATTCACCCATTTGAATCAAACTTGTAAAACGAACTGTGCATGCTATTATTCTACTTTTAAGCTTATTCTTTGATTCTAAGCTTATTTTTGAATTCTAATGACATGGAGACGATTATATGTGTTAGGGTTGTCATAAAAGTAATCCAAATGTGATTTCTAACCACATTCATTCCACAACATTCACACATTTGAATCAAACTTGTAAAACGAACTGTGCATGCTAGTATTCTACTTTTAAGCTTATTCTTTGATTCTAAGCTTATTTTTGCATTCTAATGACATGGAGACGATTATATGTGTTAGGGTTGTCCTAAAAGTAAACCAAATGTCATTTTTAACCACACTCATTCCTCAACATTCACACATTTGAATCAAAATTGTAAAACAAACTGTGCATGCTAGTATTCTACTTTTAAGCTTATTCTTTGACTCTAAGCTTATTTTTGCATTCTAATGACATGGAGACGAATGTATGCGTTAAGGTTGTTGTAAAAGTGAACCAAATGTCATTTCTAACCACACTCATTCCACAACATTCACAAATTTGAATCAAACTTGTAAAACGAACTGTGCATGCTTGTATTCTACTTTTAAGTTTATTTTTTTATTCTAAGCTTATTTTTTAATTCTAATGACATGGAGACGATTATATGTGTCAGGGTTGTCATAAAAGTAAACCAAATGTCATTTTTAACCACACTCATTCCACAACATTCACACATTTGAATCAAACTTGTAAAACGAACTGTGCATGCTAGTTTTCTACTTTTAAGCTTATTCTTTAATTCTATGCTTATTTTTGCATTCTTATGACATGGAGACGAGTATATGCGTTAAGGTTGTTGTAAAAGTGAACCAAATGTCATTTCTAACCACACTGATTCCACAACGTTCAAACATTTGAATCAAACTTGTAAAACGAACTGTGCAGGCTTGTATTCTACTTTTAAGCTTATTCTTTGATTCTAAGCTTATTTTTGAATTCTAATGACGTGGAGACGATTATATATGTTAGGGTTGTCATAAAAGTACACCAAATGTCATTTCTTACCACACTCATTCCACAACATTCACCCATTTGAATCAAACTTGTAAAACGAACTGTGCATGCTATTATTCTACTTTTAAGCTTATTCTTTGATTCTAAGCTTATTTTTGAATTCTAATGACATGGAGACGATTATATGTGTTAGGGTTGTCATAAAAGTAATCCAAATGTGATTTCTAACCACATTCATTCCACAACATTCACACATTTGAATAAAACTTGTAAAACGAACTGTGCATGCTAGTATTCTACTTTTAAGCTTATTCTTTGATTCTAAGCTTATTTTTGCATTCTAATGACATGGAGACGATTATATGTGTCAGGGTTGTCATAAAAGTAAACCAAATGTCATTTTTAACCACACTCATTCCACAACATTCACACATTTGAATCAAACTTGTAAAACGAACTGTGCATGCTAGTTTTCTACTTTTAAGCTTATTCTTTAATTCTATGCTTATTTTTGCATTCTTATGACATGGAGACGAGTATATGCGTTAAGGTTGTTGTAAAAGTGAACCAAATGTCATTTCTAACCACACTGATTCCACAACGTTCAAACATTTGAATCAAACTTGTAAAACGAACTGTGCAGGCTTGTATTCTACTTTTAAGCTTATTCTTTGATTCTAAGCTTATTTTTGAATTCTAATGACGTGGAGACGATTATATATGTTAGGGTTGTCATAAAAGTACACCAAATGTCATTTCTTACCACACTCATTCCACAACATTCACCCATTTGAATCAAACTTGTAAAACGAACTGTGCATGCTATTATTCTACTTTTAAGCTTATTCTTTGATTCTAAGCTTATTTTTGAATTCTAATGACATGGAGACGATTATATGTGTTAGGGTTGTCATAAAAGTAATCCAAATGTGATTTCTAACCACATTCATTCCACAACATTCACACATTTGAATCAAACTTGTAAAACGAACTGTGCATGCTAGTATTCTACTTTTAAGCTTATTCTTTGATTCTAAGCTTATTTTTGCATTATTATGACATGGAGACGATTATATGTGTTAGGGTTGTCCTAAAAGTAAACCAAATGTCATTTTTAACCACACTCATTCCACAACATTCACACATTTGAATCAAAATTGTAAAACGAACTGTGCATGCTAGTATTCTACTTTTAAGCTTATTCTTTGATTCTAAGCTTATTTTTGCATTCTAATGACATGGAGACGAATGTATGCGTTAAGGTTGTTGTAAAAGTGAACCAAATGTCATTTCTAACCACACTCATTCCACAACATTCACAAATTTGAATCAAACTTGTAAAACGAACTGTGCATGCTAGTATTCTACTTTTAAGCTTATTCTTTGATTCTAAGCTTATTTTTGCATTCTAATGACATGGACACGATTATATGTGTTAGGGTTGTCCTAAAAGTAAACCAAATGTCATTTTTAACCACACTCATTCCTCAACATTCACACATTTGAATCAAAATTGTAAAACAAACTGTGCATGCTAGTATTCTACTTTTAAGCTTATTCTTTGATTCTAAGCTTATTTTTGCATTCTAATGACATGGAGACGAATGTATGCGTTAAGGTTGTTGTAAAAGTGAACCAAATGTCATTTCTAACCACACTCATTCCACAACATTCACAAATTTGAATCAAACTTGTAAAACGAACTGTGCATGCTTGTATTCT
This sequence comes from Spergularia bocconei, assembly GCA_963457585.1. Lineage (NCBI taxonomy): Eukaryota > Viridiplantae > Streptophyta > Magnoliopsida > Caryophyllales > Caryophyllaceae > Spergularia > Spergularia bocconei. The sequence goes on from OY734959.1 coordinate 6,692,468, forward strand.
ACTTTTAAGCTTATTTTTTTATTCTAAGCTTATTTTTTAATTCTAATGACATGGAGACGATTATATGTGTCAGGGTTGTCATAAAAGTAAACCAAATGTCATTTTTAACCACACTCATTCCACAACATTCACACATTTGAATCAAACTTGTAAAACGAACTGTGCATGCTATTATTCTACTTTTAAGCTTATTCTTTGATTCTAAGCTTATTTTTGAATTCTAATGACATGGAGACGATTATATGTGTTAGGGTTGTCATAAAAGTAATCCAAATGTGATTTCTAACCACATTCATTCCACAACATTCACACATTTGAATCAAACTCGTAAAACGAACTGTGCATGCTAGTTTTCTACTTTTAAGCTTATTCTTTAATTCTAAGCTTATTTTTGAATTCTAATGACGTCGAGACGATTATATGTGTTAGGGTTGTCATAAAAGTAAACCAAATGTCATTTCTTACCAAACTCATTCCACAACATTCACACATTTGAATCAAACTTGTAAAACGAACTGTGCATGCTTGTATTCCACTTTAAAGCTTATTTTTTTATTCTAATCTTATTTTGGAATTCTAATGACCTGGAGACGATTATATGTGTTAGGGTTGTCATAAAAGTACACCAAATGTCATTTCTTACCACACTCATTCCACAACATTCACACATTTGAATCAAACTTGTAAAACGAACTGTGCATGCTAGTATTCTACTTTTAAGCTTATTCTTTGATTCTAAGCTTATTTTTGAATTCTAATGACATGGAGACGATTATATGTGTTAGGGTTGTCATAAAAGTAATCCAAATGTGATTTCTAACCACATTCATTCCACAACATTCACACATTTGAATCAAACTTGTAAAAAATACTGTGCATGCTAGTATTCTACTTTTAAGCTTATTCTTTGATTCTAATCTTATTTTTGAATTCTAATGACATGGAGACGATTATATGGGTTAGGGTTGTTATAAAAGTAAACCAAATGTCATTTTTAACCACACTCATTCCACAACATTCACACATTTGAATCAAACTTGTAAAACGAACAGTGCAGGCTTGTATTCTGCTTTTAAGCTTATTTTTTTATTCTAAGCTTATTTTTGAATTCTAATGACATGGAGACGATTATATATGTTAGGGTTGTCATAAAAGTACACCAAATGTCATTTCTTACCACACTCATTCCACAACATTCACCCATTTGAATCAAACTTGTAAAACGAACTGTGCATGCTATTATTCTACTTTTAAGCTTATTCTTTGATTCTAAGCTTATTTTTGAATTCTAATGACATGGAGACGATTATATGTGTTAGCGTTGTCATAAAAGTAAACTAAATGTCATTTCTAACCACACTCATTCCACAACATTCACACATTTGAATCAAACTCGTAAAACGAACTGTGCATGCTAGTTTTCTACTTTTAAGCTTATTCTTTAATTCTAAGCTTATTTTTGAATTCTAATGACGTCGAGACGATTATATGTGTTAGGGTTGTCATAAAAGTAAACCAAATGTCATTTCTTACCAAACTCATTCCACAACATTCACGCATTTGAATCAAACTTGTAAAACGAACTGTGCATGCTTGTATTCTACTTTTAAGCTTATTCTTTGATTCTAAGCTTATTTTTGCATTCTAATGACATGGAGACGATTATATGTGTTAGGGTTGTCCTAAAAGTAAACCAAATGTCATTTTTAACCACACTCATTCCACAACATTCACACATTTGAATCAAAATTGTAAAACGAACTGTGCATGCTAGTATTCTACTTTTAAGCTTATTCTTTGATTCTAAGCTTATTTTTGCATTCTAATGACATGGAGACGAATGTATGCGTTAAGGTTGTTGTAAAAGTGAACCAAATGTCATTTCTAACCACACTCATTCCACAACATTCACAAATTTGAATCAAACTTGTAAAACGAACTGTGCATGCTTGTATTCTACTTTTAAGCTTATTTTTTTATTCTAAGCTTATTTTGGAATTCTAATGACTTGGAGACGATTATATGTGTTAGGGTTGTCATAAAAGTACACCAAATGTCATTTCTTACCACACTCATTCCACAACATTCACACATTTGAATCAAACTTGTAAAACGAACTGTGCATGCTAGTATTCTATTTTTAAGCTTATTCTTTGATTCTAAGCTTATTTTTGAATTCTAATGACGTGGATACGATTATATGTGTTAGGTTTGTCATAAAAGTAAACCAAATGTCATTTCTTACCAAACTCATTCCACAACATTCACACATTTGAATCAAACTTGTAAAACGAACTGTGCATGCTTGTATTCCACTTTTAAGCTTATTTTTTTATTCTAATCTTATTTTGGAATTCTTATGACCTGGAGACGATTATATGTGTTAGGGTTGTCATTAAAGTACACCAAATGTCATTTCTTACCACACCCATTCAACAACATTCACACATTTGAATCAAACTTGTAAAACGAACTGTGCATGCTAGTATTCTACTTTTAAGCTTATTCTTTGATTCTAAGCTTATTTTTGAATTCTAATGACATGGAGACGATTATATGTGTTAGGGTTGTCATAAAAGTAATCCAAATGTGATTTCTAACCACATTCATTCACAACATTCACACATTTGAATCAAACTTGTAAAACAAACTGTGCATGCTAGTATTCTACTTTTAAGCTTATTCTTTGATTCTAATCTTATTTTTGAATTCTAATGACATGGAGACGATTATATGGGTTAGGGTTGTCATAAAAGTAAACCAAATGTCATTTTTAACCACACTCATTCCACAACATTCACACATTTGAATCAAACTTGTAAAACGAACAGTGCAGGCTTGTATTCTACTTTTAAGCTTATTTTTTTATTCTAAGCTTATTTTTGAATTCTAATGACATGGAGACGATTATATGTGTCAGGGTTGTCATAAAAGTAAACCAAATGTCATTTTTAACCACACTCATTCCACAACATTCACACATTTGAATCAAACTTGTAAAACGAACTGTGCATGCTAGTTTTCTACTTTTAAGCTTATTCTTTAATTCTATGCTTATTTTTGCATTCTTATGACATGGAGACGAGTATATGCGTTAAGGTTGTTGTAAAAGTGAACCAAATGTCATTTCTAACCACACTGATTCCACAACATTCACACATTTGAATCAAACTTGTAAAACGAACTGTGCAGGCTTGTATTCTACTTTTAAGCTTATTCTTTGATTCTAAGCTTATTTTTGAATTCTAATGACGTGGAGACGATTATATGTGTTGGGATTGTCATAAAAGTAAACCAAATGTCATTTCTTACCAAACTCATTCCACAACATTCACACATTGAATCAAACTTGTAAAACAAACTGTGCATGCTTGTATCCTACTTTTAAGCTTATTTTTTTATTCTAAGCTTATTTTGGAATTCCAATGACTTGGAGACGATTATATGTGTTAGGGTTGTCATAAAAGTACACCAAATGTCATTTCTTACCACACTCATTCCACAACATTCACACATTTGAATAAAACTTGTAAAACGAACTGTGCATGCTAGTATTCTATTTTTAAGCTTATTCTTTGATTCTAATCTTATTTTTGAATTCTAATGACGTGGATACGATTATATGTGTTAGGGTTGTCATAAAAGTAAACCAAATGTCATTTCTTACCAAACTCATTCCACAACATTAACACATTTGAATCAAACTTGTAAAACGAACTGTGCATGCTTGTATTCCACTTTTAAGCTTATTTTTTTATTCTAATCTTATTTTGGAATTCTAATGACCTGGAGACGATTATATGTGTTAGGGTTGTCATAAAAGTACACCAAATGTCATTTCTTACCACACTCATTCCACAACATTCACACATTTGAATCAAACTTGTAAAACGAACTGTGCATGCTAGTATTCTACTTTTAAGCTTATTCTTTGATTCTAATCTTATTTTTGAATTCTAATGACATGGAGACGATTATATGTGTTAGCGTTGTCATAAAAGTAAACTAAATGTCATTTCTAACCACACTCATTCCACAACATTCACACATTTGAATCAAACTCGTAAAACGAACTGTGCATGCTAGTTTTCTACTTTTAAGCTTATTCTTTAATTCTAAGCTTATTTTTGAATTCTAATGACGTGGAGACGATTATATGTGTTAGGGTTGTCATAAAAGTAAACCAAATGTCATTTCTTACCAAACTCATTCCACAACATTCACACATTTGAATCAAACTTGTAAAACGAACTGTGCATGCTTGTATTCTACTTTTAAGCTTATTCTTTGATTCTAAGCTTATTTTTGCATTCTAATGACATGGAGACGATTATATGTGTTAGGGTTGTCCTAAAAGTAAACCAAATGTCATTTTTAACCACACTCATTCCACAACATTCACACATTTGAATCAATATTGTAAAACGAACTGTGCATGCTACTATTCTACTTTTAAGCTTATTCTTTGATTCTAAGCTTATTTTTGCATTCTAATGACATGGAGACGAATGTATGCGTTAAGGTTGTTGTAAAAGTGAACCAAATGTCATTTCTAACCACACTCATTCCACAACATTCACAAATTTGAATCAAACTTGTAAAACGAACTGTGCATGCTTGTATTCTACTTTTAAGCTTATTTTTTTATTCTAAGCTTATTTTGGAATTCTAATGACTTGGAGACGATTATATGTGTTAGGGTTGTCATAAAAGTAAACTAAATGTCATTTCTAACCACACTCATTCCACAACATTCACACATTTGAATCAAACTTGTAAAACGAACTGTGCATGCTAGTATTCTACTTTTAAGCTTATTCCTTGATTCTAATCTTATTTTTGAATTCTAATGACATGAAGACGATTATATGTGTTAGGGTTGTCATAAAAGTACACCAAATGTCATTTCTTACCAAACTCATTCCACAACATTCACACATTTGAATCAAACTTGTAAAACGAACTGTGCATGCTTGTATTCTACTTTTAAGCTTATTCTTTGATTCTAAGCTTATTTTTGCATTCTAATGACATGGAGACGATTATATGTGTTAGGGTTGTCCTAAAAGTAAACCAAATGTCATTTTTAACCACACTCATTCCACAACATTCACACATTTGAATCAAAATTGTAAAACGAACTGTGCATGCTAGTATTCTACTTTTAAGCTTATTCTTTTATTCTAAGCTTATTTTTGCATTCTAATGACATGGAGACGAATGTATGCGTTAAGGTTGTTGTAAAAGTGAACCAAATGTCATTTCTAACCACACTCATTCCACAACATTCACAAATTTGAATCAAACTTGTAAAACGAACTGGGCATGCTTGTATTCTACTTTTAAGCTTATTTTTTTATTCTAAGCTTATTTTTGAATTCTAATGACATGGAGACGATTATATGTGTCAGGGTTGTCATAAAAGTAAACCAAATGTCATTTTTAACCACACTCATTCCACAACATTCACACATTTGAATCAAACTTGTAAAACGAACTGTGCATGCTAGTTTTCTACTTTTAAGCTTATTCTTTAATTCTATGCTTATTTTTGCATTCTTATGACATGGAGACGAGTATATGCGTTAAGGTTGTTGTAAAAGTGAACCAAATGTCATTTCTAACCACACTGATTCCACAACATTCACACATTTGAATCAAACTTGTAAAACGAACTGTGCAGGCTTGTATTCTACTTTTAAGCTTATTCTTTGATTCTAAGCTTATTTTTGAATTCTAATGACGTGGAGACGATTATATGTGTTAGGATTGTCATAAAAGTAAACCAAATGTCATTTCTTACCAAACTCATTCCACAACATTCACACATTGAATCAAACTTGTAAAACGAACTGTGCATGCTTGTATTCTACTTTTAAGCTTATTCTTTGATTCTAAGCTTATTTTTGAATTCTAATGACGTGGAGACGATTATATGTGTTAGGATTGTCATAAAAGTAAACCAAATGTCATTTCTTACCAAACTCATTCCACAACATTCACACATTTGAATCAAACTTGTAAAACGAACTGTGTATGCTTGTATTCTACTTTTAAGCTTATTCATTGATTCTAAGCTTATTTTTGCATTCTAATGACATGGAGACGATTATATGTGTTAGGGTTGTCCTAAAAGTAAACCAAATGTCATTTTTAACCACACTCATTCCACAACATTCACACATTTGAATCAAAATTGTAAAACGAACTGTGCATGCTAGTATTCTACTTTTAAGCTTATTCTTTTATTCTAAGCTTATTTTTGCATTCTAATGACATGGAGACGAATGTATGCGTTAAGGTTGTTGTAAAAGTGAACCAAATGTCATTTCTAACCACACTCATTCCACAACATTCACACATTTGAATCAAACTTGTAAAACGAACTGTGCATGCTAGTATTCTATTTTTAAGCTTATTCTTTGATTCTAAGCTTATTTTTGAATTCTAATGACATAGAGACGATTATATGTGTTAGTGTTGTCATAAAAGTAAACCAAATGTTATTTGTTACCACACTCATTCCACAACATTCACACATTTGAATCAAACTTGTAAAACAAACTGTGCATGCTTGTATTTTACTTTTAAGCTTATTTTTTTATTCTAAGCTTATTTTTGAATTCTAATGACATGGAGACGATTATATGTGTCAGGGTTGTCATAAAAGTAAACCAAATGTGATTTCTAACCACATTCATTCCACAACATTCACACATTTGAATCAAACTTGTAAAACAAACTGTGCATGCTAGTATTCTACTTTTAAGCTTATTCTTTGATTCTAATCTTATTTTTGAATTCTAATGACATGGAGACGATTATATGTGTTAGGGTTGTCATTAAAGTAAACCAAATGTCATTTCTACCAAACTCATTCCACAACATTCACACATTTGAATCAAGTTGGTAAAACGAACTGTGCATGCTTGTATTCTACTTTTAAGCTTATTTTTTGATTCTAAGCTTATTTTTGAATTCTAATGACATGGAGACGATTATATGTGTTAGGGTTGTCATAAAAGTACACCAAATGTCATTTCTTACCACACTCATTCCACAACATTCACACATTTGAATCAAACTTGTAAAACGAACTATGCATGCTAGTATTGTACTTTTAAGCTTATTCTTTGATTCTAAGCTTATTTTTGAATTCTTATGACATGGCGACGATTATATGTGTTAGGGTTGTCATAAAAGTACACCAAATGTCATTTCTTACCACACTCATTCCACAACATTCACACATTTGAATCAAACTTGTAAAACGAACTGTGCATGCTAGTTTTCTACTTTTAAGCTTATTCTTTAATTCTAAGCTTATTTTTGAATTCTAATGACGTGGAGACGATTATATGTGTTAGGGTTGTCATAAAAGTAAACCAAATGTCATTTCTTACCAAACTCATTCCACAACATTCACACATTTGAATCAAACTTGTAAAACGAACTGTGCATGCTTGTATTCTACTTTTAAGCTTATTCTTTGATTCTAAGCTTATTTTTGCATTCTAATGACATGGAGACGATTATATGTGTTAGGGTTGTCCTAAAAGTAAACCAAATGTCATTTTTAACCACACTCATTCCACAACATTCACACATTTGAATCAATATTGTAAAACGAACTGTGCATGCTACTATTCTACTTTTAAGCTTATTCTTTGATTCTAAGCTTATTTTTGCATTCTAATGACATGGAGACGAATGTATGCGTTAAGGTTGTTGTAAAAGTGAACCAAATGTCATTTCTAACCACACTCATTCCACAACATTCACAAATTTGAATCAAACTTGTAAAACGAACTGTGCATGCTTGTATTCTACTTTTAAGCTTATTTTTTTATTCTAAGCTTATTTTGGAATTCTAATGACTTGGAGACGATTATATGTGTTAGGGTTGTCATAAAAGTACACCAAATGTCATTTCTTACCACACTCATTCCACAACATTCACACATTTGAATCAAACTTGTAAAACGAACTGTGCATGCTAGTATTCTATTTTTAAGCTTATTCTTTGATTCTAAGCTTATTTTTGAATTCTAATGACGTGGATACGATTATATGTGTTAGGGTTGTCATAAAAGTAAACCAAATGTCATTTCTTACCAAACTCATTCCACAACATTCACACATTTGAATCAAACTTGTAAAACGAACTGTGCATGCTTGTATTCCACTTTTAAGCTTATTTTTTTATTCTAATCTTATTTTGGAATTCTAATGACCTGGAGACGATTATATGTGTTAGGGTTGTCATAAAAGTACACCAAATGTCATTTCTTACCACACCCATTCAACAACATTCACACATTTGAATAAAACTTGTAAAACGAACTGTGCATGCTAGTATTCTACTTTTAAGCTTATTCTTTGATTCTAAGCTTATTTTTGAATTCTAATGACATGGAGACGATTATATGTGTTAGGGTTGTCATAAAAGTAATCCAAATGTGATTTCTAACCACATTCATTCACAACATTCACACATTTGAATCAAACTTGTAAAACAAACTGTGCATGCTAGTATTCTACTTTTAAGCTTATTCTTTGATTCTAATCTTATTTTTGAATTCTAATGACATGGAGACGATTATATGGGTTAGGGTTGTCATAAAAGTAAACCAAATGTCATTTTTAACCACACTCATTCCACAACATTCACACATTTGAATCAAACTTGTAAAACGAACAGTGCAGGCTTGTATTCTACTTTTAAGCTTATTTTTTTATTCTAAGCTTATTTTTGAATTCTAATGACATGGAGACGATTATATGTGTCAGGGTTGTCATAAAAGTAAACCAAATGTCATTTTTAACCACACTCATTCCACAACATTCACACATTTGAATCAAACTTGTAAAACGAACTGTGCATGCTAGTTTTCTACTTTTAAGCTTATTCTTTAATTCTATGCTTATTTTTGCATTCTTATGACATGGAGACGAGTATATGCGTTAAGGTTGTTGTAAAAGTGAACCAAATGTCATTTCTAACCACACTGATTCCACAACATTCACACATTTGAATCAAACTTGTAAAACGAACTGTGCAGGCTTGTATTTTACTTTTAAGCTTATTCTTTGATTCTAAGCTTATTTTTGAATTCTAATGACGTGGAGACGATTATATGTGTTAGGGTTGTCATAAAAGTAAACCAAATGTCATTTCTTACCAAACTCATTCCACAACATTCACACATTTGAATCCAACATGTAAAACGAACTGTGCATGCTTGTATTCTACTTTTAAGCTTATTCTTTGATTCTAAGCTTATTTTTGAATTCTAATGGCATGGAGACGATTATATGTGTTAGGGTTGTCATAAAAGTAAACCAAATGTCATTTCTTACCACACTCATTCCACAACATTCACACATTTGAATCAAACTTGTAAAACGAACTGTGCATGCTAGTATTCTACTTTTAAGCTTATTCTTTGATTCTAAGCTTATTTTTGCATTCTAATGACATGGAGACGATTGTATGCGTTAAGGTTGTTGTAAAAGTGAACCAAATGTCATTTCTAACCACACTCATTCCACAACATTCACACATTTGAATCAAACTCGTAAAACGAACTGTGCATGCTAGTATTCTACTTTTAAGCTTATTCTTTGATTCTAAGCTTATTTTTGCATTCTAATGACATGGAGACGATTGTATGCGTTAAGGTTGTTGTAAAAGTGAACCAAATGTCATTTCTAACCACACTCATTCCACAACATTCACAAATTTGAATCAAACTTGTAAAACGAACTGTGCATGCTTGTATTCTACTTTTAAGCTTATTTTTTTATTCTAAGCTTATTTTTGAATTCTAATGACATGGAGACGATTATATGTGTTAGGGTTGTCATAAAAGTAAACCAAATGTCATTTCTTACCACACTCATTCCACAACATTCACACATTTGAATCAAACTTGTAAAACGAACTGTGCATGCTAGTATTCTACTTTTAAGCTTATTCTTTGATTCTAAGCTTACTTTTGAATTCTAATGACATGGAGACGATTATATGTGTTAGGGTTGTCATAAAAGTAAACCAAATGTCATTTTTAACCACCCTCATTCCACAACATTCACACATTTGAATCAAACTTGTAAAACGAACTGTGCAGGCTTGTATTCTACTTTTAAGCTTATTCTTTGATTCTAAGCTTATTTTTGAATTCTAATGACATGGAGACGATTATATGTATTAGGGTTGTCATAAAAGTAAACCAAATGTCATTTCTTACCAAACTCATTCGACAACATTCACACATTTGAATCAAACATGTAAAACGAACTGTGCATGCTTGTATTCTACTTTTAAGCTTATTTTTTTATTCTAAGCTTATTTTTGAATTCTAATGACATGGAGACGATTATATGCGTTAAGGTTGTCATAAAAGTAATCCAAATGTGATTTCTAACACATTCATTCCACAACATTCACACATTTGAATCAAACTTGTAAAACAAACTGTGCATGCTAGTATCTACTTTTAAGCTTATTCTTTGATTCTAATCTTATTTTTGAATTCTAATGACATGGAGACGATTATATGGGTTAGGGTTGTCATAAAAGTAAACCAAATGTCATTTTTAACCACACTCATTCCACAACATTCACACATTTGAATCAAACTTGTAAAACGAACAGTGCAGGCTTGTATTCTACTTTTAAGCTTATTTTTTTATTCTAAGCTTATTTTTGAATTCTAATCACATGGAGACGATTATATGTGTTAGGGTTGTCATAAAAGTAAACCAAATGTCATTTCTTACCAAACTCATTCCACAACATTCACACATTTGAATCAAACTTGTAAAACGAACTGTGTATGCTTGTATTCTACTTTTAAGCTTATTCTTTGATTCTAAGCTTATTTTTGCATTCTAATGACATGGAGATGATTGTATGCGTTAAGGTTGTTGTAAAAGTGAACCAAATGTCATTTCTAACCACACTCATTCCACAACATTCACAAATTTGAATCAAACTTGTAAAACGAACTGTGCATGCTTGTATTCTACTTTTAAGCTTATTTTTTTATTCTAAGCTTATTTTTGAATTCTAATGACATGGAGACGATTATATGTGTTAGGGTTGTCATAAAAGTAAACCAAATGTCATTTCTAACCACACTGATTCCACAACATTCACACATTTGAATCAAACTTGTAAAACGAACTGTGCAGGCTTGAATTCTACTTTTAAGCTTATTCTTTGATTCTAAGCTTATTTTTGAATTCTAATGACGTGGAGACGATTATATGTGTTAGGGTTGTCATAAAAGTAAACCAAATGTCATTTTTAACCACACTCATTCCACAACATTCACACATTTGAATCAAACTTGTAAAACGAACAGTGCAGGCTTGTATTCTACTTTTAAGCTTATTTTTTTATTCTAAGCTTATTTTGGAATTCTAATGACTTGGAGACGATTATATGTGTTAGGGTTGTCATAAAAGTACACCAAATGTCATTTCTTACCACACTTATTCCACAACATTCACACATTTGAATCAAACTTGTAAAACGAACTGTGCATGCTAGTATTCTATTTATAAGCTTATTCTTTGATTCTAAGCTTATTTTTGAATTCTAATGACGTGGATACGATTATATGTGTTAGGGTTGTCATAAAAGTGAACCAAATGTCATTTCTTACCAAACTTATTCCACAACATTCACACATTTGAATCAAACTTGTAAAACGAACTGTGCATGCTAGTATTCCACTTTTAAGCTTATTTTTTTATTCTAATCTTATTTTTGAATTCTAATGACCTGGAGACGATTATATGCGTTAGGGTTGTCATAAAAGTACACCAAATGTCATTTCTTACCACACTCATTCCACAACATTCACACATTTGAATCAAACTTGTAAAGCGAACTGTGCATGCTAGTATTCTACTTTTAAGCTTATTCTTTGATTCTAAGCTTATTTTTGAATTCTAATGACATGGAGACGATTATATGTGTTAGGGTTGTCATAAAAGTAATCCAAATGTGATTTCTAACCACATTCATTCCACAACATTCACACATTTGAATCAAACTTGTAAAACAAACTGTGCATGCTAGTATTATACTTTTAAGCTTATTCTTTGATTCTAATCTTATTTTTGAATTCTAATGACATGGAGACGATTATATGGGTTAGGGTTGTCATAAAGTAAACCAAATGTCATTTTTAACCACACTCATTCCACAACATTCACACATTTGAATCAAACTTGTAAAACGAACAGTGCAGGCTTGTATTCTACTTTTAAGCTTATTTTTTTATTCTAAGCTTATTTTGGAATTCTAATGACTTGGAGACGATTATATGTGTTAGGGTTGTCATAAAAGTACACCAAATGTCATTTCTTACCACACTCATTCCACAACATTCACACATTTGAATCAAACTTGTAAAACGAACTGTGCATGCTAGTATTCTACTTTTAAGCTTATTCTTTGATTCTAAGCTTATTTTTGAATTCTAATGACATGGAGACGATTATATGTGTTAGCGTTGTCATAAAAGTAAACTAAATGTCATTTCTAACCACACTCATTCCACAACATTCACACATTTGAATCAAACTCGTAAAACGAACTGTGCATGCTAGTTTCTACTTTTAAGCTTATTCTTTAATTCTAAGCTTATTTTTGAATTCTAATGACGTGGAGACGATTATATGTGTTAGGGTTGTCATAAAAGTAAACCAAATGTCATTTCTTACCACACTCATTCCACAACATTCACACATTTGAATCAAACTTGTAAAACGAACTGTGCAGGCTTGTATTCTACTTTTAAGCTTATTCTTTGATTCTAAGCTTATTTTTGAATTCTAATGACATGGAGACGATTATATGTATTAGGGTTGTCATAAAAGTAAACCAAATGTCATTTCTTACCAAACTCATTCCACAACATTCACTCATTTGAATCAAACATGTAAAACGAAGTGTGCATGCTTGTATTCTACTTTTAAGCTTATTTTTTTATTCTAAGCTTATTTTTGAATTCTAATGACATGGAGACGATTATATGCGTTAAGGTTGTCATAAAAGTAATCCAAATGTGATTTCTAACACATTCATTCCACAACATTCACACATTTGAATCAAACTTGTAAAACAAACTGTGCATGCTAGTATTCTACTTTTAAGCTTATTCTTTGATTCTAATCTTATTTTTGAATTCTAATGACATACAGACGATTGTATGCGTTAAGGTTGTTGTAAAAGTGAACCAAATGTCATTTTTAACCACATTCATTCCACAACATTCACACATTTGAATCAAACTTGTAAAACGAACAGTGCAGGCTTGTATTCTACATTTAAGCTTATTTTTTTATTCTAAGCTTATTTTTGAATTCTAATCACATGGAGACGATTATATGTGTTAGGGTTGTCATAAAAGTACACCAAATGTCATTTCTTACCACACTCATTCCACAACATTCACACATTTGAATCAAACTTGTAAAACAAACTGTGCATGCTAGTATTCTACTTTTAAGCTTATTCTTTGATTCTAATCTTATTTTTGAATTCTAATGACATGGAGACGATTATATGGGTTAGGGTTGTCATAAAAGTAAACCAAATGTCATTTTTAACCACACTCATTCCACAACATTCACACATTTGAATCAAACTTGTAAAACGAACAGTGCAGGCTTGTATTCTACTTTTAAGCTTATTTTTTTATTCTAAGCTTATTTTTGAATTCTAATCACATGGAGACGATTATATGTGTTAGGGTTGTCATAAAAGTAAACCAAATGTCATTTCTTACCAAACTCATTCCACAACATTCACACATTTGAATCAAACTTGTAAAACGAACTGTGTATGCTTGTATTCTACTTTTAAGCTTATTCTTTGATTCTAAGCTTATTTTTGCATTCTAATGACATGGAGACGATTGTATGCGTTAAGGTTGTTGTAAAAGTGAACCAAATGTCATTTCTAACCACACTCATTCCACAACATTCACAAATTTGAATCAAACTTGTAAAACGAACTGTGCATGTTTGTATTCTACTTTTAAGCTTATTTTTTTATTCTAAGCTTATTTTTGAATTCTAATGACATGGAGACGATTATATGTGTTAGGGTTGTCATAAAAGTAAACCAAATGTCATTTCTAACCACACTGATTCCACAACATTCACACATTTGAATCAAACTTGTAAAACGAACTGTGCAGGCTTGAATTCTACTTTTAAGCTTATTCTTTGATTCTAAGCTTATTTTTAAATTCTAATGACGTGGAGACGATTATATGTGTTAGGGTTGTCATAAAAGTAAACCAAATGTCATTTTTAACCACACTCATTCCACAACATTCACACATTTGAATCAAACTTGTAAAACGAACAGTGCAGGCTCGTATTCTACTTTTAAGCTTATTTTTTTATTCTAAGCTTATTTTGGAATTCTAATGACTTGGAGACGATTATATGTGTTAGGGTTGTCATAAAAGTACACCAAATGTCATTTCTTACCACACTTATTCCACAACATTCACACATTTGAATCAAACTTGTAAAACGAACTGTGCATGCTAGTATTCTATTTTTAAGCTTATTCTTTGATTCTAAGCTTATTTTTGAATTCTAATGACGTGGATACGATTATATGTGTTAGGGTTGTCATAAAAGTAAACCAAATGTCATTTCTTACCAAACTTATTCCACAACATTCACACATTTGAATCAAAATTGTAAAACGAACTGTGCATGCTTGTATTCCACTTTTAAGCTTATTTTTTTATTCTAATCTTATTTTGGAATTCTAATGACCTGGAGACGATTATATGTGTTAGGGTTGTCATAAAAGTACACCAAATGTCATTTCTTACCACACTCATTCCACAACATTCACACATTTGAATCAAACTTGTAAAACGAACTATGCATGCTAGTATTCTACTTTTAAGCTTATTCTTTGATTCTAAGCTTATTTTTGAATTCTAATGACATGGAGACGATTATATGTGTTAGGGTTGTCATAAAAGTACACCAAATGTCATTTCTTACCACACTTATTCCACAACATTCACACATTTGAATCAAACTTGTAAAACAAACTGTGCATGCTAGTATTATACTTTTAAGCTTATTCTTTGATTCTAATCTTATTTTTGAATTCTAATGACATGGAGACGATTATATGGGTTAGGGTTGTCATAAAGTAAACCAAATGTCATTTTTAACCACACTCATTCCACAACATTCACACATTTGAATCAAACTTGTAAAACGAACAGTGCAGGCTTGTATTCTACTTTTAAGCTTATTTTTTTATTCTAAGCTTATTTTGGAATTCTAATGACTTGGAGACGATTATATGTGTTAGGGTTGTCATAAAAGTACACCAAATGTCATTTCTTACCACACTCATTCCACAACATTCACACATTTGAATCAAACTTGTAAAACGAACTGTGCATGCTAGTATTCTACTTTTAAGCTTATTCTTTGATTCTAAGCTTATTTTTGAATTCTAATGACATGGAGACGATTATATGTGTTAGCGTTGTCATAAAAGTAAACTAAATGTCATTTCTAACCACACTCATTCCACAACATTCACACATTTGAATCAAACTCGTAAAACGAACTGTGCATGCTAGTTTCTACTTTTAAGCTTATTCTTTAATTCTAAGCTTATTTTTGAATTCTAATGACGTGGAGACGATTATATGTGTTAGGGTTGTCATAAAAGTAAACCAAATGTCATTTCTTACCACACTCATTCCACAACATTCACACATTTGAATCAAACTTGTAAAACGAACTGTGCAGGCTTGTATTCTACTTTTAAGCTTATTCTTTGATTCTAAGCTTATTTTTGAATTCTAATGACATGGAGACGATTATATGTATTAGGGTTGTCATAAAAGTAAACCAAATGTCATTTCTTACCAAACTCATTCCACAACATTCACTCATTTGAATCAAACATGTAAAACGAACTGTGCATGCTTGTATTCTACTTTTAAGCTTATTTTTTTATTCTAAGCTTATTTTTGAATTCTAATGACATGGAGACGATTATATGCGTTAAGGTTGTCATAAAAGTAATCCAAATGTGATTTCTAACACATTCATTCCACAACATTCACACATTTGAATCAAACTTGTAAAACAAACTGTGCATGCTAGTATTCTACTTTTAAGCTTATTCTTTGATTCTAATCTTATTTTTGAATTCTAATGACATACAGACGATTGTATGCGTTAAGGTTGTTGTAAAAGTGAACCAAATGTCATTTTTAACCACATTCATTCCACAACATTCACACATTTGAATCAAACTTGTAAAACGAACAGTGCAGGCTTGTATTCTACATTTAAGCTTATTTTTTTATTCTAAGCTTATTTTTGAATTCTAATCACATGGAGACGATTATATGTGTTAGGGTTGTCATAAAAGTACACCAAATGTCATTTCTTACCACACTCATTCCACAACATTCACACATTTGAATCAAACTTGTAAAACAAACTGTGCATGCTAGTATTCTACTTTTAAGCTTATTCTTTGATTCTAATCTTATTTTTGAATTCTAATGACATGGAGACGATTATATGGGTTAGGGTTGTCATAAAGTAAACCAAATGTCATTTTTAACCACACTCATTCCACAACATTCACACATTTGAATCAAACTTGTAAAACGAACAGTGCAGGCTTGTATTCTACTTTTAAGCTTATTTTTTTATTCTAAGCTTATTTTGGAATTCTAATGACTTGGAGACGATTATATGTGTTAGGGTTGTCATAAAAGTACACCAAATGTCATTTCTTACCACACTCATTCCACAACATTCACACATTTGAATCAAACTTGTAAAACGAACTGTGCATGCTAGTATTCTACTTTTAAGCTTATTCTTTGATTCTAAGCTTATTTTTGAATTCTAATGACATGGAGACGATTATATGTGTTAGCGTTGTCATAAAAGTAAACTAAATGTCATTTCTAACCACACTCATTCCACAACATTCACACATTTGAATCAAACTCGTAAAACGAACTGTGCATGCTAGTTTTCTACTTTTAAGCTTATTCTTTAATTCTAAGCTTATTTTTGAATTCTAATGACGTGGAGACGATTATATGTGTTAGGGTTGTCATAAAAGTAAACCAAATGTCATTTCTTACCAAACTCATTCCACAACATTCACACATTTGAATCAAACTTGTAAAACGAACTGTGCATGCTTATATTCTACTATTAAGCTTATTCTTTGATTCTAAGCTTATTTTTGCATTCTAATGACATGGAGACGATTATATGTGTTAGGGTTGTCCTAAAAGTAAACCAAATGTCATTTTTAACCACACTCATTCCACAACATTCACACATTTGAATCAAAATTGTAAAACGAACTGTGCATGCTAGTATTCTACTTTTAAGCTTATTCTTTGATTCTAAGCTTATTTTTGCATTCTAATGACATGGAGACGAATGTATGCGTTAAGGTTGTTGTAAAAGTGAACCAAATGTCATTTCTAACCACACTCATTCCACAACATTCACAAATTTGAATCAAACTTGTAAAACGAACTGGGCATGCTTGTATTCTACTTTTAAGCTTATTTTTTTATTCTAAGCTTATTTTTGAATTCTAATGACATGGAGACGATTATATGTGTCAGGGTTGTCATAAAAGTAAACCAAATGTCATTTTTAACCACACTCATTCCACAACATTCACACATTTGAATCAAACTTGTAAAACGAACTGTGCATGCTAGTTTTCTACTTTTAAGCTTATTCTTTAATTCTATGCTTATTTTTGCATTCCTATGACATGGAGACGAGTATATGCGTTAAGGTTGTTGTAAAAGTGAACCAAATGTCATTTCTAACCACACTGATTCCACAACATTCACACATTTGAATCAAACTTGTAAAACGAACTGTGCAGGCTTGTATTCTACTTTTAAGCTTATTCTTTGATTCTAAGCTTATTTTTGAATTCTAATGACGTGGAGACGATTATATGTGTTAGGATTGTCATAAAAGTAAACCAAATGTCATTTCTTACCAAACTCATTCCACAACATTCACACATTTGAATCAAACTTGTAAAACGAACTGTGCATGCTAGTATTCTATTTTTAAGCTTATTCTTTGATTCTAAGCTTATTTTTGAATTCTAATGACATGGAGACGATTATATGTGTTAGGGTTGTCATAAAAGTAAACCAAATGTTATTTCTTACCACACTCATTCCACAACATTCACACATTTGAATCAAACTTGTAAAACAAACTGTGCATGCTTGTATTCTACTTCTAAGCTTATTTTTTTATTCTAAGCTTATTTTTGAATTCTAATGACATGGAGACGATTATATGTGTCAGGGTTGTCATAAAAGTAAACCAAATGTGATTTCTAACCACATTCATTCCACAACATTCACACATTTGAATCAAACTTGTAAAACAAACTGTGCATGCGAGTATTCTACTTTTAAGCTTATTCTTTGATTCTAATCTTATTTTTGAATTCTAATGACATGGAGACGATTATATGTGTTAGGGTTGTCATAAAAGTAAACCAAATGTCATTTCTACCAAACTCATTCCACGACATTCACACATTTGAATCAAGCTGGTAAAACGAACTGTGCATGCTTGTATTCTACTTTTAAGCTTATTTTTTGATTCTAAGCTTATTTTTGAATTCTAATGACATGGAGACGATTATATGTGTTAGGGTTGTCATAAAAGTACACCAAATGTCATTTCTTACCACACTCATTCCACAACATTCACACATTTGAATCAAACTTGTAAAACGAACTATGCATGCTAGTATTCTACTTTTAAGCTTATTCTTTGATTCTAAGCTTATTTTTGTCTTCTTATGACATGGCGACGATTATATGTGTTAGGGTTGTCATAAAAGTAATCCAAATGTCATTTCTTACCACACTCATTCCACAACATTCACACATTTGAATCAAACTTGTAAAACAAACTGTGCATGCTAGTATTCTACTTTTAAGCTTATTCTTTGATTCTAATCTTATTTTTGAATTCTAATGACATACAGACGATTGTATGCGTTAAGGTTGTTGTAAAAGTGAACCAAATGTCATTTTTAACCACATTCATTCCACAACATTCACACATTTGAATCAAACTTGTAAAACGAACAGTGCAGGCTTGTATTCTACTTTTAAGCTTATTTTTTTATTCTAAGCTTATTTTTGAATTCTAATGACATGGAGACGATTATATGTGTTAGGGTTGTCATAAAAGTAAACCAAATGTCATTTCTTACCAAACTCATTCCACAACATTCACACATTTGAATCAAACTTGTAAAACGAACTGTGTATGCTTGTATTCTACTTTTAAGCTTATTCTTTGATTCTAAGCTTATTTTTGCATTCTAATGACATGGAGACGATTGTATGCGTTAAGGTTGTTGTAAAAGTGAACCAAATGTCATTTCTAACCACACTCATTCCACAACATTCACAAATTTGAATCAAACTTGTAAAACGAACTGTGCATGCTTGTATTCTACTTTTAAGCTTATTCTTTGATTCTAAGCTTATTTTTGAATTCTAATGACGTGGAGACGATTATATGTGTTAGGGTTGTCATAAAAGTAAACCAAATGTCATTTCTTGCCACACTCATTCCACAACATTCACACATTTGAATCAAACTTGTAAAACGAACTATGCATGCTAGTATTCTACTTTTAAGCTTATTCTTTGATTCTAAGCTTATTTTTGTCTTCTTATGACATGGCGACGATTATATGTGTTAGGGTTGTCATAAAAGTAATCCAAATGTCATTTCTTACCACACTCATTCCACAACATTCACACATTTGAATCAAACTTGTAAAACAAACTGTGCATACTAGTATTCTACTTTTAAGCTTATTCTTTGATTCTAATCTTATTTTTGAATTCTAATGACATACAGACGATTGTATGCGTTAAGGTTGTTGTAAAAGTGAACCAACTGTCATTTTTAACCACATTCATTCCACAACATTCACACATTTGAATCAAACTTGTAAAACGAACTCTGCATGCTTGTATTCTACTTTTAAGCTTATTCTTTGATTCTAAGCTTATTTTTGAATTCTAATGGCATGGAGACGATTATATGTGTTAGGGTTGTCATAAAAGTAAACCAAATGTCATTTCTTACCACACTCATTCCACAACATTCACACATTTGAATCAAACTTGTAAAACGAACTGTGCATGCTAGTATTCTACTTTTAAGCTTATTCTTTGATTCTAAGCTTATTTTTGCATTCTAATGACATGGAGACGATTGTATGCGTTAAGGTTGTTGTAAAAGTGAACCAAATGTCATTTCTAACCACACTCATTCCACAACATTCACACATTTGAATCAAACTCGTAAAACGAACTGTGCATGCTTGTATTCTACTTTTAAGCTTATTCTTTGATTCTAAGCTTATTTTTGAATTCTAATGGCATGGAGACGATTATATGTGTTAGGGTTGTCATAAAAGTAAACCAAATGTCATTTCTAACCACACTCATTCCACAACATTCACAAATTTGAATCAAACTTGTAAAACGAACTGTGCATGCTTGTATTCTACTTTTAAGCTTATTTTTTTATTCTAAGCTTATTTTGGAATTCTAATGACTTGGAGACGATTATATGTGTTAGGGTTGTCATAAAAGTACACCAAATGTCATTTCTTACCACACTCATTCCACAACATTCACACATTTGAATCAAACTTGTAAAACGAACTGTGCATGCTAGTATTCTATTTTTAAGCTTATTCTTTGATTCTAAGCTTATTTTTGAATTCTAATGACATGGAGACGATTATATGTGTTAGGGTTGTCATAAAAGTAAACCAAATGTTATTTCTTACCACACTCATTCCACAACATTCACACATTTGAATCAAACTTGTAAAACAAACTGTGCATGCTTGTATTCTACTTTTAAGCTTATTTTTTTATTCTAAGCTTATTTTTGAATTCTAATGACATGGAGACGATTATATGTGTCAGGGTTGTCATAAAAGTAAACCAAATGTGATTTCTAACCACATTCATTCCACAACATTCACACATTTGAATCAAACTTGTAAAACAAACTGTGCATTCTAGTATTCTACTTTTAAGCTTATTCTTTGATTCTAATCTTATTTTTGAATTCTAATGACATGGAGACGATTATATGTGTTAGGGTTGTCATAAAAGTAAACCAAATGTCATTTCTACCAAACTCATTCCACAACATTCACACATTTGAATCAAGCTGGTAAAACGAACTGTGCATGCTTGTATTCTACTTTTAAGCTTATTTTTTGATTCTAAGCTTATTTTTGAATTCTAATGACATGGAGACGATTATATGTGTTAGGGTTGTCATAAAAGTACACCAAATGTCATTTCTTACCACACTCATTCCACAACATTCACACATTTGAATCAAACTTGTAAAACGAACTATGCATGCTAGTATTCTACTTTTAAGCTTATTTTTTTATTCTAAGCTTATTTTTGAATTCTAATGACATGGAGACGATTGTATGCGTTAAGGTTGTTGTAAAAGTGAACCAAATGTCATTTCTAACCACACTCATTCCACAACATTCACAAATTTGAATCAAACTTGTAAAACGAACTGTGCATGCTTGTATTCTACTTTTAAGCTTATTCTTTGATTCTAAGCTTATTTTTGAATTCTAATGACGTGGAGACGATTATATGTGTTAGGGTTGTCATAAAAGTAAACCAAATGTCATTTCTTACCACACTCATTCCACAACATTCACACATTTGAATCAAACTTGTAAAACGAACTATGCATGCTAGTATTCTACTTTTAAGCTTATTTTTTTATTCTAAGCTTATTTTGGAATTCTAATGACTTGGAGACGATTATATGTGTTAGGGTTGTCATAAAAGTACACCAAATGTCATTTCTTACCACACTCATTCCACAACATTCACACATTTGAATCAAACTTGTAAAACGAACTGTGCATGCAAGTATTCTACTTTTAAGCTTATTCTTTAATTCTAAGCTTATTTTTGAATTCTAATGACATACAGACGATTGTATGCGTTAAGGTTGTTGTAAAAGTGAACCAAATGTCATTTTTAACCACATTCATTCCACAACATTCACACATTTGAATCAAACTTGTAAAACGAACTGTGCATGCTTGTATTCTACTTTTAAGCTTATTCTTTGATTCTAAGCTTATTTTTGAATTCTAATGACATACAGACGATTGTATGCGTTAAGGTTGTTGTAAAAGTGAACCAAATGTCATTTTTAACCACATTCATTCCACAACATTCACACATTTGAATCAAACTTGTAAAACGAACAGTGCAGGCTTGTATTCTACTTTTAAGCTTATTTTTTTATTCTAAGCTTATTTTTGAATTCTAATGACATGGAGACGATTATATGTGTTAGGGTTGTCATAAAAGTAAACCAAATGTCATTTCTTACCAAACTCATTCCACAACATTCACACATTTGAATCAAACTTGTAAAACGAACTGTGTATGCTTGTATTCTACTTTTAAGCTTATTCTTTGATTCTAAGCTTATTTTTGCATTCTAATGACATGGAGACGATTGTATGCGTTAAGGTTGTTGTAAAAGTGAACCAAATGTCATTTCTAACCACACTCATTCCACAACATTCACACATTTGAATCAAACTTGTAAAACGAACTGTGTATGCTTGTATTCTACTTTTAAGCTTATTCTTTGATTCTAAGCTTATTTTTGCATTCTAATGACATGGAGACGATTGTATGCGTTAAGGTTGTTGTAAAAGTGAACCAAATGTCATTTTTAACCACATTCATTCCACAACATTCACACATTTGAATCAAACTTGTAAAACGAACTGTGCATGCTAGTATTCTACTTTTAAGCTTATTCTTTGATTCTAAGCTTATTTTTGCATTCTAATGACATGGAGACGATTGTATGCGTTAAGGTTGTTGTAAAAGTGAACCAAATGTCATTTCTAACCACACTCATTCCACAACATTCACACATTTGAATCAAACTCGTAAAACGAACTGTGCATGCTAGTATTCTACTTTTAAGCTTATTCTTTGATTCTAAGCTTATTTTTGCAATCTAATGACATGGAGACGATTGTATGCGTTAAGGTTGTTGTAAAAGTGAACCAAATGTCATTTCTAACCACACTCATTCCACAACATTCACACATTTGAATCAAACTTGTAAAACGAACAGTGCAGGCTCGTATTCTACTTTTAAGCTTATTCTTTGATTCTAAGCTTATTTTTGAATTCTAATGACGTGGAGACGATTATATGTGTTAGGGTTGTCATAAAAGTAAACCAAATGTCATTTCTTACCACACTCATTCCACAACATTCACACATTTGAATCAAACTTGTAAAACGAACTATGCATGCTAGTATTCTACTTTTAAGCTTATTCTTTGATTCTAAGCTTATTTTTGAATTCTAATGACGTGGAGACGATTATATGTGTTAGGGTTGTCATAAAAGTACACCAAATGTCATTTCTTACCACACTCATTCCACAACATTCACACATTTGAATCAAACTTGTAAAACGAACTGTGCATGCTAGTATTCTACTTTTAAGCTTATTATTTAATTCTAAGCTTATTTTTGAATTCTAATGACATACAGACGATTGTATGCGTTAAGGTTGTTGTAAAAGTGAACCAAATGTCATTTTTAACCACATTCATTCCACAACATTCACACATTTGAATCAAACTTGTAAAACGAACTGTGCATGCTTGTATTCTACTTTTAAGCTTATTCTTTGATTCTAAGCTTATTTTTGAATTCTAATGACATACAGACGATTGTATGCGTTAAGGTTGTTGTAAAAGTGAACCAAATGTCATTTTTAACCACATTCATTCCACAACATTCACACATTTGAATCAAACTTGTAAAACGAACAGTGCAGGCTTGTATTCTACTTTTAAGCTTATTTTTTTATTCTAAGCTTATTTTTGAATTCTAATGACATGGAGACGATTATATGTGTTAGGGTTGTCATAAAAGTAAACCAAATGTCATTTCTTACCAAACTCATTCCACAACATTCACACATTTGAATCAAACTTGTAAAACGAACTGTGTATGCTTGTATTCTACTTTTAAGCTTATTCTTTGATTCTAAGCTTATTTTTGCATTCTAATGACATGGAGACGATTGTATGCGTTAAGGTTGTTGTAAAAGTGAACCAAATGTCATTTCTAACCACACTCATTCCACAACATTCACACATTTGAATCAAACTTGTAAAACGAACTGTGTATGCTTGTATTCTACTTTTAAGCTTATTCTTTGATTCTAAGCTTATTTTTGCATTCTAATGACATGGAGACGATTGTATGCGTTAAGGTTGTTGTAAAAGTGAACCAAATGTCATTTTTAACCACATTCATTCCACAACATTCACACATTTGAATCAAACTTGTAAAACGAACTGTGCATGCTAGTATTCTACTTTTAAGCTTATTCTTTGATTCTAAGCTTATTTTTGCATTCTAATGACATGGAGACGATTGTATGCGTTAAGGTTGTTGTAAAAGTGAACCAAATGTCATTTCTAACCACACTCATTCCACAACATTCACACATTTGAATCAAACTCGTAAAACGAACTGTGCATGCTAGTATTCTACTTTTAAGCTTATTCTTTGATTCTAAGCTTATTTTTGCAATCTAATGACATGGAGACGATTGTATGCGTTAAGGTTGTTGTAAAAGTGAACCAAATGTCATTTCTAACCACACTCATTCCACAACATTCACACATTTGAATCAAACTTGTAAAACGAACAGTGCAGGCTCGTATTCTACTTTTAAGCTTATTCTTTGATTCTAAGCTTATTTTTGAATTCTAATGACGTGGAGACGATTATATGTGTTAGGGTTGTCATAAAAGTAAACCAAATGTCATTTCTTACCACACTCATTCCACAACATTCACACATTTGAATCAAACTTGTAAAACGAACTATGCATGCTAGTATTCTACTTTTAAGCTTATTCTTTGATTCTAAGCTTATTTTTGTATTCTTATGACATGGAGACGATTATATGTGTTAGGGTTGTCATAAAAGTAAACCAAATGTCATTTCTTACCACACTCATTCCACAACATTCACACATTTGAATCAAACTTGTAAAACGAACTGTGCATGCTAGTATTCTACTTTTAAGCTTATTCTTTGATTCTAAGCTTATTTTTGCATTCTAATGACATGGAGACGATTGTATGCGTTAAGGTTGTTGTAAAAGTGAACCAAATGTCATTTCTAACCACACTCATTCCACAACATTCACAAATTTGAATCAAACTTGTAAAACGAACTGTGCATGCTTGTATTCTACTTCTAAGCTTATTCTTTGATTCTAAGCTTATTTTTGAATTCTAATGACGTGGAGACGATTATATGTGTTAGGGTTGTCATAAAAGTAAACCAAATGTCATTTCTTACCACACTCATTCCACAACATTCACACATTTGAATCAAACTTGTAAAACAAACTGTGCATGCTAGTATTCTACTTTTAAGCTTATTCTTTGATTCTAATCTTATTTTTGAATTCTAATGACATACAGACGATTGTATGCGTTAAGGTTGTTGTAAAAGTGAACCAAATGTCATTTTTAACCACATTCATTCCACAACATTCACACATTTGAATCAAACTTGTAAAATGAACTGTGCATGCTTGTATTCTACTTTTAAGCTTATTCTTTGATTCTAAGCTTATTTTTGAATTCTAATGGCATGGAGACGATTATATGTGTTAGGGTTGTCATAAAAGTAAACCAAATGTCATTTCTTACCACACTCATTCCATAACATTCACACATTTGAATCAAACTTGTAAAACGAACTGTGCATGCTAGTATTCTACTTTTAAGCTTATTCTTTGATTCTAAGCTTATTTTTGCATTCTAATGACATGGAGACGATTGTATGCGTTAAGGTTGTTGTAAAAGTGAACCAAATGTCATTTCTAACCACACTCATTCCACAACATTCACACATTTGAATCAAATTTGTAAAACAAACTGTGCATGCTAGTATTCTACTTTTAAGCTTATTCTTTGATTCTAATCTTATTTTTGAATTCTAATGACATACAGACGATTGTATGCGTTAAGGTTGTTGTAAAAGTGAACCAAATGTCATTTCTAACCACATTCATTCCACAACATTCACACATTTGAATCAAACTTGTAAAACGAACAGTGCAGGCTTGTATTCTACTTTTAAGCTTATTTTTTTATTCTAAGCTTATTTTTGAATTCTAATCACATGGAGACGATTATATGTGTTAGGGTTGTCATAAAAGTACACCAAATGTCATTTCTTACCAAACTCATTCCACAACATTCACACATTTGAATCAAACTTGTAAAACGAACTGTGCATGATTGTATTCTACTTTTAAGCTTATTCTTTGATTCTAAGCTTATTTTTGAATTCTAATGGCATGGAGACGATTATATGTGTTAGGGTTGTCATAAAAGTAAACCAAATGTCATTTCTTACCACACTCATTCCACAACATTCACACATTTGAATCAAACTTGTAAAACGAACTGTGCATGCTAGTATTCTACTTTTAAGCTTATTCTTTGATTCTAAGCTTATTTTTGCATTCTAATGACATGGAGACGATTGTATGCGTTAAGGTTGTTGTAAAAGTGAACCAAATGTCATTTCTAACCACACTCATTCCACAACATTCACACATTTGAATCAAACTCGTAAAACGAACTGTGCATGCTAGTATTCTACTTTTAAGCTTATTCTTTGATTCTAAGCTTATTTTTGAATTCTAATGGCATGGAGACGATTATATGTGTTAGGGTTGTCATAAAAGTAAACCAAATGTCATTTCTAACCACACTCATTCCACAACATTCACAAATTTGAATCAAACTTGTAAAACGAACTGTGCATGCTTGTATTCTACTTTTAAGCTTATTTTTTTATTCTAAGCTTATTTTTGAATTCTAATACATGGAGACGATTATATGCGTTAAGGTTGTCATAAAAGTAATCCAAATGTGATTTCTAACACATTCATTCCACAACATTCACACATTTGAATCAAACTTGTAAAACAAACTGTGCATGCTAGTATTCTACTTTTAAGCTTATTCTTTGATTCTAAGCTTATTTTTGAATTCTAATGACATGGAGACGATTATATGGGTTAGGGTTGTCATAAAAGTAAACCAAATGTCATTTTTAACCACACTCATTCCACAACATTCACACATTTGAATCAAACTTGTAAAACGAACAGTGCAGGCTTGTATTCTACTTTTAAGCTTATTTTTTTATTCTAAGCTTATTTTTGAATTCTAATCACATGGAGACGATTATATGTGTTAGGGTTGTCATAAAAGTAAACCAAATGTCATTTCTTACCAAACTCATTCCACAACATTCACACATTTGAATCAAACTTGTAAAACGAACTGTGTATGCTTGTATTCTACTTTTAAGCTTATTCTTTGATTCTAAGCTTATTTTTGCATTCTAATGACATGGAGACGATTGTATGCGTTAAGGTTGTTGTAAAAGTGAACCAAATGTCATTTCTAACCACACTCATTCCACAACATTCACACATTTGAATCAAACTTGTAAAACGAACTGTGCATGATTGTATTCTACTTTTAAGCTTATTCTTTGATTCTAAGCTTATTTTTGAATTCTAATGGCATGGAGACGATTATATGTGTTAGGGTTGTCATAAAAGTAAACCAAATGTCATTTCTTACCACACTCATTCCACAACATTCACACATTTGAATCAAACTTGTAAAACGAACTGTGCATGCTAGTATTCTACTTTTAAGCTTATTCTTTGATTCTAAGCTTATTTTTGCATTCTAATGACATGGAGACGATTGTATGCGTTAAGGTTGTTGTAAAAGTGAACCAAATGTCATTTCTAACCACACTCATTCCACAACATTCACACATTTGAATCAAACTCGTAAAACGAACTGTGCATGCTAGTATTCTACTTTTAAGCTTATTCTTTGATTCTAATCTTATTTTTGAATTCTAATGACATGGAGACGATTATATGGGTTAGGGTTGTCATAAAAGTAAACCAAATGTCATTTTTAACCACACTCATTCCACAACATTCACACATTTGAATCAAACTTGTAAAACGAACAGTGCAGGCTTGTATTCTACTTTTAAGCTTATTTTTTTATTCTAAGCTTATTTTTGAATTCTAATCACATGGAGACGATTATATGTGTTAGGGTTGTCATAAAAGTAAACCAAATGTCATTTCTTACCAAACTCATTCCACAACATTCACACATTTGAATCAAACTTGTAAAACGAACTGTGTATGCTTGTATTCTACTTTTAAGCTTATTCTTTGATTCTAAGCTTATTTTTGCATTCTAATGACATGGAGACGATTGTATGCGTTAAGGTTGTTGTAAAAGTGAACCAAATGTCATTTCTAACCACACTCATTCCACAACATTCACACATTTGAATCAAACTTGTAAAACGAACTGTGCATGCTTGTATTCTACTTTTAAGCTTATTTTTTGATTCTAAACTTATTTTTGAATTCTAATGACATGGAGACGATTATATGGGTTAGGGTTGTCATAAAAGTAATCCAAATGTGATTTCTAACCACATTCATTCCACAACATTCACAAATTTGAATCAAACTTGTAAAACGAACTGTGCATGCTTGTATTCTACTTTTAAGCTTATTTTTTTGTTCTAAGCTTATTTTTGAATTCTAATGACATGGAGACGATTATATGTGTTAGGGTTATCATAAAAGTAAACCAAATGTCATTTTTAACCACACTCATTCCACAACATTCACACATTTGAATCAAACTTGTAAAACGAACTGTGCATGCTTGTATTCTACTTTTAAGCTTATTTTTTGATTCTAATCTTATTTTTGAATTCTAATGACATGGAGACGATTATATGGGTTAGGGTTGTCATAAAAGTAATCCAAATGTGATTTCTAACCACATTCATTCCACAACATTCACACATTTGAATCAAACTTGTAAAACAAACTGTGCATGCTAGTATTCTACTTTTAAGCTTATTCTTTGATTCTAAGCTTATTTTTGAATTCTAATGACATAGAGACAATTATATGCGTTAAGGTTGTTGTAAAAGTGAACCAAATGTCATTTCTAACCACACTCATTCCACAACATTCACACATTTGAATCAATCTTGTAAAACGAACAGTGCAGGCTTGTACTCTACTTTTAAGCTTATTCTTTGATTCTAAGCTTATTTTTGAATTCTAATAACGTGGAGCCGATTATATGTGTTAGGGTTGTCATAAAAGTAAACCAAATGTCATTTCTTACCAAACTCATTCCACAACATTCACACATTTGAATCAAACTTGTAAAACGAACTTTGTATGCTTGTATTCTACTTTTAAGCTTATTCTTTGATTCTAAGCTTATTTTTGCATTCTAATGACATGGAGACGATTGTATGCGTTAAGGTTGTTGTAAAAGTGAACCAAATGTCATTTCTAACCACACTCATTCCACAACATTCACAAATTTGAATCAAACTTGTAAAACGAACTGTGCATGCTTGTATTCTACTTTTAAGCTTATTTTTTTATTCTAAGCTTATTTTTGAATTCTAATAACATGGAGACGATTATATGTGTTAGGGTTGTCATAAAAGTAAACCAAATGTCATTTTTAACCACACTCATTCCACAACATTCACACATTTGAATCAAACTTGTAAAACGAACTGTGCATGCTTGTATTGTACTTTTAAGCTTATTTTTTTATTCTAAGCTTATTTTGGAATTCTAATGACCTGGAGACGATTATATGTGTTAGGGTTGTCATAAAAGTACACCAAATGTCATTTCTCACCACACTCATTCCAGAACATTCACACATTTGAATCAAACTTGTAAAACGAACTGTGCATGCTAGTATTCTACTTTTAAGCTTATTCTTTGATTCTAAGCTTATTTTTGAATTCTAATCACATGGAGACGATTATATGTGTTAGCGTGGTCATAAAAGTAATCCAAATGTGATTTCTAACCACATTCATTCCACAACATTCACACATTTGAATCAAACTTGTAAAACAAACTGTGCATGCTAGTATTCTACTTTTAAGCTTATTCTTTGATTCTAATCTTATTTTTGAATTCTAATGACATGGAGACGATTATATGGGTTAGGGTTGTCATAAGAGTAAACCAAATGTCATTTTTAACCACACTCATTCCACAACATTCACACATTTGAATCAAACTTGTAAAACGAACAGTGCAGGCTTGTATTCTACTTTTAAGCTTATTTTTTTATTCTAAGCTTATTTTTGAATTCTAATGGCATGGAGACGATTATATGTGTTAGGGTTGTCATAAAAGTAAACCAAATGTCATTTCTTACCAAACTCATTCCACAACATTCACACATTTGAATCAAACTGGTAAAACGGACTGTGCATGCTTGTATTCTACTTTTAAGCTTATTTTTTTATTCTAAGCTTATTTTTGAATTCTAATGACATGGAGACGATTATATGTGTCAGGGTTGTCATAAAAGTAAACCAAATGTCATTTCTAACTACACTGATTCCACAACATTCACACATTTGAATCAAACTTGTAAAACGAACTGTGCAGGCTTGTATTCTACTTTTAAGCTTATTCTTTGATTCTAAGCTTATTTTTGAATTCTAATAACGTGGAGACGATTATATGTGTTAGGGTTGTCATAAAAGTAAACCAAATGTCATTTTTAACCACACTCATTCCACAACATTCACACATTTGAATCAAACTTGTAAAACGAACAGTGCAGGCTTGTATTCTACTTTTAAGCTTATTTTTTTATTCTAAGCTTATTTTGGAATTCTAATGACATGGAGACGATTATATGTGTTAGGGTTGTCATAAAAGTAAACCAAATGTCATTTCTTACCAAACTCATTCCACAACATTCACACATTTGAATCAAACTTGTAAAACGAACTGTGCATGTTTGTATTCTACTTTTAAGCTTATTTTTTGATTCTAAGCTTATTTTTGAATTCTAATGACATGGAGACAATTACATGTGTTAGGGTTGTCATAAAAGTAAACCAAATGTCATTTCTTACCACACTCGTTCCACAACATTCACAAATTTGAATCAAACTTGTAAAACGAACTGTGCATGCTTGTATTCTACTTTTAAGCTTATTCTTTGATTCTAAGCTTATTTTTGAATTCTAATGACATGGAGACGATTATATGTGTTAGAGTTGTCATAAAAGTAAACCAAATGTGATTTCTTACCACACTCATTCCACAACATTCACACATTTGAATCAAACTTGTAAAACGAACTGTGCATGCTAGTTTTCTACTTTTAAGCTTATTTTTTTATTCTAAGCTTATTTTTGAATTCTAATGACATGGACACGATTATATGTGTTAGCGTTGTCATAAAAGTAAACCAAATGTCATTTCTTACCAAACTCATTCCACAACATTCACACATTTGAATCAAACTTATAAAACGAACTGTGTATGCTTGTATTCTACTTTTAAGCTTATTCTTTGATTCTAAGCTTATTTTTGCATTCTAATGACATGGAGACGATTGTATGCGTTAAGGTTGTTGTAAAAGTGAACCAAATGTCATTTCTAACCACACTCATTCCACAACGTTCACAAATTTGAATCAAACTTGTAAAACGAACTGTGCATGCTTGTATTCTACTTTTAAGCTTATTTTTTTGTTCTAAGCTTATTTTTGAATTCTAATGACATGGAGACGATTATATGTGTTAGGGTTGTCATAAAAGTAAACCAAATGTCATTTTTAACCACACTCATTCCACAACATTCACACATTTGAATCAAACTTGTAAAACGAACTGTGCATGCTTGTATTCTACTTTTAAGCTTATTTTTAGATTCTAATCTTATTTTTGAATTCTAATGACATGGAGACGATTATATGGGTTAGGGTTGTCATAACAGTAATCCAAATGTGATTTCTAACCACATTCATTCCACAACATTCACAAATTTGAATCAAACTTGTAAAACGAACTGTGCATGCTTGTATTCTACTTTTAAGCTTATTTTTTTGTTCTAAGCTTATTTTTGAATTCTAATGACATGGAGACGGTTATATGTGTTAGGGTTATCATAAAAGTAAACCAAATGTCATTTTTAACCACACTCATTCCACAACATTCACACATTTGAATCAAACTTGTAAAACGAACTGTGCATGCTTGTATTCTACTTTTAAGCTTATTCTTTGATTCTAAGCTTATTTTTGAATTCTAATGACATGGAGACGATTATATGTGTTAGAGTTGTCATAAAAGTAAACCAAATGTGATTTCTTACCACACTCATTCCACAACATTCACACATTTGAATCAAACTTGTAAAACGAACTGTGCATGCTAGTTTTCTACTTTTAAGCTTATTTTTTTATTCTAAGCTTATTTTTGAATTCTAATGACATGGACACGATTATATGTGTTAGCGTTGTCATAAAAGTAAACCAAATGTCATTTCTTACCAAACTCATTCCACAACATTCACACATTTGAATCAAAGTTATAAAACGAACTGTGTATGCTTGTATTCTACTTTTAAGCTTATTCTTTGATTCTAAGCTTATTTTTGCATTCTAATGACATGGAGACGATTGTATGCGTTAAGGTTGTTGTAAAAGTGAACCAAATGTCATTTCTAACCACACTCATTCCACAACGTTCACAAATTTGAATCAAACTTGTAAAACGAACTGTGCATGCTTGTATTCTACTTTTAAGCTTATTTTTTTGTTCTAAGCTTATTTTTGAATTCTAATGACATGGAGACGATTATATGTGTTAGGGTTGTCATAAAAGTAAACCAAATGTCATTTTTAACCACACTCATTCCACAACATTCACACATTTGAATCAAACTTGTAAAACGAACTGTGCATGCTTGTATTCTACTTTTAAGCTTATTTTTAGATTCTAATCTTATTTTTGAATTCTAATGACATGGAGACGATTATATGGGTTAGGGTTGTCATAACAGTAATCCAAATGTGATTTCTAACCACATTCATTCCACAACATTCACAAATTTGAATCAAACTTGTAAAACGAACTGTGCATGCTTGTATTCTACTTTTAAGCTTATTTTTTTGTTCTAAGCTTATTTTTGAATTCTAATGACATGGAGACGGTTATATGTGTTAGGGTTATCATAAAAGTAAACCAAATGTCATTTTTAACCACACTCATTCCACAACATTCACACATTTGAATCAAACTTGTAAAACGAACTGTGCATGCTTGTATTCTACTTTTAAGCTTATTTTTTGATTCTAATCTTATTTTTGAATTCTAATGACATGGAGACGATTATATGGGTTAGGGTTGTCATAAAAGTAATCCAAATGTGATTTCTAACCACATTCATTCCACAACATTCACACATTTGAATCAAACTTGTAAGACAAACTGTGCATGCTAGTATTCTACTTTTAAGCTTATTCTTTAATTTTATGCTTATTTTTGCATTCTTATGACATGGAGACGAGTATATGCGTTAAGGTTGTTGTAAAAGTGAACCAAATGTCATTTCTAACCACACTGATTCCACAACATTCACACATTTGAACCAAACTTGTAAAACGAACAGTGCATGCTAGTATTCTACTTTTAAGCTTATTCTTTGATTCTAAGCTTACTTTTGAATTCTAATAACGTGGAGCCGATTATATGTGTTAGGGTTGTCATAAAAGTAAACCAAATGTCATTTCTTACCAAACTCATTCCACAACATTCACACATTTGAATCAAACATGTAAAACGAACTGTGCATGCTTGTATTGTACTTTTAAGCTTATTTTTTTATTCTAAGCTTATTTTGGAATTCCAATGACCTGGAGACGATTATATGTGTTAGGGTTGTCATAAAAGTACACCAAATGTCATTTCTTACCACACTCATTCCAGAACATTCACACATTTGAATCAAACTTGTAAAACGAACTGTGCATGCTAGTATTCTACTTTTAAGCTTATTCTTTGATTCTAAGCTTATTTTTGAATTCTAATGACATGGAGACGATTATATGTGTTAGGGTTGTCATAAAAGTAATCCAAATGTGATTTCTAACCACATTCATTCCACAACATTCACACATTTGAATCAAACTTGTAAAACAAACTGTGCATGCTAGTATTCTACTTTTAAGCTTATTCTTTGATTCTAATCTTATTTTTGAATTCTAATGACATGGAGACGATTATATGGGTTAGGGTTGTCATAAGAGTAAACCAAATGTCATTTTTAACCACACTCATTCCACAACATTCACACATTTGAATCAAACTTGTAAAACGAACAGTGCAGGCATGTATTCTACTTTTAAGCTTATTTTTGAATTCTAATGGCATGGAGACGATTATATGTGTTAGGGTTGTCATAAAAGTAAACCAAATGTCATTTCTTACCAAACTCATTCCACAACATTCACACATTTGAATCAAACTGGTAAAACGGACTGTGTATGCTTGTATTCTACTTTTAAGCTTATTCTTTGATTCTAAGCTTAGTTTTGAATTCTAATGACATGGAGACGATTATATGTGTTAGGGTTCTCATAAAAGTAAACCAAATGTCATTTCTAACCACACTCATTCCACAACATTCACACATTTGAATCAAACTTGTAAAACGAACTGTGCATGCTAGTATTCTACTTTTAAGCTTATTCTTTGATTCTAAGCTTATTTTTGCATTCTAATGACATGGAGACGATTGTATGCGTTAAGGTTGTTGTAAAAGTGAACCAAATGTCATTTCTAACCACACTCATTCCACAACATTCACAAATTTGAATCAAACTTGTAAAACGAACTGTGCATGCTTGTATTCTACTTTTAAGCTTATTTTTTTATTCTAAGCTTATTTTTGAATTCTAATAACATGGAGACGATTATATGTGTTAGGGTTGTCATAAAAGTAAACCAAATGTCATTTTTAACCACACTCATTCCACAACATTCACACATTTGAATCAAACTTGTAAAACGAACTGTGCATGCTTGTATTCTACTTTTAAGCTTATTTTTTGATTCTAAGCTTACTTTTGAATTCTAATGACATGGAGACGATTATATGTGTTAGGGTTGTCATAAAAGTAAACCAAATGTCATTTCTAACCACACTCATTCCAGAACATTCACACATTTGAATCAAACTTGTAAAACGAACTGTGCATGCTAGTATTCTACTTTTAAGCTTATTCTTTAATTTTATGCTTATTTTGGCATTCTTATGACATGGAGACGAGTATATGCGTTAAGGTTGTTGTAAAAGTGAACCAAATGTCATTTCTAACCACACTGATTCCACAACATTCACACATTTGAATCAAACTTGTAAAACGAACTGTGCAGGCTTGTATTCTACTTTTAAGCTTATTCTTTGATTCTAAGCTTATTTTTGAATTCTAATGACTTGGAGACGATTATATGTGTTAGGGTTGTCATAAAAGTAAACCAAATGTCATTTCTTACCAAACTCATTCCACAACATTCACACATTTGAATCAAACATGTAAAACGAACTGTGCATGCTTGTATTGTACTTTTAAGCTTATTTTTTTATTCTAAGCTTATTTTGGAATTCTAATGACCTGGAGACGATTATATGTGTTAGGGTTGTCATAAAAGTACACCAAATGTCATTTCTTACCAAACTCATTCCACAACATTCACACATTTGAATCAAACTGGTAAAACGGACTGTGCATGCTTGTATTCTACTTTTAAGCTTATTTTTTGATTCTAAGCTTAGTTTTGAATTCTAATGACATGGAGACGATTATATGTGTTAGGGTTCTCATAAAAGTAAACCAAATGTCATTTCTAACCACACTCATTCCACAACATTCACACATTTGAACCAAACTTGTAAAACGAACTGTGCATGCTAGTATTCTACTTTTAAGCTTATTCTTTGATTCTAAGCTTACTTTTGAATTCTAATGACATGGAGACGATTATATGTGTTAGGGTTGTCATAAAAGTAATCCAAATGTCATTTCTTACCACACACATTCCACAACATTCACACATTTGAATCAAACTTGTAAAACGAACTGTGCATGCTTGTATTCTACTTTTAAGCTTATTTTTTGATTCTAAGCTTACTTTTGAATTCTAATGACATGGAGACGATTATATGTGTTAGGGTTCCCATAAAAGTGAACCAAATGTCATTTCTAACCACACTCATTCCATAACATTCACACATTTGAATCAAACTTGTAAAACGAACTGTGCATGCTAGTATTCTACTATTAAGCTTATTCTTTGATTCTAAGCTTAGTTTTGAATTCTAATGACATGGAGACGATTATATGTGTTAGCGTTGTCATCAAAGTAAACCAAATGTCATTTCTAACCACACTCATTCCACAACATTCACACATTTGAATCAAACTGGTAAAACGAACTGTGCATGCTTGTATTCTACTTTTAAGCTTATTCTTTGATTCTAAGCTTATTTTTGAATTCTAATGACATGGAGACGATTATATGTGTTAGCGTTGTCATCAAAGTAAACCAAATGTCATTTCTAACCACACTCATTCCACAACATTCACACATTTGAATCAAACTGGTAAAACGAAGTGTGCATGCTTGTATTCTACTTTTAAGCTTATTTTTTGATTCTAATCTTATTTTTGAATTCTAATGACATGGAGACGATTATATGGGTTAGGGTTGTCATAAAAGTAATCCAAATGTGATTTCTAACCACATTCATTCCACAACATTCACACATTTGAATCAAACTTGTAAAACAAACTGTGCATGCTAGTATTCTACTTTTAAGCTTATTCTTTGATTCTAAGCTTATTTTTGAATTCTAATGACATGGAGACGATTATATGCGTTAAGGTTGTTGTAAAAGTGAACCAAATGTCATTTCTAACCACACTCATTCCACAACATTCACACATTTGAATCAATCTTGTAAAACGAACAGTGCAGGCTTGTACTCTACTTTTAAGCTTATTCTTTGATTCTAAGCTTATTTTTGAATTCTAATAACGTGGAGCCGATTATATGTGTTAGGGTTGTCATAAAAGTAAACCAAATGTCATTTCTTACCACACTCATTCCACAACATTCACAAATTTGAATCAAACTTGTAAAACGAACTGTGCATGCTTGTATTCTACTTTTAAGCATATTTTTTTATTCTAAGCTTATTTTTGAATTCTAATAACATGGAGACGATTATATGTGTTAGGGTTGTCATAAAAGTAAACCAAATGTCATTTTTAACCACACTCATTCCACAACATTCACACATTTGAATCAAACTTGTAAAACGAACAGTGCAGGCTTGTATTCTACTTTTAAGCTTATTTTTTTATTCTAAGCTTATTTTGGAATTCTAATGACCTGGAGACGATTATATGTGTTAGGGTTGTCATAAAAGTACACCAAATGTCATTTCTTACCACACTCATTCCAGAACATTCACACATTTGAATCAAACTTGTAAAACGAACTGTGCATGCTAGTATTCTACTTTTAAGCTTATTCTTTAATTTTATGCTTATTTTGGCATTCTTATGACATGGAGACGAGTATATGCGTTAAGGTTGTTGTAAAAGTGAACCAAATGTCATTTCTAACCACACTGATTCCACAACATTCACACATTTGAATCAAACTTGTAAAACGAACTGTGCAGGCTTGTATTCTACTTTTAAGCTTATTCTTTGATTCTAAGCTTATTTTTGAATTCTAATGACGTGGAGACGATTATATGTGTTAGGGTTGTCATAAAAGTAAACCAAATGTCATTTCTTACCAAACTCATTCCACAACATTCACACATTTGAATCAAACATGTAAAACGAACTGTGCATGCTTGTATTGTACTTTTAAGCTTATTTTTTTATTCTAAGCTTATTTTGGAATTCTAATGACCTGGAGACGATTATATGTGTTAGGGTTGTCATAAAAGTACACCAAATGTCATTTCTTACCACACTCATTCCAGAACATTCACACATTTGAATCAAACTTGTAAAACGAACTGTGCATGCTAGTATTCTACTTTTAAGCTTATTCTTTGATTCTAAGCTTATTTTTGAATTCTAATGACATGGAGACGATTATATGTGTTAGGGTTGTCATAAAAGTAATCCAAATGTGATTTCTAACCACATTCATTCCACAACATTCACACATTTGAATCAAACTTGTAAAACAAACTGTGCATGCTAGTATTCTACTTTTAAGCTTATTCTTTGATTCTAATCTTATTTTTGAATTCTAATGACATGGAGACGATTATATGGGTTAGGGTTGTCATAAGAGTAAACCAAATGTCATTTTTAACCACACTCATTCCACAACATTCACACATTTGAATCAAACTTGTAAAACGAACAGTGCAGGCTTGTATTCTACTTTTAAGCTTATTTTTTTATTCTAAGCTTATTTTTGAATTCTAATGGCATGGAGACGATTATATGTGTTAGGGTTGTCATAAAAGTAAACCAAATGTCATTTCTTACCAAACTCATTCCACAACATTCACACATTTGAATCAAACTGGTAAAACGGACTGTGCATGCTTGTATTTTACTTTTAAGCTTATTTTTTGATTCTAAGCTTAGTTTTGAATTCTAATGACATGGAGACGATTATATGTGTTAGGGTTCTCATAAAAGTAAACCAAATGTCATTTCTAACCACACTCATTCCACAACATTCACACATTTGAACCAAACTTGTAAAACGAACTGTGCATGCTAGTATTCTACTTTTAAGCTTATTCTTTGATTCTAAGCTTACTTTTGAATTCTAATGACATGGAGACGATTATATGTGTTAGGGTTGTCATAAAAGTAATCCAAATGTCATTTCTTACCACACACATTCCACAACATTCACACATTTGAATCAAACTTGTAAAACGAACTGTGCATGCTTGTATTCTACTTTTAAGCTTATTTTTTGATTCTAAGCTTACTTTTGAATTCTAATGACATGGAGACGATTATATGTGTTAGGGTTCCCATAAAAGTGAACCAAATGTCATTTCTAACCACACTCATTCCATAACATTCACACATTTGAATCAAACTTGTAAAACGAACTGTGCATGCTAGTATTCTACTATTAAGCTTATTCTTTGATTCTAAGCTTAGTTTTGAATTCTAATGACATGGAGACGATTATATGTGTTAGCGTTGTCATCAAAGTAAACCAAATGTCATTTCTAACCACACTCATTCCACAACATTCACACATTTGAATCAAACTGGTAAAACGAACTGTGCATGCTTGTATTCTACTTTTAAGCTTATTCTTTGATTCTAAGCTTATTTTTGAATTCTAATGACATGGAGACGATTATATGCGTTAAGGTTGTTGTAAAAGTGAACCAAATGTCATTTCTAACCACACTCATTCCACAACATTGACACATTTGAATCAATCTTGTAAAACGAACAGTGCAGGCTTGTACTCTACTTTTAAGCTTATTCTTTGATTCTAAGCTTATTTTTGAATTCTAATAACGTGGAGCCGATTATATGTGTTAGGGTTGTCATAAAAGTAAACCAAATGTCATTTCTTACCAAACTCATTCCACAACATTCACACATTTGAATCAAACTTGTAAAACGAACTTTGTATGCTTGTATTCTACTTTTAAGCTTATTCTTTGATTCTAAGCTTATTTTTGCATTCTAATGACATGGAGACGATTGTATGCGTTAAGGTTGTTGTAAAAGTGAACCAAATGTCATTTCTAACCACACTCATTTCACAACATTCACAAATTTGAATCAAACTTGTAAAACGAACTGTGCATGCTTGTATTCTACTTTTAAGCTTATTTTTTTATTCTAAGCTTATTTTTGAATTCTAATAACATGGAGACGATTATATGTGTTAGGGTTGTCATAAAAGTAAACCAAATGTCATTTTTAACCACACTCATTCCACAACATTCACACATTTGAATCAAACTTGTAAAACGAACAGTGCAGGCTTGTATTCTACTTTTAAGCTTATTTTTTTATTCTAAGCTTATTTTGGAATTCTAATGACCTGGAGACGATTATATGTGTTAGGGTTGTCATAAAAGTACACCAAATGTCATTTCTTACCACACTCATTCCAGAACATTCACACATTTGAATCAAACTTGTAAAACGAACTGTGCATGCTAGTATTCTACTTTTAAGCTTATTCTTTAATTTTATGCTTATTTTTGCATTCTTATGACATGGAGACGAGTATATGCGTTAAGGTTGTTGTAAAAGTGAACCAAATGTCATTTCTAACCACACTGATTCCACAACATTCACACATTTGAATCAAACTTGTAAAACGAACTGTGCAGGCTTGTATTCTACTTTTAAGCTTATTCTTTGATTCTAAGCTTATTTTTGAATTCTAATGACGTGGAGACGATTATATGTGTTAGGGTTGTCATAAAAGTAAACCAAATGTCATTTCTTACCAAACTCATTCCACAACATTCACACATTTGAATCAAACATGTAAAACGAACTGTGCATGCTTGTATTGTACTTTTAAGCTTATTTTTTTATTCTAAGCTTATTTTGGAATTCCAATGACCTGGAGACGATTATATGTGTTAGGGTTGTCATAAAAGTACACCAAATGTCATTTCTTACCACACTCATTCCAGAACATTCACACATTTGAATCAAACTTGTAAAACGAACTGTGCATGCTAGTATTCTACTTTTAAGCTTATTCTTTGATTCTAAGCTTATTTTTGAATTCTAATGACATGGAGACGATTATATGTGTTAGGGTTGTCATAAAAGTAATCCAAATGTGATTTCTAACCACATTCATTCCACAACATTCACACATTTGAATCAAACTTGTAAAACAAACTGTGCATGCTAGTATTCTACTTTTAAGCTTATTCTTTGATTCTAATCTTATTTTTGAATTCTAATGACATGGAGACGATTATATGGGTTAGGGTTGTCATAAGAGTAAACCAAATGTCATTTTTAACCACACTCATTCCACAACATTCACACATTTGAATCAAACTTGTAAAACGAACAGTGCAGGCTTGTATTCTACTTTTAAGCTTATTTTTTTATTCTAAGCTTATTTTTGAATTCTAATGGCATGGAGACGATTATATGTGTTAGGGTTGTCATAAAAGTAAACCAAATGTCATTTCTTACCAAACTCATTCCACAACATTCACACATTTGAATCAAACTGGTAAAACGGACTGTGTATGCTTGTATTCTACTTTTAAGTTTATTCTTTGATTCTAAGCTTAGTTTTGAATTCTAATGACATGGAGACGATTATATGTGTTAGGGTTCTCATAAAAGTAAACCAAATGTCATTTCTAACCACACTCATTCCACAACATTCACACATTTGAATCAAACTTGTAAAACGAACTGTGCATGCTAGTATTCTACTTTTAAGCTTATTCTTTGATTCTAAGCTTATTTTTGCATTCTAATGACATGGAGACGATTGTATGCGTTAAGGTTGTTGTAAAAGTGAACCAAATGTCATTTCTAACCACACTCATTCCACAACATTCACAAATTTGAATCAAACTTGTAAAACGAACTGTGCATGCTTGTATTCTACTTTTAAGCTTATTTTTTTATTCTAAGCTTATTTTTGAATTCTAATAACATGGAGACAATTATATGTGTTAGGGTTGTCATAAAAGTAAACCAAATGTCATTTTTAACCACACTCATTCCACAACATTCACACATTTGAATCAAACTTTTAAAACGAACTGTGCATGCTTGTATTCTACTTTTAAGCTTATTTTTTGATTCTAAGCTTACTTTTGAATTCTAATGACATGGAGACGATTATATGTGTTAGGGTTGTCATAAAAGTAAACCAAATGTCATTTCTAACCACACTCATTCCATAACATTCACACATTTGAATCAAACTTGTAAAACGAACTGTGTATGCTTGTATTCTACTTTTAAGCTTATTCTTTGATTCTAAGCTTATTTTTGCATTCTAATGACATGGAGACGATTGTATGCGTTAAGGTTGTTGTAAAAGTAATCCAAATGTCATTTCTTACCACACACATTCCACAACATTCACACATTTGAATCAAACTTGTAAAACGAACTGTGCATGCTTGTATTCTACTTTTAAGCTTATTTTTTGATTCTAAGCTTACTTTTGAATTCTAATGACATGGAGACGATTATATGTGTTAGGGTTCCCATAAAAGTGAACCAAATGTCATTTCTAACCACACTCATTCCATAACATTCACACATTTGAATCAAACTTGTAAAACGAACTGTGCATGCTAGTATTCTACTATTAAGCTTATTCTTTGAT
Source organism: Spergularia bocconei (assembly GCA_963457585.1). Classification (NCBI taxonomy): domain Eukaryota; kingdom Viridiplantae; phylum Streptophyta; class Magnoliopsida; order Caryophyllales; family Caryophyllaceae; genus Spergularia; species Spergularia bocconei. The sequence goes on from OY734959.1 coordinate 6,734,995, forward strand.
TCTAAGCTTAGTTTTGAATTCTAATGACATGGAGACGATTATATGTGTTAGCGTTGTCATCAAAGTAAACCAAATGTCATTTCTAACCACACTCATTCCACAACATTCACACATTTGAATCAAACTGGTAAAACGAACTGTGCATGCTTGTATTCTACTTTTAAGCTTATTCTTTGATTCTAAGCTTATTTTTGAATTCTAATGACATGGAGACGATTATATGCGTTAAGGTTGTTGTAAAAGTGAACCAAATGTCATTTCTAACCACACTCATTCCACAACATTGACACATTTGAATCAATCTTGTAAAACGAACAGTGCAGGCTTGTACTCTACTTTTAAGCTTATTCTTTGATTCTAAGCTTATTTTTGAATTCTAATAACGTGGAGCCGATTATATGTGTTAGGGTTGTCATAAAAGTAAACCAAATGTCATTTCTTACCAAACTCATTCCACAACATTCACACATTTGAATCAAACTTGTAAAACGAACTTTGTATGCTTGTATTCTACTTTTAAGCTTATTCTTTGATTCTAAGCTTATTTTTGCATTCTAATGACATGGAGACGATTGTATGCGTTAAGGTTGTTGTAAAAGTGAACCAAATGTCATTTCTAACCACACTCATTTCACAACATTCACAAATTTGAATCAAACTTGTAAAACGAACTGTGCATGCTTGTATTCTACTTTTAAGCTTATTTTTTTATTCTAAGCTTATTTTTGAATTCTAATAACATGGAGACGATTATATGTGTTAGGGTTGTCATAAAAGTAAACCAAATGTCATTTTTAACCACACTCATTCCACAACATTCACACATTTGAATCAAACTTGTAAAACGAACAGTGCAGGCTTGTATTCTACTTTTAAGCTTATTTTTTTATTCTAAGCTTATTTTGGAATTCTAATGACCTGGAGACGATTATATGTGTTAGGGTTGTCATAAAAGTACACCAAATGTCATTTCTTACCACACTCATTCCAGAACATTCACACATTTGAATCAAACTTGTAAAACGAACTGTGCATGCTAGTATTCTACTTTTAAGCTTATTCTTTAATTTTATGCTTATTTTTGCATTCTTATGACATGGAGACGAGTATATGCGTTAAGGTTGTTGTAAAAGTGAACCAAATGTCATTTCTAACCACACTGATTCCACAACATTCACACATTTGAATCAAACTTGTAAAACGAACTGTGCAGGCTTGTATTCTACTTTTAAGCTTATTCTTTGATTCTAAGCTTATTTTTGAATTCTAATGACGTGGAGACGATTATATGTGTTAGGGTTGTCATAAAAGTAAACCAAATGTCATTTCTTACCAAACTCATTCCACAACATTCACACATTTGAATCAAACATGTAAAACGAACTGTGCATGCTTGTATTGTACTTTTAAGCTTATTTTTTTATTCTAAGCTTATTTTGGAATTCCAATGACCTGGAGACGATTATATGTGTTAGGGTTGTCATAAAAGTACACCAAATGTCATTTCTTACCACACTCATTCCAGAACATTCACACATTTGAATCAAACTTGTAAAACGAACTGTGCATGCTAGTATTCTACTTTTAAGCTTATTCTTTGATTCTAAGCTTATTTTTGAATTCTAATGACATGGAGACGATTATATGTGTTAGGGTTGTCATAAAAGTAATCCAAATGTGATTTCTAACCACATTCATTCCACAACATTCACACATTTGAATCAAACTTGTAAAACAAACTGTGCATGCTAGTATTCTACTTTTAAGCTTATTCTTTGATTCTAATCTTATTTTTGAATTCTAATGACATGGAGACGATTATATGGGTTAGGGTTGTCATAAGAGTAAACCAAATGTCATTTTTAACCACACTCATTCCACAACATTCACACATTTGAATCAAACTTGTAAAACGAACAGTGCAGGCTTGTATTCTACTTTTAAGCTTATTTTTTTATTCTAAGCTTATTTTTGAATTCTAATGGCATGGAGACGATTATATGTGTTAGGGTTGTCATAAAAGTAAACCAAATGTCATTTCTTACCAAACTCATTCCACAACATTCACACATTTGAATCAAACTGGTAAAACGGACTGTGTATGCTTGTATTCTACTTTTAAGTTTATTCTTTGATTCTAAGCTTAGTTTTGAATTCTAATGACATGGAGACGATTATATGTGTTAGGGTTCTCATAAAAGTAAACCAAATGTCATTTCTAACCACACTCATTCCACAACATTCACACATTTGAATCAAACTTGTAAAACGAACTGTGCATGCTAGTATTCTACTTTTAAGCTTATTCTTTGATTCTAAGCTTATTTTTGCATTCTAATGACATGGAGACGATTGTATGCGTTAAGGTTGTTGTAAAAGTGAACCAAATGTCATTTCTAACCACACTCATTCCACAACATTCACAAATTTGAATCAAACTTGTAAAACGAACTGTGCATGCTTGTATTCTACTTTTAAGCTTATTTTTTTATTCTAAGCTTATTTTTGAATTCTAATAACATGGAGACAATTATATGTGTTAGGGTTGTCATAAAAGTAAACCAAATGTCATTTTTAACCACACTCATTCCACAACATTCACACATTTGAATCAAACTTTTAAAACGAACTGTGCATGCTTGTATTCTACTTTTAAGCTTATTTTTTGATTCTAAGCTTACTTTTGAATTCTAATGACATGGAGACGATTATATGTGTTAGGGTTGTCATAAAAGTAAACCAAATGTCATTTCTAACCACACTCATTCCATAACATTCACACATTTGAATCAAACTTGTAAAACGAACTGTGTATGCTTGTATTCTACTTTTAAGCTTATTCTTTGATTCTAAGCTTATTTTTGCATTCTAATGACATGGAGACGATTGTATGCGTTAAGGTTGTTGTAAAAGTGAACCAAATGTCATTTCTAACCACACTCATTCCACAACATTCACAAATTTGAATCAAACTTGTAAAACGAACTGTGCATGCTTGTATTCTACTTTTAAGCTTATTTTTTTATTCTAAGCTTATTTTTGAATTCTAATGACATGGAGACGATTATATGTGTTAGGGTTGTCATAAAAGTACACCAAATGTCATTTCTAACCACACTGATTCCACAACATTCACACATTTGAATCAAACTTGTAAAACGAACTGTGCAGGCTTGTATTTCACTTTTAAGCTTATTCTTTGATTCTAAGCTTATTTTTGAATTCTAATGACGTGGAGACGATTATATGTGTTAGGGTTGTCATAAAAGTAAACCAAATGTCATTTTTAACCACACTCATTCCACAACATTCACACATTTGAATCAAACTTGTAAAACGAACAGTGCATGCTTGTATTCTACTTTTAAGCTTATTTTTTTATTCTAAGCTTATTTTTGAATTCTAATGACATGGAGACGATTATATGTCTTAGAGTTGTCATAAAAGTAAACCAAATGTTATTTCTTACCACACTCATTCCACAACATTCACACATTTGATCAAACTTGTAAAACAAACTGTGCATGCTAGTATTCTACTTTTAAGCTTATTCTTTGATTCTAAGCTTATTTTTGAATTCTAATGACATGGAGACGATTATATGTGTTAGGGTTGTCATAAAAGTAATCCAAATGTGATTTCTAACCACATTCATTCCACAACATTCACACATTTGAATCAAACTTGTAAAACAAACTGTGCATGCTAGTATTCTACTTTTAAGCTTATTCTTTGATTCTAATCTTATTTTTGAATTCTAATGACATGGAGACGATTATATGGGTTAGGGTTGTCATAAGAGTAAACCAAATGTCATTTTTAACCACACTCATTCCACAACATTCACACATTTGAATCAAACTTGTAAAACGAACAGTGCAGGCTTGTATTCTACTTTTAAGCTTATTTTTTTATTCTAACCTTATTTTTGAATTCTAATGACATGGAGACGATTATATGTGTTAGGGTTCCCATAAAAGTAAACCAAATGTCATTTCTAACCACACTCATTCCACAACATTCACACATTTGAATCAAACTGGTAAAACGAACTGTGCATGCTTGTATTCTACTTTTAAGCTTATTTTTTTATTCTAAGCTTATTTTTGAATTCTAATGACATGGAGACGATTATATGTGTTAGGGTTGTCATAAAAGTAAACCAAATGTCATTTCTTACCAAACTCATTCCACAACATTCACACATTTGAATCAAACTTGTAAAACGAACTGCGCATGCTTGTATTCCACTTTTAAGCTTATTTTTTTATTCTAATCTTATTTTGGAATTCTAATGACCTGGAGACGATTATATGTGTTAGGGTTGTCATAAAAGTACACCAAATGTCATTTCTTACCACACTCATTCCACAACATTCACACATTTGAATCAAACTTGTAAAACGAACTGTGCATGCTAGTATTCTACTTTTAAGCTTATTCTTTGATTCTAAGCTTACTTTTAAATTCTAATGACATGGAGACGATTATACGTGTGTTAGGGTTGTCATAAAAGTAAACCAAATGTCATTTCTTACCACACACATTCTACAACATTCACACATTTGAATCAAACTTGTAAAACGAACTGTGCATGCTTGTATTCTACTTTTAAGCTTATTTTTTGATTCTAAGCTTACTTTTGAATTCTAATGACATGGAGACGATTATATGTGTTAGGGTTCCCATAAAAGTAAACCAAATGTCATTTCTAACCACACTCATTCCATAACATTCACACATTTGAATCAAACTTGTAAAACGAACTGTGCATGCTAGTATTCTACTATTAAGCTTATTCTTTGATTCTAAGCTTAGTTTGAATTCTAATGACATGGAGACGATTATATGTGTTAGCGTTGTCATAAAAGTAAACCAAATGTCATTTCTAACCACACTCATTCCAGAACATTCACACATTTGAATCAAACTTATAAAACGAACTGTGCATGCTAGTATTCTACTTTTAAGCTTATTCTTTGATTCTAAGCTTATTTTTGAATTCTAATGACATGGAGACGATTATATGTGTTAGGGTTGTCATAAAAGTAATCCAAATGTGATTTCTAACCACATTCATTCTACAACATTCACACATTTGAATCAAACTTGTAAAACGAATAGTGCAGACTTGTATTCTACTTTTAAGCTTATTATTTGATTATAAGCTTATTTTTGAATTCTAATGACATGGAGACGATTATATGTGTTAGGGATGTCATAAAAGTAAACCAAATGTCATTTCTTACCAAACTCATTCCACAACATTCAAACATTTGAATCAAACTGGTAAAACGGACTGTGCATGCTTGTATTCTACTTTTAAGCTTATTTTTTGATTCTAAGCTTAGTTTTGAATTCTAATGACATGGAGACGATTATATGTGTTAGGGTTCTCATAAAAGTAAACCAAATGTCATTTCTAACCACACTCATTCCACAACATTCACACATTTGAATCAAACTTGTAAAACGAACTGTGCATGCTAGTATTCTACTATTAAGCTTATTCTTTGATTCTAAGCTTACTTTTGAATTCTAATGACATGGAGACGATTATATGTGTTAGGGTTGTCATAAAAGTAAACCAAATGTCATTTCTTACCACACACATTCTACAACATTCACACATTTGAATCAAACTTGTAAAACGAACTGTGCATGCTTGTATTCTACTTTTAAGGTTATTTTTTGATTCTAAGCTTATTTTTGAATTCTAATGACATGGAGACGATTATATGTGTTAGGGTTGTCATAAAAGTAAACCAAATGTCATTTCTAACCACACTGATTCCACAACATTCACAAATTTGAATCAAACTTGTAAAACGAACTGTGCATGCTTGTATTCTACTTTTAAGCATATTTTTTTGTTCTAAGCTTATTTTTTAATTCTAATGACATGGAGACGATTATATGTGTTAGGGTTGTCATAAAAGTAAACCAAATGTCATTTTTAACCACACTCATTCCATAACATTCACACATTTGAATCAAACTTGTAAAACGAACTGTGCATGGTAGTTTTCTACTTTTAAGCTTATTCTTTAATTTTATGCTTATTTTTGCATTCTTATGACATGGAGACGAGTATATGCGTTAAGGTTGTTGTAAAAGTGAACCAAATGTCATTTCTAACCACACTGATTCCACAACATTCACACATTTGAATCAAACTTGTAAAACGAACTGTGCAGGCTTGTATTCTACTTTTAAGCTTATTCTTTGATTCTAAGCTTATTTTTGAATTCTAATGACGTGGAGACGATTATATGTGTTAGGGTTGTCATAAAAGTAAACCAAATGTCATTTCTTACCAAACTCATTCCACAACATTCACACATTTGAATCCAACAAGTAAAACGAACTGTGCATGCTTGTATTCTACTTTTAAGCTTATTCTTTGATTCTAAGCTTATTTTTGAATTCTAATGGCATGGAGACGATTATATGTGTTAGGGTTGTCATAAAAGTAAACCAAATGTCATTTCTTACCACACTCATTCCACAACATTCACACATTTGAATCAAACTTGTAAAACGAACTGTGCATGCTAGTATTCTACTTTTAAGCTTATTCTTTGATTCTAAGCTTATTTTTGCATTCTAATGACATGGAGACGATTATATGCGTTAAGGTTGTTGTAAAAGTGAACCAAATGTCATTTCTAACCACACTCATTCCACAACATTCACACATTTGAATCAAACTCGTAAAACGAACTGTGCATGCTAGTATTCTACTTTTAAGCTTATTCTTTGATTCTAAGCTTATTCTTTGATTCTAAGCTTATTTTTGCATTCTAATGACATGGAGACGATTTTATGCGTTAAGGTTGTTGTAAAAGTGAACCAAATGTCATTTCTAACCACACTCATTCCACAACATTCACACATTTGTATCAAACTTGTAAAACGAACTGTGCATGCTAGTATTCTACTTTTAAGCTTATTCTTTGATTCTAAGCTTACTTTTGAATTCTAATGACATGGAGACGATTATATGTGTTAGGGTTGTCATAAAAGTAAACCAAATGTCATTTCTAACCACACTCATTCCACAACATTCACACAATTGAATCAAACTTGTAAAACGAACTGTGCAGGCTTGTATTCTACTTTTAAGCTTATTCTGTGATTCTAAGCTTATTTTTGAATTCTAATGACATGGAGACGATTATATGTGTTAGGGTTGTTATAAAAGTAAACCAAATGTCATTTCTTACCAAACTCATTCCACAACATTCACACATTTGAATCAAACATGTAAAACGAACTGTGCATGCTTGTATTCTACTTTTAAGCTTATTTTTTTATTCTAAGCTTATTTTTGAATTCTAATGACATGGAGACGATTATATGCGTTAGGGTTGTCATAAAAGTAAACCAAATGTTATTTCTTACCACACTCATTCCACAACATTCACACATTTGATCAAACTTGTAAAACAAAGTGTGCATGCTAGTATTCTACTTTTAAGCTTATTCTTTGATTCTAAGCTTATTTTTGAATTCTAATGATATGGAGACGATTATATGTGTTAGGGTTGTCATTAAAGTAATCCAAATGTGATTTCTAACACATTCATTCCACAACATTCACACATTTGAATCAAACTTGTAAAACAAACTGTGCATGCTAGTATTCTACTTTTAAGCTTATTCTTTGATTCTAATCTTATTTTTGAATTCTAATGACATGGAGTCGATTATATGGGTTAGGGTTGTCATAAAAGTAAACAAAATGTCATTTTTAACCACACTCATTCCACAACATTCACACATTTGAATCAAACTTGTAAAACGAACAGTGCAGGCTTGTATTCTACTTTTAAGCTTATTTTTTTATTCTAAGCTTATTTTTGAATTCTAATCACATGGAGACGATTATATGTGTTAGGGTTGTCATAAAAGTAAACCAAATGTCATTTCTTACCAAACTCATTCCACAACATTCACACATTTGAATCAAACTTGTAAAACGAACTGTGTATGCTTGTATTCTACTTTTAAGCTTATTCTTTGATTCTAAGCTTATTTTTGCATTCTAATGACATGGAGACGATTATATGGGTTAGGGTTGTCATAAAAGTAAACAAAATGTCATTTTTAACCACACTCATTCCACAACATTCACACATTTGAATCAAACTTGTAAAAGAACAGTGCAGGCTTGTATTCTACTTTTAAGCTTATTTTTTTATTCTAAGCTTATTTTTGAATTCTAATCACATGGAGACGATTATATGTGTTAGGGTTGTCATAAAAGTAAACCAAATGTCATTTCTTACCAAACTCATTCCACAACATTCACACATTTGAATCAAACTTGTAAAACGAACTGTGTATGCTTGTATTCTACTTTTAAGCTTATTCTTTGATTCTAATCTTATTTTTGAATTCTAATGACATGGAGACGATTATATGGGTTAGGGTTGTCATAAAAGTAAACAAAATGTCATTTTTAACCACACTCATTCCCCAACATTCACACATTTGAATCAAACTTGTAAAACGAACAGTGCATGCTTGTATTCTACTTTTAAGCATATTTTTTTGTTCTAAGCTTATTTTTGAATTCTAATGACATGGAGACGATTATATGTGTTAGGGTTGTCATAAAAGTAAACCAAATGTCATTTTTAACCACACTCATTCCATAACATTCACACATTTGAATCAAACTTGTAAAACGAACTGTGCATGGTAGTTTTCTACTTTTAAGCTTATTCTTTGATTCTAAGCTTATTTTTGCATTCTAATGACATGGAGACGATTGTATGCGTTAAGGTTGTTGTAAAAGTGAACCAAATGTCATTTCTAACCACACTCATTCCACAACATTCACACATTTGAATCAAACTCGTAAAACGAACTGTGCATGCTAGTATTCTACTTTTAAGCTTATTCTTTGATTCTAAGCTTATTTTTGCATTCTAATGACATGGAGACGATTTTATGCGTTAAGGTTGTTGTAAAAGTGAACCAAATGTCATTTCTAACCACACTCATTCCACAACATTCACACATTTGTATCAAACTTGTAAAACGAACTGTGCATGCTAGTATTCTACTTTTAAGCTTATTCTTTGATTCTAAGCTTACTTTTGAGTTCTATTGACATGGAGACGATTATATGTGTTAGGGTTGTCATAAAAGTAAACCAAATGTCATTTCTAACCACACTCATTCCACAACATTCACACAATTGAATCAAACTTGTAAAACGAACTGTGCAGGCTTGTTTTCTACTTTTAAGCTTATTCTGTGATTCTAAGCTTATTTTTGAATTCTAATGACATGGAGACGATTATATGTGTTAGGGTTGTCATAAAAGTAAACCAAATGTCATTTCTTACCACACTCATTCCACAACATTCACACATTTGAATCAAACTCGTAAAACGAACTGTGCATGCTAGTATTCTACTTTTAAGCTTATTCTTTGATTCTAAGCTTATTTTTGCATTCTAATGACATGGAGACGATTTTATGCGTTAAGGTTGTTGTAAAAGTGAACCAAATGTCATTTCTAACCACACTCATTCCACAACATTCACACATTTGTATCAAACTTGTAAAACGAACTGTGCATGCTAGTATTCTACTTTTAAGCTTATTCTTTGATTCTAATCTTATTTTTGAATTCTAATGACATGGAGACGATTATATGGGTTAGGGTTGTCATAAAAGTAAACAAAATGTCATTTTTAACCACACTCATTCCACAACATTCACACATTTGAATCAAACTTGTAAAACGAACTGTGCAGGCTTGTATTCTACTTTTAAGCTTATTTTTTTATTCTAAGCTTATTTTTGAATTCTAATCACATGGAGACGATTATATGTGTTAGGGTTGTCATAAAAGTAAACCAAATGTCATTTCTTACCAAACTCATTCCACAACATTCACACATTTGAATCAAACTTGTAAAACGAACTGTGTATGCTTGTATTCTACTTTTAAGCTTATTCTTTGATTCTAATCTTATTTTTGAATTCTAATGACATGGAGACGATTATATGGGTTAGGGTTGTCATAAAAGTAAACAAAATGTCATTTTTAACCACACTCATTCCCCAACATTCACACATTTGAATCAAACTTGTAAAACGAACAGTGCATGCTTGTATTCTACTTTTAAGCATATTTTTTTGTTCTAAGCTTATTTTTGAATTCTAATGACATGGAGACGATTATATGTGTTAGGGTTGTCATAAAAGTAAACCAAATGTCATTTTTAACCACACTCATTCCATAACATTCACACATTTGAATCAAACTTGTAAAACGAACTGTGCATGGTAGTTTTCTACTTTTAAGCTTATTCTTTGATTCTAAGCTTATTTTTGCATTCTAATGACATGGAGACGATTGTATGCGTTAAGGTTGTTGTAAAAGTGAACCAAATGTCATTTCTAACCACACTCATTCCACAACATTCACACATTTGAATCAAACTCGTAAAACGAACTGTGCATGCTAGTATTCTACTTTTAAGCTTATTCTTTGATTCTAAGCTTATTTTTGCATTCTAATGACATGGAGACGATTTTATGCGTTAAGGTTGTTGTAAAAGTGAACCAAATGTCATTTCTAACCACACTCATTCCACAACATTCACACATTTGTATCAAACTTGTAAAACGAACTGTGCATGCTAGTATTCTACTTTTAAGCTTATTCTTTGATTCTAAGCTTACTTTTGAGTTCTATTGACATGGAGACGATTATATGTGTTAGGGTTGTCATAAAAGTAAACCAAATGTCATTTCTAACCACACTCATTCCACAACATTCACACAATTGAATCAAACTTGTAAAACGAACTGTGCAGGCTTGTTTTCTACTTTTAAGCTTATTCTGTGATTCTAAGCTTATTTTTGAATTCTAATGACATGGAGACGATTATATGTGTTAGGGTTGTCATAAAAGTAAACCAAATGTCATTTCTTACCACACTCATTCCACAACATTCACACATTTGAATCAAACTCGTAAAACGAACTGTGCATGCTAGTATTCTACTTTTAAGCTTATTCTTTGATTCTAAGCTTATTTTTGCATTCTAATGACATGGAGACGATTTTATGCGTTAAGGTTGTTGTAAAAGTGAACCAAATGTCATTTCTAACCACACTCATTCCACAACATTCACACATTTGTATCAAACTTGTAAAACGAACTGTGCATGCTAGTATTCTACTTTTAAGCTTATTCTTTGATTCTAATCTTATTTTTGAATTCTAATGACATGGAGACGATTATATGGGTTAGGGTTGTCATAAAAGTAAACAAAATGTCATTTTTAACCACACTCATTCCACAACATTCACACATTTGAATCAAACTTGTAAAACGAACTGTGCAGGCTTGTATTCTACTTTTAAGCTTATTTTTTTATTCTAAGCTTATTTTTGAATTCTAATCACATGGAGACGATTATATGTGTTAGGGTTGTCATAAAAGTAAACCAAATGTCATTTCTTACCAAACTCCTTCCACAACATTCACACATTTGAATCAAACTTGTAAAACGAACTGTGTATGCTTGTATTCTACTTTTAAGCTTATTCTTTGATTCTAAGCTTATTTTTGCATTCTAATGACATGGAGACGATTGTATGCGTTAAGGTTGTTGTAAAAGTGAACCAAATGTCATTTCTAACCACACTCATTCCACAACATTCACAAATTTGAATCAAACTTGTAAAACGAACTGTGCATGCTTGTATTCTACTTTTAAGCTTATTTTTTTATTCTAAGCTTATTTTTGAATTCTAATGACATGGAGACGATTATATGTGTTAGGGTTGTCATAAAAGTAAACCAAATGTCATTTCTAACCACACTGATTCCACAACATTCACACATTTGAATCAAACTTGTAAAACGAACTGTGCAGGCTTGTATTCTACTTTTAAGCTTATTCTTTGATTCTAAGCTTATTTTTGAATTCTAATGACGTGGAGACGATTATATGTGTTAGGGTTGTCATAAAAGTAAACCAAATGTCATTTTTAACCACACTCATTCCACAACATTCACACATTTGAATCAAACTTGTAAAACGAACTGTGTATGCTTGTATTCTACTTTTAAGCTTATTCTTTGATTCTAAGCTTATTTTTGCATTCTAATGACATGGAGACGATTGTATGCGTTAGGGTTGTCCTAAAAGTAAACAAAATGTCATTTTTAACCACACTCATTCCACAACATTCACACATTTGAATCAAACTTGTAAAACGAACTGTGCAGGCTTGTATTTTACTTTTAAGCTTATTTTTTTATTCTAAGCTTATTTTTGAATTCTAATCACATGGAGACGATTATATGTGTTAGGGTTGTCATAAAAGTAAACCAAATGTCATTTCTTACCAAACTCATTCCACAACATTCACACATTTGAATCAAACTTGTAAAACGAACTGTGCATGCTTGTATTCTACTTTTAAGCTTATTTTTTGATTCTAAGCTTATTTTGGAATTCTAATGACATGGAGACGATTATATGTGTTAGGGTTGTCATAAAAGTAAACCAAATGTCATTTCTTACCAAACTCATTCCACAACATTCACACATTTGAATCAAACTTGTAAAACGAACTGTGCATGCTTGTATTCTACTTTTAAGCCTATTTTTTTATTCTAAGCTTATTTTTGAATTCTAATGACATGGGGACGATTATATGTCTTAGAGTTGTCATAAAAGTAAACCAAATGTGATTTCTTACCACACTCATTCCACAACATTCACAAATTTGAATCAAACTCGTAAAACGAACTGTGCATGCTAGTATTCTACTTTTAAGCTTATTCTTTGATTCTAAGTTTATTTTTGAATTCTAATGACATGGAGACGATTATATGTGTTAGGGTTGTCATAAAAGTAATCCAAATGTGATTTCTAACCACATTCATTCCACAACATTCACACATTTGAATCAAACTTGTAAAACAAACTGTGCATGCTAGTATTCTACTTTTAAGCTTATTCTTTGATTCTAATCTTATTTTTGAATTCTAATGACATGGAGACGATTATATGGGTTAGGGTTGTCATAAGAGTAAACCAAATGTCATTTTTAACCACACTCATTCCACAACATTCACACATTTGAATCAAACTTGTAAAACGAACAGTGCAGGCTTGTATTCTACTTTTAAGCTTATTTTTTTATTCTAAACTTATTTTTGAATTCTAATGACATGGAGACGATTATATGTGTTAGGGTTCCCATAAAAGTAAACCAAATGTCATTTCTAACCACACTCATTCCACAACATTCACACATTTGAATCAAACTGGTAAAACGAACTGTGCATGCTTGTATTCTACTTTTAAGCTTATTTTTTGATTCTAAGCTTATTTTTGAATTCTAATGACATGGAGACGATTATATGTGTTAGGGTTGTCATAAAAGTAAACCAAATTTCATTTCTTACCAAACTCATTCCACAACATTCACACATTTGAATCAAACTTGTAAAACGAACTGTGCATGCTTGTATTCCACTTTTAAGCTTAATTTTTTATTCTAATCTTATTTTGGAATTCTAATGACCTGGAGACGATTATATGTGTTAGGGTTGTCATAAAAGTACACCAAATGTCATTTCTTACCACACTCATTCCACAACATTCACACATTTGAATCAAACTTGTAAAACGAACTGTGTATGCTTGTATTCTACTTTTAAGCTTATTCTTTGATTCTAAGCTTACTTTTGAATTCTAATGACATGGAGACGATTATATGTGTTAGGGTTGTCATAAAAGTGAACCAAATGTCATTTCTAACCACACTCATTCCACAACATTCACAAATTTGAATCAAACTTGTAAAACGAACTGTGCATGTTTGTATTCTACTTTTAAGCTTATTTTTTTATTCTAAGCTTACTTTTGAATTCTAATGACATGGAGACGATTATATGGGTTAGGGTTGTCCTAAAAGTAAACAAAATGTCATTTTTAACCACACTCATTCCACAACATTCACACATTTGAATCAAACTTGTAAAACAAAGTGTGCATGCTAGTATTCTACTTTTAAGCTTATTCTTTGATTCTAAGCTTATTTTTGAATTCTAATGATATGGAGACGATTATATGTGTTAGGGTTGTTGTAAAAGTGAACCAAATGTCATTTCTAACCACACTCATTCCACAACATTCACAAATTTGAATCAAACTTGTAAAACGAACTGTGCATGTTTGTATTCTACTTTTAAGCTTATTTTTTTATTCTAAGCTTATTTTTGAATTCTAATGACATGGAGACGATTATATGTGTTAGGGTTGTCATAAAAGTAAACCAAATGTCATTTCTAACCACACTGATTCCACAACATTCACACATTTGAATCAAACTTGTAAAACGAACAGTGCAGGCTTGTATTCTACTTTTAAGCTTATTTTTTTATTCTAAGCTTATTTTTGAATTCTAATGACATGGAGACGATTATATGCGTTAGGGTTGTCATAAAAGTAAACCAAATGGTATTTCTTACCACACTCATTCCACAACATTCACACATTTGATCAAACTTGTAAAACAAAGTGTGCATGCTAGTATTCTACTTTTAAGCTTATTCTTTGATTCTAAGCTTATTTTTGAATTCTAATGATATGGAGACGATTATATGTGTTAGGGTTGTCATTAAAGTAATCCAAATGTGATTTCTAACACATTCATTCCACAACATTCACACATTTGAATCAAACTTGTAAAACAAACTGTGCATGCTAGTATTCTACTTTTAAGCTTATTCTTTGATTCTAATCTTATTTTTGAATTCTAATGACATGGAGACGATTATATGGGTTAGGGTTGTCATAAAAGTAAACAAAATGTCATTTTTAACCACACTCATTCCACAACATTCACACATTTGAATCAAACTTGTAAAACGAACAGTGCAGGCTTGTATTCTACTTTTAAGCTTATTTTTTTATTCTAAGCTTATTTTTGAATTCTAATCACATGGAGACGATTATATGTGTTAGGGTTGTCATAAAAGTAAACCAAATGTCATTTCTTACCAAACTCATTCCACAACATTCACACATTTGAATCAAACTTGTAAAACGAACTGTGTATGCTTGTATTCTACTTTTAAGCTTATTCTTTGATTCTAAGCTTATTTTTGCATTCTAATGACATGGAGACGATTGTATGCGTTAAGGTTGTTGTAAAAGTGAACCAAATGTCATTTCTAACCACACTCATTCCACAACATTCACAAATTTGAATCAAACTTGTAAAACGAACTGTGCATGCTTGTATTCTACTTTTAAGCTTATTTTTTTATTCTAAGCTTATTTTTGAATTCTAATGACATGGAGACGATTATATGTGTTAGGGTTGTCATAAAAGTAAACCAAATGTCATTTCTAACCACACTGATTCCACAACATTCACACATTTGAATCAAACTTGTAAAACGAACTGTGCAGGCTTGTATTCTACTTTTAAGCTTATTCTTTGATTCTAAGCTTATTTTTGAATTCTAATGACGTAGAGACGATTATATGTGTTAGGGTTGTCATAAAAGTAAACCAAATGTCATTTTTAACCACACTCATTCCACAACATTCACACATTTGAATCAAACTTGTAAAACGAACAGTGCAGGCTTGTATTCTACTTTTAAGCTTATTTTTTTATTCTACGCTTATTTTTGAATTCTAATGACATGGAGACGATTATATGCGTTAGGGTTGTCATAAAAGTGAACCAAATGTCATTTCTTACCAAACTCATTCCACAACATTCACACATTTGAATCAAACTTGTAAAACGAACTGTGCATGCTTGTATTCTACTTTTAAGCTTATTTTTTGATTCTAAGCTTATTTTGGAATTCTAATGACATGGAGACGATTATATGTGTTAGGGTTGTCATAAAAGTAAACCAAATGTCATTTCTTACCAAACTCATTCCACAACATTCACACATTTGAATCAAACTTGTAAAACGAACTGTGCATGCTTGTATTCCACTTTTAAGCTTATTTTTTTATTCTAAGCTTATTTTTGAATTCTAATGACATGGAGACGATTATATGTCTTAGAGTTGTCATAAAAGTAAACCAAATGTGATTTCTTACCACACTCATTCCACAACATTCACACATTTGAATCAAACTCGTAAAACGAACTGTGCATGCTAGTATTCTACTTTTAAGCTTATTCTTTGATTCTAAGCTTATTTTTGAATTCTAATGACATGGAGACGATTATATGTGTTAGGGTTGTCATAAAAGTAATCCAAATGTGATTTCTAACCACATTCATTCCACAACATTCACACATTTGAATCAAACTTGTAAAACAAACTGTGCATGCTAGTATTCTACTTTTAAGCTTATTGTTTGATTCTAATCTTATTTTTGAATTCTAATGACATGGAGACGATTATATGGGTTAGGGTTGTCATAAGAGTAAACCAAATGTCATTTTTAACCACACTCATTCCACAACATTCACACATTTGAATCAAACTTGTAAAACGAACAGTGCAGGCTTGTATTCTACTTTTAAGCTTATTTTTTTATTCTAAACTTATTTTTGAATTCTAATGACATGGAGACGATTATATGTGTTAGGGTTCCCATAAAAGTAAACCAAATGTCATTTCTAACCACACTCATTCCACAACATTCACACATTTGAATCAAACTGGTAAAACGAACTGTGCATGCTTGTATTCTACTTTTAAGCTTATTTTTTGATTCTAAGCTTATTTTTGAATTCTAATGACATGGAGACGATTATATGTGTTAGGGTTGTCATAAAAGTAAACCAAATTTCATTTCTTACCAAACTCATTCCACAACATTCACACATTTGAATCAAACTTGTAAAACGAACTGTGCATGCTTGTATTCCACTTTTAAGCTTATTTTTTTATTCTAATCTTATTTTGGAATTCTAATGACCTGGAGACGATTATATGTGTTAGGGTTGTCATAAAAGTACACCAAATGTCATTTCTTACCACACTCATTCCACAACATTCACACATTTGAATCAAACTTGTAAAACGAACTATGCATGCTAGTATTCTACTTTTAAGCTTATTCTTTGATTCTAAGCTTACTTTTGAATTCTAATGACATGGAGACGATTATATGTGTTAGGGTTGTCATAAAAGTAAACCAAATGTCATTTCTTACCACACACATTCTACAACATTCACACATTTGAATCAAACTTGTAAAACAAAGTGTGCATGCTAGTATTCTACTTTTAAGCTTATTCTTTGATTCTAATCTTATTTTTGAATTCTAATGACATACAGACGATTGTATGCGTTAAGGTTGTTGTAAAAGTGAACCAAATGTCATTTTTAACCACATTCATTCCACAACATTCACACATTTGAATCAAACTTGTAAAACGAACTGTGTATGCTTGTATTCTACTTTTAAGCTTATTCTTTGATTCTAAGCTTATTTTTGCATTCTAATGACATGGAGACGATTGTATGCGTTAAGGTTGTTGTAAAAGTGAACCAAATGTCATTTCTAACCACACTCATTCCACAACATTCACAAATTTGAATCAAACTTGTAAAACGAACTGTGCAGGCTTGTATTCTACTTTTAAGCTTATTCTTTGATTCTAAGCTTATTTTTGAATTCTAATGACGTGGAGACGATTATATGTGTTAGGGTTGTCATAAAAGTAAACCAAATATCATTTTTAACCACACTCATTCCACAACATTCACACATTTGAATCAAACTTGTAAAACGAACAGTGCAGGCTTGTATTCTACTTTTAAGCTTATTTTTTTATTCTACGCTTATTTTTGAATTCTAATGACATGGAGACGATTATATGTGTTAGGGTTGTCATAAAAGTAAACCAAATGTCATTTCTAACCACACTGATTCCACAACATTCACACATTTGAATCAAACTTGTAAAACGAACTGTGCAGGCTTGTATTCTACTTTTAAGCTTATTCTTTGATTCTAAGCTTATTTTTGAATTCTAATGACGTGGAGACGATTATATGTGTTAGGGTTGTCATAAAAGTAAACCAAATGTCATTTTTAACCACACTCATTCCACAACATTCACACATTTGAATCAAACTTGTAAAACGAACAGTGCAGGCTTGTATTCTACTTTTAAGCTTATTTTTTTATTCTACGCTTATTTTTGAATTCTAATGACATGGAGACGATTATATGCGTTAGGGTTGTCATAAAAGTGAACCAAATGTCATTTCTTACCAAACTCATTCCACAACATTCACACATTTGAATCAAACTTGTAAAACGAACTGTGCATGCTTGTATTCCACTTTTAAGCTTAATTTTTTATTCTAATCTTATTTTGGAATTCTAATGACCTGGAGACGATTATATGTGTTAGGGTTGTCATAAAAGTACACCAAATGTCATTTCTTACCACACTCATTCCACAACATTCACACATTTGAATCAAACTTGTAAAACGAACTGTGCATGCTAGTATTCTACTTTTAAGCTTATTTTTTGATTCTAAGCTTACTTTTGAATTCTAATGACATGGAGACGATTATATGGGTTAGGGTTGTCCTAAAAGTAAACAAAATGTCATTTTTAACCACACTCATTCCACAACATTCACACATTTGAATCAAACTTGTAAAACGAACAGTGCAGGCTTGTATTTTACTTTTAAGCTTATTTTTTTATTCTAAGCTTATTTTTGAATTCTAATCACATGGAGACGATTATATGTGTTAGGGTTGTCATAAAAGTAAACCAAATGTCATTTCTTACCAAACTCATTCCACAACATTCACACATTTGAATCAAACTTGTAAAACGAACTGTGTATGCTTGTATTCTACTTTTAAGCTTATTCTTTGATTCTAAGCTTATTTTTGCATTCTAATGACATGGAGACGATTGTATGCGTTAAGGTTGTTGTAAAAGTGAACCAAATGTCATTTCTAACCACACTCATTCCACAACATTCACAAATTTGAATCAAACTTGTAAAACGAACTGTGCATGTTTGTATTCTACTTTTAAGCTTATTTTTTTATTCTAAGCTTATTTTTGAATTCTAATGACATGGAGACGATTATATGTGTTAGGGTTGTCATAAAAGTAAACCAAATGTCATTTCTAACCACAC
This sequence comes from Spergularia bocconei, assembly GCA_963457585.1. Classification (NCBI taxonomy): domain Eukaryota; kingdom Viridiplantae; phylum Streptophyta; class Magnoliopsida; order Caryophyllales; family Caryophyllaceae; genus Spergularia; species Spergularia bocconei. The sequence goes on from OY734959.1 coordinate 6,754,147, forward strand.
TGATTCCACAACATTCACACATTTGAATCAAACTTGTAAAACGAACTGTGCATGCTTGTATTCTACTTTTAAGCTTATTTTTTTATTCTAAGCTTATTTTTGAATTCTAATGACGTGGAGACGATTATATGTGTTAGGGTTGTCATAAAAGTAAACCAAATGTCATTTTTAACCACACTCATTCCACAACATTCACACATTTGAATCAAACTTGTAAAACGAACTGTGTATGCTTGTATTCTACTTTTAAGCTTATTCTTTGATTCTAAGCTTATTTTTGCATTCTAATGACATGGAGACGATTGTATGCGTTAAGGTTGTTGTAAAAGTGAACCAAATGTCATTTCTAACCACACTCATTCCACAACATTCACAAATTTGAATCAAACTTGTAAAACGAACTGTGCATGCTTGTATTCTACTTTTAAGCTTATTTTTTTATTCTAAGCTTATTTTTGAATTCTAGTGACATGGAGACGATTATATGTGTTAGGGTTGTCATAAAAGTAAACCAAATGTCATATCTAACCACAATGATTCCACAACATTCACACATTTGAATCAAACTTGTAAAACGAACTGTGCAGGCTTGTATTCTACTTTTAAGCTTATTCTTTGATTCTAAGCTTATTTTTGAATTCTAATGACGTGGAGACGATTATATGTGTTAGGGTTGTCATAAAAGTAAACCAAATATCATTTTTAACCACACTCATTCCACAACATTCACACATTTGAATCAAACTTGTAAAACGAACAGTGCAGGCTTGTATTCTACTTTTAAGCTTATTTTTTTATTCTACGCTTATTTTTGAATTCTAATGACATGGAGACGATTATATGTGTTAGGGTTGTCATAAAAGTAAACCAAATGTCATTTCTTACCAAACTCATTCCACAACATTCACACATTTGAATCAAACTTGTAAAACGAACTGTGCATGCTTGTATTCTACTTTTAAGCTTATTTTTTGATTCTAAGCTTATTTTGGAATTCTAATGACATGGAGACGATTATATGTGTTAGGGTTGTCATAAAAGTAAACCAAATGTCATTTCTTACCAAACTCATTCCACAACATTCACACATTTGAATCAAACTTGTAAAACGAACTGTGCATGCTTGTATTCTACTTTTAAGCTTATTCTTTGATTCTAAGCTTATTTTTGAATTCTAATGACATGGAGACGATTATATGTCTTAGAGTTGTCATAAAAGTAAACCAAATGTGATTTCTTACCACACTCATTCCACAACATTCACACATTTGAATCAAACTCGTAAAACGAACTGTGCATGCTAGTATTCTACTTTTAAGCTTATTCTTTGATTCTAAGCTTATTTTTGAATTCTAATGACATGGAGACGATTATATGTGTTAGGGTTGTCATAAAAGTAATCCAAATGTGATTTCTAACCACACTCATTCCACAACATTCACACATTTGAATCAAACTTGTAAAACAAACTGTGCATGCTAGTATTCTACTTTTAAGCTTATTCTTTGATTCTAATCTTATTTTTGAATTCTAATGACATGGAGACGATTATATGGGTTAGGGTTGTCATAAGAGTAAACCAAATGTCATTTTTAACCACACTCATTCCACAACATTCACACATTTGAATCAAACTTGTAAAACGAACAGTCCAGGCTTGTATTCTACTTTTAAGCTTATTCTTTGATTCTAAACTTATTTTTGAATTCTAATGACATGGAGACGATTATATGTGTTAGGGTTGTCATAAAAGTAATCCAAATGTCATTTCTAACCACACTCATTCCACAACATTCACACATTTGAATCAAACTGGTAAAACGAACTGTGCATGCTTGTATTCTACTTTTAAGCTTATTATTTGATTCTAAGCTTATTTTTGAATTCTAATGACATGGAGACGATTATATGTGTTAGGGTTGTCATAAAAGTAAACCAAATTTCATTTCTTACCAAACTCATTCCACAACATTCACACATTTGAATCAAACTTGTAAAACGAACTGTGCATGCTTGTATTCCACTTTTAAGATTATTTTTTTATTCTAATCTTATTTTGGAATTCTAATGACCTGGAGACGATTATATGTGTTAGGGTTGTCATAAAAGTACACCAAATGTCATTTCTTACCACACTCATTCCACAACATTCACACATTTGAATCAAACTTGTAAAACGAACTGTGCATGCTAGTATTCTACTTTTAAGCTTATTCTTTGATTCTAAGCTTACTTTTGAATTCTAATGACATGGAGACGATTATATGTGTTAGGGTTGTCATAAAAGTAAACCAAATGTCATTTCTTACCACACACATTCTACAACATTCACACATTTGAATCAAACTTGTAAAACGAACTGTGCATGCTTGTATTCTACTTTTAAGCTTATTTTTTGATTCTAAGCTTACTTTTGAATTCTAATGACATGGAGACGATTATATGGGTTAGGGTTGTCCTAAAAGTAAACAAAATGTCATTTTTAACCACACTCATTCCACAACATTCACACATTTGAATCAAACTTGTAAAACGAACAGTGCAGGCTTGTATTTTACTTTTAAGCTTATTTTTTTATTCTAAGCTTATTTTTGAATTCTAATCACATGGAGACGATTATATGTGTTAGGGTTGTCATAAAAGTAAACCAAATGTCATTTCTTACCAAACTCATTCCACAACATTCACACATTTGAATCAAACTTGTAAAACGAACTGGGTATGCTTGTATTCTACTTTTAAGCTTATTCTTTGATTCTAAGCTTATTTTTGCATTCTAATGACATGGAGACGATTGTATGCGTTAAGGTTGTTGTAAAAGTGAACCAAATGTCATTTCTAACCACACTGATTCCACAACATTCACACATTTGAATCAAACTTGTAAAACGAACTGTGCAGACTTGTATTCTACTTTTAAGCTTATTCTTTGATTCTAAGCTTATTTTTGAATTCTAATGACGTGGAGACGATTATATGTGTTAGGGTTGTCATAAAAGTAAACCAAATGTCATTTTTAACCACACTCATTCCACAACATTCACACATTTGAATCAAACTTGTAAAACGAACTGTGTATGCTTGTATTCTACTTTTAAGCTTATTCTTTGATTCTAAGCTTATTTTTGCATTCTAATGACATGGAGACGATTGTATGCGTTAAGGTTGTTGTAAAAGTGAACCAAATGTCATTTCTAACCACACTCATTCCACAACATTCACAAATTTGAATCAAACTTGTAAAACGAACTGTGCATGCTTGTATTCTACTTTTAAGCTTATTTTTTTATTCTAAGCTTATTTTTGAATTCTAGTGACATGGAGACGATTATATGTGTTAGGGTTGTCATAAAAGTAAACCAAATGTCATATCTAACCACAATGATTCCACAACATTCACACATTTGAATCAAACTTGTAAAACGAACTGTGCAGGCTTGTATTCTACTTTTAAGCTTATTCTTTGATTCTAAGCTTATTTTTGAATTCTAATGACGTGGAGACGATTATATGTGTTAGGGTTGTCATAAAAGTAAACCAAATATCATTTTTAACCACACTCATTCCACAACATTCACACATTTGAATCAAACTTGTAAAACGAACAGTGCAGGCTTGTATTCTACTTTTAAGCTTATTTTTTTATTCTACGCTTATTTTTGAATTCTAATGACATGGAGACGATTATATGTGTTAGGGTTGTCATAAAAGTAAACCAAATGTCATTTCTTACCAAACTCATTCCACAACATTCACACATTTGAATCAAACTTGTAAAACGAACTGTGCATGCTTGTATTCTACTTTTAAGCTTATTTTTTGATTCTAAGCTTATTTTGGAATTCTAATGACATGGAGACGATTATATGTGTTAGGGTTGTCATAAAAGTAAACCAAATGTCATTTCTTACCAAACTCATTCCACAACATTCACACATTTGAATCAAACTTGTAAAACGAACTGTGCATGCTTGTATTCTACTTTTAAGCTTATTTTTTTATTCTAAGCTTATTTTTGAATTCTAATGACATGGAGACGATTATATGTCTTAGAGTTGTCATAAAAGTAAACCAAATGTTATTTCTTACCACACTCATTCCACAACATTCACACATTTGATCAAACTTGTAAAACAAACTGTGCATGCTAGTATTCTACTTTTAAGCTTATTCTTTGATTCTAAGCTTATTTTTGAATTCTAATGACATGGAGACGATTATATGTGTTAGGGTTGTCATAAAAGTAATCCAAATGTGATTTCTAACCACATTCATTCCACAACATTCACACATTTGAATCAAACTTGTAAAACAAACTGTGCATGCTAGTATTCTACTTTTAAGCTTATTCTTTGATTCTAATCTTATTTTTGAATTCTAATGACATGGAGACGATTATATGGGTTAGGGTTGTCATAAGAGTAAACCAAATGTCATTTTTAACCACACTCATTCCACAACATTCACACATTTGAATCAAACTTGTAAAACGAACAGTGCAGGCTTGTATTCTACTTTTAAGCTTATTTTTTTATTCTAAACTTATTTTTGAATTCTAATGACATGGAGACGATTATATGTGTTAGGGTTCCCATAAAAGTAAACCAAATGTCATTTCTAACCACACTCATTCCACAACATTCACACATTTGAATCAAACTGGTAAAACGAACTGTGCATGCTTGTATTCTACTTTTAAGCTTATTTTTTGATTCTAAGCTTATTTTTGAATTCTAATGACATGGAGACGATTATATGTGTTAGGGTTGTCATAAAAGTAAACCAAATGTCATTTCTTACCAAACTCATTCCACAACATTCACACATTTGAATCAAACTTGTAAAACGAACTGTGCATGCTTGTATTCCACTTTTAAGCTTATTTTTTTATTCTAATCTTATTTTGGAATTCTAATGACCTGGAGACGATTATATGTGTTAGGGTTGTCATAAAAGTACACCAAATGTCATTTCTTACCACACTCATTCCACAACATTCACACATTTGAATCAAACTTGTAAAACGAACTGTGCATGCTAGTATTCTACTTTTAAGCTTATTCTTTGATTCTAAGCTTAGTTTTGAATTCTAATGACATGGAGACGATTATATGTGTTAGGGTTCTCATAAAAGTAAACCAAATGTCATTTCTAACCACACTCATTCCACAACATTCACACATTTGAATCAAACTTGTAAAACGAACTGTGCATGCTAGTATTCTACTTTTAAGCTTATTCTTTGATTCTAAGCTTACTTTTGAATTCTAATGACATGGAGACGATTATATGTGTTAGGGTTGTCATAAAAGTAAACCAAATGTCATTTCTTACCACACACATTCTACAACATTCACACATTTGAATCAAACTTGTAAAACGAACTGTGCATGCTTGTATTCTACTTTTAAGCTTATTTTTTGATTCTAAGCTTACTTTTGAATTCTAATGACATGGAGACGATTATATGTGTTAGGGTTGTCATAAAAGTAAACCAAATGTCATTTTTAACCACACTCATTCCACAATATTCACACATTTGAATCAAACTTGTAAAACGAACTGTGTATGCTTGTATTCTACTTTTAAGCTTATTCTTTGATTCTAAGCTTATTTTTGCATTCTAATGACATGGAGACGATTGTATGCGTTAAGGTTGTTGTAAAAGTGAACCAAATGTCATTTCTAACCACACTCATTCCACAACATTCACAAATTTTAATCAAACTTGTAAAACGAACTGTGCATGCTTGTATTCTACTTTTAAGCTTATTTTTTTATTCTAAGCTTATTTTTGAATTCTAGTGACATGGAGACGATTATATGTGTTAGGGTTGTCATAAAAGTAAACCAAATGTCATATCTAACCACAATGATTCCACAACATTCACACATTTGAATCAAACTTGTAAAACGAACTGTGCAGGCTTGTATTCTACTTTTAAGCTTATTCTTTGATTCTAAGCTTATTTTTGAATTCTAATGACGTGGAGACGATTATATGTGTTAAGGTTGTTGTAAAAGTGAACCAAATGTCATTTCTAACCACACTCATTCCACAACATTCACAAATTTGAATCAAATTTGTAAAACGAACTGTGCATGTTTGTATTCTACTTTTAAGCTTATTTTTTTATTCTAAGCTTATTTTTGAATTCTAATGACATGGAGACGATTATATGTGTTAGGGTTGTCATAAAAGTAAACCAAATGTCATTTCTTACCAAACTCATTCCACAACATTCACACATTTGAATCAAACTTGTAAAACGAACTGTGCAGGCTTGTATTCTACTTTTAAGCTAATTCTTTGATTCTAAGCTTATTTTTGAATTCTAATGACGTGGAGACGATTATATGTGTTAGGGTTGTCATAAAAGTAAACCAAATATCATTTTTAACCACACTCATTCCACAACATTCACACATTTGAATCAAACTTGTAAAACGAACAGTGCAGGCTTGTATTCTACTTTTAAGCTTATTTTTTTATTCTACGCTTATTTTTGAATTCTAATGACATGGAGACGATTATATGTGTTAGGGTTGTCATAAAAGTAAACCAAATGTCATTTCTTACCAAACTCATTCCACAACATTCACACATTTGAATCAAACTTGTAAAACGAACTGTGCATGCTTGTATTCTACTTTTAAGCTTATTTTGGAATTCTAATGACATGGAGACGATTATATGTGTTAGGGTTGTCATAAAAGTAAACCAAATGTCATTTCTTACCAAACTCATTCCACAACATTCACACATTTGAATCAAACTTGTAAAACGAACTGTGCATGCTTGTATTCTACTTTTAAGCTTATTTTTTTATTCTAAGCTTATTTTTGAATTCTAATGACATGGAGACGATTATATGTCTTAGAGTTGTCATAAAAGTAAACCAAATGTTATTTCTTACCACACTCATTCCACAACATTCACACATTTGATCAAACTTGTAAAACAAACTGTGCATGCTAGTATTCTACTTTTAAGCTTATTCTTTGATTCTAAGCTTATTTTTGAATTCTAATGACATGGAGACGATTATATGTGTTAGGGTTGTCATAAAAGTAATCCAAATGTGATTTCTAACCACATTCATTCCACAACATTCACACATTTGAATCAAACTTGTAAAACAAACTGTGCATGCTAGTATTCTACTTTTAAGCTTATTCTTTGATTCTAATCTTATTTTTGAATTCTAATGACATGGAGACGATTATATGGGTTAGGGTTGTCATAAGAGTAAACCAAATGTCATTTTTAACCACACTCATTCCACAACATTCACACATTTGAATCAAACTTGTAAAACGAACAGTGCAGGCTTGTATTCTACTTTTAAGCTTATTTTTTTATTCTAAACTTATTTTTGAATTCTAATGACATGGAGACGATTATATGTGTTAGGGTTCCCATAAAAGTAAACCAAATGTCATTTCTAACCACACTCATTCCACAACATTCACACATTTGAATCAAACTGGTAAAACGAACTGTGCATGCTTGTATTCTACTTTTAAGCTTATTTTTTTATTCTAATCTTATTTTGGAATTCTAATGACCTGGAGACGATTATATGTGTTAGGGTTGTCATAAAAGTACACCAAATGTCATTTCTTACCACACTCATTCCACAACATTCACACATTTGAATCAAACTTGTAAAACGAACTGTGCATGCTAGTATTCTACTTTTAAGCTTATTCTTTGATTCTAAGCTTACTTTTGAATTCTAATGACATGGAGACGATTATATGTGTTAGGGTTGTCATAAAAGTAAACCAAATGTCATTTCTTACCACACACATTCTACAACATTCACACATTTGAATCAAACTTGTAAAACGAACTGTGCATGCTTGTATTCTACTTTTAAGCTTATTTTTTGATTCTAAGCTTACTTTTGAATTCTAATGACATGGAGACGATTATATGTGTTAGGGTTCCCATAAAAGTAAACCAAATGTCATTTCTAACCACACTCATTCCATAACATTCACACATTTGAATCAAACTTGTAAAACGAACTGTGCATGCTAGTATTCTACTATAAAGCTTATTCTTTGATTCTAAGCTTAGTTTTGAATTCTAATGACATGGAGACGATTATATGGGTTAGGGTTGTCCTAAAAGTAAACAAAATGTCATTTTTAACCACACTCATTCCACAACATTCACACATTTGAATCAAACTTGTAAAACGAACAGTGCAGGCTTGTATTCTACTTTTAAGCTTATTTTTTTATTCTACGCTTATTTTTGAATTCTAATGACATGGAGACGATTATATGTGTTAGGGTTGTCATAAAAGTAAACCAAATGTCATTTCTTACCAAACTCATTCCACAACATTCACACATTTGAATCAAACTTGTAAAACGAACTGTGCATGCTTGTATTCTACTTTTAAGCTTATTTTTTGATTCTAAGCTTATTTTGGAATTCTAATGACATGGAGACGATTATATGTGTTAGGGTTGTCATAAAAGTAAACCAAATGTCATTTCTTACCAAACTCATTCCACAACATTCACACATTTGAATCAAACTTGTAAAACGAACTGTGCATGCTTGTATTCTACTTTTAAGCTTATTTTTTTATTCTAAGCTTATTTTTGAATTCTAATGACATGGAGACGATTATATGTCTTAGAGTTGTCATAAAAGTAAACCAAATGTTATTTCTTACCACACTCATTCCACAACATTCACACATTTGATCAAACTTGTAAAACAAACTGTGCATGCTAGTATTCTACTTTTAAGCTTATTCTTTGATTCTAAGCTTATTTTTGAATTCTAATGACATGGAGACGATTATATGTGTTAGGGTTGTCATAAAAGTAATCCAAATGTGATTTCTAACCACATTCATTCCACAACATTCACACATTTGAATCAAACTTGTAAAACAAACTGTGCATGCTAGTATTCTACTTTTAAGCTTATTCTTTGATTCTAATCTTATTTTTGAATTCTAATGACATGGAGACGATTATATGGGTTAGGGTTGTCATAAGAGTAAACCAAATGTCATTTTTAACCACACTCATTCCACAACATTCACACATTTGAATCAAACTTGTAAAACGAACAGTGCAGGCTTGTATTCTACTTTTAAGCTTATTTTTTTATTCTAAACTTATTTTTGAATTCTAATGACATGGAGACGATTATATGTGTTAGGGTTCCCATAAAAGTAAACCAAATGTCATTTCTAACCACACTCATTCCACAACATTCACACATTTGAATCAAACTGGTAAAACGAACTGTGCATGCTTGTATTCTACTTTTAAGCTTATTTTTTGATTCTAAGCTTATTTTTGAATTCTAATGACATGGAGACGATTATATGTGTTAGGGTTGTCATAAAAGTAAACCAAATGTCATTTCTTACCAAACTCATTCCATAACATTCACACATTTGAATCAAACTTGTAAAACGAACTGTGCATGCTTGTATTCCACTTTTAAGCTTATTTTTTTATTCTAATCTTATTTTGGAATTCTAATGACCTGGAGACGATTATATGTGTTAGGGTTGTCATAAAAGTACACCAAATGTCATTTCTTACCACACTCATTCCACAACATTCACACATTTGAATCAAACTTGTAAAACGAACTGTGCATGCTAGTATTCTACTTTTAAGCTTATTCTTTGATTCTAAGCTTACTTTTGAATTCTAATGACATGGAGACGATTATATGTGTTAGGGTTGTCATAAAAGTAAACCAAATGTCATTTCTTACCACACACATTCTACAACATTCACACATTTGAATCAAACTTGTAAAACGAACTGTGCATGCTTGTATTCTACTTTTAAGCTTATTTTTTGATTCTAAGCTTACTTTTGAATTCTAATGACATGGAGACGATTATATGTGTTAGGGTTCCCATAAAAGTAAACCAAATGTCATTTCTAACCACACTCATTCCATAACATTCACACATTTGAATCAAACTTGTAAAACGAACTGTGCATGCTAGTATTCTACTATTAAGCTTATTCTTTGATTCTAAGCTTAGTTTTGAATTCTAATGACATGGAGACGATTATATGTGTTAGCGTTGTCATAAAAGTAAACCAAATGTCATTTCTAACCACACTCATTCCACAATATTCACACATTTGAATCAAACTTGTAAAACGAACTGTGCATGCTAGTATTCTACTATTAAGCTTATTCTTTGATTCTAAGCTTAGTTTTGAATTCTAATGACATGGAGACGATTATATGTGTTAGCGTTGTCATAAAAGTAAACCAAATGTCATTTCTAACCACACTCATTCCATAACATTCACACATTTGAATCAAACTTGTAAAACGAACTGTGCATGCTAGTATTCTACTATAAAGCTTATTCTTTGATTCTAAGCTTAGTTTTGAATTCTAATGACATGGAGACGATTATATGGGTTAGGGTTGTCCTAAAAGTAAACAAAATGTCATTTTTAACCACACTCATTCCACAACATTCACACATTTGAATCAAACTTGTAAAACGAACAGTGCAGGCTTGTATTTTACTTTTAAGCTTATTTTTTTATTCTAAGCTTATTTTTGAATTCTAATCACATGGAGACGATTATATGTGTTAGGGTTGTCATAAAAGTAAACCAAATGTCATTTCTTACCAAACTCATTCCACAACATTCACACATTTGAATCAAACTTGTAAAACGAACTGTGTATGCTTGTATTCTACTTTTAAGCTTATTCTTTGATTCTAAGCTTATTTTTGCATTCTAATGACATGGAGACGATTGTATGCGTTAAGGTTGTTGTAAAAGTGAACCAAATGTCATTTCTAACCACACTCATTCCACAACATTCACAAATTTGAATCAAACTTGTAAAACGAACTGTGCATGTTTGTATTCTACTTTTAAGCTTATTTTTTTATTCTAAGCTTATTTTTGAATTCTAATGACATGGAGACGATTATATGTGTTAGGGTTGTCATAAAAGTAAACCAAATGTCATTTCTAACCACACTGATTCCACAACATTCACACATTTGAATCAAACTTGTAAAACGAACTGTGCAGGCTTGTATTCTACTTTTAAGCTTATTCTTTGATTCTAAGCTTATTTTTGAATTCTAATGACGTGGAGACGATTATATGTGTTAGGGTTGTCATAAAAGTAAACCAAATGTCATTTTTAAGCACACTCATTCCACAACATTCACACATTTGAATCAAACTTGTAAAACGAACTGTGTATGCTTGTATTCTACTTTTAAGCTTATTCTTTGATTCTAAGCTTATTTTTGCATTCTAATGACATGGAGACGATTGTATGCGTTAAGGTTGTTGTAAAAGTGAACCAAATGTCATTTCTAACCCCACTCATTCCACAACATTCACAAATTTGAATCAAACTTGTAAAACGAACTGTGCATGCTTGTATTCTACTTTTAAGCTTATTTTTTTATTCTAAGCTTATTTTTGAATTCTAGTGACATGGAGACGATTATATGTGTTAGGGTTGTCATAAAAGTAAACCAAATGTCATATCTAACCACACTGATTCCACAACATTCACACATTTGAATCAAACTTGTAAAACGAACTGTGCAGGCTTGTATTCTACTTTTAAGCTTATTCTTTGATTCTAAGCTTATTTTTGAATTCTAATGACGTGGAGACGATTATATGTGTTAGGGTTGTCATAAAAGTAAACCAAATATCATTTTTAACCACACTCATTCCACAACATTCACACATTTGAATCAAACTTGTAAAACGAACAGTGCAGGCTTGTATTCTACTTTTAAGCTTATTTTTTTATTCTACGCTTATTTTTGAATTCTAATGACATGGAGACGATTATATGTGTTAGGGTTGTCATAAAAGTAAACCAAATGTCATTTCTTACCAAACTCATTCCACAACATTCACACATTTGAATCAAACTTGTAAAACGAACTGTGCATGCTTGTATTCTACTTTTAAGTTTATTTTTTTATTCTAAGCTTATTTTTGAATTCTAATGACATGGAGACGATTATATGTCTTAGAGTTCCCATAAAAGTAAACCAAATGTCATTTCTAACCACACTCATTCCATAAAATTCACACATTTGAATCAAACTTGTAAAACGAACTGTGCATGCTAGTATTCTACTATTAAGCTTATTCTTTGATTCTAAGCTTAGTTTTGAATTCTAATGACATGGAGACGATTATATGTGTTAGCGTTGTCATAAAAGTAAACCAAATGTCATTTCTAACCACACTCATTCCAGAACATTCACACATTTGAATCAAACTTATAAAACGAACTGTGTATGCTAGTATTCTACTTTTAAGCTTATTCTTTGATTCTAAGCTTATTTTTGAATTCTAATGACATGGAGACGATTATATGTGTTAGGGTTGTCATAAAAGTAATCCAAATGTGATTTCTAACCACATTCATTCCACAACATTCACACATTTGAATCAAACTGGTAAAACGAACTGTGCATGCTTGTATTCTACTTTTAAGCTTATTTTTTGATTCTAAGCTTATTTTTGAATTCTAATGACATGGAGACGATTATATGTGTTAGGGTTCCCATAAAAGTAAACCAAATGTCATTTCTAACCACACTCATTCCACAACATTCACACATTTGAATCAAACTGGTAAAACGAACTGTGCATGCTTGTATTCTACTTTTAAGCTTATTATTTGATTATAAGCTTATTTTTGAATTTTAATGACATGGAGACGATTATATGTGTTAGGGATGTCATAAAAGTAAACCAAATGTCATTTCTTACCAAACTCATTCCACAACATTCAAACATTTGAATCAAACTGGTAAAACGGACTGTGCATGCTTGTATTCTACTTTTAAGCTTATTTTTTGAGTCTAAGCTTAGTTTTGAATTCTAATGACATGGAGACGATTATATGTGTTAGGGTTCTCATAAAAGTATACCAAATGTCATTTCTAACCACACTCATTCCACAACATTCACACATTTGAATCAAACTTGTAAAACGAACTGTGCATGCTAGTATTCTACTTTTAAGCTTATTCTTTGATTCTAAGCTTACTTTTGAATTCTAATGACATGGAGACGATTATATGTGTTAGGGTTGTCATAAAAGTAAACCAAATGTCATTTCTTACCACACACATTCTACAACATTCACACATTTGAATCAAACTTGTAAAACGAACTGTGCATGCTTGTATTCTACTTTTAAGCTTATTTTTTGATTCTAAGCTTACTTTTGAATTCTAATGACATGGAGACGATTATATGTGTTAGGGTTCCCATAAAAGTAAACCAAATGTCATTTCTAACCACACTCATTCCATAACATTCACACATTTGAATCAAACTTGTAAAACGAACTGTGCATGCTAGTATTCTACTATAAAGCTTATTCTTTGATTCTAAGCTTAGTTTTGAATTCTAATGACATGGAGACGATTATATGTGTTAGCGTTGTCATAAAAGTAAACCAAATGTCATTTCTAACCACACTCATTCCACAACATTCACACATTTGAATCAAACTGGTAAAACGAACTGTGCATGCTTGTATTCTACTTTTAAGCTTATTTTTTTATTCTAAGCTTATTTTTGAATTCTAATCACATGGAGACGATTATATGTGTTAGGGTTGTCATAAAAGTAAACCAAATGTGATTTCTAACACATTCATTCCACAACATTCACACATTTGAATCAAACATGTAAAACGAACTGTGCATGCTTGTATTCTACTTTTAAGCTTATTTTTTTATTCTAAGCTTATTTTTGAATTCTAATGACATGGAGACGATTATATGTGTTAGGGTTGTCATAAAAGTAAACCAAATGTCATTTCTAACCACACTCATTCCACAACATTCACACATTTGAATCAAACTGGTAAAACGAACTGTGCATGCTTGTATTCTACTTTTGAGCTTATTTTTTTATTCTAAGCTTATTTTTGAATTCTAATCACATGGAGACGATTATATGTGTTAGGGTTGTCATAAAAGTAAACCAAATGTCATTTCTTACCAAACTCATTCCACAACATTCACACATTTGAATCAAACTTGTAAAACGAACTGTGCATGCTTGTATTCTACTTTTGAGCTTATTCTTTGATTCTAAGCTTATTTTTCTAATGATATGGAGACGATTATATATGTTAGGGTTCTCATAAAAGTAAACCAAATGTCATTTTTAACCACACTCATTCCACAACATTCACACATTTGAATCAAACTTGTAAAACGAACAGTGCAGGCTTGTATTCTACTTTTAAGCTTATTTTTTTATTCTAAGCTTATTTTTGAATTCTAATGACATGGAGACGATTATATGTGTTAGGGTTGTCATAAAAGTAAACCAAATGTCATTTCTAACCACACTGATTCCACAACATTCACACATTTGAATCAAACTTGTAAAACGAACTGTGCAGGCTTGTATTCTAGTTTTAAGCTTATTCTTTGATTCTAAGCTTATTTTTGAATTCTAATGACGTGGAGACGATTATATGGGTTAGGGTTGTCATAAAAGTAAACCAAATGTCATTTCTTACCAAACTCATTCCACAACATTCACACATTTGAATCCAACATGTAAAACGAACTGTGCATGCTTGTATTCTACTTTTAAGCTTATTCTTTGATTCTAAGCTTATTTTTGAATTCTAATGGCATGGAGACGATTATATGTGTTAGGGTTGTCATAAAAGTAAACCAAATGTCATTTCTTACCAAACTCATTCCACAACATTCACACATTTGAATCAAACTTGTAAAACGAACTGTGCATGCTTGTATTCTACTTTTGAGCTTATTCTTTGATTCTAAGCTTATTTTTCTAATGATATGGAGACGATTATATATGTTAGGGTTCTCATAAAAGTAAACCAAATGTCATTTTTAACCACACTCATTCCACAACATTCACACATTTGAATCAAACTTGTAAAACGAACAGTGCAGGCTTGTATTCTATTTTTAAGCTTATTTTTTTATTCTAAGCTTATTTTTGAATTCTAATGACATGGAGACGATTATATGTGTTAGGGTTGTCATAAAAGTAAACCAAATGTCATTTCTAACCACACTGATTCCACAACATTCACACATTTGAATCAAACTTGTAAAACGAACTGTGCAGGCTTGTATTCTAGTTTTAAGCTTATTCTTTGATTCTAAGCTTATTTTTGAATTCTAATGACGTGGAGACGATTATATGGGTTAGGGTTGTCATAAAAGTAAACCAAATGTCATTTCTTACCAAACTCATTCCACAACATTCACACATTTGAATCCAACATGTAAAACGAACTGTGCATGCTTGTATTCTACTTTTAAGCTTATTCTTTGATTCTAAGCTTATTTTTGAATTCTAATGGCATGGAGACGATTATATGTGTTAGGGTTGTCATAAAAGTAAACCAAATGTCATTTCTTACCACACTCATTCCACAACATTCACGCATTTGAATCAAACTTGTAAAACGAACTGTGCATGCTAGTATTCTACTTTTAAGCTTATTCTTTGATTCTAAGCTTATTTTTGCATTCTAATGACATGGAGACGATTGTATGCGTTAAGGTTGTTGTAAAAGTGAACCAAATGTCATTTCTAACCACACTCATTCCACAACATTCACACATTTGAATCAAACTCGTAAAACGAACTGTGCATGCTAGTATTCTACTTTTAAGCTTATTCTTTGATTCTAAGCTTAATTTTGCATTCTAATGACATGGAGACGATTGTATGCGTTAAGGTTGTTGTAAAAGTGAACCAAATGTCATTTCTAACCACACTCATTCCACAACATTCACACATTTGAATCAAACTTGTAAAACGAACTGTGCATGCTAGTATTCTACTTTTAAGCTTATTCTTTGATTCTAAGCTTACTTTTGAATTCTAATGACATGGAGACGATTATATGTGTTAGGGTTGTCATAAAAGTAAACCAAATATCATTTCTAACCACACTCATTCCACAACATTCACACATTTGTATCAAACTTGTAAAACGAACTGTGCAGGCTTGTATTCTACTTTTAAGCTTATTCTTTGATTCTAAGCTTATTTTTGAATTCTAATGACATGTAGACGATTATATGCGTTAGGGTTGTCATAAAAGTAAACCAAATGTTATTTCTTACCATACTCATTCCACAACATTCACACATTTGATCAAACTTGTAAAACAAACTGTGCATGCTAGTATTCTACTTTTAAGCTTATTCTTTGATTCTAAGCTTATTTTTGAATTCTAATGATATGGAGACGATTATATGTGTTAGGGTTGTCATAAAAGTAATCCAAATGTGATTTCTAACACATTCATTGCACAACATTCACACATTTGAATCAAACTTGTAAAACAAACTGTGCATGCTAGTATTCTACTTTTAAGCTTATTCTTTGATTCTAATCTTATTTTTGAATTCTAATGACATGGAGACGATTATATGGGTTAGGGTTGTCATAAAAGTAAACCAAATGTCATTTTTAACCACACTCATTCCACAACATTCACACATTTGAATCAAACTTGTAAAACGAACAGTGCAGGCTTGTATTCTACTTTTAAGCTTATTTTTTTATTCTAAGCTTATTTTTGAATTCTAATCACATGGAGACGATTATATGTGTTAGGGTTGTCATAAAAGTAAACAAAATGTCATTTCTTACCAAACTCATTCCACAACATTCACACATTTGAATCAAACTTGTAAAACGAACTGTGTATGCTTGTATTCTACTTTTAAGCTTATTCTTTGATTCTAAGCTTATTTTTGCATTCTAATGACATGGAGACGATTGTATGCGTTAAGGTTGTTGTAAAAGTGAACCAAATGTCATTTCTAACCACACTCATTCCACAACATTCACAAATTTGAATCAAACTTGTAAAACGAACTGTGCATGCTTGTATTCTACTTTTAAGCTTATTTTTTTATTCTAAGCATATTTTTGAATTCTAATGACATGGAGACGATTATATGTGTTAGGGTTGTCATAAAAGTAAACCAAATGTCATTGCTAACCACACTGATTCCACAACATTCACACATTTGAATCAAACTTGTAAAACGAACTGTGCAGGCTTGTATTCTACTTTTAAGCTTATTCTTTGATTCTAAGCTTATTTTTGAATTCTAATGACGTGGAGACGATTATATGTGTTAGGGTTGTCATAAAAGTTAACCAAATGTCATTTTTAACCACACTCATTCCACAACATTCACACATTTGAATCAAACTTGTAAAACGAACAGTGCAGGCTTGTATTCTACTTTTAAGCTTATTTTTTTATTCTAAGCTTATTTTGGAATTCTAATGACCTGGAGACGATTATATGTGTTAGGGTTGTCATAAAAGTACACCAAATGTCATTTCTTACCACACTCATTCAAGAACATTCACACATTTGAATCAAACTTGTAAAACGAACTGTGCATGCTAGTATTCTACTTTTAAGCTTATTCTTTAATTTTATGCTTATTTTTGCATTCTTATGACATGGAGACGAGTATATGCGTTAAGGTTGTTGTAAAAGTGAACCAAATGTCATTTCTAACCACACTGATTCCACAACATTCACACATTTGAATCAAACTTGTAAAACGAACTGTGCAGGCTTGTATTCTACTTTTAAGCTTATTCTTTGATTCTAAGCTTATTTTTGAATTCTAATGACGTGGAGACGATTATATGTGTTAGGGTTGTCATAAAAGTTAACCAAATGTCATTTTTAACCACACTCATTCCACAACATTCACACATTTGAATCAAACTTGTAAAACGAACAGTGCAGGCTTGTATTCTACTTTTAAGCTTATTTTTTTATTCTAAGCTTATTTTGGAATTCTAATGACCTGGAGACGATTATATGTTTTAGGGTTGTCATAAAAGTACACCAAATGTCATTTCTTACCACACTCATTCCAGAACATTCACACATTTGAATCAAACTTGTAAAACGAACTGTGCATGCTAGTATTCTACTTTTAAGCTTATTCTTTAATTTTATGCTTATTTTTGCATTCTTATGACATGGAGACGAGTATATGCGTTAAGGTTGTTGTAAAAGTGAACCAAATGTCATTTCTAACCACACTGATTCCACAACATTCACACATTTGAATCAAACTTGTAAAACGAACTGTGCAGGCTTGTATTCTACTTTTAAGCTTATTCTTTGATTCTAAGCTTATTTTTGAATTCTAATGACGTGGAGATGATTATATGTGTTAGGGTTGTCATAAAAGTAAACCAAATGTCATTTCTTACCAAACTCATTCCACAACATTCACACATTTGAATCAAACATGTAAAACGAACTGTGCATGCTTGTATTCTACTTTTAAGCTTATTTTTTTATTCTAAGCTTATTTTGGAATTCTAATGACCTGGAGACGATTATATGTGTTAGGGTTGTCATAAAAGTACACCAAATGTAATTTCTTACCACACTCATTCCAGAACATTCACACATTTGAATCAAACTTGTAAAACGAACTGTGCATGCTAGTATTCTACTTTTAAGCTTATTCTTTGATTCTAAGCTTATTTTTGAATTCTAATGACATGGAGACGATTATATGTGTTAGGGTTGTCATAAAAGTAATCCAAATGTGATTTCTAACCACATTCATTCCACAACATTCACACATTTGAATCAAACTTGTAAAACGAACTGTGCAGGCTTGTATTCTACTTTTAAGCTTATTCTTTGATTCTAAGCTTATTTTTGAATTCTAATGACGTGGAGACGATTATATGTGTTAGGGTTGTCATAAAAGTTAACCAAATGTCATTTTTAACCACACTCATTCCACAACATTCACACATTTGAATCAAACTTGTAAAACGAACAGTGCAGGCTTGTATTCTACTTTTAAGCTTATTTTTTTATTCTAAGCTTATTTTGGAATTCTAATGACCTGGAGACGATTATATGTGTTAGGGTTGTCATAAAAGTACACCAAATGTCATTTCTTACCACACTCATTCCAGAACATTCACACATTTGAATCAAACTTGTAAAACGAACTGTGCATGCTAGTTTTCTACTTTTAAGCTTATTCTTTAATTCTATGCTTATTTTTGCATTCTTATGACATGGAGACGAGTATATGCGTTAAGGTTGTTGTAAAAGTGAACCAAATGTCATTTCTAACCACACTGATTCCACAACATTCACACATTTGAATCAAACTTGTAAAACGAACTGTGCAGGCTTGTATTCTACTTTTAAGCTTATTCTTTGATTCTAAGCTTATTTTTGAATTCTAATGGCATGGAGACGATTATATGTGTTAGGGTTGTCATAAAAGTAAACCAAATGTCATTTCTTACCACACTCATTCCACAACATTCACGCATTTGAATCAAACTTGTAAAACGAACTGTGCATGCTAGTATTCTACTTTTAAGCTTATTCTTTGATTCTAAGCTTATTTTTGCATTCTAATGACATGGAGACGATTGTATGCGTTAAGGTTGTTGTAAAAGTGAACCAAATGTCATTTCTAACCACACTCATTCCACAACATTCACACATTTGAATCAAACTCGTAAAACGAACTGTGCATGCTAGTATTCTACTTTTAAGCTTATTCTTTGATTCTAAGCTTAATTTTGCATTCTAATGACATGGAGACGATTGTATGCGTTAAGGTTGTTGTAAAAGTGAACCAAATGTCATTTCTAACCACACTCATTCCACAACATTCACACATTTGAATCAAACTTGTAAAACGAACTGTGCATGCTAGTATTCTACTTTTAAGCTTATTCTTTGATTCTAAGCTTACTTTTGAATTCTAATGACATGGAGACGATTATATGTGTTAGGGTTGTCATAAAAGTAAACCAAATATCATTTCTAACCACACTCATTCCACAACATTCACACATTTGTATCAAACTTGTAAAACGAACTGTGCAGGCTTGTATTCTACTTTTAAGCTTATTCTTTGATTCTAAGCTTATTTTTGAATTCTAATGACATGTAGACGATTATATGCGTTAGGGTTGTCATAAAAGTAAACCAAATGTTATTTCTTACCATACTCATTCCACAACATTCACACATTTGATCAAACTTGTAAAACAAACTGTGCATGCTAGTATTCTACTTTTAAGCTTATTCTTTGATTCTAAGCTTATTTTTGAATTCTAATGATATGGAGACGATTATATGTGTTAGGGTTGTCATAAAAGTAATCCAAATGTGATTTCTAACACATTCATTGCACAACATTCACACATTTGAATCAAACTTGTAAAACAAACTGTGCATGCTAGTATTCTACTTTTAAGCTTATTCTTTGATTCTAATCTTATTTTTGAATTCTAATGACATGGAGACGATTATATGGGTTAGAGTTGTCATAAAAGTAAACCAAATGTCATTTTTAACCACACTCATTCCACAACATTCACACATTTGAATCAAACTTGTAAAACGAACAGTGCAGGCTTGTATTCTACTTTTAAGCTTATTTTTTTATTCTAAGCTTATTTTTGAATTCTAATCACATGGAGACGATTATATGTGTTAGGGTTGTCATAAAAGTAAACAAAATGTCATTTCTTACCAAACTCATTCCACAACATTCACACATTTGAATCAAACTTGTAAAACGAACTGTGTATGCTTGTATTCTACTTTTAAGCTTATTCTTTGATTCTAAGCTTATTTTTGCATTCTAATGACATGGAGACGATTGTATGCGTTAAGGTTGTTGTAAAAGTGAACCAAATGTCATTTCTAACCACACTCATTCCACAACATTCACAAATTTGAATCAAACTTGTAAAACGAACTGTGCATGCTTGTATTCTACTTTTAAGCTTATTTTTTTATTCTAAGCTTATTTTTGAATTCTAATGACATGGAGACGATTATATGTGTTAGGGTTGTCATAAAAGTAAACCAAATGTCATTGCTAACCACACTGATTCCACAACATTCACACATTTGAATCAAACTTGTAAAACGAACTGTGCAGGCTTGTATTCTACTTTTAAGCTTATTCTTTGATTCTAAGCTTATTTTTGAATTCTAATGACGTGGAGACGATTATATGTGTTAGGGTTGTCATAAAAGTTAACCAAATGTCATTTTTAACCACACTCATTCCACAACATTCACACATTTGAATCAAACTTGTAAAACGAACAGTGCAGGCTTGTATTCTACTTTTAAGCTTATTTTTTTATTCTAAGCTTATTTTGGAATTCTAATGACCTGGAGACGATTATATGTGTTAGGGTTGTCATAAAAGTACACCAAATGTCATTTCTTACCACACTCATTCAAGAACATTCACACATTTGAATCAAACTTGTAAAACGAACTGTGCATGCTAGTATTCTACTTTTAAGCTTATTCTTTAATTTTATGCTTATTTTTGCATTCTTATGACATGGAGACGAGTATATGCGTTAAGGTTGTTGTAAAAGTGAACCAAATGTCATTTCTAACCACACTGATTCCACAACATTCACACATTTGAATCAAACTTGTAAAACGAACTGTGCAGGCTTGTATTCTACTTTTAAGCTTATTCTTTGATTCTAAGCTTATTTTTGAATTCTAATGACGTGGAGACGATTATATGTGTTAGGGTTGTCATAAAAGTTAACCAAATGTCATTTTTAACCACACTCATTCCACAACATTCACACATTTGAATCAAACTTGTAAAACGAACAGTGCAGGCTTGTATTCTACTTTTAAGCTTATTTTTTTATTCTAAGCTTATTTTGGAATTCTAATGACCTGGAGACGATTATATGTGTTAGGGTTGTCATAAAAGTACACCAAATGTCATTTCTTACCACACTCATTCCAGAACATTCACACATTTGAATCAAACTTGTAAAACGAACTGTGCATGCTAGTATTCTACTTTTAAGCTTATTCTTTAATTTTATGCTTATTTTTGCATTCTTATGACATGGAGACGAGTATATGCGTTAAGGTTGTTGTAAAAGTGAACCAAATGTCATTTCTAACCACACTGATTCCACAACATTCACACATTTGAATCAAACTTGTAAAACGAACTGTGCAGGCTTGTATTCTACTTTTAAGCTTATTCTTTGATTCTAAGCTTATTTTTGAATTCTAATGACGTGGAGATGATTATATGTGTTAGGGTTGTCATAAAAGTAAACCAAATGTCATTTCTTACCAAACTCATTCCACAACATTCACACATTTGAATCAAACATGTAAAACGAACTGTGCATGCTTGTATTCTACTTTTAAGCTTATTTTTTTATTCTAAGCTTATTTTGGAATTCTAATGACCTGGAGACGATTATATGTGTTAGGGTTGTCATAAAAGTACACCAAATGTAATTTCTTACCACACTCATTCCAGAACATTCACACATTTGAATCAAACTTGTAAAACGAACTGTGCATGCTAGTATTCTACTTTTAAGCTTATTCTTTGATTCTAAGCTTATTTTTGAATTCTAATGACATGGAGACGATTATATGTGTTAGGGTTGTCATAAAAGTAATCCAAATGTGATTTCTAACCACATTCATTCCACAACATTCACACATTTGAATCAAACTTGTAAAACGAACTGTGCAGGCTTGTATTCTACTTTTAAGCTTATTCTTTGATTCTAAGCTTATTTTTGAATTCTAATGACGTGGAGACGATTATATGTGTTAGGGTTGTCATAAAAGTTAACCAAATGTCATTTTTAACCACACTCATTCCACAACATTCACACATTTGAATCAAACTTGTAAAACGAACAGTGCAGGCTTGTATTCTACTTTTAAGCTTATTTTTTTATTCTAAGCTTATTTTGGAATTCTAATGACCTGGAGACGATTATATGTGTTAGGGTTGTCATAAAAGTACACCAAATGTCATTTCTTACCACACTCATTCCAGAACATTCACACATTTGAATCAAACTTGTAAAACAAACTGTGCATGCTAGTATTCTACTTTTAAGCTTATTCTTTGATTCTAATCTTATTTTTGAATTCTAATGACATGGAGACGATTATATGGGTTAGGGTTGTCATAAAAGTAAACCAAATGTCATTTTTAACCACACTCATTCCACAACATTCACACATTTGAATCAAACTTGTAAAACGAACAGTGCAGGCTTGTATTCTACTTTTAAGCTTATTTTTTTATTCTAAGCTTATTTTTGAATTCTAATCACATGGAGACGATTATATGTGTTAGGGTTGTCATAAAAGTAAACAAAATGTCATTTCTTACCAAACTCATTCCACAACATTCACACATTTGAATCCAACATGTAAAACGAACTGTGCATGCTTGTATTCTACTTTTAAGCTTATTCTTTGATTCTAAGTTTATTTTTGAATTCTAATGGCATGGAGACGATTATATGTGTTAGGGTTGTCATAAAAGTAAACCAAATGTCATTTCTTACCACACTCATTCCACAACATTTACACATTTGAATCAAACTTGTAAAACGAACTGTGCATGCTAGTATTCTACTTTTAAGCTTATTCTTTGATTCTAAGCTTATTTTTGAATTCTAATGGCATGGAGACGATTATATGTGTTAGGGTTGTCATAAAAGTAAACCAAATGTCATTTCTTACCACACTCATTCCACAACATTCACACATTTGAATCAAACTTTTAAAACGAACTGTGCATGCTAGTATTCTACTTTTAAGCTTATTCTTTGATTCTAAGCTTATTTTTGCATTCTAATGACATGGAGACGATTGTATGCGTTAAGGTTGTTGTAAAAGTGAACCAAATGTCATTTCTAACCACACTCATTCCACAACATTCACACATTTGAATCAAACTCGTAAAACGAACTGTGCATGCTAGTATTCTACTTTTAAGCTTATTCTTTGATTCTAAGCTTATTTTTGCATTCTAATGACATGGAGACGATTGTATGCGTTAAGGTTGTTGTAAAAGTGAACCAAATGTCATTTCTAACCACACTCATTCCACAACATTCACACATTTGTATCAAACTTGTAAAACGAACTGTGCATGCTAGTATTCTACTTTTAAGCTTATTCTTTGATTCTAAGCTTTCTTTTGAATTCTAATGACATGGAGACGATTATATGTGTTAGGGTTGTCATAAAAGTAAACCAAATGTCATTTCTAACCACACTCATTCCACAACATTCACACAATTGAATCAAACTTGTAAAACGAACTGTGCAGGCTTGTATTCTACTTTTCAGCTTATTCTGTGATTCTAAGCTTATTTTTGAATTCTAATGACATGGAGACGATTATATGTGTTAGGGTTGTCATAAAAGTAAACCAAATGTCATTTCTTACCAAACTCATTCCACAACATTCACACATTTGAATCAAACATGTAAAACGAACTGTGCATGCTTGTATTCTACTTTTAAGCTTATTTTTTTATTCTAAGCTTATTTTTGAATTCTAATGACATGGAGACGATTATATGCGTTAGGGTTGTCATAAAAGTAAACCAAATGTTATTTCTTACCACACTCATTCCACAACATTCACACATTTGATCAAACTTGTAAAACAAACTGTGCATGCTAGTATTCTACTTTTAAGCTTATTCTTTGATTCTAAGCTTATTTTTGAATTCTAATGATATGGAGACGATTATATGTGTTAGGGTTGTCATAAAAGTAATCCAAATGTGATTTCTAACACATTCATTCCACAACATTCACACATTTGAATCAAACTTGTAAAACAAACTGTGCATGCTAGTATTCTACTTTTAAGCTTATTCTTTGATTCTAATCTTATTTTTGAATTCTAATGACATGGAGACGATTATATGGGTTAGGGTTGTGATAAAAGTAAACCAAATGTCATTTTTAACCACACTCATTCCACAACATTCACACATTTGAATCAAACTTGTAAAACGAACAGTGCAGACTTGTATTCTACTTTTAAGCTTATTTTTTTATTCTAAGCTTATTTTTGAATTCTAATCACATGGAGACGATTATATGTGTTAGGGTTGTCATAAAAGTAAACCAAATGTCATTTCTTACCAAACTCATTCCACAACATTCACACATTTGAATCAAACTTGTAAAACGAACTGTGTATGCTTGTATTCTACTTTTAAGCTTATTCTTTGATTCTAAGCTTATTTTTGAATTCTAATGACATGGAGACGATTGTATGCGTTAAGGTTGTTGTAAAAGTGAACCAAATGTCATTTCTAACCACACTCATTCCACAACATTCACAAATTTGAATCAAACTTGTAAAACGAACTGTGCATGCTTGTATTCTACTTTTAAGCTTATTTTTTTATTCTAAGCTTATTTTTGAATTCTAATGACATGGAGACGATTATATGTGTTAGGGTTGTCATAAAAGTAAACCAAATGTCATTGCTAACCACACTGATTCCACAACATTCACACATTTGAATCAAACTTGTAAAACGAACTGTGCAGGCTTGTATTCTACTTTTAAGCTTATTCTTTGATTCTAAGCTTATTTTTGAATTCTAATGACGTGGAGATGATTATATGTGTTAGGGTTGTCATAAAAGTAAACTAAATGTCATTTTTAACCACACTCATTCCAAAACATGCACACATTTGAATCAAACTCGTAAAACGAACTGTGCATGCTAGTTTTCTACTTTTAAGCTTATTCTTTGATTCTAAGCTTATTTTTGAATTCTAATGATATGGAGACGATTATATGTGTTAGGGTTGTCATAAAAGTAAACCAAATGTCATTTTTAACCACACTCATTCCACAACATTCACACATTTGAATCAAACTTGTAAAACGAACAGTGCAGGCTTGTATTCTACTTTTAAGCTTATTTTTTTATTCTAAGCTTATTTTTGAATTCTAATCACATGGAGACGATTATATGTGTTAGGGTTGTCATAAAAGTAAACAAAATGTCATTTCTTACCAAACTCATTCCACAACATTCACACATTTGAATCAAACTTGTAAAACGAACTGTGTATGCTTGTATTCTACTTTTAAGCTTATTCTTTGATTCTAAGCTTATTTTTGCATTCTAATGACATGGAGACGATTGTATGCGTTAAGGTTGTTGTAAAAGTGAACCAAATGTCATTTCTAACCACACTGATTCCACAACATTCACACATTTGAATCAAACTTGTAAAACGAACTGTGCAGGCTTGTATTCTACTTTTAAGCTTATTCTTTGATTCTAAGCTTATTTTTGAATTCTAATGACGTGGAGGCGATTATATGTGTTAGGGTTGTCATAAAAGTTAACCAAATGTCATTTTTAACCACACTCATTCCACAACATTCACACATTTGAATCAAACTTGTAAAACGAACAGTGCAGGCTTGTATTCTACTTTTAAGCTTATTTTTTTATTCTAAGCTTATTTTGGAATTCTAATGACCTGGAGACGATTATATGTGTTAGGGTTGTCATAAAAGTAAACCAAATGTCATTTCTTACCACACTCATTCCACAACATTCACACATTTGAATCAAACTTTTAAAACGAACTGTGCATGCTAGTATTCTACTTTTAAGCTTATTCTTTGATTCTAAGCTTATTTTTGCATTCTAATGACATGGAGACGATTGTATGCGTTAAGGTTGTTGTAAAAGTGAACCAAATGTCATTTCTAACCACACTCATTCCACAACATTCACACATTTGAATCAAACTCGTAAAACGAACTGTGCATGCTAGTTTTCTACTTTTAAGCTTATTCTTTAATTCTAAGCTTATTTTTGAATTCTAATGACATGGAGACGATTATATGTGTTAGGGTTGTCATAAAAGTAATCCAAATGTGATTTCTAACCACATTCATTCCACAACATTCACATATTTGAATCAAACTTGTAAAACGAACTGTGCATGCTTGTATTCTACTTTTAAGCTTATTCTTTGATTCTAAGCTTATTTTTGCATTCTAATGACATGGAGACGATTATATGTGTTAGGGTTGTCCTAAAAGTAAACCAAATGTCATTTCTAACCACACTCATTCCACAACATTCACAAATTTGAATCAAACTTGTAAAACGAACTGTGCATGCTAGTATTCTACTTTTAAGCTTATTCTTTGATTCTAAGCTTATTTTTGAATTCTAATGACATGGAGACGATTATATGTGTTAGGGTTGTCATAAAAGTAATCCAAATGTGATTTCTAACCACATTCATTCCACAACATTCACACATTTGAATCAAACTTGTAAAACAAACTGTGCATGCTAGTATTCTACTTTTAAGCTTATTCTTTGATTCTAATCTTATTTTTGAATTCTAATGACATGGAGACGATTATATGGGTTAGGGTTGTCATAAAAGTAAACCAAATGTCATTTTTAACCACACTCATTCCACAACATTCACACATTTGAATCAAACTTGTAAAACGAACAGTGCAGGCTTGTATTCTACTTTTAAGCTTATTTTTTTATTCTAAGCTTATTTTTGCATTCTATTGACATGGAGACGATTGTATGCGTTAAGGTTGTTGTAAAAGTGAACCAAATGTCATTTCTAACCACACTCATTCCACAACATTCACACATTTGTATCAAACTTGTAAAACGAACAGTGCAGGCTTGTATTCTACTTTTAAGCTTATTTTTTTATTCTAAGCTTATTTTGGAATTCTAATGACCTGGAGACGATTATATGTGTTAGGGTTGTCATAAAAGTAAACCAAATGTCATTTCTTACCACACTCATTCCACAACATTCCCACATTTGAATCAAACTTTTAAAACGAACTGTGCATGCTAGTATTCTACTTTTAAGCTTATTCTTTGATTCTAAGCTTATTTTTGCATTCTAATGACATGGAGACGATTGTATGCGTTAAGGTTGTTGTAAAAGTGAACCAAATGTCATTTCTAACCACACTCATTCCACAACATTCACACATTTGAATCAAACTCGTAAAACGAACTGTGCATGCTAGTTTTCTACTTTTAAGCTTATTCTTTATTTCTAAGCTAATTTTTGAATTCTAATGACATGGAGACGATTATATGTGTTAGGGTTGTCATAAAAGTAATCCAAATGTGATTTCTAACCACATTCATTCCACAACATTCACATATTTGAATCAAACTTGTAAAACGAACTGTGCATGCTTGTATTCTACTTTTAAGCTTATTCTTTGATTCTAAGCTTATTTTTGCATTCTAATGACATGGAGACGATTATATGTGTTAGGGTTGTCCTAAAAGTAAACCAAATGTCATTTCTAACCACACTCATTCCACAACATTCACAAATTTGAATCAAACTTGTAAAACGAACTGTGCATGCTAGTATTCTACTTTTAAGCTTATTCTTTGATTCTAAGCTTATTTTTGAATTCTAATGACATGGAGACGATTATATGTGTTAGGGTTGTCATAAAAGTAATCCAAATGTGATTTCTAACCACATTCATTCCACAACATTCACACATTTGAATCAAACTTGTAAAACAAACTGTGCATGCTAGTATTCTACTTTTAAGCTTATTCTTTGATTCTAATCTTATTTTTGAATTCTAATGACATGGAGACGATTATATGGGTTAGGGTTGTCATAAAAGTAAACCAAATGTCATTTTTAACCACACTCATTCCACAACATTCACACATTTGAATCAAACTTGTAAAACGAACAGTGCAGGCTTGTATTCTACTTTTAAGCTTATTTTTTTATTCTAAGCTTATTTTTGCATTCTATTGACATGGAGACGATTGTATGCGTTAAGGTTGTTGTAAAAGTGAACCAAATGTCATTTCTAACCACACTCATTCCACAACATTCACACATTTGTATCAAACTTGTAAAACGAACAGTGCAGGCTTGTATTTTACTTTTAAGCTTATTTTTTTATTCTAAGCTTATTTTGGAATTCTAATGACCTGGAGACGATTATATGTGTTAGGGTTGTCATAAAAGTAAACCAAATGTCATTTCTTACCACACTCATTCCA
The DNA here is from genome assembly GCA_963457585.1 of Spergularia bocconei. Classification (NCBI taxonomy): domain Eukaryota; kingdom Viridiplantae; phylum Streptophyta; class Magnoliopsida; order Caryophyllales; family Caryophyllaceae; genus Spergularia; species Spergularia bocconei. Next base: position 6,783,130 of record OY734959.1, read on the forward strand.
CAACATTCACACATTTGAATCAAACTTTTAAAACGAACTGTGCATGCTAGTATTCTACTTTTAAGCTTATTCTTTGATTCTAAGCTTATTTTTGCATTCTAATGACATGGAGACGATTGTATGCGTTAAGGTTGTTGTAAAAGTGAACCAAATGTCATTTCTAACCACACTCATTCCACAACATTCACACATTTGAATCAAACTCGTAAAACGAACTGTGCATGCTAGTTTTCTACTTTTAAGCTTATTCTTTAATTCTAAGCTTATTTTTGAATTCTAATGACATGGAGACGATTATATGTGTTAGGGTTGTCATAAAAGTAATCCAAATGTGATTTCTAACCACATTCATTCCACAACATTCACATATTTGAATCAAACTTGTAAAACGAACTGTGCATGCTTGTATTCTACTTTTAAGCTTATTCTTTGATTCTAAGCTTATTTTTGCATTCTAATGACATGGAGACGATTATATGTGTTAGGGTTGTCCTAAAAGTAAACCAAATGTCATTTCTAACCACACTCATTCCACAACATTCACAAATTTGAATCAAACTTGTAAAACGAACTGTGCATGCTAGTATTCTACTTTTAAGCTTATTCTTTGATTCTAAGCTTATTTTTGAATTCTAATGACATGGAGACGATTATATGTGTTAGGGTTGTCATAAAAGTAATCCAAATGTGATTTCTAACCACATTCATTCCACAACATTCACACATTTGAATCAAACTTGTAAAACAAACTGTGCATGCTAGTATTCTACTTTTAAGCTTATTCTTTGATTCTAATCTTATTTTTGAATTCTAATGACATGGAGACGATTATATGGGTTAGGGTTGTCATAAAAGTAAACCAAATGTCATTTTTAACCACACTCATTCCACAACATTCACACATTTGAATCAAACTTGTAAAACGAACAGTGCAGGCTTGTATTCTACTTTTAAGCTTATTTTTTTATTCTAAGCTTATTTTTGCATTCTATTGACATGGAGACGATTGTATGCGTTAAGGTTGTTGTAAAAGTGAACCAAATGTCATTTCTAACCACACTCATTCCACAACATTCACACATTTGTATCAAACTTGTAAAACGAACAGTGCAGGCTTGTATTTTACTTTTAAGCTTATTTTTTTATTCTAAGCTTATTTTGGAATTCTAATGACCTGGAGACGATTATATGTGTTAGGGTTGTCATAAAAGTAAACCAAATGTCATTTCTTACCACACTCATTCCACAACATTCACACATTTGAATCAAACTTTTAAAACGAACTGTGCATGCTAGTATTCTACTTTTAAGCTTATTCTTTGATTCTAAGCTTATTTTTGCATTCTAATGACATGGAGACGATTGTATGCGTTAAGGTTGTTGTAAAAGTGAACCAAATGTCATTTCTAACCACACTCATTCCACAACATTCACACATTTGAATCAAACTCGTAAAACGAACTGTGCATGCTAGTTTTCTACTTTTAAGCTTATTCTTTAATTCTAAGCTTATTTTTGAATTCTAATGACATGGAGACGATTATATGTGTTAGGGTTGTCATAAAAGTAATCCAAATGTGATTTCTAACCACATTCATTCCACAACATTCACATATTTGAATCAAACTTGTAAAACGAACTGTGCATGCTTGTATTCTACTTTTAAGCTTATTCTTTGATTCTAAGCTTATTTTTGCATTCTAATGACATGGAGACGATTATATGTGTTAGGGTTGTCCTAAAAGTAAACCAAATGTCATTTCTAACCACACTCATTCCACAACATTCACAAATTTGAATCAAACTTGTAAAACGAACTGTGCATGCTAGTATTCTACTTTTAAGCTTATTCTTTGATTCTAAGCTTATTTTTGAATTCTAATGACATGGAGACGATTATATGTGTTAGGGTTGTCATAAAAGTAATCCAAATGTGATTTCTAACCACATTCATTCCACAACATTCACACATTTGAATCAAACTTGTAAAACAAACTGTGCATGCTAGTATTCTACTTTTAAGCTTATTCTTTGATTCTAATCTTATTTTTGAATTCTAATGACATGGAGACGATTATATGGGTTAGGGTTGTCATAAAAGTAAACCAAATGTCATTTTTAACCACACTCATTCCACAACATTCACACATTTGAATCAAACTTGTAAAACGAACAGTGCAGGCTTGTATTCTACTTTTAAGCTTATTTTTTTATTCTAAGCTTATTTTTGCATTCTATTGACATGGAGACGATTGTATGCGTTAAGGTTGTTGTAAAAGTGAACCAAATGTCATTTCTAACCACACTCATTCCACAACATTCACACATTTGTATCAAACTTGTAAAACGAACTGTGCATGCTAGTATTCTACTTTTAAGCTTATTCTTTGATTCTAAGCTTTCTTTTGAATTCTAAAGACATGGAGACGATTATATGTGTTAGGGTTGTCATAAAAGTAAACCAAATGTCATTTCTAACCACACTGATTCCACAACATTCACACATTTGAATCAAACTTGTAAAACGAACTGTGCAGGCTTGTATTCTACTTTTAAGCTTATTCTTTGATTCTAAGCTTATTTTTGAATTCTAATGACGTGGAGACGATTATATGGGTTAGGGTTGTCATAAAAGTAAACCAAATGTCATTTCTTACCAAACTCATTCCACAACATTCACACATTTGAATCCAACATGTAAAACGAACTGTGCATGCTTGTATTCTACTTTTAAGCTTATTCTTTGATTCTAAGCTTATTTTTGAATTCTAATGGCATGGAGACGATTATATGTGTTAGGGTTGTCATAAAAGTAAACCAAATGTCATTTCTTACCACACTCATTCCACAACATTCACACATTTGAATCAAACTTGTAAAACGAACTGTGCATGCTAGTATTCTACTTTTAAGCTTATTCTTTGATTCTAAGCTTATTTTTGAATTCTAATGGCATGGAGACGATTATATGTGTTAGGGTTGTCATAAAAGTAAACCAAATGTCATTTCTTACCACACTCATTCCACAACATTCACACATTTGAATCAAACTTTTAAAACGAACTGTGCATGCTAGTATTCTACTTTTAAGCTTATTCTTTGATTCTAAGCTTATTTTTGCATTCTAATGACATGGAGACGATTGTATGCGTTAAGGTTGTTGTAAAAGTGAACCAAATGTCATTTCTAACCACACTCATTCCACAACATTCACACATTTGAATCAAACTCGTAAAACGAACTGTGCATGCTAGTATTCTACTTTTAAGCTTATTCTTTGATTCTAAGCTTATTTTTGCATTCTAATGACATGGAGACGATTGTATGCGTTAAGGTTGTTGTAAAAGTGAACCAAATGTCATTTCTAACCACACTCATTCCACAACATTCACACATTTGTATCAAACTTGTAAAACGAACTGTGCATGCTAGTATTCTACTTTTAAGCTTATTCTTTGATTCTAAGCTTTCTTTTGAATTCTAATGACATGGAGACGATTATATGTGTTAGGGTTGTCATAAAAGTAAACCAAATGTCATTTCTAACCACACTCATTCCACAACATTCACACAATTGAATCAAACTTGTAAAACGAACTGTGCAGGCTTGTATTCTACTTTTCAGCTTATTCTGTGATTCTAAGCTTATTTTTGCATTCTAATGACATGGAGACGATTATATGTGTTAGGGTTGTCATAAAAGTAATCCAAATGTGATTTCTAACCACATTCATTCCACAACATTCACACATTTGAATCAAACTTGTAAAACAAACTGTGCATGCTAGTATTCTACTTTTAAGCTTATTCTTTGATTCTAATCTTATTTTTGAATTCTAATGACATGGAGACGATTATATGGGTTAGGGTTGTCATAAAAGTAAACCAAATGTCATTTTTAACCACACTCATTCCACAACATTCACACATTTGAATCAAACTTGTAAAACGAACAGTGCAGGCTTGTATTCTACTTTTAAGCTTATTTTTTTATTCTAAGCTTATTTTTGAATTCTAATGACATGGAGACGATTATATGTGTTAGGGTTGTCATAAAAGTAAACCAAATGTCATTTCTTACCAAACTCATTCCACAACATTCACATATTTGAATCAAACTTGTAAAACGAACTGTGTATGCTTGTATTCTACTTTTAAGCTTATTCTTTGATTCTAAGCTTATTTTTGCATTCTAATGACATGGAGACGATTGTATGCGTTAAGGTTGTTGTAAAAGTGAACCAAATGTCATTTCTAACCACACTCATTCCACAACATTCACAAATTTGAATCAAACTTGTAAAACGAACTGTGCATGCTTGTATTCTACTTTTAAGCTTATTTTTTTATTCTAAGCTTATTTTTGAATTCTAATGACATGGAGACGATTATATGTGTTAGGGTTGTCATAAAAGTAAACCAAATGTCATTGCTAACCACACTGATTCCACAACATTCACACATTTGAATCAAACTTGTAAAACGAACTGTGCAGGCTTGTATTCTACTTTTAAGCTTATTCTTTGATTCTAAGCTTATTTTTGAATTCTAATGACGTGGAGATGATTATATGTGTTAGGGTTGTCATAAAAGTAAACCAAATGTCATTTTTAACCACACTCATTCCAAAACATGCACACATTTGAATCAAACTTGTAAAACGAACAGTGCAGGCTTGTATTCTAGTTTTAAGCTTATTATTTGATTATAAGCTTATTTTTGAATTCTAATGACATGGAGACGATTATATGTGTTAGGGTTGTCATAAAAGTAAACCAAATGTCATTTCTAACCACACTGATTCCACAACATTCACACATTTGAATCAAACTTGTAAAACGAACTGTGCAGGCTTGTATTCTACTTTTAAGCTTATTCTTTGATTCTAAGCTTATTTTTGAATTCTAATGACGTGGAGACGATTATATGTGTTAGGGTTGTCATAAAAGTTAACCAAATGTCATTTTTAACCACACTCATTCAACAACATTCACACATTTGAATCAAACTTGTAAAACGAACAGTGCAGGCTTGTATTCTACTTTTAAGCTTATTTTTTTATTCTAAGCTTATTTTGGAATTCTAATGACCTGGAGACGATTATATGTGTTAGGGTTGTCATAAAAGTACACCAAATGTCATTTCTTACCACACTCATTCCACAACATTCACACATTTGAATCAAACTTGTAAAACGAACTGTGCATGCTAGTATTCTACGTTTAAGCTTATTCTTTAATTTTATGCTTATTTTTGCATTCTTATGACATGGAGACGAGTATATGCGTTAAGGTTGTTGTAAAAGTGAACCAAATGTCATTTCTAACCACACTGATTCCACAACATTCACACATTTGAATCAAACTCGTAAAACGAACTGTGCATGCTAGTATTCTACTTTTAAGCTTATTCTTTGATTCTAAGCTTATTTTTGAATTCTAATGACGTGGAGACGATTATATGTGTTAGGGTTGTCATAAAAGTTAACCAAATGTCATTTTTAACCACACTCATTCCACAACATTCACACATTTGAATCAAACTTGTAAAACGAACAGTGCAGGCTTGTATTCTACTTTTAAGCTTATTTTTTTATTCTAAGCTTATTTTGGAATTCTAATGACCTGGAGACGATTATATGTGTTAGGGTTGTCATAAAAGTAAACCAAATGTCATTTCTTACCACACTCATTCCACAACATTCACACATTTGAATCAAACTTTTAAAACGAACTGTGCATGCTAGTATTCTACTTTTAAGCTTATTCTTTGATTCTAAGCTTATTTTTGCATTCTAATGACATGGAGACGATTGTATGCGTTAAGGTTGTTGTAAAAGTGAACCAAATGTCATTTCTAACCACACTCATTCCACAACATTCACACATTTGAATCAAACTTTTAAAACGAACTGTGCATGCTAGTATTCTACTTTTAAGCTTATTCTTTGATTCTAAGCTTATTTTTGAATTCTAATGATATGGAGACGATTATATGTGTTAGGGTTGTCATAAAAGTAATCCAAATGTGATTTCTAACACATTCATTCCACAACATTCACACATTTGAATCAAACTTGTAAAACAAACTGTGCATGCTAGTATTCTACTTTTAAGCTTATTCTTTGATTCTAAGCTTATTTTTGAATTCTAATGACATGGAGACGATTATATGTGTTAGGGTTGTCATAAAAGTAATCCAAATGTGATTTCTAACCACATTCATTCCACAACATTCACACATTTGAATCAAATTTGTAAAACAAACTGTGCATGCTAGTATTCTACTTTTAAGCTTATTCTTTGATTCGAATCTTATTTTTGAATTCTAATGACATGGAGACGATTATATGGGTTAGGGTTGTCATAAAAGTAAACCAAATGTCATTTTTAACCACACTCATTCCACAACATTCACACATTTGAATCAAACTTGTAAAACGAACAGTGCAGGCTTGTATTCTACTTTTAAGCTTATTTTTTTATTCTAAGCTTATTTTTGAATTCTAATTACATGGAGACGATTATATGTGTTAGGGTTGTCATAAAAGTAAACCAAATGTCATTTCTTACCAAACTCATTCCACAACATTCACATATTTGAATCAAACTTGTAAAACGAACTGTGCATGCTTGTATTCTACTTTTAAGCTTATTCTTTGATTCTAAGCTTATTTTTGCATTCTAATGACATGGAGACGATTATATGTGTTAGGGTTGTCCTAAAAGTAAACCAAATGTCATTTCTAACCACACTCATTCCACAACATTCACAAATTTGAATCAAACTTGTAAAACGAACTGTGCATGCTAGTATTCTACTTTTAAGCTTATTCTTTGATTCTAAGCTTATTTTTGAATTCTAATGACATGGAGACGATTATATGTGTTAGGGTTGTCATAAAAGTAATCCAAATGTGATTTCTAACCACATTCATTCCACAACATTCACACATTTGAATCAAACTTGTAAAACAAACTGTGCATGCTAGTATTCTACTTTTAAGCTTATTCTTTGATTCTAATCTTATTTTTGAATTCTAATGACATGGAGACGATTATATGGGTTAGGGTTGTCATAAAAGTAAACCAAATGTCATTTTTAACCACACTCATTCCACAACATTCACACATTTGAATCAAACTTGTAAAATGAACAGTGCAGGCTTGTATTCTACTTTTAAGCTTATTTTTTTATTCTAAGCTTATTTTTGCATTCTATTGACATAGAGACGATTGTATGCGTTAAGGTTGTTGTAAAAGTGAACCAAATGTCATTTCTAACCACACTCATTCCACAACATTCACACATTTGTATCAAACTTGTAAAACGAACTGTGCATGCTAGTATTCTACTTTTAAGCTTATTCTTTGATTCTAAGCTTTCTTTTGAATTCTAAAGACATGGAGACGATTATATGTGTTAGGGTTGTCATAAAAGTAAACCAAATGTCATTTCTAACCACACTGATTCCACAACATTCACAGATTTGAATCAAACTTGTAAAACGAACTGTGCAGGCTTGTATTCTACTTTTAAGCTTATTCTTTGATTCTAAGCTTATTTTTGAATTCTAATGACGTGGAGACGATTATATGGGTTAGGGTTGTCATAAAAGTAAACCAAATGTCATTTCTTACCAAACTCATTCCACAACATTCACACATTTGAATCCAACATGTAAAACGAACTGTGCATGCTTGTATTCTACTTTTAAGCTTATTCTTTGATTCTAAGCTTATTTTTGAATTCTAATGGCATGGAGACGATTATATGTGTTAGGGTTGTCATAAAAGTAAACCAAATGTCATTTCTAACCACACTCATTCCACAACATTCACACATTTGAATCAAACTTGTAAAACGAACTGTGCATGCTAGTATTCTACTTTTAAGCTTATTCTTTGATTCTAAGCTTATTTTTGCATTCTAATGACATGGAGACGATTGTATGCGTTAAGGTTGTTGTAAAAGTGAACCAAATGTCATTTCTAACCACACTCATTCCACAACATTCACACATTTGAATCAAACTCGTAAAACGAACTGTGCATGCTAGTATTCTACTTTTAAGCTTATTCTTTGATTCTAAGCTTATTTTTGCATTCTAATGACATGGAGACGATTGTATGCGTTAAGGTTGTTGTAAAAGTGAACCAAATGTCATTTCTAACCACACTCATTCCACAACATTCACACATTTGTATCAAACTTGTAAAACGAACTGTGCATGCTAGTATTCTACTTTTAAGCTTATTCTTTGATTCTAAGCTTTCTTTTGAATTCTAATGACATGGAGACGATTATATGTGTTAGGGTTGTCATAAAAGTAAACCAAATGTCATTTCTAACCACACTCATTCCACAACATTCACACAATTGAATCAAACTTGTAAAACGAACTGTGCAGGCTTGTATTCTACTTTTCAGCTTATTCTGTGATTCTAAGCTTATTTTTGAATTCTAAGACGATTATATGTGTTAGGGTTGTCATAAAAGTAAACCAAATGTCATTTCTTACCAAACTCATTCCACAACATTCACACATTTGAATCAAACATGTCAAACGAACTGTGCATGCTTGTATTCTACTTTTAAGCTTATTTTTTTATTCTAAGCTTATTTTTGAATTCTAATGACATGGAGACGATTATATGTGTTAGGGTTGTCATAAAAGTAAACCAAATGTTATTTCTTACCACACTCATTCCACAACATTCACACATTTGATCAAACTTGTAAAACAAACTGTGCATGCTAGTATTCTACTTTTAAGCTTATTCTTTGATTCTAAGCTTATTTTTGAATTCTAATGATATGGAGACGATTATATGTGTTAGGGTTGTCATAAAAGTAATCCAAATGTGATTTCTAACACATTCATTCCACAACATTCACACATTTGAATCAAACTTGTAAAACAAACTGTGCATGCTAGTATTCTACTTTTAAGCTTATTCTTTGATTCTAATCTTATTTTTGAATTCTAATGACATGGAGACGATTATATGGGTTAGGGTTGTGATAAAAGTAAACCAAATGTCATTTTTAACCACACTCATTCCACAACATTCACACATTTGAATCAAACTTGTAAAACGAACAGTGCAGGCTTGTATTCTACTTTTAAGCTTATTTTTTTATTCTAAGCTTATTTTTGAATTCTAATCACATGGAGACGATTATATGTGTTAGGGTTGTCATAAAAGTAAACCAAATGTCATTTCTTACCAAACTCATTCCACAACATTCACACATTTGAATCAAACTCGTAAAACGAACTGTGCATGCTAGTATTCTACTTTTATGCTTATTCTTTGATTCTAAGCTTATTTTTGCATTCTAATGACATGGAGACGATTGTATGCGTTAAGGTTGTTGTAAAAGTGAACCAAATGTCATTTCTAACCACACTCATTCCACAACATTCACACATTTGTATCAAACTTGTAAAACGAACTGTGCATGCTAGTATTCTACTTTTAAGCTTATTCTTTGATTCTAAGCTTTCTTTTGAATTCTAATGACATGGAGACGATTATATGTGTTAGGGTTGTCATAAAAGTAAACCAAATGTCATTTCTAACCACACTCATTCCACAACATTCACACAATTGAATCAAACTTGTAAAACGAACTGTGCAGGCTTGTATTCTACTTTTCAGCTTATTCTGTGATTCTAAGCTTATTTTTGAATTCTAATGACATGGAGACGATTATATGTGTTAGGGTTGTCATAAAAGTAAACCAAATGTCATTTCTTACCAAACTCATTCCACAACATTCACACATTTGAATCAAACTTGTAAAACAAACTGTGCATGCTAGTATTCTACTTTTAAGCTTATTCTTTGATTCTAATCTTATTTTTGAATTCTAATGACATGGAGACGATTATATGGGTTAGGGTTGTGATAAAAGTAAACCAAATGTCATTTTTAACCACACTCATTCCACAACATTCACACATTTGAATCAAACTTGTAAAACGAACAGTGCAGGCTTGTATTCTACTTTTAAGCTTATTTTTTTATTCTAAGCTTATTTTTGAATTCTAATCACATGGAGACGATTATATGTGTTAGGGTTGTCATAAAAGTAAACCAAATGTCATTTCTTACCAAACTCATTCCACAACATTCACATATTTGAATCAAACTTGTAAAACGAACTGTGTATGCTTGTATTCTACTTTTAAGCTTATTCTTTGATTCTAAGCTTATTTTTGCATTCTAATGACATGGAGACGATTGTATGCGTTAAGGTTGTTGTAAAAGTGAACCAAATGTCATTTCTAACCACACTCATTCCACAACATTCACAAATTTGAATCAAACTTGTAAAACGAACTGTGCATGCTTGTATTCTACTTTTAAGCTTATTTTTTTATTCTAAGCTTATTTTTGAATTCTAATGACATGGAGACGATTATATGTGTTAGGGTTGTCATAAAAGTAAACCAAATGTCATTGCTAACCACACTGATTCCACAACATTCACACATTTGAATCAAACTTGTAAAACGAACTGTGCAGGCTTGTATTCTACTTTTAAGCTTATTCTTTGATTCTAAGCTTATTTTTGAATTCTAATGACGTGGAGACGATTATATGTGTTAGGGTTGTCATAAAAGTAAACCAAATGTTATTTCTTACCACACTCATTCCACAACATTCACACATTTGATCAAACTTGTAAAACAAACTGTGCATGCTAGTATTCTACTTTTAAGCTTATTCTTTGATTCTAAGCTTATTTTTGAATTCTAATGATATGGAGACGATTATATGTGTTAGGGTTGTCATAAAAGTAATCCAAATGTGATTTCTAACACATTCATTCCACAACATTCACACATTTGAATCAAACTTGTAAAACAAACTGTGCATGCTAGTATTCTACTTTTAAGCTTATTCTTTGATTCTAATCTTATTTTTGAATTCTAATGACATGGAGACGATTATATGGGTTAGGGTTGTGATAAAAGTAAACCAAATGTCATTTTTAACCACACTCATTCCACAACATTCACACATTTGAATCAAACTTGTAAAACGAACAGTGCAGGCTTGTATTCTACTTTTAAGCTTATTTTTTTATTCTAAGCTTATTTTTGAATTCTAATCACATGGAGACGATTATATGTGTTAGGGTTGTCATAAAAGTAAACCAAATGTCATTTCTTACCAAACTCATTCCACAACATTCACACATTTGAATCAAACTCGTAAAACGAACTGTGCATGCTAGTATTCTACTTTTATGCTTATTCTTTGATTCTAAGCTTATTTTTGCATTCTAATGACATGGAGACGATTGTATGCGTTAAGGTTGTTGTAAAAGTGAACCAAATGTCATTTCTAACCACACTCATTCCACAACATTCACACATTTGTATCAAACTTGTAAAACGAACTGTGCATGCTAGTATTCTACTTTTAAGCTTATTCTTTGATTCTAAGCTTATTTTTGAATTCTAATGACGTGGAGACGATTATATGTGTTAGGGTTGTCATAAAAGTTAACCAAATGTCATTTTTAACCACACTCATTCAACAACATTCACACATTTGAATCAAACTTGTAAAACGAACAGTGCAGGCTTGTATTCTACTTTTAAGCTTATTTTTTTATTCTAAGCTTATTTTGGAATTCTAATGACCTGGAGACGATTATATGTGTTAGGGTTGTCATAAAAGTACACCAAATGTCATTTCTTACCACACTCATTCCACAACATTCACACATTTGAATCAAACTTGTAAAACGAACTGTGCATGCTAGTATTCTACGTTTAAGCTTATTCTTTAATTTTATGCTTATTTTTGCATTCTTATGACATGGAGACGAGTATATGCGTTAAGGTTGTTGTAAAAGTGAACCAAATGTCATTTCTAACCACACTGATTCCACAACATTCACACATTTGAATCAAACTCGTAAAACGAACTGTGCATGCTAGTATTCTACTTTTAAGCTTATTCTTTGATTCTAAGCTTATTTTTGAATTCTAATGACGTGGAGACGATTATATGTGTTAGGGTTGTCATAAAAGTTAACCAAATGTCATTTTTAACCACACTCATTCCACAACATTCACACATTTGAATCAAACTTGTAAAACGAACAGTGCAGGCTTGTATTCTACTTTTAAGCTTATTTTTTTATTCTAAGCTTATTTTGGAATTCTAATGACCTGGAGACGATTATATGTGTTAGGGTTGTCATAAAAGTAAACCAAATGTCATTTCTTACCACACTCATTCCACAACATTCACACATATGAATCAAACTTTTAAAACGAACTGTGCATGCTAGTATTCTACTTTTAAGCTTATTCTTTGATTCTAAGCTTATTTTTGCATTCTAATGACATGGAGACGATTGTATGCGTTAAGGTTGTTGTAAAAGTGAACCAAATGTCATTTCTAACCACACTCATTCCACAACATTCACACATTTGAATCAAACTTTTAAAACGAACTGTGCATGCTAGTATTCTACTTTTAAGCTTATTCTTTGATTCTAAGCTTATTTTTGAATTCTAATGATATGGAGACGATTATATGTGTTAGGGTTGTCATAAAAGTAATCCAAATGTGATTTCTAACACATTCATTCCACAACATTCACACATTTGAATCAAACTTGTAAAACAAACTGTGCATGCTAGTATTCTACTTTTAAGCTTATTCTTTGATTCTAAGCTTATTTTTGAATTCTAATGACATGGAGACGATTATATGTGTTAGGGTTGTCATAAAAGTAATCCAAATGTGATTTCTAACCACATTCATTCCACAACATTCACACATTTGAATCAAATTTGTAAAACAAACTGTGCATGCTAGTATTCTACTTTTAAGCTTATTCTTTGATTCTAATCTTATTTTTGAATTCTAATGACATGGAGACGATTATATGGGTTAGGGTTGTCATAAAAGTAAACCAAATGTCATTTTTAACCACACTCATTCCACAACATTCACACATTTGAATCAAACTTGTAAAACGAACAGTGCAGGCTTGTATTCTACTTTTAAGCTTATTTTTTTATTCTAAGCTTATTTTTGAATTCTAATTACATGGAGACGATTATATGTGTTAGGGTTGTCATAAAAGTAAACCAAATGTCATTTCTTACCAAACTCATTCCACAACATTCACACATTTGAATCAAACTTGTAAAACGAACTGTGTATGCTTGTATTCTACTTTTAAGCTTATTCTTTGATTCTAAGCTTATTTTTGCATTCTAATGACATGGAGACGATTGTATGCGTTAAGGTTGTTGTAAAAGTGAACCAAATGTCATTTCTAACCACACTCATTCCACAACATTCACAAATTTGAATCAAACTTGTAAAACGAACTGTGCATGCTTGTATTCTACTTTTAAGCTTATTTTTTTATTCTAAGCTTATTTTTGAATTCTAATGACATGGAGACGATTATATGTGTTAGGGTTGTCATAAAAGTAAACCAAATGTCATTGCTAACCACACTGATTCCACAACATTCACACATTTGAATCAAACTTGTAAAACGAACTGTGCAGGCTTGTATTCTACTTTTAAGCTTATTCTTTGATTCTAAGCTTATTTTTTGAATTCTAATGACGTGGAGACGATTATATGTGTTAGGGTTGTCATAAAAGTAAACCAAATGTCATTTTTAACCACACTCATTCCACAAAATTCACACATTTGAATCAAACTTGTAAAACGAACAGTGCAGGCTTGTATTCTACTTTTAAGCTTATTTTTTTATTCTAAGCTTATTTTGGAATTCTAATGACCTGGAGACGATTATATGTGTTAGGGTTGTCATAAAAGTACACCAAATGTCATTTCTTACCACACTCATTCCAGAACATTCACACATTTGAATCAAACATGTAAAACGAACTGTGCATGCTTGTATTCTACTTTTAAGCTTATTTTTTTATTCTAAGCTTATTTTGGAATTCTAATGACCTGGAGACGATTATATGTGTTAGGGTTGTCATAAAAGTACACCAAATGTCATTTCTTACCACACTCATTCCAGAACATTCACACATTTGAATCAAACTTGTTAAACGAAATGTGCATGCTAGTATTCTACTTTTAAGCTTATTCTTTGATTCTAAGCTTATTTTTGAATTCTAATGACATGGAGACGATTATATGTGTTAGGGTTGTCATAAAAGTAATCCAAATGTGATTTCTAACCACATTCATTCCACAACATTCACACATTTGAATCAAACTTGTAAAACAAACTGTGCATGCTAGTATTCTACTTTTAAGCTTATTCTTTGATTCTAATCTTATTTTTGAATTCTAATGACATGGAGACGATTATATGGGTTAGGGTTGTCATAAAAGTAAACCAAATGTCATTTTCAACCACACTCATTCCACAACATTCACACATTTGAATCAAACTTGTAAAACGAACAGTGCAGGCTTGTATTCTACTTTTAAGCTTATTTTTTTATTCTAAGCTTATTTTTGAATTGTAATCACATGGAGACGATTATATGTGTTAGGGTTGTCATAAAAGTAAACCAAATGTCATTTCTTACCAAACTCATTCCACAACATTCACACATTTGAATCAAACTTGTAAAACGAACTGTGTATGCTTGTATTCTACTTTTAAGCTTATTCTTTGATTCTAAGCTTATTTTTGCATTCTAATGACATGGAGACGATTGTATGCGTTAAGGTTGTTGTAAAAGTGAACCAAATGTCATTTCTAACCACACTCATTCCACAACATTCACAAATTTGAATCAAACTTGTAAAACGAACTGTGCATGCTTGTATTCTACTTTTAAGCTTATTTTTTTATTCTAAGCTTATTTTTGAATTCTAATGACATGGAGACGATTATATGTGTTAGGGTTGTCATAAAAGTAAACCAAATGTCATTGCTAACCACACTGATTCCACAACATTCACACATTTGAATCAAACTTGTAAAACGAACTGTGCAGGCTTGTATTCTACTTTTAAGCTTATTCTTTGATTCTAAGCTTATTTTTGAATTCTAATGACGTGGAGATGATTATATGTGTTAGGGTTGTCATAAAAGTAAACCAAATGTCATTTTTAACCACACTCATTCCAAAACATGCACACATTTGAATCAAACTTGTAAAACGAACAGTGCAGGCTTGTATTCTAGTTTTAAGCTTATTATTTGATTATAAGCTTATTTTTGAATTCTAATGACATGGAGACGATTATATGTGTTAGGGTTGTCATAAAAGTAAACCAAATGTCATTTCTAACCACACTGATTCCACAACATTCACACATTTGAATCAAACTTGTAAAACGAACTGTGCAGGCTTGTATTCTACTTTTAAGCTTATTCTTTGATTCTAAGCTTATTTTTGAATTCTAATGACGTGGAGACGATTATATGTGTTAGGGTTGTCATAAAAGTTAACCAAATGTCATTTTTAACCACACTCATTCAACAACATTCACACATTTGAATCAAACTTGTAAAACGAACAGTGCAGGCTTGTATTCTACTTTTAAGCTTATTTTTTATTCTAAGCTTATTTTGGAATTCTAATGACCTGGAGACGATTATATGTGTTAGGGTTGTCATAAAAGTACACCAAATGTCATTTCTTACCACACTCATTCCACAACATTCACACATTTGAATCAAACTTGTAAAACGAACTGTGCATGCTAGTATTCTACGTTTAAGCTTATTCTTTAATTTTATGCTTATTTTTGCATTCTTATGACATGGAGACGAGTATATGCGTTAAGGTTGTTGTAAAAGTGAACCAAATGTCATTTCTAACCACACTGATTCCACAACATTCACACATTTGAATCAAACTCGTAAAACGAACTGTGCATGCTAGTATTCTACTTTTAAGCTTATTCTTTGATTCTAAGCTTATTTTTGAATTCTAATGACGTGGAGACGATTATATGTGTTAGGGTTGTCATAAAAGTTAACCAAATGTCATTTTTAACCACAGTCATTCCACAACATTCACACATTTGAATCAAACTTGTAAAACGAACAGTGCAGGCTTGTATTCTACTTTTAAGCTTATTCTTTGATTCTAAGCTTATTTTTGAATTCTAATGACGTGGAGACGATTATATGTGTTAGGGTTGTCATAAAAGTTAACCAAATGTCATTTTTAACCACACTCATTCAACAACATTCACACATTTGAATCAAACTTGTAAAACGAACAGTGCAGGCTTGTATTCTACTTTTAAGCTTATTTTTTATTCTAAGCTTATTTTGGAATTCTAATGACCTGGAGACGATTATATGTGTTAGGGTTGTCATAAAAGTACACCAAATGTCATTTCTTACCACACTCATTCCACAACATTCACACATTTGAATCAAACTTGTAAAACGAACTGTGCATGCTAGTATTCTACGTTTAAGCTTATTCTTTAATTTTATGCTTATTTTTGCATTCTTATGACATGGAGACGAGTATATGCGTTAAGGTTGTTGTAAAAGTGAACCAAATGTCATTTCTAACCACACTGATTCCACAACATTCACACATTTGAATCAAACTCGTAAAACGAACTGTGCATGCTAGTATTCTACTTTTAAGCTTATTCTTTGATTCTAAGCTTATTTTTGAATTCTAATGACGTGGAGACGATTATATGTGTTAGGGTTGTCATAAAAGTTAACCAAATGTCATTTTTAACCACAGTCATTCCACAACATTCACACATTTGAATCAAACTTGTAAAACGAACAGTGCAGGCTTGTATTCTACTTTTAAGCTTATTTTTTTATTCTAAGCTTATTTTGGAATTCTAATGACCTGGAGACGATTATATGTGTTAGGGTTGTCATAAAAGTAAACCAAATGTCATTTCTTACCACACTCATTCCACAACATTCACACATATGAATCAAACTTTTAAAACGAACTGTGCATGCTAGTATTCTACTTTTAAGCTTATTCTTTGATTCTAAGCTTATTTTTGCATTCTAATGACATGGAGACGATTGTATGCGTTAAGGTTGTTGTAAAAGTGAACCAAATGTCATTTCTAACCACACTCATTCCACAACATTCACACATTTGAATCAAACTTTTAAAACGAACTGTGCATGCTAGTATTCTACTTTTAAGCTTATTCTTTGATTCTAAGCTTATTTTTGAATTCTAATGATATGGAGACGATTATATGTGTTAGGGTTGTCATAAAAGTAATCCAAATGTGATTTCTAACACATTCATTCCACAACATTCACACATTTGAATCAAACTTGTAAAACAAACTGTGCATGCTAGTATTCTACTTTTAAGCTTATTCTTTGATTCTAAGCTTATTTTTGAATTCTAATGACATGGAGACGATTATATGTGTTAGGGTTGTCATAAAAGTAATCCAAATGTGATTTCTAACCACATTCATTCCACAACATTCACACATTTGAATCAAATTTGTAAAACAAACTGTGCATGCTA
The DNA here is from genome assembly GCA_963457585.1 of Spergularia bocconei. Classification (NCBI taxonomy): domain Eukaryota; kingdom Viridiplantae; phylum Streptophyta; class Magnoliopsida; order Caryophyllales; family Caryophyllaceae; genus Spergularia; species Spergularia bocconei. The sequence continues at coordinate 6,800,606 of OY734959.1, forward strand.
GTATTCTACTTTTAAGCTTATTCTTTGATTCTAATCTTATTTTTGAATTCTAATGACATGGAGACGATTATATGGGTTAGGGTTGTCATAAAAGTAAACCAAATGTCATTTTTAACCACACTCATTCCACAACATTCACACATTTGAATCAAACTTGTAAAACGAACAGTGCAGGCTTGTATTCTACTTTTAAGCTTATTTTTTTATTCTAAGCTTATTTTTGAATTCTAATTACATGGAGACGATTATATGTGTTAGGGTTGTCATAAAAGTAAACCAAATGTCATTTCTTACCAAACTCATTCCACAACATTCACACATTTGAATCAAACTTGTAAAACGAACTGTGTATGCTTGTATTCTACTTTTAAGCTTATTCTTTGATTCTAAGCTTATTTTTGCATTCTAATGACATGGAGACGATTGTATGCGTTAAGGTTGTTGTAAAAGTGAACCAAATGTCATTTCTAACCACACTCATTCCACAACATTCACAAATTTGAATCAAACTTGTAAAACGAACTGTGCATGCTTGTATTCTACTTTTAAGCTTATTTTTTTATTCTAAGCTTATTTTTGAATTCTAATGACATGGAGACGATTATATGTGTTAGGGTTGTCATAAAAGTAAACCAAATGTCATTGCTAACCACACTGATTCCACAACATTCACACATTTGAATCAAACTTGTAAAACGAACTGTGCAGGCTTGTATTCTACTTTTAAGCTTATTCTTTGATTCTAAGCTTATTTTTTGAATTCTAATGACGTGGAGACGATTATATGTGTTAGGGTTGTCATAAAAGTAAACCAAATGTCATTTTTAACCACACTCATTCCACAAAATTCACACATTTGAATCAAACTTGTAAAACGAACAGTGCAGGCTTGTATTCTACTTTTAAGCTTATTTTTTTATTCTAAGCTTATTTTGGAATTCTAATGACCTGGAGACGATTATATGTGTTAGGGTTGTCATAAAAGTACACCAAATGTCATTTCTTACCACACTCATTCCAGAACATTCACACATTTGAATCAAACATGTAAAACGAACTGTGCATGCTTGTATTCTACTTTTAAGCTTATTTTTTTATTCTAAGCTTATTTTGGAATTCTAATGACCTGGAGACGATTATATGTGTTAGGGTTGTCATAAAAGTACACCAAATGTCATTTCTTACCACACTCATTCCAGAACATTCACACATTTGAATCAAACTTGTTAAACGAAATGTGCATGCTAGTATTCTACTTTTAAGCTTATTCTTTGATTCTAAGCTTATTTTTGAATTCTAATGACATGGAGACGATTATATGTGTTAGGGTTGTCATAAAAGTAATCCAAATGTGATTTCTAACCACATTCATTCCACAACATTCACACATTTGAATCAAACTTGTAAAACAAACTGTGCATGCTAGTATTCTACTTTTAAGCTTATTCTTTGATTCTAATCTTATTTTTGAATTCTAATGACATGGAGACGATTATATGGGTTAGGGTTGTCATAAAAGTAAACCAAATGTCATTTTCAACCACACTCATTCCACAACATTCACACATTTGAATCAAACTTGTAAAACGAACAGTGCAGGCTTGTATTCTACTTTTAAGCTTATTTTTTTATTCTAAGCTTATTTTTGAATTGTAATCACATGGAGACGATTATATGTGTTAGGGTTGTCATAAAAGTAAACCAAATGTCATTTCTTACCAAACTCATTCCACAACATTCACACATTTGAATCAAACTTGTAAAACGAACTGTGTATGCTTGTATTCTACTTTTAAGCTTATTCTTTGATTCTAAGCTTATTTTTGCATTCTAATGACATGGAGACGATTGTATGCGTTAAGGTTGTTGTAAAAGTGAACCAAATGTCATTTCTAACCACACTCATTCCACAACATTCACAAATTTGAATCAAACTTGTAAAACGAACTGTGCATGCTTGTATTCTACTTTTAAGCTTATTTTTTTATTCTAAGCTTATTTTTGAATTCTAATGACATGGAGACGATTATATGTGTTAGGGTTGTCATAAAAGTAAACCAAATGTCATTGCTAACCACACTGATTCCACAACATTCACACATTTGAATCAAACTTGTAAAACGAACTGTGCAGGCTTGTATTCTACTTTTAAGCTTATTCTTTGATTCTAAGCTTATTTTTGAATTCTAATGACGTGGAGATGATTATATGTGTTAGGGTTGTCATAAAAGTAAACCAAATGTCATTTTTAACCACACTCATTCCAAAACATGCACACATTTGAATCAAACTTGTAAAACGAACAGTGCAGGCTTGTATTCTAGTTTTAAGCTTATTATTTGATTATAAGCTTATTTTTGAATTCTAATGACATGGAGACGATTATATGTGTTAGGGTTGTCATAAAAGTAAACCAAATGTCATTTCTAACCACACTGATTCCACAACATTCACACATTTGAATCAAACTTGTAAAACGAACTGTGCAGGCTTGTATTCTACTTTTAAGCTTATTCTTTGATTCTAAGCTTATTTTTGAATTCTAATGACGTGGAGACGATTATATGTGTTAGGGTTGTCATAAAAGTTAACCAAATGTCATTTTTAACCACACTCATTCAACAACATTCACACATTTGAATCAAACTTGTAAAACGAACAGTGCAGGCTTGTATTCTACTTTTAAGCTTATTTTTTATTCTAAGCTTATTTTGGAATTCTAATGACCTGGAGACGATTATATGTGTTAGGGTTGTCATAAAAGTACACCAAATGTCATTTCTTACCACACTCATTCCACAACATTCACACATTTGAATCAAACTTGTAAAACGAACTGTGCATGCTAGTATTCTACGTTTAAGCTTATTCTTTAATTTTATGCTTATTTTTGCATTCTTATGACATGGAGACGAGTATATGCGTTAAGGTTGTTGTAAAAGTGAACCAAATGTCATTTCTAACCACACTGATTCCACAACATTCACACATTTGAATCAAACTCGTAAAACGAACTGTGCATGCTAGTATTCTACTTTTAAGCTTATTCTTTGATTCTAAGCTTATTTTTGAATTCTAATGACGTGGAGACGATTATATGTGTTAGGGTTGTCATAAAAGTTAACCAAATGTCATTTTTAACCACACTCATTCCACAACATTCACACATTTGAATCAAACTTGTAAAACGAACAGTGCAGGCTTGTATTCTACTTTTAAGCTTATTTTTTTATTCTAAGCTTATTTTGGAATTCTAATGACCTGGAGACGATTATATGTGTTAGGGTTGTCATAAAAGTAAACCAAATGTCATTTCTTACCACACTCATTCCACAACATTCACACATATGAATCAAACTTTTAAAACGAACTGTGCATGCTAGTATTCTACTTTTAAGCTTATTCTTTGATTCTAAGCTTATTTTTGCATTCTAATGACATGGAGACGATTGTATGCGTTAAGGTTGTTGTAAAAGTGAACCAAATGTCATTTCTAACCACACTCATTCCACAACATTCACACATTTGAATCAAACTTTTAAAACGAACTGTGCATGCTAGTATTCTACTTTTAAGCTTATTCTTTGATTCTAAGCTTATTTTTGAATTCTAATGATATGGAGACGATTATATGTGTTAGGGTTGTCATAAAAGTAATCCAAATGTGATTTCTAACACATTCATTCCACAACATTCACACATTTGAATCAAACTTGTAAAACAAACTGTGCATGCTAGTATTCTACTTTTAAGCTTATTCTTTGATTCTAAGCTTATTTTTGAATTCTAATGACATGGAGACGATTATATGTGTTAGGGTTGTCATAAAAGTAATCCAAATGTGATTTCTAACCACATTCATTCCACAACATTCACACATTTGAATCAAATTTGTAAAACAAACTGTGCATGCTAGTATTCTACTTTTAAGCTTATTCTTTGATTCTAATCTTATTTTTGAATTCTAATGACATGGAGACGATTATATGGGTTAGGGTTGTCATAAAAGTAAACCAAATGTCATTTTTAACCACACTCATTCCACAACATTCACACATTTGAATCAAACTTGTAAAACGAACAGTGCAGGCTTGTATTCTACTTTTAAGCTTATTTTTTTATTCTAAGCTTATTTTTGAATTCTAATTACATGGAGACGATTATATGTGTTAGGGTTGTCATAAAAGTAAACCAAATGTCATTTCTTACCAAACTCATTCCACAACATTCACACATTTGAATCAAACTTGTAAAACGAACTGTGTATGCTTGTATTCTACTTTTAAGCTTATTCTTTGATTCTAAGCTTATTTTTGCATTCTAATGACATGGAGACGATTGTATGCGTTAAGGTTGTTGTAAAAGTGAACCAAATGTCATTTCTAACCACACTCATTCCACAACATTCACAAATTTGAATCAAACTTGTAAAACGAACTGTGCATGCTTGTATTCTACTTTTAAGCTTATTTTTTTATTCTAAGCTTATTTTTGAATTCTAATGACATGGAGACGATTATATGTGTTAGGGTTGTCATAAAAGTAAACCAAATGTCATTGCTAACCACACTGATTCCACAACATTCACACATTTGAATCAAACTTGTAAAACGAACTGTGCAGGCTTGTATTCTACTTTTAAGCTTATTCTTTGATTCTAAGCTTATTTTTTGAATTCTAATGACGTGGAGACGATTATATGTGTTAGGGTTGTCATAAAAGTAAACCAAATGTCATTTTTAACCACACTCATTCCACAACATTCACACATTTGAATCAAACTTGTAAAACGAACAGTGCAGGCTTGTATTCTACTTTTAAGCTTATTTTTTTATTCTAAGCTTATTTTGGAATTCTAATGACCTGGAGACGATTATATGTGTTAGGGTTGTCATAAAAGTACACCAAATGTCATTTCTTACCACACTCATTCCAGAACATTCACACATTTGAATCAAACATGTAAAACGAACTGTGCATGCTTGTATTCTACTTTTAAGCTTATTTTTTTATTCTAAGCTTATTTTGGAATTCTAATGACCTGGAGACGATTATATGTGTTAGGGTTGTCATAAAAGTACACCAAATGTCATTTCTTACCACACTCATTCCAGAACATTCACACATTTGAATCAAACTTGTTAAACGAAATGTGCATGCTAGTATTCTACTTTTAAGCTTATTCTTTGATTCTAAGCTTATTTTTGAATTCTAATGACATGGAGACGATTATATGTGTTAGGGTTGTCATAAAAGTAATCCAAATGTGATTTCTAACCACATTCATTCCACAACATTCACACATTTGAATCAAACTTGTAAAACAAACTGTGCATGCTAGTATTCTACTTTTAAGCTTATTCTTTGATTCTAATCTTATTTTTGAATTCTAATGACATGGAGACGATTATATGGGTTAGGGTTGTCATAAAAGTAAACCAAATGTCATTTTCAACCACACTCATTCCACAACATTCACACATTTGAATCAAACTTGTAAAACGAACAGTGCAGGCTTGTATTCTACTTTTAAGCTTATTTTTTTATTCTAAGCTTATTTTTGAATTGTAATCACATGGAGACGATTATATGTGTTAGGGTTGTCATAAAAGTAAACCAAATGTCATTTCTTACCAAACTCATTCCACAACATTCACACATTTGAATCAAACTTGTAAAACGAACTGTGTATGCTTGTATTCTACTTTTAAGCTTATTCTTTGATTCTAAGCTTATTTTTGCATTCTAATGACATGGAGACGATTGTATGCGTTAAGGTTGTTGTAAAAGTGAACCAAATGTCATTTCTAACCACACTCATTCCACAACATTCACAAATTTGAATCAAACTTGTAAAACGAACTGTGCATGCTTGTATTCTACTTTTAAGCTTATTTTTTTATTCTAAGCTTATTTTTGAATTCTAATGACATGGAGACGATTATATGTGTTAGGGTTGTCATAAAAGTAAACCAAATGTCATTGCTAACCACACTGATTCCACAACATTCACACATTTGAATCAAACTTGTAAAACGAACTGTGCATGCTTGTATTCTACTTTTAAGCTTATTTTTTTATTCTAAGCTTATTTTGGAATTCTAATGACCTGGAGACGATTATATGTGTTAGGGTTGTCATAAAAGTACACCAAATGTCATTTCTTACCACACTCATTCCAGAACATTCACACATTTGAATCAAACATGTAAAACGAACTGTGCATGCTTGTATTCTACTTTTAAGCTTATTTTTTTATTCTAAGCTTATTTTGGAATTCTAATGACCTGGAGACGATTATATGTGTTAGGGTTGTCATAAAAGTACACCAAATGTCATTTCTTACCACACTCATTCCAGAACATTCACACATTTGAATCAAACTTGTTAAACGAAATGTGCATGCTAGTATTCTACTTTTAAGCTTATTCTTTGATTCTAAGCTTATTTTTGAATTCTAATGACATGGAGACGATTATATGTGTTAGGGTTGTCATAAAAGTAATCCAAATGTGATTTCTAACCACATTCATTCCACAACATTCACACATTTGAATCAAACTTGTAAAACAAACTGTGCATGCTAGTATTCTACTTTTAAGCTTATTCTTTGATTCTAATCTTATTTTTGAATTCTAATGACATGGAGACGATTATATGGGTTAGGGTTGTCATAAAAGTAAACCAAATGTCATTTTCAACCACACTCATTCCACAACATTCACACATTTGAATCAAACTTGTAAAACGAACAGTGCAGGCTTGTATTCTACTTTTAAGCTTATTTTTTTATTCTAAGCTTATTTTTGAATTGTAATCACATGGAGACGATTATATGTGTTAGGGTTGTCATAAAAGTAAACCAAATGTCATTTCTTACCAAACTCATTCCACAACATTCACACATTTGAATCAAACTTGTAAAACGAACTGTGTATGCTTGTATTCTACTTTTAAGCTTATTCTTTGATTCTAAGCTTATTTTTGCATTCTAATGACATGGAGACGATTGTATGCGTTAAGGTTGTTGTAAAAGTGAACCAAATGTCATTTCTAACCACACTCATTCCACAACATTCACAAATTTGAATCAAACTTGTAAAACGAACTGTGCATGCTTGTATTCTACTTTTAAGCTTATTTTTTTATTCTAAGCTTATTTTTGAATTCTAATGACATGGAGACGATTATATGTGTTAGGGTTGTCATAAAAGTAAACCAAATGTCATTGCTAACCACACTGATTCCACAACATTCACACATTTGAATCAAACTTGTAAAACGAACTGTGCAGGCTTGTATTCTACTTTTAAGCTTATTCTTTGATTCTAAGCTTATTTTTGAATTCTAATGACGTGGAGATGATTATATGTGTTAGGGTTGTCATAAAAGTAAACCAAATGTCATTTTTAACCACACTCATTCCAAAACATGCACACATTTGAATCAAACTTGTAAAACGAACAGTGCAGGCTTGTATTCTAGTTTTAAGCTTATTATTTGATTATAAGCTTATTTTTGAATTCTAATGACATGGAGACGATTATATGTGTTAGGGTTGTCATAAAAGTAAACCAAATGTCATTTCTAACCACACTGATTCCACAACATTCACACATTTGAATCAAACTTGTAAAACGAACTGTGCAGGCTTGTATTCTACTTTTAAGCTTATTCTTTGATTCTAAGCTTATTTTTGAATTCTAATGACGTGGAGACGATTATATGTGTTAGGGTTGTCATAAAAGTTAACCAAATGTCATTTTTAACCACACTCATTCAACAACATTCACACATTTGAATCAAACTTGTAAAACGAACAGTGCAGGCTTGTATTCTACTTTTAAGCTTATTTTTTATTCTAAGCTTATTTTGGAATTCTAATGACCTGGAGACGATTATATGTGTTAGGGTTGTCATAAAAGTACACCAAATGTCATTTCTTACCACACTCATTCCACAACATTCACACATTTGAATCAAACTTGTAAAACGAACTGTGCATGCTAGTATTCTACTTTTAAGCTTATTCTTTAATTTTATGCTTATTTTTGCATTCTTATGACATGGAGACGAGTATATGCGTTAAGGTTGTTGTAAAAGTGAACCAAATGTCATTTCTAACCACACTGATTCCACAACATTCACACATTTGAATCAAACTCGTAAAACGAACTGTGCATGCTAGTATTCTACTTTTAAGCTTATTCTTTGATTCTAAGCTTATTTTTGAATTCTAATGACGTGGAGACGATTATATGTGTTAGGGTTGTCATAAAAGTTAACCAAATGTCATTTTTAACCACACTCATTCCACAACATTCACACATTTGAATCAAACTTGTAAAACGAACAGTGCAGGCTTGTATTCTACTTTTAAGCTTATTTTTTTATTCTAAGCTTATTTTGGAATTCTAATGACCTGGAGACGATTATATGTGTTAGGGTTGTCATAAAAGTAAACCAAATGTCATTTCTTACCACACTCATTCCACAACATTCACACATTTGAATCAAACTTTTAAAACGAACTGTGCATGCTAGTATTCTACTTTTAAGCTTATTCTTTGATTCTAAGCTTATTTTTGCATTCTAATGACATGGAGACGATTGTATGCGTTATGGTTGTTGTAAAAGTGAACCAAATGTCATTTCTAACCACACTCATTCCACAACATTCACACATTTGAATCAAACTTTTAAAACGAACTGTGCATGCTAGTATTCTACTTTTAAGCTTATTCTTTGATTCTAAGCTTATTTTTGAATTCTAATGATATGGAGACGATTATATGTGTTAGGGTTGTCATAAAAGTAAACCAAATGTGATTTCTAACACATTCATTCCACAACATTCACACATTTGAATCAAACTTGTAAAACGAACTGTGCATGCTTGTATTCTACTTTTAAGCTTATTCTTTGATTCTAAGCTTATTTTTGAATTCTAATGGCATGGAGACGATTATATGTGTTAGGGTTGTCATAAAAGTAAACCAAATGTCATTTCTAACCACACTCATTCCACAACATTCACACATTTGAATCAAACTTGTAAAACGAACTGTGCAGGCTTGTATTCTACTTTTAAGCTTATTCTTTGATTCTAAGCTTATTTTTTGAATTCTAATGACGTGGAGACGATTATATGTGTTAGGGTTGTCATAAAAGTAAACCAAATGTCATTTTTAACCACACTCATTCCACAACATTCACACATTTGAATCAAACTTGTAAAACGAACAGTGCAGGCTTGTATTCTACTTTTAAGCTTATTTTTTTATTCTAAGCTTATTTTGGAATTCTAATGACCTGGAGACGATTATATGTGTTAGGGTTGTCATAAAAGTACACCAAATGTCATTTCTTACCACACTCATTCCAGAACATTCACACATTTGAATCAAACATGTAAAACGAACTGTGCATGCTTGTATTCTACTTTTAAGCTTATTTTTTTATTCTAAGCTTATTTTGGAATTCTAATGACCTGGAGACGATTATATGTGTTAGGGTTGTCATAAAAGTACACCAAATGTCATTTCTTACCACACTCATTCCAGAACATTCACACATTTGAATCAAACTTGTTAAACGAAATGTGCATGCTAGTATTCTACTTTTAAGCTTATTCTTTGATTCTAAGCTTATTTTTGAATTCTAATGACATGGAGACGATTATATGTGTTAGGGTTGTCATAAAAGTAATCCAAATGTGATTTCTAACCACATTCATTCCACAACATTCACACATTTGAATCAAACTTGTAAAACAAACTGTGCATGCTAGTATTCTACTTTTAAGCTTATTCTTTGATTCTAATCTTATTTTTGAATTCTAATGACATGGAGACGATTATATGGGTTAGGGTTGTCATAAAAGTAAACCAAATGTCATTTTCAACCACACTCATTCCACAACATTCACACATTTGAATCAAACTTGTAAAACGAACAGTGCAGGCTTGTATTCTACTTTTAAGCTTATTTTTTTATTCTAAGCTTATTTTTGAATTGTAATCACATGGAGACGATTATATGTGTTAGGGTTGTCATAAAAGTAAACCAAATGTCATTTCTTACCAAACTCATTCCACAACATTCACACATTTGAATCAAACTTGTAAAACGAACTGTGTATGCTTGTATTCTACTTTTAAGCTTATTCTTTGATTCTAAGCTTATTTTTGCATTCTAATGACATGGAGACGATTGTATGCGTTAAGGTTGTTGTAAAAGTGAACCAAATGTCATTTCTAACCACACTCATTCCACAACATTCACAAATTTGAATCAAACTTGTAAAACGAACTGTGCATGCTTGTATTCTACTTTTAAGCTTATTTTTTTATTCTAAGCTTATTTTTGAATTCTAATGACATGGAGACGATTATATGTGTTAGGGTTGTCATAAAAGTAAACCAAATGTCATTGCTAACCACACTGATTCCACAACATTCACACATTTGAATCAAACTTGTAAAACGAACTGTGCAGGCTTGTATTCTACTTTTAAGCTTATTCTTTGATTCTAAGCTTATTTTTGAATTCTAATGACGTGGAGATGATTATATGTGTTAGGGTTGTCATAAAAGTAAACCAAATGTCATTTTTAACCACACTCATTCCAAAACATGCACACATTTGAATCAAACTTGTAAAACGAACAGTGCAGGCTTGTATTCTAGTTTTAAGCTTATTATTTGATTATAAGCTTATTTTTGAATTCTAATGACATGGAGACGATTATATGTGTTAGGGTTGTCATAAAAGTAAACCAAATGTCATTTCTAACCACACTGATTCCACAACATTCACACATTTGAATCAAACTTGTAAAACGAACTGTGCAGGCTTGTATTCTACTTTTAAGCTTATTCTTTGATTCTAAGCTTATTTTTGAATTCTAATGACGTGGAGACGATTATATGTGTTAGGGTTGTCATAAAAGTTAACCAAATGTCATTTTTAACCACACTCATTCAACAACATTCACACATTTGAATCAAACTTGTAAAACGAACAGTGCAGGCTTGTATTCTACTTTTAAGCTTATTTTTTATTCTAAGCTTATTTTGGAATTCTAATGACCTGGAGACGATTATATGTGTTAGGGTTGTCATAAAAGTACACCAAATGTCATTTCTTACCACACTCATTCCACAACATTCACACATTTGAATCAAACTTGTAAAACGAACTGTGCATGCTAGTATTCTACTTTTAAGCTTATTCTTTAATTTTATGCTTATTTTTGCATTCTTATGACATGGAGACGAGTATATGCGTTAAGGTTGTTGTAAAAGTGAACCAAATGTCATTTCTAACCACACTGATTCCACAACATTCACACATTTGAATCAAACTCGTAAAACGAACTGTGCATGCTAGTATTCTACTTTTAAGCTTATTCTTTGATTCTAAGCTTATTTTTGAATTCTAATGACGTGGAGACGATTATATGTGTTAGGGTTGTCATAAAAGTTAACCAAATGTCATTTTTAACCACACTCATTCCACAACATTCACACATTTGAATCAAACTTGTAAAACGAACAGTGCAGGCTTGTATTCTACTTTTAAGCTTATTTTTTTATTCTAAGCTTATTTTGGAATTCTAATGACCTGGAGACGATTATATGTGTTAGGGTTGTCATAAAAGTAAACCAAATGTCATTTCTTACCACACTCATTCCACAACATTCACACATTTGAATCAAACTTTTAAAACGAACTGTGCATGCTAGTATTCTACTTTTAAGCTTATTCTTTGATTCTAAGCTTATTTTTGCATTCTAATGACATGGAGACGATTGTATGCGTTAAGGTTGTTGTAAAAGTGAACCAAATGTCATTTCTAACCACACTCATTCCACAACATTCACACATTTGAATCAAACTTTTAAAACGAACTGTGCATGCTAGTATTCTACTTTTAAGCTTATTCTTTGATTCTAAGCTTATTTTTGAATTCTAATGATATGGAGACGATTATATGTGTTAGGGTTGTCATAAAAGTAAACCAAATGTGATTTCTAACACATTCATTCCACAACATTCACACATTTGAATCAAACTTGTAAAACGAACTGTGCATGCTTGTATTCTACTTTTAAGCTTATTCTTTGATTCTAAGCTTATTTTTGAATTCTAATGGCATGGAGACGATTATATGTGTTAGGGTTGTCATAAAAGTAAACCAAATGTCATTTCTAACCACACTCATTCCACAACATTCACACATTTGAATCAAACTTGTAAAACGAACTGTGCATGCTTGTATTCTACTTTTAAGCTTATTCTTTGATTCTAAGCTTATTTTTGAATTCTAATGGCATGGAGACGATTATATGTGTTAGGGTTGTCATAAAAGTAAACCAAATGTCATTTCTTACCACAGTCATTCCACAACATTCACACATTTGAATCAAACTTGTAAAACGAACTGTGCATGCTAGTATTCTACTTTTAAGCTTATTCTTTGATTCTAAGCTTATTTTTGCATTCTAATGACATGGAGACGATTGTATGCGTTAAGGTTGTTGTAAAAGTGAACCAAATGTCATTTCTAACCACACTCATTCCACAACATTCACACATTTGAATCAAACTTGTAAAACGAACTGTGCCTGCTAGTATTCTACTTTTAAGCTTATTCTTTGATTCTAAGCTTACTTTTGAATTCTAATGACATGGAGACGATTATATGTGTTAGGGTTGTCATAAAAGTAAACCAAATGTCATTTCTAACCACACTCATTCCACAACATTCACACATTTGAATCAAACTTGTAAAACGAACTGTGCAGGCTTGTATTCTACTTTTAAGCTTATTTTTTTATTCTAAGCTTATTTTTGAATTCTAATCACATGGAGACGATTATATGTGTTAGGGTTGTCATAAAAGTAAACCAAATGTGATTTCTAACACATTCATTCCACAACATTCACACATTTGAATCAAACATGTAAAACGAACTGTGCATGCTTGTATTCTACTTTTAAGCTTATTTTTTTATTCTAATCTTATTTTTGAATTCTAATGACATGGAGACGATTATATGGGTTAGGGTTGTGATAAAAGTAAACCAAATGTCATTTTTAACCACACTCATTCCACAACATTCACACATTTGAATCAAACTTGTAAAACGAACAGTGCAGGCTTGTATTCTACTTTTAAGCTTATTCTTTGATTCTAAGCTTATTTTTGAATTCTAATCACATGGAGACGATTGTATGCGTTAAGGTTGTTGTAAAAGTGAACCAAATGTCATTTCTAACCACACTCATTCCACAACATTCACAAATTTGAATCAAACTTGTAAAACGAACTGTGCATGCTTGTATTCTACTTTTAAGCTTATTTTTTTATTCTAAGCTTATTTTTGAATTCTAATGACATGGAGACGATTATATGCGTTAAGGTTGTTGTAAAAGTGAACCAAATGTCATTGCTAACCACCCTGATTCCACAACATTCACACATTTGAATCAAACTTGTAAAACGAACTGTGCATGCTTGTATTCTACTTTTAAGCTTATTCTTTGATTCTAAGCTTATTTTTGAATTCTAATGACATGGAGACGATTATATGTGTTAGGGTTGTCATAAAAGTAAACCAAATGTCATTGCTAACCACCCTGATTCCACAACATTCACACATTTGAATCAAACTTGTAAAACGAACTGTGCAGGCTTGTATTCTACTTTTAAGCTTATTCTTTGATTATAAGCTTATTTTTGAATTCTAATGACATGGAGACGATTATATGTGTTAGGGTTGTCATAAAAGTAAACCAAATGTCATTTCTAACCACACTGATTCCACAACATTCACACATTTGAATCAAACTTGTAAAACGAACTGTGCAGGCTTGTATTCTACTTTTAAGCTTATTCTTTGATTCTAAGCTTATTTTTGAATTCTAATGACGTGGAGACGATTATATGTGTTAGGGTTGTCATAAAAGTTAACCAAATGTCATTTTTAACCACACTCATTCCACAACATTCACACATTTAAATCAAACTTGTAAAACGAACAGTGCAGGCTTGTATTCTACTTTTAAGCTTATTTTTTTATTCTAAGCTTATTTTGGAATTCTAATGACCTGGAGACGATTATATGTGTTAGGGTTGTCATAAAAGTAAACCAAATGTCATTTCTTACCACACTCATTCCACAACATTCACACATTTGAATCAAACTTTTAAAACGAACTGTGCATGCTAGTATTCTACTTTTAAGCTTATTCTTTGATTCTAAGCTTATTTTTGAATTCTAATCACATGGAGACGATTGTATGCGTTAAGGTTGTTGTAAAAGTGAACCAAATGTCATTTCTAACCACACTCATTCCACAACATTCACACATTTGAATCAAACTCGTAAAACGAACTGTGCATGCTAGTATTCTACTTTTAAGCTTATTCTTTGATTCTAAGCTTATTTTTGAATTCTAATGGCATGGAGACGATTATATGTGTTAGGGTTGTCATAAAAGTAAACCAAATGTCATTTCTTACCACACTCATTCCACAACATTCACACATTTGAATCAAACTCGTAAAACGAACTGTGCATGCTAGTATTCTACTTTTAAGCTTATTCTTTATTCTAAGCTTATTTTGGAATTCTAATGGCATGGAGACGATTATATGTGTTAGGGTTGTCATAAAAGTAAACCAAATGTCATTTCTTACCACACTCATTCCACAACATTCACACATTTGAATCAAACTCGTAAAACGAACTGTGCATGCTAGTATTCTACTTTTAAGCTTATTCTTTGATTCTAAGCTTAATTTTGCATTCTAATGACATGGAGACGATTGTATGCGTTAAGGTTGTTGTAAAAGTGAACCAAATGTCATTTCTAACCACACTCATTCCACAACATTCACACATTTGAATCAAACTCGTAAAACGAACTGTGCATGCTAGTATTCTACTTTTAAGCTTATTCTTTGATTCTAAGCTTATTTTTGAATTCTAATGGCATGGAGACGATTATATGTGTTAGGGTTGTCATAAAAGTAAACCAAATGTCATTTCTTACCACACTCATTCCACAACATTCACACATTTGAATCAAACTCGTAAAACGAACTGTGCATGCTAGTATTCTACTTTTAAGCTTATTCTTTATTCTAAGCTTATTTTGGAATTCTAATGGCATGGATACGATTATATGTGTTAGGGTTGTCATAAAAGTAAACCAAATGTCATTTCTTACCACACTCATTCCACAACATTCACACATTTGAATCAAACTCGTAAAACGAACTGTGCATGCTAGTATTCTACTTTTAAGCTTATTCTTTATTCTAAGCTTATTTTTGCATTCTAATGACATGGAGACGATTGTATGCGTTAAGGTTGTTGTAAAAGTGAACCAAATGTCATTTCTAACCACACTCATTCCACAACATTCACACATTTGAATCAAACTCGTAAAACGAACTGTGCATGCTAGTATTCTACTTTTAAGCTTATTCTTTGATTCTAAGCTTAATTTTGCATTCTAATGACATGGAGACGATTGTATGCGTTAAGGTTGTTGTAAAAGTGAACCAAATGTCATTTCTAACCACACTCATTCCACAACATTCACACATTTGAATCAAACTTGTAAAACGAACTGTGCATGCTAGTATTCTACTTTTAAGCTTATTCTTTGATTCTAAGCTTATTTTTGAATTCTAATGGCATGGAGACGATTATATGTGTTAGGGTTGTCATAAAAGTAAACCAAATGTCATTTCTTACCACACTCATTCCACAACATTCACACATTTGAATCAAACTTGTAAAACAAACTGTGCATGCTAGTATTCTACTTTTAAGCTTATTCTTTGATTCTAAGCTTATTTTTGCATTCTAATGACATGGAGACGATTATATGCGTTAAGGTTGTTGTAAAAGTAATCCAAATGTGATTTCTTACCACACTCATTCCACAACATTCACACATTTGAATCAAACTCGTAAAACGAACTGTGCATGCTAGTATTCTACTTTTAAGCTTATTCTTTGATTCTAAGCTTATTTTTGAATTCTAATGATATGGAGACGATTATATGTGTTAGGGTTGTCATAAAAGTAATCCAAATGTGATTTCTAACACATTCATTCCACAACATTCACACATTTGAATCAAACTTGTAAAACAAACTGTGCATGCTAGTATTCTACTTTTAAGCTTATTCTTTGATTCTAAGCTTATTTTTGAATTCTAATGACATGGAGACGATTATATGTGTTAGGGTTGTCATAAAAGTAATCCAAATGTGATTTCTAACCACATTCATTCCACAACATTCACACATTTGAATCAAACTTGTAAAACGAACTGTGCATGGTAATTTTCTACTTTTAAGCTTATTCTTTAATTTTATGCTTATTTTTGCATTCTTATGACATGGAGACGAGTATATGCGTTAAGGTTGTTGTAAAAGTGAACCAAATGTCATTTCTAACCACACTGATTCCACAACATTCACACATTTGAATCAAACTTGTAAAACGAACTGTGCAGGCTTGTATTCTACTTTTAAGCTTATTCTTTGATTCTAAGCTTATTTTTGAATTCTAATGACGTGGAGACGAGTATATGCGTTAAGGTTGTTGTAAAAGTGAACCAAATGTCATTTCTAACCACACTGATTCCACAACATTCACACATTTGAATCAAACTTGTAAAACGAACTGTGTATGCTTGTATTCTACTTTTAAGCTTATTCTTTGATTCTAATCTTATTTTTGAATTCTAATGACATGGAGACGATTATATGGGTTAGGGTTGTGATAAAAGTAAACCAAATGTCATTTTTAACCACACTCATTCCACAACATTCACACATTTGAATCAAACTTGTAAAACGAACAGTGCAGGCTTGTATTCTACTTTTAAGCTTATTTTTTTATTCTAAGCTTATTTTTGAATTCTAATCACATGGAGACGATTATATGTGTTAGGGTTGTCATAAAAGTAAACCAAATGTCATTTCTTACCAAACTCATTCCACAACATTCACACATTTCAATCAAACTTGTAAAACAAACTGTGCATGCTAGTATTCTACTTTTAAGCTTATTCTTTGATTCTAAGCTTATTTTTGCATTCTAATGACATGGAGACGATTATATGCGTTAAGGTTGTTGTAAAAGTAATCCAAATGTGATTTCTTACCACACTCATTCCACAACATTCACACATTTGAATCAAACTTGTAAAACGAACAGTGCATGCTAGTATTCTACTTTTAAGCTTGTTCTTTGATTCTAAGCTTATTTTTGAATTCTAATGACATAGAGACGATTATATGTGTTAGGGTTGTCATAAAAGTAATCCAAATGTGATTTCTAACCACATTCATTCCACAACATTCACACATTTGAATCAAACTTGTAAAACAAACTGTGCATGCTAGTATTCTACTTTTAAGCTTATTCTTTGATTCTAATCTTATTTTTGAATTCTAATGACATGGAGACGATTATATGGGTTAGGGTTGTCATAAAAGTAAACCAAATGTCATTTTTAACCACACTCATTCCACAACATTCACACATTTGAATCAAACTTGAAAAACGAACAGTGCAGGCTTGTATTCTACTTTTAAGCTTATTTTTTTATTCTAAGCTTATTTTTGAATTCTAATGACCTGGAGACGATTATATGTGTTAGGGTTGTCATAAAAGTACACCAAATGTCATTTCTTACCACACTCATTCCACAACATTCACACATTTGAATCAAACTTGTAAAACGAATAGTGCATGCTAGTATTCCACTTTTAAGCTTATTCTTTGATTCTCAGTTTATTTTTGAATTCTAATGACATGGCGACGATTATATGTGTTAGAGTTGTCATAAAAGTAATCCAAATGTGATTTCTTACCACACTCATTCCACAATATTCACACATTTGAATCAAACTAGTATAACAAACTGTGCAGGCTAGTATTCTACTTTTAAGCTTATTCTTTGATTCTAATCTTATTTTTAATTTCTAATGACATGGAGACGATTATATGGGTTTGGGTTGTCATAAAAGTAAACCAAATGTCATTTTTAACCACACTCATTCCACAACATTCACACATTTGAATCAAACTTGTAAAACGAACTGTGCATGGTAGTTTTCTACTTTTAAGCTTATTCTTTAATTTTATGCTTATTTTTGCATTCTTATGACATGGAGACGAGTATATGCGTTAAGGTTGTTGTAAAAGTGAACCAAATGTCATTTCTAACCACACTGATTCCACAACATTCACACATTTGAATCAAACTTGTAAAACGAACTGTGCAGGCTTGTATTCTACTTTTAAGCTTATTCTTTGATTCTAAGCTTATTTTTGAATTCTAATGACGTGGAGACGATTATATGTGTTAGGGTTGTCATAAAAGTAAACCAAATGTCATTTCTTACCACACTCATTCCACAACATTCACACATTTGAATCAAACTTTTAAAACGAACTGTGCATGCTAGTATTCTACTTTTAAGCTTATTCTTTGATTCTAAGCTTATTTTTGAATTCTAATCACATGGAGACGATTGTATGCGTTAAGGTTGTTGTAAAAGTGAACCAAATGTCATTTCTAACCACACTCATTCCACAACATTCACACATTTGAATCAAACTCGTAAAACGAACTGTGCATGCTAGTATTCTACTTTTAAGCTTATTCTTTGATTCTAAGCTTATTTTTGAATTCTAATGGCATGGAGACGATTATATGTGTTAGGGTTGTCATAAAAGTAAACCAAATGTCATTTCTTACCACACTCATTCCACAACATTCACACATTTGAATCAAACTCGTAAAACGAACTGTGCATGCTAGTATTCTACTTTTAAGCTTATTCTTTATTCTAAGCTTATTTTGGAATTCTAATGGCATGGAGACGATTATATGTGTTAGGGTTGTCATAAAAGTAAACCAAATGTCATTTCTTACCACACTCATTCCACAACATTCACACATTTGAATCAAACTCGTAAAACGAACTGTGCATGCTAGTATTCTACTTTTAAGCTTATTCTTTATTCTAAGCTTATTTTTGCATTCTAATGACATGGAGACGATTGTATGCGTTAAGGTTGTTGTAAAAGTGAACCAAATGTCATTTCTAACCACACTCATTCCACAACATTCACACATTTGAATCAAACTCGTAAAACGAACTGTGCATGCTAGTATTCTACTTTTAAGCTTATTCTTTGATTCTAAGCTTAATTTTGCATTCTAATGACATGGAGACGATTGTATGCGTTAAGGTTGTTGTAAAAGTGAACCAAATGTCATTTCTAACCACACTCATTCCACAACATTCACACATTTGAATCAAACTTGTAAAACGAACTGTGCATGCTAGTATTCTACTTTTAAGCTTATTCTTTGATTCTAAGCTTATTTTTGAATTCTAATGGCATGGAGACGATTATATGTGTTAGGGTTGTCATAAAAGTAAACCAAATGTCATTTCTTACCACACTCATTCCACAACATTCACACATTTGAATCAAACTTGTAAAACAAACTGTGCATGCTAGTATTCTACTTTTAAGCTTATTCTTTGATTCTAAGCTTATTTTTGCATTCTAATGACATGGAGACGATTATATGCGTTAAGGTTGTTGTAAAAGTAATCCAAATGTGATTTCTTACCACACTCATTCCACAACATTCACACATTTGAATCAAACTCGTAAAACGAACTGTGCATGCTAGTATTCTACTTTTAAGCTTATTCTTTGATTCTAAGCTTATTTTTGAATTCTAATGATATGGAGACGATTATATGTGTTAGGGTTGTCATAAAAGTAATCCAAATGTGATTTCTAACACATTCATTCCACAACATTCACACATTTGAATCAAACTTGTAAAACAAACTGTGCATGCTAGTATTCTACTTTTAAGCTTATTCTTTGATTCTAAGCTTATTTTTGAATTCTAATGACATGGAGACGATTATATGTGTTAGGGTTCTCATAAAAGTAATCCAAATGTGATTTCTAACCACATTCATTCCACAACATTCACACATTTGAATCAAACTTGTAAAACGAACTGTGCATGGTAGTTTTCTACTTTTAAGCTTATTCTTTAATTTTATGCTTATTTTTGCATTCTTATGACATGGAGACGAGTATATGCGTTAAGGTTGTTGTAAAAGTGAACCAAATGTCATTTCTAACCACACTGATTCCACAACATTCACACATTTGAATCAAACTTGTAAAACGAACTGTGCAGGCTTGTATTCTACTTTTAAGCTTATTCTTTGATTCTAAGCTTATTTTTGAATTCTAATGACGTGGAGACGAGTATATGCGTTAAGGTTGTTGTAAAAGTGAACCAAATGTCATTTCTAACCACACTGATTCCACAACATTCACACATTTGAATCAAACTTGTAAAACGAACTGTGTATGCTTGTATTCTACTTTTAAGCTTATTCTTTGATTCTAATCTTATTTTTGAATTCTAATGACATGGAGACGATTATATGGGTTAGGGTTGTGATAAAAGTAAACCAAATGTCATTTTTAACCACACTCATTCCACAACATTCACACATTTGAATCAAACTTGTAAAACGAACAGTGCAGGCTTGTATTCTACTTTTAAGCTTATTTTTTTATTCTAAGCTTATTTTTGAATTCTAATCACATGGAGACGATTATATGTGTTAGGGGTGTCATAAAAGTAAACCAAATGTCATTTCTTACCAAACTCATTCCACAACATTCACACATTTCAATCAAACTTGTAAAACAAACTGTGCATGCTAGTATTCTACTTTTAAGCTTATTCTTTGATTCTAAGCTTATTTTTGCATTCTAATGACATGGAGACGATTATATGCGTTAAGGTTGTTGTAAAAGTAATCCAAATGTGATTTCTTACCACACTCATTCCACAACATTCACACATTTGAATCAAACTTGTAAAACGAACAGTGCATGCTAGTATTCTACTTTTAAGCTTGTTCTTTGATTCTAAGCTTATTTTTGAATTCTAATGACATAGAGACGATTATATGTGTTAGGGTTGTCATAAAAGTAATCCAAATGTGATTTCTAACCACATTCATTCCACAACATTCACACATTTGAATCAAACTTGTAAAACAAACTGTGCATGCTAGTATTCTACTTTTAAGCTTATTCTTTGATTCTAATCTTATTTTTGAATTCTAATGACATGGAGACGATTATATGGGTTAGGGTTGTCATAAAAGTAAACCAAATGTCATTTTTAACCACACTCATTCCACAACATTCACACATTTGAATCAAACTTGAAAAACGAACAGTGCAGGCTTGTATTCTACTTTTAAGCTTATTTTTTTATTCTAAGCTTATTTTTGAATTCTAATGACCTGGAGACGATTATATGTGTTAGGGTTGTCATAAAAGTACACCAAATGTCATTTCTTACCACACTCATTCCACAACATTCACACATTTGAATCAAACTTGTAAAACGAATAGTGCATGCTAGTATTCCACTTTTAAGCTTATTCTTTGATTCTCAGTTTATTTTTGAATTCTAATGACATGGCGACGATTATATGTGTTAGAGTTGTCATAAAAGTAATCCAAATGTGATTTCTTACCACACTCATTCCACAATATTCACACATTTGAATCAAACTAGTATAACAAACTGTGCAGGCTAGTATTCTACTTTTAAGCTTATTCTTTGATTCTAATCTTATTTTTAATTTCTAATGACATGGAGACGATTATATGGGTTTGGGTTGTCATAAAAGTAAACCAAATGTCATTTTTAACCACACTCATTCCACAACATTCACACATTTGAATCAAACTTGTAAAACGAACTGTGCATGGTAGTTTTCTACTTTTAAGCTTATTCTTTAATTTTATGCTTATTTTTGCATTCTTATGACATGGAGACGAGTATATGCGTTAAGGTTGTTGTAAAAGTGAACCAAATGTCATTTCTAACCACACTGATTCCACAACATTCACACATTTGAATCAAACTTGTAAAACGAACTGTGCAGGCTTGTATTCTACTTTTAAGCTTATTCTTTGATTCTAAGCTTATTTTTGAATTCTAATGACGTGGAGACGATTATATGTGTTAGGGTTGTCATAAAAGTAAACCAAATGTCATTTCTTACCAAACTCATTCCACAACATTCACACATTTGAATCCAACATGTAAAACGAACTGTGCATGCTTGTATTCTACTTTTAAGCTTATTCTTTGATTCTAAGCTTATTTTTGAATTCTAATGGCATGGAGACGATTATATGTGTTAGGGTTGTCATAAAAGTAAACCAAATGTCATTTCTTACCACACTCATTCCACAACATTCACACATTTGAATCAAACTTGTAAAACGAACTGTGCATGCTAGTATTCTACTTTTAAGCTTATTCTTTGATTCTAAGCTTATTTTTGCATTCTAATGACATGGAGACGATTGTATGCGTTAAGGTTGTTGTAAAAGTGAACCAAATGTCATTTCTAACCACACTCATTCCACAACATTCACACATTTGAATCAAACTTGTAAAACGAACTGTGCCTGCTAGTATTCTACTTTTAAGCTTATTCTTTGATTCTAAGCTTACTTTTGAATTCTAATGACATGGAGACGATTATATGTGTTAGGGTTGTCATAAAAGTAAACCAAATGTCATTTCTAACCACACTCATTCCACAACATTCACACATTTGAATCAAACTTGTAAAACGAACTGTGCAGGCTTGTATTCTACTTTTAAGCTTATTCTTTGATTCTAAGCTTATTTTTGAATTCTAATGACATGGAGACGATTATATGTGTTAGGGTTGTCATAAAAGTAAACCAAATGTCATTTCTTACCAAACTCATTCCACAACATTCACACATTTGAATCAAACATGTAAAACGAACTGTGCATGCTTGTATTCTACTTTTAAGCTTATTTTTTTATTCTAAGCTTATTTTTGAATTCTAATGACATGGAGACGATTATATGCGTTAGGGTTGTCTTAAAAGTAAACCAAATGTTATTTCTTACCACACTCATTCCACAACATTCACACATTTGATCAAACTTGTAAAACAAATTGTGCATGCTAGTATTCTACTTTTAAGCTTATTCTTTGATTCTAAGCTTATTTTTGAATTCTAATGATATGGAGACGATTATATGTGTTAGGGTTGTCATAAAAGTAATCCAAATGTGATTTCTAACACATTCATTCCACAACATTCACACATTTGAATCAAACTTGTAAAACAAACTGTGCATGCTAGTATTCTACTTTTAAGCTTATTCTTTGATTCTAATCTTATTTTTGAATTCTAATGACATGGAGACGATTATATGGGTTAGGGTTGTCATAAAAGTAAACCAAATGTCATTTTTAACCACACTCATTCCACAACATTCACACATTTGAATCAAACTTGTAAAACGAACAGTGCAGGCTTGTATTCTACTTTTAAGCTTATTTTTTTATTCTAAGCTTATTTTTGAATTCTAATTACATGGAGACAATTATATGTGTTAGGGTTGTCATAAAAGTAAACCAAATGTCATTTCTTACCAAACTCATTCCACAACATTCACACATTTGAATCAAACTTGTAAAACGAACTGTGTATGCTTGTATTCTACTTTTAAGCTTATTCTTTGATTCTAAGCTTATTTTTGCATTCTAATGACATGGAGACGATTGTATGCGTTAAGGTTGTTGTAAAAGTGAACCAAATGTCATTTCTAACCACACTCATTCCACAACATTCACAAATTTGAATCAAACTTGTAAAACGAACTGTGCATGCTTGTATTCTACTTTTAAGCTTATTTTTTTATTCTAAGCTTATTTTTGAATTCTAATGACATGGAGACGATTATATGTGTTAGGGTTGTCATAAAAGTAAACCAAATGTCATTTCTAACCACACTGATTCCACAACATTCACACATTTGAATCAAACTTGTAAAACGAACTGTGCAGGCTTGTATTCTACTTTTAAGCTTATTCTTTGATTCTAAGCTTATTTTTTGAATTCTAATGACGTGGAGACGATTATATGTGTTAGGGTTGTCATAAAAGTAAACCAAATGTCATTTTTAACCACACTCATTCCACAACATTCACACATTTGAATCAAACTTGTAAAACGAACAGTGCAGGCTTGTATTCTACTTTTAAGCTTATTTTTTTATTCTAAGCTTATTTTGGAATTCTAATGACCTGGAGACGATTATATGTGTTAGGGTTGTCATAAAAGTACACCAAATGTCATTTCTTACCACACTCATTCCAGAACATTCACACATTTGAATCAAACATGTAAAACGAACTGTGCATGCTTGTATTCTACTTTTAAGCTTATTTTTTTATTCTAAGCTTATTTTGGAATTCTAATGACCTGGAGACGATTATATGTGTTAGGGTTGTCATAAAAGTACACCAAATGTCATTTCTTACCACACTCATTCCACAACATTCACACATTTGAATCAAACTTGTTAAACGAAATGTGCATGCTAGTATTCTACTTTTAAGCTTATTCTTTGATTCTAAGCTTATTTTTGAATTCTAATGACATGGAGACGATTATATGTGTTAGGGTTGTCATAAAAGTAATCCAAATGTGATTTCTAACCACATTCATTCCACAACATTCACACATTTGAATCAAACTTGTAAAACAAACTGTGCATGCTAGTATTCTACTTTTAAGCTTATTCTTTGATTCTAATCTTATTTTTGAATTCTAATGACATGGAGACGATTATATGGGTTAGGGTTGTCATAAAAGTAAACCAAATGTCATTTTTAACCACACTCATTCCACAACATTCACACATTTGAATCAAACTTGTAAAACGAACAGTGCAGGCTTGTATTCTACTTTTAAGCTTATTTTTTTATTCTAAGCTTATTTTTGAATTGTAATCACATGGAGACGATTATATGTGTTAGGGTTGTCATAAAAGTAAACCAAATGTCATTTCTTACCAAACTCATTCCACAACATTCACACATTTGAATCAAACTTGTAAAACGAACTGTGTATGCTTGTATTCTACTTTTAAGCTTATTCTTTGATTCTAAGCTTATTTTTGCATTCTAATGACATGGAGACGATTGTATGCGTTAAGGTTGTTGTAAAAGTGAACCAAATGTCATTTCTAACCACACTCATTCCACAACATTCACAAATTTGAATCAAACTTGTAAAACGAACTGTGCATGCTTGTATTCTACTTTTAAGCTTATTTTTTTATTCTAAGCTTATTTTTGAATTCTAATGACATGGAGACGATTATATGTGTTAGGGTTGTCATAAAAGTAAACCAAATGTCATTTCTAACCACACTGATTCCACAACATTCACACATTTGAATCAAACTTGTAAAACGAACTGTGCATGCTTGTATTCTACTTTTAAGCTTATTTTTTGATTCTAAGCTTATTTTTGAATTCTAATGACCTGGAGACGATTATATGTGTTAGGGTTGTCATAAAAGTACACCAAATGTCATTTCTTACCACACTCATTCCACAACATTCACACATTTGAATCAAACTTGTAAAACGAACAGTGCATGCTAGTATTCTACTTTTAAGCTTGTTCTTTGATTCTAAGCTTATTTTTGAATTCTAATGACATAGAGACGATTATTTGTGTTAGGGTTGTCATAAAAGTAATCCAAATGTGATTTCTAACCACATTCATTCCACAACATTCACACATTTGAATCAAACTTGTAAAACAAACTGTGCATGCTAGTATTCTACTTTTAAGCTTATTCTTTGATTCTAATCTTATTTTTGAATTCTAATGACATGGAGACGATTATATGGGTTAGGGTTGTCATAAAAGTAAACCAAATGTCATTTTTAACCACACTCATTCCACAACATTCACACATTTGAATCAAACTTGTAAAACGAACAGTGCAGGCTTGTAATCTACTTTTAAGCTTATTTTTTTATTCTAAGCTTATTTTTGAATTCTAATGACCTGGAGACGATTATATGTGTTAGGGTTGTCATAAAAGTACACCAAATGTCATTTCTTACCACACTCATTCCACAACATTCACACATTTGAATCAAACTTGTAAAACGAACAGTGCATGCTAGTATTCTACTTTTAAGCTTATTCTTTGATTCTCAGCTTATTTTTGAATTCTAATGACATGGCGACGATTATATGTGTTAGGGTTGTCATAAAACTAATCCAAATGTGATTTCTTACCACACTCATTCCCCAATATTCACACATTTGAATCAAACTAGTATAACAAACTGTGCAGGCTAGTATTCTACTTTTAAGCTTATTCTTTGATTCTAATCTTATTTTTAATTTCTAATGACATGGAGACGATTATATGGGTTTGGGTTGTCATAAAAGTAAACCAAATGTCATTTTTAACCACACTCATTCCACAACATTCACACATTTGAATCAAACTTGTAAAACGAACTGTGCATGGTAGTTTTCTACTTTTAAGCTTATTCTTTGATTCTAAGCTAATTTTTGCATTCTAATGACATGGAGACGATTGTATGCGTTAAGGTTGTTGTAAAAGTGAACCAAATGTCATTTCTAACCACACTGATTCCACAACATTCACACATTTGAATCAAACTTGTAAAACGAACTGTGCAGGCTTGTATTCTACTTTTAAGCTTATTCTTTGATTCTAAGCTTATTTTTGAATTCTAATGACGTGGAGACGATTATATGTGTTAGGGTTGTCATAAAAGTAAACCAAATGTCATTTCTTACCAAACTCATTCCACAACATTCACACATTTGAATCCAACATGTAAAACGAACTGTGCATGCTTGTATTCTACTTTTAAGTTTATTCTTTGATTCTAAGCTTATTTTTGAATTCTAATGGCATGGAGACGATTATATGTGTTAGGGTTGTCATAAAAGTAAACCAAATGTGATTTCTTACCACACTCATTCCACAACATTCACACATTTGAATCAAACTTGTAAAACGAACTGTGCATGCTAGTATTCTACTTTTAAGCTTATTCTTTGATTCTAAGCTTATTTTTGCATTCTAATGACATGGAGACGATTGTATGCGTTAAGGTTGTTGTAAAAGTGAACCAAATGTCATTTCTAACTATACTCATTCCACAACATTCACACATTTGAATCAAACTCGTAAAACGAACTGTGCATGCTAGTATTCTACTTTTAAGCTTATTCTTTGATTCTAAGCTTATTTTTGCATTCTAATGACATGGAGACGATTGTATGCGTTAAGGTTGTTGTAAAAGTGAACCAAATGTCATTTCTAACCACACTCATTCCACAACATTCACACATTTGAATCAAACT
The DNA here is from genome assembly GCA_963457585.1 of Spergularia bocconei. Lineage (NCBI taxonomy): Eukaryota > Viridiplantae > Streptophyta > Magnoliopsida > Caryophyllales > Caryophyllaceae > Spergularia > Spergularia bocconei. The sequence goes on from OY734959.1 coordinate 6,827,983, forward strand.
TGTAAAACGAACTGTGCCTGCTAGTATTCTACTTTTAAGCTTATTCTTTGATTCTAAGCTTACTTTTGAATTCTAATGACATGGAGACGATTATATGTGTTAGGGTTGTCATAAAAGTAAACCAAATGTCATTTCTAACCACACTCATTCCACAACATTCACACATTTGAATCAAACTTGTAAAACGAACTGTGCAGGCTTGTATTCTACTTTTAAGCTTATTCTTTGATTCTAAGCTTATTTTTGAATTCTAATGACATGGAGACGATTATATGTGTTAGGGTTGTCATAAAAGTAAACCAAATGTCATTTCTTACCAAACTCATTCCACAACATTCACACATTTGAATCAAACATGTAAAACGAACTGTGCATGCTTGTATTCTACTTTTAAGCTTATTTTTTTATTCTAAGCTTATTTTTGAATTCTAATGACATGGAGACGATTATATGCGTTAGGGTTGTCTTAAAAGTAAACCAAATGTTATTTCTTACCACACTCATTCCACAACATTCACACATTTGATCAAACTTGTAAAACAAATTGTGCATGCTAGTATTCTACTTTTAAGCTTATTCTTTGATTCTAAGCTTATTTTTGAATTCTAATGATATGGAGACGATTATATGTGTTAGGGTTGTCATAAAAGTAATCCAAATGTGATTTCTAACACATTCATTCCACAACATTCACACATTTGAATCAAACTTGTAAAACAAACTGTGCATGCTAGTATTCTACTTTTAAGCTTATTCTTTGATTCTAATCTTATTTTTGAATTCTAATGACATGGAGACGATTATATGGGTTAGGGTTGTCATAAAAGTAAACCAAATGTCATTTTTAACCACACTCATTCCACAACATTCACACATTTGAATCAAACTTGTAAAACGAACAGTGCAGGCTTGTATTCTACTTTTAAGCTTATTTTTTTATTCTAAGCTTATTTTTGAATTCTAATTACATGGAGACGATTATATGTGTTAGGGTTGTCATAAAAGTAAACCAAATGTCATTTCTTACCAAACTCATTCCACAACATTCACACATTTGAATCAAACTGGTAAAACGGACTGTGCATGCTTGTATTCTACTTTTAAGCTTATTTTTTGATTTCAAGCTTATTTTGGAATTCTAATGACATGGAGACGATTATATGTGTTAGGGTTGTCATAAAAGTACACCAAATGCCATTTCTTACCACACTCATTCCACAACATTCACACATTTGAATCAAACTTGTAAAACGAACTGTGCAGGCTTGTATTCTACTTTTAAGCTTATTCTTTGATTCTAAGCTTATTTTTGAATTCTAATGACATGGAGACGATTATATGTGTTAGGGTTGTCATAAAAGTAATCCAAATGTGATTTCTAACCACATTTATTCCACAACATTCACACATTTGAATCAAACTTGTAAAACAAACTGTGCATGCTAGTATTCTACTTTTAAGCTTATTTTTTGATTTTAAGCTTATTTTTGAATTCTAATGACATGGAGACGATTATATGTGTTAGGGTTGTCATAAAAGTAATCCAAATGTGATTTCTAACCACATTCATTCCACAACATTCACACATTTGAATCAAACTTGTAAAACAAACTGTGCATGCTAGTATTCTACTTTTAAGCTTATTCTTTGATTCTAATCTTATTTTTGAATTCTAATGACATGCAGACGATTATATGGGTTAGGGTTGTCATAAAAGTAAACCAAATGTCATTTTTAACCACACTCTTTCCACAACATTCACACATTTGAATCAAACTTGTAAAACGAACAGTGCAGGCTTGTATTCTACTTTTAAGCTTATTCTTTGATTCTAAGCTTATTTTTGAATTCTAATGGCATGGAGACGATTATATGTGTTAGGGTTGTCATAAAAGTAAACCAAATGTCATTTCTAACCACACTCATTCCACAACATTCACACATTTGAATCAAACTTGTAAAACGAACAGTGCAGGCTTGTATTCTACTTTTAAGCTTATTTTTTTATTCTAAGCTTATTTTGGAATTCTAATGACCTGGAGACGATTATATGTGTTAGGGTTGTCATAAAAGTACACCAAATGTCATTTCTTACCACACTCATTCCAGACATTCACACATTTGAATCAAACTTGTAAAACGAACTGTGCATGCTAGTATTCTACTTTTAAGCTTATTCTTTAATTTTATGCTTATTTTTGCATTCTTATGACATGGAGACGAGTATATGCGTTAAGGTTGTTGTAAAAATGAACCAAATGTCATTTCTAACCACACTGATTCCACAACATTCACACATTTGAATCAAACTTGTAAAACGAACTGTGCAGGCTTGTATTCTACTTTTAAGCTTATTCTTTGATTCTAAGCTTATTTTTGAATTCTAATGACGTGGAGATGATTATATGTGTTAGGGTTGTCATAAAAGTAAACCAAATGTCATTTCTTACCACACTCATTCCACAACATTCACACATTTGAATCAAACTTGTAAAACGAACAGTGCAGGCTTGTATTCTACTTTTAAGCTTATTTTTTTATTCTAAGCTTATTTTGGAATTCTAATGACCTGGATACGATTATATGTGTTAGGGTTGTCATAAAAGTACACCAAATGTCATTTCTTACCACACTCATTCCAGACATTCACACATTTGAATCAAACATGTAAAACGAACTGTGCATGCTTGTATTCTACTTTTAAGCTTATTTTTTTATTCTAAGCTTATTTTGGAATTCTAATGACCTGGAGACGATTATATGTGTTAGGGTTGTCATAAAAGTACACCAAATGTCATTTCTTACCACACTCATTCCAGAACCTTCACACATTTGAATCAAACTTGTAAAACGAACTGTGCATGCTAGTATTCTACTTTTAAGCTTGTTCTTTGATTCTAAGCTTATTTTTGAATTCTAATGACATAGAGACGATTATTTGTGTTAGGGTTGTCATAAAAGTAATCCAAATGTGATTTCTAACCACATTCATTCCACAACATTCACACATTTGAATCAAACTTGTAAAACAAACTGTGCATGCTAGTATTCTACTTTTAAGCTTATTCTTTGATTCTAATCTTATTTTTGAATTCTAATGACATGGAGACGATTATATGGGTTAGGGTTGTCATAAAAGTAAACCAAATGTCATTTTTAACCACACTCATTCCACAACATTCACACATTTGAATCAAACTTGTAAAACGAACAGTGCAGGCTTGTAATCTACTTTTAAGCTTATTTTTTTATTCTAAGCTTATTTTTGAATTCTAATGACCTGGAGACGATTATATGTGTTAGGGTTGTCATAAAAGTACACCAAATGTCATTTCTTACCAAACTCATTCCACAACATTCACACATTTGAATCAAACATGTAAAACGAACTGTGCATGCTTGTATTCTACTTTTAAGCTTATTTTTTTATTCTAAGCTTATTTTTGAATTCTAATGACATGGAGACGATTATATGCGTTAGGGTTGTCTTAAAAGTAATCCAAATGTGATTTCTTACCACACTCATTCCACAACATTCACACATTTGATCAAACTTGTAAAACAAATTGTGCATGCTAGTATTCTACTTTTAAGCTTATTCTTTGATTCTAAGCTTATTTTTGAATTCTAATGATATGGAGACGATTATATGTGTTAGGGTTGTCATAAAAGTAATCCAAATGTGATTTCTAACACATTCATTCCACAACATTCACACATTTGAATCAAACTTGTAAAACGAACTGTGCATGCTAGTATTCTACTTTTAAGCTTATTCTTTGATTCTAATCTTATTTTTGAATTCTAATGACATGGAGACGATTATATGGGTTAGGGTTGTCATAAAAGTAAACCAAATGTCATTTTTAACCACACTCATTCCACAACATTCACACATTTGAATCAAACTTGTAAAACGAACAGTGCAGGCTTGTATTCTACTTTTAAGCTTATTTTTTTATTCTAAGCTTATTTTTGAATTCTAATTACATGGAGACGATTATATGTGTTAGGGTTGTCATAAAAGTAAACCAAATGTCATTTCTTACCAAACTCATTCCACAACATTCACACATTTGAATCAAACTGGTAAAACGGACTGTGCATGCTTGTATTCTACTTTTAAGCTTATTTTTTGATTTTAAGCTTATTTTTGAATTCTAATGACATGGAGACGATTATATGTGTTAGGGTTGTCATAAAAGTACACCAAATGCCATTTCTTACCACACTCATTCCACAACATTCACACATTTGAATCAAACTTGTAAAACGAACTGTGCAGGCTTGTATTCTACTTTTAAGCTTATTCTTTGATTCTAAGCTTATTTTTGCATTCTAATGACATGGAGACGATTGTATGCGTTAAGGTTGTTGTAAAAGTGAACCAAATGTCATTTCTAACCACACTCATTCCACAACATTCACACATTTGAATCAAACTCGTAAAACGAACTGTGCATGCTAGTATTCTACTTTTAAGCTTATTCTTTGATTCTAAGCTTATTTTTGCATTCTAATGACATAGAGACGATTGTATGCGTTAAGGTTGTTGTAAAAGTGAACCAAATGTCATTTCTAACCACACTCATTCCACAACATTCACACATTTGAATCAAACTTGTAAAACGAACTGTGCCTGCTAGTATTCTACTTTTAAGCTTATTCTTTGATTCTAAGCTTACTTTTGAATTCTAATGACATGGAGACGATTATATGTGTTAGGGTTGTCATAAAAGTAAACCAAATGTCATTTCTAACCACACTCATTCCACAACATTCACACATTTGAATCAAACTTGTAAAACGAACTGTGCAGGCTTGTATTCTACTTTTAAGCTTATTCTTTGATTCTAAGCTTATTTTTGAATTCTAATGACATGGAGACGATTATATGTGTTAGGGTTGTCATAAAAGTAAACCAAATGTCATTTCTTACCAAACTCATTCCACAACATTCACACATTTGAATCAAACATGTAAAACGAACTGTGCATGCTTGTATTCTACTTTTAAGCTTATTTTTTTATTCTAAGCTTATTTTTGAATTCTAATGACATGGAGACGATTATATGCGTTAGGGTTGTCTTAAAAGTAAACCAAATGTTATTTCTTACCACACTCATTCCACAACATTCACACATTTGATCAAACTTGTAAAACAAATTGTGCATGCTAGTATTCTACTTTTAAGCTTATTCTTTGATTCTAAGCTTATTTTTGAATTCTAATGATATAGAGACGATTATATGTGTTAGGGTTGTCATAAAAGTAATCCAAATTTGATTTCTAACACATTCATTCCACAACATTCACACATTTGAATCAAACTTGTAAAACAAACTGTGCATGCTAGTATTCTACTTTTAAGCTTATTCTTTGATTCTAATCTTATTTTTGAATCCTAATGACATGGAGACGATTATATGGGTTAGGGTTGTCATAAAAGTAAACCAAATGTCATTTTTAACCACACTCATTCCACAACATTCACACATTTGAATCAAACTTGTAAAACGAACAGTGCAGGCTTGTATTCTACTTTTAAGCTTATTTTTTTATTCTAAGCTTATTTTTGAATTCTAATTACATGGAGACGATTATATGTGTTAGGGTTGTCATAAAAGTAAACCAAATGTCATTTCTTACCAAACTCATTCCACAACATTCACACATTTGAATCAAACTGGTAAAACGGACTGTGCATGCTTGTATTCTACTTTTAAGCTTATTTTTTTATTCTAAGCTTATTTTGGAATTCTAATGACCTGGAGACGATTATATGTGTTAGGGTTGTCATAAAAGTACACCAAATGTCATTTCTTACCACACTCATTCCAGAACATTCACACATTTGAATCAAACATGTAAAACGAACTGTGCATGCTTGTATTCTACTTTTAAGCTTATTTTTTTATTCTAAGCTTATTTTGGAATTCTAATGACCTGGAGACGATTATATGTGTTAGGGTTGTCATAAAAGTACACCAAATGTCATTTCTTACCACACTCATTCCAGAACATTCACACATTTGAATCAAACTTGTTAAACGAAATGTGCATGCTAGTATTCTACTTTTAAGCTTATTCTTTGATTCTAAGCTTATTTTTGAATTCTAATGACATGGAGACGATTATATGTGTTAGGGTTGTCATAAAAGTAATCCAAATGTGATTTCTAACCACATTCATTCCACAACATTCACACATTTGAATCAAACTTGTAAAACAAACTGTGCATGCTAGTATTCTACTTTTAAGCTTATTCTTTGATTCTAATCTTATTTTTGAATTCTAATGACATGGAGACGATTATATGGGTTAGGGTTGTCATAAAAGTAAACCAAATGTCATTTTTAACCACACTCATTCCACAACATTCACACATTTGAATCAAACTTGTAAAACGAACAGTGCAGGCTTGTATTCTGCTTTTAAGCTTATTTTTTTATTCTAAGCTTATTTTTGAATTCTAATCACATGGAGACGATTATATGTGTTAGGGTTGTCATAAAAGTAAACCAAATGTCATTTCTTACCAAACTCATTCCACAACATTCACACATTTGAATCAAACTTGTAAAACGAACTGTGTATGCTTGTATTCTACTTTTAAGCTTATTCTTTGATTCTAAGCTTATTTTTGCATTCTAATGACATGGAGACGATTGTATGCGTTAAGGTTGTTGTAAAAGTGAACCAAATGTCATTTCTAACCACACTCATTCCACAACATTCACAAATTTGAATCAAACTTGTAAAACGAACTGTGCATGCTTGTATTCTACTTTTAAGCTTATTTTTTTATTCTAAGCTTATTTTTGAATTCTAATGACATGGAGACGATTATATGTGTTAGGGTTGTCATAAAAGTAAACCAAATGTCATTTCTAACCACATTGATTCCACAACATTCACACATTTGAATCAAACATGTAAAACGAACTGTGCATGCTTGTATTCTACTTTTAAGCTTATTTTTTTATTCTAAGCTTATTTTTGAATTCTAATGACATGGAGACGATTATATGCGTTAGGGTTGTCTTAAAAGTAAACCAAATGTTATTTCTTACCACACTCATTCCACAACATTCACACATTTGATCAAACTTGTAAAACAAATTGTGCATGCTAGTATTCTACTTTTAAGCTTATTCTTTGATTCTAAGCTTATTTTTGAATTCTAATGATATAGAGACGATTATATGTGTTAGGGTTGTCATAAAAGTAATCCAAATTTGATTTCTAACACATTCATTCCACAACATTCACACATTTGAATCAAACTTGTAAAACAAACTGTGCATGCTAGTATTCTACTTTTAAGCTTATTCTTTGATTCTAATCTTATTTTTGAATCCTAATGACATGGAGACGATTATATGGGTTAGGGTTGTCATAAAAGTAAACCAAATGTCATTTTTAACCACACTCATTCCACAACATTCACACATTTGAATCAAACTTGTAAAACGAACAGTGCAGGCTTGTATTCTACTTTTAAGCTTATTTTTTTATTCTAAGCTTATTTTTGAATTCTAATTACATGGAGACGATTATATGTGTTAGGGTTGTCATAAAAGTAAACCAAATGTCATTTCTTACCAAACTCATTCCACAACATTCACACATTTGAATCAAACTGGTAAAACGGACTGTGCATGCTTGTATTCTACTTTTAAGCTTATTTTTTTATTCTAAGCTTATTTTGGAATTCTAATGACCTGGAGACGATTATATGTGTTAGGGTTGTCATAAAAGTACACCAAATGTCATTTCTTACCACACTCATTCCAGAACATTCACACATTTGAATCAAACATGTAAAACGAACTGTGCATGCTTGTATTCTACTTTTAAGCTTATTTTTTTATTCTAAGCTTATTTTGGAATTCTAATGACCTGGAGACGATTATATGTGTTAGGGTTGTCATAAAAGTACACCAAATGTCATTTCTTACCACACTCATTCCAGAACATTCACACATTTGAATCAAACTTGTTAAACGAAATGTGCATGCTAGTATTCTACTTTTAAGCTTATTCTTTGATTCTAAGCTTATTTTTGAATTCTAATGACATGGAGACGATTATATGTGTTAGGGTTGTCATAAAAGTAATCCAAATGTGATTTCTAACCACATTCATTCCACAACATTCACACATTTGAATCAAACTTGTAAAACAAACTGTGCATGCTAGTATTCTACTTTTAAGCTTATTCTTTGATTCTAATCTTATTTTTGAATTCTAATGACATGGAGACGATTATATGGGTTAGGGTTGTCATAAAAGTAAACCAAATGTCATTTTTAACCACACTCATTCCACAACATTCACACATTTGAATCAAACTTGTAAAACGAACAGTGCAGGCTTGTATTCTGCTTTTAAGCTTATTTTTTTATTCTAAGCTTATTTTTGAATTCTAATCACATGGAGACGATTATATGTGTTAGGGTTGTCATAAAAGTAAACCAAATGTCATTTCTTACCAAACTCATTCCACAACATTCACACATTTGAATCAAACTTGTAAAACGAACTGTGTATGCTTGTATTCTACTTTTAAGCTTATTCTTTGATTCTAAGCTTATTTTTGCATTCTAATGACATGGAGACGATTGTATGCGTTAAGGTTGTTGTAAAAGTGAACCAAATGTCATTTCTAACCACACTCATTCCACAACATTCACAAATTTGAATCAAACTTGTAAAACGAACTGTGCATGCTTGTATTCTACTTTTAAGCTTATTTTTTTATTCTAAGCTTATTTTTGAATTCTAATGACATGGAGACGATTATATGTGTTAGGGTTGTCATAAAAGTAAACCAAATGTCATTTCTAACCACATTGATTCCACAACATTCACACATTTGAATCAAACTTGTAAAACGAACTGTGCATGCTTGTATTCTACTTTTAAGCTTATTTTTTGATTCTAAGCTTATTTTTGAATTCTAATGACCTGGAGACGATTATATGTGTTAGGGTTGTCATAAAAGTACACCAAATGTCATTTCTTACCACACTCATTCCACAACATTCACACATTTGAATCAAACTTGTAAAACGAACAGTGCATGCTAGTATTCTACTTTTAAGCTTGTTCTTTGATTCTAAGCTTATTTTTGAATTCTAATGACATAGAGACGATTATTTGTGTTAGGGTTGTCATAAAAGTAATCCAAATGTGATTTCTAACCACATTCATTCCACAACATTCACACATTTGAATCAAACTTGTAAAACAAACTGTGCATGCTAGTATTCTACTTTTAAGCTTATTCTTTGATTCTAATCTTATTTTTGAATTCTAATGACATGGAGACGATTATATGGGTTAGGGTTGTCATAAAAGTAAACCAAATGTCATTTTTAACCACACTCATTCCACAACATTCACACATTTGAAACAAACTTGTAAAACGAACAGTGCAGGCTTGTATTCTACTTTTAAGCTTATTTTTTGATTCTAAGCTTATTTTTGAATTCTAATGACCTGGAGACGATTATATGTGTTAGGGTTGTCATAAAAGTACACCAAATGTCATTTCTTACCACACTCATTCCACAACATTCACACATTTGAATCAAACTTGTAAAACGAACAGTGCATGCTAGTATTCTACTTTTAAGCTTGTTCTTTGATTCTAAGCTTATTTTTGAATTCTAATGACATAGAGACGATTATTTGTGTTAGGGTTGTCATAAAAGTAATCCAAATGTGATTTCTAACCACATTCATTCCACAACATTCACACATTTGAATCAAACTTGTAAAACAAACTGTGCATGCTAGTATTCAACTTTTAAGCTTATTCTTTGATTCTAATCTTATTTTTGAATTCTAATGACATGGAGACGATTATATGGGTTAGGGTTGTCATAAAAGTAAACCAAATGTCATTTTTAACCACACTCATTCCACAACATTCACACATTTGAAACAAACTTGTAAAACGAACAGTGCAGGCTTGTATTCTACTTTTAAGCTTATTTTTTTATTCTAAGCTTATTTTTGAATTCTAATGACCTGGAGACGATTATATGTGTTAGGGTTGTCATAAAAGTACACCAAATGTCATTTCTTACCACACTCATTCCACAACATTCACACATTTGAATCAAACTTGTAAAACGAACAGTGCATGCTAGTATTCTACTTTTAAGCTTATTCTTTGATTCTCAGCTTATTTTTGAATTCTAATGACATGGCGACGATTATATGTATTAGGGTTGTCATAAAAGTAATCCAAATGTGATTTCTTACCACACTCATTCCACAATATTCACACATTTGAATCAAACTAGTATAACAAACTGTGCAGGCTAGTATTCTACTTTTAAGCTTATTCTTTGATTCTAATCTTATTTTTAATTTCTAATGACATGGAGACGATTATATGGGTTTGGGTTGTCATAAAAGTAAACCAAATGTCATTTTTAACCACACTCATTCCACAACATTCACACATTTGAATCAAACTTGTAAAACGAACTGTGCATGGTAGTTTTCTACTTTTAAGCTTATTCTTTAATTTTATGCTTATTTTTGCATTCTTATGACATGGAGACGAGTATATGCGTTAAGGTTGTTGTAAAAGTGAACCAAATGTCATTTCTAACCACACTGATTCCACAACATTCACACATTTGAATCAAACTTGTAAAACGAACTGTGCAGGCTTGTATTCTACTTTTAAGCTTATTCTTTGATTCTAAGCTTATTTTTGAATTCTAATGACGTGGAGACGATTATATGTGTTAGGGTTGTCATAAAAGTAAACCAAATGTCATTTCTTACCAAACTCATTCCACAACATTCACACATTTGAATCCAACATGTAAAACGAACTGTGCATGCTTGTATTCTACTTTTAAGTTTATTCTTTGATTCTAAGCTTATTTTTGAATTCTAATGGCATGGAGACGATTATATGTGTTAGGGTTGTCATAAAAGTAAACCAAATGTGATTTCTTACCACACTCATTCCACAACATTCACACATTTGAATCAAACTTGTAAAACGAACTGTGCATGCTAGTATTCTACTTTTAAGCTTATTCTTTGATTCTAAGCTTATTTTTGCATTCTAATGACATGGAGACGATTGTATGCGTTAAGGTTGTTGTAAAAGTGAACCAAATGTCATTTCTAACCACACTCATTCCACAACATTCACACATTTGAATCAAACTTGTAAAACGAACTGTGCCTGCTAGTATTCTACTTTTAAGCTTATTCTTTGATTCTAAGCTTACTTTTGAATTCTAATGACATGGAGACGATTATATGTGTTAGGGTTGTCATAAAAGTAAACCAAATGTCATTTCTAACCACACTCATTCCACAACATTCACACATTTGAATCAAACTTGTAAAACGAACTGTGCAGGCTTGTATTCTACTTTTAAGCTTATTCTTTGATTCTAAGCTTATTTTTGAATTCTAATGGCATGGAGACGATTATATGTGTTAGGGTTGTCATAAAAGTAAACCAAATGTCATTTCTTACCAAACTCATTCCACAACATTCACACATTTGAATCCAACATGTAAAACGAACTGTGCATGCTTGTATTCTACTTTTAAGCTTATTTTTTTATTCTAAGCTTATTTTTGAATTCTAATGACATGGAGACGATTATATGCGTTAGGGTTGTCTTAAAAGTAAACCAAATGTTATTTCTTACCACACTCATTCCACAACATTCACATATTTGATCAAACTTGTAAAACAAATTGTGCATGCTAGTATTCTACTTTTAAGCTTATTCTTTGATTCTAAGCTTATTTTTGAATTCTAATGATATGGAGACGATTATATGTGTTAGGGTTGTCATAAAAGTAATCCAAATGTGATTTCTAACACATTCATTCCACAACATTCACACATTTGAATCAAACTTGTAAAACAAACTGTGCATGCTAGTATTCTACTTTTAAGCTTATTCTTTGATTCTAATCTTATTTTTGAATTCTAATGACATGGAGACGATTATATGGGTTAGGGTTGTCATAAAAGTAAACCAAATGTCATTTTTAACCACACTCATTCCACAACATTCACACATTTGAATCAAACTTGTAAAACGAACAGTGCAGGCTTGTATTCTACTTTTAAGCTTATTTTTTTATTCTAAGCTTATTTTTGAATTCTAATTACATGGAGACGATTATATGTGTTAGGGTTGTCATAAAAGTAAACCAAATGTCATTTCTTACCAAACTCATTCCACAACATTCACACATTTGAATCAAACTGGTAAAACGGACTGTGCATGCTTGTATTCTACTTTTAAGCTTATTTTTTGATTTTAAGCTTATTTTTGAATTCTAATGACATGGAGACGATTATATGTGTTAGGGTTGTCATAAAAGTACACCAAATGCCATTTCTTACCACACTCATTCCACAACATTCACACATTTGAATCAAACTTGTAAAACGAACAGTGCAGGCTTGTATTCTACTTTTAAGCTTATTCTTTGATTCTAAGCTTATTTTTGAATTCTAATGACATGGAGACGATTATATGTGTTAGGGTTGTCATAAAAGTAATCCAAATGTGATTTCTAACCACATTCATTCCACAACATTCACACATTTGAATCAAACTTGTAAAACAAACTGTGCATGCTAGTATTCTACTTTTAAGCTTATTTTTTGATTTTAAGCTTATTTTTGAATTCTAATGACATGGAGACGATTATATGTGTTAGGGTTGTCATAAAAGTAATCCAAATGTGATTTCTAACCACATTCATTCCACAACATTCACACATTTGAATCAAACTTGTAAAACAAACTGTGCATGCTAGTATTCTACTTTTAAGCTTATTCTTTGATTCTAATCTTATTTTTGAATTCTAATGACATGCAGACGATTATATGGGTTAGGGTTGTCATAAAAGTAAACCAAATGTCATTTTTAACCACACTCTTTCCACAACATTCACACATTTGAATCAAACTTGTAAAACGAACAGTGCAGGCTTGTATTCTACTTTTAAGCTTATTCTTTGATTCTAAGCTTATTTTTGAATTCTAATGGCATGGAGACGATTATATGTGTTAGGGTTGTCATAAAAGTAAACCAAATGTCATTTCTAACCACACTCATTCCACAACATTCACACATTTGAATCAAACTTGTAAAACGAACAGTGCAGGCTTGTATTCTACTTTTAAGCTTATTTTTTTTATTCTAAGCTTATTTTGGAATTCTAATGACCTGGAGACGATTATATGTGTTAGGGTTGTCATAAAAGTACACCAAATGTCATTTCTTACCACACTCATTCCAGACATTCACACATTTGAATCAAACTTGTAAAACGAACTGTGCATGCTAGTATTCTACTTTTAAGCTTATTCTTTAATTTTATGCTTATTTTTGCATTCTTATGACATGGAGACGAGTATATGCGTTAAGGTTGTTGTAAAAATGAACCAAATGTCATTTCTAACCACACTGATTCCACAACATTCACACATTTGAATCAAACTTGTAAAACGAACTGTGCAGGCTTGTATTCTACTTTTAAGCTTATTCTTTGATTCTAAGCTTATTTTTGAATTCTAATGACGTGGAAATTATTATATGTGTTAGGGTTGTCATAAAAGTAAACCAAATGTCATTTCTTACCAAACTCATTCCACAACATTCACACATTTGAATCAAACATGTAAAACGAACTGTGCATGCTTGTATTCTACTTTTAAGCTTATTTTTTTATTCTAAGCTTATTTTGGAATTCTAATGACCTGGAGACGATTATATGTGTTAGGGTTGTCATAAAAGTACACCAAATGTCATTTCTTACCACACTCATTCCAGAACCTTCACACATTTGAATCAAACTTGTAAAACGAACTGTGCATGCTAGTATTCTACTTTTAAGCTTATTCTTTGATTCTAAGCTTATTTTTGAATTCTAATGACATGGAGACGATTATATGTGTTAGGGTTGTCATAAAAGTAATCCAAATGTGATTTCTAACCACATTCATTCCACAACATTCACACATTTGAATCAAACTTGTAAAACAAACTGTGCATGCTAGTATTCTACTTTTAAGCTTATTCTTTGATTCTAATCTTATTTTTGAATTCTAATGACATGGAGACGATTATATGGGTTAGGGTTGTCATAAAAGTAAACCAAATGTCATTTTTAACCACACTCATTCCACAACATTCACACATTTGAATCAAACTTGTAAAACGAACAGTGCAGGCTTGTATTCTACTTTTAAGCTTATTCTTTGATTCTAAGCTTATTTTTGAATTCTAATGACATGGAGACGATTATATGTGTTAGGGTTGTCATAAAAGTAATCCAAATGTGATTTCTAACCACATTCATTCCACAACATTCACACATTTGAATCAAACTTGTAAAACAAACTGTGCATGCTAGTATTCTACTTTTAAGCTTATTTTTTGATTTTAAGCTTATTTTTGAATTCTAATGACATGGAGACGATTATATGTGTTAGGGTTGTCATAAAAGTAATCCAAATGTGATTTCTAACCACATTCATTCCACAACATTCACACATTTGAATCAAACTTGTAAAACAAACTGTGCATGCTAGTATTCTACTTTTAAGCTTATTCTTTGATTCTAATCTTATTTTTGAATTCTAATGACATGCAGACGATTATATGGGTTAGGGTTGTCATAAAAGTAAACCAAATGTCATTTTTAACCACACTCTTTCCACAACATTCACACATTTGAATCAAACTTGTAAAACGAACAGTGCAGGCTTGTATTCTACTTTTAAGCTTATTCTTTGATTCTAAGCTTATTTTTGAATTCTAATGGCATGGAGACGATTATATGTGTTAGGGTTGTCATAAAAGTAAACCAAATGTCATTTCTAACCACACTCATTCCACAACATTCACACATTTGAATCAAACTTGTAAAACGAACAGTGCAGGCTTGTATTCTACTTTTAAGCTTATTTTTTTTATTCTAAGCTTATTTTGGAATTCTAATGACCTGGAGACGATTATATGTGTTAGGGTTGTCATAAAAGTACACCAAATGTCATTTCTTACCACACTCATTCCAGACATTCACACATTTGAATCAAACTTGTAAAACGAACTGTGCATGCTAGTATTCTACTTTTAAGCTTATTCTTTAATTTTATGCTTATTTTTGCATTCTTATGACATGGAGACGAGTATATGCGTTAAGGTTGTTGTAAAAATGAACCAAATGTCATTTCTAACCACACTGATTCCACAACATTCACACATTTGAATCAAACTTGTAAAACGAACTGTGCAGGCTTGTATTCTACTTTTAAGCTTATTCTTTGATTCTAAGCTTATTTTTGAATTCTAATGACGTGGAAATTATTATATGTGTTAGGGTTGTCATAAAAGTAAACCAAATGTCATTTCTTACCAAACTCATTCCACAACATTCACACATTTGAATCAAACATGTAAAACGAACTGTGCATGCTTGTATTCTACTTTTAAGCTTATTTTTTTATTCTAAGCTTATTTTGGAATTCTAATGACCTGGAGACGATTATATGTGTTAGGGTTGTCATAAAAGTACACCAAATGTCATTTCTTACCACACTCATTCCAGAACCTTCACACATTTGAATCAAACTTGTAAAACGAACTGTGCATGCTAGTATTCTACTTTTAAGCTTATTCTTTGATTCTAAGCTTATTTTTGAATTCTAATGACATGGAGACGATTATATGTGTTAGGGTTGTCATAAAAGTAATCCAAATGTGATTTCTAACCACATTCATTCCACAACATTCACACATTTGAATCAAACTTGTAAAACAAACTGTGCATGCTAGTATTCTACTTTTAAGCTTATTCTTTGATTCTAATCTTATTTTTGAATTCTAATGACATGGAGACGATTATATGGGTTAGGGTTGTCATAAAAGTAAACCAAATGTCATTTTTAACCACACTCATTCCACAACATTCACACATTTGAATCAAACTTGTAAAACGAACAGTGCAGGCTTGTATTCTACTTTTAAGCTTATTTTTTTATTCTAAGCTTATTTTTGAATTCTAATGACATGGAGACGATTATATGTGTTAGGGTTGTCATAAAAGTAAACCAAATGTCATTTCTTACCAAACTCATTCCACAACATTCACACATTTGAATCAAACTGGTAAAACGGACTGTGCATGCTTGTATTCTACTTTTAAGCTTATTTTTTTATTTTAAGCTTATTTTTGAATTCTAATGACATGGAGACGATTATATGTGTTAGGGTTGTCATAAAAGTAATCCAAATGTGATTTCTAACCACATTCATTCCACAACATTCACACATTTGAATCAAACTTGTAAAACAAACTGTGCATGCTAGTATTCTACTTTTAAGCTTATTCTTTGATTCTAATCTTATTTTTGAATTCTAATGACATGCAGACGATTATATAGGTTAGGGTTGACATAAAAGTAAACCAAATGTCATTTTTAACCACACTCTTTCCACAACATTCACACATTTGAATCAAACTTGTAAAACGAACAGTGCAGGCTTGTATTCTACTTTTAAGCTTATTCTTTGATTCTAAGCTTATTTTTGAATTCTAATGGCATGGAGACGATTATATGTGTTAGGGTTGTCATAAAAGTAAACCAAATGTCATTTCTAACAACACTCATTCCACAACATTCACACATTTGAATCAATATTGTAAAACGAACTATGCATGCTAGTATTCTACTAATAAGCTTATTCTTTGATTCTAAGCTTATTTTTGCATTCTAATGACATGGAGACGATTGTATGCGTTAAGGTTGTTGTAAAAGTGAACCAAATGTCATTTCTAACCATTCTCATTCCACAACATTCATAAATTTGAATCAAACTTGTAAAACGAATTGTGCATGCTTGTATTCTACTTTTAAGCTTATTTTTTTATTCTAAGCTTATTTTTGAATTCTAATGACATGGAGACGATTATATGTGTTAGGGTTGTCATAAAAGTAAACCAAATGTTATTTCTTACCACACTCATTCCACAACATTCACACATTTTAATCAAACTTGTAAAACAAACTGTGCATGCTAGTATTCTACTTTTAAGTTTATTCTTTGATTCTAAGCTTATTTTTGAATTCTAATGACATGGAGACGATTATATGTGTTAGGGTTGTCATAAAAGTAAACCAAATGTCATTTTTACCCAAACTCATTCCACAACATTCACACATTTGAATCAAACTTGTAAAACGAACTGTGCATGCTTGTATTCTACTTTTAAGCTTATTTTTTGATTCTAAGCTTATTTTTGAATTCTAATGACCTGGAGACGATTATATGTGTTAGGGTTGTCATAAAAGTACACCAAATGTCATTTCTTACCACACTCATTCCACAACATTCACACATTTGAATCAAACTTGTAAAACGAACAGTGCATGCTAGTATTCTACTTTTAAGCTTATTCTTTGATTCTAAGCTTATTTTTGAATTCTAATGACATAGAGATGATAATATGTGTTAGGGTTGTCATAAAAGTAATCCAAATGTGATTTCTAACCACAGTCATTCCACAACATTCACACATTTGAATCAAACTTGTAAAACAAACTGTGCATGCTAGTATTCTACTTTTAAGCTTATTTTTTTATTCTAAGCTTATTTTTGAATTCTAATGACATGGAGACGATTATATGTGTTAGGGTTGTCATAAAAGTAAACCAAATGTCATTTTTAACCACACTCATTCCACAACATTCACACATTTGAATCAAACTTGTAAAACGAACAGTGCAGGCTTGTATTCTACTTTTAAGCTTATTTTTTTATTCTAAGCTTATTTTTGAATTCTAATCACATGGAGACGATTATATGTGTTAGGGTTGTCATAAAAGTAAACCAAATGTCATTTCTTACCAAACTCATTCCACAACATTCACACATTTGAATCAAACTTGTAAAACGAACAGTGTATGCTTGTATTCTACTTTTAAGCTTATTCTTTGATTCTAAGCTTATTTTTGCATTCTAATGACATGGAGACGACAATATGCGTTAAGGTTGTTATAAAAGTGAACCAAATGTCATTTCTAACCACACTCATTCCACAACATTCACAAATTTGAATCAAACTTGTAAAACGAACTGTGCATGCTTGTATTCTACTTTTAAGCTTATTTTTTTATTCTAAGCTTATTTTTGAATTCTAATGACATGGAGACGATTATATGTGTTAGGGTTGTCATAAAAGTAAACCAAATGTCATTTCTAACCACACTGATTCCACAACATTCACACATTTGAATCAAACTTGTAAAACGAACTGTGCAGGCTTGTATTCTACTTTTAAGGTTATTTTTTTATTCTAAGCTTATTTTGGAATTCTAATGACCTGGAGACGATTATATGTGTTAGGGTTGTCATAAAAGTAAACCAAATGTCATTTCTTACCAAACTCATTCCACAACATTCACACATTTGAATCAAACTGGTAAAACGGACTGTGCATGCTTGTATTCTACTTTTAAGCTTATTTTTTGATTTTAAGCTTATATTTGAATTCTAATGACATGGAGACGATTATATGTGTTAGGGTTGTCATAAAAGTACACCAAATGTCATTTCTTACCACACTCATTCCACAACATTCACACATTTGAATCAAACTTGTAAAACGAACTTTGCATGCTAGTATTCTACTTTTAAGCTTATTCTTTGATTCTAAGCTTATTTTTGAATTCTAATGACATGGCGACAATTATATGTGTTAGGGTTGTCATAAAAGTAATCCAAATGTGATTTCTTACCACACTCATTCCACAACATTCACACATTTGAATCAAACTTGTAAAACAAACTGTGCATGCTAGTATTCTACTTTTAAGCTTATTCTTTGATTCTAATCTTATTTTTGAATTCTAATGACATGCAGACGATTATATGGGTTAGGGTTGTCATAAAAGTAAACCAAATGTCATTTTTAACCACACTCTTTCCACAACATTCACACATTTGAATCAAACTTGTAAAACGAACAGTGCATGCTAGTACTCTACTTTTAAGTTTATTCTTTGATTCTAAGCTTATTTTTGAATTCTAATGACATGGAGATGATTATATGGGTTAGGGTTGTCATAAAAGTAAACCAAATGTCATTTTTAACCACACTCATTCCACAACATTCACACATTTGAATCAAACTTGTAAAACGAACTGTGCATGCTTGTATTCTACTTTTAAGCTTATTTTTTGATTCTAAGCTTATTTTTGAATTCTAATGACCTGGAGACGATTTTATGTGTTAGGGTTGTCATAAAAGTACACCAAATGTCATTTTTAACCACACTCATTCCACAACATTCACACATTTGAATCAAACTTGTAAAACGAACTGTGCATGCTAGTATTCTACTTTTAAGCTTATTCTTTGATTCTAAGCTTATTTTTGAATTCTAATGACATGGCGACGATTATATGTGTTAGGGTTGTCATAAAAGTAATCCAAATGTGATTTCTTACCACACTCATTCCACAACATTCACACATTTGAATCAAACTTGTAAAACAAACTGTGCATGCTAGTATTCTACTTTTAAGCTTATTCTTTGATTCTAATCTTATTTTTGAATTCTAATGACATGCAGACGATTATATGGGTTAGGGTTGTCATAAAAGTAAACCAAATGTCATTTTTAACCACACTGATTCCACAACATTCACACATTTGAATCAAACTTGTAAAACGAACTGTGCAGGCTTGTATTCTACTTTTAAGGTTATTTTTTTATTCTAAGCTTATTTTGGAATTCTAATGACCTGGAGACGATTATATGTGTTAGGGTTGTCATAAAAGTAAACCAAATGTCATTTCTTACCAAACTCATTCCACAACATTCACACATTTGAATCAAACTGGTAAAACGGACTGTGCATGCTTGTATTCTACTTTTAAGCTTATTTTTTGATTTTAAGCTTATTTTTGAATTCTAATGACATGGAGACGATTATATGTGTTAGGGTTGTCATAAAAGTACACCAAATGTCATTTCTTACCACACTCATTCCACAACATTCACACATTTGAATCAAACTTGTAAAACGAACTGTGCATGCTAGTATTCTACTTTTAAGCTTATTCTTTGATTCTAAGCTTATTTTTGAATTCTAATGACATGGCGACGATTATATGTGTTAGGGTTGTCATAAAAGTAATCCAAATGTGATTTCTTACCACACTCATTCCACAACATTCACACATTTGAATCAAACTTGTAAAACAAACTGTGCATGCTAGTATTCTACTTTTAAGCTTATTCTTTGATTCTAATCTTATTTTTGAATTCTAATGACATGCAGACGATTATATGGGTTAGGGTTGTCATAAAAGTAAACCAAATGTCATTTTTAACCACACTCTTTCCACAACATTCACACATTTGAATCAAACTTGTAAAACGAACAGTGCATGCTAGTATTCTACTTTTAAGTTTATTCTTTGATTCTAAGCTTATTTTTGAATTCTAATGACATGGAGACGATTATATGGGTTAGGGTTGTCATAAAAGTAAACCAAATGTCATTTTTAACCACACTCATTCCACAACATTCACACATTTGAATCAAACTTGTAAAACGAACAGTGCAGGCTTGTATTCTACTTTTAAGCTTATTCTTTGATTCGAATCTTATTTTTGAATTCTAATGACATGGAGACGATGATATGTGTTAGGGTTGTCATAAAAGTAAACCAAATGTTATTTCTTACCACAATCATTCCACAACATTCACACATTTGAATCAAACTTGTAAAACGAACTGTGCATTTGTATTCTACTTTTAAGCTTATTATTTTGATTCTAAGCTTATTTTTGATTTCTAATGACATGGAGACGATTATATGTGTTAGGATTGTCAGAAAAGTAAACCAAATGTCATTTTGTACCACACTCATTCCACAACTTTCACAAATTTGAATCAAACTTGTAAAACAAACTGTGCATGCTAGTATTCTACTTTTAAGCTTATTCTTTGATTCTAAGCTTATTTTTGAATTCTAATGACATGGAGACGATTATATGTGTTAGGGTTGTCATAAAAGTAAACCAAATGTCATTTCTAACCACACTCGTTCCACAACATTCACACATTTGAATCAAACTTGTAAAACGAACAGTGCAGGCTTGTATTCTACTTTTAAGCTTATTCTTTTATTCTAAGCTTAGTTTTGAATTCTAATGACATGGAGACGATTATATGTGTTAGGGTTGTCATAAAAGTAAACCAAATGTCATTTCTAACCACACTCATTCCACAACATTCACACATTTGAATCAAACTCGTAAAACGAACTGTGCATGCTAGTATTCTACTTTTAAGCTTATTCTTTGATTCTAAGCTTATTTTTGAATTCTAATGACATGGAGACGATTATATGTGTTAGGGTTGTCATAAAAGTAAACCAAATGTGATTTCTTACCACACTCATTCCACAACATTCACACATTTGAATCAAACTTGTAAAACGAACAGTGCAGGCTTGTATTCTACTTTTAAGCTTATTATTTGATGATAAGCTTATTTTTGAATTCTAATGACATGGAGACGATTATATGTGTTAGGGTCATAAAAGTAAACCAAATGTGATTTCTTACCACACTCATTCCACAACATTCACACATTTGAATCAAACTTGTAAAACGAACAGTGCAGGCTTGTATTCTACTTTTAAGCTTATTATTTGATTATAAGCTTATTTTTTGAATTCTAATGACATGGAGACGATTATATGTGTTAGGGTCATAAAATTAAACCAAATGTGATTTCTTACCACACTCATTCCACAACATTCACACATTTGAATCAAACTCGTAAAACGAACTGTGCATGCTAGTATTCTACTTTTAAGCTTATTCTTTGATTCTAAGCTTATTTTTGAATTCTAATGACATGGAGACGATTATATGTGTTAGGGTTGTCATAAAAGTAAACCAAATGTCATTTCTAACCACACTCATTCCACAACATTCACACATTTGAATCAAACTTGTAAAACGAACAGTGCAGGCTTGTATTCTACTTTTAAGCTTATTCTTTTATTCTAAGCTTAGTTTTGAATTCTAATGACATGGAGACGATTATATGTGTTAGGGTTGTCATAAAAGTAAACCAAATGTCATTTCTAACCACACTCATTCCACAACATTCACACATTTGTATCAAACTCGTAAAACGAACTGTGCATGCTAATATTCTACTTTTAAGCTTATTCTTTGATTCTAAGCTTATTTTTGAATTCTAATGACATGGAGACGATTATATGTGTTAGGGTTGTCATAAAAGTAAACCAAATGTCATTTCTTACCACACCCATTCCACAACATTCACACATTTGAATCAAACTCGTAAAACGAACTGTGCATGCTAGTATTCTACTTTTAAGCTTATTCTTTGATTCTAAGCTTATTTTTGAATTCTAATGACATGGAGACGATTATATGTGTTAGGGTTGTCATAAAAGTAAACCAAATGTGATTTCTTACCACACTCATTCCACAACATTCACATATTTGAATCAAACTTGTAAAACGAACTATGTAGGCTTGTATTCTACTTTTAAGCTTATTCTTGATTCTAAACTTATTTTTGAATTCTAATGACATGGAGACGATTATATGTGCTAGGGTTGACATAAAAGTAAACCAAATGCCAGTTCTTACCACACTCATTCCACAACATTCAAACATTTGAATCAAACTTGTAAAACGAACAGTGCAGGCTTGTATTCTACTTTTAAGTTTATTATTTGATTATAAGCTTATTTTTGAATTCTAATGACATGGAGACGATTATATGTGATAGGGTTGTCATAAAAGTAAACCAAATGTCATTTTTAACCACACTCATTCCACAACATTCACACATTTGAGTCAAACTTGTAAAACGAACTGTGCATGCTAGTATTCTACTTTTAAGCTTATTCTTTGATTCTAAGCTTATTTTTGCATTCTAATGACATGGAGACGAGTATATGTGTTAGGGTTGTCATAAAAAGTAAACCAAATGTCATTTCTTACCACACCCATTCCACAACATTCACACATTTGAATCAAACTTGTAAAACGAACTATGCATTTGTATTCTACTTTTAAGCTTATTCTTTTATTCTAAGAGTAGTTTTGAATTCTAATGACATGGAGACGATTATATGTGTTAGGGTTGTCATAAAAGTAAACCAAATGTCATTTCTAACCACACTCATTCCACAACATTCACACATTTGAATCAAACTCGTCAAACGAACTGTGCATGCTAGTATTCTACTTTTAAGCTTATTCTTTGATTCTAAGATTATTTTTGAATTCTAATGAAATGGAGACGATTATATGTGTTAGGGTTGTCATAAAAGTAAACCAAATGTCATTTCTTACCACACTCATTCCACAACATTCACAGATTTGAATCAAACTTGTAAAACGAACAGTGAAGGCTTGTATTCTACTTTTAAGCTTATTCTTTGATTCTAAGCTTATTTTTGAATTCTAATGACATGGAGACGATTATATGCGTTATGGTTGTTGTAAAAGTGAACCAAATGTCATTTCTAACCACACTCATTCCACAACATTCACAAATTGGAATCAAACTTGTGAAACGAACTGTCCATGCTTGTATTCTACTTTTAAGCTTATTTTTTGTTTCTAAGCTTATTTTTGAATTCTAATGACATGGAGACGATTATATGTGTTAGGGTTGTCATAAAAGTAAACCAAATGTCATTTCTTACCACACTCATTCCACAACATTCACACATTTGAATCAAACTTGTAAAACGAACAGTGCAGGTTTGTATTCTACTTTTAAGCTTATTCTTTGATTCTAAGCTTATTTTTGAATTCTAATGACATGGAGACGATTATATGCGTTAAGGTTGTTGTAAAATTAAACCAAATGTCATTTCTAACCACACTCATTCCACAACATTCACACATTTGAATCAAACTCGTAAAACGAACTGTGCATGCTAGTATTCTACTTTTAAGCTTATTCTTTGATTCTAAGCTTATTTTTGAATTCGAATGACATGGAGACGATTATATGTGTTAGGGTTGTCATAAAAGTAAACCAAATGTCATTTTTAACCACACTCATTCCACAACATTCACACATTTGAATCAAACTTGTAAAACGAACAGTGCAGGTTTGTACTCTACTTTTAAGCTTATTCTTTGATTCTAAGCTTATTTTTGAATTCTAATGACATGGAGACGATTATATGTGTTAGGGTTGTCATAAAAGTAAACCAAATTTGATTTCTTACCAAACTCATTCGACAACATTCACACATTTGAATCAAACTTGTAAAACAAACTGTGCATGCTAGTATTCTACTTTTAAGCTTATTCTTTGATTCTAAGCTTATTTTTGAATTCTAATGACATGGAGACGATTAAATGCGTTAAGGTTGTTGTAAAAGTGAACCAAATGTCATTTCTAACCACACTCATTCCACAACATTCACAGATTTGAATCAAACTTGTAAAACGAACAGTGAAGGCTTGTATTCTACTTTTAAGCTTATTATTTGATTATAAGCTTATTTTTGAATTCTAATGACATAGAGACGATTATATGTGCTAGGGTTGACATAAAAGTAAACCAAATGCCAGTTCTTACCACACTCATTCCACAACATTCACACATTTGAATCAAACTTGTAAAACGAACAGTGCATGCTTGTATTCTACTTTTAAGCTTATTTTTTGTTTCTAAGCTTATTTTTGAATTCTAATGACATGGAGACGATTATATGTGTTAGGGTTGTCATAAAAGTAAACCAAATGTCATTTCTAACCACACTCATTCCACAACATTGACACATTTGAATCAAACTCGTAAAACGAACTGTGCATGCTAGTATTCTACTTTTAAGCTTATTCTTTTATTCTAAGCTTATTTTTGAATTCGAATGACATGGAGACGATTATATGTGTTAGGGTTGTCATAAAAGTAAACCAAATGTCATTTTTAACCACACTCATTCCACAACATTCACACATTTGAATCAAACTTGTAAAACGAACAGTGCAGGTTTGTACTCTACTTTTAAGCTTATTCTTTGATTCTAAGCTTATTTTTGAATTCTAATGACATGGAGACGATTATATGTGTTAGGGTTGTCATAAAAGTAAACCAAATTTGATTTCTTACCAAACTCATTCGACAACATTCACACATTTGAATCAAACTTGTAAAACAAACTGTGCATGCTAGTATTCTACTTTTAAGCTTATTCTTTGATTCTAAGCTTATTTTTGAATTCGAATGACATGGAGACGATTATATGTGTTAGGGTTGTCATAAAAGTAAACCAAATGTCATTTTTAACCACACTCATTCCACAACATTCACACATTTGAATCAAACTTGTAAAACGAACAGTGCAGGCTTGTATTCTACTTTTAAGCTTATTCTTTGATTCTAAGCTTATTTTTGAATTCTAATGACATGGAGACGATTAAATGCGTTAAGGTTGTTGTAAAAGTGAACCAAATGTCATTTCTAACCACACTCATTCCACAACATTCACAGATTTGAATCAAACTTGTAAAACGAACAGTGAAGGCTTGTATTCTACTTTTAAGCTTATTTTTTGTTTCTAAGCTTATTTTTGAATTCTAATGACATGGAGACGATTATATGTGTTAGGGTTGTCATAAAAGTAAACCAAATGTCATTTCTTACCAAACTCATTCGACAACATTCACACATTTGAATCAAACTTGTAAAACAAACTGTGCATGCTAGTATTCTACTTTTAAGCTTATTCTTTGATTCTAAGCTTATTTTTGAATTCTAATGACATGGAGACGATTAAATGCGTTAAGGTTGTTGTAAAAGTGAACCAAATGTCATTTCTAACCACACTCATTCCACAACATTCACAGATTTGAATCAAACTCGTAAAACGAACTGTGCATGCTAGTATTCTACTTTTAAGCTTATTCTTTGATTCTAAGCTTATTTTTGAATTCTAATGACATGGAGACGATTATATGTGTTAGGGTTGTCATAAAAGTAAACCAAATGTGATTTCTTACCACACTCATTCCACAACATTCACATATTTGAATCAAACTTGTAAAACGAACTATGTAGGCTTGTATTCTACTTTTAAGCTTATTCTTGATTCTAAACTTATTTTTGAATTCTAATGACATGGAGACGATTATATGTGCTAGGGTTGACATAAAAGTAAACCAAATGCCAGTTCTTACCACACTCATTCCACAACATTCAAACATTTGAATCAAACTTGTAAAACGAACAGTGCAGGCTTGTATTCTACTTTTAAGTTTATTATTTGATTATAAGCTTATTTTTGAATTCTAATGACATGGAGACGATTATATGTGATAGGGTTGTCATAAAAGTAAACCAAATGTCATTTTTAACCACACTCATTCCACAACATTCACACATTTGAGTCAAACTTGTAAAACGAACTGTGCATGCTAGTATTCTACTTTTAAGCTTATTCTTTGATTCTAAGCTTATTTTTGCATTCTAATGACATGGAGACGAGTATATGTGTTAGGGTTGTCATAAAAAGTAAACCAAATGTCATTTCTTACCACACCCATTCCACAACATTCACACATTTGAATCAAACTTGTAAAACGAACTATGCATTTGTATTCTACTTTTAAGCTTATTCTTTTATTCTAAGAGTAGTTTTGAATTCTAATGACATGGAGACGATTATATGTGTTAGGGTTGTCATAAAAGTAAACCAAATGTCATTTCTAACCACACTCATTCCACAACATTCACACATTTGAATCAAACTCGTCAAACGAACTGTGCATGCTAGTATTCTACTTTTAAGCTTATTCTTTGATTCTAAGATTATTTTTGAATTCTAATGAAATGGAGACGATTATATGTGTTAGGGTTGTCATAAAAGTAAACCAAATGTCATTTCTTACCACACTCATTCCACAACATTCACAGATTTGAATCAAACTTGTAAAACGAACAGTGAAGGCTTGTATTCTACTTTTAAGCTTATTCTTTGATTCTAAGCTTATTTTTGAATTCTAATGACATGGAGACGATTATATGCGTTATGGTTGTTGTAAAAGTGAACCAAATGTCATTTCTAACCACACTCATTCCACAACATTCACAAATTGGAATCAAACTTGTGAAACGAACTGTCCATGCTTGTATTCTACTTTTAAGCTTATTTTTTGTTTCTAAGCTTATTTTTGAATTCTAATGACATGGAGACGATTATATGTGTTAGGGTTGTCATAAAAGTAAACCAAATGTCATTTCTTACCACACTCATTCCACAACATTCACACATTTGAATCAAACTTGTAAAACGAACAGTGCAGGTTTGTATTCTACTTTTAAGCTTATTCTTTGATTCTAAGCTTATTTTTGAATTCTAATGACATGGAGACGATTATATGCGTTAAGGTTGTTGTAAAATTAAACCAAATGTCATTTCTAACCACACTCATTCCACAACATTCACACATTTGAATCAAACTCGTAAAACGAACTGTGCATGCTAGTATTCTACTTTTAAGCTTATTCTTTGATTCTAAGCTTATTTTTGAATTCGAATGACATGGAGACGATTATATGTGTTAGGGTTGTCATAAAAGTAAACCAAATGTCATTTTTAACCACACTCATTCCACAACATTCACACATTTGAATCAAACTTGTAAAACGAACAGTGCAGGTTTGTACTCTACTTTTAAGCTTATTCTTTGATTCTAAGCTTATTTTTGAATTCTAATGACATGGAGACGATTATATGTGTTAGGGTTGTCATAAAAGTAAACCAAATTTGATTTCTTACCAAACTCATTCGACAACATTCACACATTTGAATCAAACTTGTAAAACAAACTGTGCATGCTAGTATTCTACTTTTAAGCTTATTCTTTGATTCTAAGCTTATTTTTGAATTCTAATGACATGGAGACGATTAAATGCGTTAAGGTTGTTGTAAAAGTGAACCAAATGTCATTTCTAACCACACTCATTCCACAACATTCACAGATTTGAATCAAACTTGTAAAACGAACAGTGAAGGCTTGTATTCTACTTTTAAGCTTATTATTTGATTATAAGCTTATTTTTGAATTCTAATGACATAGAGACGATTATATGTGCTAGGGTTGACATAAAAGTAAACCAAATGCCAGTTCTTACCACACTCATTCCACAACATTCACACATTTGAATCAAACTTGTAAAACGAACAGTGCATGCTTGTATTCTACTTTTAAGCTTATTTTTTGTTTCTAAGCTTATTTTTGAATTCTAATGACATGGAGACGATTATATGTGTTAGGGTTGTCATAAAAGTAAACCAAATGTCATTTCTAACCACACTCATTCCACAACATTGACACATTTGAATCAAACTCGTAAAACGAACTGTGCATGCTAGTATTCTACTTTTAAGCTTATTCTTTTATTCTAAGCTTATTTTTGAATTCGAATGACATGGAGACGATTATATGTGTTAGGGTTGTCATAAAAGTAAACCAAATGTCATTTTTAACCACACTCATTCCACAACATTCACACATTTGAATCAAACTTGTAAAACGAACAGTGCAGGTTTGTACTCTACTTTTAAGCTTATTCTTTGATTCTAAGCTTATTTTTGAATTCTAATGACATGGAGACGATTATATGTGTTAGGGTTGTCATAAAAGTAAACCAAATTTGATTTCTTACCAAACTCATTCGACAACATTCACACATTTGAATCAAACTTGTAAAACAAACTGTGCATGCTAGTATTCTACTTTTAAGCTTATTCTTTGATTCTAAGCTTATTTTTGAATTCGAATGACATGGAGACGATTATATGTGTTAGGGTTGTCATAAAAGTAAACCAAATGTCATTTTTAACCACACTCATTCCACAACATTCACACATTTGAATCAAACTTGTAAAACGAACAGTGCAGGCTTGTATTCTACTTTTAAGCTTATTCTTTGATTCTAAGCTTATTTTTGAATTCTAATGACATGGAGACGATTAAATGCGTTAAGGTTGTTGTAAAAGTGAACCAAATGTCATTTCTAACCACACTCATTCCACAACATTCACAGATTTGAATCAAACTTGTAAAACGAACAGTGAAGGCTTGTATTCTACTTTTAAGCTTATTTTTTGTTTCTAAGCTTATTTTTGAATTCTAATGACATGGAGACGATTATATGTGTTAGGGTTGTCATAAAAGTAAACCAAATGTCATTTCTTACCAAACTCATTCGACAACATTCACACATTTGAATCAAACTTGTAAAACAAACTGTGCATGCTAGTATTCTACTTTTAAGCTTATTCTTTGATTCTAAGCTTATTTTTGAATTCTAATGACATGGAGACGATTAAATGCGTTAAGGTTGTTGTAAAAGTGAACCAAATGTCATTTCTAACCACACTCATTCCACAACATTCACAGATTTGAATCAAACTTGTAAAACGAACAGTGAAGGCTTGTATTCTACTTTTAAGCTTATTATTTGATTATAAGCTTATTTTTGAATTCTAATGACATAGAGACGATTATATGTGCTAGGGTTGACATAAAAGTAAACCAAATGCCAGTTCTTACCACACTCATTCCACAACATTCACACATTTGAATCAAACTTGTAAAACGAACAGTGCATGCTTGTATTCTACTTTTAAGCTTATTTTTTGTTTCTAAGCTTATTTTTGAATTCTAATGACATGGAGACGATTATATGTGTTAGGGTTGTCATAAAAGTAAACCAAATGTCATTTCTTACCACACTCATTCCACAACATTCACAGATTTGAATCAAACTTGTAAAACAAACTGTGTATGCTAGTATTCTACTTTTAAGCTTATTCTTTGATTCTAAGCTTAGTTTTGAATTCTAATGACATGGAGACGATTATATGTGTTAGGGTTGTCATAAAAGTAAACCAAATGTCATTTCTTACCACACTCATTCCACAACATTCACAGATTTGAATCAAACTTGTAAAACGAACAGTGAAGGCTTGTATTCTACTTTTAAGCTTATTATTTGATTATAAGCTTATTTTTGAATTCTAATGACATAGAGACGATTATATGTGCTAGGGTTGACATAAAAGTAAACCAAATGCCAGTTCTTACCACACCCATTCCACAACATTCACACATTTGAATCAAACTCGTAAAACGAACTGTGCATGCTAGTATTCTACTTTTAAGCTTATTCTTTGATTCTAAGCTTATTTTTGAATTCTAATGACATGGAGACGATTATATGTGTTAGGGTTGTCATAAAAGTAAACCAAATGTGATTTCTTACCACACTCATTCCACAACATTCACATATTTGAATCAAACTTGTAAAACGAACTGTGTAGGCTTGTATTCTACTTTTAAGCTTATTCTTGATTCTAAGCTTATTTTTGAATTCTAATGACATGGAGACGATTATATGTGCTAGGGTTGACATAAAAGTAAACCAAATGCCAGTTCTTACCACACTCATTCCACAACATTCAAACATTTGAATCAAACTTGTAAAACGAACAGTGCAGGCTTGTATTCTACTTTTAAGTTTATTATTTGATTATAAGCTTATTTTTGAATTCTAATGACATGGAGACGATTATATGTGATAGGGTTGTCATAAAAGTAAACCAAATGTCATTTTTAACCACACTCATTCCACAACATTCACACATTTGAATCAAACTTGTAAAACGAACTGTGCATGCTAGTATTCTACTTTTAAGCTTATTCTTTGATTCTAAGCTTATTTTTGCATTCTAATGACATGGAGACGAGTATATGTGTTAGGGTTGTCATAAAAAGTAAACCAAATGTCATTTCTTACCACACCCATTCCACAACATTCACACATTTGAATCAAACTTGTAAAACGAACTATGCATTTGTATTCTACTTTTAAGCTTATTCTTTTATTCTAAGAGTAGTTTTGAATTCTAATGACATGGAGACGATTATATGTGTTAGGGTTGTCATAAAAGTAAACCAAATGTCATTTCTAACCACACTCATTCCACAACATTCACACATTTGAATCAAACTCGTCAAACGAACTGTGCATGCTAGTATTCTACTTTTAAGCTTATTCTTTGATTCTAAGCTTATTTTTGAATTCTAATGAAATGGAGACGATTATATGTGTTAGGGTTGTCATAAAAGTAAACCAAATGTCATTTCTTACCACACTCATTCCACAACATTCACAGATTTGAATCAAACTTGTAAAACGAACAGTGAAGGCTTGTATTCTACTTTTAAGCTTATTCTTTGATTCTAAGCTTATTTTTGAATTCTAATGACATGGAGACGATTATATGCGTCATGGTTGTTGTAAAAGTGAACCAAATGTCATTTCTAACCACACTCATTCCACAACATTCACAAATTTGAATCAAACTTGTGAAACGAACTGTCCATGCTTGTATTCTACTTTTAAGCTTATTTTTTGTTTCTAAGCTTATTTTTGAATTCTAATGACATGGAGACGATTATATGTGTTAGGGTTGTCATAAAAGTAAACCAAATGTCATTTCTTACCACACTCATTCCACAACATTCACACATTTGAATCAAACTTGTAAAACGAACAGTGCAGGTTTGTATTCTACTTTTAAGCTTATTCTTTGATTCTAAGCTTATTTTTGAATTCTAATGACATGGAGACGATTATATGCGTTAAGGTTGTTGTAAAATTAAACCAAATGTCATTTCTAACCACACTCATTCCACAACATTCACACATTTGAATCAAACTCGTGAAACGAACTGTGCATGCTAGTATTCTACTTTTAAGCTTATTCTTTGATTCTAAGCTTATTTTTGAATTCGAATGACATGGAGACGATTATATGTGTTAGGGTTGTCATAAAAGTAAACCAAATGTCATTTTTAACCACACTCATTCCACAACATTCACACATTTGAATCAAACTTGTAAAACGAACAGTGCAGGTTTGTACTCTACTTTTAAGCTTATTCTTTGATTCTAAGCTTATTTTTGAATTCTAATGACATGGAGACGATTATATGTGTTAGGGTTGTCATAAAAGTAAACCAAATTTGATTTCTTACCAAACTCATTCGACAACATTCACACATTTGAATCAAACTTGTAAAACAAACTGTGCATGCTAGTATTCTACTTTTAAGCTTATTCTTTGATTCTAAGCTTATTTTTGAATTCGAATGACATGGAGACGATTATATGTGTTAGGGTTGTCATAAAAGTAAACCAAATGTCATTTTTAACCACACTCATTCCACAACATTCACACATTTGAATCAAACTTGTAAAACGAACAGTGCAGGCTTGTATTCTACTTTTAAGCTTATTCTTTGATTCTAAGCTTATTTTTGAATTCTAATGACATGGAGACGATTAAATGCGTTAAGGTTGTTGTAAAAGTGAACCAAATGTCATTTCTAACCACACTCATTCCACAACATTCACAGATTTGAATCAAACTTGTAAAACGAACAGTGAAGGCTTGTATTCTACTTTTAAGCTTATTATTTGATTATAAGCTTATTTTTGAATTCTAATGACATAGAGACGATTATATGTGCTAGGGTTGACATAAAAGTAAACCAAATGCCAGTTCTTACCACACTCATTCCACAACATTCACACATTTGAATCAAACTTGTAAAACGAACAGTGCATGCTTGTATTCTACTTTTAAGCTTATTTTTTGTTTCTAAGCTTATTTTTGAATTCTAATGACATGGAGACGATTATATGTGTTAGGGTTGTCATAAAAGTAAACCAAATGTCATTTCTTACCACACTCATTCCACAACATTCACAGATTTGAATCAAACTTGTAAAACAAACTGTGTATGCTAGTATTCTACTTTTAAGCTTATTCTTTGATTCTAAGCTTAGTTTTGAATTCTAATGACATGGAGACGATTATATGTGTTAGGGTTGTCATAAAAGTAAACCAAATGTCATTTCTTACCACACTCATTCCACAACATTCACAGATTTGAATCAAACTTGTAAAACGAACAGTGAAGGCTTGTATTCTACTTTTAAGCTTATTATTTGATTATAAGCTTATTTTTGAATTCTAATGACATAGAGACGATTATATGTGCTAGGGTTGACATAAAAGTAAACCAAATGCCAGTTCTTACCACACTCATTCCACAACATTCACACATTTGAATCAAACTTGTAAAACGAACAGTGCAGGCTTGTATTCTACTTTTAAGCTTATTATTTGATTATAAGCTTATTTTTGAATTCTAATGATATGGAGACGATTATATGTGTTAGGGTTGTCATAAAAGTAAACCAAATGTCATTTTTAACCACACTCATTCCACAACATTCACACATTTGAATCAAACTTGTAAAACGAACTGTGCATGCTAGTATTCTACTTTTAAGCTTATTCTTTGATTCTAAGCTTATTTTTGCATTCTAATAACATGGAGACGAGTATATGTGTTAGGGTTGTCATAAAAGTAAACCAAATGTCATTTCTTACCACACCCATTCCACAACATTCACACATTTGAATCAAACTTGTAAAACGAACTGTGCATTTGTATTCTTCTTTTAAGCTTATTCTTTTATTCTAAGCTTATTTTTGAATTCTAATGACATGGAGACGATTATATGCGTTAGGGTTGTCATAAAAGTAAACCAAATGTCATTTCTAACCACACTCATTCCACAACATTCACACATTTGAATCAAACTCGTAAAACGAACTGTGCATGCTAGTATTCTACTTTTAAGCTTATTCTTTGATTCTAAGCTTATTTTTGAATTCTAATGACATGGAGACGATTATATGTGTTAGGGTTGTCATAAAAGTAAACCAAATGTGATTTCTTACCACACTCATTCCACAACATTCACACATTTGAATCAAACTTGTAAAACGAACAGTGCAGGCTTGTATTCTACTTTTTAGCTTATTATTTGATTATAAGCTTATTTTTGAATTCTAATGACATGGAGACGATTATATGTGTTAGGGTTGTCATAAAAGTAAACCAAATGTCATTTCTAACCACACTCATTCCACAACATTCACACATTTGAATCAAACTCGTAAAACGAACTGTGCATGCTAGTATTCTACTTTTAAGCTTATTCTTTGATTCTAAGCTTATTTTTGAATTCTAATGACATGGAGACGATTATATGTGTTAGGGTTGTCATAAAAGTAAACCAAATGTCATTTTTAACCACACTCATTCCACAACATTCACACATTTGAATCAAACTTGTAAAACGAACTGTGCATGCCAGTATTCTACTTTTAAGCTTATTCTTTGTTTCTAAGCTTATTTTTGCATTCTAATGACATGGAGACGAGTATATATGTTAGGGTTGTCATAAAAGTAAACCAAATGTCATTTCTTACCACACCCATTCCACAACATTCACACATTTGAATCAAACTTGTAAAACGAACTGTGCATTTGTATTCTACTTTTAAGCTTATTCTTTTATTCTAAGCTTAGTTTTGAATTCTAATGATATGGAGACGATTATATGTGTTAGGGTTGTCATAAAAGTAAACCAAATGTCATTTCTAACCACACTCATTCCACAACATTCACACATTTGAATCAAACTCGTAAAACGAACTGTGCATGCTAGTATTCTACTTTTAAGCTTATTCTTTGATTCTAAGCTTATTTTTGAATTCTAATGACATGGAGACGATTATATGTGTTAGGGTTGTCATAAAAGTAAACCAAATGTGATTTCTTACCACACTCATTCCACAACATTCACACATTTGAATCAAACTTGTAAAACGAACAGTGCAGGCTTGTATTCTACATTTAAGCTTATTATTTGATTATAAGCTTATTTTTGAATTCTAATGACATGGAGACGATTATATGTGTTAGGGTTATCATAAAAGTAAACCAAATGTGATTTCTTACCACACTCATACCACAACATTCACACATTTGAATCAAACTTGTAAAACAAACTGTGTATGCTAGTATTCTACTTTTAAGCTTATTCTTTGATTCTAAGCTTAGTTTTGAATTCTAATGACATGGAGACAATAATATGTGTTAGGGTTGTCATAAATATAAATCAAATGTCATTTTTAACCACACTCATTCCACAACATTCACACATTTGAATCAAACTTGTAAACGAACAGTGCGGGCTTGGATTCTACTTTTAAGCTTATTCTTTGATTCTAAGCTTATTTTTGAATTCTAATGACATGGAGACGATTATATGCGTTAAGGTTGTTGTAAAAGTGAACCAAATGTCATTTCTAACCACACTCATTCCACAACATTCACAAATTTGAATCAAACTTGTAAAACGAACTGTGCATGCTTGTATTCTACTTTTAGGCTTATTTTTTGTTTCTAAGCTTATTTTTGAATTCTAAGGACATGGAGACGATTATATGTGTTAGGGTTGTCATAAAAGTAAACCAAATGTCATTTCTTACCATACTCATTCCACAACATTCACAGATTTGAATCAAACTTGTAAAACGAACAGTGAAGGCTTGTATTCTACTTTTAAGCTTATTATTTGATTATAAGCTTATTTTTGAATTCTAATGACATGGAGACGATTATATGTGCTAGGGTTGACATAAAAGTAAACCAAATGCCAGTTCTTACCACACTCATTCCACAACATTCACACATTTGAATCAAACTTGTAAAACGAACAGTGCAGGCTTGTATTCTACTTTTAAGCTTATTATTTGATTATAAGATTATTTTTGAATTCTAATGACATGGAGACGATTATATGTGTTAGGGTTGTCATAAAAGTAAACCAAATGTCATTTTTAACCACACTCATTCCACAACATTCACACATTTGAATCAAACTTGTAAAACGAACTGTGCATGCTAGTATTCTACTTTTAAGCTTATTCTTTGATTCTAAGCTTATTTTTGCATTCTAATGACATGGAGACGAGTATATGTGTTAGGGTTGTCATAAAAGTAAACCAAATGTCATTTCTTACCACACCCATTCCACAACATTCACACATTTGAATCAAACTTGTAAAACGAAATGTGTGGGCTTGTATTCTACTTTTAAGCTTATTCTTTTATTCTAAGCTTATTTTTGAATTCTAATGACATGGAGACGATTATATGCGTTAGGGTTGTCATAAAAGTAAACCAAATGTCATTTCTAACCACACTCATTCCACAACATTCACACATTTGAATCAAACTCGTAAAACGAACTGTGCATGCTAGTATTCTACTTTTAAGCTTATTCTTTGATTCTAAGCTTATTTTTGAATTCTAATGACATGGAGACGATTATATGTGTTAGGGTTGTCATAAAAGTAAACCAAATGTGATTTCTTACCACACTCATTCCACAACATTCACACATTTGAATCAAACTTGTAAAACGAACAGTGCAGGCTTGTATTCTACTTTTTAGCTTATTATTTGATTATAAGCTTATTTTTGAATTCTAATGACATGGAGACGATTATATGTGTTAGGGTTGTCATAAAAGTAAACCAAATGTCATTTCTAACCACACTCATTCCACAACATTCACACATTTGAATCAAACTCGTAAAACGAACTGTGCATGCTAGTATTCTACTTTTAAGCTTATTCTTTGATTCTAAGCTTATTTTTGAATTCTAATGACATGGAGACGATTATATGTGTTAGGGTTGTCATAAAAGTAAACCAAATGTCATTTTTAACCACACTCATTCCACAACATTCACACATTTGAATCAAACTTGTAAAACGAACTGTGCATGCCAGTATTCTACTTTTAAGCTTATTCTTTGTTTCTAAGCTTATTTTTGCATTCTAATGACATGGAGACGAGTATATATGTTAGGGTTGTCATAAAAGTAAACCAAATGTCATTTCTTACCACACCCATTCCACAACATTCACACATTTGAATCAAACTTGTAAAACGAACTGTGCATTTGTATTCTACTTTTAAGCTTATTCTTTTATTCTAAGCTTAGTTTTGAATTCTAATGATATGGAGACGATTATATGTGTTAGGGTTGTCATAAAAGTAAACCAAATGTCATTTCTAACCACACTCATTCCACAACATTCACACATTTGAATCAAACTCGTAAAACGAACTGTGCATGCTAGTATTCTACTTTTAAGCTTATTCTTTGATTCTAAGCTTATTTTTGAATTCTAATGACATGGAGACGATTATATGTGTTAGGGTTGTCATAAAAGTAAACCAAATGTGATTTCTTACCACACTCATTCCACAACATTCACACATTTGAATCAAACTTGTAAAACGAACAGTGCAGGCTTGTATTCTACATTTAAGCTTATTATTTGATTATAAGCTTATTTTTGAATTCTAATGACATGGAGACGATTATATGTGTTAGGGTTATCATAAAAGTAAACCAAATGTGATTTCTTACCACACTCATACCACAACATTCACACATTTGAATCAAACTTGTAAAACAAACTGTGTATGCTAGTATTCTACTTTTAAGCTTATTCTTTGATTCTAAGCTTAGTTTTGAATTCTAATGACATGGAGACAATAATATGTGTTAGGGTTGTCATAAATATAAATCAAATGTCATTTTTAACCACACTCATTCCACAACATTCACACATTTGAATCAAACTTGTAAACGAACAGTGCGGGCTTGGATTCTACTTTTAAGCTTATTCTTTGATTCTAAGCTTATTTTTGAATTCTAATGACATGGAGACGATTATATGCGTTAAAGTTGTTGTAAAAGTGAACCAAATGTCATTTCTAACCACACTCATTCCACAACATTCACAAATTTGAATCAAACTTGTAAAACGAACTGTGCATGCTTGTATTCTACTTTTAGGCTTATTTTTTGTTTCTAAGCTTATTTTTGAATTCTAAGGACATGGAGACGATTATATGTGTTAGGGTTGTCATAAAAGTAAACCAAATGTCATTTCTTACCATACTCATTCCACAACATTCACAGATTTGAATCAAACTTGTAAAACGAACAGTGAAGGCTTGTATTCTACTTTTAAGCTTATTATTTGATTATAAGCTTATTTTTGAATTCTAATGACATGGAGACGATTATATGTGCTAGGGTTGACATAAAAGTAAACCAAATGCCAGTTCTTACCACACTCATTCCACAACATTCACACATTTGAATCAAACTTGTAAAACGAACAGTGCAGGCTTGTATTCTACTTTTAAGCTTATTATTTGATTATAAGATTATTTTTGAATTCTAATGACATGGAGACGATTATATGTGTTAGGGTTGTCATAAAAGTAAACCAAATGTCATTTTTAACCACACTCATTCCACAACATTCACACATTTGAATCAAACTTGTAAAACGAACTGTGCATGCTAGTATTCTACTTTTAAGCTTATTCTTTGATTCTAAGCTTATTTTTGCATTCTAATGACATGGAGACGAGTATATGTGTTAGGGTTGTCATAAAAGTAAACCAAATGTCATTTCTTACCACACCCATTCCACAACATTCACACATTTGAATCAAACTTGTAAAACGAAATGTGTGGGCTTGTATTCTACTTTTAAGCTTATTCTTTTATTCTAAGCTTATTTTTGAATTCTAATGACATGGAGACGATTATATGCGTTAGGGTTGTCATAAAAGTAAACCAAATGTCATTTCTAACCACACTCATTCCACAACATTCACACATTTGAATCAAACTCGTAAAACGAACTGTGCATGCTAGTATTCTACTTTTAAGCTTATTCTTTGATTCTAAGCTTATTTTTGAATTCTAATGACATGGAGACGATTATATGTGTTAGGGTTGTCATAAAAGTAAACCAAATGTGATTTCTTACCACACTCATTCCACAACATTCACACATTTGAATCAAACTTGTAAAACGAACAGTGCAGGCTTGTATTCTACTTTTTAGCTTATTATTTGATTATAAGCTTATTTTTGAATTCTAATGACATGGAGACGATTATATGTGTTAGGGTTGTCATAAAAGTAAACCAAATGTCATTTCTAACCACACTCATTCCACAACATTCACACATTTGAATCAAACTCGTAAAACGAACTGTGCATGCTAGTATTCTACTTTTAAGCTTATTCTTTGATTCTAAGCTTATTTTTGAATTCTAATGACATAGAGACGATTATATGTGTTAGGGTTGTCATAAAAGTAAACCAAATGTCATTTTTAACCACACTCATTCCACAACATTCACACATTTGAATCAAACTTGTAAAACGAACTGTGCATGCTAGTATTCTACTTTTAAGCTTATTCTTTGTTTCTAAGCTTATTTTTGCATTCTAATGACATGGAGACGAGTATATATGTTAGGGTTGTCATAAAAGTAAACCAAATGTCATTTCTTACCACACCCATTCCACAACATTCACACATTTGACTCACACTTGTAAAACGAACTGTGCATTTGTATTCTACTTTTAAGCTTATTCTTTTATTCTAAGCTTAGTTTTGAATTCTAATGATATGGAGACGATTATATGTGTTAGGGTTGTCATAAAAGTAAACCAAATGTCATTTCTAACCACACTCATTCCACAACATTCACACATTTGAATCAAACTCGTAAAACGAACTGTGCATGCTAGTATTCTACTTTTAAGCTTATTCTTTGATTCTAAGCTTATTTTTGAATTCTAATGACATGGAGACGATTATATGTGTTAGGGTTGTCATAAAAGTAAACCAAATGTGATTTCTTACCACACTCATTCCACAACATTCACACATTTGAATCAAACTTGTAAAACGAACAGTGCAGGCTTGTATTCTACTTTTAAGCTTATTCTTTGATTCTAAGCTTATTTTTGAATTCTAATGACGAGGAGACGATTATATGCGTTAAGGTTGTTGTAAAAGTGAACCAAATGTCATTTCTAACCACACTCATTCCTAAACATTCACAAATTTGAATCAAACTTGTAAAACGAACTGTGCATGCTAGTTTTCTACTTTTAACCTTATTTTTTTATTCTAAGCTTATTTTTGAATTCTAATGACATGGAGACGATTATATGTGTTAGGGTTGTCATAAAAGTAAACCAAATGTGATTTCTTACCACGATCATTCCACAACATTCACACATTTGAATCAAACTCGTAAAACGAACTGTGCATGCTAGTATTCTACTTTTAAGCTTATTTTTGAATTCTAATGACATGGAGACGATTATATGTGTTAGGGTTGTTATAAAAGTAAACCAAATGTGATTTCTTACAACACTCATTCCACAACATTCACACATTTGAATCAAACTTGTAAAACGAACAGTGCAGGCTTGTATTCTACTTTTAAGCTTATTATTTGATTATAAGCTTATTTTTGAATTCTAATGACATGGAGACGATTATATGCGTTAGGGTTGTCATAAAAGTAAACCAAATGTCATTTCTTACCACACTCATTCCACAACATTCACACATTTGAATCAAACTCGTAAAACGAACTGTGCATGCTAGTATTCTACTTTTAAGCTTATTCTTTGATTCTAAGCTTATTTTTGAATTCTAATGACATGGAGACAATAATATGTGTTAGGGTTGTCATAAATATAAATCAAATGTCATTTTTAACCACACTCATTCCACAACATTCACACATTTGAATCAAACTTGTAAACGAACAGTGCGGGCTTGGATTCTACTTTTAAGCTTATTCTTTGATTCTAAGCTTATTTTTGAATTCTAATGACATGGAGACGATTATATGCGTTAAGGTTGTTGTAAAAGTGAACCAAATGTCATTTCTAACCACACTCATTCCACAACATTCACAAATTTGAATCAAACTTGTAAAACGAACTGTGCATGCTTGTATTCTACTTTTAGGCTTATTTTTTGTTTCTAAGCTTATTTTTGAATTCTAAGGACAT
Organism: Spergularia bocconei; assembly: GCA_963457585.1. NCBI lineage: Eukaryota > Viridiplantae > Streptophyta > Magnoliopsida > Caryophyllales > Caryophyllaceae > Spergularia > Spergularia bocconei. The sequence continues at coordinate 6,868,951 of OY734959.1, forward strand.
GGAGACGATTATATGTGTTAGGGTTGTCATAAAAGTAAACCAAATGTCATTTCTTACCATACTCATTCCACAACATTCACAGATTTGAATCAAACTTGTAAAACGAACAGTGAAGGCTTGTATTCTACTTTTAAGCTTATTATTTGATTATAAGCTTATTTTTGAATTCTAATGACATGGAGACGATTATATGTGCTAGGGTTGACATAAAAGTAAACCAAATGCCAGTTCTTACCACACTCATTCCACAACATTCACACATTTGAATCAAACTTGTAAAACGAACAGTGCAGGCTTGTATTCTACTTTTAAGCTTATTATTTGATTATAAGATTATTTTTGAATTCTAATGACATGGAGACGAGTATATATGTTAGGGTTGTCATAAAAGTAAACCAAATGTCATTTCTTACCACACCCATTCCACAACATTCACACATTTGAATCAAACTTGTAAAACGAACTGTGCATTTGTATTCTACTTTTAAGCTTATTCTTTTATTCTAAGCTTAGTTTTGAATTCTAATGATATGGAGACGATTATATGTGTTAGGGTTGTCATAAAAGTAAACCAAATGTCATTTCTAACCACACTCATTCCACAACATTCACACATTTGAATCAAACTCGTAAAACGAACTGTGCATGCTAGTATTCTACTTTTAAGCTTATTCTTTGATTCTAAGCTTATTTTTGAATTCTAATGACATGGAGACGATTATATGTGTTAGGGTTGTCATAAAAGTAAACCAAATGTGATTTCTTACCACACTCATTCCACAACATTCACACATTTGAATCAAACTTGTAAAACGAACAGTGCAGGCTTGTATTCTACATTTAAGCTTATTATTTGATTATAAGCTTATTTTTGAATTCTAATGACATGGAGACGATTATATGTGTTAGGGTTATCATAAAAGTAAACCAAATGTGATTTCTTACCACACTCATACCACAACATTCACACATTTGAATCAAACTTGTAAAACAAACTGTGTATGCTAGTATTCTACTTTTAAGCTTATTCTTTGATTCTAAGCTTAGTTTTGAATTCTAATGACATGGAGACAATAATATGTGTTAGGGTTGTCATAAATATAAATCAAATGTCATTTTTAACCACACTCATTCCACAACATTCACACATTTGAATCAAACTTGTAAACGAACAGTGCGGGCTTGGATTCTACTTTTAAGCTTATTCTTTGATTCTAAGCTTATTTTTGAATTCTAATGACATGGAGACGATTATATGCGTTAAGGTTGTTGTAAAAGTGAACCAAATGTCATTTCTAACCACACTCATTCCACAACATTCACAAATTTGAATCAAACTTGTAAAACGAACTGTGCATGCTTGTATTCTACTTTTAGGCTTATTTTTTGTTTCTAAGCTTATTTTTGAATTCTAAGGACATGGAGACGATTATATGTGTTAGGGTTGTCATAAAAGTAAACCAAATGTCATTTCTTACCATACTCATTCCACAACATTCACAGATTTGAATCAAACTTGTAAAACGAACAGTGAAGGCTTGTATTCTACTTTTAAGCTTATTATTTGATTATAAGCTTATTTTTGAATTCTAATGACATGGAGACGATTATATGTGCTAGGGTTGACATAAAAGTAAACCAAATGCCAGTTCTTACCACACTCATTCCACAACATTCACACATTTGAATCAAACTTGTAAAACGAACAGTGCAGGCTTGTATTCTACTTTTAAGCTTATTATTTGATTATAAGATTATTTTTGAATTCTAATGACATGGAGACGATTATATGTGTTAGGGTTGTCATAAAAGTAAACCAAATGTCATTTTTAACCACACTCATTCCACAACATTCACACATTTGAATCAAACTTGTAAAACGAACTGTGCATGCTAGTATTCTACTTTTAAGCTTATTCTTTGATTCTAAGCTTATTTTTGCATTCTAATGACATGGAGACGAGTATATGTGTTAGGGTTGTCATAAAAGTAAACCAAATGTCATTTCTTACCACACCCATTCCACAACATTCACACATTTGAATCAAACTTGTAAAACGAAATGTGTGGGCTTGTATTCTACTTTTAAGCTTATTCTTTTATTCTAAGCTTATTTTTGAATTCTAATGACATGGAGACGATTATATGCGTTAGGGTTGTCATAAAAGTAAACCAAATGTCATTTCTAACCACACTCATTCCACAACATTCACACATTTGAATCAAACTCGTAAAACGAACTGTGCATGCTAGTATTCTACTTTTAAGCTTATTCTTTGATTCTAAGCTTATTTTTGAATTCTAATGACATGGAGACGATTATATGTGTTAGGGTTGTCATAAAAGTAAACCAAATGTGATTTCTTACCACACTCATTCCACAACATTCACACATTTGAATCAAACTTGTAAAACGAACAGTGCAGGCTTGTATTCTACTTTTTAGCTTATTATTTGATTATAAGCTTATTTTTGAATTCTAATGACATGGAGACGATTATATGTGTTAGGGTTGTCATAAAAGTAAACCAAATGTCATTTCTAACCACACTCATTCCACAACATTCACACATTTGAATCAAACTCGTAAAACGAACTGTGCATGCTAGTATTCTACTTTTAAGCTTATTCTTTGATTCTAAGCTTATTTTTGAATTCTAATGACATAGAGACGATTATATGTGTTAGGGTTGTCATAAAAGTAAACCAAATGTCATTTTTAACCACACTCATTCCACAACATTCACACATTTGAATCAAACTTGTAAAACGAACTGTGCATGCTAGTATTCTACTTTTAAGCTTATTCTTTGTTTCTAAGCTTATTTTTGCATTCTAATGACATGGAGACGAGTATATATGTTAGGGTTGTCATAAAAGTAAACCAAATGTCATTTCTTACCACACCCATTCCACAACATTCACACATTTGACTCACACTTGTAAAACGAACTGTGCATTTGTATTCTACTTTTAAGCTTATTCTTTTATTCTAAGCTTAGTTTTGAATTCTAATGATATGGAGACGATTATATGTGTTAGGGTTGTCATAAAAGTAAACCAAATGTCATTTCTAACCACACTCATTCCACAACATTCACACATTTGAATCAAACTCGTAAAACGAACTGTGCATGCTAGTATTCTACTTTTAAGCTTATTCTTTGATTCTAAGCTTATTTTTGAATTCTAATGACATGGAGACGATTATATGTGTTAGGGTTGTCATAAAAGTAAACCAAATGTGATTTCTTACCACACTCATTCCACAACATTCACACATTTGAATCAAACTTGTAAAACGAACAGTGCAGGCTTGTATTCTACTTTTAAGCTTATTCTTTGATTCTAAGCTTATTTTTGAATTCTAATGACGAGGAGACGATTATATGCGTTAAGGTTGTTGTAAAAGTGAACCAAATGTCATTTCTAACCACACTCATTCCACAACATTCACAAATTTGAATCAAACTTGTAAAACGAACTGTGCATGCTAGTTTTCTACTTTTAACCTTATTTTTTTATTCTAAGCTTATTTTTGAATTCTAATGACATGGAGACGATTATATGTGTTAGGGTTGTCATAAAAGTAAACCAAATGTGATTTCTTACCACGATCATTCCACAACATTCACACATTTGAATCAAACTCGTAAAACGAACTGTGCATGCTAGTATTCTACTTTTAAGCTTATTTTTGAATTCTAATGACATGGAGACGATTATATGTGTTAGGGTTGTTATAAAAGTAAACCAAATGTGATTTCTTACAACACTCATTCCACAACATTCACACATTTGAATCAAACTTGTAAAACGAACAGTGCAGGCTTGTATTCTACTTTTAAGCTTATTATTTGATTATAAGCTTATTTTTGAATTCTAATGACATGGAGACGATTATATGCGTTAGGGTTGTCATAAAAGTAAACCAAATGTCATTTCTTACCACACTCATTCCACAACATTCACACATTTGAATCAAACTCGTAAAACGAACTGTGCATGCTAGTATTCTACTTTTAAGCTTATTCTTTGATTCTAAGCTTATTTTTGAATTCTAATGACATGGAGACGATTATATGTGTTAGGGTTGTCATAAAAGTAAACCAAATGTGATTTCTTACCACACTCATTCCACAACATTCACACATTTGAATCAAACTTGTAAAACGAACAGTGCAGGCTTGTATTCTACATTTAAGCTTATTATTTGATTATAAGCTTATTTTTGAATTCTAATGACATGGAGACGATTATATGCGTTAGGGTTGTCATAAAAGTAAACCAAATGTCATTTCTAACCACACTCATTCCACAACATTCACACATTTGAATCAAACTCGTAACACGAACTGTGCATGCTAGTATTCTACTTTTAAGCTTATTCTTTGATTCTAAGCTTATTTTTGAATTCTAATGACATGGAGACGATTATATGTGTTAGGGTTGTCATAAAAGTAAACCAAATGTGATTTCTTACCACACTCATTCCACAACATTCACACATTTGAATCAAACTTGTAAAACGAACAGTGCAGGCTTGTATTCTACTTTTTAGCTTATTATTTGATTATAAGATTATTTTTGAATTCTAATGACATGGAGACGATTATATGTGTTAGGGTTGTCATAAAAGTAAACCAAATGTCATTTCTAACCACACTCATTCCACAACATTCACACATTTGAATCAAACTCGTAAAACGAACTGTGCATGCTAGTATTCTACTTTTATGCTTATTCTTTGATTCTAAGCTTATTTTTGAATTCTAATGACATGGAGACGATTATATGTGTTAGGGTTGTCATAAAAGTAAACCAAATGTCATTTTTAACCACACTCATTCCACAACATTCACACATTTGAATCAAACTTGTAAAACGAACTGTGCATGCCAGTATTCTACTTTTAAGCTTATTCTTTGTTTCTAAGCTTATTTTTGCATTCTAATGACATGGAGACGAGTATATATGTTAGGGTTGTCATAAAAGTAAACCAAATGTCATTTCTTACCACACCCATTCCACAACATTCACACATTTGAATCAAACTTGTAAAACGAACTGTGCATTTGTATTCTACTTTTAAGCTTATTCTTTTATTCTAAGCTTAGTTTTGAATTCTAATGATATGGAGACGATTATATGTGTTAGGGTTGTCATAAAAGTAAACCAAATGTCATTTCTAACCACACTCATTCCACAACATTCACACATTTGAATCAAACTCGTAAAACGAACTGTGCATGCTAGTATTCTACTTTTAAGCTTATTCTTTGATTCTAAGCTTATTTTTGAATTCTAATGACATGGAGACGATTATATGTGTTAGGGTTGTCATAAAAGTAAACCAAATGTGATTTCTTACCACACTCATTCCACAACATTCACACATTTGAATCAAACTTGTAAAACGAACAGTGCAGGCTTGTATTCTACATTTAAGCTTATTATTTGATTATAAGCTTATTTTTGAATTCTAATGACATGGAGACGATTATATGTGTTAGGGTTATCATAAAAGTAAACCAAATGTGATTTCTTACCACACTCATACCACAACATTCACACATTTGAATCAAACTTGTAAAACAAACTGTGTATGCTAGTATTCTACTTTTAAGCTTATTCTTTGATTCTAAGCTTAGTTTTGAATTCTAATGACATGGAGACAATAATATGTGTTAGGGTTGTCATAAATATAAATCAAATGTCATTTTTAACCACACTCATTCCACAACATTCACACATTTGAATCAAACTTGTAAACGAACAGTGCGGGCTTGGATTCTACTTTTAAGCTTATTCTTTGATTCTAAGCTTATTTTTGAATTCTAATGACATGGAGACGATTATATGCGTTAAGGTTGTTGTAAAAGTGAACCAAATGTCATTTCTAACCACACTCATTCCACAACATTCACAAATTTGAATCAAACTTGTAAAACGAACTGTGCATGCTTGTATTCTACTTTTAGGCTTATTTTTTGTTTCTAAGCTTATTTTTGAATTCTAAGGACATGGAGACGATTATATGTGTTAGGGTTGTCATAAAAGTAAACCAAATGTCATTTCTTACCATACTCATTCCACAACATTCACAGATTTGAATCAAACTTGTAAAACGAACAGTGAAGGCTTGTATTCTACTTTTAAGCTTATTATTTGATTATAAGCTTATTTTTGAATTCTAATGACATGGAGACGATTATATGTGCTAGGGTTGACATAAAAGTAAACCAAATGCCAGTTCTTACCACACTCATTCCACAACATTCACACATTTGAATCAAACTTGTAAAACGAACAGTGCAGGCTTGTATTCTACTTTTAAGCTTATTATTTGATTATAAGATTATTTTTGAATTCTAATGACATGGAGACGATTATATGTGTTAGGGTTGTCATAAAAGTAAACCAAATGTCATTTTTAACCACACTCATTCCACAACATTCACACATTTGAATCAAACTTGTAAAACGAACTGTGCATGCTAGTATTCTACTTTTAAGCTTATTCTTTGATTCTAAGCTTATTTTTGCATTCTAATGACATGGAGACGAGTATATGTGTTAGGGTTGTCATAAAAGTAAACCAAATGTCATTTCTTACCACACCCATTCCACAACATTCACACATTTGAATCAAACTTGTAAAACGAAATGTGTGGGCTTGTATTCTACTTTTAAGCTTATTCTTTTATTCTAAGCTTATTTTTGAATTCTAATGACATGGAGACGATTATATGCGTTAGGGTTGTCATAAAAGTAAACCAAATGTCATTTCTAACCACACTCATTCCACAACATTCACACATTTGAATCAAACTCGTAAAACGAACTGTGCATGCTAGTATTCTACTTTTAAGCTTATTCTTTGATTCTAAGCTTATTTTTGAATTCTAATGACATGGAGACGATTATATGTGTTAGGGTTGTCACAAAAGTAAACCAAATGTGATTTCTTACCACACTCATTCCACAACATTCACACATTTGAATCAAACTTGTAAAACGAACAGTGCAGGCTTGTATTCTACTTTTTAGCTTATTATTTGATTATAAGCTTATTTTTGAATTCTAATGACATGGAGACGATTATATGTGTTAGGGTTGTCATAAAAGTAAACCAAATGTCATTTCTAACCACACTCATTCCACAACATTCACACATTTGAATCAAACTCGTAAAACGAACTGTGCATGCTAGTATTCTACTTTTAAGCTTATTCTTTGATTCTAAGCTTATTTTTGAATTCTAATGACATAGAGACGATTATATGTGTTAGGGTTGTCATAAAAGTAAACCAAATGTCATTTTTAACCACACTCATTCCACAACATTCACACATTTGAATCAAACTTGTAAAACGAACTGTGCATGCTAGTATTCTACTTTTAAGCTTATTCTTTGTTTCTAAGCTTATTTTTGCATTCTAATGACATGGAGACGAGTATATATGTTAGGGTTGTCATAAAAGTAAACCAAATGTCATTTCTTACCACACCCATTCCACAACATTCACACATTTGACTCACACTTGTAAAACGAACTGTGCATTTGTATTCTACTTTTAAGCTTATTCTTTTATTCTAAGCTTAGTTTTGAATTCTAATGATATGGAGACGATTATATGTGTTAGGGTTGTCATAAAAGTAAACCAAATGTCATTTCTAACCACACTCATTCCACAACATTCACACATTTGAATCAAACTCGTAAAACGAACTGTGCATGCTAGTATTCTACTTTTAAGCTTATTCTTTGATTCTAAGCTTATTTTTGAATTCTAATGACATGGAGACGATTATATGTGTTAGGGTTGTCATAAAAGTAAACCAAATGTGATTTCTTACCACACTCATTCCACAACATTCACACATTTGAATCAAACTTGTAAAACGAACAGTGCAGGCTTGTATTCTACTTTTAAGCTTATTCTTTGATTCTAAGCTTATTTTTGAATTCTAATGACGAGGAGACGATTATATGCGTTAAGGTTGTTGTAAAAGTGAACCAAATGTCATTTCTAACCACACTCATTCCACAACATTCACAAATTTGAATCAAACTTGTAAAACGAACTGTGCATGCTAGTTTTCTACTTTTAACCTTATTTTTTTATTCTAAGCTTATTTTTGAATTCTAATGACATGGAGACGATTATATGTGTTAGGGTTGTCATAAAAGTAAACCAAATGTGATTTCTTACCACGATCATTCCACAACATTCACACATTTGAATCAAACTCGTAAAACGAACTGTGCATGCTAGTATTCTACTTTTAAGCTTATTTTTGAATTCTAATGACATGGAGACGATTATATGTGTTAGGGTTGTTATAAAAGTAAACCAAATGTGATTTCTTACAACACTCATTCCACAACATTCACACATTTGAATCAAACTTGTAAAACGAACAGTGCAGGCTTGTATTCTACTTTTAAGCTTATTATTTGATTATAAGCTTATTTTTGAATTCTAATGACATGGAGACGATTATATGCGTTAGGGTTGTCATAAAAGTAAACCAAATGTCATTTCTTACCACACTCATTCCACAACATTCACACATTTGAATCAAACTCGTAAAACGAACTGTGCATGCTAGTATTCTACTTTTAAGCTTATTCTTTGATTCTAAGCTTATTTTTGAATTCTAATGACATGGAGACGATTATATGTGTCAGGGTTGTCATAAAAGTAAACCAAATGTGATTTCTTACCACACTCATTCCACAACATTCACACATTTGAATCAAACTTGTAAAACGAACAGTGCAGGCTTGTATTCTACATTTAAGCTTATTATTTGATTATAAGCTTATTTTTGAATTGTAATGACATGGAGACGATTATATGCGTTAGGGTTGTCATAAAAGTAAACCAAATGTCATTTCTAACCACACTCATTCCACAACATTCACACATTTGAATCAAACTCGTAACACGAACTGTGCATGCTAGTATTCTACTTTTAAGCTTATTCTTTGATTCTAAGCTTATTTTTGAATTCTAATGACATGGAGACGATTATATGTGTTAGGGTTGTCATAAAAGTAAACCAAATGTGATTTCTTACCACACTCATTCCACAACATTCACACATTTGAATCAAACTTGTAAAACGAACAGTGCAGGCTTGTATTCTACTTTTTAGCTTATTATTTGATTATAAGCTTATTTTTGAATTCTAATGACATGGAGACGATTATATGTGTTAGGGTTGTCATAAAAGTAAACCAAATGTCATTTCTAACCACACTCATTCCACAACATTCACACATTTGAATCAAACTCGTAAAACGAACTGTGCATGCTAGTATTCTACTTTTAAGCTTATTCTTTGATTCTAAGCTTATTTTTGAATTCTAATGACATGGAGACGATTATATGTGTTAGGGTTGTCATAAAAGTAAACCAAATGTCATTTTTAACCACACTCATTCCACAACATTCACACATTTGAATCAAACTTGTAAAACGAACTGTGCATGCCAGTATTCTACTTTTAAGCTTATTCTTTGTTTCTAAGCTTATTTTTGCATTCTAATGACATGGAGACGAGTATATATGTTAGGGTTGTCATAAAAGTAAACCAAATGTCCTTTCTTACCACACCCATTCCACAACATTCACACATTTGAATCAAACTTGTAAAACGAACTGTGCATTTGTATTCTACTTTTAAGCTTATTCTTTTATTCTAAGCTTAGTTTTGAATTCTAATGATATGGAGACGATTATATGTGTTAGGGTTGTCATAAAAGTAAACCAAATGTCATTTCTAACCACACTCATTCCACAACATTCACACATTTGAATCAAACTCGTAAAACGAACTGTGCATGCTAGTATTCTACTTTTAAGCTTATTCTTTGATTCTAAGCTTATTTTTGAATTCTAATGACATGGAGACGATTATATGTGTTAGGGTTGTCATAAAAGTAAACCAAATGTGATTTCTTACCACACTCATTCCACAACATTCACACATTTGAATCAAACTTGTAAAACGAACAGTGCAGGCTTGTATTCTACATTTAAGCTTATTATTTGATTATAAGCTTATTTTTGAATTCTAATGACATGGAGACGATTATATGTGTTAGGGTTATCATAAAAGTAAACCAAATGTGATTTCTTACCACACTCATACCACAACATTCACACATTTGAATCAAACTTGTAAAACAAACTGTGTATGCTAGTATTCTACTTTTAAGCTTATTCTTTGATTCTAAGCTTAGTTTTGAATTCTAATGACATGGAGACAATAATATGTGTTAGGGTTGTCATAAATATAAATCAAATGTCATTTTTAACCACACTCATTCCACAACATTCACACATTTGAATCAAACTTGTAAACGAACAGTGCGGGCTTGGATTCTACTTTTAAGCTTATTCTTTGATTCTAAGCTTATTTTTGAATTCTAATGACATGGAGACGATTATATGCGTTAAGGTTGTTGTAAAAGTGAACCAAATGTCATTTCTAACCACACTCTTTCCACAACATTCACAAATTTGAATCAAACTTGTAAAACGAACTGTGCATGCTAGTATTCTACTTTTTAGCTTATTCTTTGATTCTAAGCTTATTTTTGCATTCTAATGACATGGAGACGAGTATATGTGTTAGGGTTGTCATAAAAGTAAACCAAATGTCATTTCTTACCACACCCATTCCACAACATTCACACATTTGAATCAAACTTGTAAAACGAAATGTGTGGGCTTGTATTCTACTTTTAAGCTTATTCTTTTATTCTAAGCTTATTTTTGAATTCTAATGACATGGAGACGATTATATGCGTTAGGGTTGTCATAAAAGTAAACCAAATGTCATTTCTAACCACACTCATTCCACAACATTCACACATTTGAATCAAACTCGTAAAACGAACTGTGCATGCTAGTATTCTACTTTTAAGCTTATTCTTTGATTCTAAGCTTATTTTTGAATTCTAATGACATGGAGACGATTATATGTGTTAGGGTTGTCATAAAAGTACACCAAATGTGATTTCTTACCACACTCATTCCACAACATTCACACATTTGAATCAAACTTGTAAAACGAACAGTGCAGGCTTGTATTCTACTTTTTAGCTTATTATTTGATTATAAGCTTATTTTTGAATTCTAATGACATGGAGACGATTATATGTGTTAGGGTTGTCATAAAAGTAAACCAAATGTCATTTCTAACCACACTCATTCCACAACCTTCACACATTTGAATCAAACTCGTAAAACGAACTGTGCATGCTAGTATTCTACTTTTAAGCTTATTCTTTGATTCTAAGCTTATTTTTTAATTCTAATGACATGGAGACGATTATATGTGTTAGGGTTGTCATAAAAGTAAACCAAATGTCATTTTTAACCACACTCATTCCACAACATTCACACATTTGAATCAAACTTGTAAAACGAACTGTGCATGCTAGTATTCTACTTTTAAGCTTATTCTTTGTTTCTAAGCTTATTTTTGCATTCTAATGACATGGAGACGAGTATATATGTTAGGGTTGTCATAAAAGTAAACCAAATGTCATTTCTTACCACACCCATTCCACAACATTCACACATTTGAATCACACTTGTAAAACGAACTGTGCATTTGTATTCTACTTTTAAGCTTATTCTTTTATTCTAAGCTTAGTTTTGAATTCTAATGATATGGAGACGATTATATGTGTTAAGGTTGTCATAAAAGTAAACCAAATGTCATTTCTAACCACACTCATTCAACAACATTCACACATTTGAATCAAACTCGTAAAACGAACTGTGGATGCTAGTATTCTACTTTTAAGCTTATTCTTTGATTCTAAGCTTATTTTTGAATTCTAATGACATGGAGACGATTATATGTGTTAGGGTTGTCATAAAAGTAAACCAAATGTGATTTCTTACCACACTCATTCCACAACTTTCACACATTTGAATCAAACTTGTAAAACGAACAGTGCAGGCTTGTATTCTACTTTTAAGCTTATTCTTTGATTCTAAGCTTATTTTTGAATTCTAATGACGAGGAGACGATTATATGCGTTAAGGTTGTTGTAAAAGTGAACCAAATGTCATTTCTAACCACACTCATTCCACAACATTCACAAATTTGAATCAAACTTGTAAAACGAACTGTGCATGCTAGTTTTCTACTTTTAACCTTATTTTTTTATTCTAAGCTTATTTTTGAATTCTAATGACATGGAGACGATTATATGTGTTAGGGTTGTCATAAAAGTAAACCAAATGTGATTTCTTACCACGATCATTCCACAACATTCAAACATTTGAATCAAACTCGTAAAACGAACTGTGCATGCTAGTATTCTACTTTTAAGCTTATTTTTGAATTCTAATGACATGGAGACGATTATATGTGTTAGGGTTGTCATAAAAGTAAACCAAATGTGATTTCTTACAACACTCATTCCACAACATTCACACATTTGAATCAAACTTGTAAAACGAACAGTGCAGGCTTGTATTCTACTTTTAAGCTTATTATTTGATTATAAGCTTATTTTTGAATTCTAATGACATGGAGACGATTATATGTGTTAGGGTTGTCTTAAAAGTAAACCAAATGTGATTTCTTACCACACTCATACCACAACATTCACACATTTGAATCAAACTTGTAAAACAAACTGTGTATGCTAGTATTCTACTTTTAAGCTTATTCTTTGATTCTAAGCTTAGTTTTGAATTCTAATGACATGGAGACAATAATATGTGTTAGGGTTGTCATAAATATAAATCAAATGTCCTTTTTAACCACACTCATTCCACAACATTCACACATTTGAATAAAACTTGTAAACGAACAGTGCGGGCTTGGATTCTACTTTTAAGCTTATTCTTTGATTCTAAGCTTATTTTTGAATTCTAATGACATGGAGACGATTATATGCGTTAAGGTTGTTGTAAAAGTGAACCAAATGTCATTTCTAACCACACTCATTCCACAACATTCACAAATTTGAATCAAACTTGTAAAACGAACTGTGCATGCTTGTATTCTACTTTTAGGCTTATTTTTTGTTTCTAAGCTTATTTTTGAATTCTAAGGACATGGAGACGATTATATGTGTTAGGGTTGTCATAAAAGTAAACCAAATGTCATTTCTTACCACACTCATTCCACAACATTCACACATTTGAATCAAACTTGTAAAACGAACAGTGCAGGTTTGTATTCTACTTTTAAGCTTATTCTATGATTCTAAGCTTATTTTTGAATTCTAATGACATGGAGACGATTATATGCGTTAAGGTTGTTGTAAAATTAAACCAAATGTCATTTCTAACCACACTCATTCCACAACATTCACACATTTGAATCAAACTCGTAAAACGAACTGTGCATGCTAGTATTCTACTTTTAAGCTTATTCTTTGATTTTAAGCTTATTTTTGAATTCTAATGACATGGAGACGATTATATGTGTTAGGGTTGTCATAAAAGTAAACCAAATGTGATTTCTTACCAAACTCATTCGACAACATTCACACATTTGAATCAAACTTGTAAAACGAACTGTGCATGCTTGTATTCTACTTTTAAGCTTATTTTTTGTTTCTAAGCTTATTTTTGAGTTCTAATGACATGGAGACGATTATATGTGTTAGGGTTGTCATAAAAGTATACCAAATGTCATTTTTAACCACACTCATTCCACAACATTCACACATTTGAATCAAACTTGTAAAACGAACAGTGCAGGCTTGTATTCTACTTTTAAGCTTATTCTTTGATTCTAAGCTTATTTTTGAATTCTAAGGACATGGAGACGATTATATGCGTTAAGGTTGTTGTAAAAGTGAACCAAATGTCATTTCTAACCACACTCATTCCACAACATTCACAAATTTGAATCAAACTTGTAAAACGAACTGTGCATTCTAGTTTTCTACTTTTAAGCTTATTTTTTTATTCTAAGCTTATTTTTGAATTCTAATGACATGGAGACGATTATATGTGTTAGGGTTGTCATAAATGTAAATCAAATGTGATTTCTTACCACACTCATTCCACAACATTCACACATTTGAATCAAACTTGTAAAACAAACTGTGCATGCTAGTATTCTACTTTTAAGTTTATTCTTTGATTCTAAGCTTATTTTTGAATTCGAATGACATGGAGACGATTATATGTGTTAGGGTTGTCATAAAAGTAAACCAAATGTGATTTCTTACCACACTCATTCCACAACATTCACACATTTGAATCAAACTTGTAAAACGAACAGTGCAGGCTTGTATTCTACATTTAAGCTTATTATTTGATTATAAGCTTATTTTTGAATTCTAATGACATGGAGACGATTATATGTGTTAGAGTTGTCTTAAAAGTAAACCAAATGTGATTTCTTACCACACTCATACCACAACATTCACACATTTGAATCAAACTTGTAAAACAAACTGTGTATGCTAGTATTCTACTTTTAAGCTTATTCTTTGATTCTAAGCTTAGTTTTGAATTCTAATGACATGGAGACAATAATATGTGTTAGGGTTGTCATAAATATAAATCAAATGTCCTTTTTAACCACACTCATTCCACAACATTCACACATTTGAATAAAACTTGTAAACGAACAGTGCGGGCTTGGATTCTACTTTTAAGCTTATTCTTTGATTCTAAGCTTATTTTTGAATTCTAATGACATGGAGACGATTATATGCGTTATGGTTGTTGTAAAAGTGAACCAAATGTCCTTTCTAACCACACTCATTCCACAACATTCACAAATTTGAATCAAACTTGTGAAACGAAATGTGCATGCTTGTATTCTACTTTTAAGCTTATTTTTTGTTTCTAAGCTTATTTTTGAATTCTAATGACATGGAGACGATTATATGTGTTAGGGTTGTCATAAAAGTAAACCAAATGTCATTTCTTACCACACTCATTCCACAACATTCACACATTTGAATCAAACTTGTAAAACGAACAGTGCAGGTTTGTATTCTACTTTTAAGCTTATTCTATGATTCTAAGCTTATTTTTGAATTCTAATGACATGGAGACGATTATATGCGTTAAGGTTGTTGTAAAATTAAACCAAATGTCATTTCTAACCACACTCATTCCACAACATTCACACATTTGAATCAAACTCGTAAAACGAACTGTGCATGCTAGTATTCTACTTTTAAGCTTATTCTTTGATTTTAAGCTTATTTTTGAATTCTAATGACATGGAGACGATTATATTTGTTAGGGTTGTCATAAAAGTAAACCAAATGTGATTTCTTACCAAACTCATTCGACAACATTCACACATTTGAATCAAACTTGTAAAACGAACTGTGCATACTTGTATTCTACTTTTAAGCTTATTTTTTGTTTCTAAGCTTATTTTTGAGTTCTAATGACATGGAGACGATTATATGTGTTAGGGTTGTCATAAAAGTATACCAAATGTCATTTTTAACCACACTCATTCCACAACATTCACACATTTGAATCAAACTTGTAAAACGAACAGTGCAGGCTTGTATTCTACTTTTAAGCTTATTCTTTGATTCTAAGCTTATTTTTGAATTCTAAGGACATGGAGACGATTATATGCGTTAAGGTTGTTGTAAAAGTGAACCAAATGTCATTTCTAACCACACTCATTCCACAACATTCACAAATTTGAATCAAACTTGTAAAACGAACTGTGCATTCTAGTTTTCTACTTTTAAGCTTATTTTTTTATTCTAAACTTATTTTTGAATTCTAATGACATGGAGACGATTATATGTGTTAGGGTTGTCATAAATGTAAATCAAATGTGATTTCTTACCACACTCATTCCACAACATTCACACATTTGAATCAAACTTGTAAAACAAACTGTGCATGCTAGTATTCTACTTTTAAGTTTATTCTTTGATTCTAAGCTTATTTTTGAATTCGAATGACATGGAGACGATTATATGTGTTAGGGTTGTCATAAAAGTAAACCAAATGTGATTTCTTACCACACTCATTCCACAACATTCACACATTTGAATCAAACTTGTAAAACAAACTGTGCATGCTAGTATTCTACTTTTAAGTTTATTCTTTGATTCCAAGCTTATTTTTGAATTCGAATGACATGGAGACGATTATATGTGTTAGGGTTGTCATAAAAGTAAACCAAATGTGATTTCTTACCACACTCATTCCACAACATTCACACATTTGAATCAAACTCGTAAAACGAACTGTGCATGCTAGTATTCTACTTTTAAGCTTATTCTTTGATTCTAAGCTTATTTTTGAATTCTAATGACATGGAGACGATTATATGTGTTAGGGTTGTCATAAAAGTAAACCAAATGTGATTTCTTACCACACTCATTCCACAACATTCACACATTTGAATCAAACTTGTAAAACGAACAGTGCATGCTAGTATTCTACTTTTAAGCTTATTCTTTGATTCTAAGCTTATTTTTTCATTCTAATGACATGGAGACGATTATATGCGTTAAGGTTGTGGTAAAAGTGAACCAAATGTCATTTCTAACCACACTCATTCCACAACATTCACTCATTTGAATCAAACTCGTAAAACGAACTGTGCATGCTTGTATTCTACTTTTTAGCTTATTTTTTGTTTCTAAGCTTATTTTTGAGTTCTAATGACATGGAGACGATTATATGTGTTAGGGTTGTCATAAAAGTAAACCAAATGTCATTTCTTACCACACTCATTCCACAACATTCACACATTTGAATCAAACTTGTAAAACGAACTGTGCAGGCTTGTATTCTACTTTTAAGCTTATTCTTTGATTCTAAGCTTATTTTTGAATTCTAATGACATGGAGACGATTATATGCGTTAAGGTTGTTGTAAAAGTGAACCAAATGTCATTTCTAACCACACTCATTCCACAACATTCACAAATTTGAATCAAACTTGTAAAACGAACTGTGCATGCTTGTATTCTACTTTTAGGCTTATTTTTTGTTTCTAAGCTTATTTTTGAATTCTAATGACATGGAGACGATTATATGTGTTAGGGTTGTCAAAAAAGTAAACCAAATGTCATTTCTTACCACACTCATTCCACAACATTCACACATTTGAATCAAACTTGTAAAACGAACTGTGCAGGCATGTATTCTAGTTTTAAGCTTATTCTTTGATTGTAAGCTTATTTTTGAATTCAAATGACATGGAGACGATTATATGTGTTAGGGTTGACATAAAAGTAAACCAAATGTCATTTCTTACCACACTCATTCCACAACATTCACACATTTGAATCAAACTTGTAAAACGAACTGTGCATGCTAGTATTCTACTTTTAAGCTTATTCTTTGATTCTAACTTTATTTTTTCATTCTAATGACATGGAGACGATTATATGCGTTAAGGTTGTTGTAAAAGTGAACCAAATGTCATTTCTAACCACACTCATTCCACAACATTCACACATTTGAATCAAACTCGTAAAACGAACTGTGCATGCTTGTATTCTACTTTTAAGCTTATTTTTTTTTTCTAAGCTTATTTTTGAGTTGTAATGACATGGAGACGATTATAAATGTTAGGGTTGTCATAAAAGCAAACCAAATGTCATTTCTTACCACACTCATTCCACAACATTCACACATTTCAATCAAACTTGTAAAACGAACTGTGCAGGCTTGTATTCTACTTTTAAGCTTATTCTTTGATTCTAAGCTTATTTTTGAATTCTAATGACATGGAGACGATTATATGCGTTAAGGTTGTTGTAAAAGTGAACCAAATGTCATTTCTAACCACACTCATTCCACAACATTCACAAATTTGAATCAAACTTGTAAAACGAACTGTGCATGCTTGTATTCTACTTTTAAGCTTATTTTTTGTTTCTAAGCTTATTTTTGAGTTCTAATGACATGGAGACGATTATATTGTGTTAGGGTTGTCATAAAAGTAAACCAAATGTCATTTTTAACCACACTCATTCCACAACATTCACACATTTGAATCAAACTTGTAAAACGAACAGTGCAGGCTTGTATTCTACTTTTATGCTTATTCTTTGATTCTAAGCTTATTTTTGAATTCTAATGACGAGGAGACGATTATATGCGTTAAGGTTGTTGTAAAAGTGAACCAAATGTCATTTCTAACCACACTCATTCCACAACATTCACAAATTTGAATCAAACTTGTAAAACGAACTGTGCATGCTAGTTTTCTACTTTTAACCTTATTTTTTGATTCTAAGCTTATTTTTGAATTCTAATGACATGGAGACGATTATATGTGTTAGGGTTGTCAGAAAAGTAAACCAAATGTCATTTCTTACCACACACATTCCACAACATTCACACATTTGAATCAAACTTGTAAAACGAACTGTGCAGGCTTGTATTCTAGTTTTAAGCTTATTCTTTGATTGTATGCTTATTTTTGAATTCAAATGACATGGAGACGATTATATGTGTTAGGGTTGACATAAAAGTAAACCAAATGTCATTTCTTACCACACTCATTCAACAACATTCACACATTTGAATCAAACTTGTAAAACGAACTGTGGATGCTAGTATTCTACTTTTAAGCTTATTCTTTGATTCTAACTTTATTTTTTCATTCTAATGACATGGAGACGATTATATGCGTTAAGGTTGTTGTAAAAGTGAACCAAATGTCATTTCTAACCACACTCATTCCACAACATTCACTCATTTGAATCAAACTCGTAAAACGAACTGTGCAGGCTTGTATTCTACTTTTAAGCTTATTCTTTGATTCTAAGCTTATTTTTGAATTCTAATGACAGGGAGACGATTATATGCGTTAAGGTATTTGTAAAAGTGAACCAAATGTCATTTCTAACCACACTCATTCCACAACATTCACAAATTTGAATCAAACTTGTAAAACGAACTGTGCATGCTTGTATTCTACTTTTAAGCTTATTTTTTGTTTCTAAGCTTATTTTTGAGTTCTAATGACATGGAGACGATTATATTGTGTTAGGGTTGTCATAAAAGTAAACCAAATGTCATTTTTAACCACACTCATTCCACAACATTCACACATTTGAATCAAACTTGTAAAACGAACAGTGCAGGCTTGTATTCTACTTTTAAGCTTATTCTTTGATTCTAAGCTTATTTTTGAATTCTAATGACATGGAGACGATTATATGCGTTAAGGTTGTTGTAAAAGTGAACCAAATGTAATTTCTAACCACACTCATTCCACAACATTCACACATTTGAATCAAACTTGTAAAACAAACTGTGCATGCTAGTATTCTACTTTTAAGCTTATTCTTTGATTCTAAGCTTATTTTTGAATTCGAATGACAGGGAGACGATTATATGTGTTAGGGTTGTCATAAAAGTAAACCAAATGTCATTTTTAACCATCTTCATTCCACAACATTCACACATTTGAATCAAACTTGTAAAACGAACAGTGCTGGCTTGTATTATACTTTTAAGCTTATTCTTTGATTCTAAGCTTATTTTTGAATTCTAATGACATGGAGACGATTATATGCGTTAAGGTTGTTGTAAAAGTGAACCAAATGTCATTTCTAACCACATTCATTCCACAACATTCACAAATTTGAATCAAACTTGTAAAACGAACTGTGCATGCTAGTTTTCTACTTTTAAGCTTATTTTTTGATTCTAAGCTTATTTTTGAATTTTAATGACATGGAGACGATTATATGTGTTAGGGTTGTCAGAAAAGTAAACCAAATGTCATTTCTTACAACACTCATTCCACAACATTCACACATTTGAATCAAACTTGTAAAACGAACTGTGCAGGCTTGTATACTACTTTTAAGCTTATTCTTTGATTCTAAGCTTATTTTTAAATTCAAATGACATGGAGACGATTATATGTGTTAGGGTTGACATAAAAGTAAACCAAATGTCATTTCTTACCACACTCATTCCACAACATTCACACATTTGAATCAAACTTGTAAAACGAACTGTGCAGGCATGTATTCTAGTTTTAAGCTTATTCTTTGATTGTAAGCTTATTTTTGAATTCAAATGACATGGAGACGATTATATGTGTTAGGGTTGACATAAAAGTAAACCAAATGTCATTTCTTACCACACTCATTCCACAACATTCACACATTTGAATCAAACTTGTAAAACGAACTGTGCATGCTAGTATTCTACTTTTAAGCTTATTCTTTGATTCTAACTTTATTTTTTCATTCTAATGACATGGACACGATTATATGCGTTAAGGTTGTTGTAAAAGTGAACCAAATGTCATTTCTAACCACACTCATTCCACAACATTCACACATTTGAATCAAACTCGTAAAACGAACTGTGCATGCTTGTATTCTACTTTTAAGCTTATTTTTTTTTTCTAAGCTTATTTTTGAGTTGTAATGACATGGAGACGATTATAAATGTTAGGGTTGTCATAAAAGTAAACCAAATGTCATTTCTTACCACACTCATTCCACAACATTCACACATTTTAATCAAACTTGTAAAACGAACTGTGCAGGCTTGTATTCTACTTTTAAGCTTATTCTTTGATTCTAAGCTTATTTTTGAATTCTAATGACATGGAGACGATTATATGCGTTAAGGTTGTTGTAAA
Source organism: Spergularia bocconei (assembly GCA_963457585.1). Classification (NCBI taxonomy): domain Eukaryota; kingdom Viridiplantae; phylum Streptophyta; class Magnoliopsida; order Caryophyllales; family Caryophyllaceae; genus Spergularia; species Spergularia bocconei. Next base: position 6,889,560 of record OY734959.1, read on the forward strand.
AGTGAACCAAATGTCATTTCTAACCACACTCATTCCACAACATTCACAAATTTGAATCAAACTTGTAAAACGAACTGTGCATGCTTGTATTCTACTTTTAAGCTTATTTTTTGTTTCTAAGCTTATTTTTGAGTTCTAATGACATGGAGACGATTATATTGTGTTAGGGTTGTCATAAAAGTAAACCAAATGTCATTTTTAACCACACTCATTCCACAACATTCACACATTTGAATCAAACTTGTAAAACGAACAGTGCAGGCTTGTATTCTACTTTTATGCTTATTCTTTGATTCTAAGCTTATTTTTGAATTCTAATGACGAGGAGACGATTATATGCGTTAAGGTTGTTGTAAAAGTGAACCAAATGTCATTTCTAACCACACTCATTCCACAACATTCACAAATTTGAATCAAACTTGTAAAACGAACTGTGCATGCTAGTTTTCTACTTTTAACCTTATTTTTTGATTCTAAGCTTATTTTTGAATTCTAATGACATGGAGACGATTATATGTGTTAGGGTTGTCAGAAAAGTAAACCAAATGTCATTTCTTACCACACACATTCCACAACATTCACACATTTGAATCAAACTTGTAAAACGAACTGTGCAGGCTTGTATTCTAGTTTTAAGCTTATTCTTTGATTGTATGCTTATTTTTGAATTCAAATGACATGGAGACGATTATATGTGTTAGGGTTGACATAAAAGCAAACCAAATGTCATTTCTTACCACACTCATTCAACAACATTCACACATTTGAATCAAACTTGTAAAACGAACTGTGGATGCTAGTATTCTACTTTTAAGCTTATTCTTTGATTCTAACTTTATTTTTTCATTCTAATGACATGGAGACGATTATATGCGTTAAGGTTGTTGTAAAAGTGAACCAAATGTCATTTTTAACCACACTCATTCCACAACATTCACACATTTGAATCAAACTTGTAAAACGAACAGTGCAGGCTTGTATTCTACTTTTAAGCTTATTCTTTGATTCTAAGCTTATTTTTGAATTCTAATGACATGGAGACGATTATATGCGTTAAGGTTGTTGTAAAAGTGAACCAAATGTCATTTCTAACCACACTCATTCCACAACATTCACACATTTGAATCAAACTTGTAAAACAAACTGTGCATGCTAGTATTCTACTTTTAAGCTTATTCTTTGATTCTAAGCTTATTTTTGAATTCGAATGACAGGGAGACGATTATATGTGTTAGGGTTGTCATAAAAGTAAACCAAATGTCATTTTTAACCATCTTCATTCCACAACATTCACACATTTGAATCAAACTTGTAAAACGAACAGTGCTGGCTTGTATTATACTTTTAAGCTTATTCTTTGATTCTAAGCTTATTTTTGAATTCTAATGACATGGAGACGATTATATGCGTTAAGGTTGTTGTAAAAGTGAACCAAATGTCATTTCTAACCACATTCATTCCACAACATTCACAAATTTGAATCAAACTTGTAAAACGAACTGTGCATGCTAGTTTTCTACTTTTAAGCTTATTTTTTGATTCTAAGCTTATTTTTGAATTTTAATGACATTGAGACGATTATATGTGTTAGGGTTGTCAGAAAAGTAAACCAAATGTCATTTCTTACAACACTCATTCCACAACATTCACACATTTGAATCAAACTTGTAAAACGAACTGTGCAGGCTTGTATACTACTTTTAAGCTTATTCTTTGATTCTAAGCTTATTTTTAAATTCAAATGACATGGAGACGATTATATGTGTTAGGGTTGACATAAAAGTAAACCAAATGTCATTTCTTACCACACTCATTCCACAACATTTACACATTTGAATCAAACTTGTAAAACGAACTGTGCAGGCATGTATTCTAGTTTTAAGCTTATTCTTTGATTGTAAGCTTATTTTTGAATTCAAATGACATGGAGACGATTATATGCGTTAAGATTGTTGTAAAAGTGAACCAAATGTCATTTCTTACCACACTCATTCCACAACATTCACTCATTTGAATCAAACTCGTAAAACGAACTGTGCATGCTAGTATTCTACTTTTAAGCTTATTCTTTGATTCTAAGCTTATTTTTGAATTCAAATGACATGGAGACGATTATATGCGTTAGGGTTGTCATAAAATTAAACCAAATGTCATTTCTAACCACACTCATTCCACAACATTCACACATTTGAATCAAACTTGTAAAACAAACTGTGCATGCTAGTATTCTACTTTTAAGCTTATTCTTTGATTCTAAGCTTATTTTTGAATTCGAATGACATGGAGACGATTATATGTGTTAGGGTTGTCAAAAAAGTAAACCAAATGTCATTTTTAACCACACTCATTCCACAACATTCACACATTTCAATCAAACTTGTAAAACGAACTGTGCAGGCTTGTATTCTACTTTTAAGCTTATTCTTTGATTCTAAGCTTATTTTTGAATTCAAATGACATGGAGACGATTATATGTGTTAGGGTTGTCATAAAAGTAAACCAAATGTGATTTCTTACCACACTCATTCCACAACATTCACACATTTGAATCAAACTTGTAAAACGAATTGTGCAGGCTTGTATTCTACTTTTAAGCTTATTCTTTGATTCTAACTTTATTTTTTCATTCTAATGACATGGAGACGATTATATGCGTTAAGGTTGTTTTAAAAGTGAACCAAATGTCATTTCTAACCACACTCATTCCACAACATTCACTCATTTGAATCAAACTCGTAAAACGAACTGTGCATGCTAGTATTCTACTTTTAAGCTTATTCTTTGATTCTAAGCTTATTTTTGAATTCAAATGACATGGAGACGATTATATGTGTTAGGATTGTCATGAAAGTAAACCAAATGTGATTTTTTACCACACTCATTCCACAACATTCACACATTTGAATCAAACTTGTAAAACGAACTGTGCAGGCTTGTATTCTACTTTTAAGCTTATTCTTTGATTCTAACTTTATTTTTTCATTCTAATGACACGGAGACGATTATATGCGTTAAGGTTGTTGTAAAAGTGAACCAAATCTCATTTCTAACCACACTCATTCCACAACATTCACAAATTTGAATCAAACTTGTAAAACGAACTGTGCATGCTTGTATTCTACTTTTAAGCTTATTTTTTGTTTCTAAGCTTATTTTTGAGTTCTAATGACATGGAGACGATTATATGTGTTAGGGTTGTCATAAAAGTAAACCAAATGTCATTTTTAACCACACTCATTCCACAACATTCACACATTTGAATCAAACTTGTAAAACGAACAGTGCAGGCTTGTATTCTACTTTTAAGCTTATTCTTTGATTCTAAGCTTATTTTTTCATTCTAATGACATGGAGACGATTATATGCGTTAAGATTGTTGTAAAAGTGAACCAAATGTCATTTCTAACCACACTCATTCCACAACATTCACTCATTTGAATCAAACTCGTAAAACGAACTGTGCAGGCTTGTATTCTACTTTTAAGCTTATTCTTTGATTCTAACTTTATTTTTTCATTCTAATGACACGGAGACGATTATATGCGTTAAGGTTGTTGTAAAAGTGAACCAAATCTCATTTCTAACCACACTCATTCCACAACATTCACAAATTTGAATCAAACTTGTAAAACGAACTGTGCATGCTTGTATTCTACTTTTAAGCTTATTTTTTGTTTCTAAGCTTATTTTTGAGTTCTAATGACATGGAGACGATTATATGTGTTAGGGTTGTCATAAAAGTAAACCAAATGTCATTTTTAACCACACTCATTCCACAACATTCACACATTTGAATCAAACTTGTAAAACGAACTGTGCATACTTCTATTCTACTTTTAAGATTATTCTTTGATTCTAAGCTTATTTTTGAATTCGAATGACATGGAGACGATTATATGTGTTAGGGTTGTCATAAAAGTAAACCAAATGTCATTTCTTACCACACTCATTCCACAACATTCCCACATTTGAATCAAACTTGTAAAACGAACTGTGCAGGCTAGTATTCTACTTTTAAGCTTTTTCTTTGATTCTAAGCTTATTTTTGAATTCAAATGACATGGAGACGATTATATGTGTGAGGGTTGTCATAAAAGTAAACCAAATGTGATTTCTTACCACACTCATTCCACAACTTTCACACATTTGAATCAAACTTGTAAAACGAACTGTGCAGGCTTGTATTCTACTTTTAAGCTTATTCTTTGATTCTAACTTTATTTTTTCATTCTAATGACATGGAGACGATTATATGCGTTAAGGTTGTTGTAAAAGTGAACCAAATGTCATTTCTAACCACACTCATTCCACAACATTCACTCATTTGAATCAAACTTGTAAAACGAACTGTGCATGCTTGTATTCTACTTTTAACCTTATTTTTTGTTTTTAAGCTTATTTTGGAATTCTAATGACATGGAGACGATTATATGTGTTAGGGTTGTCATAAAAGTAAACCAAATGTCATTTCTTACCACACTCATTCCACAACATTCACACATTTGAATCAAACTTGTTAAACGAACTGTGCAGGCTTGTATTCTACTTTTAAGCTTATTCTTTGATTCTAAGCTTATTTTTGAATTCTAATGACATGGAGACGATTATATGCGTTAAGGTTGTTGTAAAAGTGAACCAAATGTCATTTCTAACCACACTCATTCCACAACATTCACAAATTTGAATCAAACTTATAAAACGAACTGTGCATGCTAGTATTGTAGTTTTAAGCTTATTCTTTGATTCTAAGCTTATTTTTGAATTCAAATGACATGGAGACGATTATATGTGTGAGGGTTGTCATAAAAGTAAACCAAATGTGATTTCTTACCACACTCATTCCACAACTTTCACACATTTGAATCAAACTTGTAAAACGAACAGTGCAGGCTTGTATTCTACTTATTAGCTTATTCTTTGATTCTAAGCTTATTTTTGAATTCTAATGACATGGAGACGATTATATGCGTTAAGGTTGTTTTAAAAGTGAACCAAATGTCATTTCTAACCACACTCATTCCACAACATTCACTCATTTGAATCAAACTCGTAAAACGAACTGTGCATGCTAGTATTCTACTTTTAAGCTTATTCTTTGATTCTAAGCTTATTTTTGAATTCGAATGACATGGAGACGATTATATGTGTTAGGGTTGTCATAAAAGTAAACCAAATGTCATTTTTAACCACACTCATTCCACAACATTCACACATTTGAATCAAACTTGTAAAACGAACAGTGCAGGCTTGTATTCTACTTTTTAGCTTATTCTTTGATTCTAAGCTTATTTTTGAATTCTAATGACATGGAGACGATTATATGCGTTAAGGTTGTTGTAAAAGTGAACCAAATGTCATTTCTAACCACACTCATTCCACAACATTCACAAATTTGAATCAAACTTGTAAAACGAACTGTGCATGCTTGTATTCTACTTTTAAGCTTATTTTTTGTTTCTAAGCATATTTTTGAGTTCTAATGACATGGAGAGATTATACGTGTTAGGGTTGTCATAAAATTAAACCAAATGTCATTTTTAACCACACTCATTCCACAACATTCACACATTTGAATCAAACTTATAAAACGAACTGTGCAGCCTTGTATTCTACTTTTAAGCTTATTCTTTGATTCTAAGCTTATTTTAGAATTCAAATGACATGGAGACGATTATATGTGTTAGGGTTGACATAAAAGTAAACCAAATGTCATTTCTTACCACACTCATTCCACAACATTCACACATTTGAATCAAACTTGTAAAACGAACTGTGCAGGCTAGTATTCTACTTTTAAGCTTTTTCTTTGATTCTAACTTTATTTTTTCATTCTAATGACATGCAGACGATTATATGCGTTACGGTTGTTGTAAAAGTGAACCAAATGTCATTTCTAACCACACTCATTCCACAACATTCACTCATTTGAATCAATGTCGTAAAACGAACTGTGCATGCTAGTATTGTACTTTTAAGCTTATTCTTTGATTCTAAGCTTATTTTTGAATTCAAATGACATGGAGACGATTATATGTGTGAGGGTTGTCATAAAAGTAAACCAAATGTGATTTCTTACCACACTCATTCCACAACTTTCACACATTTGAATCAAACTTGTAAAACGAACTGTGCAGGCTTGTATTCTACTTTTAAGCTTATTCTTTGATTCTAACTTTATTTTTTCATTCTAATGACATGGAGACGATTATATGCGTTAAGGTTGTTGTAAAAGTGAACCAAATGTCATTTCTAACCACACTCATTCCACAACATTCACTCATTTGAATCAAACTCGTAAAACGAACTGTGCATGCTAGTATTCTACTTTTAAGCTTATTCTATGATTCTAAGCTTATTTTTGAATTCAAATGACATGGAGACGATTATATGTGTTAGGGTTGTCATAAAAGTAAACCAAATGTGATTTCTTACCACACTCATTCCACAACATTCACACATTTGAATCAAACTTGTAAAACAAACTGTGCATGCTAGTATTCTACTTTTAAGCTTATTCTTTGATTCTAAGCTTATTTTTGAATTCGAATGACATGGAGACGATTATATGTGTTAGGGTTGTCATAAAAGTAAACCAAATGTCATTTTTAACCACACTCATTCCACAACATTCACACATTTGAATCAAACTTGTAAAACGAACAGTGCAGGCTTGTATTCTACTTATTAGCTTATTCTTTGATTCTAAGCTTATTTTTGAATTCTAATGACATGGAGACGATTATATGCGTCAAGGTTGTTGTAAAAGTGAACCAAATGTCATTTCTAACCACACTCATTCCACAACATTCACAAATTTGAATCAAACTTGTAAAACGAACTGTGCATGCTTGTATTCTACTTTTAAGCTTATTTTTTGTTTCTAAGCTTATTTTTGAGTTCTAATGACATGGAGACGATTATATGTGTTAGGGTTGTCATAAAAGTAAACCAAATGTCATTTTTAACCACACTCATTCCACAACATTCACACATTTGAATCAAACTTGTAAAACGAACAGTGCAGGCTTGTATTCTACTTTTAAGCTTATTCTTTGATTCTAAGCTTATTTTTGAATTCTAAGGACATGGAGACGATTATATGCGTTAAGGTTGTTGTAAAAGTGAACCAAATGTCATTTCTAACCACACTCATTCCACAACATTCACAAATTTGAATCAAACCTGTAAAACGAACTATGCATTCTAGTTTTCTACTTTTAAGCTTATTTTTTGATTCTAAGCTTATTTTTGAATTCTAATGACATGGAGACGATTATATGTGTTAGGGTTGTCAGAAAAGTAAACCAAATGTCATTTCTTACCACACTCATTCCACAACATTCACACATTTGAATCAAACTTGTAAAACGAACTGTGCAGGCATGTATTCTAGTTTTAAGCTTATTCTTTGATTGTAAGCTTATTTTTGAATTCAAATGACATGGAGACGATTATATGTGTTAGGGTTGACATAAAAGTAAACCAAATGTCATTTCTTACCACACTCATTCCACAACATTCACACATTTGAATCAAACTTGTAAAACGAACTGTGCATACTTCTATTCTACTTTTAAGCTTATTCTTTGATTCTAAGCTTATTTTTGAATTCGAATGACATGGAGACGATTATATGTGTTAGGGTTGTCATAAAAGTAAACCAAATGTCATTTTTAACCACACTCATTCCACAACATTCACACATTTGAATCAAACTTGTAAAACGAACTGTGCAGGCATGTAATCTAGTTTTAAGCTTATTCTTTGATTGTAAGCTTATTTTTGAATTCAAATGACATGGAGACGATTATATGTGTTAGGGTTGACATAAAAGTAAACCAAATGTCATTTCTTACCACACTCATTCCACAACATTCACACATTTGAATCAAACTTGTAAAACGAACTGTGCATACTTCTATTCTACTTTTAAGCTTATTCTTTGATTCTAAGCTTATTTTTGAATTCGAATGACATGGAGACGATTATATGTGTTAGGGTTGTCATAAAAGTAAACCAAATGTCATTTCTTACCACACTCATTCCACAACATTCACACATTTGAATCAAACTTGTAAAACGAACTGTGCAGGCTAGTATTCTACTTTTAAGCTTTTTCTTTGATTGTAACTTTATTTTTTCATTCTAATGACATGCAGACGATTATATGCGTTACGGTTGTTGTAAAAGTGAACCAAATGTCATTTCTAACCACACTCATTCCACAACATTCACTCATTTGAATCAAACTCGTAAAACGAACTGTGCATGCTAGTATTCTACTTTTAAGCTTATTCTTTGATTCTAAGCTTATTTTTGAATTCAAATGACATGGAGACGATTATATGTGTTAGGGTTGTCATAAAAGTAAACCAAATGTGATTTCTTACCACACTCATTCCACAACATTCACACATTTGAATCAAACTCGTAAAACGAGCTGTGCATGCTTGTATTCTACTTTTAAGCTTATTTTTTGTTTCTAAGCTTATTTTTGAGTTCTAATGACATAGAGACGATTATATGGGTTAGGGTTGTCATAAAAGTAAACCAAATGTCATTTTTAACCACACTCATTCCACAACATTCACAAATTTGAATCAAACTTGTAAAACGAACTGTGCATGCTTGTATTCTACTTTTAAGCTTATTCTTTGATTCTAAGCTTATTTTTGAATTCGAATGACATGGAGACGATTATATGTGTTAGGGTTGTCATAAAAGTAAACCAAATGTCATTTCTTACCACACTCATTCCACAACATTCACACATTTGAATCAAACTTGTAAAACGAACTGTGCAGGCTAGTATTCTACTTTTAAGCTTTTTCTTTGATTGTAACTTTATTTTTTCATTCTAATGACATGCAGACGATTATATGCGTTACGGTTGTTGTAAAAGTGAACCAAATGTCATTTCTAACCACACTCATTCCACAACATTCACTCATTTGAATCAAACTCGTAAAACGAACTGTGCATGCTAGTATTCTACTTTTAAGCTTATTCTTTGATTCTAAGCTTATTTTTGAATTCAAATGACCTGGAGACGATTATATGTGTTAGGGTTGTCATAAAAGTAAACCAAATGTGATTTCTTACCACACTCATTCCACAACATTAACACATTTGAGTCAAACTTGTAAAACGAACAGTGCAGGCTTGTATTCTACTTTTAAGCTTATTCTTTGATTCTAAGCTTATTTTTGAATTCTAATGACATGGAGACGATTATATGCGTTAAGGTTGTTGTAAAAGTGAACCAAATGTCATTTCTAACCACACTCATTCCACAACATTCACAAATTTGAATCAAACTTGTAAAACGAACTGTGCATGCTTGTATTCTACTTTTAAGCTTATTTTTTGTTTCTAAGCTTATTTTTGAGTTCTAATGACATAGAGACGATTATATGGGTTAGGGTTGTCATAAAAGTAAACCAAATGTCATTTTTAACCACACTCATTCCACAACATTCACAAATTTGAATCAAACTTGTAAAACGAACTGTGCATGCTTGTATTCTACTTTTAAGCTTATTTTTTGTTTCTAAGCTTATTTTAGAATTCAAATGACATGGAGACGATTATATGTGTTAGGGTTGACATAAAAGTAAACCAAATGTCATTTCTTACCACACTCATTCCACAACATTCACACATTTGAATCAAACTTGTAAAACGAACTGTGCAGGCTAGTATTCTACTTTTAAGCTTTTTCTTTGATTCTAAGCTTATTTTTGAATTCTAATGACATGGAGACGATTATATGCGTTAAGGTTGTTGTAAAAGTGAACCAAATGTCATTTCTAACCACACTCATTCCACAACATTCACTCATTTGAATCAAACTCGAAAAACGAACTGTGCAGGCTTGTATTCTACTTTTAAGCTTATTCTTTGATTCTAAGCTTATTTTTGAATTCTAATGACATGGAGACGATTATATGCGTTAAGGTTGTTGTAAAAGTGAACCAAATGTCATTTCTAACCACACTCATTCCACAACATTCACACATTTGAATCAAACTTGTAAAACAAACTGTGCATGCTAGTATTCTACTTTTAAGCTTATTCTTTGATTCTAAGCTTATTTTTGAATTCGAATGACATGGAGACGATTATATGTGTTAGGGTTGTCATAAAAGTAAACCAAATGTCATTTTTAACCACACTCATTCCACAACATTCACACATTTGAATCAAACTTGTAAAACGAACAGTGCAGGCTTGTATTCTACTTTTATGCTTATTCTTTGATTCTAAGCTTATTTTTGAATTCTAATGACGAGGAGACGATTATATGCGTTAAGGTTGTTGTAAAAGTGAACCAAATGTCATTTCTAACCACACTCATTCCACAACATTCACAAATTTTAATCAAACTTGTAAAACGAACTGTGTGTACTTCTATTCTACTTTTAAGCTTATTCTTTGATTCTAAGCTTATTTTTGAATTCGAATGACATGGAGACGATTATATGTGTTAGGGTTGTCATAAAAGTAAACCAAATGTCATTTCTTACCACACTCATTCCACAACATTCACACATTTGAATCAAACTTGTAAAACGAACTGTGCAGGCTAGTATTCTACTTTTAAGCTTTTTCTTTGATTCTAACTTTATTTTTTCATTCTAATGACATGCAGACGATTATATGCGTTACGGTTGTTGTAAAAGTGAACCAAATGTCATTTCTAACCACACTCATTCCACAACATTCACTCATTTGAATCAAACTCGTAAAACGAACTGTGCATGCTAGTATTCTACTTTTAAGCTTATTCTTTGATTCTAAGCTTATTTTTGAATTCAAATGACATGGAGACAATTATATGTGTTAGGGTTGTCATAAAAGTAAACCAAATGTGATTTCTTACCACACTCATTCCACAACATTCACACATTTGAATCAAACTTGAAAAACGAACTGTGCAGGCTTGTATTCTACTTTTAAGCTTATTCTTTGATTCTAACTTTATTTTTTCATTCTAATGACATGGAGATGATTATATGCGTTAAGGTTGTTGTAAAAGTGAACCAAATGTCATTTCTAACCACACTCATTCCACAACATTCACTCATTTGAATCAAACTCGTAAAACGAACTGTGCATGCTAGTATTCTACTTTTAAGCTTATTCTTTGATTCTAAGCTTATTTTTGAATTCAAATGACATGGAGACGATTATATGTGTTAGGGTTGTCATAAAAGTAAACCAAATGTGATTTCTTACCACACTCATTCCACAACATTAACACATTTGAATCAAACTTGTAAAACGAACAGTGCAGGCTTGTATTCTACTTTTAAGCTTATTCTTTGATTCTAAGCTTATTTTTGAATTCTAATGACATGGAGACGATTATATGCGTTAAGGTTGTTGTAAAAGTGAACCAAATGTCATTTCTAACCACACTCATTCCACAACATTCACTCATTTGAATCAAACTCGTAAAACGAACTGTGCATGCTAGTATTCTACTTTTAAGCTTATTCTTTGATTCTAAGCTTATTTTTGAATTCAAATGACATGGAGACGATTATATGTGTTAGGGTTGTCATAAAAGTAAACCAAATGTGATTTCTTACCACACTCATTCCACAACATTCACACATTTGAATCAAACTTGTAAAACGAACTGTGCAGGCTTGTATTCTACTTTTAAGCTTATTCTTTGATTCTAACTTTATTTTTTCATTCTAATGACAGGGAGATGATTATATGCGTTAAGGTTGTTGTAAAAGTGAACCAAATGTCATTTCTAACCACACTCATTCCACAACATTCACTCATTTGAATCAAACTCGTAAAACGAACTGTGCGTGCTAGTATTGTACTTTTAAGCTTATTCTTTGATTCTAAGCTTATTTTTGAATTCAAACGACATGGAGACGATTATATGTGTTAGGGTTGTCATAAAAGTAAACCAAATGTGATTTCTTACCACACTCATTCCACAACATTAACACATTTCAATCAAACTTGTAAAACGAACAGTGCAGGCTTGTATTCTACTTTTAAGCTTATTCTTTGATTCTAAGCTTATTTTTGAATTCTAATGACATGGAGACGATTATATGCGTTACGGTTGTTGTAAAAGTGAACCAAATGTCATTTCTAACCACACTCATTCCACAACATTCACAAATTTGAATCAAACTTGTAAAACGAACTGTGCATGCTTGTATTCTACTTTTAAGCTTATTTTTTGTTTCTAAGCTTATTTTTGAGTTCTAATGACATGGAGACGATTATATGTGTTAGGGTTGTCATAAAAGTAAACCAAATGTCATTTTTAACCACACTCATTCCACAACATTCACACATTTGAATCAAACTTGTAAAACGAACAGTGCAGGCTTGTATTCTACTTATTAGCTTATTCTTTGATTCTAAGCTTATTTTTGAATTCTAATGACATGGAGACGATTATATGCGTTAAGGTTGTTGTAAAAGTGAACCAAATGTCATTTCTAACCACACTCATTCCACAACATTCACAAATTTGAATCAAACTTGTAAAACGAACTGTGCATGCTTGTATTCTACTTTTAAGCTTATTTTTTGTTTCTAAGCTTATTTTTGAGTTCTAATGACATGGAGACGATTATATGTGTTAGGGTTGTCATAAAAGTAAACCAAATGTCATTTTTAACCACACTCATTCCACAACATTCACACATTTGAATCAAACTTGTAAAACGAACAGTGCAGGCTTGTATTCTACTTTTAAGCTTATTCTTTGATTCTAAGCTTATTTTTGAATTCTAAGGACATGGAGACGATTATATGCGTTAAGGTTGTTGTAAAAGTGAACCAAATGTCATTTCTAACCACACTCATTCCACAACATTCACAAATTTGAATCAAACTTGTAAAACGAACTATGCATTCTAGTTTTCTACTTTTAAGCTTATTTTTTGATTCTAAGCTTATTTTTGAATTCTAATGACATGGAGACGATTATATGTGTTAGGGTTGTCAGAAAAGTAAACCAACTGTCATTTCTTACCACACTCATTCCACAACATTCACACATTTGAATCAAACTTGTAAAACGAACTGTGCAGGCATGTATTCTAGTTTTAAGCTTATTCTTTGATTGTAAGCTTATTTTTGAATTCAAATGACATGGAGACGATTATATGTGTTAGGGTTGACATAAAAGTAAACCAAATGTCATTTCTTACCACACTCATTCCACAACATTCACACATTTGAATCAAACTTGTAAAACGAACTGTGCATACTTCTATTCTACTTTTAAGCTTATTCTTTGATTCTAAGCTTATTTTTGAATTCTAATGACATGGAGACGATTATATGTGTTAGCGTTGTCATAAAAGTAAACCAAATGTGATTTCTTACCACACTCATTCGACAACATTCACACATTTGAATCAAACTTGTAAAACGAACAGTGCAGGCTTGTATTCTACTTTTAAGCTTATTCTTTGATTCTAAGCTTATTTTTGAATTCTAATGACATGGAGACGATTATATGCGTTAAGGTTGTTGTAAAAGTGAACCAAATGTCATTTCTAACCACACTCATTCCACAACATTCACTCATTTGAATCAAACTCGTAAAACGAACAGTGCAGGCTTGTATTCTACTTTTAAGCTTATTCTTTGATTCTAAGCTTATTTTTGAATTCTAATGACATGGAGACGATTATATGCGTTAAGGTTGTTGTAAAAGTGAACCAAATGTCATTTCTAACCACACTCATTCCACAACATTCACTCATTTGAATCAAACTCGTAAAACGAACTGTGCATGCTAGTATTCTACTTTTAAGCTTATTCTTTGATTCTAAGCTTATTTTTGAATTCAAATGACATGGAGACGATTATATGTGTTAGGGTTGTCATAAAAGTAAACCAAATGTGATTTCTTACCACACTCATTCCACAACATTCACACATTTGAATCAAACTTGTAAAACGAACTGTGCAGGCTTGTATTCTACTTTTAAGCTTATTCTTTGATTGTAAGCTTATTTTTGAATTCAAATGACATGGAGACGATTATATGTGTTAGGGTTGACATAAAAGTAAACCAAATGTCATTTCTTACCACACTCATTCCACAACATTCACAAATTTGAATCAAACTTGTAAAACGAACTGTGCATGCTTGTATTCTACTTTTAAGCTTATTTTTTGTTTCTAAGCTTATTTTTGAGTTCTAATGACATGGAGACGATTATATGTGTTAGGGTTGTCATAAAAGTAAACCAAATGTCATTTTTAACCACACTCATTCCACAACATTAACACATTTGAATCAAACTTGTAAAACGAACAGTGCAGGCTTGTATTCTACTTTTAAGCTTATTCTTTGATTCTAAGCTTATTTTTGAATTCTAATGACATGGAGACGATTATATGCGTTAAGGTTGTTGTAAAAGTGAACCAAATGTCATTTCTAACCACACTCATTCCACAACATTCACTCATTTGAATCAAACTCGTAAAACGAACTGTGCATGCTAGTATTCTACTTTTAAGCTTATTCTTTGATTCTAAGCTTATTTTTGAATTCAAATGACATGGAGACGATTATATGTGTTAGGGTTGTCATAAAAGTAAACCAAATGTGATTTCTTACCACACTCATTCCACAACATTCACACATTTGAATCAAACTTGTAAAACGAACTGTGCAGGCTTGTATTCTACTTTTCAGCTTATTCTTTGATTCTAACTTTATTTTTTCATTCTAATGACAGGGAGATGATTATATGCGTTAAGGTTGTTGTAAAAGTGAACCAAATGTCATTTCTAACCACACTTATTCCACAACATTCACTCATTTGAATCAAACTCGTAAAACGAACTGTGCATGCTAGTATTCTACTTTTAAGCTTATTCTTTGATTCTAAGCTTATTTTTGAATTCAAATGACATGGAGACGATTATATGTGTTAGGGTTGTCATAAAAGTAAACCAAATGTGATTTCTTACCACACTCATTCCACAACATTAACACATTTCAATCAAACTTGTAAAACGAACAGTGCAGGCTTGTATTCTACTTTTAAGCTTATTCTTTGATTCTAAGCTTATTTTTGAATTCTAATGACATGGAGACGATTATATGCGTTAAGGTTGTTGTAAAAGTGAACCAAATGTCATTTCTAACCACACTCATTCCACAACATTCACAAATTTGAATCAAACTTGTAAAACGAACTGTGCATGCTTGTATTCTACTTTTAAGCTTATTTTTTGTTTCTAAGCTTATTTTTGAGTTCTAATGACATGGAGACGATTATATGTGTTAGGGTTGTCATAAAAGTAAACCAAATGTCATTTTTAACCACACTCATTCCACAACATTAACACATTTGAATCAAACTTGTAAAACGAACTGTGCATGCTTGTATTCTACTTTTAAGCTTATTTTTTGTTTCTAAGCATATTTTTGAGTTCTAATGACATGGAGAGATTATACGTGTTAGGGTTGTCATAAAATTAAACCAAATGTCATTTTTAACCACACTCATTCCACAACATTCACACATTTGAATCAAACTTATAAAACGAACTGTGCAGGCTTGTATTCTACTTTTAAGCTTATTCTTTGATTCTAAGCTTATTTTAGAATTCAAATGACATGGAGACGATTATATGTGTTAGGGTTGACATAAAAGTAAACCAAATGTCATTTCTTACCACACTCATTCCACAACATTCACACATTTGAATCAAACTTGTAAAACGAACTGTGCAGGCTAGTATTCTACTTTTAAGCTTTTTCTTTGATTCTAACTTTATTTTTTCATTCTAATGACATGCAGACGATTATATGCGTTACGGTTGTTGTAAAAGTGAACCAAATGTCATTTCTAACCACACTCATTCCACAACATTCACTCATTTGAATCAAACTCGTAAAACGAACTGTGCATGCTAGTATTCTACTTTTAAGCTTATTCTTTGATTCTAAGCTTATTTTTGAATTCAAATGACATGGAGACGATTATATGTGTTAGCGTTGTCATAAAAGTAAACCAAATGTGATTTCTTACCACACTCATTCCACAACATTCACACATTTGAATCAAACTTGTAAAACGAACTGTGCAGGCTTGTATTCTACTTTTAAGCTTACTCTTTGATTCTAACTTTATTTTTTCATTCTAATGACATGGAGACGATTATATGCGTTATGGTTGTTGTAAAAGTGAACCAAATGTCATTTCTAACCACACTCATTCCACAACATTCACTCATTTGAATCAAACTTGTAAAACGAACTGTGCAGGCATGTATTCTAGTTTTAAGCTTATTCTTTGATTGTAAGCTTATTTTTGAATTCAAATGACATGGAGACGATTATATGTGTTAGGGTTGACATAAAAGTAAACCAAATGTCATTTCTTACCACACTCATTCCACAACATTCACACATTTGAATCAAACTTGTAAAACGAACTGTGCAGGCTAGTATTCTACTTTTAAGCTTTTTCTTTGATTCTAACTTTATTTTTTCATTCTAATGACATGCAGACGATTATATGCGTTACGGTTGTTGTAAAAGTGAACCAAATGTCATTTTTAACCACACTCATTCCACAACATTAACACATTTGAATCAAACTTGTAAAACGAACTGTGCATGCTTGTATTCTACTTTTAAGCTTATTTTTTGTTTCTAAGCATATTTTTGAGTTCTAATGACATGGAGAGATTATACGTGTTAGGGTTGTCATAAAATTAAACCAAATGTCATTTTTAACCACACTCATTCCACAACATTCACACATTTGAATCAAACTTATAAAACGAACTGTGCAGGCTTGTATTCTACTTTTAAGCTTATTCTTTGATTCTAAGCTTATTTTAGAATTCAAATGACATGGAGACGATTATATGTGTTAGGGTTGACATAAAAGTAAACCAAATGTCATTTCTTACCACACTCATTCCACAACATTCACACATTTGAATCAAACTTGTAAAACGAACTGTGCAGGCTAGTATTCTACTTTTAAGCTTTTTCTTTGATTCTAACTTTATTTTTTCATTCTAATGACATGCAGACGATTATATGCGTTACGGTTGTTGTAAAAGTGAACCAAATGTCATTTCTAACCACACTCATTCCACAACATTCACTCATTTGAATCAAACTCGTAAAACGAACTGTGCATGCTAGTATTCTACTTTTAAGCTTATTCTTTGATTCTAAGCTTATTTTTGAATTCAAATGACATGGAGACGATTATATGTGTTAGCGTTGTCATAAAAGTAAACCAAATGTGATTTCTTACCACACTCATTCCACAACATTCACACATTTGAATCAAACTTGTAAAACGAACTGTGCAGGCTTGTATTCTACTTTTAAGCTTACTCTTTGATTCTAACTTTATTTTTTCATTCTAATGACATGGAGACGATTATATGCGTTATGGTTGTTGTAAAAGTGAACCAAATGTCATTTCTAACCACACTCATTCCACAACATTCACTCATTTGAATCAAACTTGTAAAACGAACTGTG
This sequence comes from Spergularia bocconei, assembly GCA_963457585.1. Taxonomy (NCBI): domain Eukaryota; kingdom Viridiplantae; phylum Streptophyta; class Magnoliopsida; order Caryophyllales; family Caryophyllaceae; genus Spergularia; species Spergularia bocconei. The sequence continues at coordinate 6,907,081 of OY734959.1, forward strand.
CAGGCATGTATTCTAGTTTTAAGCTTATTCTTTGATTGTAAGCTTATTTTTGAATTCAAATGACATGGAGACGATTATATGTGTTAGGGTTGACATAAAAGTAAACCAAATGTCATTTCTTACCACACTCATTCCACAACATTCACACATTTGAATCAAACTTGTAAAACGAACTGTGCAGGCTAGTATTCTACTTTTAAGCTTTTTCTTTGATTCTAACTTTATTTTTTCATTCTAATGACATGCAGACGATTATATGCGTTACGGTTGTTGTAAAAGTGAACCAAATGTCATTTTTAACCACACTCATTCCACAACATTAACACATTTGAATCAAACTTGTAAAACGAACTGTGCATGCTTGTATTCTACTTTTAAGCTTATTTTTTGTTTCTAAGCATATTTTTGAGTTCTAATGACATGGAGAGATTATACGTGTTAGGGTTGTCATAAAATTAAACCAAATGTCATTTTTAACCACACTCATTCCACAACATTCACACATTTGAATCAAACTTATAAAACGAACTGTGCAGGCTTGTATTCTACTTTTAAGCTTATTCTTTGATTCTAAGCTTATTTTAGAATTCAAATGACATGGAGACGATTATATGTGTTAGGGTTGACATAAAAGTAAACCAAATGTCATTTCTTACCACACTCATTCCACAACATTCACACATTTGAATCAAACTTGTAAAACGAACTGTGCAGGCTAGTATTCTACTTTTAAGCTTTTTCTTTGATTCTAACTTTATTTTTTCATTCTAATGACATGCAGACGATTATATGCGTTACGGTTGTTGTAAAAGTGAACCAAATGTCATTTCTAACCACACTCATTCCACAACATTCACTCATTTGAATCAAACTCGTAAAACGAACTGTGCATGCTAGTATTATACTTTTAAGCTTATTCTTTGATTCTAAGCTTATTTTAGAATTCAAATGACATGGAGACGATTATATGTGTTAGGGTTGACATAAAAGTAAACCAAATGTCATTTCTTACCACACTCATTCCACAACATTCACACATTTGAATCAAACTTGTAAAACGAACTGTGCAGGCATGTATTCTAGTTTTAAGCTTATTCTTTGATTGTAAGCTTATTTTTGAATTCAAATGACATGGAGACGATTATATGTGTTAGGGTTGACATAAAAGTAAACCAAATGTCATTTCTTACCACACTCATTCCACAACATTCACAAATTTGAATCAAACTTGTAAAACGAACTGTGCATGCTTGTATTCTACTTTTAAGCTTATTTTTTGTTTCTAAGCTTATTTTTGAGTTCTAATGACATGGAGACGATTATATGTGTTAGGGTTGTCATAAAAGTAAACCAAATGTCATTTTTAACCACACTCATTCCACAACATTAACACATTTGAATCAAACTTGTAAAACGAACTGTGCATGCTTGTATTCTACTTTTAAGCTTATTTTTTGTTTCTAAGCATATTTTTGAGTTCTAATGACATGGAGAGATTATACGTGTTAGGGTTGTCATAAAATTAAACCAAATGTCATTTTTAACCACACTCATTCCACAACATTCACACATTTGAATCAAACTTATAAAACGAACTTTGCAGGCTTGTATTCTACTTTTAAGCTTATTCTTTGATTCTATGCTTATTTTAGAATTCAAATGACATGGAGACGATTATATGTGTTAGGGTTGACATAAAAGTAAACCAAATGTCATTTCTTACCACACTCATTCCACAACATTCACACATTTGAATCAAACTTGTAAAACGAACTGTGCAGGCATGTATTCTAGTTTTAAGCTTATTCTTTGATTGTAAGCTTATTTTTGAATTCAAATGACATGGAGACGATTATATGTGTTAGGGTTGACATAAAAGTAAACCAAATGTCATTTCTTACCACACTCATTCCACAACATTCACACATTTGAATCAAACTTGTAAAACGAACTGTGCATACTTCTATTCTACTTTTAAGCTTATTCTTTTATTCTAAGCTTATTTTTGAATTCGAATGACATGGAGACGATTATATGTGTTAGGGTTGTCATAAAAGTAAACCAAATGTCATTTTTAACCACACTCATTCCACAACATTCACATATTTGAATCAAACTTGTAAAACGAACTGTGCAGGCTAGTATTCTACTTTTAAGCTTTTTCTTTGATTCTAACTTTATTTTTTCATTCTAATGACATGCAGACGATTATATGCGTTACGGTTGTTGTCAAAGTGAACCAAATGTCATTTCTAACCACACTCATTCCACAACATTCACTCATTTGAATCAAACTCGTAAAACGAACTGTGCATGCTAGTATTCTACTTTTAAGCTTATTCTTTGATTCTAAGCTTATTTTTGAATTCAAATGACATGGAGACGATTATATGTGTTAGGGTTGTCATAAAACTAAACCAAATGTGATTTCTTACCACACTCATTCCACAACATTCACACATTTGAATCAAACTTGTAAAACGAACTGTGCAGGCTTGTATTCTACTTTTAAGCTTATTCTTTGATTCTAACTTTATTTTTTCATTCTAATGACATGGAGATGATTATATGCGTTAAGGTTGTTGTAAAAGTGAACCAAATGTCATTTCTAACCACACTCATTCCACAACATTCACTCATTTGAATCAAACTCGTAAAACGAACTGTGCATGCTAGTATTCTACTTTTAAGCTTATTCTTTGATTCTAAGCTTATTTTTGAATTCAAATGACATGGAGACGATTATATGTGTTAGGGTTGTCATAAAAGTAAACCAAATGTGATTTCTTACCACACTCAGTCCACAACATTAACACATTTGAATCAAACTTGTAAAACGAACAGTGCAGGCTTGTATTCTACTTTTAAGCTTATTCTTTGATTCTAAGCTTATTTTTGAATTCTAATGACATGGAGACGATTATATGTGTTAGGGTTGACATAAAAGTAAACCAAATGTCATTTCTTACCACACTCATTCCACAACATTCACACATTTGAATCAAACTTGTAAAACGAACTGTGCATGCTTGTATTCTACTTTTAAGCTTATTTTTTGTTTCTAAGCTTATTTTTGAGTTCTAATGACATGGAGACGATTATATGTGTTAGGGTTGTCATAAAAGTAAACCAAATGTCATTTTTAACCACACTCATTCCACAACATTAACACATTTGAATCAAACTTGTAAAACGAACTGTGCATGCTTGTATTCTACTTTTAAGCTTATTTTTTGTTTCTAAGCATATTTTTGAGTTCTAATGACATGGAGAGATTATACGTGTTAGGGTTGTCATAAAATTAAACCAAATGTCATTTTTAACCACACTCATTCCACAACATTCACACATTTGAATCAAACTTATAAAACGAACTGTGCAGGCTTGTATTCTACTTTTAAGCTTATTCTTTGATTCTAAGCTTATTTTAGAATTCAAATGACATGGAGACGATTATATGTGTTAGGGTTGACATAAAAGTAAACCAAATGTCATTTCTTACCACACTCATTCCACAACATTCACACATTTGAATCAAACTTGTAAAACGAACTGTGCAAGCTAGTATTCTACTTTTAAGCTTTTTCTTTGATTCTAACTTTATTTTTTCATTCTAATGACATGCAGACGATTATATGCGTTACGGTTGTTGTAAAAGTGAACCAAATGTCATTTCTAACCACACTCACTCCACAACATTCACTCATTTGAATCAAACTCGTAAAACGAACTGTGCATGCTAGTATTCTACTTTTAAGCTTATTCTTTGATTCTAAGCTTATTTTTGAATTCAAATGACATGGAGACGATTATATGTGTTAGGGTTGTCATAAAAGTAAACCAAATGTGATTTCTTACCACACTCATTCCACAACATTCACACATTTGAATCAAACTTGTAAAACGAACTGTGCAGGCTTGTATTCTACTTTTAAGCTTACTCTTTGATTCTAACTTTATTTTTTCATTCTAATGACATGGAGACCATTATATGCGTTAAGGTTGTTGTAAAAGTGAACCAAATGTCATTTCTAACCACACTCATTCCACAACATTCACTCATTTGAATCAAACTCGTAAAACGAACTGTGCATGCTAGTATTCTACTTTTAAGCTTATTCTTTGATTCTAAGCTTATTTTTGAATTCAAATGACATGGAGACGATTATATGTGTTAGGGTTGTCATAAAAGTAAACCAAATGTGATTTCTTACCACACTCATTCCACAACATTCACACATTTGAATCAAACTTGTAAAACAAACTGTGCATGCTAGTATTCTACTTTTAAGCTTATTCTTTGATTCTAAGCTTATTTTTGAATTCGAATGACATGGAGACGATTATATGTGTTAGGGTTGTCATAAAAGTAAACCAAATGTCATTTTTAACCACACTCATTCCACAACATTCACACATTTGAATCAAACTTGTAAAACGAACAGTGCAGGCTTGTATTCTACTTTTTAGCTTATTCTTTGATTCTAAGCTTATTTTTGAATTCTAATGACATGGAGACGATTATATGCGTTAAGATTGTTGTAAAAGTGAACCAAATGTCATTTCTAACCACACTCATTCCACAACATTCACAAATTTGAATCAAACTTGTAAAACGAACTGTGCATGCTTGTATTCTACTTTTAAGCTTATTTTTTGTTTCTAAGCATATTTTTGAGTTCTAATGACATGGAGAGATTATACGTGTTAGGGTTGTCATAAAATTAAACCAAATGTCATTTTTAACCACACTCATTCCACAACATTCACACATTTGAATCAAACTTATAAAACGAACTTTGCAGGCTTGTATTCTACTTTTAAGCTTATTCTTTGATTCTATGCTTATTTTAGAATTCAAATGACATGGAGACGATTATATGTGTTAGGGTTGACATAAAAGTAAACCAAATGTCATTTCTTACCACACTCATTCCACAACATTCACACATTTGAATCAAACTTGTAAAACGAACTGTGCAGGCATGTATTCTAGTTTTAAGCTTATTCTTTGATTGTAAGCTTATTTTTGAATTCAAATGACATGGAGACGATTATATGTGTTAGGGTTGACATAAAAGTAAACCAAATGTCATTTCTTACCACACTCATTCCACAACATTCACACATTTGAATCAAACTTGTAAAACGAACTGTGCATACTTCTATTCTACTTTTAAGCTTATTCTTTTATTCTAAGCTTATTTTTGAATTCGAATGACATGGAGACGATTATATGTGTTAGGGTTGTCATAAAAGTAAACCAAATGTCATTTTTAACCACACTCATTCCACAACATTCACATATTTGAATCAAACTTGTAAAACGAACTGTGCAGGCTAGTATTCTACTTTTAAGCTTTTTCTTTGATTCTAACTTTATTTTTTCATTCTAATGACATGCAGACGATTATATGCGTTACGGTTGTTGTCAAAGTGAACCAAATGTCATTTCTAACCACACTCATTCCACAACATTCACTCATTTGAATCAAACTCGTAAAACGAACTGTGCATGCTAGTATTCTACTTTTAAGCTTATTCTTTGATTCTAAGCTTATTTTTGAATTCAAATGACATGGAGACGATTATATGTGTTAGGGTTGTCATAAAACTAAACCAAATGTGATTTCTTACCACACTCATTCCACAACATTCACACATTTGAATCAAACTTGTAAAACGAACTGTGCAGGCTTGTATTCTACTTTTAAGCTTATTCTTTGATTCTAACTTTATTTTTTCATTCTAATGACATGGAGATGATTATATGCGTTAAGGTTGTTGTAAAAGTGAACCAAATGTCATTTCTAACCACACTCATTCCACAACATTCACTCATTTGAATCAAACTCGTAAAACGAACTGTGCATGCTAGTATTCTACTTTTAAGCTTATTCTTTGATTCTAAGCTTATTTTTGAATTCAAATGACATGGAGACGATTATATGTGTTAGGGTTATCATAAAAGTAAACCAAATGTGATTTCTTACCACACTCAGTCCACAACATTAACACATTTGAATCAAACTTGTAAAACGAACAGTGCAGGCTTGTATTCTACTTTTAAGCTTATTCTTTGATTCTAAGCTTATTTTTGAATTCTAATGACATGGAGACGATTATATGTGTTAGGGTTGACATAAAAGTAAACCAAATGTCATTTCTTACCACACTCATTCCACAACATTCACACATTTGAATCAAACTTGTAAAACGAACTGTGCATGCTTGTATTCTACTTTTAAGCTTATTTTTTGTTTCTAAGCTTATTTTTGAGTTCTAATGACATGGAGACGATTATATGTGTTAGGGTTGTCATAAAAGTAAACCAAATGTCATTTTTAACCACACTCATTCCACAACATTAACACATTTGAATCAAACTTGTAAAACGAACTGTGCATGCTTGTATTCTACTTTTAAGCTTATTTTTTGTTTCTAAGCATATTTTTGAGTTCTAATGACATGGAGAGATTATACGTGTTAGGGTTGTCATAAAATTAAACCAAATGTCATTTTTAACCACACTCATTCCACAACATTCACACATTTGAATCAAACTTATAAAACGAACTGTGCAGGCTTGTATTCTACTTTTAAGCTTATTCTTTGATTCTAAGCTTATTTTAGAATTCAAATGACATGGAGACGATTATATGTGTTAGGGTTGACATAAAAGTAAACCAAATGTCATTTCTTACCACACTCATTCCACAACATTCACACATTTGAATCAAACTTGTAAAACGAACTGTGCAAGCTAGTATTCTACTTTTAAGCTTTTTCTTTGATTCTAACTTTATTTTTTCATTCTAATGACATGCAGACGATTATATGCGTTACGGTTGTTGTAAAAGTGAACCAAATGTCATTTCTAACCACACTCACTCCACAACATTCACTCATTTGAATCAAACTCGTAAAACGAACTGTGCATGCTAGTATTCTACTTTTAAGCTTATTCTTTGATTCTAAGCTTATTTTTGAATTCAAATGACATGGAGACGATTATATGTGTTAGGGTTGTCATAAAAGTAAACCAAATGTGATTTCTTACCACACTCATTCCACAACATTCACACATTTGAATCAAACTTGTAAAACGAACTGTGCAGGCTTGTATTCTACTTTTAAGCTTACTCTTTGATTCTAACTTTATTTTTTCATTCTAATGACATGGAGACGATTATATGCGTTAAGGTTGTTGTAAAAGTGAACCAAATGTCATTTCTAACCACACTCATTCCACAACATTCACTCATTTGAATCAAACTCGTAAAACGAACTGTGCATGCTAGTATTCTACTTTTAAGCTTATTCTTTGATTCTAAGCTTATTTTTGAATTCAAATGACATGGAGACGATTATATGTGTTAGGGTTGTCATAAAAGTAAACCAAATGTGATTTCTTACCACACTCATTCCACAACATTCACACATTTGAATCAAACTTGTAAAACAAACTGTGCATGCTAGTATTCTACTTTTAAGCTTATTCTTTGATTCTAAGCTTATTTTTGAATTCGAATGACATGGAGACGATTATATGTGTTAGGGTTGTCATAAAAGTAAACCAAATGTCATTTTTAACCACACTCATTCCACAACATTCACACATTTGAATCAAACTTGTAAAACGAACAGTGCAGGCTTGTATTCTACTTTTTAGCTTATTCTTTGATTCTAAGCTTATTTTTGAATTCTAATGACATGGAGACGATTATATGCGTTAAGATTGTTGTAAAAGTGAACCAAATGTCATTTCTAACCACACTCATTCCACAACATTCACAAATTTGAATCAAACTTGTAAAACGAACTGTGCATGCTTGTATTCTACTTTTAAGCTTATTTTTTGTTTCTAAGCTTATTTTTGAGTTCTAATGACATGGAGACGATTATATGTGTTAGGGTTGTCATAAAAGTAAACCAAATGTCATTTTTAACCACACTCATTCCACAACATTCACACATTTGAATCAAACTTGTAAAACGAACTGTGCAGGCTAGTATTCTACTTTTAAGCTTTTTCTTTGATTCTAACTTTATTTTTTCATTCTAATGACATGCAGACGATTATAAGCGTTACGGTTGTTGTAAAAGTGAACCAAATGTCATTTCTAACCACACTCATTCCACAACATTCACTCATTTGAATCAAACTCGTAAAACGAACTGTGGATGCTAGTATTCTACTTTTAAGCTTATTCTTTGATTCTAAGCTTATTTTTGAATTCAAATGACATGGAGACGATTATATGTGTGAGGGTTGTCATAAAAGTAAACCAAATGTGATTTCTTACCACACTCATTCCACAACTTTCACACATTTGAATCAAATTTGTAAAACGAACTGTGCAGGCTTGTATTCTACTTTTAAGCTTATTCTTTGATTCTAACTTTATTTTTTCATTCTAATGACATGGAGACGATTATATGCGTTAAGGTTGTTGTAAAAGTGAACCAAATGTCATTTCTAACCACACTCATTCCACAACATTCACACATTTGAATCAAACTCGTAAAATGAACTGTGCATGCTAGTATTCTACTTTTAAGCTTATTCTTTGATTCTAAGCTTATTTTTGAATTCAAATGACATGGAGACGATTATATGTGTTAGGGTTGTCATAAAAGTAAACCAAATGTGATTTCTTACCACACTCATTCCACAACATTCACACATTTGAATCAAACTTGTAAAACAAACTGTGCATGCTAGTATTCTACTTTTAAGCTTATTCTTTGATTCTAAGCTTATTTTTGAATTCGAATGACATGGAGACGATTATATGTGTTAGGGTTGTCATAAAAGTAAACCAAATGTCATTTTTAACCACACTCATTCCACAACATTCACACATTTGAATCAAACTTGTAAAACGAACAGTGCAGGCTTGTATTCTACTTTTTAGCTTATTCTTTGATTCTAAGCTTATTTTTGAATTCTAATGACATGGAGACGATTATATGCGTTAAGGTTGTTGTAAAAGTGAACCAAATGTCATTTCTAACCACACTCATTCCACAACATTCACAAATTTGAATCAAACTTGTAAAACGAACTGTGCATGCTTGTATTCTACTTTTAAGCTTATTTTTTGTTTCTAAGTTTATTTTTGAGTTCTAATGACATGGAGACGATTATATGTGTTAGGGTTGTCATAAAAGTAAACCAAATGTCATTTTTAACCACACTCATTCCACAACATTCACACATTTGAATCAAACTTGTAAAACGAACAGTGCAGGCTTGTATTCTACTTTTAAGCTTATTCTTTGATTCTAAGCTTATTTTTGAATTCTAATGACATGGAGACGATTATATGCGTTAAGGTTGTTGTAAAAGTGAACCAAATGTCATTTCTAACCACACTCATTCCACAACATTCACAAATTTGAATCAAACTTGTAAAACGAACTGTGCATTCTAGTTTTCTACTTTTAAGCTTATTTTTTGATTCTAAGCTTATTTTTGAATTCTAATGACATGGAGACGATTATATGTGTTAGGGTTGTCAGAAAAGTAAACCAAATGTCATTTCTTACCACACTCATTCCACAACATTCACACATTTGAATCAAACTTGTAAAACGAACTGTGCAGGCATGTATTCTAGTTTTAAGCTTATTCTTTGATTGTAAGCTTATTTTTGAATTCAAATGACATGGAGACGATTATATGTGTTAGGGTTGACATAAAAGTAAACCAAATGTCATTTCTTACCACACTCATTCCACAACATTCACACATTTGAATCAAACTTGTAAAACGAACTGTGCAGGCTTGTATTCTAGTTTTAAGCTTATTCTTTGATTGTAAGCTTATTTTTGAATTCAAATGACATGGAGACGATTATATGTGTTAGGGTTGACATAAAAGTAAACCAAATGTGATTTCTTACCACACTCATTCCACAACATTCACACATTTGAATCAAACTTGTAAAACAAACTGTGCATGCTAGTATTCTACTTTTAAGCTTATTCTTTGATTCTAAGCTTATTTTTGAATTCGAATGACATGGAGACGATTATATGTGTTAGGGTTGTCATAAAAGTAAACCAAATGTCATTTTTAACCACACTCATTCCACAACATTCACACATTTGAATCAAACTTGTAAAACGAACAGTGCAGGCTTGTATTCTACTTTTTAGCTTATTCTTTGATTCTAAGCTTATTTTTGAATTCTAATGACATGGAGACGATTATATGCGTTAAGGTTGTTGTAAAAGTGAACCAAATGTCATTTCTAACCACACTCATTCCACAACATTCACAAATTTGAATCAAACTTGTAAAACGAACTGTGCATGCTTGTATTCTACTTTTAAGCTTATTTTTTGTTTCTAAGTTTATTTTTGAGTTCTAATGACATGGAGACGATTATATGTGTTAGGGTTGTCATAAAAGTAAACCAAATGTCATTTTTAACCACACTCATTCCACAACATTCACACATTTGAATCAAACTTGTAAAACGAACAGTGCAGGCTTGTATTCTACTTTTAAGCTTATTCTTTGATTCTAAGCTTATTTTTGAATTCTAATGACATGGAGACGATTATATGCGTTAAGGTTGTTGTAAAAGTGAACCAAATGTCATTTCTAACCACACTCATTCCACAACATTCACAAATTTGAATCAAACTTGTAAAACGAACTGTGCATTCTAGTTTTCTACTTTTAAGCTTATTTTTTGATTCTAAGCTTATTTTTGAATTCTAATGACATGGAGACGATTATATGTGTTAGGGTTGTCAGAAAAGTAAACCAAATGTCATTTCTTACCACACTCATTCCACAACATTCACACATTTGAATCAAACTTGTAAAACGAACTCTGCAGGCATGTATTCTAGTTTTAAGCTTATTCTTTGATTGTAAGCTTATTTTTGAATTCAAATGACATGGAGACGATTATATGTGTTAGGGTTGACATAAAAGTAAACCAAATGTCATTTCTTACCACACTCATTCCACAACATTCACACATTTGAATCAAACTTGTAAAACGAACTGTGCAGGCTAGTATTCTACTTTTAAGCTTTTTCTTTGATTCTAAGCTTATTTTTGAATTCTAATGACATGGAGACGATTATATGCGTTAAGGTTGTTGTAAAAGTGAACCAAATGTCATTTCTAACCACACTCATTCCACAACATTCACTCATTTGAATCAAACTCGAAAAACGAACTGTGCAGGCTTGTATTCTACTTTTAAGCTTATTCTTTGATTCTAAGCTTATTTTTGAATTCTAATGACATGGAGACGATTATATGCGTTTAGGTTGTTGTAAAAGTGAACCAAATGTCATTTCTTACCACACTCATTCCACAACATTCACTCATTTGAATCAAACTCGTAAAACGAACTGTGCATGCTAGTATTCTACTTTTAAGCTTATTCTTTGATTATAAGCTTATTTTTGAATTCAAATGACATGGAGACGATTATATGTGTTAGGGTTGTCATAAAAGTAAACCAAATGTCATTTCTTACCACACTCATTCCACAACATTCACACATTTGAATCAAACTTCTAAAACGAACTCTGCAGGCTAGTATTCTACTTTTAAGCTTTTTCTTTGATTCTAACTTTATTTTTGAATTCGAATGACATGGAGACGATTATATGTGTTAGGGTTGTCATAAAAGTAAACCAAATGTCATTTCTTACCACACTCATTCCACAACATTCACACATTTGAATCAAACTTGTAAAACGAACTGTGAAGGCTAGTATTCTACTTTTAAGCTTTTTCTTTGATTCTAACTTTATTTTTTCATTCTAATGACATGCAGACGATTATATGCGTTACGGTTGTTGTAAAAGTGAACCAAATGTCATTTCTAACCACACTCATTCCACAACATTCACTCATTTGAATAAAACTCGTAAAACGAACTGTGCATGCTAGTATTCTACTTTTAAGCTTATTCTTTGATTCTAAGCTTATTTTTGAATTCAAATGACATGGAGACGATTATATGTGTTAGGGTTGTCATAAAAGTAAACCAAATGTGATTTCTTACCACACTCATTCCACAACATTCACACATTTGAATCAAACTTGTAAAACGAACTGTGCAGGCTTGTATTCTACTTTTAAGCTTATTCTTTGATTCTAACTTTATTTTTTCATTCTAATGACATGGAGACGATTATATGCGTTAAGGTTGTTGTAAAAGTGAACCAAATGTCATTTCTAACCACACTCATTCCACAACATTCACAAATTTGAATCAAACTTGTAAAACGAACTGTGCATGCTTGTACTCTACTTTTAAGCTTATTTTTTGTTTCTAAGCTTATTTTTGAGTTCTAATGACATGGAGACGATTATATGTGTTAGGGTTGTCATAAAAGTAAACCAAATGTCATTTTTAACCACACTCATTCCACAACATTCACACATTTGAATCAAACTTGTAAAACGAACAGTGCAGGCTTGTATTCTACTTTTTAGCTTATTCTTTGATTCTAAGCTTATTTTTGAATTCTAATGACATGGAGACGATTATATGCGTTAAGGTTGTTGTAAAAGTGAACCAAATGTCATTTCTAACCACACTCATTCCACAACATTCACAAATTTGAATCAAACTTGTAAAACGAACTGTGCATGCTTGTATTCTACTTTTAAGCTTATTTTTTGTTTCTAAGTTTATTTTTGAGTTCGAATGACATGGAGACGATTATATGTGTTAGGGTTGTCATAAAAGTAAACCAAATGTCATTTCTTACCACACTCATTCCACAACATTCACACATTTGAATCAAACTTGTAAAACGAACTCTGCAGGCTAGTATTCTACTTTTAAGCTTTTTCTTTGATTCTAACTTTATTTTTTCATTCTAATGACATGCAGACGATTATATGCGTTACGGTTGTTGTAAAAGTGAACCAAATGTCATTTCTAACCACACTCATTCCGCAACATTCACTCATTTGAATCAAACTCGTAAAACGAACTGTGCATGCTAGTATTCTACTTTTAAGCTTATTCTTTGATTCTAAGCTTATTTTTGAATTCAAATGACATGGAGACGATTATATGTGTGAGGGTTGTCATAAAAGTAAACCAAATGTGATTTCTTACCACACTCATTCCACAACATTCACACATTTGAATCAAACTTGTAAAACGAACTGTGCAGGCTTGTATTCTACTTTTAAGCTTATTCTTTGATTCTAACTTTATTTTTTCATTCTAATGACATGGAGACGATTATATGCGTTAAGGTTGTTGTAAAAGTGAACCAAATGTCATTTCTAACCACACTCATTCCACAACATTCACTCATTTGAATCAAACTCGTAAAACGAACTGTGCATGCTAGTATTCTACTTTTAAGCTTATTCTTTGATTCTAAGCTTATTTTTGAATTCAAATGACATGGAGACGATTATATGTGTTAGGGTTGTCATAAAAGTAAACCAAATGTGATTTCTTACCACACTCATTCCACAACATTAACACATTTGAATCAAACTTGTAAAACGAACAGTGCAGGCTTGTATTCTACTTTTAAGCTTATTCTTTGATTCTAAGCTTATTTTTGAATTCTAATGACATGGAGACGATTATATGCGTTAAGGTTATTGTAAAAGTGAACCAAATGTCATTTCTAACCACACTCATTCCACAACATTCACAAATTTGAATCAAACTTGTAAAACGAACTGTGCATGCTTGTATTCTACTTTTAAGCTTATTTTTTGTTTCTAAGCTTATTTTTGAGTTCTAATGACATGGAGACGATTATATGTGTTAGGGTTGTCATAAAAGTAAACCAAATGTCATTTTTAACCACACTCATTCCACAACATTAACACATTTGAATCAAACTTGTTAAACGAACAGTGCAGGCTTGTATTCTACTTTTAAGCTTATTCTTTGATTCTAAGCTTATTTTTTAATTCTAATGACATGGAGACGATTATATGCGTTAAGGTTGTTGTAAAAGTGAACCAAATGTCATTTCTAACCACACTCATTACAACTTTCACACATTTGAATCAAATTTGTAAAACGAACTGTGCAGGCTTGTATTCTACTTTTAAGCTTATTCTTTGATTCTAACTTTATTTTTTCATTCTAATGACATGGAGACGATTATATGCGTTAAGGTTGTTGTAAAAGTGAACCAAATGTCATTTCTAACCACACTCATTCCACAACATTCACTCATTTGAATCAAACTCGTAAAATGAACTGTGCATGCTAGTATTCTACTTTTAAGCTTATTCTTTGATTCTAAGCTTATTTTTGAATTCAAATGACATGGAGACGATTATATGTGTTAGGGTTGTCATAAAAGTAAACCAAATGTGATTTCTTACCACACTCATTCCACAACATTCACACATTTGAATCAAACTTGTAAAACAAACTGTGCATGCTAGTATTCTACTTTTAAGCTTATTCTTTGATTCTAAGCTTATTTTTGAATTCGAATGACATGGAGACGATTATATGTGTTAGGGTTGTCATAAAAGTAAACCAAATGTCATTTTTAACCACACTCATTCCACAACATTCACACATTTGAATCAAACTTGTAAAACGAACAGTGCAGGCTTGTATTCTACTTTTTAGCTTATTCTTTGATTCTAAGCTTATTTTTGAATTCTAATGACATGGAGACGATTATATGCGTTAAGGTTGTTGTAAAAGTGAACCAAATGTCATTTCTAACCACACTCATTCCACAACATTCACAAATTTGAATCAAACTTGTAAAACGAACTGTGCATGCTTGTATTCTACTTTTAAGCTTATTTTTTGTTTCTAAGTTTATTTTTGAGTTCGAATGACATGGAGACGATTATATGTGTTAGGGTTGTCATAAAAGTAAACCAAATGTCATTTCTTACCACACTCATTCCACAACATTCACACATTTGAATCAAACTTGTAAAACGAACTCTGCAGGCTAGTATTCTACTTTTAAGCTTTTTCTTTGATTCTAACTTTATTTTTTCATTCTAATGACATGCAGACGATTATATGCGTTACGGTTGTTGTAAAAGTGAACCAAATGTCATTTCTAACCACACTCATTCCGCAACATTCACTCATTTGAATCAAACTCGTAAAACGAACTGTGCATGCTAGTATTCTACTTTTAAGCTTATTCTTTGATTCTAAGCTTATTTTTGAATTCAAATGACATGGAGACGATTATATGTGTGAGGGTTGTCATAAAAGTAAACCAAATGTGATTTCTTACCACACTCATTCCACAACATTCACACATTTGAATCAAACTTGTAAAACGAACTGTGCAGGCTTGTATTCTACTTTTAAGCTTATTCTTTGATTCTAACTTTATTTTTTCATTCTAATGACATGGAGACGATTATATGCGTTAAGGTTGTTGTAAAAGTGAACCAAATGTCATTTCTAACCACACTCATTCCACAACATTCACTCATTTGAATCAAACTCGTAAAACGAACTGTGCATGCTAGTATTCTACTTTTAAGCTTATTCTTTGATTCTAAGCTTATTTTTGAATTCAAATGACATGGAGACGATTATATGTGTTAGGGTTGTCATAAAAGTAAACCAAATGTGATTTCTTAGCACACTCATTCCACAACATTCACACATTTGAATCAAACTTGTAAAACAAACTGTGCATGCTAGTATTCTACTTTTAAGCTTATTCTTTGATTCTAAGCTTATTTTTGAATTCGAATGACATGGAGACGATTATATGTGATAGAGTTGTCATAAAAGTAAACCAAATGTCATTTTTAACCACACTCATTCCACAACATTCACACATTTGAATCAAACTTGTAAAACGAACAGCGCAGGCTTGTATTCTACTTTTTAGCTTATTCTTTGATTCTAAGCTTATTTTTGAATTCTAATGACATGGAGACGATTATATGCGTTAAGGTTGTTGTAAAAGTGAACCAAATGTCATTTCTAACCACACTCATTCCACAACATTCACAAATTTGAATCAAACTTGTAAAACGAACTGTGCATGCTTGTATTCTACTTTTAAGCTTATTTTTGAATTCGAATGACATGGAGACGATTATATGTGTTAGGGTTGTCATAAAAGTAAACCAAATGTGATTTCTTACCACACTCATTCCACAACATTCACACATTTGAATCAAACTTGTAAAACGAACTGTGCAGGCTTGTATTCTACTTTTAAGCTTATTCTTTGATTCTAACTTTATTTTTTCATTCTAATGACATGGAGATGATTATATGCGTTAAGGTTGTTGTAAAAGTGAACCAAATGTCATTTCTAACCACACTCATTCCACAACATTCACTCATTTGAATCAAACTCGTAAAACGAACTGTGCATGCTAGTATTCTACTTTTAAGCTTATTCTTTGATTCTAAGCTTATTTTTGAATTCAAATGACATGGAGACGATTATATGTGTTAGGGTTGTCATAAAAGTAAACCAAATGTGATTTTTTACCACACTCATTCCACAACATTAACACATTTGAATCAAACTTGTAAAACGAACAGTGCAGGCTTGTATTCTACTTTTAAGCTTATTCTTTGATTCTAAGCTTATTTTTGAATTCTAATGACATGGAGACGATTATATGCGTTAAGGTTATTGTAAAAGTGAACCAAATGTCATTTCTAACCACACTCATTCCACAACATTCACAAATTTGAATCAAACTTGTAAAACGAACTGTGCATGCTTGTATTCTACTTTTAAGCTTATTTTTTGTTTCTAAGCTTATTTTTGAGTTCTAATGACATGGAGACGATTATATGTGTTAGGGTTGTCATAAAAGTAAACCAAATGTCATTTTTAACCACACTCATTCCACAACATTAACACATTTGAATCAAACTTGTTAAACGAACAGTGCAGGCTTGTATTCTACTTTTAAGCTTATTCTTTGATTCTAAGCTTATTTTTTAATTCTAATGACATGGAGACGATTATATGCGTTAAGGTTGTTGTAAAAGTGAACCAAATGTCATTTCTAACCACACTCATTCCACAACATTCACAAATTTGAATCAAACTTGTAAAACGAACTGTGCATTCTAGTTTTCTACTTTTAAGCTTATTTTTTGATTCTAAGCTTATTTTTGAATTCTAATGACATGGAGACGATTATATGTGTTAGGGTTGTCAGAAAAGTAAACCAAATGTCATTTCTTACCACACTCATTCCACAACATTCACACATTAGAATCAAACTTGTAAAACGAACTGTGCAGGCTTGTATTCTAGTTTTAAGCTTATTCTTTGATTGTAAGCTTATTTTTGAATTCAAATGACATGGAGACGATTATATGTGTTAGGGTTGACATAAAAGTAAACCAAATGTCATTTCTTACCACACTCATTCCACAACATTCACACATTTGAATCAAACTTGTAAAACGAACTGTGCATACTTCTATTCTACTTTTAAGCTTATTCTTTGATTCCAAGCTTATTTTTGAATTCGAATGACATGGAGACGATTATATGTGTTAGGGTTGTCATAAAAGTAAACCAAATGTCATTTTTAACCACACTCATTCCACAACATTCACACGTTTGAATCAAACTTGTAAAACGAACTATGCAGGCATGTATTCTAGTTTTAAGCTTATTCTTTGATTGTAAGCTTATTTTTGAATTCAAATGACATGGAGACGATTATATGTGTTAGGGTTGACATAAAACTAAACCAAATGTCATTTCTTACCACACTCATTCCACAACATTCACACATTTGAATCAAACTTGTAAAACGAACTGTGCATACTTCTATTCTACTTTTAAGCTTATTCTTTGATTCTAAGCTTATTTTTGAATTCGAATGACATGGAGACGATTATATGTGTTAGGGTTGTCATAAAAGTAAACCAAATGTCATTTCTTACCACACTCATTCCACAACATTCACACATTTGAATCAAACTTGTAAAACGAACTGTGCAGGCTAGTATTCTACTTTTAAGCTTTTTCTTTGATTCTAACTTTATTTTTTCATTCTAATGACATGCAGACGATTATATGCGTTACGGTTGTTGTAAAAGTGAACCAAATGTCATTTCTAACCACACTCATTCCGCAACATTCACTCATTTGAATCAAACTCGTAAAACGAACTGTGCATGCTAGTATTCTACTTTTAAGCTTATTCTTTGATTCTAAGCTTATTTTTGAATTCAAATGACATGGAGACGATTATATGTGTTAGGGTTGTCATAAAAGTAAACCAAATGTGATTTCTTAGCACACTCATTCCACAACATTCACACATTTGAATCAAACTTGTAAAACAAACTGTGCATGCTAGTATTCTACTTTTAAGCTTATTCTTTGATTCTAAGCTTATTTTTGAATTCGAATGACATGGAGACGATTATATGTGATAGAGTTGTCATAAAAGTAAACCAAATGTCATTTTTAACCACACTCATTCCACAACATTCACACATTTGAATCAAACTTGTAAAACGAACAGCGCAGGCTTGTATTCTACTTTTTAGCTTATTCTTTGATTCTAAGCTTATTTTTGAATTCTAATGACATGGAGACGATTATATGCGTTAAGGTTGTTGTAAAAGTGAACCAAATGTCATTTCTAACCACACTCATTCCACAACATTCACAAATTTGAATCAAACTTGTAAAACGAACTGTGCATGCTTGTATTCTACTTTTAAGCTTATTTTTGAATTCGAATGACATGGAGACGATTATATGTGTTAGGGTTGTCATAAAAGTAAACCAAATGTGATTTCTTACCACACTCATTCCACAACATTCACACATTTGAATCAAACTTGTAAAACGAACTGTGCAGGCTTGTATTCTACTTTTAAGCTTATTCTTTGATTCTAACTTTATTTTTTCATTCTAATGACATGGAGATGATTATATGCGTTAAGGTTGTTGTAAAAGTGAACCAAATGTCATTTCTAACCACACTCATTCCACAACATTCACTCATTTGAATCAAACTCGTAAAACGAACTGTGCATGCTAGTATTCTACTTTTAAGCTTATTCTTTGATTCTAAGCTTATTTTTGAATTCAAATGACATGGAGACGATTATATGTGTTAGGGTTGTCATAAAAGTAAACCAAATGTGATTTCTTAGCACACTCATTCCACAACATTCACACATTTGAATCAAACTTGTAAAACGAACTGTGCAGGCTAGTATTCTACTTTTAAGCTTTTTCTTTGATTCTAACTTTATTTTTTCATTCTAATGACATGCAGACGATTATATGCGTTACGGTTGTTGTAAAAGTGAACCAAATGTCATTTCTAACCACACTCATTCCGCAACATTCACTCATTTGAATCAAACTCGTAAAACGAACTGTGCATGCTAGTATTCTACTTTTAAGCTTATTCTTTGATTCTAAGCTTATTTTTGAATTCAAATGACATGGAGACGATTATATGTGTGAGGGTTGTCATAAAAGTAAACCAAATGTGATTTCTTACCACACTCATTCCACAACATTCACACATTTGAATCAAACTTGTAAAACGAACTGTGCAGGCTTGTATTCTACT
Source organism: Spergularia bocconei (assembly GCA_963457585.1). Classification (NCBI taxonomy): domain Eukaryota; kingdom Viridiplantae; phylum Streptophyta; class Magnoliopsida; order Caryophyllales; family Caryophyllaceae; genus Spergularia; species Spergularia bocconei. The sequence continues at coordinate 6,926,633 of OY734959.1, forward strand.
TTTAAGCTTATTCTTTGATTCTAACTTTATTTTTTCATTCTAATGACATGGAGACGATTATATGCGTTAAGGTTGTTGTAAAAGTGAACCAAATGTCATTTCTAACCACACTCATTCCACAACATTCACTCATTTGAATCAAACTCGTAAAACGAACTGTGCATGCTAGTATTCTACTTTTAAGCTTATTCTTTGATTCTAAGCTTATTTTTGAATTCAAATGACATGGAGACGATTATATGTGTTAGGGTTGTCATAAAAGTAAACCAAATGTGATTTCTTAGCACACTCATTCCACAACATTCACACATTTGAATCAAACTTGTAAAACAAACTGTGCATGCTAGTATTCTACTTTTAAGCTTATTCTTTGATTCTAAGCTTATTTTTGAATTCGAATGACATGGAGACGATTATATGTGATAGAGTTGTCATAAAAGTAAACCAAATGTCATTTTTAACCACACTCATTTCACAACATTCACACATTTGAATCAAACTTGTAAAACGAACAGCGCAGGCTTGTATTCTACTTTTTAGCTTATTCTTTGATTCTAAGCTTATTTTTGAATTCTAATGACATGGAGACGATTATATGCGTTAAGGTTGTTGTAAAAGTGAACCAAATGTCATTTCTAACCACACTCATTCCACAACATTCACAAATTTGAATCAAACTTGTAAAACGAACTGTGCATGCTTGTATTCTACTTTTAAGCTTATTTTTTGTTTCTAAGCTCATTTTTGAGTTCTAATGACATGGAGACGATTATATGTGTTAGGGTTGTCAGAAAAGTAAACCAAATGTCATTTCTTACCACACTCATTCCACAACATTCACACATTAGAATCAAACTTGTAAAACGAACTGTGCATACTTCTATTCTACTTTTAAGCTTATTCTTTGATTCTAAGCTTATTTTTGAATTCGAATGACATGGAGACGATTATATGTGTTAGGGTTGTCATAAAAGTAAACCAAATGTCATTTTTAACCACACTCATTCCACAACATTCACACGTTTGAATCAAACTTGTAAAACGAACTGTGTAGGCATGTATTCTAGTTTTAAGCTTATTCTTTGATTGTAAGCTTATTTTTGAATTCAAATGACATGGAGACGATTATATGTGTTAGGGTTGACATAAAAGTAAACCAAATGTCATTTCTTACCACACTCATTCCACAACATTCACACATTTGAATCAAACTTGTAAAACGAACTGTGCATACTTCTATTCTACTTTTAAGCTTATTCTTTGATTCTAAGCTTATTTTTGAATTCGAATGACATGGAGACGATTATATGTGTTAGGGTTGTCATAAAAGTAAACCAAATGTCATTTCTTACCATTCTCATTCCACAACATTCACACATTAGAATCAAACTTGTAAAACGAACTGGTGCAGGCTAGTATTCTACTTTTAAGCTTTTTCTTTGATTCTAACTTTATTTTTTCATTCTAATGACATGCAGACGATTGTATGCGTTACGGTTGTTGTAAAAGTGAACCAAATGTCATTTCTAACCACACTCATTCCACAACATTCACTCATTTGAATCAAACTCGTAAAACGAACTGTGCATGCTAGTATTCTACTTTTAAGCTTATTCTTTGATTCTAAGCTTATTTTTGAATTCAAATGACATGGAGACGATTATATGTGTTAGGGTTGTCATAAAAGTAAACCAAATGTCATTTTTTACCACACTCATTCCACAACATTCACACGTTTGAATCAAACTTGTAAAACGAACTGTGCAGGCTTGTATTCTAGTTTTAAGCTTATTCTTTGATTGTAAGCTTATTTTTGAATTCAAATGACATGGAGACGATTATATGTGTTAGGGTTGACATAAAAGTAAACAAAATGTCATTTCTTACCACACTCATTCCACAACATTCACACATTTGAATCAAACTTGTAAAACGAACTGTGCATGCTAGTATTCTACTTTTAAGCTTATTCTTTGATTCTAACTTTATTTTTTCATTCTAATGACATGGAGACGATTATATGCGTTAAGGTTGTTGTAAAAGTGAACCAAATGTCATTTCTAACCACACTCATTCCACAACATTCACACATTTGAATCAAACTCGTAAAACGAACTGTGCATGCTTGTATTCTACTTTTAAGCTTATTTTTTTTTTCTAAGCTTATTTTTGAGTTGTAATGACATGGAGACGATTATAAATGTTAGGGTTGTCATAAAAGTAAACCAAATGTCATTTCTTACCACACTCATTCCACAACATTCACACATTTGAATCAAACTTGTAAAACGAACTGTGCAGGCTTGTATTCTACTTTTAAGCTTATTCTTTGATTCTAAGCTTATTTTTGAATTCTAATGACATGGAGACGATTATATGCGTTAAGGTTGTTGTAAAAGTGAACCAAATGTCATTTCTAACCACACTCATTCCACAACATTCACCAATTTGAATCAAACTTGTAAAACGAACTGTGCATCCTTGTATTCTACTTTTAAGCTTATTTTTTGTTTCTAAGCTCATTTTTGAGTTCTAATGACATGGAGACGATTATATGTGTTAGGGTTGTCATAAAAGTAAACCAAATGTCATTTTTAACCACACTCATTCCACAACATTCACACATTTGAAACAAACTTGTAAAACGAACAGTGCAGGCTTGTATTCTACTTTTAAGCTTATTCTTTGATTCTAAGCTTATTTTTGAATTCTATGGACATGGAGACGATTATATGCGTTAAGGTTGTTGTAAAAGTGAACCAAATGTCATTTCTAACCACACTCATTCCACAACATTCACAAATTCGAATCAAACTTGTAAAACGAACTGTGCATTCTAGTTTTCTACTTTTAAGCTTATTTTTTGATTCTAAGCTTATTTTTGAATTCTAATGACATGGAGACGATTATATGTGTTAGGGTTGTCATAAAAGTAAACCAAATGTCATTTTTAACCACACTCATTCCACAACATTCACACGTTTGAATCAAACTTGTAAAACGAACTGTGCAGGCATGTATTCTAGTTTTAAGCTTATTCTTTGATTGTAAGCTTATTTTTGAATTCAAATGACATGGAGACGATTATATGTGTTAGCGTTGTCATAAAAGAAAACCAAATGTCATTTTTAACCACACTCATTCCACAACATTCACGCATTTGAATCAAACTTGTAAAACGAACAGTGCAGGCTTGTATTCTACTTTTAAGCTTATTTTTTTATTCTAACTTTATTTTTTCATTCTAATGACATGGAGCCGATTATATGCGTTAAGGTTGTTGTAAAAGTGAACCAAATGTCATTTCTAACCACACTCATTCCACAACATTCACACATTAGAATCAAACTTGTAAAACGAACTGTGCAGGCATGTATTCTAGTTTTAAGCTTATTCTTTGATTGTAAGCTTATTTTTGAATTCAAATGACATGGAGACGATTATATGTGTTAGGGTTGACATAAAAGTAAACCAAATGTCATTTCTTACCACACTCATTCCACAACATTCACACATTTGAATCAAACTTGTAAAACGAACTGTGCAATGTTGTATTCTACTTTTAAGCTTATTCTTTAATTCTAAGCTTATTTTTGAATTCTAATGACATGGAGACGATTATATGCGTTAAGGTTGTTGTAAATGTGAACCAAATGTCATTTCTAACCACACTCATTCCACAACATTCACTCATTTGAATGAAACTCGTAAAACGAACTGTGCATGCTTGTATTCTACTTTTAAGCTTATTTTTTGTTTCTAAGCTTATTTTTGAGTTGTAATGACATGGAGACGATTATAAGTGTTAGGGTTGTCATAAAAGTAAACCAAATGTGATTTCTTACCACACTCATTCCACAACATTAACACATTTGAATCAAACTTGTAAAACGAACAGTGCAGGCTTGTATTCTACTTTTAAGCTTATTCTTTGATTCTAAGCTTATTTTTGAATTCTAATGACATGGAGACGATTATATGCGTTAAGGTTGTTGTAAAAGTGAACCAAATGTCATTTCTAACCACACTCATTCCACAACATTCACAAATTTGAATCAAACTTGTAAAACGAACTGTGCATGCTTGTATCCTACTTTTAAGCTTATTTTTTGTTTCTAAGCTTATTTTTGAGTTCTAATGACATGGAGACGATTATATGTGTTAGGGTTGTCATAAAAGTAAACCAAATGTCATTTTTAACCACACTCATTCCACAACATTAACACATTTGAATCAAACTTGTAAAACGAACAGTGCAGGCTTGTATTCTACTTTTAAGCTTATTCTTTGATTCTAAGCTTATTTTTGAATTCTAATGACATGGAGACGATTATATGCGTTAAGGTTGTTGTAAAAGTGAACCAAATGTCATTTCTAACCACACTCATTCCACAACATTCACAAATTTGAATCAAACTTGTAAAACGAACTGTGCATGCTTGTATCCTACTTTTAAGCTTATTTTTTGTTTCTAAGCTTATTTTTAAGTTCTAATGACATGGAGACGATTATATGTGTTAGGGTTGTCATAAAAGTAAACCAAATGTCATTTTTAACCACACTCATTCCACAACATTAACACATTTGAATCAAACTTGTAAAACGAACAGTGCAGGCTTGTATTCTACTTTTAAGCTTATTCTTTGATTCTAAGCTTATTTTTGAATTCTAATGACATGGAGACGATTATATGCGTTAAGGTTGTTGTAAAAGTGAACCAAATGTCATTTCTAACCACACTCATTCCACAACATTCACAAATTTGAATCAAACTTGTAAAACGAACTGTGCATGCTTGTATTCTACTTTTAAGCTTATTTTTTGTTTCTAAGCTTATTTTTGAGTTCTAATGACATGGAGAGGATTATATGTGTTAGGGTTGTCATAAAAGTAAACCAAATGTCATTTTTAACCACACTCATTCCACAACATTAACACATTTGAATCAAACTTGTAAAACGAACAGTGCAGGCTTGTATTCTACTTTTAAGCTTATTCTTTGATTCTAAGCTTATTTTTGAATTCTAATGACATGGAGACGATTATATGCGTTAAGGTTGTTATAAAAGTGAACCAAATGTCATTTCTAACCACACTCATTCCACAACATTCACACATTAGAATCAAACTTGTAAAACGAACTGTGCAGGCTTGTATTCTAGTTTTAAGCTTATTCTTTGATTGTAAGCTTATTTTTGAATTCAAATGACATGGAGACGATTATATGTGTTAGGGTTGACATAAAAGTAAACCAAATGTCATTTCTTACCACACTCATTCCACAACATTCACACATTTGAATCAAACTTGTAAAACGAACTGTGCATACTTCTATTCTACTTTTAAGCTTATTCTTTGATTCTAAGCTTATTTTTGAATTCGAATGACATGGAGACGATTATATGTGTTAGGGTTGTCATAAAAGTAAACCAAATGTCATTTTTAACCACACTCATTCCACAACATTCACACGTTTGAATCAAACTTGTAAAACGAACTGTGCAGGCATGTATTCTAGTTTTAAGCTTATTCTTTGATTGTAAGCTTATTTTTGAATTCAAATGACATGGAGACGATTATATGTGTTAGGGTTGACATAAAAGTAAACCAAATGTCATTTCTTACCACACTCATTCCACAACATTCACACATTTGAATCAAACTTGTAAAACGAACTGTGCATACTTCTATTCTACTTTTAAGCTTATTCTTTGATTCTAAGCTTATTTTTGAATTCGAATGACATGGAGACGATTATATGTGTTAGGGTTGTCATAAAAGTAAACCAAATGTCATTTTTAACCACACTCATTCCACAACATTCACACATTTGAATCAAACTTGTAAAACGAACTGTGCATACTTCTATTCTACTTTTAAGCTTATTCTTTGATTCTAAGCTTATTTTTGAATTCGAATGACATGGAGACGATTATATGTGTTAGGGTTGTCATAAAAGTAAACCAAATGTCATTTCTTACCACACTCATTCCACAACATTCACACATTTGAATAAAACTGGTAAAACGAACTGTGCAGGCTAGTATTCTACTTTTAAGCTTTTTCTTTGATTCTAACTTTATTTTTTCATTCTAATGACATGCAGACAATTATATGCGTTACGGTTGTTGTAAAAGTGAACCAAATGTCATTTCTAACCACACTCATTCCACAACATTCACTCATTTGAATCAAACTCGTAAAACGAACTGTGCATGCTAGTATTCTACTTTTAAGCTTATTTTTTTATTCTAAGCTTATTTTTGAATTCTAATGACATGGAGACGATTATATGTGTTAGGGTTGTCAGAAAAGTAAACCAAATGTCATTTCTTACCACACTCATTCCACAACATTCACACATTTGAATCAAACTTGTAAAACGAACTATGCAGGCTTGTATTCTAGTTTTAAGCTTATTCTTTGATTCTAAGCTTATTTTTGAATTCTAATGACATGGAGACGATTATATGCGTTAAGGTTGTTGTAAAAGTTAACCAAATGTCATATCTAACCACACTCATTCCACAACATTCACTCATTTGAATCAAACTCGAAAAACGAACTGTGCAGGCTTGTATTCCACTTTTAAGCTTATTCTTTGATTCTAACTTTATTTTTTCATTCTAATGACATGGAGACGATTATATGCGTTAAGGTTGTTGTAAAAGTGAACCAAATGTCATTTCTAACCACACTCATTCCACAACATTCACTCATTTGAATCAAACTCGTAAAACGAACTGTGCATGCTTGTATTCTACTTTTAACCTTATTTTTTGTTTTTAAGCTTATTTTTGAATTCTAATGACATGGAGACGATTATATGTGTTAGGGTTGTCATAAAAGTAAACCAAATGTGATTTCTTACCACACTCATTCCACAACATTCACACATTTGAATCAAACTTGTAAAACGAACTGTGCAGGCTTGTATTCTACTTTTAAGCTTATTCTTTGATTCTAAGCTTATTTTTGAATTCTAATGACATGGAGACGATTATATGCGTTAAGGTTGTTGTAAAAGTGAACCAAATGTCATTTCTAACCACACTCATTCCACAACATTCACAAATTTGAATCAAACTTGTAAAACGAACTGTGCATGCTTGTATTCTACTTTTAAGCTTATTTTTTGTTTCTAAGCTTATTTTTGAGTTCTAATGACATGGAGACGATTATATGGGTTAGGGTTGTCATAAAAGTAAACCAAATGTCATTTTTAACCACACTCATTCCACAACATTCACAAATTTGAATCAAACTTGTAAAACGAACTGTGCATGCTTGTATTCTACTTTTAAGCTTATTTTTTGTTTCTAAGCTTATTTTAGAATTCAAATGACATGGAGACGATTATATGTGTTAGGGTTGACATAAAAGTAAACCAAATGTCATTTCTTACCACACTCATTCCACAACATTCACACATTTGAATCAAACTTGTAAAACGAACTGTGCAGGCTAGTATTCTACTTTTAAGCTTTTTCTTTGATTCTAAGCTTATTTTTGAATTCTAATGACATGGAGACGATTATATGTGTTAGGGTTGTCATAAAAGTGAACCAAATGTCATTTCTAACCACACTCATTCCACAACATTCACTCATTTGAATCAAACTCGAAAAACGAACTGTGCAGGCATGTATTCTACTTTTAAGCTTATTCTTTGATTCTAAGCTTATTTTTGAATTCTAATGACATGGAGACGATTATATGCGTTAAGGTTGTTGTAAAAGTGAACCAAATGTCATTTCTAACCACACTCATTCCACAACATTCACACATTTGAATCAAACTTGTAAAACAAACTGTGCATGCTAGTATTCTACTTTTAAGCTTATTCTTTGATTCTAAGCTTATTTTTGAATTCGAATGACATGGAGACGATTATATGTGTTAGGGTTGTCATAAAAGTAAACCAAATGTCATTTTTAACCACACTCATTCCACAACATTCACACATTTGAATCAAACTTGTAAAACGAACTGTGCAGGCATGTATTCTAGTTTTAAGCTTATTCCTTGATTGTAAGCTTATTTTTGAATTCAAATGACATGGAGACGATTATATGCGTTAAGGTTGTTGTAAAAGTGAACCAAATGTCATTTCTAACCACACTCATTCCACAACATTCACAAATTTGAATCAAACTTGTAAAACGAACTGTGCAGGCTTGTATTCTACTTTTAAGCTTTTTCTTTGATTCTAACTTTATTTTTTCATTCTAATGACATGCAGACGATTATATGCATTACGGTTGTTGTAAAAGTGAACCAAATGTTATTTCTAACCACACTCATTCCACAACATTCACTCATTTGAATCAAACTCGTAAAACGAACTGTGCATACTTCTATTCTACTTTTAAGCTTATTCTTTGATTCTAAGCTTATTTTTGAATTCGAATGACATGGAGACGATTATATGTGTTAGGGTTGTCATAAAAGTAAACCAAATGTCATTTTTAACCACACTCATTCCACAACATTCACACATTTGAATCAAACTTGTAAAACGAACTGTGCAGGCATGTATTCTAGTTTTAAGCTTATTCTTTGATTGTAAGCTTATTTTTGAATTCAAATGACATGGAGACGATTATATGTGTTAGGGTTGACATAAAAGTAAACCAAATGTCATTTCTTACCACACTCATTCCACAACATTCACACATTTGAATCAAACTTGTAAAACGAACAGTGCAGGCTTGTATTCTACTTTTTAGCTTATTCTTTGATTCTAAGCTTATTTTTGAATTCGAATGACATGGAGACGATTATATGTGTTAGGGTTGTCATAAAAGTAAACCAAATGTCATTTTTAACCACACTCATTCCACAACATTCACACATTTGAATCAAACTTGTAAAACGAACTGTGCATACTTCTATTCTACTTTTAAGCTTATTCTTTGATTGTAAGCTTATTTTTGAATTCGAATGACATGGAGACGATTATATGTGTTAGGGTTGACATAAAAGTAAACCAAATGTCATTTCTTACCACACTCATTCCACAACATTCACACATTTGAATCAAACTTGTAAAACGAACTGTGCAGGCTAGTATTCTACTTTTAAGCTTATTCTTTGATTCTAAGCTTATTTTTGAATTCGAATGACATGGAGACGATTATATGTGTTAGGGTTGTCATAAAAGTAAACCAAATGTGATTTCTTACCACACTCATTCCACAACATTCACACATTTGAATCAAAATTGTAAAACGAACTGTGCAGGCTTGTATTCTACTTTTAAGCTTATTCTTTGATTCTAAGCTTATTTTTGAATTCTAATGACATGGAGACGATTATATGCGTTAAGGTTGTTGTAAAAGTGAACCAAATGTCATTTCTAACCACACTCATTCCACAACATTCACAAATTTGAATCAAACTTGTAAAACGAACTGTGCATGCTTGTATTCTACTTTTAAGCTTATTTTTTGTTTCTAAGCTTATTTTTGAGTTCTAATGACATGGAGACGATTATATGGGTTAGGGTTGTCATAAAAGTAAACCAAATGTCATTTTTAACCACACTCATTCCACAACATTCACAAATTTGAATCAAACTTGTAAAACGAACTGTGCATGCTTGTATTCTACTTTTAAGCTTATTTTTTGTTTCTAAGCTTATTTTAGAATTCAAATGACATGGAGACGATTATATGTGTTAGGGTTGACATAAAAGTAAACCAAATGTCATTTCTTACCACACTCATTCCACAACATTCACACATTTGAATCAAACTTGTAAAACGAACTGTGCAGGCTAGTATTCTACTTTTAAGCTTTTTCTTTGATTCTAAGCTTATTTTTGAATTCTAATGACATGGAGACGATTATATGCGTTAAGGTTGTTGTAAAAGTGAACCAAATGTCATTTCTAACCACACTCATTCCACAACATTCACTCATTTGAATCAAACTCGAAAAACGAACTGTGCAGGCTTGTATTCTACTTTTAAGCTTATTCTTTGATTCTAAGCTTATTTTTGAATTCTAATGACATGGAGACGATTATATGCGTTAAGGTTGTTGTAAAAGTGAACCAAATGTCATTTCTAACCACACTCATTCCACAACATTCACACATTTGAATCAAACTTGTAAAACAAACTGTGCATGCTAGTATTCTACTTTTAAGCTTATTCTTTGATTCTAAGCTTATTTTTGAATTCGAATGACATGGAGACGATTATATGTGTTAGGGTTGTCATAAAAGTAAACCAAATGTCATTTTTAACCACACTCATTCCACAACATTCACACATTTGAATCAAACTTGTAAAACGAACTGTGCAGGCATGTATTCTAGTTTTAAGCTTATTCTTTGATTGTAAGCTTATTTTTGAATTCAAATGACATGGAGACGATTATATGTGTTAGGGTTGACATAAAAGTAAACCAAATGTCATTTCTTACCACACTCATTCCACAACATTCACACATTTGAATCAAACTTGTAAAACGAACTGTGCATACTTCTATTCTACTTTTAAGCTTATTCTTTGATTCTAAGCTTATTTTTGAATTCGAATGACATGGAGACGATTATATGTGTTAGGGTTGTCATAAAAGTAAACCAAATGTCATTTCTTACAACACTCATTCCACAACATTCACACATTTGAATCAAACTTGTAAAACGAACTGTGCAGGCATGTATTCTAGTTTTAAGCTTATTCTTTGATTGTAAGCTTATTTTTGAATTCAAATGACATGGAGACGATTATATGTGTTAGGGTTGACATAAAAGTAAACCAAATGTCATTTCTTACCACACTCATTCCACAACATTCACACATTTGAATCAAACTCGTAAAACGAACTGTGCATACTTCTATTCTACTTTTAAGCTTATTCTTTGATTCTAAGCTTATTTTTGAATTCGAATGACATGGAGACGATTATATGTGTTAGGGTTGTCATAAAAGTAAACCAAATGTCATTTTTAACCACACTCATTCCACAACATTCACACATTTGAATCAAACTTGTAAAACGAACTGTGCAGGCATGTATTCTAGTTTTAAGCTTATTCTTTGATTGTAAGCTTATTTTTGAATTCAAATGACATGGAGACGATTATATGTGTTAGGGTTGTCATAAAAGTAAACCAAATGTCATTTTTAACCACACTCATTCCACAACATTCACACATTTGAATCAAACTTGTAAAACGAACTGTGCAGGCATGTATTCTAGTTTTAAGCTTATTCTTTGATTGTAAGCTTATTTTTGAATTCAAATGACATGGAGACGATTATATGTGTTAGGGTTGACATAAAAGTAAACCAAATGTCATTTCTTACCACACTCATTCCACAACATTCACACATTAGAATCAAACTTGTAAAACGAACTGTGCAGGCTTGTATTCTAGTTTTAAGCTTATTCTTTGATTGTAAGCTTATTTTTGAATTCAAATGACATGGAGACGATTATATGTGTTAGGGTTGACATAAAAGTAAACCAAATGTCATTTCTTACCACACTCATTCCACAACATTCACACATTTGAATCAAACTTGTAAAACGAACTGTGCATGCTAGTATTCTACTTTTAAGCTTATTCTTTGATTCTAAGCTTATTTTTGAATTCTAAGGACATGGAGACGATTATATGCGTTAAGGTTGTTGTAAAAGTGAACCAAATGTCATTTCTAACCACACTCATTCCACAACATTCACAAATTTGAATCAAACTTGTAAAACGAACTGTGCATTCTAGTTTTCTACTTTTAAGCTTATTTTTTGATTCTAAGCTTATTTTTGAATTCTAATGACATGGAGACGATTATATGTGTTAGGGTTGTCAGAAAAGTAAACCAAATGTCATTTCTTACCACACTCATTCCACAACATTCACACATTTGAATCAAACTTGTAAAACGAACTGTGCATGCTTGTATTCTACTTTTAAGCTTATTTTTTGTTTCTAAGCTCATTTTTGAGTTCTAATGACATGGAGACAATTATATGTGTTGGGGTTGTCATAAAAGTAAACCAAATGTCATTTCTAACCACACTCATTCCACAACATTCACACATTTGAATCAAACTTGTAAAACGAACAGTACAGGCTTGTATTCTACTTTTAAGCTTATTCTTTGATTCTAAGCTTATTTTTGAATTCTAAGGACATGGAGACGATTATATGCGTTAAGGTTGTTGTAAAAGTGAACCAAATGTCATTTCTAACCACACTCATTCCACAACATTCACACATTTGAATCAAACTTGTAAAACGAACTGTGCAGGCTAGTATTCTACTTTTAAGCTTTTTCTTTGATTCTAAGCTTATTTTTGAATTCTAATGACATGGAGACGATTATATGCGTTAAGGTTGTTGTAAAAGTGAACCAAATGTCATTTCTAACCACACTCATTCCACAACATTCACTCATTTGAATCAAACTCGAAAAACGAACTGTGCAGGCTTGTATTCTACTTTTAAGCTTATTCTTTGATTCTAAGCTTATTTTTGAATTCTAATGACATGGAGACGATTATATGCGTTAAGGTTGTTGTAAAAGTGAACCAAATGTCATTTCTAACCACACTCATTCCACAACATTCACACATTTGAATCAAACTTGTAAAACAAACTGTGCATGCTAGTATTCTACTTTTAAGCTTATTCTTTGATTCTAAGCTTATTTTTGAATTCGAATGACATGGAGACGATTATATGTGTTAGGGTTGTCATAAAAGTAAACCAAATGTCATTTTTAACCACACTCATTCCACAACATTCACACATTTGAATCAAACTTGTAAAACGAACAGTGCAGGCTTGTATTCTACTTTTTAGCTTATTCTTTGATTCTAAGCTTATTTTTGAATTCTAATGACATGGAGACGATTATATGCGTTAAGGTTGTTGTAAAAGTGAACCAAATGTCATTTCTAACCACACTCATTCCACAACATTCACACATTTGAATCAAACTTGTAAAACGAACAGTGCAGGCTTGTATTCTACTTTTAAGCTTATTCTTTGATTCTGAGCTTATTTTTGAATTCTAAGGACATGGAGACGATTATATGCGTTAAGGTTGTTGTAAAAGTGAAGCAAATGTCATTTCTAACCACACTCATTCCACAACATTCACTCATTTGAATCAAACTCGTAAAACGAACTGTGCATGCTTGTATTCTACTTTTAACCTTATTTTTTGTTTTTAAGCTTATTTTTGAATTCTAATGACATGGAGACGATTATATGTGTTAGGGTTGTCATAAAAGTAAACCAAATGTGATTTCTTACCACACTCATTCCACAACATTCACACATTTGAATCAAACTTGTAAAACGAACTGTGCATCCTTGAATTCTAGTTTTAAGTTTATTCTTTGATTGTAAGCTTATTTTTGAATTCAAATGACATGGAGACGATTATATGTGTTAGGGTTGACATAAAAGTAAACCAAATGTCATTTCTTACCACACTCATTCCACAACATTCACACATTTGAATCAAACTTGTAAAACGAACTGTGCAGGCTTGTATTCTACTTTTAAGCTTATTTTTTGTTTCTAAGCTTATTTTTGAATTCTAATGACATGGAGACGATTATATGCGTTAAGGTTGTTGTAAAAGTGAACCAAATGTCATTTCTAACCACACTCATTCCACAACATTCACAAATTTGAATCAAACTTGTAAAACGAACTGTGCATGCTTGTATTCTACTTTTAAGCTTATTTTTTGTTTCTAAGCTTATTTTAGAATTCAAATGACATGGAGACGATTATATGTGTTAGGGTTGACATAAAAGTAAACCAAATGTCATTTCTTACCACACTCATTCCACAACATTCACACATTTGAATCAAACTTGTAAAACGAACTGTGCAGGCTAGTATTCTACTTTTAAGCTTTTTCTTTGATTCTAAGCTTATTTTTGAATTCTAATGACATGGAGACGATTATATGCGTTAAGGTTGTTGTAAAAGTGAACCAAATGTCATTTCTAACCACACTCATTCCACAACATTCACTCATTTGAATCAAACTCGAAAAACGAACTGTGCAGGCTTGTATTCTACTTTTAAGCTTATTCTTGATTCTAAGCTTATTTTTGAATTCTAATGACATGGAGACGATTATATGCGTTAAGGTTGTTGTAAAAGTGAACCAAATGTCATTTCTAACCACACTCATTCCACAACATTCACACATTTGAATCAAACTTGTAAAACAAACTGTGCATGCTAGTATTCTACTTTTAAGCTTATTCTTTGATTCTAAGCTTATTTTTGAATTCGAATGACATGGAGACGATTATATGTGTTAGGGTTGTCATAAAAGTAAACCAAATGTCATTTTTAACCACACTCATTCCACAACATTCACACATTTGAATCAAACTTGTAAAACGAACAGTGCAGGCTTGTATTCTACTTTTTAGCTTATTCTTTGATTCTAAGCTTATTTTTGAATTCTAATGACATGGAGACGATTATATGCGTTAAGGTTGTTGTAAAAGTGAACCAAATGTCATTTCTAACCACACTCATTCCACAACATTCACACATTTGAATCAAACTTGTAAAACGAACAGTGCAGGCTTGTATTCTACTTTTAAGCTTATTCTTTGATTCTGAGATTATTTTTGAATTCTAAGGACATGGAGACGATTATATGCGTTAAGGTTGTTGTAAAAGTGAACCAAATGTCATTTCTAACCACACTCATTCCACAACATTCACAAATTTGAATCAAACTTGTAAAACGAACTGTGCATGCTTGTATTCTACTTTTAAGCTTATTTTTTGTTTCTAAGCTCATTTTTAAGTTCTAATGACAAGGAGACAATTATATGTGTTGGGGTTGTCATAAAAGTAAACCAAATGTCATTTTTAACCACACTCATTCCACAACATTCACACATTTGAATCAAACTTGTAAAACGAACAGTACAGGCTTGTATTTTACTTTTAAGCTTATTCTTTGATTCTAAGCTTATTTTTGAATTCTAAGGACATGGAGACGATTATATGCGTTAAGGTTGTTGTAAAAGTGAACCAAATGTCATTTCTAACCACACTCATTCCACAACATTCACAAATTTGAATCAAACTTGTAAAACGAACTGTGCATTCTAGTTTTCTACTTTTAAGCTTATTTTTTGATTCTAAGCTTATTTTTGAATTCTAATGACATGGAGACGATTATATGTGTTAGGGTTGTCAGAAAAGTAAACCAAATGTCATTTCTTACCACACTCATTCCACAACATTCACACATTTGAATCAAACTTGTAAAACGAACTGTGCAGGCATGTATTCTAGTTTTAAGCTTATTCTTTGATTGTAAGCTTATTTTTGAATTCAAATGACATGGAGACGATTATATGTGTTAGGGTTGACATAAAAGTAAACCAAATGTCATTTCTTACCACACTCATTCCACAACATTCACACATTTGAATCAAACTTGTAAAACGAACTGTGCATGCTAGTATTCTACTTTTAAGCTTATTCTTTGATTCTAACTTTATTTTTTCATTGTAATGACATGGAGACGATTATATGCGTTAAGGTTGTTGTAAATGTGAACCAAATGTCATTTCTAACCACACTCATTCCACAACATTTACAAATTTGAATCAAACTTGTAAAACGAACTGTGCATGCTAGTTTTCTACTTTTAAGCTTATTTTTTGATTCTAAGCTTATTTTTGAATTCTAATGACATGGAGTCGATTATATGTGTTAGGGTTGTCAGAAAATTAAACCAAATGTCATTTCTTACCACACTCATTCCACAACATTCACACATTAGAATCAAACTT
Organism: Spergularia bocconei; assembly: GCA_963457585.1. NCBI lineage: Eukaryota > Viridiplantae > Streptophyta > Magnoliopsida > Caryophyllales > Caryophyllaceae > Spergularia > Spergularia bocconei. The sequence goes on from OY734959.1 coordinate 6,942,443, forward strand.
GTAAAACGAACTGTGCAGCCTTGAATTCTAGTTTTAAGCTTATTCTTTGATTGTAAGCTTATTTTTGAATTCAAATGACATGGAGACGATTATATGTGTTAGGGTTGACATAAAAGTAAACCAAATGTCATTTCTTACCACACTCATTCCACAACATTCACACATTTGAATCAAACTTGTAAAACGAACTGTGCAGGCTTGTATTCTACTTTTAAGCTTATTCTTTGATTCTAAGATTATTTTTGAATTCTAATGACATGGAGACGATTATATGCGTTAAGGTTGTTGTAAAAGTGAACCAAATGTCATTTCTAACCACACTCATTCCACAACATTCACAAATTTGAATCAAACTTGTACAACGAACTGTGCATGCTTGTATCCTACTTTTAAGCTTATTTTTTGTTTCTAAGCTTATTCTTGAGTTCTAATGACATGGAGACGATTATATGTGTTAGGGTTGTCATAAAAGTAAACCAAATGTCATTTTTAACCACACTCATTCCACAACATTAACACATTTGAATCAAACTTGTAAAACGAACAGTGCAGGCTTGTATTCTACTTTTAAGCTTATTCTTTGATTCTAAGCTTATTTTTGAATTCTAATGACATGGAGACGATTATATGCGTTAAGGTTGTTGTAAAAGTGAACCAAATGTCATTTCTAACCACACTCATTCCACAACATTCACAAATTTGAATCAAACTTGTAAAACGAACTGTGCATGCTAGTTTTCTACTTTTAAGCTTATTTTTTGATTCTAAGCTTATTTTTGAATTCTAATGACATGGAGACGATTATATGTGTTAGGGTTGTCAGAAAATTAAACCAAATGTCATTTTTTACCACACTCATTCCACAACATTCACACATTAGAATCAAACTTGTAAAACGAACTGTGCAGGCTTGTATTCTAGTTTTAAGCTTATTCTTTGATTGTAAGCTTATTTTTGAATTCAAATGACATGGAGACGATTATATGTGTTAGGGTTGACATAAAAGTAAACCAAATGTCATTTCTTACCACACTCATTCCACAACATTCACACATTTGAATCAAACTTGTAAAACGAACTGTGCATGCTAGTATTCTACTTTTAAGCTTATTCTTTGATTCTGAGCTTATTTTTGAATGCTAATGACATGGAGACGATTATATGCGTTAAGGTTGTTGTAAAAGTGAACCAAATGTCATTTCTAACCACACTCATTCCACAACATTCACTCATTTGAATCAAACTCGAAAAACGAACTGTGCAGGCTTGTATTCTACTTTTAAGCTTATTCTTTGATTCTAAGCTTATTTTTGAATTCTAATGACATGGAGACGATTATATGCGTTAAGGTGTTGTAAAAGTGAACCAAATCTTATTTCTAACCACACTCATTCCACAACATTCACTCATTTGAATCAAACTCGAAAAACGAACTGTGCAGGCTTGTATTCTACTTTTAAGCTTATTCTTTGATTCTAAGCTTATTTTTGAATTCTAATGACATGGAGACGATTATATGCGTTAAGGTTGTTGTAAAAGTGAACCAAATGTCATTTCTAACCACACTCATTCCACAACATTCACACATTTGAATCAAACTTGTAAAACAAACTGTGCATGCTAGTATTCTACTTTTAAGCTTATTCTTTGATTCTAAGCTTATTTTTGAATTCGAATGACATGGAGACGATTATATGTGTTAGGGTTGTCATAAAAGTAAACCAAATGTCATTTTTAACCACACTCATTCCACAACATTCACACATTTGAATCAAACTTGTAAAACGAACAGTGCAGGCTTGTATTCTACTTTTTAGCTTATTCTTTGATTCTAAGCTTATTTTTGAATTCTAATGACATGGAGACGATTATATGCGTTAAGGTTGTTGTAAAAGTGAACCAAATGTCATTTCTAACCACACTCATTCTACAACATTCACAAATTTGAATCAAACTTGTAAAACGAACTGTGCATGCTTGTATTCTACTTTTAAGCTTATTTTTTGTTTCTAAGCTTATTTTTGAGTTCTAATGACATGGAGACGATTATATGTGTTAGGATTGTCATAAAAGTAAACCAAATGTCATTTTTAACCACACTCATTCCACAACATTCACACATTTGAATCAAACTTGTAAAACGAACAGTGCAGGCTTGTATTCTACTTTTAAGCTTATTCTTTGATTCTGAGCTTATTTTTGAATTCTAAGGACATGGAGACGATTATATGCGTTAAGGTTGTTGTAAAAGTGAACCAAATGTCATTTCTAACCACACTCATTCCACAACATTCACAAATTTGAATCAAACTTGTAAAACGAACTGTGCATGCTTGTATTCTACTTTTAAGCTTATTTTTTGTTTCTAAGCTCATTTTTGAGTTCTAATGACATGGAGACAATTATATGTGTTGGGGTTGTCATAAAAGTAAACCAAATGTCATTTCTTACCACACTCATTCCACAACATTCACACATTAGAATCAAACTTGTAAAACGAACTGTGCAGGCTTGTATTCTAGTTTTAAGCTTATTCTTTGATTGTAAGCTTATTTTTGAATTCAAATGACATGGAGACGATTATATGTGTTAGGGTTGACATAAAAGTAAACCAAATGTCATTTCTTACCACACTCATTCCACAACATTCACACATTTGAATCAAACTTGTAAAACGAACTGTGCAGGCATGTATTCTAGTTTTAAGCTTATTCTTTGATTGTAAGCTTATTTTTTAATTCAAATGACATGGAGACGATTATATGTGTTAGGGTTGACATAAAAGTAAACCAAATGTCATTTCTTACCACACTCATTCCACAACATTCACACATTTGAATCAAACTTGTAAAACGAACTGTGCATGCTAGTATTCTACTTTTAAGCTTATTCTTTGATTCTAACTTTATTTTTTCATTCTAATGACATGGAGACGATTATATGCGTTAAGGTTGTTGTAAATGTGAACCAAATGTCATTTCTAACCACACTCATTCCACAACATTCACAAATTTGAATCAAACTTGTAAAACGAACTGTGCATGCTAGTTTTCTACTTTTAAGCTTATTTTTTGATTCTAAGCTTATTTTTGAATTCTAATGACATGGAGTCGATTATATGTGTTAGGGTTGTCAGAAAATTAAACCAAATGTCATTTCTTACCACACTCATTCCACAACATTCACACATTAGAATCAAACTTGTAAAACGAACTGTGCAGCCTTGTATTCTAGTTTTAAGCTTATTCTTTGATTGTAAGCTTATTTTTGAATTCAAATGACATGGAGACGATTATATGTGTTAGGGTTGACATAAAAGTAAACCAAATGTCATTTCTTACCACACTCATTCCACAACATTCACACATTTGAATCAAACTTGTAAAACGAACTGTGCAGGCTTGTATTCTACTTTTAAGCTTATTCTTTGATTCTAAGCTTATTTTTGAATTCTAATGACATGGAGACGATTATATGCGTTAAGGTTGTTGTAAAAGTGAACCAAATGTCATTTCTAACCACACTCATTCCACAACATTCACTCATTTGAATCAAACTCGAAAAACGAACTGTGCAGGCTTGTATTCTACTTTTAAGCTTATTCTTTGATTCTAAGCTTATTTTTGAATTCTAATGACATGGAGACGATTATATGCGTTAAGGTGTTGTAAAAGTGAACCAAATCTTATTTCTAACCACACTCATTCCACAACATTCACTCATTTGAATCAAACTCGAAAAACGAACTGTGCAGGCTTGTATTCTACTTTTAAGCTTATTCTTTGATTCTAAGCTTATTTTTGAATTCTAATGACATGGAGACGATTATATGCGTTAAGGTTGTTGTAAAAGTGAACCAAATGTCATTTCTAACCACACTCATTCCACAACATTCACACATTTGAATCAAACTTGTAAAACAAACTGTGCATGCTAGTATTCTACTTTTAAGCTTATTCTTTGATTCTAAGCTTATTTTTGAATTCGAATGACATGGAGACGATTATATGTGTTAGGGTTGTCATAAAAGTAAACCAAATGTCATTTTTAACCACACTCATTCCACAACATTCACACATTTGAATCAAACTTGTAAAACGAACAGTGCAGGCTTGTATTCTACTTTTTAGCTTATTCTTTGATTCTAAGCTTATTTTTGAATTCTAATGACATGGAGACGATTATATGCGTTAAGGTTGTTGTAAAAGTGAACCAAATGTCATTTCTAACCACACTCATTCTACAACATTCACAAATTTGAATCAAACTTGTAAAACGAACTGTGCATGCTTGTATTCTACTTTTAAGCTTATTTTTTGTTTCTAAGCTTATTTTTGAGTTCTAATGACATGGAGACGATTATATGTGTTAGGATTGTCATAAAAGTAAACCAAATGTCATTTTTAACCACACTCATTCCACAACATTCACACATTTGAATCAAACTTGTAAAACGAACAGTGCAGGCTTGTATTCTACTTTTAAGCTTATTCTTTGATTCTGAGCTTATTTTTGAATTCTAAGGACATGGAGACGATTATATGCGTTAAGGTTGTTGTAAAAGTGAACCAAATGTCATTTCTAACCACACTCATTCCACAACATTCACAAATTTGAATCAAACTTGTAAAACGAACTGTGCATGCTTGTATTCTACTTTTAAGCTTATTTTTTGTTTCTAAGCTCATTTTTGAGTTCTAATGACATGGAGACAATTATATGTGTTGGGGTTGTCATAAAAGTAAACCAAATGTCATTTCTTACCACACTCATTCCACAACATTCACACATTAGAATCAAACTTGTAAAACGAACTGTGCAGCCTTGTATTCTAGTTTTAAGCTTATTCTTTGATTGTAAGCTTATTTTTGAATTCAAATGACATGGAGACGATTATATGTGTTAGGGTTGACATAAAAGTAAACCAAATGTCATTTCTTACCACACTCATTCCACAACATTCACACATTTGAATCAAACTTGTAAAACGAACTGTGCAGGCATGTATTCTAGTTTTAAACTTATTCTTTGATTGTAAGCTTATTTTTGAATTCAAATGACATGGAGACGATTATATGTGTTAGGGTTGACATAAAAGTAAACCAAATGTCATTTCTTACCACACTCATTCCACAACATTCACACATTTGAATCAAACTTGTAAAACGAACTGTGCATGCTAGTATTCTACTTTTAAGCTTATTCTTTGATTCTAACTTTATTTTTTCATTCTAATGACATGGAGACGATTATATGCGTTAAGGTTGTTGTAAATGTGAACCAAATGTCATTTCTAACCACACTCATTCCACAACATTCACAAATTTGAATCAAACTTGTAAAACGAACTGTGCATGCTAGTTTTCTACTTTTAAGCTTATTTTTTGATTCTAAGCTTATTTTTGAATTCTAATGACATGGAGTCGATTATATGTGTTAGGGTTGTCAGAAAATTAAACCAAATGTCATTTCTTACCACACTCATTCCACAACATTCACACATTAGAATCAAACTTGTAAAACGAACTGTGCAGCCTTGTATTCTAGTTTTAAGCTTATTCTTTGATTGTAAGCTTATTTTTGAATTCAAATGACATGGAGACGATTATATGTGTTAGGGTTGACATAAAAGTAAACCAAATGTCATTTCTTACCACACTCATTCCACAACATTCACACATTTGAATCAAACTTGTAAAACGAACTGTGCAGGCTTGTATTCTACTTTTAAGCTTATTCTTTGATTCTAAGCTTATTTTTGAATTCTAATGACATGGAGACGATTATATGCGTTAAGGTTGTTGTAAAAGTGAACCAAATGTCATTTCTAACCACACTCATTCCACAACATTCACTCATTTGAATCAAACTCGAAAAACGAACTGTGCAGGCTTGTATTCTACTTTTAAGCTTATTCTTTGATTCTAAGCTTATTTTTGAATTCTAATGACATGGAGACGATTATATGCGTTAAGGTTGTTGTAAAAGTGAACCAAATGTCATTTCTAACCACACTCATTCCACAACATTCACTCATTTGAATCAAACTCGAAAAACGAACTGTGCAGGCTTGTATTCTACTTTTAAGCTTATTCTTTGATTCTAAGCATATTTTTGAATTCTAATGACATGGAGACGATTATATGCGTTAAGGTTGTTGTAAAAGTGAACCAAATGTCATTTCTAACCACACTCATTCCACAACATTCACACATTTGAATCAAACTTGTAAAACAAACTGTGCATGCTAGTATTCTACTTTTAAGCTTATTCTTTGATTCTAAGCTTATTTTTGAATTCGAATGACATGGAGACGATTATATGTGTTAGGGTTGTCATAAAAGTAAACCAAATGTCATTTTTAACCACACTCATTCCACAACATTCACACATTTGAATCAAACTTGTAAAACGAACAGTGCAGGCTTGTATTCTACTTTTTAGCTTATTCTTTGATTCTAAGCTTATTTTTGAATTCTAATGACATGGAGACGATTATATGCGTTAAGGTTGTTGTAAAAGTGAACCAAATGTCATTTCTAACCACACTCATTCTACAACATTCACAAATTTGAATCAAACTTGTAAAACGAACTGTGCATGCTTGTATTCTACTTTTAAGCTTATTTTTTGTTTCTAAGCTTATTTTTGAGTTCTAATGAAAGGAGACGATTATATGTGTTAGGATTGTCATAAAAGTAAACCAAATGTCATTTTTAACCACACTCATTCCACAACATTCACACATTTGAATCAAACTTGTAAAACGAACAGTGCAGGCTTGTATTCTACTTTTAAGCTTATTCTTTGATTCTGAGCTTATTTTTGAATTCTAAGGACATGGAGACGATTATATGCGTTAAGGTTGTTGTAAAAGTGAACCAAATGTCATTTCTAACCACACTCATTCCACAACATTCACAAATTTGAATCAAACTTGTAAAACGAACTGTGCATGCTTGTATTCTACTTTTAAGCTTATTTTTTGTTTCTAAGCTCATTTTTGAGTTCTAATGACATGGAGACAATTATATGTGTTGGGGTTGTCATAAAAGTAAACCAAATGTCATTTCTTACCACACTCATTCCACAACATTCACACATTAGAATCAAACTTGTAAAACGAACTGTGCAGGCTTGTATTCTAGTTTTAAGCTTATTCTTTGATTGTAAGCTTATTTTTGAATTCAAATGACATGGAGACGATTATATGTGTTAGGGTTGACATAAAAGTAAACCAAATGTCATTTCTTACCACACTCATTCCACAACATTCACACATTTGAATCAAACTTGTAAAACGAACTGTGCAGGCATGTATTCTAGTTTTAAGCTTATTCTTTGATTGTAAGCTTATTTTTGAATTCAAATGACATGGAGACGATTATATGTGTTAGGGTTGACATAAAAGTAAACCAAATGTCATTTCTTACCACACTCATTCCACAACATTCACACATTTGAATCAAACTTGTAAAACGAACTATGCATGCTAGTATTCTACTTTTAAGCTTATTCTTTGATTCTAACTTTATTTTTTCATTCTAATGACATGGAGACGATTATATGCGTTAAGGTTGTTGTAAATGTGAACCAAATGTCATTTCTAACCACACTCATTCCACAACATTCACAAATTTGAATCAAACTTGTAAAACGAACTGTGCATGCTAGTTTTCTACTTTTAAGCTTATTTTTTGATTCTAAGCTTATTTTTGAATTCTAATGACATGGAGTCGATTATATGTGTTAGGGTTGTCAGAAAATTAAACCAAATGTCATTTCTTACCACACTCATTCCACAACATTCACACATTAGAATCAAACTTGTAAAACGAACTATGCAGCCTTGTATTCTAGTTTTAAGCTTATTCTTTGATTGTAAGCTTATTTTTGAATTCAAATGACATGGAGACGATTATATGTGTTAGGGTTGACATAAAAGTAAACCAAATGTCATTTCTTACCACACTCATTCCACAACATTCACACATTTGAATGAAACTTGTAAAACGAACTGTGCAGGCTTGTATTCTACTTTTAAGCTTATTCTTTGATTCTAAGCTTATTTTTGAATTCAAATGACATGGAGACGATTATATGTGTTAGGGTTGTCATAAAAGTAAACCAAATGTCATTTTTAACCACACTCATTCCACAACATTAACACATTTGAATCAAACTTGTAAAACGAACAGTGCAGGCTTGTATTCTACTTTTAAGCTTATTCTTTGATTCTAAGCTTATTTTTGAATTCTAATGACATGGAGACGATTATATGTGTTAGGGTTGTCATAAAAGTAAACCAAATGTCATTTTTAACCACACTCATTCCACAACATTAACACATTTGAATCAAACTTGTAAAACGAACAGTGCAGGCTTGTATTCTACTTTTAAGCTTATTCTTTGATTCTAAGCTTATTTTTGAATTCTAATGACATGGAGACGATTATATGCGTTAAGGTTGTTGTAAAAGTGAACCAAATGTCATTTCTAACCACACTCATTCCACAACATTCACTCATTTGAATCAAACTCGAAAAACGAACTGTGCAGGCTTGTATTCTACTTTTAAGCTTATTCTTTGATTCTAACTTTATTTTTTCATTCTAATGACATGGAGACGATTATATGCGTTAAGGTTGTTGTAAAAGTGAACCAAATGTCATTTCTAACCACACTCATTCCACAACATTCACACATTAGAATCAAACTTGTAAAACGAACTGTGCATGCTAGTATTCTACTTTTAAGCTTATTCTTTGATTCTAACTTTATTTTTTCATTCTAATGACATGGAGCCGATTATATGCGTTAAGGTTGTTGTAAAAGTGAACCAAATGTCATTTCTAACCACACTCATTCCACAACATTCACACATTAGAATCAAACTTGTAAAACGAACTGTGCAGGCTTGTATTCTAGTTTTAAGCTTATTCTTTGATTGTAAGCTTATTTTTGAATTCAAATGACATGGAGACGATTATATGTGTTAGGGTTGACATAAAAGTAAACCAAATGTCATTTCTTACCACACTCATTCCACAACATTCACACATTTGAATCAAACTTGTAAAACGAACTGTGCATGCTAGTATTCTACTTTTAAGCTTATTCTTTGATTCTAAGCTTATTTTTGAATTCTAATGACATGGAGACGATTATATGCGTTAAGGTTGTTGTAAAAGTGAACCAAATGTCATTTCTAACCACACTCATTCCACAACATTCACAAATTTGAATCAAACTTGTAAAACGAACTGTGCAGGCTTGTATTCTACTTTTAAGCTTATTCTTTGATTGTAAGCTTATTTTTGAATTCAAATGACATGGAGACGATTATATGTGTTAGGGTTGACATAAAAGTAAACCAAATGTCATTTCTTACCACACTCATTCCACAACATTCACACATTTGAATCAAACTTGTAAAACGAACTGTGCAGGCTTGTATTCTACTTTTAAGCTTATTCTTTGATTCTAAGCTTATTTTTGAATTCTAATGACATGGAGACGATTATATGCGTTAAGGTTGTTGTAAAAGTGAACCAAATGTCATTTCTAACCACACTCATTCCACAACATTCACTCATTTGAATCAAACTCGAAAAACGAACTGTGCAGGCTTGTATTCTACTTTTAAGCTTATTCTTTGATTCTAACTTTATTTTTTCATTCTAATGACATGGAGACGATTATATGCGTTAAGGTTGTTGTAAAAGTGAACCAAATGTCATTTCTAACCACACTCATTCCACAACATTCACACATTTGAATCAAACTTGTAAAACAAACTGTGCATGCTAGTATTCTACTTTTAAGCTTATTCTTTGATTCTAAGCTTATTTTTGAATTCGAATGACATGGAGACGATTATATGTGTTAGGGTTGTCATAAAAGTAAACCAAATGTCATTTTTAACCACACTCATTCCACAACATTCACACATTTGAATCAAACTTGTAAAACGAACAGTGCAGGCTTGTATTCTACTTTTTAGCTTATTCTTTGATTCTAAGCTTATTTTTGAATTCTAATGACATGGAGACGATTATATGCGTTAAGGTTGTTGTAAAAGTGAACCAAATGTGATTTCTAACCACACTCATTCTACAACATTCACAAATTTGAATCAAACTTGTAAAACGAACTGTGCATGCTTGTATTCTACTTTTAAGCTTATTTTTTGTTTCTAAGCTTATTTTTGAGTTCTAATGACATGGAGACGATTATATGTGTTAGGATTGTCATAAAAGTAAACCAAATGTCATTTTTAACCACACTCATTCCACAACATTCACACATTTGAATCAAACTTGTAAAACGAACAGTGCAGGCTTGTATTCTACTTTTAAGCTTATTCTTTGATTCTGAGCTTATTTTTGAATTCTAAGGACATGGAGACGATTATATGCGTTAAGGTTGTTGTAAAAGTGAACCAAATGTCATTTCTAACCACACTCATTCCACAACATTCACAAATTTGAATCAAACTTGTAAAACGAACTGTGCATGCTTGTATTCTACTTTTAAGCTTATTTTTTGTTTCTAAGCTCATTTTTGAGTTCTAATGACATGGAGACGATTATATGTGTTGGGATTGTCATAAAAGTAAACCAAATGTCATTTTTAACCACACTCATTCCACAACATTCACACATTTGAATCAAACTTGTAAAACGAACAGTGCAGGCTTGTATTCTACTTTTAAGTTTATTCTTTGATTCTGAGCTTATTTTTGAATTCTAAGGACATGGAGACGATTATATGCGTTAAGGTTGTTGTAAAAGTGAACCAAATGTCATTTCTAACCACACTCATTCCACAACATTCACAAATTTGAATCAAACTTGTAAAACGAACTGTGCATGCTAGTTTTCTACTTTTAAGCTTATTTTTTGATTCTAAGCTTATTTTTGAATTCTAATGACATGGAGACAATTATATGTGTTGGGGTTGTCATAAAAGTAAACCAAATGTCATTTCTTACCACACTCATTCCACAACATTCACACATTAGAATCAAACTTGTAAAACGAACAGTGCAGGCTTGTATTCTACTTTTAAGCTTATTCTTTGATTCTGAGCTTATTTTTGAATTCTAAGGACATGGAGACGATTATATGCGTTAAGGTTGTTGTAAAAGTGAACCAAATGTCATTTCTAACCACACTCATTCCACAACATTCACAAATTTGAATCAAACTTGTAAAACGAACTGTGCATGCTTGTATTCTACTTTTAAGCTTATTTTTTGTTTCTAAGCTCATTTTTGAGTTCTAATGACATGGAGACAATTATATGTGTTGGGGTTGTCATAAAATTAAACCAAATGTCATTTCTTACCACACTCATTCCACAACATTCACACATTAGAATCAAACTTGTAAAACGAACTGTGCAGGCTTGTATTCTAGTTTTAAGCTTATTCTTTGATTGTAAGCTTATTTTTGAATTCAAATGACATGGAGACGATTATATGTGTTAGGGTTGACATAAAAGTAAACCAAATGTCATTTCTTACCACACTCATTCCACAACATTCACACATTTAAATCAAACTTGTAAAACGAACTGTGCAGGCTTGTATTCTAGTTTTAAGCTTATTCTTTGATTGTAAGCTTATTTTTGAATTCAAATGACATGGAGACGATTATATGTGTTAGGGTTGACATAAAAGTAAACCAAATGTCATTTCTTACCACACTCATTCCACGAAATTCACACATTTGAATCAAACTTGTAAAACGAACTGTGCATGCTAGTATTCTACTTTTAAGCTTATTCTTTGATTCTAACTTTATTTTTTCATTCTAATGACATGGAGACGATTATATGCGTTAAGGTTGTTGTAAATGTGAACCAAATGTCATTTCTAACCACACTCATTCCACAACATTCACAAATTTGAATCAAACTTGTAAAACGAACTGTGCATGCTAGTTTTCTACTTTTAAGCTTATTTTTTGATTCTAAGCTTATTTTTGAATTCTAATGACATGGAGTCGATTATATGTGTTAGGGTTGTCAGAAAATTAAACCAAATGTCATTTCTTACCACACTCATTCCACAACATTCACACATTAGAATCAAACTTGTAAAACGAACTGTGCAGCCTTGTATTCTAGTTTTAAGCTTATTCTTTGATTGTAAGCTTATTTTTGAATTCAAATGACATGGAGACGATTATATGTGTTAGGGTTGACATAAAAGTAAACCAAATGTCATTTCTTACCACACTCATTCCACAACATTCACATATTTGAATCAAACTTGTAAAACGAACTGTGCAGGCATGTATTCTAGTTTTAAGCTTATTCTTTGATTGTAAGCTTATTTTTGAATTCAAATGACATGGAGACGATTATATGTGTTAGGGTTGACATAAAAGTAAACCAAATGTCATTTCTTACCACACTCATTCCACAACATTCACACATTTGAATCAAACTTGTAAAACGAACTGTGCAGGCTTGTATTCTACTTTTAAGCTTATTCTTTGATTCTAAGCTTATTTTTGAATTCTAATGACATGGAGACGATTATATGCGTTAAGGTTGTTGTAAAAGTGAACCAAATGTCATTTCTAACCACACTCATTCCACAACATTCACTCATTTGAATCAAACTCGAAAAACGAACTGTGCAGGCTTGTATTCTACTTTTAAGCTTATTCTTTGATTCTAACTTTATTTTTTCATTCTAATGACATGGAGACGATTATATGCGTTAAGGTTGTTGTAAAAGTGAACCAAATGTCATTTCTAACCACACTCATTCCACAACATTCACACATTAGAATCAAACTTGTAAAACGAACTGTGCATGCTAGTATTCTACTTTTAAGCTTATTCTTTGATTCTAACTTTATTTTTTCATTCTAATGACATGGAGCCGATTATATGCGTTAAGGTTGTTGTAAAAGTGAACCAAATGTCATTTCTAACCACACTCATTCCACAACATTCACACATTAGAATCAAACTTGTAAAACGAACTGTGCAGGCTTGTATTCTAGTTTTAAGCTTATTCTTTGATTGTAAGCTTATTTTTGAATTCAAATGACATGGAGACGATTATATGTGTTAGGGTTGACATAAAAGTAAACCAAATGTCATTTCTTACCACACTCATTCCACAACATTCACACATTTGAATCAAACTTGTAAAACGAACTGTGCATGCTAGTATTCTACTTTTAAGCTTATTCTTTGATTCTAAGCTTATTTTTGAATTCTAATGACATGGAGACGATTATATGCGTTAAGGTTGTTGTAAAAGTGAACCAAATGTCATTTCTAACCACACTCATTCCACAACATTCACAAATTTGAATCAAACTTGTAAAACGAACTGTGCAGGCTTGTATTCTACTTTTAAGCTTATTCTTTGATTGTAAGCTTATTTTTGAATTCAAATGACATGGAGACGATTATATGTGTTAGGGTTGACATAAAAGTAAACCAAATGTCATTTCTTACCACACTCATTCCACAACATTCACACATTTGAATCAAACTTGTAAAACGAACTGTGCAGGCTTGTATTCTACTTTTAAGCTTATTCTTTGATTCTAAGCTTATTTTTGAATTCTAATGACATGGAGACGATTATATGCGTTAAGGTTGTTGTAAAAGTGAACCAAATGTCATTTCTAACCACACTCATTCCACAACATTCACTCATTTGAATCAAACTCGAAAAACGAACTGTGCAGGCTTGTATTCTACTTTTAAGCTTATTCTTTGATTCTAACTTTATTTTTTCATTCTAATGACATGGAGACGATTATATGCGTTAAGGTTGTTGTAAAAGTGAACCAAATGTCATTTCTAACCACACTCATTCCACAACATTCACACATTAGAATCAAACTTGTAAAACGAACTGTGCATGCTAGTATTCTACTTTTAAGCTTATTCTTTGATTCTAAGCTTATTTTTTCATTCTAATGACATGGAGACGATTATATGCGTTAAGGTTATTGTAAAAGTGAACCAAATGTCATTTCTAACCACACTCATTCCACAACATTCACTCATTTGAATCAAACTCGAAAAACGAACTGTGCAGGCTTGTATTCTACTTTTAAGCTTATTCTTTGATTCTAACTTTATTTTTTCATTCTAATGACATGGAGACGATTATATGCGTTAAGGTTGTTGTAAAAGTGAACCAAATGTCATTTCTAACCACACTCATTCCACAACATTCACACATTTGAATCAAACTTGTAAAACGAACTGTGCATGCTAGTATTCTACTTTTAAGCTTATTCTTTGATTCTAAGCTTATTTTTGAATTCTAATGACATGGAGACGATTATATGCGTTAAGGTTGTTGTAAAAGTGAACCAAATGTCATTTCTAACCACACTCATTCCACAACATTCACAAATTTGAATCAAACTTGTAAAACGAACTGTGCAGGCTTGTATTCTACTTTTAAGCTTATTCTTTGATTGTAAGCTTATTTTTGAATTCAAATGACATGGAGACGATTATATGTGTTAGGGTTGACATAAAAGTAAACCAAATGTCATTTCTTACCACACTCATTCCACAACATTCACACATTTGAATCAAACTTGTAAAACGAACTGTGCAGGCTTGTATTCTACTTTTAAGCTTATTCTTTGATTCTAAGCTTATTTTTGAATTCTAATGACATGGAGACGATTATATGCGTTAAGGTTGTTGTAAAAGTGAACCAAATGTCATTTCTAACCACACTCATTCCACAACATTCACACATTTGAATCAAACTTGTAAAACAAACTGTGCATGCTTGTATTCTACTTTTAAGCTTATTCTTTGATTCTAACTTTATTTTTTCATTCTAATGACATGGAGACGATTATATGCGTTAAGGTTGTTGTAAAAGTGAACCAAATGTCATTTCTAACCACACTCATTCCACAACATTCACTCATTTGAATCAAACTCGAAAAACGAACTGTGCAGGCTTGTATTCTACTTTTAAGCTTATTCTTTGATTCTAACTTTATTTTTTCATTCTAATGACATGGAGACGATTATATGCGTTAAGGTTGTTGTAAAAGTGAACCAAATGTCATTTCTAACCACACTCATTCCACAACATTCACACATTAGAATCAAACTTGTAAAACGAACTGTGCATGCTAGTATTCTACTTTTAAGCTTATTCTTTGATTCTAACTTTATTTTTTCATTCTAATGACATGGAGCCGATTATATGCGTTAAGGTTGTTGTAAAAGTGAACCAAATGTTATTTCTAACCACACTCATTCCACAACATTCACACATTAGAATCAAACTTGTAAAACGAACTGTGCAGGCTTGTATTCTAGTTTTAAGCTTATTCTTTGATTGTAAGCTTATTTTTGAATTCTAATGACATGGAGACGATTATATGTGTTAGGGTTGACATAAAAGTAAACCAAATGTCATTTCTTACCACACTCATTCCACAACATTCACACATTTGAATCAAACTTGTAAAACGAATTGTGCATGCTAGTATTCTACTTTTAAGCTTATTCTTTGATTCTAAGCTTATTTTTGAATTCTAATGACATGGAGACGATTATATGCGTTAAGGTTGTTGTAAAAGTGAACCAAATGTCATTTCTAACCACACTCATTCCACAACATTCACTCATTTGAATCAAACTCGAAAAACGAACTGTGCAGGCTTGTATTCTACTTTTAAGCTTATTCTTTGATTCTAACTTTATTTTTTCATTCTAATGACATGGAGACGATTATATGCGTTAAGGTTGTTGTAAAAGTGAACCAAATGTCATTTCTAACCACACTCATTCCACAACATTCACACATTTGAATCAAACTTGTAAAACGAACTGTGCATGCTAGTATTCTACTTTTAAGCTTATTCTTTGATTCTAACTTTATTTTTTCATTCTAATGACATGGAGACGATTATATGCGTTAAGGTTGTTGTAAATGTGAACCAAATGTCATTTCTAACCACACTCATTCCACAACATTCACAAATTTGAATCAAACTTGTAAAACGAACTGTGCATGCTAGTTTTCTACTTTTAAGCTTATTTTTTGATTCTAAGCTTATTTTTGAATTCTAATGACATGGAGTCGATTATATGTGTTAGGGTTGTCATAAAAGTAAACCAAATGTCATTTCTTACCACACTCATTCCACAACATTCACACATTAGAATCAAACTTGTAAAACGAACTGTGCAGCCTTGTATTCTAGTTTTAAGCTTATTCTTTGATTGTAAGCTTATTTTTGAATTCAAATGACATGGAGACGATTATATGTGTTAGGGTTGACATAAAAGTAAACCAAATGTCATTTCTTACCACACTCATTCCACAACATTCACACATTTGAATCAAACTTGTAAAACGAACTGTGCAGGCATGTATTCTAGTTTTAAGCTTATTCTTTGATTGTAAGCTTATTTTTGAATTCAAATGACATGGAGACGATTATATGTGTTAGGGTTGACATAAAAGTAAACCAAATGTCATTTCTTACCACACTCATTCCACAACATTCACACATTTGAATCAAACTTGTAAAACGAACTGTGCAGGCTTGTATTCTACTTTTAAGCTTATTCTTTGATTCTAAGCTTATTTTTGAATTCTAATGACATGGAGACGATTATATGCGTTAAGGTTGTTGTAAAAGTGAACCAAATGTCATTTCTAACCACACTCATTCCACAACATTCACTCATTTGAATCAAACTCGAAAAACGAACTGTGCAGGCTTGTATTCTACTTTTAAGCTTATTCTTTGATTCTAACTTTATTTTTTCATTCTAATGACATGGAGACGATTATATGCGTTAAGGTTGTTGTAAAAGTGAACCAAATGTCATTTCTAACCACACTCATTCCACAACATTCACACATTAGAATCAAACTTGTAAAACGAACTGTGCATGCTAGTATTCTACTTTTAAGCTTATTCTTTGATTCTAACTTTATTTTTTCATTCTAATGACATGGAGCCGATTATATGCGTTAAGGTTGTTGTAAAAGTGAACCAAATGTCATTTCTAACCACACTCATTCCACAACATTCACACATTAGAATCAAACTTGTAAAACGAACTGTGCAGGCTTGTATTCTAGTTTTAAGCTTATTCTTTGATTGTAAGCTTATTTTTGAATTCAAATGACATGGAGACGATTATATGTGTTAGGGTTGACATAAAAGTAAACCAAATGTCATTTCTTACGACACTCATTCCACAACATTCACACATTTGAATCAAACTTGTAAAACGAACTGTGCATGCTAGTATTCTACTTTTAAGCTTATTCTTTGATTCTAAGCTTATTTTTGAATTCTAATGACATGGAGACGATTATATGCGTTAAGGTTGTTGTAAAAGTGAACCAAATGTCATTTCTAACCACACTCATTCCACAACATTCACAAATTTGAATCAAACTTGTAAAACGAACTGTGCAGGCTTGTATTCTACTTTTAAGCTTATTCTTTGATTGTAAGCTTATGTTTGAATTCAAATGACATGGAGACGATTATATGTGTTAGGGTTGACATAAAAGTAAACCAAATGTCATTTCTTACCACACTCATTCCACAACATTCACACATTTGAATCAAACTTGTAAAACGAACTGTGCAGGCTTGTATTCTACTTTTAAGCTTATTCTTTGATTCTAAGCTTATTTTTGAATTCTAATGACATGTAGACGATTATATGCGTTAAGGTTGTTGTAAAAGTGAACCAAATGTCATTTCTAACCACACTCATTCCACAACATTCACTCATTTGAATCAAATTCGAAAAACGAACTGTGCAGGCTTGTATTCTACTTTTAAGCTTATTCTTTGATTCTAACTTTATTTTTTCATTCTAATGACATGGAGACGATTATATGCGTTAAGGTTGTTGTAAAAGTGAACCAAATGTCATTTCTAACCACACTCATTCCACAACATTCACACATTAGAATCAAACTTGTAAAACGAACTGTGCATGCTAGTATTCTACTTTTAAGCTTATTCTTTGATTCTAAGCTTATTTTTGAATTCTAATGACATGGAGACGATTATATGCGTTAAGGTTGTTGTAAAAGTGAACCAAATGTCATTTCTAACCACACTCATTCCACAACATTCACTCATTTGAATCAAACTCGAAAAACGAACTGTGCAGGCTTGTATTCTAGTTTTAAGCTTATTCTTTGATTCTAACTTTATTTTTTCATTCTAATGACATGGAGACGATTATATGCGCTAAGGTTGTTGTAAAAGTGAACCAAATGTCATTTCTAACCACACTCATTCCACAACATTCACTCATTTGAATCAAACTCGTAAAACGAACTGTGCATGCTTGTATTCTACTTTTAACCTTATTTTTTGTTTTTAAGCTTATTTTTGAATTCTAATGACATGGAGACGATTATATGCGTTAAGGTTGTTGTAAAGTGAACCAAATGTCATTTCTAACCACACTCATTCCACAACATTCACAAATTTGAATCAAACTTGTAAAACGAACTGTGCAGGCTTGTATTCTACTTTTAAGCTTATTCTTTGATTGTAAGCTTATTTTTGAATTCAAATGACATGGAGACGATTATATGTGTTAGGGTTGACATAAAAGTAAACCAAATGTCATTTCTTACCACACTCATTCCACAACATTCACACATTTGAATCAAACTTGTAAAACGAACTGTGCAGGCTTGTATTCTACTTTTAAGCTTATTCTTTGATTCTAAGCTTATTTTTGAATTCTAATGACATGGAGACGATTATATGCGTTAAGGTTGTTGTAAAAGTGAACCAAATGTCATTTCTAACCACACTCATTCCACAACATTCACAAATTTGAATCAAACTTGTAAAACGAACTGTGCATGCTAGTTTTCTACTTTTAAGCTTATTTTTTGATTCTAAGCTTATTTTTGAATTCTAATGACATGGAGACGATTATATGCGTTAAGGTTGTTGTAAAAGTGAACCAAATGTCATTTCTAACCACACTCATTCCACAACATTCACTCATTTGAATCAAACTCGAAAAACGAACTGTGCAGGCTTGTATTCTACTTTTAAGCTTATTCTTTGATTCTAACTTTATTTTTTCATTCTAATGACATGGAGACGATTATATGCGTTAAGGTTGTTGTAAAAGTGAACCAAATGTCATTTCTAACCACACTCATTCCACAACATTCACACATTAGAATCAAACTTGTAAAACGAACTGTGCATGCTAGTATTCTACTTTTAAGCTTATTCTTTGATTCTAACTTTATTTTTTCATTCTAATGACATGGAGCCGATTATATGCGTTAAGGTTGTTGTAAAAGTGAACCAAATGTCATTTCTAACCACACTCATTCCACAACATTCACACATTAGAATCAAACTTGTAAAACGAACTGTGCAGGCTTGTATTCTAGTTTTAAGCTTATTCTTTGATTGTAAGCTTATTTTTGAATTCAAATGACATGGAGACGATTATATGTGTTAGGGTTGACATAAAAGTAAACCAAATGTCATTTCTTACCACACTCATTCCACAACATTCACACATTTGAATCAAACTTGTAAAACGAACTGTGCATGCTAGTATTCTACTTTTAAGCTTATTCTTTGATTCTAAGCTTATTTTTGAATTCTAATGACATGGAGACGATTATATGCGTTAAGGTTGTTGTACAAGTGAACCAAATGTCATTTCTAACCACACTCATTCCACAACATTCACTCATTTGAATCAAACTCGAAAAACGAACTGTGCAGGCTTGTATTCTACTTTTAAGCTTATTCTTTGATTCTAACTTTATTTTTTCATTCTAATGACATGGAGACGATTATATGCGTTAAGGTTGTTGTAAAAGTGAACCAAATGTCATTTCTAACCACACTCATTCCACAACATTCACTCATTTGAATCAAACTCGTAAAACGAACTGTGCATGCTTGTATTCTACTTTTAACCTTATTTTTTGTTTTTAAGCTTATTTTTGAATTCTAATGACATGGAGACGATTATATGTGTTAGGGTTGTCATAAACGTAAACCAAATGTCATTTCTTACCACACTCATTCCACAACATTCACACATTTGAATCAAACTTGTAAAACGAACTGTGCAGGCTTGTATTCTACTTTTAAGCTTATTCTTTGATTCTAAGCTTATTTTTGAATTCTAATGACATGGAGACGATTATATGCGTTAAGGTTGTTGTAAAAGTGAACCAAATGTCATTTCTAACCACACTCATTCCACAACATTCACAAATTTGAATCAAACTTGTAAAACGAACTGTGCATGCTAGTTTTCTACTTTTAAGCTTATTTTTTGATTCTAAGCTTATTTTTGAATTCTAATGACATGGAGACGATTATATGCGTTAAGGTTGTTGTAAAAGTGAACCAAATGTCATTTCTAACCACACTCATTCCACAACATTCACTCATTTGAATCAAACTCGAAAAACGAACTGTGCAGGCTTGTATTCTACTTTTAAGCTTATTCTTTGATTCTAACTTTATTTTTTCATTCTAATGACATGGAGACGATTATATGCGTTAAGGTTGTTGTAAAAGTGAACCAAATGTCATTTCTAACCACACTCATTCCACAACATTCACACATTAGAATCAAACTTGTAAAACGAACTGTGCATGCTAGTATTCTACTTTTAAGCTTATTCTTTGATTCTAACTTTATTTTTTCATTCTAATGACATGGAGCCGATTATATGCGTTAAGGTTGTTGTAAAAGTGAACCAAATGTCATTTCTAACCACACTCATTCCACAACATTCACACATTAGAATCAAACTTGTAAAACGAACTGTGCAGGCTTGTATTCTAGTTTTAAGCTTATTCTTTGATTGTAAGCTTATTTTTGAATTCAAATGACATGGAGACGATTATATGTGTTAGGGTTGACATAAAAGTAAACCAAATGTCATTTCTTACCACACTCATTCCACAACATTCACACATTTGAATCAAACTTGTAAAACGAACTGTGCATGCTAGTATTCTACTTTTAAGCTTATTCTTTGATTCTAAGCTTATTTTTGAATTCTAATGACATGGAGACGATTATATGCGTTAAGGTTGTTGTAAAAGTGAACCAAATGTCATTTCTAACCACACTCATTCCACAACATTCACTCATTTGAATCAAACTCGAAAAACGAACTGTGCAGGCTTGTATTCTACTTTTAAGCTTATTCTTTGATTCTAACTTTATTTTTTCATTCTAATGACATGGAGACGATTATATGCGTTAAGGTTGTTGTAAAAGTGAACCAAATGTCATTTCTAACCACACTCATTCCACAACATTCACTCATTTGAATCAAACTCGAAAAACGAACTGTGCAGGCTTGTATTCTACTTTTAAGCTTATTCTTTGATTCTAACTTTATTTTTTCATTCTAATGACATGGAGACGATTATATGCGTTAAGGTTGTTGTAAAAGTGAACCAAATGTCATTTCTAACCACACTCATTCCACAACATTCACTCATTTGAATCAAACTCGTAAAACGAACTGTGCATGCTTGTATTCTACTTTTAACCTTATTTTTTGTTTTTAAGCTTATTTTTGAATTCTAATGACATGGAGACGATTATATGTGTTAGGGTTGTCATAAACGTAAACCAAATGTCATTTCTTACCACACTCATTCCACAACATTCACACATTTGAATCAAACTTGTAAAACGAACTGTGTAGGCTTGTATTCTACTTTTAAGCTTATTCTTTGATTGTAAGCTTATTTTTGAATTCAAATGACATGGAGACGATTATATGTGTTAGGGTTGACATAAAAGTAAACCAAATGTCATTTCTTACCACACTCATTCCACAACATTCACACATTTGAATCAAACTTGTAAAACCAACTGTGCATGCTAGTATTCTACTTTTAAGCTTATTCTTTGATTCTAAGCTTATTTTTGAATTCTAATGACATGGAGACGATTATATGCGTTAAGGTTGTTGTAAAAGTGAACCAAATGTCATTTCTAACCACACTCATTCCACAACATTCACTCATTTGAATCAAACTCGAAAAACGAACTGTGCAGGCTTGTATTCTACTTTAAAGCTTATTCTTTGATTCTAACTTTATTTTTTCATTCTAATGACATGGAGACGATTATATGCGTTAAGGTTGTTGTAAAAGTGAACCAAATGTCATTTCTAACCACACTCATTCCACAACATTCACTCATTTGAATCAAACTCGTAAAACGAACTGTGCATGCTTGTATTCTACTTTTAACCTTATTTTTTGTTTTTAAGCTTATTTTTGAATTCTAATGACATGGAGACGATTATATGTGTTAGGGTTGTCATAAACGTAAACCAAATGTCATTTCTTACCACACTCATTCCACAACATTCACACATTTGAATCAAACTTGTAAAACGAACTGTGCAGGCTTGTATTCTACTTTTAAGCTTATTCTTTGATTCTAAGCTTATTTTTGAATTCTAATGACATGGAGACGATTATATGCGTTAAGGTTGTTGTAAAAGTGAACCAAATGTCATTTCTAACCACACTCATTCCACAACATTCACAAATTTGAATGAAACTTGTAAAACGAACTGTGCATACTTGTATTCTACTTTTAAGGTTATTTTTTGTTTCTAAGCTTATTCTTGAGTTCTAATGACATGGAGACGATTATATGTGTTAGGGTTGTCATAAAAGTAAACCAAATGTCATTTTTAACCACACTCATTCCACAACATTGACACATTTGAATCAAACTTGTAAAACGAACAGTGCAGGCTTGTATTCTACTTTTAAGCTTATTCTTTGATTCTAAGCTTATTTTTGAATTCTAATGACATGGAGACGATTATATGCGTTAAGGTTGTTGTAAAAGTGAACCAAATGTCATTTCTAACCACACTCATTCCACAACATTCACAAATTTGAATCAAACTTGTAAAACGAACTGTGCATGCTAGTTTTCTACTTTTAAGCTTATTTTTTGATTCTAAGCTTATTTTTGAATTCTAATGACATGGAGACGATTATATGTGTTAGGGTTGTCAGAAAATTAAACCAAATGTCATTTCTTACCACACTCATTCCACAACATTCACACATTAGAATCAAACTTGTAAAACGAACTGTGCAGGCTTGTATTCTAGTTTTAAGCTTATTCTTTGATTGTAAGCTTATTTTTGAATTCAAATGACATGGAGACGATTATATGTGTTAGGGTTGACATAAAAGTAAACCAAATGTCATTTCTTACCACACTCATTCCACAACATTCACACATTTGAATCAAACTTGTAAAACGAACTGTGCATGCTAGTATTCTACTTTTAAGCTTATTCTTTGATTCTAAGCTTATTTTTGAATTCTAATGACATGGAGACGATTATATGCGTTAAGGTTGTTGTAAAAGTGAACCAAATGTCATTTCTAACCACACTCATTCCACAACATTCACTCATTTGAATCAAACTCGAAAAACGAACTGTGCAGGCTTGTATTCTACTTTTAAGCTTATTCTTTGATTCTAACTTTATTTTTTCATTCTAATGACATGGAGACGATTATATGCGTTAAGGTTGTTGTAAAAGTGAACCAAATGTCATTTCTAACCACACTCATTCCACAACATTCACACATTAGAATCAAACTTGTAAAACGAACTGTGCATGCTAGTATTCTACTTTTAAGCTTATTCTTTGATTCTAACTTTATTTTTTCATTCTAATGACATGGAGCCGATTATATGCGTTAAGGTTGTTGTAAAAGTGAACCAAATGTCATTTCTAACCACACTCATTCCACAACATTCACACATTAGAATAAAACTTGTAACACGAACTGTGCAGGCTTGTATTCTAGTTTTAAGCTTATTCTTTGATTGTAAGCTTATTTTTGAATTCAAATGACATGGAGACGATTATATGTGTTAGGGTTGACATAAAAGTAAACCAAATGTCATTTCTTACCACACTCATTCCACAACATTCACACATTTGAATCAAACTTGTAAAACGAACTGTGCATGCTAGTATTCTACTTTTAAGCTTATTCTTTGATTCTAAGCTTATTTTTGAATTCTAATGACATGGAGACGATTATATGCGTTAAGGTTGTTGTAAAAGTGAACCAAATGTCATTTCTAACCACACTCATTCCACAACATTCACAAATTTGAATCAAACTTGTAAAACGAACTGTGCATGCTAGTTTTCTACTTTTAAGCTTATTTTTTGATTCTAAGCTTATTTTTGAATTCTAATGACATGGAGACGATTATATGTGTTAGGGTTGTCAGAAAATTAAACCAAATGTCATTTCTTACCACACTCATTCCACAACATTCACACATTAGAATCAAACTTGTAAAACGAACTGTGCAGGCTTGTATTCTAGTTTTAAGCTTATTCTTTGATTGTAAGCTTATTTTTGAATTCAAATGACATGGAGACGATTATATGTGTTAGGGTTGACATAAAAGTAAACCAAATGTCATTTCTTACCACACTCATTCCACAACATTCACACATTTGAATCAAACTTGTAAAACGAACTGTGCATGCTAGTATTCTACTTTTAAGCTTATTCTTTGATTCTAAGCTTATTTTTGAATTCTAATGACATGGAGACGATTATATGCGTTAAGGTTGTTGTAAAAGTGAACCAAATGTCATTTCTAACCACACTTATTCCACAACATTCACTCATTTGAATCAAACTCGAAAAACGAACTGTGCAGGCTTGTATTCTACTTTTAAGCTTATTCTTTGATTCTAACTTTATTTTTTCATTCTAATGACATGGAGACGATTATATGCGTTAAGGTTGTTGTAAAAGTGAACCAAATGTCATTTCTAACCACACTCATTCCACAACATTCACACATTAGAATCAAACTTGTAAAACGAACTGTGCATGCTAGTATTCTACTTTTAAGCTTATTCTTTGATTCTAACTTTATTTTTTCATTCTAATGACATGGAGCCGATTATATGCGTTAAGGTTGTTGTAAAAGTGAACCAAATGTCATTTCTAACCACACTCATTCCACAACATTCACACATTAGAATAAAACTTGTAACACGAACTGTGCAGGTTTGTATTCTAGTTTTAAGCTTATTCTTTGATTGTAAGCTTATTTTTGAATTCAAATGACATGGAGACGATTATATGTGTTAGGGTTGACATAAAAGTAAACCAAATGTCATTTCTTACCACACTCATTCCACAACATTCACACATTTGAATCAAACTTGTAAAACGAACTGTGCATGCTAGTATTCTACTTTTAAGCTTATTCTTTGATTCTAAGCTTATTTTTGAATTCTAATGACATGGAGACGATAATATGCGTTAAGGTTGTTGTAAAAGTGTACCAAATGTCATTTCTAACCACACTCATTCCACAACATTCACAAATTTGAATCAAACTTGTAAAACGAACTGTGCAGGCTTGTATTCTACTTTTAAGCTTATTCTTTGATTGTAAGCTTATTTTTGAATTCAAATGACATGGAGACGATTATATGTGTTAGGGTTGACATAAAAGTAAACCAAATGTCATTTCTTACCACACTCATTCCACAACATTCACACATTTGAATCAAACTTGTAAAACGAACTGTGCAGGCTTGTATTCTACTTTTAAGCTTATTCTTTGATTCTAAGCTTATTTTTGAATTCTAATGACATGGAGACGATTATATGCGTTAAGGTTGTTGTAAAAGTGAACCAAATGTCATTTCTAACCACACTCATTCCACAACATTCACTCATTTGAATCAAACTCGTAAAACGAACTGTGCATGCTTGTATTCTACTTTTAACCTTATTTTTTGTTTTTAAGCTTATTTTTGAATTCTAATGACATGGAGACGATTATATGTGTTAGGGTTGTCATAAACGTAAACCAAATGTCATTTCTTACCACACTCATTCCACAACATTCACAGATTTGAATCAAACTTGTAAAACGAACTGTGCAGGCTTGTATTCTACTTTTAAGCTTATTCTTTGATTGTAAGCTTATTTTTGAATTCAAATGACATGGAGACGATTATATGTGTTAGGGTTGACATAAAAGTAAACCAAATGTCATTTCTTACCACACTCATTCCACAACATTCACACATTTGAATCAAACTTGTAAAACCAACTGTGCATGCTAGTATTCTACTTTTAAGCTTATTCTTTGATTCTAAGCTTATTTTTGAATTCTAATGACATGGAGACGATTATATGCGTTAAGGTTGTTGTAAAAGTGAACCAAATGTCATTTCTAACCACACTCATTCCACAACATTCACTCATTTGAATCAAACTCGAAAAACGAACTGTGCAGGCTTGTATTCTACTTTTAAGCTTATTCTTTGATTCTAACTTTATTTTTTCATTCTAATGACATGGAGACGATTATATGCGTTAAGGTTGTTGTAAAAGTGAACCAAATGTCATTTCTAACCACACTCATTCCACAACATTCACTCATTTGAATCAAACTCGTAAAACGAACTGTGCATGCTTGTATTCTACTTTTAACCTTATTTTTTGTTTTTAAGCTTATTTTTGAATTCTAATGACATGGAGACGATTATATGTGTTAGGGTTGTCATAAACGTAAACCAAATGTCATTTCTTACCACACTCATTCCACAACATTCACACATTTGAATCAAACTTGTAAAACGAACTGTGCAGGCTTGTATTCTACTTTTAAGCTTATTCTTTGATTCTAAGCTTATTTTTGAATTCTAATGACATGGAGACGATTATATGCGTTAAGGTTGTTGTAAAAGTGAACCAAATGTCATTTCTAACCACACTCATTCCACAACATTCACAAATTTGAATGAAACTTGTAAAACGAACTGTGCATACTTGTATTCTACTTTTAAGGTTATTTTTTGTTTCTAAGCTTATTCTTGAGTTCTAATGACATGGAGACGATAATATGTGTTAGGGTTGTCATAAAAGTAAACCAAATGTCATTTTTAACCACACTCATTCCACAACATTGACACATTTGAATCAAACTTGTAAAACGAACAGTGCAGGCTTGTATTCTACTTTTAAGCTTATTCTTTGATTCTAAGCTTATTTTTGAATTCTAATGACATGGAGACGATTATATGCGTTAAGGTTGTTGTAAAAGTGAACCAAATGTCATTTCTAACCACACTCATTCCACAACATTCACAAATTTGAATCAAACTTGTAAAACGAACTGTGCATGCTAGTATTCTACTTTTAAGCTTATTCTTTGATTCTAAGCTTATTTTTGAATTCTAATGACATGGAGACGATTATATGTGTTAGGGTTGTCAGAAAATTAAACCAAATGTCATTTCTTACCACACTCATTCCACAACATTCACACATTAGAATCAAACTTGTAAAACGAACTGTGCAGGCTTGTATTCTAGTTTTAAGCTTATTCTTTGATTGTAAGCTTATTTTTGAATTCAAATGACATGGAGACGATTATATGTGTTAGGGTTGACATAAAAGTAAACCAAATGTCATTTCTTACCACACTCATTCCACAACATTCACCCATTTGAATCAAACTTGTAAAACGAACTGTGCATGCTAGTATTCTACTTTTAAGCTTATTCTTTGATTCTAAGCTTATTTTTGAATTCTAATGACATGGAGACGATTATAT
Organism: Spergularia bocconei; assembly: GCA_963457585.1. Lineage (NCBI taxonomy): Eukaryota > Viridiplantae > Streptophyta > Magnoliopsida > Caryophyllales > Caryophyllaceae > Spergularia > Spergularia bocconei. The sequence continues at coordinate 6,970,124 of OY734959.1, forward strand.
GCGTTAAGGTTGTTGTAAAAGTGAACCAAATGTCATTTCTAACCACACTCATTCCACAACATTCACTCATTTGAATCAAACTCGAAAAACGAACTGTGCAGGCTTGTATTCTACTTTTAAGCTTATTCTTTGATTCTAACTTTATTTTTTCATTCTAATGACATGGAGACGATTATATGCGTTAAGGTTGTTGTAAAAGTGAACCAAATGTCATTTCTAACCACACTCATTCCACAACATTCACACATTAGAATCAAACTTGTAAAACGAACTGTGCATGCTAGTATTCTACTTTTAAGCTTATTCTTTGATTCTAACTTTATTTTTTCATTCTAATGACATGGAGCCGATTATATGCGTTAAGGTTGTTGTAAAAGTGAACCAAATGTCATTTCTAACCACACTCATTCCACAACATTCACACATTAGAATCAAACTTGTAACACGAACTGTGCAGGCTTGTATTCTAGTTTTAAGCTTATTCTTTGATTGTAAGCTTATTTTTGAATTCAAATGACATGGAGACGATTATATGTGTTAGGGTTGACATAAAAGTAAACCAAATGTCATTTCTTACCACACTCATTCCACAACATTCACACATTTGAATCAAACTTGTAAAACGAACTGTGCATGCTAGTATTCTACTTTTAAGCTTATTCTTTGATTCTAAGCTTATTTTTGAATTCTAATGACATGGAGACGATTATATGCGTTAAGGTTGTTGTAAAAGTGAACCAAATGTCATTTCTAACCACACTCATTCCACAACATTCACAAATTTGAATCAAACTTGTAAAACGAACTGTGCAGGCTTGTATTCTACTTTTAAGCTTATTCTTTGATTGTAAGCTTATTTTTGAATTCAAATGACATGGAGACGATTATATGTGTTAGGGTTGACATAAAAGTAAACCAAATGTCATTTCTTACCACACTCATTCCACAACATTCACACATTTGAATCAAACTTGTAAAACGAACTGTGCAGGCTTGTATTCTACTTTTAAGCTTATTCTTTGATTCTAAGCTTATTTTTGAATTCTAATGACATGGAGACGATTATATGCGTTAAGGTTGTTGTAAAAGTGAACCAAATGTCATTTCTAACCACACTCATTCCACAACATTCACTCATTTGAATCAAACTCGAAAAACGAACTGTGCAGGCTTGTATTCTACTTTTAAGCTTATTCTTTGATTCTAACTTTATTTTTTCATTCTAATGACATGGAGACGATTATATGCGTTAAGGTTGTTGTAAAAGTGAACCAAATGTCATTTCTAACCACACTCATTCCACAACATTCACACATTAGAATCAAACTTGTAAAACGAACTGTGCATGCTAGTATTCTACTTTTAAGCTTATTCTTTGATTCTAAGCTTATTTTTGATTTCTAATGACATGGAGACGATTATATGCGTTAAGGTTGTTGTAAAAGTGAACCAAATGTCATTTCTAACCACACTCATTCCACAACATTCACTCATTTGAATCAAACTCGAAAAACGAACTGTGCAGGCTTGTATTCTACTTTTAAGCTTATTCTTTGATTCTAACTTTATTTTTTCATTCTAATGACATGGAGACGATTATATGCGTTAAGGTTGTTGTAAAAGTGAACCAAATGTCATTTCTAACCACACTCATTCCACAACATTCACTCATTTGAATCAAACTCGTAAAACGAACTGTGCATGCTTGTATTCTACTTTTAACCTTATTTTTTGTTTTTAAGCTTATTTTTGAATTCTAATGACATGGAGACGATTATATGTGTTAGGGTTGACATAAAAGTAAACCAAATGTCATTTCTTACCACACTCATTCCACAACATTCACACATTTGAATCAAACTTGTAAAACGAACTGTGCAGGCTTGTATTCTACTTTTAAGCTTATTCTTTGATTGTAAGCTTATTTTTGAATTCAAATGACATGGAGACGATTATATGTGTTAGGGTTGACATAAAAGTAAACCAAATGTCATTTCTAACCACACTCATTCCACAACATTCACTCATTTGAATCAAACTCGTAAAACGAACTGTGCATGCTTGTATTCTACTTTTAACCTTATTTTTTGTTTTTAAGCTTATTTTTGAATTCTAATGACATGGAGACGATTATATGTGTTAGGGTTGACATAAAAGTAAACCAAATGTCATTTCTTACCACACTCATTCCACAACATTCACACATTTGAATCAAACTTGTAAAACGAACTGTGCAGGCTTGTATTCTACTTTTAAGCTTATTCTTTGATTGTAAGCTTATTTTTGAATTCAAATGACATGGAGACGATTATATGTGTTAGGGTTGACATAAAAGTAAACCAAATGTCATTTCTTACCACACTCATTCCACAACATTCACACATTTGAATCAAACTTGTAAAACGAACTGTGCAGGCTTGTATTCTACTTTTAAGCTTATTCTTTGATTCTAAGCTTATTTTTGAATTCTAATGACATGGAGACGATTATATGCGTTAAGGTTGTTGTAAAAGTGAACCAAATGTCATTTCTAACCACACTCATTCCACAACATTCACAAATTTGAATCAAACTTGTAAAACGAACTGTGCATGCTAGTTTTCTACTTTTAAGCTTATTTTTTGATTCTAAGCTTATTTTTGAATTCTAATGACATGGAGACGATTATATGCGTTAAGGTTGTTGTAAAAGTGAACCAAATGTCATTTCTAACCACCCTCATTCCACAACATTCACTCATTTGAATCAAACTCGAAAAACGAACTGTGCAGGCTTGTATTCTACTTTTAAGCTTATTCTTTGATTCTAACTTTATTTTTTCATTCTAATGACATGGAGACGATTATATGCGTTAAGGTTGTTGTAAAAGTGAACCAAATATCATTTCTAACCACACTCATTCCACAACATTCACACATTAGAATCAAACTTGTAAAACGAACTGTGCATGCTAGTATTCTACTTTTAAGCTTATTCTTTGATTCTAAGTTTATTTTTTCATTCTAATGACATGGAGACGATTATATGCGTTAAGGTTGTTGTAAAAGTGAACCAAATGTCATTTCTAACCACACTCATTCCACAACATTCACACATTAGAATCAAACTTGTAAAACGAACTGTGCATGCTAGTATTCTACTTTTAAGCTTATTCTTTGATTCTAAGTTTATTTTTTCATTCTAATGACATGGAGACGATTATATGCGTTAAGGTTGTTGTAAAAGTGAACCAAATGTCATTTCTAACCACACTCATTCCACAACATTCACACATTAGAATCAAACTTGTAAAACGAACTGTGCAGGCTTGTATTCTAGTTTTAAGCTTATTCTTTGATTGTAAGCTTATTTTTGAATTCAAATGACATGGAGACGATTATATGTGTTAGGGTTGACATAAAAGTAACCCAAATGTCATTTCTTACCACACTCATTCCACAACATTCACACATTTGAATCAAACTTGTAAAACGAACTGTGCATGCTAGTATTCTACTTTTAAGCTTATTCTTTGATTCTAAGCTTATTTTTGAATTCTAATGACATGGAGACGATTATATGCGTTAAGGTTGTTGTAAAAGTGAACCAAATGTCATTTCTAACCACACTCATTCCACAACATTCACTCATTTGAATCAAACTCGAAAAACGAACTGTGCAGGCTTGTATTCTACTTTTAAGCTTATTCTTTGATTCTAACTTTATTTTTTCATTCTAATGACATGGAGACGATTATATGCGTTAAGGTTGTTGTAAAAGTGAACCAAATGTCATTTCTAACCACACTCATTCCACAACATTCACACATTAGAATCAAACTTGTAAAACGAACTGTGCATGCTAGTATTCTACTTTTAAGCTTATTCTTTGATTCTAACTTTATTTTTTCATTCTAATGACATGGAGCCGATTATATGCGTTAAGGTTGTTGTAAAAGTGAACCAAATGTCATTTCTAACCACACTCATTCCACAACATTCACACATTAGAATCAAACTTGTAACACGAACTGTGCAGGCTTGTATTCTAGTTTTAAGCTTATTCTTTGATTGTAAGCTTATTTTTGAATTCAAATGACATGGAGACGATTATATGTGTTAGGGTTGACATAAAAGTAAACCAAATGTCATTTCTTACCACACTCATTCCACAACATTCACACATTTGAATCAAACTTGTAAAACGAACTGTGCATGCTAGTATTCTACTTTTAAGCTTATTCTTTGATTCTAAGCTTATTTTTGAATTCTAATGACATGGAGACGATTATATGCGTTAAGGTTGTTGTAAAAGTGAACCAAATGTCATTTCTAACCACACTCATTCCACAACATTCACAAATTTGAATCAAACTTGTAAAACGAACAGTGCAGGCTTGTATTCTACTTTTAAGCTTATTCTTTGATTGTAAGCTTATTTTTGAATTCAAATGACATGGAGACGATTATATGTGTTAGGGTTGACATAAAAGTAAACCAAATGTCATTTCTTACCACACTCATTCCACAACATTCCCACATTTGAATCAAACTTGTAAAACGAACTGTGCAGGCTAGTATTCTACTTTTAAGCTTTTTCTTTGATTCTAAGCTTATTTTTGAATTCAAATGACATGGAGACGATTATATGTGTTAGGGTTGTCATAAAAGTAAACCAAATGTCATTTCTTACCACACTCATTCCACAACATTCACACATTTGAATCAAACTTGTAAAACGAACTGTGCAGGCTTGTATTCTACTTTTAAGCTTATTCTTTGATTCTAAGCTTATTTTTGAATTCTAATGACATGGAGACGATTATATGCGTTAAGGTTGTTGTAAAAGTGAACCAAATGTCATTTCTAACCACACTCATTCCACAACATTCACAAATTTGAATCAAACTTGTAAAACGAACTGTGCATGCTAGTTTTCTACTTTTAAGCTTATTTTTTGATTCTAAGCTTATTTTTGAATTCTAATGACATGGAGACGATTATATGCGTTAAGGTTGTTGTAAAAGTGAACCAAATGTTATTTCTAACCACCCTCATTCCACAACATTCACTCATTTGAATCAAACTCGAAAAACGAACTGTGCAGGCTTGTATTCTACTTTTAAGCTTATTCTTTGATTCTAACTTTATTTTTTCATTCTAATGACATGGAGACGATTATATGCGTTAAGGTTGTTGTAAAAGTGAACCAAATGTCATTTCTAACCACACTCATTCCACAACATTCACACATTAGAATCAAACTTGTAAAACGAACTGTGCATGCTAGTATTCTACTTTTAAGCTTATTCTTTGATTCTAACTTTATTTTTTCATTCTAATGACATGGAGCCGATTATATGCGTTAAGGTTGTTGTAAAAGTGAACCAAATGTCATTTCTAACCACACTCATTCCACAACATTCACACATTAGAATCAAACTTGTAAAACGAACTGTGCAGGCTTGTATTCTAGTTTTAAGCTTATTCTTTGATTGTAAGCTTATTTTTGAATTCAAATGACATGGAGACGATTATATGTGTTAGGGTTGACATAAAAGTAACCCAAATGTCATTTCTTACCACACTCATTCCACAACATTCACACATTTGAATCAAACTTGTAAAACGAACTGTGCATGCTAGTATTCTACTTTTAAGCTTATTCTTTGATTCTAAGCTTATTTTTGAATTCTAATGACATGGAGACGATTATATGCGTTAAGGTTGTTGTAAAAGTGAACCAAATGTCATTTCTAACCACACTCATTCCACAACATTCACTCATTTGAATCAAACTCGAAAAACGAACTGTGCAGGCTTGTATTCTACTTTTAAGCTTATTCTTTGATTCTAACTTTATTTTTTCATTCTAATGACATGGAGACGATTATATGCGTTAAGGTTGTTGTAAAAGTGAACCAAATGTCATTTCTAACCACACTCATTCCACAACATTCACTCATTTGAATCAAACTCGTAAAACGAACTGTGCATGCTTGTATTCTACTTTTAACCTTATTTTTTGTTTTTAAGCTTATTTTTGAATTCTAATGACATGGAGACGATTATATGTGTTAGGGTTGTCATAAAAGTAAACCAAATGTCATTTCTTACCACACTCATTCCACAACATTCACACATTTGAATCAAACTTGTAAAACGAACTGTGCAGGCTTGTATTCTACTTTTAAGCTTATTCTTTGATTCTAAGCTTATTTTTGAATTCTAATGACATGGAGACGATTATATGCGTTAAGGTTGTTGTAAAAGTGAACCAAATGTCATTTCTAACCACACTCATTCCACAACATTCACAAATTTGAATCAAACTTGTAAAACGAACTGTGCATGCTAGTTTTCTACTTTTAAGCTTATTTTTTGATTCTAAGCTTATTTTTGAATTCTAATGACATGGAGACGATTATATGCGTTAAGGTTGTTGTAAAAGTGAACCAAATGTCATTTCTAACCACCCTCATTCCACAACATTCACTCATTTGAATCAAACTCGAAAAACGAACTGTGCAGGCTTGTATTCTACTTTTAAGCTTATTCTTTGATTCTAACTTTATTTTTTCATTCTAATGACATGGAGACGATTATATGCGTTAAGGTTGTTGTAAAAGTGAACCAAATGTCATTTCTAACCACACTCATTCCACAACATTCACACATTAGAATCAAACTTCTAAAACGAACTGTGCATGCTAGTATTCTACTTTTAAGCTTATTCTTTGATTCTAACTTTATTTTTTCATTCTAATGACATGGAGCCGATTATATGCGTTAAGGTTGTTGTAAAAGTGAACCAAATGTCATTTCTAACCACACTCATTCCACAACATTCACACATTAGAATCAAACTTGTAAAACGAACTGTGCAGGCTTGTATTCTAGTTTTAAGCTTATTCTTTGATTGTAAGCTTATTTTTGAATTCAAATGACATGGAGACGATTATATGTGTTAGGGTTGACATAAAAGTAACCCAAATGTCATTTCTTACCACACTCATTCCACAACATTCACACATTTGAATGAAACTTGTAAAACGAACTGTGCATGCTAGTATTCTACTTTTAAGCTTATTCTTTGATTCTAAGCTTATTTTTGAATTCTAATGACATGGAGACGATTATATGCGTTAAGGTTGTTGTAAAAGTGAACCAAATGTCATTTCTAACCACACTCATTCCACAACATTCACTCATTTGAATCAAACTCGAAAAACGAACTGTGCAGGCTTGTATTCTACTTTTAAGCTTATTCTTTGATTCTAACTTTATTTTTTCATTCTAATGACATGGAGACGATTATATGCGTTAAGGTTGTTGTAAAAGTGAACCAAATGTCATTTCTAACCACACTCATTCCACAACATTCACACATTAGAATCAAACTTGTAAAACGAACTGTGCATGCTAGTATTCTACTTTTAAGCTTATTCTTTGATTCTAACTTTATTTTTTCATTCTAATGACATGGAGCCGATTATATGCGTTAAGGTTGTTGTAAAAGTGAACCAAATGTCATTTCTAACCACACTCATTCCACAACATTCACACATTAGAATCAAACTTGTAACACGAACTGTGCAGGCTTGTATTCTAGTTTTAAGCTTATTCTTTGATTGTAAGCTTATTTTTGAATTCAAATGACATGGAGACGATTATATGTGTTAGGGTTGACATAAAAGTAAACCAAATGTCATTTCTTACCACACTCATTCCACAACATTCACACATTTGAATCAAACTTGTAAAACGAACTGTGCATGCTAGTATTCTACTTTTAAGCTTATTCTTTGATTCTAAGCTTATTTTTGAATTCTAATGACATGGAGACGATTATATGCGTTAAGGTTGTTGTAAAAGTGAACCAAATGTCATTTCTAACCACACTCATTCCACAACATTCACAAATTTGAATCAAACTTGTAAAACGAACTGTGCAGGCTTGTATTCTACTTTTAAGCTTATTCTTTGATTGTAAGCTTATTTTTGAATTCAAATGACATGGAGACGATTATATGTGTTAGGGTTGACATAAAAGTAAACCAAATGTCATTTCTTACCACACTCATTCCACAACATTCACACATTTGAATCAAACTTGTAAAACGAACTGTGCAGGCTTGTATTCTACTTTTAAGCTTATTCTTTGATTCTAAGCTTATTTTTGAATTCTAATGACATGGAGACGATTATATGCGTTAAGGTTGTTGTAAAAGTGAACCAAATGTCATTTCTAACCACACTCATTCCACAACATTCACAAATTTGAATGAAACTTGTAAAACGAACTGTGCATACTTGTATTCTACTTTTAAGGTTATTTTTTGTTTCTAAGCTTATTCTTGAGTTCTAATGACATGGAGACGATTATATGTGTTAGGGTTGTCATAAAAGTAAACCAAATGTCATTTTTAACCACACTCATTCCACAACATTGACACATTTGAATCAAACTTGTAAAACGAACAGTGCAGGCTTGTATTCTACTTTTAAGCTTATTCTTTGATTCTAAGCTTATTTTTGAATTCTAATGACATGGAGACGATTATATGCGTTAAGGTTGTTGTAAAAGTGAACCAAATGTCATTTCTAACCACACTCATTCCACAACATTCACAAATTTGAATCAAACTTGTAAAACGAACTGTGCATGCTAGTTTTCTACTTTTAAGCTTATTTTTTGATTCTAAGCTTATTTTTGAATTCTAATGACAGGAGACGATTATATGTGTTAGGGTTGTCAGAAAATTAAACCAAATGTCATTTCTTACCACACTCATTCCACAACATTCACACATTAGAATCAAACTTGTAAAACGAACTGTGCAGGCTTGTATTCTAGTTTTAAGCTTATTCTTTGATTGTAAGCTTATTTTTGAATTCAAATGACATGGAGACGATTATATGTGTTAGGGTTGACATAAAAGTAAACCAAATGTCATTTCTTACCACACTCATTCCACAACATTCACACATTTGAATCAAACTTGTAAAACGAACTGTGCATGCTAGTATTCTACTTTTAAGCTTATTCTTTGATTCTAAGCTTATTTTTGAATTCTAATGACATGGAGACGATTATATGCGTTAAGGTTGTTGTAAAAGTGAACCAAATGTCATTTCTAACCACACTCATTCCACAACATTCACTCATTTGAATCAAACTCGAAAAACGAACTGTGCAGGCTTGTATTCTACTTTTAAGCTTATTCTTTGATTCTAACTTTATTTTTTCATTCTAATGACATGGAGACGATTATATGCGTTAAGGTTGTTGTAAAAGTGAACCAAATGTCATTTCTAACCACACTCATTCCACAACATTCACACATTAGAATCAAACTTGTAAAACGAACTGTGCATGCTAGTATTCTACTTTTAAGCTTATTCTTTGATTCTAACTTTATTTTTTCATTCTAATGACATGGAGCCGATTATATGCGTTAAGGTTGTTGTAAAAGTGAACCAAATGTCATTTCTAACCACACTCATTCCACAACATTCACACATTAGAATAAAACTTGTAACACGAACTGTGCAGGCTTGTATTCTAGTTTTAAGCTTATTCTTTGATTGTAAGCTTATTTTTGAATTCAAATGACATGGAGACGATTATATGTGTTAGGGTTGACATAAAAGTAAACCAAATGTCATTTCTTACCACACTCATTCCACAACATTCACACATTTGAATCAAACTTGTAAAACGAACTGTGCATGCTAGTATTCTACTTTTAAGCTTATTCTTTGATTCTAAGCTTATTTTTGAATTCTAATGACATGGAGACGATTATATGCGTTAAGGTTGTTGTAAAAGTGAACCAAATGTCATTTCTAACCACACTCATTCCACAACATTCACAAATTTGAATCAAACTTGTAAAACGAACTGTGCATGCTAGTTTTCTACTTTTAAGCTTATTTTTTGATTCTAAGCTTATTTTTGAATTCTAATGACATGGAGACGATTATATGTGTTAGGGTTGTCAGAAAATTAAACCAAATGTCATTTCTTACCACACTCATTCCACAACATTCACACATTAGAATCAAACTTGTAAAACGAACTGTGCAGGCTTGTATTCTAGTTTTAAGCTTATTCTTTGATTGTAAGCTTATTTTTGAATTCAAATGACATGGAGACGATTATATGTGTTAGGGTTGACATAAAAGTAAACCAAATGTCATTTCTTACCACACTCATTCCACAACATTCACACATTTGAATCAAACTTGTAAAACGAACTGTGCATGCTAGTATTCTACTTTTAAGCTTATTCTTTGATTCTAAGCTTATTTTTGAATTCTAATGACATGGAGACGATTATATGCGTTAAGGTTGTTGTAAAAGTGAACCAAATGTCATTTCTAACCACACTTATTCCACAACATTCACTCATTTGAATCAAACTCGAAAAACGAACTCTGCAGGCTTGTATTCTACTTTTAAGCTTATTCTTTGATTCTAACTTTATTTTTTCATTCTAATGACATGGAGACGATTATATGCGTTAAGGTTGTTGTAAAAGTGAACCAAATGTCATTTCTAACCACACTCATTCCACAACATTCACACATTAGAATCAAACTTGTAAAACGAACTGTGCATGCTAGTATTCTACTTTTAAGCTTATTCTTTGATTCTAACTTTATTTTTTCATTCTAATGACATGGAGCCGATTATATGCGTTAAGGTTGTTGTAAAAGTGAACCAAATGTCATTTCTAACCACAGTCATTCCACAACATTCACACATTAGAATAAAACTTGTAACACGAACTGTGCAGGCTTGTATTCTAGTTTTAAGCTTATTCTTTGATTGTAAGCTTATTTTTGAATTCAAATGACATGGAGACGATTATATGTGTTAGGGTTGACATAAAAGTAAACCAAATGTCATTTCTTACCACACTCATTCCACAACATTCACACATTTGAATCAAACTTGTAAAACGAACTGTGCATGCTAGTATTCTACTTTTAAGCTTATTCTTTGATTCTAAGCTTATTTTTGAATTCTAATGACATGGAGACGATTATATGCGTTAAGGTTGTTGTAAAAGTGTACCAAATGTCATTTCTAACCACACTCATTCCACAACATTCACAAATTTGAATCAAACTTGTAAAACGAACTGTGCAGGCTTGTATTCTACTTTTAAGCTTATTCTTTGATTGTAAGCTTATTTTTGAATTCAAATGACATGGAGACGATTATATGTGTTAGGGTTGACATAAAAGTAAACCAAATGTCATTTCTTACCACACTCATTCCACAACATTCACACATTTGAATCAAACTTGTAAAACGAACTGTGCAGGCTTGTATTCTACTTTTAAGCTTATTCTTTGATTCTAAGCTTATTTTTGAATTCTAATGACATGGAGACGATTATATGCGTTAAGGTTGTTGTAAAAGTGAACCAAATGTCATTTCTAACCACACTCATTCCACAACATTCACTCATTTGAATCAAACTCGTAAAACGAACTGTGCATGCTTGTATTCTACTTTTAACCTTATTTTTTGTTTTTAAGCTTATTTTTGAATTCTAATGACATGGAGACGATTATATGTGTTAGGGTTGTCATAAACGTAAACCAAATGTCATTTCTTACCACACTCATTCCACAACATTCACAGATTTGAATCAAACTTGTAAAACGAACTGTGCAGGCTTGTATTCTACTTTTAAGCTTATTCTTTGATTGTAAGCTTATTTTTGAATTCAAATGACATGGAGACGATTATATGTGTTAGGGTTGACATAAAAGTAAACCAAATGTCATTTCTTACCACACTCATTCCACAACATTCACACATTTGAATCAAACTTGTAAAACCAACTGTGCATGCTAGTATTCTACTTTTAAGCTTATTCTTTGATTCTAAGCTTATTTTTGAATTCTAATGACATGGAGACGATTATATGCGTTAAGGTTGTTGTAAAAGTGAACCAAATGTCATTTCTAACCACACTCATTCCACAACATTCACTCATTTGAATCAAACTCGAAAAACGAACTGTGCAGGCTTGTATTCTACTTTTAAGCTTATTCTTTGATTCTAACTTTATTTTTTCATTCTAATGACATGGAGACGATTATATGCGTTAAGGTTGTTGTAAAAGTGAACCAAATGTCATTTCTAACCACACTCATTCCACAACATTCACTCATTTGAATCAAACTCGTAAAACGAACTGTGCATGCTTGTATTCTACTTTTAACCTTATTTTTTGTTTTTAAGCTTATTTTTGAATTCTAATGACATGGAGACGATTATATGTGTTAGGGTTGTCATAAACGTAAACCAAATGTCATTTCTTACCACACTCATTCCACAACATTCACACATTTGAATCAAACTTGTAAAACGAACTGTGCAGGCTTGTATTCTACTTTTAAGCTTATTCTTTGATTCTAAGCTTATTTTTGAATTCTAATGACATGGAGACGATTATATGCGTTAAGGTTGTTGTAAAAGTGAACCAAATGTCATTTCTAACCACACTCATTCCACAACATTCACAAATTTGAATGAAACTTGTAAAACGAACTGTGCATACTTGTATTCTACTTTTAAGGTTATTTTTTGTTTCTAAGCTTATTCTTGAGTTCTAATGACATGGAGACGATAATATGTGTTAGGGTTGTCATAAAAGTAAACCAAATGTCATTTTTAACCACACTCATTCCACAACATTGACACATTTGAATCAAACTTGTAAAACGAACAGTGCAGGCTTGTATTCTACTTTTAAGCTTATTCTTTGATTCTAAGCTTATTTTTGAATTCTAATGACATGGAGACGATTATATGCGTTAAGGTTGTTGTAAAAGTGAACCAAATGTCATTTCTAACCACACTCATTCCACAACATTCACAAATTTGAATCAAACTTGTAAAACGAACTGTGCATGCTAGTATTCTACTTTTAAGCTTATTCTTTGATTCTAAGCTTATTTTTGAATTCTAATGACATGGAGACGATTATATGTGTTAGGGTTGTCAGAAAATTAAACCAAATGTCATTTCTTACCACACTCATTCCACAACATTCACACATTAGAATCAAACTTGTAAAACGAACTGTGCAGGCTTGTATTCTAGTTTTAAGCTTATTCTTTGATTGTAAGCTTATTTTTGAATTCAAATGACATGGAGACGATTATATGTGTTAGGGTTGACATAAAAGTAAACCAAATGTCATTTCTTACCACACTCATTCCACAACATTCACACATTTGAATCAAACTTGTAAAACGAACTGTGCATGCTAGTATTCTACTTTTAAGCTTATTCTTTGATTCTAAGCTTATTTTTGAATTCTAATGACATGGAGACGATTATATGCGTTAAGGTTGTTGTAAAAGTGAACCAAATGTCATTTCTAACCACACTCATTCCACAACATTCACTCATTTGAATCAAACTCGAAAAACGAACTGTGCAGGCTTGTATTCTACTTTTAAGCTTATTCTTTGATTCTAACTTTATTTTTTCATTCTAATGACATGGAGACGATTATATGCGTTAAGGTTGTTGTAAAAGTGAACCAAATGTCATTTCTAACCACACTCATTCCACAACATTCACACATTAGAATCAAACTTGTAAAACGAACTGTGCATGCTAGTATTCTACTTTTAAGCTTATTCTTTGATTCTAACTTTATTTTTTCATTCTAATGACATGGAGCCGATTATATGCGTTAAGGTTGTTGTAAAAGTGAACCAAATGTCATTTCTAACCACACTCATTCCACAACATTCACACATTAGAATCAAACTTGTAACACGAACTGTGCAGGCTTGTATTCTAGTTTTAAGCTTATTCTTTGATTGTAAGCTTATTTTTGAATTCAAATGACATGGAAACGATTATATGTGTTAGGGTTGACATAAAAGTAAACCAAATGTCATTTCTTACCACACTCATTCCACAACATTCACACATTTGAATCAAACTTGTAAAACGAACTGTGCATGCTAGTATTCTACTTTTAAGCTTATTCTTTGATTCTAAGCTTATTTTTGAATTCTAATGACATGGAGACGATTATATGCGTTAAGGTTGTTGTAAAAGTGAACCAAATGTCATTTCTAACCACACTCATTCCACAACATTCACAAATTTGAATCAAACTTGTAAAACGAACTGTGCAGGCTTGTATTCTACTTTTAAGCTTATTCTTTGATTGTAAGCTTATTTTTGAATTCAAATGACATGGAGACGATTATATGTGTTAGGGTTGACATAAAAGTAAACCAAATGTCATTTCTTACCACACTCATTCCACAACATTCACACATTTGAATCAAACTTGTAAAACGAACTGTGCAGGCTTGTATTCTACTTTTAAGCTTATTCTTTGATTCTAAGCTTATTTTTGAATTCTAATGACATGGAGACGATTATATGCGTTAAGGTTGTTGTAAAAGTGAACCAAATGTCATTTCTAACCACACTCATTCCACAACATTCACTCATTTGAATCAAACTCGAAAAACGAACTGTGCAGGCTTGTATTCTACTTTTAAGCTTATTCTTTGATTCTAACTTTATTTTTTCATTCTAATGACATGGAGACGATTATATGCGTTAAGGTTGTTGTAAAAGTGAACCAAATGTCATTTCTAACCACACTCATTCCACAACATTCACACATTAGAATCAAACTTGTAAAACGAACTGTGCATGCTAGTATTCTACTTTTAAGCTTATTCTTTGATTCTAAGCTTATTTTTGATTTCTAATGACATGGAGACGATTATATGCGTTAAGGTTGTTGTAAAAGTGAACCAAATGTCATTTCTAACCACACTCATTCCACAACATTCACTCATTTGAATCAAACTCGAAAAACGAACTGTGCAGGCTTGTATTCTACTTTTAAGCTTATTCTTTGATTCTAACTTTATTTTTTCATTCTAATGACATGGAGACGATTATATGCGTTAAGGTTGTTGTAAAAGTGAACCAAATGTCATTTCTAACCACACTCATTCCACAACATTCACTCATTTGAATCAAACTCGTAAAACGAACTGTGCATGCTTGTATTCTACTTTTAACCTTATTTTTTGTTTTTAAGCTTATTTTTGAATTCTAATGACATGGAGACGATTATATGTGTTAGGGTTGTCATAAACGTAAACCAAATGTCATTTCTTACCACACTCATTCCACAACATTCACACATTTGAATCAAACTTGTAAAACGAACTGTGCAGGCTTGTATTCTACTTTTAAGCTTATTCTTTGATTGTAAGCTTATTTTTGAATTCAAATGACATGGAGACGATTATATGTGTTAGGGTTGACATAAAAGTAAACCAAATGTCATTTCTTACCACACTCATTCCACAACATTCACACATTTGAATCAAACTTGTAAAACGAACTGTGCAGGCTTGTATTCTACTTTTAAGCTTATTCTTTGATTCTAAGCTTATTTTTGAATTCTAATGACATGGAGACGATTATATGCGTTAAGGTTGTTGTAAAAGTGAACCAAATGTCATTTCTAACCACACTCATTCCACAACATTCACAAATTTGAATCAAACTTGTAAAACGAACTGTGCATGCTAGTTTTCTACTTTTAAGCTTATTTTTTGATTCTAAGCTTATTTTTGAATTCTAATGACATGGAGACGATTATATGCGTTAAGGTTGTTGTAAAAGTGAACCAAATGTCATTTCTAACCACCCTCATTCCACAACATTCACTCATTTGAATCAAACTCGAAAAACGAACTGTGCAGGCTTGTATTCTACTTTTAAGCTTATTCTTTGATTCTAACTTTATTTTTTCATTCTAATGACATGGAGACGATTATATGCGTTAAGGTTGTTGTAAAAGTGAACCAAATGTCATTTCTAACCACACTCATTCCACAACATTCACACATTAGAATCAAACTTGTAAAACGAACTGTGCAGGCTTGTATTCTAGTTTTAAGCTTATTCTTTGATTGTAAGCTTATTTTTGAATTCAAATGACATGGAGACGATTATATGTGTTAGGGTTGACATAAAAGTAACCCAAATGTCATTTCTTACCACACTCATTCCACAACATTCACACATTTGAATCAAACTTGTAAAACGAACTGTGCATGCTAGTATTCTACTTTTAAGCTTATTCTTTGATTCTAAGCTTATTTTTGAATTCTAATGACATGGAGACGATTATATGCGTTAAGGTTGTTGTAAAAGTGAACCAAATGTCATTTCTAACCACACTCATTCCACAACATTCACTCATTTGAATCAAACTCGAAAAACGAACTGTGCAGGCTTGTATTCTACTTTTAAGCTTATTCTTTGATTCTAACTTTATTTTTTCATTCTAATGACATGGAGACGATTATATGCGTTAAGGTTGTTGTAAAAGTGAACCAAATGTCATTTCTAACCACACTCATTCCACAACATTCACACATTAGAATCAAACTTGTAAAACGAACTGTGCATGCTAGTATTCTACTTTTAAGCTTATTCTTTGATTCTAACTTTATTTTTTCATTCTAATGACATGGAGCCGATTATATGCGTTAAGGTTGTTGTAAAAGTGAACCAAATGTCATTTCTAACCACACTCATTCCACAACATTCACACATTAGAATCAAACTTGTAACACGAACTGTGCAGGCTTGTATTCTAGTTTTAAGCTTATTCTTTGATTGTAAGCTTATTTTTGAATTCAAATGACATGGAGACGATTATATGTGTTAGGGTTGACATAAAAGTAAACCAAATGTCATTTCTTACCACACTCATTCCACAACATTCACACATTAGAATCAAACTTGTAAAACGAACTGTGCATGCTAGTATTCTACTTTTAAGCTTATTCTTTGATTCTAACTTTATTTTTTCATTCTAATGACATGGAGCCGATTATATGCGTTAAGGTTGTTGTAAAAGTGAACCAAATGTCATTTCTAACCACACTCATTCCACAACATTCACACATTAGAATCAAACTTGTAACACGAACTGTGCAGGCTTGTATTCTAGTTTTAAGCTTATTCTTTGATTCTAAGCTTATTTTTGAATTCTAATGACATGGAGACGATTATATGCGTTAAGGTTGTTGTAAAAGTGAACCAAATGTCATTTCTAACCACACTCATTCCACAACATTCACTCATTTGAATCAAACTCGAAAAACGAACTGTGCAGGCTTGTATTCTACTTTTAAGCTTATTCTTTGATTCTAACTTTATTTTTTCATTCTAATGACATGGAGACGATTATATGCGTTAAGGTTGTTGTAAAAGTGAACCAAATGTCATTTCTAACCACACTCATTCCACAACATTCACACATTAGAATCAAACTTGTAAAACGAACTGTGCATGCTAGTATTCTACTTTTAAGCTTATTCTTTGATTCTAACTTTATTTTTTCATTCTAATGACATGGAGCCGATTATATGCGTTAAGGTTGTTGTAAAAGTGAACCAAATGTCATTTCTAACCACACTCATTCCACAACATTCACACATTAGAATCAAACTTGTAACACGAACTGTGCAGGCTTGTATTCTAGTTTTAAGCTTATTCTTTGATTGTAAGCTTATTTTTGAATTCAAATGACATGGAGACGATTATATGTGTTAGGGTTGACATAAAAGTAAACCAAATGTCATTTCTTACCACACTCATTCCACAACATTCACACATTTGAATCAAACTTGTAAAACGAACTGTGCATGCTAGTATTCTACTTTTAAGCTTATTCTTTGATTCTAAGCTTATTTTTGAATTCTAATGACATGGAGACGATTATATGCGTTAAGGTTGTTGTAAAAGTGAACCAAATATCATTTCTAACCACACTCATTCCACAACATTCACAAATTTGAATCAAACTTGTAAAACGAACAGTGCAGGCTTGTATTCTACTTTTAAGCTTATTCTTTGATTGTAAGCTTATTTTTGAATTCAAATGACATGGAGACGATTATATGTGTTAGGGTTGACATAAAAGTAAACCAAATGTCATTTCTTACCACACTCATTCCACAACATTCCCACATTTGAATCAAACTTGTAAAACGAACTGTGCAGGCTAGTATTCTACTTTTAAGCTTTTTCTTTGATTCTAAGCTTATTTTTGAATTCAAATGACATGGAGACGATTATATGTGTTAGGGTTGTCATAAAAGTAAACCAAATGTCATTTCTTACCACACTCATTCCACAACATTCACACATTTGAATCAAACTTGTAAAACGAACTGTGCAGGCTTGTATTCTACTTTTAAGCTTATTCTTTGATTCTAAGCTTATTTTTGAATTCTAATGACATGGAGACGATTATATGCGTTAAGGTTGTTGTAAAAGTGAACCAAATGTCATTTCTAACCACACTCATTCCACAACATTCACAAATTTGAATCAAACTTGTAAAACGAACTGTGCATGCTAGTTTTCTACTTTTAAGCTTATTTTTTGATTCTAAGCTTATTTTTGAATTCTAATGACATGGAGACGATTATATGCGTTAAGGTTGTTGTAAAAGTGAACCAAATGTCATTTCTAACCACCCTCATTCCACAACATTCACTCATTTGAATCAAACTCGAAAAACGAACTGTGCAGGCTTGTATTCTACTTTTAAGCTTATTCTTTGATTCTAACTTTATTTTTTCATTCTAATGACATGGAGACGATTATATGCGTTAAGGTTGTTGTAAAAGTGAACCAAATGTCATTTCTAACCACACTCATTCCACAACATTCACACATTAGAATCAAACTTGTAAAACGAACTGTGCATGCTAGTATTCTACTTTTAAGCTTATTCTTTGATTCTAACTTTATTTTTTCATTCTAATGACATGGAGCCGATTATATGCGTTAAGGTTGTTGTAAAAGTGAACCAAATGTCATTTCTAACCACACTCATTCCACAACATTCACACATTAGAATCAAACTTGTAAAACGAACTGTGCAGGCTTGTATTCTAGTTTTAAGCTTATTCTTTGATTGTAAGCTTATTTTTGAATTCAAATGACATGGAGACGATTATATGTGTTAGGGTTGACATAAAAGTAACCCAAATGTCATTTCTTACCACACTCATTCCACAACATTCACACATTTGAATCAAACTTGTAAAACGAACTGTGCATGCTAGTATTCTACTTTTAAGCTTATTCTTTGATTCTAAGCTTATTTTTGAATTCTAATGACATGGAGACGATTATATGCGTTAAGGTTGTTGTAAAAGTGAACCAAATGTCATTTCTAACCACACTCATTCCACAACATTCACTCATTTGAATCAAACTCGAAAAACGAACTGTGCAGGCTTGTATTCTACTTTTAAGCTTATTCTTTGATTCTAACTTTATTTTTTCATTCTAATGACATGGAGACGATTATATGCGTTAAGGTTGTTGTAAAAGTGAACCAAATGTCATTTCTAACCACACTCATTCCACAACATTCACTCATTTGAATCAAACTCGTAAAACGAACTGTGCATGCTTGTATTCTACTTTTAACCTTATTTTTTGTTTTTAAGCTTATTTTTGAATTCTAATGACATGGAGACGATTATATGTGTTAGGGTTGTCATAAAAGTAAACCAAATGTCATTTCTTACCACACTCATTCCACAACATTCACACATTTGAATCAAACTTGTAAAACGAACTGTGCAGGCTTGTATTCTACTTTTAAGCTTATTCTTTGATTCTAAGCTTATTTTTGAATTCTAATGACATGGAGACGATTATATGCGTTAAGGTTGTTGTAAAAGTGAACCAAATGTCATTTCTAACCACACTCATTCCACAACATTCACAAATTTGAATCAAACTTGTAAAACGAACTGTGCATGCTAGTTTTCTACTTTTAAGCTTATTTTTTGATTCTAAGCTTATTTTTGAATTCTAATGACATGGAGACGATTATATGCGTTAAGGTTGTTGTAAAAGTGAACCAAATGTCATTTCTAACCACCCTCATTCCACAACATTCACTCATTTGAATCAAACTCGAAAAACGAACTGTGCAGGCTTGTATTCTACTTTTAAGCTTATTCTTTGATTCTAACTTTATTTTTTCATTCTAATGACATGGAGACGATTATATGCGTTAAGGTTGTTGTAAAAGTGAACCAAATGTCATTTCTAACCACACTCATTCCACAACATTCACACATTAGAATCAAACTTCTAAAACGAACTGTGCATGCTAGTATTCTACTTTTAAGCTTATTCTTTGATTCTAACTTTATTTTTTCATTCTAATGACATGGAGCCGATTATATGCGTTAAGGTTGTTGTAAAAGTGAACCAAATGTCATTTCTAACCACACTCATTCCACAACATTCACACATTAGAATCAAACTTGTAAAACGAACTGTGCAGGCTTGTATTCTAGTTTTAAGCTTATTCTTTGATTGTAAGCTTATTTTTGAATTCAAATGACATGGAGACGATTATATGTGTTAGGGTTGACATAAAAGTAACCCAAATGTCATTTCTTACCACACTCATTCCACAACATTCACACATTTGAATCAAACTTGTAAAACGAACTGTGCATGCTAGTATTCTACTTTTAAGCTTATTCTTTGATTCTAAGCTTATTTTTGAATTCTAATGACATGGAGACGATTATATGCGTTAAGGTTGTTGTAAAAGTGAACCAAATGTCATTTCTAACCACACTCATTCCACAACATTCACTCATTTGAATCAAACTCGAAAAACGAACTGTGCAGGCTTGTATTCTACTTTTAAGCTTATTCTTTGATTCGAACTTTATTTTTTCATTCTAATGACATGGAGACGATTATATGCGTTAAGGTTGTTGTAAAAGTGAACCAAATGTCATTTCTAACCACACTCATTCCACAACATTCACACATTAGAATCAAACTTGTAAAACGAACTGTGCATGCTAGTATTCTACTTTTAAGCTTATTCTTTGATTCTAACTTTATTTTTTCATTCTAATGACATGGAGCCGATTATATGCGTTAAGGTTGTTGTAAAAGTGAACCAAATGTCATTTCTAACCACACTCATTCCACAACATTCACACATTAGAATCAAACTTGTAACACGAACTGTGCAGGCTTGTATTCTAGTTTTAAGCTTATTCTTTGATTGTAAGCTTATTTTTGAATTCAAATGACATGGAGACGATTATATGTGTTAGGGTTGACATAAAAGTAAACCAAATGTCATTTCTTACCACACTCATTCCACAACATTCACACATTTGAATCAAACTTGTAAAACGAACTGTCCATGCTAGTATTCTACTTTTAAGCTTATTCTTTGATTCTAAGCTTATTTTTGAATTCTAATGACATGGAGACGATTATATGCGTTAAGGTTGTTGTAAAAGTGAACCAAATGTCATTTCTAACCACACTCATTCCACAACATTCACAAATTTGAATCAAACTTGTAAAACGAACAGTGCAGGCTTGTATTCTACTTTTAAGCTTATTCTTTGATTGTAAGCTTATTTTTGAATTCAAATGACATGGAGACGATTATATGTGTTAGGGTTGACATAAAAGTAAACCAAATGTCATTTCTTACCACACTCATTCCACAACATTCACACATTTGAATCAAACTTGTAAAACGAACTGTGCAGGCTTGTATTCTACTTTTAAGCTTATTCTTTGATTCTAAGCTTATTTTTGAATTCTAATGACATGGAGACGATTATATGCGTTAAGGTTGTTGTAAAAGTGAACCAAATGTCATTTCTAACCACACTCATTCCACAACATTCACTCATTTGAATCAAACTCGAAAAACGAACTGTGCAGGCTTGTATTCTACTTTTAAGCTTATTCTTTGATTCTAACTTTATTTTTTCATTCTAATGACATGGAGACGATTATATGCGTTAAGGTTGTTGTAAAAGTGAACCAAATGTCATTTCTAACCACACTCATTCCACAACATTCACACATTAGAATCAAACTTGTAAAACGAACTGTGCATGCTAGTATTCTACTTTTAAGCTTATTCTTTGATTCTAAGCTTATTTTTGATTTCTAATGACATGGAGACGATTATATGCGTTAAGGTTGTTGTAAAAGTGAACCAAATGTCATTTCTAACCACACTCATTCCACAACATTCACTCATTTGAATCAAACTCGAAAAACGAACTGTGCAGGCTTGTATTCTACTTTTAAGCTTATTCTTTGATTCTAACTTTATTTTTTCATTCTAATGACATGGAGACGATTATATGCGTTAAGGTTGTTGTAAAAGTGAACCAAATGTCATTTCTAACCACACTCATTCCACAACATTCACTCATTTGAATCAAACTCGTAAAACGAACTGTGCATGCTTGTATTCTACTTTTAACCTTATTTTTTGTTTTTAAGCTTATTTTTGAATTCTAATGACATGGAGACGATTATATGTGTTAGGGTTGTCATAAACGTAAACCAAATGTCATTTCTTACCACACTCATTCCACAACATTCACACATTTGAATCAAACTTGTAAAACGAACTGTGCAGGCTTGTATTCTACTTTTAAGCTTATTCTTTGATTGTAAGCTTATTTTTGAATTCAAATGACATGGAGACGATTATATGTGTTAGGGTTGACATAAAAGTAAACCAAATGTCATTTCTTACCACACTCATTCCACAACATTCACACATTTGAATCAAACTTGTAAAACGAACTGTGCAGGCTTGTATTCTACTTTTAAGCTTATTCTTTGATTCTAAGCTTATTTTTGAATTCTAATGACATGGAGACGATTATATGCGTTAAGGTTGTTGTAAAAGTGAACCAAATGTCATTTCTAACCACACTCATTCCACAACATTCACAAATTTGAATCAAACTTGTAAAACGAACTGTGCATGCTAGTTTTCTACTTTTAAGCTTATTTTTTGATTCTAAGCTTATTTTTGAATTCTAATGACATGGAGACGATTATATGCGTTAAGGTTGTTGTAAAAGTGAACCAAATGTCATTTCTAACCACCCTCATTCCACAACATTCACTCATTTGAATCAAACTCGAAAAACGAACTGTGCAGGCTTGTATTCTACTTTTAAGCTTATTCTTTGATTCTAACTTTATTTTTTCATTCTAATGACATGGAGACGATTATATGCGTTAAGGTTGTTGTAAAAGTGAACCAAATGTCATTTCTAACCACACTCATTCCACAACATTCACACATTAGAATCAAACTTGTAAAACGAACTGTGCATGCTAGTATTCTACTTTTAAGCTTATTCTTTGATTCTAAGTTTATTTTTTCATTCTAATGACATGGAGACGATTATATGCGTTAAGGTTGTTGTAAAAGTGAACCAAATGTCATTTCTAACCACACTCATTCCACAACATTCACACATTAGAATCAAACTTGTAAAACGAACTGTGCAGGCTTGTATTCTAGTTTTAAGCTTATTCTTTGATTGTAAGCTTATTTTTGAATTCAAATGACATGGAGACGATTATATGTGTTAGGGTTGACATAAAAGTAACCCAAATGTCATTTCTTACCACACTCATTCCACAACATTCACACATTTGAATCAAACTTGTAAAACGAACTGTGCATGCTAGTATTCTACTTTTAAGCTTATTCTTTGATTCTAAGCTTATTTTTGAATTCTAATGACATGGAGACGATTATATGCGTTAAGGTTGTTGTAAAAGTGAACCAAATGTCATTTCTAACCACACTCATTCCACAACATTCACTCATTTGAATCAAACTCGAAAAACGAACTGTGCAGGCTTGTATTCTACTTTTAAGCTTATTCTTTGATTCTAACTTTATTTTTTCATTCTAATGACATGGAGACGATTATATGCGTTAAGGTTGTTGTAAAAGTGAACCAAATGTCATTTCTAACCACACTCATTCCACAACATTCACACATTAGAATCAAACTTGTAAAACGAACTGTGCATGCTAGTATTCTACTTTTAAGCTTATTCTTTGATTCTAACTTTATTTTTTCATTCTAATGACATGGAGCCGATTATATGCGTTAAGGTTGTTGTAAAAGTGAACCAAATGTCATTTCTAACCACACTCATTCCACAACATTCACACATTAGAATCAAACTTGTAACACGAACTGTGCAGGCTTGTATTCTAGTTTTAAGCTTATTCTTTGATTGTAAGCTTATTTTTGAATTCAAATGACATGGAGACGATTATATGTGTTAGGGTTGACATAAAAGTAAACCAAATGTCATTTCTTACCACACTCATTCCACAACATTCACACATTTGAATCAAACTTGTAAAACGAACTGTGCATGCTAGTATTCTACTTTTAAGCTTATTCTTTGATTCTAAGCTTATTTTTGAATTCTAATGACATGGAGACGATTATATGCGTTAAGGTTGTTGTAAAAGTGAACCAAATGTCATTTCTAACCACACTCATTCCACAACATTCACAAATTTGAATCAAACTTGTAAAACGAACAGTGCAGGCTTGTATTCTACTTTTAAGCTTATTCTTTGATTGTAAGCTTATTTTTGAATTCAAATGACATGGAGACGATTATATGTGTTAGGGTTGACATAAAAGTAAACCAAATGTCATTTCTTACCACACTCATTCCACAACATTCCCACATTTGAATCAAACTTGTAAAACGAACTGTGCAGGCTAGTATTCTACTTTTAAGCTTTTTCTTTGATTCTAAGCTTATTTTTGAATTCAAATGACATGGAGACGATTATATGTGTTAGGGTTGTCATAAAAGTAAACCAAATGTCATTTCTTACCACACTCATTCCACAACATTCACACATTTGAATCAAACTTGTAAAACGAACTGTGCAGGCTTGTATTCTACTTTTAAGCTTATTCTTTGATTCTAAGCTTATTTTTGAATTCTAATGACATGGAGACGATTATATGCGTTAAGGTTGTTGTAAAAGTGAACCAAATGTCATTTCTAACCACACTCATTCCACAACATTCACAAATTTGAATCAAACTTGTAAAACGAACTGTGCATGCTAGTTTTCTACTTTTAAGCTTATTTTTTGATTCTAAGCTTATTTTTGAATTCTAATGACATGGAGACGATTATATGCGTTAAGGTTGTTGTAAAAGTGAACCAAATGTCATTTCTAACCACCCTCATTCCACAACATTCACTCATTTGAATCAAACTCGAAAAACGAACTGTGCAGGCTTGTATTCTACTTTTAAGCTTATTCTTTAATTCTAACTTTATTTTTTCATTCTAATGACATGGAGACGATTATATGCGTTAAGGTTGTTGTAAAAGTGAACCAAATGTCATTTCTAACCACACTCATTCCACAACATTCACACATTAGAATCAAACTTCTAAAACGAACTGTGCATGCTAGTATTCTACTTTTAAGCTTATTCTTTGATTCTAACTTTATTTTTTCATTCTAATGACATGGAGCCGATTATATGCGTTAAGGTTGTTGTAAAAGTGAACCAAATGTCATTTCTAACCACACTCATTCCACAACATTCACACATTAGAATCAAACTTGTAAAACGAACTGTGCAGGCTTGTATTCTAGTTTTAAGCTTATTCTTTGATTGTAAGCTTATTTTTGAATTCAAATGACATGGAGACGATTATATGTGTTAGGGTTGACATAAAAGTAACCCAAATGTCATTTCTTACCACACTCATTCCACAACATTCACACATTTGAATCAAACTTGTAAAACGAACTGTGCATGCTAGTATTCTACTTTTAAGCTTATTCTTTGATTCTAAGCTTATTTTTGAATTCTAATGACATGGAGACGATTATATGCGTTAAGGTTGTTGTAAAAGTGAACCAAATGTCATTTCTAACCACACTCATTCCACAACATTCACTCATTTGAATCAAACTCGAAAAACGAACTGTGCAGGCTTGTATTCTACTTTTAAGCTTATTCTTTGATTCTAACTTTATTTTTTCATTCTAATGACATGGAGACGATTATATGCGTTAAGGTTGTTGTAAAAGTGAACCAAATGTCATTTCTAACCACACTCATTCCACAACATTCACACATTAGAATCAAACTTGTAAAACGAACTGTGCATGCTAGTATTCTACTTTTAAGCTTATTCTTTGATTCTAAGCTTATTTTTGATTTCTAATGACATGGAGACGATTATATGCGTTAAGGTTGTTGTAAAAGTGAACCAAATGTCATTTCTAACCACACTCATTCCACAACATTCACTCATTTGAATCAAACTCGAAAAACGAACTGTGCAGGCTTGTATTCTACTTTTAAGCTTATTCTTTGATTCTAACTTTATTTTTTCATTCTAATGACATGGAGACGATTATATGCGTTAAGGTTGTTGTAAAAGTGAACCAAATGTCATTTCTAACCACACTCATTCCACAACATTCACTCATTTGAATCAAACTCGTAAAACGAACTGTGCATGCTTGTATTCTACTTTTAACCTTATTTTTTGTTTTTAAGCTTATTTTTGAATTCTAATGACATGGAGACGATTATATGTGTTAGGGTTGTCATAAACGTAAACCAAATGTCATTTCTTACCACACTCATTCCACAACATTCACACATTTGAATCAAACTTGTAAAACGAACTGTGCAGGCTTGTATTCTACTTTTAAGCTTATTCTTTGATTGTAAGCTTATTTTTGAATTCAAATGACATGGAGACGATTATATGTGTTAGGGTTGACATAAAAGTAAACCAAATGTCATTTCTTACCACACTCATTCCACAACATTCACACATTTGAATCAAACTTGTAAAACGAACTGTGCAGGCTTGTATTCTACTTTTAAGCTTATTCTTTGATTCTAAGCTTATTTTTGAATTCTAATGACATGGAGACGATTATATGCGTTAAGGTTGTTGTAAAAGTGAACCAAATGTCATTTCTAACCACACTCATTCCACAACATTCACAAATTTGAATCAAACTTGTAAAACGAACAGTGCATGCTAGTTTTCTACTTTTAAGCTTATTTTTTGATTCTAAGCTTATTTTTGAATTCTAATGACATGGAGACGATTATATGCGTTAAGGTTGTTGTAAAAGTGAACCAAATGTCATTTCTAACCACCCTCATTCCACAACATTCACTCATTTGAATCAAACTCGAAAAACGAACTGTGCAGGCTTGTATTCTACTTTTAAGCTTATTCTTTGATTCTAACTTTATTTTTTCATTCTAATGACATGGAGACGATTATATGCGTTAAGGTTGTTGTAAAAGTGAACCAAATGTCATTTCTAACCACACTCATTCCACAACATTCACACATTAGAATCAAACTTGTAAAACGAACTGTGCATGCTAGTATTCTACTTTTAAGCTTATTCTTTGATTCTAAGTTTATTTTTTCATTCTAATGACATGGAGACGATTATATGCGTTAAGGTTGTTGTAAAAGTGAACCAAATGTCATTTCTAACCACACTCATTCCACAACATTCACACATTAGAATCAAACTTGTAAAACGAACTGTGCAGGCTTGTATTCTAGTTTTAAGCTTATTCTTTGATTGTAAGCTTATTTTTGAATTCAAATGACATGGAGACGATTATATGTGTTAGGGTTGACATAAAAGTAACCCAAATGTCATTTCTTACCACACTCATTCCACAACATTCACACATTTGAATCAAACTTGTAAAACGAACTGTGCATGCTAGTATTCTACTTTTAAGCTTATTCTTTGATTCTAAGCTTATTTTTGAATTCTAATGACATGGAGACGATTATATGCGTTAAGGTTGTTGTAAAAGTGAACCAAATGTCATTTCTAACCATACTCATTCCACAACATTGACTCATTTGAATCAAACTCGAAAAACGAACTGTGCAGGCTTGTATTCTACTTTTAAGCTTATTCTTTGATTCTAACTTTATTTTTTCATTCTAATGACATGGAGACGATTATATGCGTTAAGGTTGTTGTAAAAGTGAACCAAATGTCATTTCTAACCACACTCATTCCACAACATTCACACATTAGAATCAAACTTGTAAAACGAACTGTGCATGCTAGTATTCTACTTTTAAGCTTATTCTTTGATTCTAACTTTATTTTTTCATTCTAATGACATGGAGCCGATTATATGCGTTAAGGTTGTTGTAAAAGTGAACCAAATGTCATTTCTAACCACACTCATTCCACAACATTCACACATTAGAATCAAACTTGTAACACGAACTGTGCAGGCTTGTATTCTAGTTTTAAGCTTATTCTTTGATTGTAAGCTTATTTTTGAATTCAAATGACATGGAGACGATTATATGTGTTAGGGTTGACATAAAAGTAAACCAAATGTCATTTCTTACCACACTCATTCCACAACATTCACACATTTGAATCAAACTTGTAAAACGAACTGTGCATGCTAGTATTCTACTTTTAAGCTTATTCTTTGATTCTAAGCTTATTTTTGAATTCTAATGACATGGAGACGATTATATGCGTTAAGGTTGTTGTAAAAGTGAACCAAATGTCATTTCTAACCACACTCATTCCACAACATTCACAAATTTGAATCAAACTTGTAAAACGAACAGTGCAGGCTTGTATTCTACTTTTAAGCTTATTCTTTGATTGTAAGCTTATTTTTGAATTCAAATGACATGGAGACGATTATATGTGTTAGGGTTGACATAAAAGTAAACCAAATGTCATTTCTTACCACACTCATTCCACAACATTCCCACATTTGAATCAAACTTGTAAAACGAACTGTGCAGGCTAGTATTCTACTTTTAAGCTTTTTCTTTGATTCTAAGCTTATTTTTGAATTCAAATGACATGGAGACGATTATATGTGTTAGGGTTGTCATAAAAGTAAACCAAATGTCATTTCTTACCACACTCATTCCACAACATTCACACATTTGAATCAAACTTGTAAAACGAACTGTGCAGGCTTGTATTCTACTTTTAAGCTTATTCTTTGATTCTAAGCTTATTTTTGAATTCTAATGACATGGAGACGATTATATGCGTTAAGGTTGTTGTAAAAGTGAACCAAATGTCATTTCTAACCACACTCATTCCACAACATTCACAAATTTGAATCAAACTTGTAAAACGAACAGTGCATGCTAGTTTTCTACTTTTAAGCTTATTTTTTGATTCTAAGCTTATTTTTGAATTCTAATGACATGGAGACGATTATATGCGTTAAGGTTGTTGTAAAAGTGAACCAAATGTCATTTCTAACCACCCTCATTCCACAACATTCACTCATTTGAATCAAACTCGAAAAACGAACTGTGCAGGCTTGTATTCTACTTTAAAGCTTATTCTTTGATTCTAACTTTATTTTTTCATTCTAATGACATGGAGACGATTATATGCGTTAAGGTTGTTGTAAAAGTGAACCAAATGTCATTTCTAACCACACTCATTCCACAACATTCACACATTAGAATCAAACTTGTAAAACGAACTGTGCATGCTAGTATTCTACTTTTAAGCTTATTCTTTGATTCTAACTTTATTTTTTCATTCTAATGACATGGAGCCGATTATATGCGTTAAGGTTGTTGTAAAAGTGAACCAAATGTCATTTCTAACCACACTCATTCCACAACATTCACACATTAGAATCAAACTTGTAAAACGAACTGTGCAGGCTTGTATTCTAGTTTTAAGCTTATTCTTTGATTGTAAGCTTATTTTTGAATTCAAATGACATGGAGACGATTATATGTGTTAGGGTTGACATAAAAGTAACCCAAATGTCATTTCTTACCACACTCATTCCACAACATTCACACATTTGAATCAAACTTGTAAAACGAACTGTGCATGCTAGTATTCTACTTTTAAGCTTATTCTTTGATTCTAAGCTTATTTTTGAATTCTAATGACATGGAGACGATTATATGCGTTAAGGTTGTTGTAAAAGTGAACCAAATGTCATTTCTAACCACACTCATTCCACAACATTCACTCATTTGAATCAAACTCGAAAAACGAACTGTGCAGGCTTGTATTCTACTTTTAAGCTTATTCTTTGATTCTAACTTTATTTTTTCATTCTAATGACATGGAGACGATTATATGCGTTAAGGTTGTTGTAAAAGTGAACCAAATGTCATTTCTAACCAAACTCATTCCACAACATTCACTCATTTGAATCAAACTCGTAAAACGAACTGTGCATGCTTGTATTCTACTTTTAACCTTATTTTTTGTTTTTAAGCTTATTTTTGAATTCTAATGACATGGAGACGATTATATGTGTTAGGGTTGTCATAAACGTAAACCAAATGTCATTTCTTACCACACTCATTCCACAACATTCACACATTTGAATCAAACTTGTAAAACGAACTGTGCATGCTAGTATTCTACTTTTAAGCTTATTCTTTGATTCTAACTTTATTTTTTCATTCTAATGACATGGAGCCGATTATATGCGTTAAGGTTGTTGTAAAAGTGAACCAAATGTCATTTCTAACCACACTCATTCCACAACATTCACAAATTTGAATGAAACTTGTAAAACGAACTGTGCATACTTGTATTCTACTTTTAAGGTTATTTTTTGTTTCTAAGCTTATTCTTGAGTTCTAATGACATGGAGACGATTATATGTGTTAGGGTTGTCATAAAAGTAAACCAAATGTCATTTTTAACCACACTCATTCCACAACATTGACACATTTGAATCAAACTTGTAAAACGAACAGTGCAGGCTTGTATTCTACTTTTAAGCTTATTCTTTGATTCTAAGCTTATTTTTGAATTCTAATGACATGGAGACGATTATATGCGTTAAGGTTGTTGTAAAAGTGAACCAAATGTCATTTCTAACCACACTCATTCCACAACATTCACAAATTTGAATCAAACTTGTAAAACGAACTGTGCATGCTAGTTTTCTACTTTTAAGCTTATTTTTTGATTCTAAGCTTATTTTTGAATTCTAATGACATGGAGACGATTATATGTGTTAGGGTTGTCAGAAAATTAAACCAAATGTCATTTCTTACCACACTCATTCCACAACATTCACACATTAGAATCAAACTTGTAAAACGAACTGTGCAGGCTTGTATTCTAGTTTTAAGCTTATTCTTTGATTGTAAGCTTATTTTTGAATTCAAATGACATGGAGACGATTATATGTGTTAGGGTTGACATAAAAGTAAACCAAATGTCATTTCTTACCACACTCATTCCACAACATTCACACATTTGAATCAAACTTGTAAAACGAACTGTGCATGCTAGTATTCTACTTTTAAGCTTATTCTTTGATTCTAAGCTTATTTTTGAATTCTAATGACATGGAGACGATTATATGCGTTAAGGTTGTTGTAAAAGTGAACCAAATGTCATTTCTAACCACACTCATTCCACAACATTCACTCATTTGAATCAAACTCGAAAAACGAACTGTGCAGGCTTGTATTCTACTTTTAAGCTTATTCTTTGATTCTAACTTTCTTTTTTCATTCTAATGACATGGAGACGATTATATGCGTTAAGGTTGTTGTAAAAGTGAACCAAATGTCATTTCTAACCACACTCATTCCACAACATTCACACATTAGAATCAAACTTGTAAAACGAACTGTGCATGCTAGTATTCTACTTTTAAGCTTATTCTTTGATTCTAACTTTATTTTTTCATTCTAATGACATGGAGCCGATTATATGCGTTAAGGTTGTTGTAAAAGTGAACCAAATGTCATTTCTAACCACACTCATTCCACAACATTCACACATTAGAATCAAACTTGTAACACGAACTGTGCAGGCTTGTATTCTAGTTTTAAGCTTATTCTTTGATTGTAAGCTTATTTTTGAATTCAAATGACATGGAGACGATTATATGTGTTAGGGTTGACATAAAAGTAAACCAAATGTCATTTCTTACCACACTCATTCCACAACATTCACACATTTGAATCAAACTTGTAAAACGAACTGAGCAGGCTTGTATTCTACTTTTAAGCTTATTCTTTGATTCTAAGCTTATTTTTGAATTCTAATGACATGGAGACGATTATATGCGTTAAGGTTGTTGTAAAAGTGAACCAAATGTCATTTCTAACCACACTCATTCCACAACATTCACAAATTTGAATCAAACTTGTAAAACGAACTGTGCAGGCTTGTATTCTACTTTTAAGCTTATTCTTTGATTGTAAGCTTATTTTTGAATTCAAATGACATGGAGACGATTA
Source organism: Spergularia bocconei (assembly GCA_963457585.1). Lineage (NCBI taxonomy): Eukaryota > Viridiplantae > Streptophyta > Magnoliopsida > Caryophyllales > Caryophyllaceae > Spergularia > Spergularia bocconei. The sequence goes on from OY734959.1 coordinate 7,002,338, forward strand.
TATGTGTTAGGGTTGACATAAAAGTAAACCAAATGTCATTTCTTACCACACTCATTCCACAACATTCACACATTTGAATCAAACTTGTAAAACGAACTGTGCAGGCTTGTATTCTACTTTTAAGCTTATTCTTTGATTCTAAGCTTATTTTTGAATTCTAATGACATGGAGACGATTATATGCGTTAAGGTTGTTGTAAAAGTGAACCAAATGTCATTTCTAACCACACTCATTCCACAACATTCACTCATTTGAATCAAACTCGAAAAACGAACTGTGCAGGCTTGTATTCTACTTTTAAGCTTATTCTTTGATTCTAACTTTATTTTTTCATTCTAATGACATGGAGACGATTATATGCGTTAAGGTTGTTGTAAAAGTGAACCAAATGTCATTTCTAACCACACTCATTCCACAACATTCACACATTAGAATCAAACTTGTAAAACGAACTGTGCATGCTAGTATTCTACTTTTAAGCTTATTCTTTGATTCTAACTTTATTTTTTCATTCTAATGACATGGAGCCGATTATATGCGTTAAGGTTGTTGTAAAAGTGAACCAAATGTCATTTCTAACCACACTCATTCCACAACATTCACACATTAGAATCAAACTTGTAAAACGAACTGTGCAGGCTTGTATTCTAGTTTTAAGCTTATTCTTTGATTGTAAGCTTATTTTTGAATTCAAATGACATGGAGACGATTATATGTGTTAGGGTTGACATAAAAGTAAACCAAATGTCATTTCTTACCACACTCATTCCACAACATTCACACATTTGAATCAAACTTGTAAAACGAACTGTGCATGCTAGTATTCTACTTTTAAGCTTATTCTTTGATTATAAGCTTATTTTTGAATTCTAATGACATGGAGACGATTATATGCGTTAAGGTTGTTGTAAAAGTGAACCAAATGTCATTTCTAACCACCCTCATTCCACAACATTCACTCATTTGAATCAAACTCGAAAAACGAACTGTGCAGGCTTGTATTCTACTTTTAAGCTTATTCTTTGATTCTAACTTTATTTTTTCATTCTAATGACATGGAGACGATTATATGCGTTAAGGTTGTTGTAAAAGTGAACCAAATGTCATTTCTAACCACACTCATTCCACAACATTCACTCATTTGAATCAAACTCGTAAAACGAACTGTGCATGCTTGTATTCTACTTTTAACCTTATTTTTTGTTTTTAAGCTTATTTTTGAATTCTAATGACATGGAGACGATTATATGTGTTAGGGTTGTCATAAACGTAAACCAAATGTCATTTCTTACCACACTCATTCCACAACATTCACACATTTGAATCAAACTTGTAAAACGAACTGTGCAGGCTTGTATTCTACTTTTAAGCTTATTCTTTGATTCTAAGCTTATTTTTGAATTCTAATGACATGGAGACGATTATATGCGTTAAGGTTGTTGTAAAAGTGAACCAAATGTCATTTCTAACCACACTCATTCCACAACATTCACTCATTTGAATCAAACTCGAAAAACGAACTGTGCAGGCTTGTATTCTACTTTTAAGCTTATTCTTTGATTCTAACTTTATTTTTTCATTCTAATGACATGGAGACGATTATATGCGTTAAGGTTGTTGTAAAAGTGAACCAAATGTCATTTCTAACCACACTCATTCCACAACATTCACTCATTTGAATCAAACTCGTAAAACGAACTTTGCATGCTTGTATTCTACTTTTAACCTTATTTTTTGTTTTTAAGCTTATTTTTAAATTCTAATGACATGGAGACGATTATATGTGTTAGGGTTGTCATAAACGTAAACCAAATGTCATTTCTTACCACACTCATTCCACAACATTCACACATTTGAATCAAACTTGTAAAACGAACTGTGCAGGCTTGTATTCTACTTTTAAGCTTATTCTTTGATTGTAAGCTTATTTTTGAATTCAAATGACATGGAGACGATTATATGTGTTAGGGTTGACATAAAAGTAAACCAAATGTCATTTCTTACCACACTCATTCCACAACATTCACACATTTGAATCAAACTTGTAAAACGAACTGTGCATGCTAGTATTCTACTTTTAAGCTTATTCTTTGATTCTAAGCTTATTTTTGAATTCTAATGACATGGAGACGATTATATGCGTTAAGGTTGTTGTAAAAGTGAACCAAATGTGATTTCTAACCACACTCATTCCACAACATTCACTCATTTGAATCAAACTCGTAAAACGAACTGTGCATGCTTGTATTCTACTTTTAACCTTATTTTTTGTTTTTAAGCTTATTTTTGAATTCTAATGACATGGAGACGATTATATGTGTTAGGGTTGTCATAAACGTAAACCAAATGTCATTTCTTACCACACTCATTCCACAACATTCACACATTTGAATCAAACTTGTAAAACGAACTGTGCAGGCTTGTATTCTACTTTTAAGCTTATTCTTTGATTCTAAGCTTATTTTTGAATTCTAATGACATGGAGACGATTATATGCGTTAAGGTTGTTGTAAAAGTGAACCAAATGTCATTTCTAACCACACTCATTCCACAACATTCACTCATTTGAATCAAACTCGAAAAACGAACTATGCAGGCTTGTATTCTACTTTTAAGCTTATTCTTTGATTCTAACTTTATTTTTTCATTCTAATGACATGGAGACGATTATATGAGTTAAGGTTGTTGTAAAAGTGAACCAAATGTCATTTCTAACCACACTCATTCCACAACATTCACTCATTTGAATCAAACTCGTAAAACGAACTGTGCATGCTTGTATTCTACTTTTAACCTTATTTTTTGTTTTTAAGCTTATTTTTAAATTCTAATGACATGGAGACGATTATATGTGTTAGGGTTGTCATAAACGTAAACCAAATGTCATTTCTTACCACACTCATTCCACAACATTCACACATTTGAATCAAACTTGTAAAACGAACTGTGCAGGCTTGTATTCTACTTTTAAGCTTATTCTTTGATTGTAAGCTTATTTTTGAATTCAAATGACATGGAGACGATTATATGTGTTAGGGTTGACATAAAAGTAAACCAAATGTCATTTCTTACCACACTCATTCCACAACATTCACACATTTGAATCAAACTTGTAAAACGAACTGTGCATGCTAGTATTCTACTTTTAAGCTTATTCATTGATTCTAAGCTTATTTTTGAATTCTAATGACATGGAGACAATTATATGCGTTAAGGTTGTTGTAAAAGTGAACCAAATGTCATTTCTAACCACACTCATTCCACAACATTCACAAATTTGAATGAAACTTGTAAAACGAACTGTGCATACTTGTATTCTACTTTTAAGGTTATTTTTTGTTTCTAAGCTTATTCTTGAGTTCTAATGACATGGAGACGATTATATGTGTTAGGGTTGTCATAAAAGTAAACCAAATGTCATTTTTAACCACACTCATTCCACAACATTGACACATTTGAATCAAACTTGTAAAACGAACAGTGCAGGCTTCTATTCTACTTTTAAGCTTATTCTTTGATTCTAAGCTTATTTTTGAATTCTAATGACATGGAGACGATTATATGCGTTAAGGTTGTTGTAAAAGTGAACCAAATGTCATTTCTAACCACACTCATTCCACAACATTCACAAATTTGAATCAAACTTGTAAAACGAACTGTGCATGCTAGTTTTCTACTTTTAAGCTTATTTTTTGATTCTAAGCTTATTTTTGAATTCTAATGACATGGAGACGATTATATGCGTTAAGGTTGTTGTAAAAGTGAACCAAATGTCATTTCTAACCACACTCATTCCACAACATTCACTCATTTGAATCAAACTCGTAAAACGAACTGTGCAGGCTTGTATTCTACTTTTAAGCTTATTCTTTGATTGTAAGCTTATTTTTGAATTCAAATGACATGGAGACGATTATATGTGTTAGGGTTGACATAAAAGTAAACCAAATGTCATTTCTTACCACACTCATTCCACAACATTCACACATTTGAATCAAACTTGTAAAACGAACTGTGCATGCTAGTATTCTACTTTTAAGCTTATTCTTTGATTCTAAGCTTATTTTTGAATTCTAATGACATGGAGACGATTATATGCGTTAAGGTTGTTGTAAAAGTGAACCAAATGTCATTTCTAACCACACTCATTCCACAACATTCACTCATTTGAATCAAACTCGTAAAACGAACTGTGCATGCTTGTATTCTACTTTTAACCTTATTTTTTGTTTTTAAGCTTATTTTTGAATTCTAATGACATGGAGACGATTATATGTGTTAGGGTTGTCATAAACGTAAACCAAATGTCATTTCTTACCACACTCATTCCACAACATTCACACATTTGAATCAAACTTGTAAAACGAACTGTGCAGGCTTGTATTCTACTTTTAAGCTTATTCTTTGATTCTAAGCTTATTTTTGAATTCTAATGACATGGAGACGATTATATGCGTTAAGGTTGTTGTAAAAGTGAACCAAATGTCATTTCTAACCACACTCATTCCACAACATTCACTCATTTGAATCAAACTCGAAAAACGAACTGTGCAGGCTTGTATTCTACTTTTAAGCTTATTCTTTGATTCTAACTTTATTTTTTCATTCTAATGACATGGAGACGATTATATGCGTTAAGGTTGTTGTAAAAGTGAACCAAATGTCATTTCTAACCACACTCATTCCACAACATTCACTCATTTGAATCAAACTCGTAAAACGAACTGTGCATGCTTGTATTCTACTTTTAACCTTATTTTTTGTTTTTAAGCTTATTTTTAAATTCTAATGACATGGAGACGATTATATGTGTTAGGGTTGTCATAAACGTAAACCAAATGTCATTTCTTACCACACTCATTCCACAACATTCACACATTTGAATCAAACTTGTAAAACGAACTGTGCAGGCTTGTATTCTACTTTTAAGCTTATTCTTTGATTGTAAGCTTATTTTTGAATTCAAATGACATGGAGACGATTATATGTGTTAGGGTTGACATAAAAGTAAACCAAATGTCATTTCTTACCACACTCATTCCACAACATTCACACATTTGAATCAAACTTGTAAAACGAACTGTGCATGCTAGTATTCTACTTTTAAGCTTATTCTTTGATTCTAAGCTTATTTTTGAATTCTAATGACATGGAGACGATTATATGCGTTAAGGTTGTTGTAAAAGTGAACCAAATGTCATTTCTAACCACACTCATTCCACAACATTCACAAATTTGAATGAAACTTGTAAAACGAACTGTGCATACTTGTATTCTACTTTTAAGGTTATTTTTTGTTTCTAAGCTTATTCTTGAGTTCTAATGACATGGAGACGATTATATGTGTTAGGGTTGTCATAAAACTAAACCAAATGTCATTTTTAACCACACTCATTCCACAACATTGACACATTTGAATCAAACTTGTAAAACGAACAGTGCAGGCTTGTATTCTACTTTTAAGCTTATTCTTTGATTCTAAGCTTATTTTTGAATTCTAATGACATGGAGACGATTATATGCGTTAAGGTTGTTGTAAAAGTGAACCAAATGTCATTTCTAACCACACTCATTCCACAACATTCACAAATTTGAATCAAACTTGTAAAACGAACTGTGCATGCTAGTTTTCTACTTTTAAGCTTATTTTTTGATTCTAAGCTTATTTTTGAATTCTAATGACATGGAGACGATTATATGTGTTAGGGTTGTCAGAAAATTAAACCAAATGTCATTTCTTACCACACTCATTCCACAACATTCACACATTAGAATCAAACTTGTAAAACGAACTGTGCAGGCTTGTATTCTAGTTTTAAGCTTATTCTTTGATTGTAAGCTTATTTTTGAATTCAAATGACATGGAGACGATTATATGTGTTAGGGTTGACATAAAAGTAAACCAAATGTCATTTCTTACCACACTCATTCCACAACATTCACACATTTGAATCAAACTTGTAAAACGAACTGTGCATGCTAGTATTCTACTTTTAAGCTTATTCTTTGATTCTAACTTTATTTTTTCATTCTAATGACATGGAGCCGATTATATGCGTTAAGGTTGTTGTAAAAGTGAACCAAATATCATTTCTAACCACACTCATTCCACAACATTCACACATTAGAATCAAACTTGTAACACGAACTGTGCAGGCTTGTATTCTAGTTTTAAGCTTATTCTTTGTTGTAAGCTTATTTTTGAATTCAAATGACATGGAGACGATTATATGTGTTAGGGTTGACATAAAAGTAAACCAAATGTCATTTCTTACCACACTCATTCCACAACATTCACACATTTGAATCAAACTTGTAAAACGAACTGTGCATGCTAGTATTCTACTTTTAAGCTTATTCTTTGATTCTAAGCTTATTTTTGAATTCTAATGACATGGAGACGATTATATGCGTTAAGGTTGTTGTAAAAGTGAACCAAATGTCATTTCTAACCACACTCATTCCACAACATTCACAAATTTGAATCAAACTTGTAAAACGAACTGTGCAGGCTTGTATTCTACTTTTAAGCTTATTCTTTGATTGTAAGCTTATTTTTGAATTCAAATGACATGGAGACGATTATATGTGTTAGGGTTGACATAAAAGTAAACCAAATGTCATTTCTTACCACACTCATTCCACAACATTCACACATTTGAATCAAACTTGTAAAACGAACTGTGCAGGCTTGTATTCTACTTTTAAGCTTATTCTTTGATTCTAAGCTTATTTTTGAATTCTAATGACATGGAGACGATTATATGCGTTAAGGTTGTTGTAAAAGTGAACCAAATGTCATTTCTAACCACACTCATTCCACAACATTCACTCATTTGAATCAAACTCGAAAAACGAACTGTGCAGGCTTGTATTCTACTTTTAAGCTTATTCTTTGATTCTAACTTTATTTTTTCATTCTAATGACATGGAGACGATTATATGCGTTAAGGTTGTTGTAAAAGTGAACCAAATGTCATTTCTAACCACACTCATTCCACAACATTCACACATTAGAATCAAACTTGTAAAACGAACTGTGCATGCTAGTATTCTTCTTTTAAGCTTATTCTTTGATTCTAACTTTATTTTTTCATTCTAATGACATGGAGCCGATTATATGCTTTAAGGTTGTTGTAAAAGTGAACCAAATGTCATTTCTAACCACACTCATTCCACAACATTCACACATTAGAATCAAACTTGTAAAACGAACTGTGCAGGCTTGTATTCTAGTTTTAAGCTTATTCTTTGATTGTAAGCTTATTTTTGAATTCAAATGACATGGAGACGATTATATGTGTTAGGGTTGACATAAAAGTAAACCAAATGTCATTTCTTACCACACTCATTCCACAACATTCACACATTTGAATCAAACTTGTAAAACGAACTGTGCATGCTAGTATTCTACTTTTAAGCTTATTCTTTGATTATAAGCTTATTTTTGAATTCTAATGACATGGAGACGATTATATGCGTTAAGGTTGTTGTAAAAGTGAACCAAATGTCATTTCTAACCACCCTCATTCCACAACATTCACTCATTTGAATCAAACTCGAAAAACGAACTGTGCAGGCTTGTATTCTACTTTTAAGCTTATTCTTTGATTCTAACTTTATTTTTTCATTCTAATGACATGGAGACGATTATATGCGTTAAGGTTGTTGTAAAAGTGAACCAAATGTCATTTCTAACCACACTCATTCCACAACATTCACTCATTTGAATCAAACTCGTAAAACGAACTGTGCATGCTTGTATTCTACTTTTAACCTTATTTTTTGTTTTTAAGCTTATTTTTGAATTCTAATGACATGGAGACGATTATATGTGTTAGGGTTGTCATAAACGTAAACCAAATGTCATTTCTTACCACACTCATTCCACAACATTCACACATTTGAATCAAACTTGTAAAACGAACTGTGCAGGCTTGTATTCTACTTTTAAGCTTATTCTTTGATTCTAAGCTTATTTTTGAATTCTAATGACATGGAGACGATTATATGCGTTAAGGTTGTTGTAAAAGTCAACCAAATGTCATTTCTAACCACACTCATTCCACAACATTCACTCATTTGAATCAAACTCGAAAAACGAACTGTGCAGGCTTGTATTCTACTTTTAAGCTTATTCTTTGATTCTAACTTTATTTTTTCATTCTAATGACATGGAGACGATTATATGCGTTAAGGTTGTTGTAAAAGTGAACCAAATGTCATTTCTAACCACACTCATTCCACAACATTCACACATTAGAATCAAACTTGTAAAACGAACTGTGCATGCTAGTATTCTACTTTTAAGCTTATTCTTTGATTCTAACTTTATTTTTAAATTCTAATGACATGGAGCCGATTATATGCGTTAAGGTTGTTGTAAAAGTGAACCAAATGTCATTTCTAACCACACTCATTCCACAACATTCACACATTAGAATCAAACTTGTAAAACGAACTGTGCAGGCTTGTATTCTAGTGTTAAGCTTATTCTTTGATTGTAAGCTTATTTTTGAATTCAAATGACATGGAGACGATTATATGCGTTAAGGTTGTTGTAAAAGTGAACAAAATGTCATTTCTAACCACACTCATTCCACAACATTCACTCATTTGAATCAAACTCGAAAAACGAACTGTGCAGGCTTGTATTCTACTTTTAAGCTTATTCTTTGATTCTAACTTTATTTTTTCATTCTAATGACATGGAGACGATTATATGCGTTAAGGTTGTTGTAAAAGTGAACCAAATGTCATTTCTAACCACACTCATTCCACAACATTCACACATTAGAATCAAACTTGTAAAACGAACTGTGCATGCTAGTATTCTACTTTTAAGCTTATTCTTTGATTCTAACTTTATTTTTAAATTCTAATGACATGGAGCCGATTATATGCGTTAAGGTTGTTGTAAAAGTGAACCAAATGTCATTTCTAACCACACTCATTCCACAACATTCACACATTTGAATCAAACTTGTAAAACGAACTGTGCAGGCTTGTATTCTACTTTTAAGCTTATTCTTTGATTCTAAGCTTATTTTTGAATTCTAATGACATGGAGACGATTATATGCGTTAAGGTTGTTGTAAAAGTGAACCAAATGTCATTTCTAACCACACTCATTCCACAACATTCACTCATTTGAATCAAACTCGAAAAACGAACTGTGCAGGCTTGTATTCTACTTTTAAGCTTATTCTTTGATTCTAACTTTATTTTTTCATTCTAATGACATGGAGATGATTATATGCGTTAAGGTTGTTGTAAAAGTGAACCAAATGTCATTTCTAACCACACTCATTCCACAACATTCACTCATTTGAATCAAACTCGTAAAACGAACTGTGCATGCTTGTATTCTACTTTTAACCTTATTTTTTGTTTTTAAGCTTATTTTTAAATTCTAATGACATGGAGACGATTATATGTGTTAGGGTTGTCATAAACGTAAACCAAATGTCATTTCTTACCACACTCATTCCACAACATTCACACATTTGAATCAAACTTGTAAAACGAACTGTGCAGGCTTGTATTCTACTTTTAAGCTTAGTCTTTGATTGTAAGCTTATTTTTGAATTCAAATGACATGGAGACGATTATATGTGTTAGGGTTGACATAAAAGTAAACCAAATGTCATTTCTTACCACACTCATTCCACAACATTCACACATTTGAATCAAACTTGTAAAACGAACTGTGCAGGCTTGTATTCTACTTTTAAGCTTATTCTTTGATTCTAAGCTTATTTTTGAATTCTAATGACATGGAGACGATTATATGCGTTAAGGTTGTTGTAAAAGTGAACCAAATGTCATTTCTAACCACACTCATTCCACAACATTCACAAATTTGAATCAAACTTGTAAAACGAACTGTGCATGCTAGTTTTCTACTTTTAAGCTGATTTTTTGATTCTAAGCTTATTTTTGAATTCTAATGACATGGAGACGATTATATGCGTTAAGGTTGTTGTAAAAGTCAACCAAATGTCATTTCTAACCACACTCATTCCACAACATTCACTCATTTGAATCAAACTCGAAAAACGAACTGTGCAGGCTTGTATTCTACTTTTAAGCTTATTCTTTGATTCTAACTTTATTTTTTTATTCTAATGACATGGAGACGATTATATGCGTTAAGGTTGTTGTAAAAGTGAACCAAATGTCATTTCTAACCACACTCATTCCACAACATTCACACATTAGAATCAAACTTGTAAAACGAACTGTGCATGCTAGTATTCTAATTTTAAGCCTATTCTTTGATTCTAACTTTATTTTTTCATTCTAATGACATGGAGCCGATTATATGCGTTAAGGTTGTTGTAAAATTGAACCAAATGTCATTTCTAACCACACTCATTCCACAACATTCACACATTAGAATCAAACTTGTAAAACGAACTGTGCAGGCTTGTATTCTAGTTTTAAGCTTATTCTTTGATTGTAAGCTTATTTTTGAATTCAAATGACATGGAGACGATTATATGTGTTAGGGTTGACATAAAAGTAAACCAAATGTCATTTCTTACCACACTCATTCCACAACATTCACACATTTGAATCAAACTTGTAAAACGAACTGTGCATGCTAGTATTCTACTTTTAAGCTTATTCTTTGATTCTAAGCTTATTTTTGAATTCTAATGACATGGAGACGATTATATGCGTTAAGGTTGTTGTAAAAGTGAACCAAATGTCATTTCTAACCACCCTCATTCCACAACATTCACTCATTTGAATCAAACTCGAAAAACGAACTGTGCAGGCTTGTATTCTACTTTTAAGCTTATTCTTTGATTCTAACTTTATTTTTTCATTCTAATGACATGGAGACGATTATATGCGTTAAGGTTGTTGTAAAAGTGAACCAAATGTCATTTCTAACCACACTCATTCCACAACATTCACACATTAGAATCAAACTTGTAAAACGAACTGTGCAGGCTTGTATTCTAGTTTTAAGCTTATTCTTTGATTGTAAGCTTATTTTTGAATTCAAATGACATGGAGACGATTATATGTGTTAGGGTTGACATAAAAGTAAACCAAATGTCATTTCTTACCACACTCATTCCACAACATTCACACATTTGAATCAAACTTGTAAAACGAACTGTGCATGCTAGTATTCTACTTTTAAGCTTATTCTTTGATTATAAGCTTATTTTTGAATTCTAATGACATGGAGACGATTATATGCGTTAAGGTTGTTGTAAAAGTGAACCAAATGTCATTTCTAACCACCCTCATTCCACAACATTCACTCATTTGAATCAAACTCGAAAAACGAACTGTGCAGGCTTGTATTCTACTTTTAAGCTTATTCTTTGATTCTAACTTTATTTTTTCATTCTAATGACATGGAGACGATTATATGCGTTAAGGTTGTTGTAAAAGTGAACCAAATGTCATTTCTAACCACACTCATTCCACAACATTCACTCATTTGAATCAAACTCGTAAAACGAACTATGCATGCTTGTATTCTACTTTTAACCTTATTTTTTGTTTTTAAGCTTATTTTTGAATTGTAATGACATGGAGACGATTATATGTGTTAGGGTTGTCATAAACGTAAACCAAATGTCATTTCTTACCACACTCATTCCACAACATTCACACATTTGAATCAAACTTGTAAAACGAACTGTGCAGGCTTGTATTCTACTTTTAAGCTTATTCTTTGATTCTAAGCTTATTTTTGAATTCTAATGACATGGAGACGATTATATGCGTTAAGGTTGTTGTAAAAGTGAACCAAATGTCATTTCTAACCACACTCATTCCACAACATTCACTCATTTGAATCAAACTCGAAAAACGAACTGTGCAGGCTTGTATTCTACTTTTAAGCTTATTCTTTGATTCTAACTTTATTTTTTCATTCTAATGACATGGAGACGATTATATGCGTTAAGGTTGTTGTAAAAGTGAACCAAATGTCATTTCTAACCACACTCATTCCACAACATTCACTCATTTGAATCAAACTCGTAAAACGAACTGTGCATGCTTGTATTCTACTTTTAACCTTATTTTTTGTTTTTAAGCTTATTTTTAAATTCTAATGACATGGAGACGATTATATGTGTTAGGGTTGACATAAAAGTAAACCAAATGTCATTTCTTACCACACTCATTCCACAACATTCACACATTTGAATCAAACTTGTAAAACGAACTGTGCAGGCTTGTATTCTACTTTTAAGCTTATTCTTTGATTCTAAGCTTATTTTTGAATTCTAATGACATGGAGACGATTATATGCGTTAAGGTTGTTGTAAAAGTGAACCAAATGTCATTTCTAACCACACTCATTCCACAACATTCACAAATTTGAATCAAACTTGTAAAACGAACCTTGCATGCTAGTTTTCTACTTTTAAGCTGATTTTTTGATTCTAAGCTTATTTTTGAATTCTAATGACATGGAGACGATTATATGCGTTAAGGTTGTTGTAAAAGTCAACCAAATGTCATTTCTAACCACACTCATTCCACAACATTCACTCATTTGAATCAAACTCGAAAAACGAACTGTGCAGGCTTGTATTCTACTTTTAAGCTTATTCTTTGATTCTAACTTTATTTTTTCATTCTATTGACATGGAGACGATTATATGCGTTAAGGTTGTTGTAAAAGTGAACCAAATGTCATTTCTAACCACACTCATTCCACAACATTCACACATTAGAATCAAACTTGTAAAACGAACTGTGCATGCTAGTATTCTAATTTTAAGCTTATTCTTTGATTCTAACTTTATTTTTTCATTCTAATGACATGGAGCCGATTATATGCGTTAAGGTTGTTGTAAAAGTGAACCAAATGTCATTTCTAACCACACTCATTCCACAACATTCACACATTAGAATCAAACTTGTAAAACGAACTGTGCAGGCTTGTATTCTAGTTTTAAGCTTATTCTTTGATTGTAAGCTTATTTTTGAATTCAAATGACATGGAGACGATTATATGTGTTAGGGTTGACATAAAAGTAAACCAAATGTCATTTCTTACCACACTCATTCCACAACATTCACACATTTGAATCAAACTTGTAAAACGAACTGTGCATGCTAGTATTCTACTTTTAAGCTTATTCTTTGATTCTAAGCTTATTTTTGAATTCTAATGACATGGAGACGATTATATGCGTTAAGGTTGTTGTAAAAGTGAACCAAATATCATTTCTAACCACCCTCATTCCACAACATTCACTCATTTGAATCAAACTCGAAAAACGAACTGTGCAGGCTTGTATTCTACTTTTAAGCTTATTCTTTGATTCTAACTTTATTTTTTCATTCTAATGACATGGAGACGATTATATGCGTTAAGGTTGTTGTAAAAGTGAACCAAATGTCATTTCTAACCACACTCATTCCACAACATTCACACATTAGAATCAAACTTGTAAAACGAACTGTGCAGGCTTGTATTCTAGTTTTAAGCTTATTCTTTGATTCTAAGCTTATTTTTTAATTCAAATGACATGGAGACGATTATATGTGTTAGGGTTGACATAAAAGTAAACCAAATGTCATTTCTTACCACACTCATTCCACAACATTCACACATTTGAATCAAACTTGTAAAACGAACTGTGCATGCTAGTATTCTACTTTTAAGCTTATTCTTTGATTATAAGCTTATTTTTGAATTCTAATGACATGGAGACGATTATATGCGTTAAGGTTGTTGTAAAAGTGAACCAAATGTCATTTCTAACCACCCTCATTCCACAACATTCACTCATTTGAATCAAACTCGAAAAACGAACTGTGCAGGCTTGTATTCTACTTTTAAGCTTATTCTTTGATTCTAACTTTATTTTTTCATTCTAATGACATGGAGACGATTATATGCGTTAAGGTTGTTGTAAAAGTGAACCAAATGTCATTTCTAACCACACTCATTCCACAACATTCACACATTAGAATCAAACTTGTAAAACGAACTGTGCATGCTAGTATTCTAATTTTAAGCTTATTCTTTGATTCTAACTTTATTTTTTCATTCTAATGACATGGAGCCGATTATATGCGTTAAGGTTGTTGTAAAAGTGAACCAAATGTCATTTCTAACCACACTCATTCCACAACATTCACTCATTTGAATCAAACTCGTAAAACGAACTGTGCATGCTTGTATTCTACTTTTAACCTTATTTTTTGTTTTTAAGCTTATTTTTGAATTCTAATGACATGGAGACGATTATATGTGTTAGGGTTGTCATAAACGTAAACCAAATGTCATTTCTTACCACACTCATTCCACAACATTCATACATTTGAATCAAACTTGTAAAACGAACTGTGCAGGCTTGTATTCTACTTTTAAGCTTATTTTTTGATTCTAAGCTTATTTTTGAATTCTAATGACATGGAGACGATTATATGCGTTAAGGTTGTTGTAAAAGTGAACCAAATGTCATTTCTAACCACACTCATTCCACAACATTCACTCATTTGAATCAAACTCGAAAAACGAACTGTGCAGGCTTGTATTCTACTTTTAAGCTTATTCTTTGATTCTAACTTTAATTTTTCATTCTAATGACATGGAGACGATTATATGCGTTAAGGTTGTTGTAAAAGTGAACCAAATGTCATTTCTAACCACACTCATTCCACAACATTCACTCATTTGAATCAAACTCGTAAAACGAACTGTGCATGCTTGTATTCTACTTTTAACCTTATTTTTTGTTTTTAAGCTTATTTTTAAATTCTAATGACATGGAGACGATTATATGTGTTAGGGTTGTCATAAACGTAAACCAAATGTCATTTCTTACCACACTCATTCCACAACATTCACACATTTGAATCAAACTTGTAAAACGAACTGTGCAGGCTTGTATTCTACTTTTAAGCTTATTCTTTGATTGTAAGCTTATTTTTGAATTCTAATGACATGGAGACGATTATATGCGTTAAGGTTGTTGTAAAAGTGAACCAAATGTCATTTCTAACCACACTCATTCCACAACATTCACACATTAGAATCAAACTTGTAAAACGAACTGTGCATGCTAGTATTCTACTTTTAAGCTTATTCTTTGATTCTAACTTTATTTTTTCATTCTAATGACATGGAGCCGATTATATGCGTTAAGGTTGTTGTAAAAGTGAACCAAATGTCATTTCTAACCACACTCATTCCACAACATTCACACATTAGAATCAAACTTGTAAAACGAACTGTGCAGGCTTGTATTCTAGTTTTAAGCTTATTCTTTGTTTCTAAGCTTATTTTTGAATTCAAATGACATGGAGACGATTATATGTGTTAGGGTTGACATAAAAGTAAACCAAATGTCATTTTTAACCACACTCATTCCACAACATTCACTCATTTGAATCAAACTCGAAAAACGAACTGTGCAGGCTTGTATTCTACCTTTAAGCTTATTCTTTGATTCTAAGCTTATTTTTGAATTCTAATGACATGGAGACGATTATATGCGTTAAGGTTGTTATAAAAGTGAACCAAATGTCATTTCTAACCACACTCATTCCACAACATTCACACATTAGAATCAAACTTGTAAAACGAACTGTGCAGGCTTGTATTCTAGTTTTAAGCTTATTCTTTGATTGTAAGCTTATTTTTGAATTCAAATGACATGGAGACGATTATATGTGTTAGGGTTGACATAAAAGTAAACCAAATGTCATTTCTTACCACACTCATTCCACAACATTCACACATTTGAATCAAACTTGTAAAACGAACTGTGCATGCTAGTATTCTACTTTTAAGCTTATTCTTTGATTCTAAGCTTATTTTTGAATTCTAATGACATGGAGACGATTATATGCGTTAAGGTTGTTGTAAAAGTGAACCAAATGTCATTTCTAACCACACTCATTCCACAACATTCACAAATTTGAATCAAACTTGTAAAACGAACTGTGCATGCTAGTTTTCTACTTTTAAGCTTATTTTTTGATTCTAAGCTTATTTTTGAATTCTAATGACATGGAGACGATTATATGTGTTAGGGTTGTCAGAAAATTAAACCAAATGTCATTTCTTACCACACTCATTCCACAACATTCACACATTAGAATCAAACTTGTAAAACGAACTCTGCAGGCTTGTATTCTAGTTTTAAGCTTATTCTTTGATTGTAAGCTTATTTTTGAATTCAAATGACATGGAGACGATTATATGTGTTAGGGTTGACATAAAAGTAAACCAAATGTCATTTCTTACCACACTCATTCCACAACATTCACACATTTGAATCAAACTTGTAAAACGAACTGTGCATGCTAGTATTCTACTTTTAAGCTTATTCTTTGATTCTAAGCTTATTTTTGAATTCTAATGACATGGAGACGATTATATGCGTTAAGGTTGTTGTAAAAGTGAACCAAATGTCATTTCTAACCACACTCATTCCACAACATTCACTCATTTGAATCAAACTCGAAAAACGAACTGTGCAGGCTTGTATTCTACTTTTAAGCTTATTCTTTGATTCTAACTTTATTTTTTCATTCTAATGACATGGAGACGATTATATGCGTTAAGGTTGTTGTAAAAGTGAACCAAATGTCATTTCTAACCACACTCATTCCACAACATTCACTCATTTGAATCAAACTCGTAAAACGAACTGTGCATGCTTGTATTCTACTTTTAACCTTATTTTTTGTTTTTAAGCTTATTTTTGAATTCTAATGACATGGAGACGATTATATGTGTTAGGGTTGTCATAAACGTAAACCAAATGTCATTTCTTACCACACTCATTCCACAACATTCACACATTTGAATCAAACTTGTAAAACGAACTGTGCAGGCTTGTATTCTACTTTTAAGCTTATTCTTTGATTGTAAGCTTATTTTTGAATTCAAATGACATGGAGACGATTATATGTGTTAGGGTTGACATAAAAGTAAACCAAATGTCATTTCTTACCACACTCATTCCACAACATTCACACATTTGAATCAAACTTGTAAAACGAACTGTGCAGGCTTGTATTCTACTTTTAAGCTTATTCTTTGATTCTAAGCTTATTTTTGAATTCTAATGACATGGAGACGATTATATGCGTTAAGGTTGTTGTAAAAGTGAACCAAATGTCATTTCTAACCACACTCATTCCACAACATTCACAAATTTGAATCAAACTTGTAAAACGAACTGTGCATGCTAGTTTTCTACTTTTAAGCTTATTTTTTGATTCTAAGCTTATTTTTGAATTCTAATGACATGGAGACGATTATATGCGTTAAGGTTGTTGTAAAAGTGAACCAAATGTCATTTCTAACCACACTCATTCCACAACATTCACTCATTTGAATCAAACTCGAAAAACGAACTGTGCAGACTTGTATTCTACTTTTAAGCTTATTCTTTGATTCTAACTTTATTTTTTCATTCTAATGACATGGAGACGATTATATGCGTTAAGGTTGTTGTAAAAGTGAACCAAATGTCATTTCTAACCACACTCATTCCACAACATTCACACATTAGAATCAAACTTGTAAAACGAACTGTGCATGCTAGTATTCTACTTTTAAGCTTATTCTTTGATTCTAACTTTATTTTTTCATTCTAATGACATGGAGCCGATTATATGCGTTAAGGTTGTTGTAAAAGTGAACCAAATGTCATTTCTAACCACACTCATTCCACAACATTCACTCATTTGAATCAAACTCGAAAAACGAACTGTGCAGGCTTGTATTCTACCTTTAAGCTTATTCTTTGATTCTAAGCTTATTTTTGAATTCTAATGACATGGAGACGATTATATGCGTTAAGGTTGTTGTAAAAGTGAACCAAATGTCATTTCTAACCACACTCATTCCACAACATTCACTCATTTGAATCAAACTCGAAAAACGAACTGTGCAGACTTGTATTCTACTTTTAAGCTTATTCTTTGATTCTAACTTTATTTTTTCATTCTAATGACATGGAGACGATTATATGCGTTAAGGTTGTTGTAAAAGTGAACCAAATGTCATTTCTAACCACACTCATTCCACAACATTCACTCATTTGAATCAAACTCGAAAAACGAACTGTGCAGGCTTGTATTCTACTTTTAAGCTTATTCTTTGATTCTAACTTTATTTTTTCATTCAAATGACATGGAGACGATTATATGCGTTAAGGTTGTTGTAAAAGTGAACCAAATGTCATTTCTAACCACACTCATTCCACAACATTCACTCATTTGAATCAAACTCGTAAAACGAACTGTGCATGCTTGTATTCTACTTTTAACCTTATTTTTTGTTTTTAAGCTTATTTTTGAATTCTAATGACATGGAGACGATTATATGTGTTAGGGTTGTCATAAACGTAAACCAAATGTCATTTCTTACCACACTCATTCCACAACATTCACACATTTGAATCAAACTTGTAAAACGAACTGTGCAGGCTTGTATTCTACTTTTAAGCTTATTCTTTGATTGTAAGCTTATTTTTGAATTCAAATGACATGGAGACGATTATATGTGTTAGGGTTGACATAAAAGTAAACCAAATGTCATTTCTTACCACACTCATTCCACAACATTCACACATTTGAATCAAACTTGTAAAACGAACTGTGCAGGCTTGTATTCTACGTTTAAGCTTATTCTTTGATTCTAAGCTTATTTTTGAATTCTAATGACATGGAGACGATTATATGCGTTAAGGTTGTTGTAAAAGTGAACCAAATGTCATTTCTAACCACACTCATTCCACAACATTCACAAATTTGAATCAAACTTGTAAAACGAACTGTGCATGCTAGTTTTCTACTTTTAAGCTTATTTTTTGATTCTAAGCTTATTTTTGAATTCTAATGACATGGAGACGATTATATGCGTTAAGGTTGTTGTAAAAGTGAACCAAATGTCATTTCTAACCACACTCATTCCACAACATTCACTCATTTGAATCAAACTCGAAAAACGAACTGTGCAGACTTGTATTCTACTTTTAAGCTTATTCTTTGATTCTAACTTTATTTTTTCATTCTAATGACATGGAGACGATTATATGCGTTAAGGTTGTTGTAAAAGTGAACCAAATGTCATTTCTAACCACACTCATTCCACAACATTCACACATTAGAATCAAACTTGTAAAACGAACTGTGCATGCTAGTATTCTACTTTTAAGCTTATTCTTTGATTCTAACTTTATTTTTTCATTCTAATGACATGGAGCCGATTATATGCGTTAAGGTTGTTGTAAAAGTGAACCAAATGTCATTTCTAACCACACTCATTCCACAACATTCACACATTAGAATCAAACTTGTAAAACGAACTGTGCAGGCTTGTATTCTAGTTTTAAGCTTATTCTTTGATTGTAAGCTTATTTTTGAATTCAAATGACATGGAGACGATTATATGTGTTAGGGTTGACATAAAAGTAAACCAAATGTCATTTCTAACCACACTCATTCCACAACATTCACTCATTTGAATCAAACTCGAAAAACGAACTGTGCAGGCTTGTATTCTACCTTTAAGCTTATTCTTTGATTCTAAGCTTATTTTTGAATTCTAATGACATGGAGACGATTATATGCGTTAAGGTTGTTGTAAAAGTGAACCAAATGTCATTTCTAACCACACTCATTCCACAACATTCACAAATTTGAATCAAACTTGTAAAACCAACTGTGCAGGCTAGTATTCTAATTTTAAACTTTTTCTTTGATTCTAACTTTATTTTTTCATTCTAATGACATGCAGACGATTATATGCGTTACGGTTGTAGTAAAAGTGAACCAAATGTCATTTCTAACCACACTCATTCTACAACATTCACTCATTTGAATCAAACTCGTAAAACGAACTGTGCATGCTTGTATTCTACTTTTAACCTTATTTTTTGTTTCTAAGCTTATTTTTGAATTCTAATGACATGGAGACGATTATATGTGTTAGGGTTGTCATAAAAGTAAACCAAATGTCATTTTTAACCACACTCATTCCACAACATTAACACATTTGAATCAAACTTGTAAAACGAACTGTGCAGGCTTGTATTCTACTTTTAAGCTTATTCTTTGATTCTAAGCTTATTTTTGAATTCTAATGACATGGAGACGATTATATGCGTTAAGGTTGTTGTAAAAGTGAACCAAATGTCATTTCTAACCACACTCATTCCACAACATTCACAAATTTGAATCAAACTTGTAAAACGAACTGTGCATGCTAGTTTTCTACTTTTAAGCTTATTTTTTGATTCTAAGCTTATTTTTGAATTCTAATGACATGGAGACGATTATATGTCTTAGGGTTGTCAGAAAAGTGAACCAAATGTCATTTCTTACCACACTCATTCCACAACATTGACACATTTGAATCAAACTTGTAAAACGAACAGTGCAGGCTTGTATTCTACTTTTAAGCTTATTCTTTGATTCTAAGCTTATTTTTGAATTCTACTGACATGGAGACGATTATATGCGTTAAGGTTGTTGTAAAAGTGAACCAAATGTCATTTCTAACCACACTCATTCCACAACATTCACAAATTTGAATCAAACTTGTAAAACGAACTGTGCATGCTAGTATTCTACTTTTAAGCTTATTTTTTGATTCTAAGCTTATTTTTGAATTCTAATGACATGGAGACGATTATATGTGTTAGGGTTGTCAGAAAAGTAAACCAAATGTCATTTGTTACCACACTCATTCCACAAAATTTAAACATTAGAATCAAACTTGTAAAACGAACTGTGCAGGCTTGTATTCTAGTTTTAAGCTTATTCTTTGATTGTAAGCTTATTTTTCAATTCAAAGGACATGGAGACGATTATATGTGTTAGGGTTGACATAAAAGTAAACCAAATGTCATTTCTTACCACACTCATTCCACAACATTCACACATTTGAATCAAACTTGTAAAACGAACTGTGCATGCTAGTATTCTACTTTTAAGCTTATTCTTTGATTCTAAGCTTATTTTTGAATTCTAATGACATGGCGACGATTATATGCGTTAAGGTTGTTGTAAAAGTGAACCAAATGTCATTTCTAACCACACTCATTCCACAACATTCACTCATTTGAATCAAACTCGAAAAACGAACTGTGCAGGCTTGTATTCTACTTTTAAGCTTATTCTTTGATTCTAACTTTATTTTTTCATTCTAATGACATGGAGACGATTATATGCGTTAAGGTTGTTGTAAAAGTGATCCAAATGTCATTTCTAACCACACTCATTCCACAACATTCACTCATTTGAATCAAACTCGTAAAACGAACTGTGCATGCTTGTATTCTACTTTTAACCTTATTTTTTGTTTTTAAGCTTATTTTGGAATTCTAATGACATGGAGACGATTATATGTGTTAGGGTTGTCATAAAAGTAAACCAAATGTCATTTCTTACCACACTCATTCCACAACATTCACACATTTGAATCAAACTTGTTAAACGAACTGTGCAGGCTTGTATTCTACTTTTAAGCTTATTCTTTGATTCTAAGCTTATTTTTGAATTCTAATGACATGGAGACGATTATATGCGTTAAGGTTGTTGTAAAAGTGAACCAAATGTCATTTCTAACCACACTCATTCCACAACATTCACAAATTTGAATCAAACTTGTAAAACCAACTGTGCATGCTAGTATTCTACTTTTAAGCTTATTCTTTGATTCTAAGCTTATTTTTGAATTCGAATGACATGGAGACGATTATATGTGTTAGGGTTGACATAAAAGTAAACCAAATGTCATTTCTTACCACACTGATTCCACAACATTCACACATTTGAATCAAACTTGTAAAACGAACTGTGCAGGCTAGTATTCTACTTTTAACCTTATTTTTTGTTTTTAAGCTTATTTTGGAATTCTAATGACATGGAGACGATTATATGTGTTAGGGTTGTCATAAAAGTAAACCAAATGTCATTTCTTACCACACTCATTCCACAACATTCACACATTTGAATCAAACTTGTTAAACGAACTGTGCAGGCTTGTATTCTACTTTTAAGCTTATTCTTTGATTCTAAGCTTATTTTTGAATTCTAATGACATGGAGACGATTATATGCGTTAAGGTTGTTGTAAACGTGAACCAAATGTCATTTCTAACCACACTCATTCCACAACATTCACAAATTTGAATCAAACTTGTAAAAAGAACTGTGCAGGCTTGTATTCTACTTTTAAGCTTATTCTTTGATTCTAAGCTTATTTTTGAATTCTAATGACATGGAGACAATTATATGTGTTACTGTGGTCATAAAAGTAAACCAAATGTCATTTCTTACCACACTCATTCCACAATATTCACACATTTGAATCAAACTTGTAAAACGAACTGTGCAGGCTTGTATTCTACTTTTAAGCTTATTTTTTGTTTCTAAGCTTATTTTTGAATTCTAATGACATGGAGACGATTATATGCGTTAAGGTTGTTGTAAAAGTGAACCAAATGTCATTTCTAACCACACTCATTCCACAACATTCACAAATTTGAATCAAACTTGTAAAACCAACTGTGCATGCTAGTATTCTACTTTTAAGCTTATTCTTTGATTCTAAGCTTATTTTTGAATTCGAATGACATGGAGACGATTATATGTGTTAGGGTTGACATAAAAGTAAACCAAATGTCATTTCTTACCACACTGATTCCACAACATTCACACATTTGAATCAAACTTGTAAAACGAACTGTGCAGGCTAGTATTCTACTTTTAAGCTTTTTCTTTGATTCTAACTTTATTTTTTCATTCTAATGACATGCAGACGATTATATGCGTTACGGTTGTTGTACAAGTGAACCAAATGTCATTTCTAACCACACTCATTCCACAACATTCACTCATTTGAATCAAACTCGAAAAACGAACTGTGCAGACTTGTATTCTACTTTTAAGCTTATTCTTTGATTCTAAAGTTATTTTTGAATTCTAATGACATGGAGACGATTATATGCGTTAAGGTTGTTGTAAAAGTGAACCAAATGTCATTTCTAACCACACTCATTCCACAACATTCACAAATTTGAATCAAACTTGTAAAACCAACTGTGCAGGCTAGTATTCTAATTTTAAGCTTTTTCTTTGATTCTAACTTTATTTTTTCATTGTAATGACATGCAGACGATTATATGCGTTACGGTTGTTGTAAAAGTGAACCAAATGTCATTTCTAACCACACTCATTCTACAACATTCACTCATTTGAATCAAACTCGTAAAACGAACTGTGCATGCTAGTATTCTACTTTTAAGCTTATTCTTTAATTCTAAGCTTATTTTTGAATTCAAATGACATGGAGACGATTATATGTGTTAGGGTTGTCATAAAAGTAAACCAAATGTGATTTCTTACCACACTCATTCCACAACATTCACACATTTGAATCAAACTTGTAAAACGAACTGTGTATGCTAGTATTCTACTTTTAAGCTTATTCTTTGATTCTAACTTTATTTTTTCATTCTAATGACATGGAGACGATTATATGCGTTAAGGTTGTTGTAAAAGTGACCCAAATGTCATTTCTAACCACACTCATTCCACAACATTCACAAATTTGAATCAAACTTGTAAAACGAACTGTGCATGCTTGTATTCTACTTTTAAGCTTATTTTTTGTTTCTAAGCTTATTTTTGAGTTCTAATGACATGGAGACGATTATATGTGTTAGGGTTGTCATAAAAGTAAACCAAATGTGATTTCTTACTACACTCATTCCACAACATTCACACATTTGAATCAAACTTGTAAAACAAACTGTGCATGCTAGTATTTTACTTTTAAGCTTATTCTTTGATTCTAAGCTTATTTTTGAATTCGAATGACATGGAGACGATTATATGTGTTAGGGTTGTCATAAAAGTAAACCAAATGTCATTTTTAACCACACTCATTCCACAACATTCACACATTTGAATCAAACTTGTAAAACGAATAGTGCAGGCTTGTATTCTACTTTTTAGCTTATTCTTTGATTCTAAGCTTATTTTTGAATTCTAATGACATGGAGACGATTATATGTGTTAGGATTGTCATAAAAGTAAACCAAATGTCATTTTTAACCACACTCATTCCACAACATTCACACATTTGAATCAAACTTGTAAAACGAACAGTGCAGGCTTGTATTCTACTTTTAAGCTTATTCTTTGATTCTAAACTTATTTTTGAATTCTAAGGACCTGGAGACGATTATATGCGTTAAGCTTATTGTAAAAGTGAACCAAATGTCATTTCTAACCACACTCATTCCACAACATTCACTAATTTGTATCAAACTTGTAAAACGAACTGTGCATTCTAGTTTTCTACTTTTAAGCTTATTTTTTGATTCTAAGCTTATTTTTGAATTCTAATGACATGGAGACGATTATATGTGTTAGGGTTGTCAGAAAAGTAAACCAAATGTCATTTCTGACCACACTCATTCCACAACATTCACACATTTGAATCAAACTTGTAAAACGAACTGTGCAGGCATGTATTCTAGTTTTAAGCTTATTCTTTGATTGTAAGCTTATTTTTGAATTCAAATGACATGGAGACGATTATATGTGTTAGGGTTGACATAAAAGTAAACCAAATGTCATTTCTTACCACACTTATTCCACAACATTCACACATTTGAATCAAACTTGTAAAACGAACTGTGCATGCCAGTATTCTACTTTTAAGCTTATTCTTTGATTCTAACTTTATTTTTTCATTCTAATGACATGGAGACGATTATATGCGTTAAGGTTGTTGTAAATGTGAACCAAATGTCATTTCTAACCACACTCATTCCACATCATTCACTCATTTGAATCAAACTCGTAAAACGAACTGTGCATGCTTGTATTCTACTTTTAAGCTTATTTTTTGTTTCTAAGCTTATTTTTGAGTTGTAATGACATGGAGACGATTATAAGTGTTAGGGTTGTCATAAAAGTAAACCAAATGTCATTTCTTACCACACTCATTCCACAACATTCACACATTTGAATCAAACTTGTAAAACGAACTGTGCAGGTTTGTATTCTACTTTTAAGCTTATTCTTTGATTCTAAGCTTATTTTTGAATTCTAATGACATGGAGACGATTATATGCGTTAAGGTTGTTGTAACAGTGAACCAAATGTCATTTCTAACCACACTCATTCCACAACATTCACAAATTTGAATCAAACTTGTAAAACGAACTGTGCATGCTTGTATTCTACTTTTAAGCTTATTTTTTGTTTCTAATGACATGGAGACGATTATATGTGTTAGGGTTGTCATAAAAGTAAACCAAATGTCATTTTTAACCACACTCATTCCACAACATTAACACATTTGAATCAAACTTGTAAAACGAACAGTGCAGGCTTGTATTCTACTTTTAAGCTTATTCTTTGATTCTAAGCTTATTTTTGAATTCTAATGACATTGAGACGATTATATGCGTTAAGGTTGTTGTAAAAGTGAACCAACTGTCATTTCTAACCACACTCATTCCACAACATTCACAAATTTGAATCAAACTTGTAAAACGAACTGTGCATGTTAGTTTTCTACTTTTAAGCTTATTTTTTGATTCTAAGCTTATTTTTGAATTCTAATGACATGGAGACGATTATATGTGTTAGGGTTGACATAAAAGTAAACCAAATGTCATTTCTTACCACACTCATTCCACAACATTCACACATTTGAATCAAACTTGTAAAACGAACTGTGCATGCTAGTATTCTACTTTTAAGCTTATTCTTTGATTCTAATCTTATTTTTGAATTCTAATGACATGGAGACGATTATATGCGTTAAGGTTGTTGTAAAAGTGAACCAAATGTCATTTCTAACCACACTCATTCCACAACATTCACTCATTTGAATCAAACTCGAAAAACGAACTGTGCAGGCTAGTATTCTACTTTTAAGCTTATTCTTTGATTCTAACTTTATTTTTTCATTCTAATGACATGGAGACGATTATATGCGTTAAGGTTGTTGTAAAAGTGAACCAAATGTCATTTCTAACCAAACTCATTCCACAACATTCACTCATTTGAATCAAACTCGAAAAACGAACTGTGCAGGCTAGTATTCTACTTTTAAGCTTATTCTTTGATTCTAACTTTATTTTTTCATTCTAATGACATGGAGACGATTATATGCGTTAAGGTTGTTGTAAAAGTGAACCAAATGTCATTTCTTAACCAAACTCATTCCACAACATTCACTCATTTGAATCAAACTCGTAAAACGAACTGTGCATGCTTGTATTCTACTTTTAACCTTATTTTTTGTTTTTAAGCTTATTTTTGAATTCTAATGACATGGAGACGATTATATGTGTTAGGGTTGTCATAAAAGTAAACCAAATGTCATTTCTTACCACACTCATTCCACAACATTCACACATTTGAATCAAACTTGTAAAACGAACTGTGCAGGCTTGTATTCTACTTTTAAGCTTATTCTTTGATTCTAAGCTTATTTTTGAATTCTAATGACATGGAAACGATTATATGCGTTAAGGTTGTTGTAAAAGTGAACCAAATGTCATTTCTAACCACACTCATTCCACAACATTCACAAATTTGAATCAAACTTGTAAAACGAACTGTGCATGCTTGTATTCTACTTTTAAGCTTATTTTTTGTTTCTAAGCTTATTTTTGAGTTCTAATGACATGGAGACGATTATATGTGTTAGGGTTGTCATAAAAGTAAACCAAATGTCATTTCTTACCACACTCATTCCACAACATTCACACATTAGAATCAAACTTGTAAAACGAACTGTGCAGGCTTGTATTCTAGTTTTAAGCTTATTCTTTGATTGTAAGCTTATTTTTGAATTCAAATGACATGGAGACGATTATATGTGTTAGGGTTGACATAAAAGTAAACCAAATGTCATTTCTTACCACACTCATTCCACAACATTCACACATTTGAATCAAACTTGTAAAACGAACTGTGCAGGCTTGTATTCTAGTTTTAAGCTTATTCTTTGATTGTAAGCTTATTTTTGAATTCAAATGACATGGAGACGATTATATGTGTTAGGGTTGACATAAAAGTAAACCAAATGTCATTTCTTACCACACTCATTCCACAACATTCACACATTTGAATCAAACTTGTAAAACGAACTGTGCATGCTAGTATTCTACTTTTAAGCTTATTCTTTGATTCTAATCTTATTTTTGAATTCTAATGACATGGAGACGATTATATGCGTTAAGGTTGTTGTAAAAGTGAACCAAATGTCATTTCTAACCACACTCATTCCACAACATTCACTCATTTGAATCAAACTCGAAAAACGAACTGTGCAGGCTAGTATTCTACTTTTAAGCTTATTCTTTGATTCTAACTTTATTTTTTCATTCTAATGACATGGAGACGATTATATGCGTTAAGGTTGTTGTAAAAGTGAACCAAATGTCATTTCTAACCAAACTCATTCCACAACATTCACTCATTTGAATCAAACTCGAAAAACGAACTGTGCAGGCTAGTATTCTACTTTTAAGCTTATTCTTTGATTCTAACTTTATTTTTTCATTCTAATGACATGGAGACGATTATATGCGTTAAGGTTGTTGTAAAAGTGAACCAAATGTCATTTCTTAACCAAACTCATTCCACAACATTCACTCATTTGAATCAAACTCGTAAAACGAACTGTGCATGCTTGTATTCTACTTTTAACCTTATTTTTTGTTTTTAAGCTTATTTTTGAATTCTAATGACATGGAGACGATTATATGTGTTAGGGTTGTCATAAAAGTAAACCAAATGTCATTTCTTACCACACTCATTCCACAACATTCACACATTTGAATCAAACTTGTAAAACGAACTGTGCAGGCTTGTATTCTACTTTTAAGCTTATTCTTTGATTCTAAGCTTATTTTTGAATTCTAATGACATGGAGACGATTATATGCGTTAAGGTTGTTGTAAAAGTGAACCAAATGTCATTTCTAACCACACTCATTCCACAACATTCACAAATTTGAATCAAACTTGTAAAACGAACTGTGCATGCTTGTATTCTACTTTTAAGCTTATTTTTTGTTTCTAAGCTTATTTTTGAGTTCTAATGACATGGAGACGATTATATGTGTTAGGGTTGTCATAAAAGTAAACCAAATGTCATTTTTAACCACACTCATTCCACAACATTCACACATTTGAATCAAACTTGTAAAACGAACAGTGCAGGCTTGTATTCTACTTTTAAGCTTATTCTTTTATTCTAAGCTTATTTTTGAATTCTAATGACATGGAGACGATTATATGCGTTAAGGTTGTTGTAAAAGTGAACCAAATGTCATTTCTAACCACACTCATTCCACAACATTCACAAATTTGAATCAAACTTGTAAAACGAACTGTGCATGCTTGTATTCTACTTTTAAGCTTATTTTTTGTTTCTAAGCTTATTTTTGAGTTGTAATGACATGGAGACGATTATAAGTGTTAGGGTTGTCATAAAAGTAAACCAAATGTCATTTCTTACCACACTCATTCCACAACATTCACACATTTGAATCAAACTTGTAAAACGAACTGTGCAGGTTTGTATTCTACTTTTAAGCTTATTCTTTGATTCTAAGCTTATTTTTGAATTCTAATGACATGGAGACGATTATATGCGTTAAGGTTGTTGTAAAAGTGAACCAAATGTCATTTCTAACCACACTCATTCCACAACATTCACAAATTTGAATCAAACTTGTAAAACGAATTGTGCATGCTTGTATTCTACTTTTAAGCTTATTTTTTGTTTCTAAGCTTATTTTTGAGTTCTAATGACATGGAGGCGATTATATGTGTTAGGGTTGTCATAAAAGTAAACCAAATGTCATTTTTAACCACACTCATTCCACAACATTAACACATTTGAATCAAACTTGTAAAACGAACAGTGCAGGCTTGTATTCTACTTTTAAGCTTATTCTTTGATTCTAAGCTTATTTTTGAATTCTAATGACATTGAGACGATTATATGCGTTAAGGTTGTTGTAAAAGTGAACCAAATGTCATTTCTAACCACACTCATTCCACAACATTCACAAATTTGAATCAAACTTGTAAAACGAACTGTGCATGTTAGTTTTATACTTTTAAGCTTATTTTTTGATTCTAATGACATGGAGACGATTATATGTGTTAGGGTTGTCAGAAAAGTAAACCAAATGTCATTTCTTACCACACTCATTCCACAACATTCACACATTAGAATCAAACTTGTAAAACGAACTATGCAGCCTTGTATTCTAGTTTTAAGCTTATTCTTTGATTGTAAGCTTATTTTTGAATTCAAATGACATGGAGACGATTATATGTGTTAGGGTTGACATAAAAGTAAACCAAATGTCATTTCTTACCACACTCATTCCACAACATTCACACATTTGAATCAAACTTGTAAAACGAACTGTGCATGCTAGTATTCTACTTTTAAGCTTATTCTTTGATTCTAAGCTTATTTTTGAATTCTAATGACATGGAGACGATTATATGCGTTAAGGTTGTTGTAAAAGTGAACCAAATGTCATTTCTAACCACACTCATTCCACAACATTCACTCATTTGAATCAAACTCGAAAAACGAACTGTGCAGGCTAGTATTCTACTTTTAAGCTTATTCTTTGATTCTAACTTTATTTTTTCATTCTAATGACATGGAGACGATTATATGCGTTAAGGTTGTTGTAAAAGTGAACCAAATGTCATTTCTAACCAAACTCATTCCACAACATTCACTCATTTGAATCAAACTCGAAAAACGAACTGTGCAGGCTAGTATTCTACTTTTAAGCTTATTCTTTGATTCTAACTTTATTTTTTCATTCTAATGACATGGAGACGATTATATGCGTTAAGGTTGTTGTAAAAGTGAACCAAATGTCATTTCTTAACCAAACTCATTCCACAACATTCACTCATTTGAATCAAACTCGTAAAACGAACTGTGCATGCTTGTATTCTACTTTTAACCTTATTTTTTGTTTTTAAGCTTATTTTTGAATTCTAATGACATGGAGACGATTATATGTGTTAGGGTTGTCATAAAAGTAAACCAAATGTCATTTCTTACCACACTCATTCCACAACATTCACACATTTGAATCAAACTTGTAAAACGAACTGTGCAGGCTTGTATTCTACTTTTAAGCTTATTCTTTGATTCTAAGCTTATTTTTGAATTCTAATGACATGGAGACGATTATATGCGTTAAGGTTGTTGTAAAAGTGAACCAAATGTCATTTCTAACCACACTCATTCCACAACATTCACAAATTTGAATCAAACTTGTAAAACGAACTGTGCATGCTTGTATTCTACTTTTAAGCTTATTTTTTGTTTCTAAGGTTATTTTTGAGTTCTAATGACATGGAGACGATTATATGTGTTAGGGTTGTCATAAAAGTAAACCAAATGTCATTTTTAACCACACTCATTCCACAACATTCACACATTTGTATCAAACTTGTAAAACGAACAGTGCAGGCTTGTATTCTACTTTTAAGCTTATTCTTTTATTCTAAGCTTATTTTTGAATTCTAATGACATGGAGACGATTATATGCGTTAAGGTTGTTGTAAAAGTGAACCAAATGTCATTTCTAACCACACTCATTCCACAACATTCACAAATTTGAATCAAACTTGTAAAACGAACTGTGCATGCTTGTATTCTACTTTTAAGCTTATTTTTTGTTTCTAAGCATATTTTTGAGTTCTAATGACATGGAGAGATTATACGTGTTAGGGTTGTCATAAAAGTAAACCAAATGTCATTTTTAACCACACTCATTCCACAACATTCACACATTTGAATCAAACTTGTAAAACAAACTGTGCATGCTAGTATTCTACTTTTAAGCTTATTCTTTGATTCTAAGCTTATTTTTGAATTCTAATGACATGGCGACGATTATATGCGTTAAGGTTGTTGTAAAAGTGAACCAAATGTCATTTCTAACCACACTCATTCCACAACATTCACTCATTTGAATCAAACTCGAAAAACGAACTGTGCAGGCTTGTATTCTACTTTTAAGCTTATTCTTTGATTCTAACTTTATTTTTTCATTCTAATGACATGGAGACGATTATATGCGTTAAGGTTGTTGTAAAAGTGATCCAAATGTCATTTCTAACCACACTCATTCCACAACATTCACTCATTTGAATCAAACTCGTAAAACGAACTGTGCATGCTTGTATTCTACTTTTAACCTTATTTTTTGTTTTTAAGCTTATTTTGGAATTCTAATGACATGGAGACGATTATATGTGTTAGGGTTGTCATAAAAGTAAACCAAATGTCATTTCTTACCACACTCATTCCACAACATTCACACATTTTAATCAAACTTGTTAAACGAACTGTGCAGGCTTGTATTCTACTTTTAAGCTTATTTTTTTATTCTAAGCTTATTTTTGAATTCTAATGACATGGAGACGATTATATGCGTTAAGGTTGTTGTAAAAGTGAACCAAATGTCATTTCTAACCACACTCATTCCACAACATTCACAAATTTGAATCAAACTTGTAAAACGAACTGTGCATGCTTGTATTCTACTTTTAAGCTTATTTTTTGTTTCTAAGCATATTTTTGAGTTCTAATGACATGGAGAGATTATACGTGTTAGGGTTGTCATAAAAGTAAACCAAATGTCATTTTTAACCACACTCATTCCACAACATTCACACATTTGAATCAAACTTGTAAAACAAACTGTGCATGCTAGTATTCTACTTTTAAGCTTATTCTTTGATTCTAAGCTTATTTTTGAATTCTAATGACATGGCGACGATTATATGCGTTAAGGTTGTTGTAAAAGTGAACCAAATGTCATTTCTAACCACACTCATTCCACAACATTCACTCATTTGAATCAAACTCGAAAAACGAACTGTGCAGGCTTGTATTCTACTTTTAAGCTTATTCTTTGATTCTAACTTTATTTTTTCATTCTAATGACATGGAGACGATTATATGCGTTAAGGTTGTTGTAAAAGTGATCCAAATGTCATTTCTAACCACACTCATTCCACAACATTCACTCATTTGAATCAAACTCGTAAAACGAACTGTGCATGCTTGTATTCTACTTTTAACCTTATTTTTTGTTTTTAAGCTTATTTTGGAATTCTAATGACATGGAGACGATTATATGTGTTAGGGTTGTCATAAAAGTAAACCAAATGTCATTTCTTACCACACTCATTCCACAACATTCACACATTTGAATCAAACTTGTTAAACGAACTGTGCAGGCTTGTATTCTACTTTTAAGCTTATTCTTTGATTCTAAGCTTATTTTTGAATTCTAATGACATGGAGACGATTATATGCGTTAAGGTTGTTGTAAAAGTGAACCAAATGTCATTTCTAACCACACTCATTCCACAACATTCACAAATTTGAATCAAACTTGTAAAACGAACTGTGCATGCTTGTATTCTACTTTTAAGCTTATTTTTTGTTTCTAAGCTTATTTTTGAGTTCTAATGACATGGAGACGATTATATGTGTTAGGGTTGTCATAAAAGTAAACCAAATGTCATTTTTAACCACACTCATTCCACAACATTCACACATTTGAATCAAACTTGTAAAACGAACTGTGCATGCTTGTATTCTACTTTTAAGCTTATTCTTTGATTCTAAGCTTATTTTTGAATTCTAATGACATGGAGACGATTATATGCGTTAAGGTTGTTGTAAAAGTGAACCAAATGTCATTTCTAACCACACTCATTCCACAACATTCACTCATTTGAATCAAACTCGAAAAACGAACTGTGCAGGCTTGTATTCTACTTTTAAGCTTATTCTTTGATTCTAACTTTATTTTTTCATTCTAATGACATGGAGACGATTATATGCGTTAAGGTTGTTGTAAAAGTGAACCAAATGTCATTTCTAACCACACTCATTCCACAACATTCACTCATTTGAATCAAACTCGTAAAACGAACTGTGCATGCTTGTATTCTACTTTTAACCTTATTTTTTGTTTTTAAGCTTATTTTGGAATTCTAATGACATGGAGACGATTATATGTGTTAGGGTTGTCATAAAAGTAAACCAAATGTCATTTCTTACCACACTCATTCCATAACATTCACACATTTGAATCAAACTTGTTAAACGAACTGTGCAGGCTTGTATTCTACTTTTAAGCTTATTCTTTGATTCTAAGCTTATTTTTGAATTCTAATGACATGGAGACGATTATATGCGTTAAGGTTGTTGTAAAAGTGAACCAAATGTCATTTCTAACCACACTCATTCCACAACATTCACAAATTTGAATCAAACTTGTAAAACGAACTGTGCATGCTTGTATTCTACTTTTAAGCTTATTTTTTGTTTCTAAGCTTATTTTTGAGTTCTAATGACATGGAGACGATTATACGTGTTAGGGTTGTCATAAAAGTAAACCAAATGTCATTTTTAACCACACTCATTCCACAACATTCACTCATTTGAATCAAACTCGTAAAACGAACTGTGCATGCTTGTATTCTACTTTTAACCTTATTTTTTGTTTTTAAGCTTATTTTGGAATTCTAATGACATGGAGACGATTATATGTGTTAGGGTTGTCATAGAAGTAAACCAAATGTCATTTCTTACCACACTCATTCCACAACATTCACACATTTGAATCAAACTTGTTGAACGAACTGTGCAGGCTTGTATTCTACTTTTAAGCTTATTCTTTGATTCTAAGCTTATTTTTGAATTCTAATGACATGGAGACGATTATATGCGTTAAGGTTGTTGTAAACGTGAACCAAATGTCATTTCTAACCACACTCATTCCACAACATTCACAAATTTGAATCAAACTTGTAAAAAGAACTGTGCAGGCTTGTATTCTACTTTTAAGCTTATTCTTTGATTCTAAGCTTATTTTTGAATTCTAATGACATGGAGACAATAATATGTGTTACTGTGGTCATAAAAGTAAACCAAATGTCATTTCTTACCACACTCATTCCACAATATTCACACATTTGAATCAAACTTGTAAAACGAACTGTGCAGGCTTGTATTCTACTTTTAAGCTTATTTTTTGTTTCTAAGCTTATTTTTGAATTCTAATGACATGGAGACGATTATATGCGTTAAGGTTGTTGTAAAAGTGAACCAAATGTCATTTCTAACCACACTCATTCCACAACATTCACAAATTTGAATCAAACTTGTAAAACCAACTGTGCATGCTAGTATTCTACTTTTAAGCTTATTCTTTGATTCTAAGCTTATTTTTGAATTCGAATGACATGGAGACGATTATATGTGTTAGGGTTGTCATAAAAGTAAACCAAATGTCATTTCTTACCACACTGATTCCACAACATTCACACATTTGAATCAAACTTGTAAAACGAACTGTGCAGGCTTGTATTCTACTTTTAAGCTTATTCTTTGATTCTATGCTTATTTTTGAATTCTAATGACATGGAGACGATTATATGCGTTAAGGTTGTTGTAAAAGTGAACCAAATGTCATTTCTAACCACACTCATTCCACAACATTCACAAATTTGAATCAAACTTGTAAAACGAACTGTGCATGCTTGTATTCTACTTTTAAGCTTATTTTTTGTTTCTAAGCTTATTTTTGAGTTCTAATGACATGGAGACGATTATATGTGTTAGGGTTGTCATAAAAGTAAACCAAATGTCATTTTTAACCACACTCATTCCACAACATTCACACATTTGAATCAAACTTGTAAAACGAACTGTGCATGCTTGTATTCTACTTTTAAGCTTATTCTTTGATTCTAAGCTTATTTTTGAATTCTAATGACATGGAGACGATTATATGCGTTAAGGTTGTTGTAAAAGTGAACCAAATGTCATTTCTAACCACACTCATTCCACAACATTCACTCATTTGAATCAAACTCGAAAAACGAACTGTGCAGGCTTGTATTCTACTTTTAAGCTTATTCTTTGATTCTAACTTTATTTTTTCATTCTAATGACATGGAGACGATTATATGCGTTAAGGTTGTTGTAAAAGTGAACCAAATGTCATTTCTAACCACACTCATTCCACAACATTCACTCATTTGAATCAAACTCGTAAAACGAACTGTGCATGCTTGTATTCTACTTTTAACCTTATTTTTTGTTTTTAAGCTTATTTTGGAATTCTAATGACATGGAGACGATTATATGTGTTAGGGTTGTCATAAAAGTAAACCAAATGTCATTTCTTACCACACTCATTCCATAACATTCACACATTTGAATCAAACTTGTTAAACGAACTGTGCAGGCTTGTATTCTACTTTTAAGCTTATTCTTTGATTCTAAGCTTATTTTTGAATTCTAATGACATGGAGACGATTATATGCGTTAAGGTTGTTGTAAAAGTGAACCAAATGTCATTTCTAACCACACTCATTCCACAACATTCACAAATTTGAATCAAACTTGTAAAACGAACTGTGCATGCTTGTATTCTACTTTTAAGCTTATTTTTTGTTTCTAAGCTTATTTTTGAGTTCTAATGACATGGAGACGATTATACGTGTTAGGGTTGTCATAAAAGTAAACCAAATGTCATTTTTAACCACACTCATTCCACAACATTCACTCATTTGAATCAAACTCGTAAAACGAACTGTGCATGCTTGTATTCTACTTTTAACCTTATTTTTTGTTTTTAAGCTTATTTTGGAATTCTAATGACATGGAGACGATTATATGTGTTAGGGTTGTCATAGAAGTAAACCAAATGTCATTTCTTACCACACTCATTCCACAACATTCACACATTTGAATCAAACTTGTTGAACGAACTGTGCAGGCTTGTATTCTACTTTTAAGCTTATTCTTTGATTCTAAGCTTATTTTTGAATTCTAATGACATGGAGACGATTATATGCGTTAAGGTTGTTGTAAACGTGAACCAAATGTCATTTCTAACCACACTCATTCCACAACATTCACAAATTTGAATCAAACTTGTAAAAAGAACTGTGCAGGCTTGTATTCTACTTTTAAGCTTATTCTTTGATTCTAAGCTTATTTTTGAATTCTAATGACATGGAGACAATAATATGTGTTACTGTGGTCATAAAAGTAAACCAAATGTCATTTCTTACCACACTCATTCCACAATATTCACACATTTGAATCAAACTTGTAAAACGAACTGTGCAGGCTTGTATTCTACTTTTAAGCTTATTTTTTGTTTCTAAGCTTATTTTTGAATTCTAATGACATGGAGACGATTATATGCGTTAAGGTTGTTGTAAAAGTGAACCAAATGTCATTTCTAACCACACTCATTCCACAACATTCACAAATTTGAATCAAACTTGTAAAACCAACTGTGCATGCTAGTATTCTACTTTTAAGCTTATTCTTTGATTCTAAGCTTATTTTTGAATTCGAATGACATGGAGACGATTATATGTGTTAGGGTTGACATAAAAGTAAACCAAATGTCATTTCTTACCACACTGATTCCACAACATTCACACATTTGAATCAAACTTGTAAAACGAACTGTGCAGGCTAGTATTCTACTTTTAAGCTTTTTCTTTGATTCTAACTTTATTTTTTCATTCTAATGACATGGAGACGATTATATGCGTTAAGGTTGTTGTAAAAGTGAACCAAATGTCATTTCTTAACCAAACTCATTCCACAACATTCACTCATTTGAATCAAACTCGTAAAACGAACTGTGCATGCTTGTATTCTACTTTTAACCTTATTTTTTGTTTTTAAGCTTATTTTTGAATTCTAATGACATGGAGATGATTATATGTGTTAGGGTTGTCATAAAAGTAAACCAAATGTCATTTCTTACCACACTCATTCCACAACATTCACA
This sequence comes from Spergularia bocconei, assembly GCA_963457585.1. NCBI lineage: Eukaryota > Viridiplantae > Streptophyta > Magnoliopsida > Caryophyllales > Caryophyllaceae > Spergularia > Spergularia bocconei. The sequence continues at coordinate 7,039,217 of OY734959.1, forward strand.
CATTTGAATCAAACTTGTAAAACGAACTGTGCAGGCTTGTATTCTACTTTTAAGCTTATTCTTTGATTCTATGCTTATTTTTGAATTCTAATGACATGGAGACGATTATATGCGTTAAGGTTGTTGTAAAAGTGAACCAAATGTCATTTCTAACCACACTCATTCCACAACATTCACAAATTTGAATCAAACTTGTAAAACGAACTGTGCATGCTTGTATTCTACTTTTAAGCTTATTTTTTGTTTCTAAGCTTATTTTTGAGTTCTAATGACATGGAGACGATTATACGTGTTAGGGTTGTCATAAAAGTAAACCAAATGTCATTTTTAACCACACTCATTCCACAACATTCACTCATTTGAATCAAACTCGTAAAACGAACTGTGCATGCTTGTATTCTACTTTTAACCTTATTTTTTGTTTTTAAGCTTATTTTGGAATTCTAATGACATGGAGACGATTATATGTGTTAGGGTTGTCATAGAAGTAAACCAAATGTCATTTCTTACCACACTCATTCCACAACATTCACACATTTGAATCAAACTTGTTGAACGAACTGTGCAGGCTTGTATTCTACTTTTAAGCTTATTCTTTGATTCTAAGCTTATTTTTGAATTCTAATGACATGGAGACGATTATATGCGTTAAGGTTGTTGTAAACGTGAACCAAATGTCATTTCTAACCACACTCATTCCACAACATTCACAAATTTGAATCAAACTTGTAAAAAGAACTGTGCAGGCTTGTATTCTACTTTTAAGCTTATTCTTTGATTCTAAGCTTATTTTTGAATTCTAATGACATGGAGACAATAATATGTGTTACTGTGGTCATAAAAGTAAACCAAATGTCATTTCTTACCACACTCATTCCACAATATTCACACATTTGAATCAAACTTGTAAAACGAACTGTGCAGGCTTGTATTCTACTTTTAAGCTTATTTTTTGTTTCTAAGCTTATTTTTGAATTCTAATGACATGGAGACGATTATATGCGTTAAGGTTGTTGTAAAAGTGAACCAAATGTCATTTCTAACCACACTCATTCCACAACATTCACAAATTTGAATCAAACTTGTAAAACCAACTGTGCATGCTAGTATTCTACTTTTAAGCTTATTCTTTGATTCTAAGCTTATTTTTGAATTCGAATGACATGGAGACGATTATATGTGTTAGGGTTGACATAAAAGTAAACCAAATGTCATTTCTTACCACACTGATTCCACAACATTCACACATTTGAATCAAACTTGTAAAACGAACTGTGCAGGCTAGTATTCTACTTTTAAGCTTTTTCTTTGATTCTAACTTTATTTTTTTATTCTAATGACATGGAGACGATTATATGCGTTAAGGTTGTTGTAAAAGTGAACCAAATGTCATTTCTTAACCAAACTCATTCCACAACATTCACTCATTTGAATCAAACTCGTAAAACGAACTGTGCATGCTTGTATTCTACTTTTAACCTTATTTTTTGTTTTTAAGCTTATTTTTGAATTCTAATGACATGGAGACGATTATATGTGTTAGGGTTGTCATAAAAGTAAACCAAATGTCATTTCTTACCACACTCATTCCACAACATTCACACATTTGAATCAAACTTGTAAAACGAACTGTGCAGGCTTGTATTCTACTTTTAAGCTTATTCTTTGATTCTAAGCTTATTTTTGAATTCTAATGACATGGAGACGATTATATGCGTTAAGGTTGTTGTAAAAGTGAACCAAATGTCATTTCTAACCACACTCATTCCACAACATTCACTCATTTGAATCAAACTCGAAAAACGAACTGTGCAGGCTTGTATTCTACTTTTAAGCTTATTCTTTGATTCTAACTTTATTTTTTCATTCTAATGACATGGAGACGATTATATGCGTTAAGGTTGTTGTAAAAGTGAACCAAATGTCATTTCTAACCACACTCATTCCACAACATTCACTCATTTGAATCAAACTCGTAAAACGAACTGTGCATGCTTGTATTCTACTTTTAACCTTATTTTTTGTTTTTAAGCTTATTTTGGAATTCTAATGACATGGAGACGATTATATGTGTTAGGGTTGTCATAAAAGTAAACCAAATGTCATTTCTTACCACACTCATTCCATAACATTCACACATTTGAATCAAACTTGTTAAACGAACTGTACAGGCTTGTATTCTACTTTTAAGCTTATTCTTTGATTCTAAGCTTATTTTTGAATTCTAATGACATGGAGACGATTATATGCGTTAAGGTTGTTGTAAAAGTGAACCAAATGTCATTTCTAACCACACTCATTCCACAACATTCACAAATTTGAATCAAACTTGTAAAACGAACTGTGCATGCTTGTATTCTACTTTTAAGCTTATTTTTTGTTTCTAAGCTTATTTTTGAGTTCTAATGACATGGAGACGATTATACGTGTTAGGGTTGTCATAAAAGTAAACCAAATGTCATTTTTAACCACACTCATTCCACAACATTCACTCATTTGAATCAAACTCGTAAAACGAACTGTGCATGCTTGTATTCTACTTTTAACCTTATTTTTTGTTTTTAAGCTTATTTTGGAATTCTAATGACATGGAGACGATTATATGTGTTAGGGTTGTCATAAAAGTAAACCAAATGTCATTTTTAACCACACTCATTCCACAACATTCACACATTTGAATCAAACTTGTAAAACGAATAGTGCAGGCTTGTATTCTACTTTTTAGCTTATTCTTTGATTCTAAGCTTATTTTTGAATTCTAATGACATGGAGACGATTATATGTGTTAGGATTGTCATAAAAGTAAACCAAATGTCATTTTTAACCACACTCATTCCACAACATTCACACATTTGAATCAAACTTGTTAAACGAACAGTGCAGGCTTGTATTCTACTTTTAAGCTTATTCTTTGATTCTAAGCTTATTTTTGAATTCTAAGGACCTGGAGACGATTATATGCGTTAAGCTTATTGTAAAAGTGAACCAAATGTCATTTCTAACCACACTCATTCCACAACATTCACTAATTTGTATCAAACTTGTAAAACGAACTGTGCATTCTAGTTTTCTACTTTTAAGCTTATTTTTTGATTCTAAGCTTATTTTTGAATTCTAATGACATGGAGACGATTATATGTGTTAGGGTTGTCAGAAAAGTAAACCAAATGTCATTTCTGACCACACTCATTCCACAACATTCACACATTTGAATCAAACTTGTAAAACGAACTGTGCAGGCATGTATTCTAGTTTTAAGCTTATTCTTTGATTGTAAGCTTATTTTTGAATTCAAATGACATGGAGACGATTATATGTGTTAGGGTTGACATAAAAGTAAACCAAATGTCATTTCTTACCACACTTATTCCACAACATTCACACATTTGAATCAAACTTGTAAAACGAACTGTGCATGCCAGTATTCTACTTTTAAGCTTATTCTTTGATTCTAACTTTATTTTTTCATTCTAATGACATGGAGACGATTATATGCGTTAAGGTTGTTGTAAATGTGAACCAAATGTCATTTCTAACCACACTCATTCCACATCATTCACTCATTTGAATCAAACTCGTAAAACGAACTGTGCATGCTTGTATTCTACTTTTAAGCTTATTTTTTGTTTCTAAGCTTATTTTTGAGTTGTAATGACATGGAGACGATTATAAGTGTTAGGGTTGTCATAAAAGTAAACCAAATGTCATTTCTTACCACACTCATTCCACAACATTCACACATTTGAATCAAACTTGTAAAACGAACTGTGCAGGTTTGTATTCTACTTTTAAGCTTATTCTTTGATTCTAAGCTTATTTTTGAATTCTAATGACATGGAGACGATTATATGCGTTAAGGTTGTTGTAACAGTGAACCAAATGTCATTTCTAACCACACTCATTCCACAACATTCACAAATTTGAATCAAACTTGTAAAACGAACTGTGCATGCTTGTATTCTACTTTTAAGCTTATTTTTTGTTTCTAAGCTTATTTTTGAGTTCTAATGACATGGAGACGATTATATGTGTTAGGGTTGTCATAAAAGTAAACCAAATGTCATTTTTAACCACACTCATTCCACAACATTAACACATTTGAATCAAACTTGTAAAACGAACAGTGCAGGCTTGTATTCTACTTTTAAGCTTATTCTTTGATTCTAAGCTTATTTTTGAATTCTAATGACATTGAGACGATTATATGCGTTAAGGTTGTTGTAAAAGTGAACCAAATGTCATTTCTAACCACACTCATTCCACAACATTCACAAATTTGAATCAAACTTGTAAAACGAACTGTGCATGTTAGTTTTCTACTTTTAAGCTTATTTTTTGATTCTAAGCTTATTTTTGAATTCTAATGACATGGAGACGATTATATGTGTTAGGGTTGTCAGAAAAGTAAACCAAATGTCATTTCTTACCACACTCATTCCACAACATTCACACATTAGAATCAAACTTGTAAAACGAACTGTGCAGGCTTGTATTCTAGTTTTAAGCTTATTCTTTGATTGTAAGCTTATTTTTGAATTCAAATGACATGGAGACGATTATATGTGTTAGGGTTGACATAAAAGTAAACCAAATGTCATTTCTTACCACACTCATTCCACAACATTCACACATTTGAATCAAACTTGTAAAACGAACTGTGCATGCTAGTATTCTACTTTTAAGCTTATTCTTTGATTCTAATCTTATTTTTGAATTCTAATGACATGGAGACGATTATATGCGTTAAGGTTGTTGTAAAAGTGAACCAAATGTCATTTCTAACCACACTCATTCCACAACATTCACTCATTTGAATCAAACTCGAAAAACGAACTGTGCAGGCTAGTATTCTACTTTTAAGCTTATTCTTTGATTCTAACTTTATTTTTTCATTCTAATGACATGGAGACGATTATATGCGTTAAGGTTGTTGTAAAAGTGAACCAAATGTCATTTCTAACCAAACTCATTCCACAACATTCACTCATTTGAATCAAACTCGAAAAACGAACTGTGCAGGCTAGTATTCTACTTTTAAGCTTATTCTTTGATTCTAACTTTATTTTTTCATTCTAATGACATGGAGACGATTATATGCGTTAAGGTTGTTGTAAAAGTGAACCAAATGTCATTTCTTAACCAAACTCATTCCACAACATTCACTCATTTGAATCAAACTCGTAAAACGAACTGTGCATGCTTGTATTCTACTTTTAACCTTATTTTTTGTTTTTAAGCTTATTTTTGAATTCTAATGACATGGAGACGATTATATGTGTTAGGGTTGTCATAAAAGTAAACCAAATGTCATTTCTTACCACACTCATTCCACAACATTCACACATTTGAATCAAACTTGTAAAACGAACTGTGCAGGCTTGTATTCTACTTTTAAGCTTATTCTTTGATTCTAAGCTTATTTTTGAATTCTAATGACATGGAGACGATTATATGCGTTAAGGTTGTTGTAAAAGTGAACCAAATGTCATTTCTAACCACACTCATTCCACAACATTCACAAATTTGAATCAAACTTGTAAAACGAACTGTGCATGCTTGTATTCTACTTTTAAGCTTATTTTTTGTTTCTAAGCTTATTTTTGAGTTCTAATGACATGGAGACGATTATATGTGTTAGGGTTGTCATAAAAGTAAACCAAATGTCATTTTTAACCACACTCATTCCACAACATTCACACATTTGAATCAAACTTGTAAAACGAACAGTGCAGGCTTGTATTCTACTTTTAAGCTTATTCTTTTATTCTAAGCTTATTTTTGAATTCTAATGACATGGAGACGATTATATGCGTTAAGGTTGTTGTAAAAGTGAACCAAATGTCATTTCTAACCACACTCATTCCACAACATTCACAAATTTGAATCAAACTTGTAAAACGAACTGTGCATGCTTGTATTCTACTTTTAAGCTTATTTTTTGTTTCTAAGCTTATTTTTGAGTTGTAATGACATGGAGACGATTATAAGTGTTAGGGTTGTCATAAAAGTAAACCAAATGTCATTTCTTACCACACTCATTCCACAACATTCACACATTTGAATCAAACTTGTAAAACGAACTGTGCAGGTTTGTATTCTACTTTTAAGCTTATTCTTTGATTCTAAGCTTATTTTTGAATTCTAATGACATGGAGACGATTATATGCGTTAAGGTTGTTGTAAAAGTGAACCAAATGTCATTTCTAACCACACTCATTCCACAACATTCACAAATTTGAATCAAACTTGTAAAACGAATTGTGCATGCTTGTATTCTACTTTTAAGCTTATTTTTTGTTTCTAAGCTTATTTTTGAGTTCTAATGACATGGAGGCGATTATATGTGTTAGGGTTGTCATAAAAGTAAACCAAATGTCATTTTTAACCACACTCATTCCACAACATTAACACATTTGAATCAAACTTGTAAAACGAACAGTGCAGGCTTGTATTCTACTTTTAAGCTTATTCTTTGATTCTAAGCTTATTTTTGAATTCTAATGACATTGAGACGATTATATGCGTTAAGGTTGTTGTAAAAGTGAACCAAATGTCATTTCTAACCACACTCATTCCACAACATTCACAAATTTGAATCAAACTTGTAAAACGAACTGTGCATGTTAGTTTTATACTTTTAAGCTTATTTTTTGATTCTAATGACATGGAGACGATTATATGTGTTAGGGTTGTCAGAAAAGTAAACCAAATGTCATTTCTTACCACACTCATTCCACAACATTCACACATTAGAATCAAACTTGTAAAACGAACTATGCAGCCTTGTATTCTAGTTTTAAGCTTATTCTTTGATTGTAAGCTTATTTTTGAATTCAAATGACATGGAGACGATTATATGTGTTAGGGTTGACATAAAAGTAAACCAAATGTCATTTCTTACCACACTCATTCCACAACATTCACACATTTGAATCAAACTTGTAAAACGAACTGTGCATGCTAGTATTCTACTTTTAAGCTTATTCTTTGATTCTAAGCTTATTTTTGAATTCTAATGACATGGAGACGATTATATGCGTTAAGGTTGTTGTAAAAGTGAACCAAATGTCATTTCTAACCACACTCATTCCACAACATTCACTCATTTGAATCAAACTCGAAAAACGAACTGTGCAGGCTAGTATTCTACTTTTAAGCTTATTCTTTGATTCTAACTTTATTTTTTCATTCTAATGACATGGAGACGATTATATGCGTTAAGGTTGTTGTAAAAGTGAACCAAATGTCATTTCTAACCAAACTCATTCCACAACATTCACTCATTTGAATCAAACTCGAAAAACGAACTGTGCAGGCTAGTATTCTACTTTTAAGCTTATTCTTTGATTCTAACTTTATTTTTTCATTCTAATGACATGGAGACGATTATATGCGTTAAGGTTGTTGTAAAAGTGAACCAAATGTCATTTCTTAACCAAACTCATTCCACAACATTCACTCATTTGAATCAAACTCGTAAAACGAACTGTGCATGCTTGTATTCTACTTTTAACCTTATTTTTTGTTTTTAAGCTTATTTTTGAATTCTAATGACATGGAGACGATTATATGTGTTAGGGTTGTCATAAAAGTAAACCAAATGTCATTTCTTACCACACTCATTCCACAACATTCACACATTTGAATCAAACTTGTAAAACGAACTGTGCAGGCTTGTATTCTACTTTTAAGCTTATTCTTTGATTCTAAGCTTATTTTTGAATTCTAATGACATGGAGACGATTATATGCGTTAAGGTTGTTGTAAAAGTGAACCAAATGTCATTTCTAACCACACTCATTCCACAACATTCACAAATTTGAATCAAACTTGTAAAACGAACTGTGCATGCTTGTATTCTACTTTTAAGCTTATTTTTTGTTTCTAAGGTTATTTTTGAGTTCTAATGACATGGAGACGATTATATGTGTTAGGGTTGTCATAAAAGTAAACCAAATGTCATTTTTAACCACACTCATTCCACAACATTCACACATTTGTATCAAACTTGTAAAACGAACAGTGCAGGCTTGTATTCTACTTTTAAGCTTATTCTTTTATTCTAAGCTTATTTTTGAATTCTAATGACATGGAGACGATTATATGCGTTAAGGTTGTTGTAAAAGTGAACCAAATGTCATTTCTAACCACACTCATTCCACAACATTCACAAATTTGAATCAAACTTGTAAAACGAACTGTGCATGCTTGTATTCTACTTTTAAGCTTATTTTTTGTTTCTAAGCATATTTTTGAGTTCTAATGACATGGAGAGATTATACGTGTTAGGGTTGTCATAAAAGTAAACCAAATGTCATTTTTAACCACACTCATTCCACAACATTCACACATTTGAATCAAACTTGTAAAACAAACTGTGCATGCTAGTATTCTACTTTTAAGCTTATTCTTTGATTCTAAGCTTATTTTTGAATTCTAATGACATGGCGACGATTATATGCGTTAAGGTTGTTGTAAAAGTGAACCAAATGTCATTTCTAACCACACTCATTCCACAACATTCACTCATTTGAATCAAACTCGAAAAACGAACTGTGCAGGCTTGTATTCTACTTTTAAGCTTATTCTTTGATTCTAACTTTATTTTTTCATTCTAATGACATGGAGACGATTATATGCGTTAAGGTTGTTGTAAAAGTGATCCAAATGTCATTTCTAACCACACTCATTCCACAACATTCACTCATTTGAATCAAACTCGTAAAACGAACTGTGCATGCTTGTATTCTACTTTTAACCTTATTTTTTGTTTTTAAGCTTATTTTGGAATTCTAATGACATGGAGACGATTATATGTGTTAGGGTTGTCATAAAAGTAAACCAAATGTCATTTCTTACCACACTCATTCCACAACATTCACACATTTGAATCAAACTTGTTAAACGAACTGTGCAGGCTTGTATTCTACTTTTAAGCTTATTCTTTTATTCTAAGCTTATTTTTGAATTCTAATGACATGGAGACGATTATATGCGTTAAGGTTGTTGTAAAAGTGAACCAAATGTCATTTCTAACCACACTCATTCCACAACATTCACAAATTTGAATCAAACTTGTAAAACGAACTGTGCATGCTTGTATTCTACTTTTAAGCTTATTTTTTGTTTCTAAGCATATTTTTGAGTTCTAATGACATGGAGAGATTATACGTGTTAGGGTTGTCATAAAAGTAAACCAAATGTCATTTTTAACCACACTCATTCCACAACATTCACACATTTGAATCAAACTTGTAAAACGAACTGTGCATGCTTGTATTCTACTTTTAAGCTTATTCTTTGATTCTAAGCTTATTTTTGAATTCTAATGACATGGAGACGATTATATGCGTTAAGGTTGTTGTAAAAGTGAACCAAATGTCATTTCTAACCACACTCATTCCACAACATTCACTCATTTGAATCAAACTCGAAAAACGAACTGTGCAGGCTTGTATTCTACTTTTAAGCTTATTCTTTGATTCTAACTTTATTTTTTCATTCTAATGACATGGAGACGATTATATGCGTTAAGGTTGTTGTAAAAGTGAACCAAATGTCATTTCTAACCACACTCATTCCACAACATTCACTCATTTGAATCAAACTCGTAAAACGAACTGTGCATGCTTGTATTCTACTTTTAACCTTATTTTTTGTTTTTAAGCTTATTTTGGAATTCTAATGACATGGAGACGATTATATGTGTTAGGGTTGTCATAAAAGTAAACCAAATGTCATTTCTTACCACACTCATTCCATAACATTCACACATTTGAATCAAACTTGTTAAACGAACTGTGCAGGCTTGTATTCTACTTTTAAGCTTATTCTTTGATTCTAAGCTTATTTTTGAATTCTAATGACATGGAGACGATTATATGCGTTAAGGTTGTTGTAAAAGTGAACCAAATGTCATTTCTAACCACACTCATTCCACAACATTCACAAATTTGAATCAAACTTGTAAAACGAACTGTGCATGCTTGTATTCTACTTTTAAGCTTATTTTTTGTTTCTAAGCTTATTTTTGAGTTCTAATGACATGGAGACGATTATACGTGTTAGGGTTGTCATAAAAGTAAACCAAATGTCATTTTTAACCACACTCATTCCACAACATTCACTCATTTGAATCAAACTCGTAAAACGAACTGTGCATGCTTGTATTCTACTTTTAACCTTATTTTTTGTTTTTAAGCTTATTTTGGAATTCTAATGACATGGAGACGATTATATGTGTTAGGGTTGTCATAGAAGTAAACCAAATGTCATTTCTTACCACACTCATTCCACAACATTCACACATTTGAATCAAACTTGTTGAACGAACTGTGTAGGCTTGTATTCTACTTTTAAGCTTATTCTTTGATTCTAAGCTTATTTTTGAATTCTAATGACATGGAGACGATTATATGCGTTAAGGTTGTTGTAAACGTGAACCAAATGTCATTTCTAACCACACTCATTCCACAACATTCACAAATTTGAATCAAACTTGTAAAAAGAACTGTGCAGGCTTGTATTCTACTTTTAAGCTTATTCTTTGATTCTAAGCTTATTTTTGAATTCTAATGACATGGAGACAATAATATGTGTTACTGTGGTCATAAAAGTAAACCAAATGTCATTTCTTACCACACTCATTCCACAATATTCACACATTTGAATCAAACTTGTAAAACGAACTGTGCAGGCTTGTATTCTACTTTTAAGCTTATTTTTTGTTTCTAAGCTTATTTTTGAATTCTAATGACATGGAGACGATTATATGCGTTAAGGTTGTTGTAAAAGTGAACCAAATGTCATTTCTAACCACACTCATTCCACAACATTCACAAATTTGAATCAAACTTGTAAAACCAACTGTGCATGCTAGTATTCTACTTTTAAGCTTATTCTTTGATTCTAAGCTTATTTTTGAATTCGAATGACATGGAGACGATTATATGTGTTAGGGTTGACATAAAAGTAAACCAAATGTCATTTCTTACCACACTGATTCCACAACATTCACACATTTGAATCAAACTTGTAAAACGAACTGTGCAGGCTAGTATTCTACTTTTAAGCTTTTTCTTTGATTCTAACTTTATTTTTTCATTCTAATGACATGGAGACGATTATATGCGTTAAGGTTGTTGTAAAAGTGAACCAAATGTCATTTCTTAACCAAACTCATTCCACAACATTCACTCATTTGAATCAAACTCGTAAAACGAACTGTGCATGCTTGTATTCTACTTTTAACCTTATTTTTTGTTTTTAAGCTTATTTTTGAATTCTAATGACATGGAGACGATTATATGTGTTAGGGTTGTCATAAAAGTAAACCAAATGTCATTTCTTACCACACTCATTCCACAACATTCACACATTTGAATCAAACTTGTAAAACGAACTGTGCAGGCTTGTATTCTACTTTTAAGCTTATTCTTTGATTCTAAGCTTATTTTTGAATTCTAATGACATGGAGACGATTATATGCGTTAAGGTTGTTGTAAAAGTGAACCAAATGTCATTTCTAACCACACTCATTCCACAACATTCACAAATTTGAATCAAACTTGTAAAACGAACTGTGCATGCTTGTATTCTACTTTTAAGCTTATTTTTTGTTTCTAAGCTTATTTTTGAGTTCTAATGACATGGAGACGATTATACGTGTTAGGGTTGTCATAAAAGTAAACCAAATGTCATTTTTAACCACACTCATTCCACAACATTCACTCATTTGAATCAAACTCGTAAAACGAACTGTGCATGCTTGTATTCTACTTTTAACCTTATTTTTTGTTTTTAAGCTTATTTTGGAATTCTAATGACATGGAGACGATTATATGTGTTAGGGTTGTCATAGAAGTAAACCAAATGTCATTTCTTACCACACTCATTCCACAACATTCACACATTTGAATCAAACTTGTTGAACGAACTGTGCAGGCTTGTATTCTACTTTTAAGCTTATTCTTTGATTCTAAGCTTATTTTTGAATTCTAATGACATGGAGACGATTATATGCGTTAAGGTTGTTGTAAACGTGAACCAAATGTCATTTCTAACCACACTCATTCCACAACATTCACAAATTTGAATCAAACTTGTAAAAAGAACTGTGCAGGCTTGTATTCTACTTTTAAGCTTATTCTTTGATTCTAAGCTTATTTTTGAATTCTAATGACATGGAGACAATAATATGTGTTACTGTGGTCATAAAAGTAAACCAAATGTCATTTCTTACCACACTCATTCCACAATATTCACACATTTGAATCAAACTTGTAAAACGAACTGTGCAGGCTTGTATTCTACTTTTAAGCTTATTTTTTGTTTCTAAGCTTATTTTTGAATTCTAATGACATGGAGACGATTATATGCGTTAAGGTTGTTGTAAAAGTGAACCAAATGTCATTTCTAACCACACTCATTCCACAACATTCACAAATTTGAATCAAACTTGTAAAACCAACTGTGCATGCTAGTATTCTACTTTTAAGCTTATTCTTTGATTCTAAGCTTATTTTTGAATTCGAATGACATGGAGACGATTATATGTGTTAGGGTTGACATAAAAGTAAACCAAATGTCATTTCTTACCACACTGATTCCACAACATTCACACATTTGAATCAAACTTGTAAAACGAACTGTGCAGGCTAGTATTCTACTTTTAAGCTTTTTCTTTGATTCTAACTTTATTTTTTCATTCTAATGACATGGAGACGATTATATGCGTTAAGGTTGTTGTAAAAGTGAACCAAATGTCATTTCTTAACCAAACTCATTCCACAACATTCACTCATTTGAATCAAACTCGTAAAACGAACTGTGCATGCTTGTATTCTACTTTTAACCTTATTTTTTGTTTTTAAGCTTATTTTTGAATTCTAATGACATGGAGACGATTATATGTGTTAGGGTTGTCATAAAAGTAAACCAAATGTCATTTCTTACCACACTCATTCCACAACATTCACACATTTGAATCAAACTTGTAAAACGAACTGTGCAGGCTTGTATTCTACTTTTAAGCTTATTCTTTGATTCTAAGCTTATTTTTGAATTCTAATGACATGGAGACGATTATATGCGTTAAGGTTGTTGTAAAAGTGAACCAAATGTCATTTCTAACCACACTCATTCCACAACATTCACTCATTTGAATCAAACTCGAAAAACGAACTGTGCAGGCTTGTATTCTACTTTTAAGCTTATTCTTTGATTCTAACTTTATTTTTTCATTCTAATGACATGGAGACGATTATATGCGTTAAGGTTGTTGTAAAAGTGAACCAAATGTCATTTCTAACCACACTCATTCCACAACATTCACTCATTTGAATCAAACTCGTAAAACGAACTGTGCATGCTTGTATTCTACTTTTAACCTTATTTTTTGTTTTTAAGCTTATTTTGGAATTCTAATGACATGGAGACGATTATATGTGTTAGGGTTGTCATAAAAGTAAACCAAATGTCATTTCTTACCACACTCATTCCATAACATTCACACATTTGAATCAAACTTGTTAAACGAACTGTACAGGCTTGTATTCTACTTTTAAGCTTATTCTTTGATTCTAAGCTTATTTTTGAATTCTAATGACATGGAGACGATTATATGCGTTAAGGTTGTTGTAAAAGTGAACCAAATGTCATTTCTAACCACACTCATTCCACAACATTCACAAATTTGAATCAAACTTGTAAAACGAACTGTGCATGCTTGTATTCTACTTTTAAGCTTATTTTTTGTTTCTAAGCTTATTTTTGAGTTCTAATGACATGGAGACGATTATACGTGTTAGGGTTGTCATAAAAGTAAACCAAATGTCATTTTTAACCACACTCATTCCACAACATTCACTCATTTGAATCAAACTCGTAAAACGAACTGTGCATGCTTGTATTCTACTTTTAACCTTATTTTTTGTTTTTAAGCTTATTTTGGAATTCTAATGACATGGAGACGATTATATGTGTTAGGGTTGTCATAAAAGTAAACCAAATGTCATTTCTTACCACACTCATTCCACAACATTCACACATTTGAATCAAACTTGTTAAACGAACTGTGCAGGCTTGTATTCTACTTTTAAGCTTATTCTTTGATTCTAAGCTTATTTTTGAATTCTAATGACATGGAGACGATTATATGCGTTAAGGTTGTTGTAAACGTGAACCAAATGTCATTTCTAACCACACTCATTCCACAACATTCACAAATTTGAATCAAACTTGTAAAAAGAACTGTGCAGGTTTGTATTCTACTTTTAAGCTTATTCTTTGATTCTAAGCTTATTTTTGAATTCTAATGACATGGAGACAATTATATGTGTTACTGTGGTCATAAAAGTAAACCAAATGTCATTTCTTACCACACTCATTCCACAATATTCACACATTTGAATCAAACTTGTAAAACGAACTGTGCAGGCTTGTATTCTACTTTTAAGCTTATTTTTTGTTTCTAAGCTTATTTTTGAATTCTAATGACATGGAGACGATTATATGCGTTAAGGTTGTTGTAAAAGTGAACCAAATGTCATTTCTAACCACACTCATTCCACAACATTCACAAATTTGAATCAAACTTGTAAAACCAACTGTGCATGCTAGTATTCTACTTTTAAGCTTATTCTTTGATTCTAAGCTTATTTTTGAATTCGAATGACATGGAGACGATTATATGTGTTAGGGTTGACATAAAAGTAAACCAAATGTCATTTCTTACCACACTGATTCCACAACATTCACACATTTGAATCAAACTTGTAAAACGAACTGTGCAGGCTAGTATTCTACTTTTAAGCTTTTTCTTTGATTCTAACTTTATTTTTTCATTCTAATGACATGCAGACGATTATATGCGTTACGGTTGTTGTACAAGTGAACCAAATGTCATTTCTAACCACACTCATTCCACAACATTCACTCATTTGAATCAAACTCGAAAAACGAACTGTGCAGGCTTGTATTCTACTTTTAAGCTTATTCTTTGATTCTAAAGTTATTTTTGAATTCTAATGACATGGAGACGATTATATGCGTTAAGGTTGTTGTAAAAGTGATCCAAATGTCATTTCTAACCACACTCATTCCACAACATTCACTCATTTGAATCAAACTCGTAAAACGAACTGTGCATGCTTGTATTCTACTTTTAACCTTATTTTTTGTTTTTAAGCTTATTTTGGAATTCTAATGACATGGAGACGATTATATGTGTTAGGGTTGTCATAAAAGTAAACCAAATGTCATTTCTTACCACACTCATTCCACAACATTCACACATTTGAATCAAACTTGTTAAACGAACTGTGCAGGCTTGTATTCTACTTTTAAGCTTATTCTTTTATTCTAAGCTTATTTTTGAATTCTAATGACATGGAGACGATTATATGCGTTAAGGTTGTTGTAAAAGTGAACCAAATGTCATTTCTAACCACACTCATTCCACAACATTCACAAATTTGAATCAAACTTGTAAAACGAACTGTGCATGCTTGTATTCTACTTTTAAGCTTATTTTTTGTTTCTAAGCTTATTTTTGAGTTCTAATGACATGGAGACGATTATATGTGTTAGGGTTGTCATAAAAGTAAACCAAATGTCATTTTTAACCACACTCATTCCACAACATTCACACATTTGAATCAAACTTGTAAAACGAACTGTGCATGCTTGTATTCTACTTTTAAGCTTATTTTTTGTTTCTAAGCATATTTTTGAGTTCTAATGACATGGAGAGATTATACGTGTTAGGGTTGTCATAAAAGTAAACCAAATGTCATTTTTAACCACACTCATTCCACAACATTCACACATTTGAATCAAACTTGTAAAACAAACTGTGCATGCTAGTATTCTACTTTTAAGCTTATTCTTTGATTCTAAGCTTATTTTTGAATTCTAATGACATGGCGACGATTATATGCGTTAAGGTTGTTGTAAAAGTGAACCAAATGTCATTTCTAACCACACTCATTCCACAACATTCACTCATTTGAATCAAACTCGAAAAACGAACTGTGCAGGCTTGTATTCTACTTTTAAGCTTATTCTTTGATTCTAACTTTATTTTTTCATTCTAATGACATGGAGACGATTATATGCGTTAAGGTTGTTGTAAAAGTGATCCAAATGTCATTTCTAACCACACTCATTCCACAACATTCACTCATTTGAATCAAACTCCTAAAACGAACTGTGCATGCTTGTATTCTACTTTTAACCTTATTTTTTGTTTTTAAGCTTATTTTGGAATTCTAATGACATGGAGACGATTATATGTGTTAGGGTTGTAATAAAAGTAAACCAAATGTCATTTCTTACCACACTCATTCCACAACATTCACACATTTGAATCAAACTTGTTAAACGAACTGTGCAGGCTTGTATTCTACTTTTAAGCTTATTCTTTGATTCTAAGCTTATTTTTGAATTCTAATGACATGGAGACGATTATATGCGTTAAGGTTGTTGTAAAAGTGAACCAAATGTCATTTCTAACCACACTCATTCCACAACATTCACAAATTTGAATCAAACTTGTAAAACGAACTGTGCATGCTTGTATTCTACTTTTAAGCTTATTTTTTGTTTCTAAGCTTATTTTTGAGTTCTAATGACATGGAGACGATTATATGTGTTAGGGTTGTCATAAAAGTAAACCAAATGTCATTTTTAACCACACTCATTCCACAACATTCACACATTTGAATCAAACTTGTAAAACGAACTGTGCATGCTTGTATTCTACTTTTAAGCTTATTCTTTGATTCTAAGCTTATTTTTGAATTCTAATGACATGGAGACGATTATATGCGTTAAGGTTGTTGTAAAAGTGAACCAAATGTCATTTCTAACCACACTCATTCCACAACATTCACTCATTTGAATCAAACTCGAAAAACGAACTGTGCAGGCTTGTATTCTACTTTTAAGCTTTTTCTTTGATTCTAACTTTATTTTTTCATTCTAATGACATGGAGACGATTATATGCGTTAAGGTTGTTGTAAAAGTGAACCAAATGTCATTTCTAACCACACTCATTCCACAACATTCACTCATTTGAATCAAACTCGTAAAACGAACTGTGCATGCTTGTATTCTACTTTTAACCTTATTTTTTGTTTTTAAGCTTATTTTGGAATTCTAATGACATGGAGACGATTATATGTGTTAGGGTTGTCATAAAAGTAAACCAAATGTCATTTCTTACCACACTCATTCCATAACATTCACACATTTGAATCAAACTTGTTAAACGAACTGTGCAGGCTTGTATTCTACTTTTAAGCTTATTCTTTGATTCTAAGCTTATTTTTGAATTCTAATGACATGGAGACGATTATATGCGTTAAGGTTGTTGTAAAAGTGAACCAAATGTCATTTCTAACCACACTCATTCCACAACATTCACAAATTTGAATCAAACTTGTAAAACGAACTGTGCATGCTTGTATTCTACTTTTAAGCTTATTTTTTGTTTCTAAGCTTATTTTTGAGTTCTAATGACATGGAGACGATTATACGTGTTAGGGTTGTCATAAAAGTAAACCAAATGTCATTTTTAACCACACTCATTCCACAACATTCACTCATTTGAATCAAACTCGTAAAACGAACTGTGCATGCTTGTATTCTACTTTTAACCTTATTTTTTGTTTTTAAGCTTATTTTGGAATTCTAATGACATGGAGACGATTATATGTGTTAGGGTTGTCATAGAAGTAAACCAAATGTCATTTCTTACCACACTCATTCCACAACATTCACACATTTGAATCAAACTTGTTGAACGAACTGTGCAGGCTTGTATTCTACTTTTAAGCTTATTCTTTGATTCTAAGCTTATTTTTGAATTCTAATGACATGGAGACGATTATATGCGTTAAGGTTGTTGTAAACGTGAACCAAATGTCATTTCTAACCACACTCATTCCACAACATTCACAAATTTGAATCAAACTTGTAAAAAGAACTGTGCAGGCTTGTATTCTACTTTTAAGCTTATTCTTTGATTCTAAGCTTATTTTTGAATTCTAATGACATGGAGACAATAATATGTGTTACTGTGGTCATAAAAGTAAACCAAATGTCATTTCTTACCACACTCATTCCACAATATTCACACATTT
Source organism: Spergularia bocconei (assembly GCA_963457585.1). Taxonomy (NCBI): domain Eukaryota; kingdom Viridiplantae; phylum Streptophyta; class Magnoliopsida; order Caryophyllales; family Caryophyllaceae; genus Spergularia; species Spergularia bocconei. The sequence goes on from OY734959.1 coordinate 7,057,361, forward strand.
GAATCAAACTTGTAAAACGAACTGTGCAGGCTTGTATTCTACTTTTAAGCTTATTTTTTGTTTCTAAGCTTATTTTTGAATTCTAATGACATGGAGACGATTATATGCGTTAAGGTTGTTGTAAAAGTGAACCAAATGTCATTTCTAACCACACTCATTCCACAACATTCACAAATTTGAATCAAACTTGTAAAACCAACTGTGCATGCTAGTATTCTACTTTTAAGCTTATTCTTTGATTCTAAGCTTATTTTTGAATTCGAATGACATGGAGACGATTATATGTGTTAGGGTTGACATAAAAGTAAACCAAATGTCATTTCTTACCACACTGATTCCACAACATTCACACATTTGAATCAAACTTGTAAAACGAACTGTGCAGGCTAGTATTCTACTTTTAAGCTTTTTCTTTGATTCTAACTTTATTTTTTCATTCTAATGACATGGAGACGATTATATGCGTTAAGGTTGTTGTAAAAGTGAACCAAATGTCATTTCTTAACCAAACTCATTCCACAACATTCACTCATTTGAATCAAACTCGTAAAACGAACTGTGCATGCTTGTATTCTACTTTTAACCTTATTTTTTGTTTTTAAGCTTATTTTTGAATTCTAATGACATGGAGACGATTATATGTGTTAGGGTTGTCATAAAAGTAAACCAAATGTCATTTCTTACCACACTCATTCCACAACATTCACACATTTGAATCAAACTTGTAAAACGAACTGTGCAGGCTTGTATTCTACTTTTAAGCTTATTCTTTGATTCTAAGCTTATTTTTGAATTCTAATGACATGGAGACGATTATATGCGTTAAGGTTGTTGTAAAAGTGAACCAAATGTCATTTCTAACCACACTCATTCCACAACATTCACAAATTTGAATCAAACTTGTAAAACGAACTGTGCATGCTTGTATTCTACTTTTAAGCTTATTTTTTGTTTCTAAGCTTATTTTTGAGTTCTAATGACATGGAGACGATTATATGTGTTAGGGTTGTCATAAAAGTAAACCAAATGTCATTTTTAACCACACTCATTCCACAACATTCACACATTTGAATCAAACTTGTAAAACGAACAGTGCAGGCTTGTATTCTACTTTTAAGCTTATTCTTTTATTCTAAGCTTATTTTTGAATTCTAATGACATGGAGACGATTATATGCGTTAAGGTTGTTGTAAAAGTGAACCAAATGTCATTTCTAACCACACTCATTCCACAACATTCACAAATTTGAATCAAACTTGTAAAACGAACTGTGCATGCTTGTATTCTACTTTTAAGCTTATTTTTTGTTTCTAAGCATATTTTTGAGTTCTAATGACATGGAGAGATTATACGTGTTAGGGTTGTCATAAAAGTAAACCAAATGTCATTTTTAACCACACTCATTCCACAACATTCACACATTTGAATCAAACTTGTAAAACAAACTGTGCATGCTAGTATTCTACTTTTAAGCTTATTCTTTGATTCTAAGCTTATTTTTGAATTCTAATGACATGGCGACGATTATATGCGTTAAGGTTGTTGTAAAAGTGAACCAAATGTCATTTCTAACCACACTCATTCCACAACATTCACTCATTTGAATCAAACTCGAAAAACGAACTGTGCAGGCTTGTATTCTACTTTTAAGCTTATTCTTTGATTCTAACTTTATTTTTTCATTCTAATGACATGGAGACGATTATATGCGTTAAGGTTGTTGTAAAAGTGATCCAAATGTCATTTCTAACCACACTCATTCCACAACATTCACTCATTTGAATCAAACTCGTAAAACGAACTGTGCATGCTTGTATTCTACTTTTAACCTTATTTTTTGTTTTTAAGCTTATTTTGGAATTCTAATGACATGGAGACGATTATATGTGTTAGGGTTGTCATAAAAGTAAACCAAATGTCATTTCTTACCACACTCATTCCACAACATTCACACATTTGAATCAAACTTGTTAAACGAACTGTGCAGGCTTGTATTCTACTTTTAAGCTTATTCTTTGATTCTAAGCTTATTTTTGAATTCTAATGACATGGAGACGATTATATGCGTTAAGGTTGTTGTAAAAGTGAACCAAATGTCATTTCTAACCACACTCATTCCACAACATTCACAAATTTGAATCAAACTTGTAAAACGAACTGTGCATGCTTGTATTCTACTTTTAAGCTTATTTTTTGTTTCTAAGCTTATTTTTGAGTTCTAATGACATGGAGACGATTATATGTGTTAGGGTTGTCATAAAAGTAAACCAAATGTCATTTTTAACCACACTCATTCCACAACATTCACACATTTGAATCAAACTTGTAAAACGAACTGTGCATGCTTGTATTCTACTTTTAAGCTTATTCTTTGATTCTAAGCTTATTTTTGAATTCTAATGACATGGAGACGATTATATGCGTTAAGGTTGTTGTAAAAGTGAACCAAATGTCATTTCTAACCACACTCATTCCACAACATTCACTCATTTGAATCAAACTCGAAAAACGAACTGTGCAGGCTTGTATTCTACTTTTAAGCTTATTCTTTGATTCTAACTTTATTTTTTCATTCTAATGACATGGAGACGATTATATGCGTTAAGGTTGTTGTAAAAGTGAACCAAATGTCATTTCTAACCACACTCATTCCACAACATTCACTCATTTGAATCAAACTCGTAAAACGAACTGTGCATGCTTGTATTCTACTTTTAACCTTATTTTTTGTTTTTAAGCTTATTTTGGAATTCTAATGACATGGAGACGATTATATGTGTTAGGGTTGTCATAAAAGTAAACCAAATGTCATTTCTTACCACACTCATTCCATAACATTCACACATTTGAATCAAACTTGTTAAACGAACTGTACAGGCTTGTATTCTACTTTTAAGCTTATTCTTTGATTCTAAGCTTATTTTTGAATTCTAATGACATGGAGACGATTATATGCGTTAAGGTTGTTGTAAAAGTGAACCAAATGTCATTTCTAACCACACTCATTCCACAACATTCACAAATTTGAATCAAACTTGTAAAACGAACTGTGCATGCTTGTATTCTACTTTTAAGCTTATTTTTTGTTTCTAAGCTTATTTTTGAGTTCTAATGACATGGAGACGATTATACGTGTTAGGGTTGTCATAAAAGTAAACCAAATGTCATTTTTAACCACACTCATTCCACAACATTCACTCATTTGAATCAAACTCGTAAAACGAACTGTGCATGCTTGTATTCTACTTTTAACCTTATTTTTTGTTTTTAAGCTTATTTTGGAATTCTAATGACATGGAGACGATTATATGTGTTAGGGTTGTCATAAAAGTAAACCAAATGTCATTTCTTACCACACTCATTCCACAACATTCACACATTTGAATCAAACTTGTTAAACGAACTGTGCAGGCTTGTATTCTACTTTTAAGCTTATTCTTTGATTCTAAGCTTATTTTTGAATTCTAATGACATGGAGACGATTATATGCGTTAAGGTTGTTGTAAACGTGAACCAAATGTCATTTCTAACCACACTCATTCCACAACATTCACAAATTTGAATCAAACTTGTAAAAAGAACTGTGCAGGCTTGTATTCTACTTTTAAGCTTATTCTTTGATTCTAAGCTTATTTTTGAATTCTAATGACATGGAGACAATTATATGTGTTACTGTGGTCATAAAAGTAAACCAAATGTCATTTCTTACCACACTCATTCCACAATATTCACACATTTGAATCAAACTTGTAAAACGAACTGTGCAGGCTTGTATTCTACTTTTAAGCTTATTTTTTGTTTCTAAGCTTATTTTTGAATTCTAATGACATGGAGACGATTATATGCGTTAAGGTTGTTGTAAAAGTGAACCAAATGTCATTTCTAACCACACTCATTCCACAACATTCACAAATTTGAATCAAACTTGTAAAACCAACTGTGCATGCTAGTATTCTACTTTTAAGCTTATTCTTTGATTCTAAGCTTATTTTTGAATTCGAATGACATGGAGACGATTATATGTGTTAGGGTTGACATAAAAGTAAACCAAATGTCATTTCTTACCACACTGATTCCACAACATTCACACATTTGAATCAAACTTGTAAAACGAACTGTGCAGGCTAGTATTCTACTTTTAAGCTTTTTCTTTGATTCTAACTTTATTTTTTCATTCTAATGACATGCAGACGATTATATGCGTTACGGTTGTTGTACAAGTGAACCAAATGTCATTTCTAACCACACTCATTCCACAACATTCACTCATTTGAATCAAACTCGAAAAACGAACTGTGCAGGCTTGTATTCTACTTTTAAGCTTATTCTTTGATTCTAAAGTTATTTTTGAATTCTAATGACATGGAGACGATTATATGCGTTAAGGTTGTTGTAAAAGTGAACCAAATGTCATTTCTAACCACACTCATTCCACAACATTCACAAATTTGAATCAAACTTGTAAAACCAACTGTGCAGGCTAGTATTCTAATTTTAAGCTTTTTCTTTGATTCTAACTTTATTTTTTCATTGTAATGACATGCAGACGATTATATGCGTTACGGTTGTTGTAAAAGTGAACCAAATGTCATTTCTAACCACACTCATTCTACAACATTCACTCATTTGAATCAAACTCGTAAAACGAACTGTGCATGCTAGTATTCTACTTTTAAGCTTATTCTTTGATTCTAAGCTTATTTTTGAATTCAAATGACATGGAGACGATTATATGCGTTAAGGTTGTTGTAAAAGTGAACCAAATGTCATTTCTTAACCAAACTCATTCCACAACATTCACTCATTTGAATCAAACTCGTAAAACGAACTGTGCATGCTTGTATTCTACTTTTAACCTTATTCTTTGATTCTAAGCTTATTTTTGAATTCTAATGACATGGAGACGATTATATGCGTTAAGGTTGTTGTAAAAGTGACCCAAATGTCATTTCTAACCACACTCATTCCACAACATTCACAAATTTGAATCAAACTTGTAAAACGAACTGTGCATGCTTGTATTCTACTTTTAAGCTTATTTTTTGTTTCTAAGTTTATTTTTGAGTTCTAATGACATGGAGACGATTATATGTGTTAGGGTTGTCATAAAAGTAAACCAAATGTGATTTCTTACCACACTCATTCCACAACATTCACACATTTGAATCAAACTTGTAAAACAAATTGTGCATGCTAGTATTTTACTTTTAAGCTTATTCTTTGATTCTAAGCTTATTTTTGAATTCGAATGACATGGAGACGATTATATGTGTTAGGGTTGTCATAAAAGTAAATCAAATGTCATTTTTAACCACACTCATTCCACAACATTCACACATTTGAATCAAACTTGTAAAACGAACAGTGAAGGCTTGTATTCTACTTTTTAGCTTATTCTTTGATTCTAAGCTTATTTTTGAATTCTAATGACATGGAGACGATTATATGTGTTAGGATTGTCATAAAAGTAAACCAAATGTCATTTTTAACCACACTCATTCCACAACATTCACACATTTGAATCAAACTTGTAAAACGAACAGTGCAGGCTTGTATTCTACTTTTAAGCTTATTCTTTGATTCTAAGCTTATTTTTGAATTCTAAGGACCTGGAGACGATTATATGCGTTAAGCTTGTTGTAAAAGTGAACCAAATGTCATTTCTAACCACACTCATTCCACAACATTCACAAATTTGTATCAAACTTGTAAAACGAACTGTGCATTCTAGTTTTCTACTTTTAAGCTTATTTTTTGATTCTAAGCTTATTTTTGAATTCTAATGACATGGAGACGATTATATGTGTTAGGGTTGTCAGAAAAGTAAACCAAATGTCATTTCTGACCACACTCATTCCACAACATTCACACATTTGAATCAAACTTGTAAAACGAACTGTGCAGGCATGTATTCTAGTTTTAAGCTTATTCTTTGATTGTAAGCTTATTTTTGAATTCAAATGACATGGAGACGATTATATGTGTTAGGGTTGACATAAAAGTAAACCAAATGTCATTTCTTACCACACTTATTCCACAACATTCACACATTTGAATCAAACTTGTAAAACGAACTGTGCATGCCAGTATTCTACTTTTAAGCTTATTCTTTGATTCTAACTTTATTTTTTCATTCTAATGACATGGAGACGATTATATGCGTTAAGGTTGTTGTAAATGTGAACCAAATGTCATTTCTAACCACACTCATTCCACATCATTCACTCATTTGAATCAAACTCGTAAAACGAACTGTGCATGCTTGTATTCTACTTTTAAGCTTATTTTTTGTTTCTAAGCTTATTTTTGAGTTGTAATGACATGGAGACGATTATAAGTGTTAGGGTTGTCATAAAAGTAAACCAAATGTCATTTCTTACCACACTCATTGCACAACATTCACACATTTGAATCAAACTTGTAAAACGAACTGTGCAGGTTTGTATTCTACTTTTAAGCTTATTCTTTGATTCTAAGCTTATTTTTGAATTCTAATGACATGGAGACGATTATATGCGTTAAGGTTGTTGTAAAAGTGAACCAAATGTCATTTCTAACCACACTCATTCCACAACATTCACAAATTTGAATCAAACTTGTAAAACGAACTGTGCATGCTTGTATTCTACTTTTAAGCTTATTTTTTGTTTCTAAGCTTATTTTTGAGTTCTAATGACATGGAGACGATTATATGTGTTAGGGTTGTCATAAAAGTAAACCAAATGTCATTTTTAACCACACTCATTCCACAACATTAACACATTTGAATCAAACTTGTAAAACGAACAGTGCAGGCTTGTATTCTACTTTTAAGCTTATTCTTTGATTCTAAGCTTATTTTTGAATTCTAATGACATTGAGACGATTATATGCGTTAAGGTTGTTGTAAAAGTGAACCAAATGTCATTTCTAACCACACTCATTCCACAACATTCACAAATTTGAATCAAACTTGTAAAACGAACTGTGCATGTTAGTTTTCTACTTTTAAGCTTATTTTTTGATTCTAAGCTTATTTTTGAATTCTAATGACATGGAGACGATTATATGTGTTAGGGTTGTCAGAAAAGTAAACCAAATGTCATTTCTTACCACACTCATTCCACAACATTCACACATTAGAATCAAACTTGTAAAACGAACTGTGCAGGCTTGTATTCTAGTTTTAAGCTTATTCTTTGATTGTAAGCTTATTTTTGAATTCAAATGACATGGAGACGATTATATGTGTTAGGGTTGACATAAAAGTAAACCAAATGTCATTTCTTACCACACTCATTCCACAACATTCACACATTTGAATCAAACTTGTAAAACGAACTGTGCATGCTAGTATTCTACTTTTAAGCTTATTCTTTGATTCTAAGCTTATTTTTGAATTCTAATGACATGGAGACGATTATATGCGTTAAGGTTGTTGTAAAAGTGAACCAAATGTCATTTCTAACCACACTCATTCCACAACATTCACTCATTTGAATCAAACTCGAAAAACGAACTGTGCATGCTTGTATTCTACTTTTAAGCTTATATTTTGTTTCTAAGCTTATTTTTGAGTTCTAATGACATGGAGACGATTATATGTGTTACGGTTGTCATAAAAGTAAACCAAATGTCATTTTTAACCACACTCATTCCACAACATTCACACATTTGAATCAAACTTGTAAAACAAACTGTGCATGCTAGTATTCTACTTTTAAGCTTATTCTTTGATTGTAAGCTTATTTTTGAATTCGAATGACATGGAGACGATTATATGTGTTTGGGTTGTTGTAAATGTGAACCAAATGTCATTTCTAACCACACTCATTCCACATCATTCACTCATTTGAATCAAACTTGTAAAACGAACTGTGCATGCTTGTATTCTACTTTTAAGCTTATTCTTTGATTCTAAGCTTATTTTTGAGTTCTAATGACATGGAGACGATTATATGTGTTAGGGTTGTCATAAAAGTAAACCAAATGTCATTTCTTACCACACTCATTCCACAACATTCACACATTTGAACCAAACTTGTAAAACGAACTGTGGAGGCTTGTATTCTACTTTTAAGCTTATTCTTTGATTCTAAGCTTATTTTTGAATTCTAATGACATGGAGACGATTATATGCGTTAAGGTTGTTGTAAAAGTGAACCAAATGTCATTTCTAACCACACTCATTCCACAACATTCACAAATTTGAATCAAACTTGTAAATTGAACTGTGCATGCTTGTATTCTACTTTTAAGCTTATTTTTTTGTTTCTAAGCTTATTTTTGAGTTCTAATGACATGGAGACGATTATATGTGGTACGGTTGTCATAAAAGTAAACCAAATGTCATTTTTAACCACACTCATTCCACAACATTCACACATTTGAATCAAACTTGTAAAACGAACTGTGCATGCTTGTATTCTACTTTTAAGCTTATTTTTTGTTTCTAAGCTTATTTTTGAGTTCTAATGACATGGAGACGATTATATGTGGTACGGTTGTCATAAAAGTAAACCAAATGTCATTTTTAACCACACTCATTCCACAACATTCACACATTTGAATCAAACTTGTAAAACGAACAGTGCAGGCTTGTATTCTACTTTTAAGCTTATTCTTTGATTCTAAGCTTATTTTTTAATTCTAATGACATGCAGACGATTATATGCGTTAGGGTTGTTGTAAAAGTGAACCAAATGTCATTTCTAACCACACTCATTCCACAACATTCACAAATTTGAATCAAACTTGTAAAACGAACTGTGCATGCTTGTATTCTACTTTTAAGCTTATTTTTTTGTTTCTAAGCATATTTTTGAGTTCTAATGACATGGAGAGATTATACGTGTTAGGGTTGTCATAAAAGTGAACCAAATGTCATTTTTAACCACACTCATTCCACAACATTCACACATTTGAATCAAACTTGTAAAACGAACTGTGCAGGCTTGTATTCTACTTTTAAGCTTATTCTTTGATTCTAAGCTTATTTTAGAATTCAAATGACATGAGACGATTATATGTGTTAGTGTTGTCATAAAAGTAAACCAAATGTGATTTCTTACCACACTCATTCCACAACATTCACACATTTGAATCAAACTTGTAAAACGAACTGTGCAGGCTAGTATTCTACTTTTAAGCTTTTTCTTTGATTCTAACTTTATTTTTTAATTCTAATGACATGCAGGCGATTATATGCGTTACGGTTATTGTAAAAGTGAACCAAATGTCACTTCTAACCACACTCATTCCACAACATTCACTAATTTGAATTGAACTTGTAAAACGAACTGTGCATGGTTGTATTCTACTTTTAAACTTATTTTTTGTTTTTAAGCTTATTTTTGAATTCTAATGACATGGAGACGATTATATGTGTTAGGGTTGTCATAAAAGTAAACCAAATGTCATTTCTGACCACACTCTTTCCACAACATTCACACATTTTAATCAAACTTGTAAAACAAACTGTGCATGCTAGTATTCTACTTTTAAGCTTATTCTTTGATTCTAAGCTTATTTTTGAATTCGAATGACATGGAGACGATTATATGTGTTTGGTTGTCATAAAAGTAAACCAAATGTCATTTTTAACCACACTCATTCCACAACATTCACACATTTGAATCAAACTTGTAAAATGAACTGTGCATGCTAGTATTCTGCTTTTAGGCTTATTCTTTGATTCTAACTTTATTTTTTCATTCTAATGACATGGAGACGATTATATGCGTTAAGGTTGTTGTAAAAGTGAACCAAATGTCATTTCTTACCACACTCATTCCACAACATTCACACATTTGAATCAAACTCGTAAAACGAACTGTGTATGCTAGTATTCTACTTTTAAGCTTATTCTTTGATTCTAAGCTTATTTTTGAATTCAAATGACATGGAGACGATTATATGTGTTAGTGTTGTCATAAAAGTAAACGAAATGTAATTTCTAACCACACTCATTCCACAACATTCACAAATTTGAATCAAACTTGTAAAACGAACTGTGCATGCTTGTATTCTACTTTTAAGCTTATTCTTTGATTCTAAGCTTATTTTTGAATTCTAATGACATGGAGACGATTATATGTGTTAGGGTTGACATAAAAGTAAACCAAATGTCATTTCTTACCACACTCATTCCACAACATTCACACATTTGAATCAAACTTGTAAAACGAACTGTGCATGCTAGTATTCTACTTTTAAGCTTATTCTTTGATTCTAACTTTATTTTTTCATTCTAATGACATGGAGACGATTATATGCGTTAAGGTTGTTGTAAAAGTGAACCAAATGTCATTTCTAACCACACTCATTCCACAACATTCACTCATTTGAATCAAACTCGTAAAACGAACTGTGCATGCTAGTATTCTACTTTTAAGCTTATTCTTTGATTCTAAATTTATTTTTGAATTCAAATGACATGGAGACGATTACATGTGTTAGGGTTGTCATAAAAGTAAACCAAATGTGATTTCTTACCACACTCATTCCACAACATTCACACATTTGAATCAAACTTGTAAAACAAACTGTGCATGCTAGTATTCTACTTTTAAGCTTATTCTTTGATTCTAAGCTTATTTTTGAACTCGAATGACATGGAGAAGATTATATGTGTTAGGGTTGTCATAAGAGTAAACCAAATGTCATTTTTAACCACACTCATTCCACAACATTCACACATTTGAATCAAACTTGTAAAACGAACAGTGCAGGCTTGTATTCTACTTTGAAGCTTATTCTTTGATTCTAAGCTTATTTTTGAATTCTAATGACATGGAGACGATTATATGCGTTAAGGTTGTTGTAAAAGTGAACCAAATGTGATTTCTAACCACACTCATTCCACAACATTCACAAATTTGAATCAAACTTGTAAAACGAACTGTGCATGCTTGTATTCTACTTTTAAGCTTATTTTTTGTTTCTAAGCTTATTTTTGAGTTCTAATGACATGGAGACGATAATATGTGTTAGGGTTGTCATAAAAGTAAACCAAATGTCATTTCTTACCACATTCATTCCACAACATTCATACATTTGAATCAAACTTGTAAAACGAACTGTGCAGGCTTATATTTTACTTTTAAGCTTATTTTTTGTTTCTAAGCTTATTTTTAAATTCTAATGACATGGAGACGATTATATATGTTAGGATTGTTATAAAAGTAAACCAAATGTCATTTCTTACCACACGCATTCCACAACATTCATACATTTGAATCAAACTTGTAAAACAAACTGTGCATGCTTGTATTCTACTTTTAAGCTTATTCTTTGATTCTAACTTTATTTTTTCATTCTAATGACATGGAGACGATTATATGCGTTAAGGTTGTTGTAAAAGTGATCCAAATGTCATTTCTAACCACACTCATTCCACAACATTCACTCATTTGAATCAAACTCGTAAAACGAACTGTGCATGCTAGTATTCTACTTTTAAGCTTATTATTTGATTCTAAGCTTATTTTTGAATTCAAATGACATGGAGACGATTATATGTGTTAGGGTTGTTGTAAAAGTGAACCAAATGTCATTTCTAACCACACTCATTCCACAACATTCACAAATTTGAATCAAACTTGTAAAACGAACTGTGCATGCTTGTATTCTACTTTTAAGCTTATTTTTTTGTTTCTAAGCTTATTTTTGAGTTCTAATGACATGGAGACGATTATATGTGGTACGGTTGTCATAAAAGTAAACCAAATGTCATTTTTAACCACACTCATTCCACAACATTCACACATTTGAATCAAACTTGTAAAACGAACAGTGCAGGCTTGTATTCTACTTTTAAGCTTATTCTTTGATTCTAAGCTTATTTTTGAATTCTAATGACATGGAGACGATTATATGCGTTAGGGTTGTTGTAAAAGTGAACCAAATGTCATTTCTAACCACACTCATTCCACAACATTCACAAATTTGAATCAAACTTGTAAAACGAACTGTGCATGCTTGTATTCTACTTTTAAGCTTATTTTTTTGTTTCTAAGCATATTTTTGAGTTCTAATGACATGGAGAGATTATACGTGTTAGGGTTGTCATAAAAGTGAACCAAATGTCATTTTTAACCACACTCATTCCACAACATTCACACATTTGAATCAAACTTGTAAAACGAACTGTGCAGGCTTGTATTCTACTTTTAAGCTTATTCTTTGATTCTAAGCTTATTTTTGAATTCTAATGACATGGAGACGATTATATGTGTTAGGGTTGTCATAAAAGTAAACCAAATGTGATTTCTTACCACACTCATTCCACAACATTCACACATTTGAATCAAACTTGTAAAACGAACTGTGCAGGCTAGTATTCTACTTTTAAGCTTTTTCTTTGATTCTAACTTTATTTTTTCATTCTAATGACATGCAGGCGATTATATGCGTTACGGTTATTGTAAACGTGAACCAAATGTGATTTCTAACCACACTCATTCCACAACATTCACAAATTTGAATCAAACTTGTAAAACGAACTGTGCATGCTTGTATTCTACTTTTAAGCTTATTTTTTGTTTCTAAGCTTATTTTTGAGTTCTAATGACATGGAGACGATAATATGTGTTAGGGTTGTCATAAAAGTAAACCAAATGTCATTTCTTACCACATTCATTCCACAACATTCACACATTTGAATCAAACTTGTAAAACGAACTGTGCAGGCTTATACTTTACTTTTAAGCTTATTTTTTGTTTCTAAGCTTATTTTTAAATTCTAATGACATGGAGACGATTATATATGTTAGGATTGTTATAAAAGTAAACCAAATGTCATTTCTTACCACACGCATTCCACAACATTCATACATTTGAATCAAACTTGTAAAACAAACTGTGCATGCTTGTATTCTACTTTTAAGCTTATTCTTTGATTCTAACTTTATTTTTTCATTCTAATGACATGGAGACGATTATATGTGTTAGGGTTGTCATAAAAGTAAACCAAATATCATTTTTAACCACACTCATTCCACAACATTCACACATTTGAATCAAACTTGTAAAACGAACTGTGCAGGCTTGTATTCTACTTTTAAGCTTATTCTTTGATTCTAAGCTTATTTTAGAATTCAAATGACATGAGACGATTATATGTGTTAGTGTTGTCATAAAAGTAAACCAAATGTGATTTCTTACCACACTCATTCCACAACATTCACACATTTGAATCAAACTTGTAAAACGAACTGTGCAGGCTAGTATTCTACTTTTAAGCTTTTTCTTTGATTCTAACTTTATTTTTTAATTCTAATGACATGCAGGCGATTATATGCGTTACGGTTATTGTAAAAGTGAACCAAATGTCATTTCTAACCACACTCATTCCACAACATTCACTAATTTGAATTGAACTTGTAAAACGAACTGTGCATGGTTGTATTCTACTTTTAAACTTATTTTTTGTTTTTAAGCTTATTTTTGAATTCTAATGACATGGAGACGATTATATGTGTTAGGGTTGTCATAAAAGTAAACCAAATGTCATTTCTGACCACACTCTTTCCACAACATTCACACATTTTAATCAAACTTGTAAAACAAACTGTGCATGCTTGTATTCTACTTTTAAGCTTTTTTTTTGTTTGTAAGCTTTTTTTTGAATTCTAATGACATGGAGACGATTATATGTGTTAGGGTTGTCATAACAGTAAACCAAATGTGATTTCTTACCACACTCATTCCACAACATTCACACATTTGAATCAAACTTGTAAAACAAACTGTGCATGCTAGTATTCTACTTTTAAGCTTATTCTTTGATTCTAAGCTTATTTTTGAATTCGAATGACATGGAGACGATTATATGTGTTTGGTTGTCATAAAAGTAAACCAAATGTCATTTTTAACCACACTCATTCCACAACATTCACACATTTGAATCAAACTTGTAAAATGAACTGTGCATGCTAGTATTCTGCTTTTAGGCTTATTCTTTGATTCTAACTTTATTTTTTCATTCTAATGACATGGAGACGATTATATGCGTTAAGGTTGTTGTAAAAGTGAACCAAATGTCATTTCTTACCACACTCATTCCACAACATTCACACATTTGAATCAAACTCGTAAAACGAACTGTGCATGCTAGTATTCTACTTTTAAGCTTATTCTTTGATTCTAAGCTTATTTTTGAATTCAAATGACATGGAGACGATTATATGTGTTAGTGTTGTCATAAAAGTAAACGAAATGTAATTTCTAACCACACTCATTCCACAACATTCACAAATTTGAATCAAACTTGTAAAACGAACTGTGCATGCTTGTATTCTACTTTTAAGCTTATTCTTTGATTCTAAGCTTATTTTTGAATTCTAATGACATGGAGACGATTATATGTGTTAGGGTTGACATAAAAGTAAACCAAATGTCATTTCTTACCACACTCATTCCACAACATTCACACATTTGAATCAAACTTGTAAAACGAACTGTGCATGCTAGTATTCTACTTTTAAGCTTATTCTTTGATTCTAACTTTATTTTTTCATTCTAATGACATGGAGACGATTATATGCGTTAAGGTTGTTGTAAAAGTGAACCAAATGTCATTTCTAACCACACTCATTCCACAACATTCACTCATTTGAATCAAACTCGTAAAACGAACTGTGCATGCTAGTATTCTACTTTTAAGCTTATTCTTTGATTCTAAACTTATTTTTGAATTCAAATGACATGGAGACGATTACATGTGTTAGGGTTGTCATAAAAGTAAACCAAATGTGATTTCTTACCACACTCATTCCACAACATTCACACATTTGAATCAAACTTGTAAAACAAACTGTGCATGCTAGTATTCTACTTTTAAGCTTATTCTTTGATTATAAGCTTATTTTTGAACTCGAATGACATGGAGAAGATTATATGTGTTAGGGTTGTCATAAGAGTAAACCAAATGTCATTTTTAACCACACTCATTCCACAACATTCACACATTTGAATCAAACTTGTAAAACGAACAGTGCAGGCTTGTATTCTACTTTGAAGCTTATTCTTTGATTCTAAGCTTATTTTTGAATTCTAATGTCATGGAGACGATTATATGCGTTAAGGTTGTTGTAAAAGTGAACCAAATGTGATTTCTAACCACACTCATTCCACAACATTCACAAATTTGAATCAAACTTGTAAAACGAACTGTGCATGCTTGTATTCTACTTTTAAGCTTATTTTTTGTTTCTAAGCTTATTTTTGAGTTCTAATGACATGGAGACGATAATATGTGTTAGGGTTGTCATAAAAGTAAACCAAATGTCATTTCTTACCACATTCATTCCACAACATTCATACATTTGAATCAAACTTGTAAAACGAACTGTGCAGGCTTATATTTTACTTTTAAGCTTATTTTTTGTTTCTAAGCTTATTTTTAAATTCTAATGACATGGAGACGATTATATATGTTAGGATTGTTATAAAAGTAAACCAAATGTCATTTCTTACCACACGCATTCCACAACATTCATACATTTGAATCAAACTTGTAAAACAAACTGTGCATGCTTGTATTCTACTTTTAAGCTTATTCTTTGATTCTAACTTTATTTTTTCATTCTAATGACATGGAGACGATTATATGCGTTAAGGTTGTTGTAAAAGTGATCCAAATGTCATTTCTAACCACACTCATTCCACAACATTCACTCATTTGAATCAAACTCGTAAAACGAACTTTGCATGCTAGTATTCTACTTTTAAGCTTATTATTTGATTCTAAGCTTATTTTTGAATTCAAATGACATGGAGACGATTATATTTGTTAGGGTTGTTGTAAAAGTGAACCAAATGTCATTTCTAACCACACTCATTCCACAACATTCACAAATTTGAATCAAACTTGTAAAACGAACTGTGCATGCTTGTATTCTACTTTTAAGCTTATTTTTTTGTTTCTAAGCTTATTTTTGAGTTCTAATGACATGGAGACGATTATATGTGGTACGGTTGTCATAAAAGTAAACCAAATGTCATTTTTAACCACACTCATTCCACAACATTCACACATTTGAATCAAACTTGTAAAACGAACAGTGCAGGCTTGTATTCTACTTTTAAGCTTATTCTTTGATTCTAAGCTTATTTTTGAATTCTAATGACATGGAGACGATTATATGCGTTAGGGTTGTTGTAAAAGTGAACCAAATGTCATTTCTAACCACACTCATTCCACAACATTCACAAATTTGAATCAAACTTGTAAAACGAACTGTGCATGCTTGTATTCTACTTTTAAGCTTATTTTTTTGTTTCTAAGCATATTTTTGAGTTCTAATGACATGGAGAGATTATACGTGTTAGGGTTGTCATAAAAGTGAACCAAATGTCATTTTTAACCACACTCATTCCACAACATTCACACATTTGAATCAAACTTGTAAAACGAACTGTGCAGGCTTGTATTCTACTTTTAAGCTTATTCTTTGATTCTAAGCTTATTTTAGAATTCAAATGACATGGAGACGATTATATGTGTTAGGGTTGTCATAAAAGTAAACCAAATGTGATTTCTTACCACACTCATTCCACAACATTCACACATTTGAATCAAACTTGTAAAACGAACTGTGCAGGCTAGTATTCTACTTTTAAGCTTTTTCTTTGATTCTAACTTTATTTTTTCATTCTAATGACATGCAGGCGATTATATGCGTTACGGTTATTGTAAACGTGAACCAAATGTGATTTCTAACCACACTCATTCCACAACATTCACAAATTTGAATCAAACTTGTAAAACGAACTGTGCATGCTTGTATTCTACTTTTAAGCTTATTTTTTGTTTCTAAGCTTATTTTTGAGTTCTAATGACATGGAGACGATAATATGTGTTAGGGTTGTCATAAAAGTAAACCAAATGTCATTTCTTACCACATTCATTCCACAACATTCACACATTTGAATCAAACTTGTAAAACGAACTGTGCAGGCTTATATTTTACTTTTAAGCTTATTTTTTGTTTCTAAGCTTATTTTTAAATTCTAATGACATGGAGACGATTATATATGTTAGGATTGTTATAAAAGTAAACCAAATGTTATTTCTTACCACACGCATTCCACAACATTCATACATTTGAATCAAACTTGTAAAACAAACTGTGCATGCTTGTATTCTACTTTTAAGCTTATTCTTTGATTCTAACTTTATTTTTTCATTCTAATGACATGGAGACGATTATATGTGTTAGGGTTGTCATAAAAGTAAACCAAATATCATTTTTAACCACACTCATTCCACAACATTCACACATTTGAATCAAACTTGTAAAACGAACAGTGCAGGCTTGTATTATACTTTTAAACTTATTCTTTGATTCTAAGCTTATTTTTGAATTCTAATGACATGGAGACGATTATATGCGTTAAGGTTGTTGTAAAAGTGAACCAAATGTCATTTCTAACCACACTCATTCCACAACATTCACACATTTGAATCAAACTTGTAAAACGAACTGTGCAGGCTTGTATTCTACTTTTAAGCTTATTCTTTGATTCTAAGCTTATTTTTGAATTCTAATGACATGGAGACGATTATATGCGTTAAGGCTGTTGTAAAAGTGAACCAAATGTCATTTCTAACCACACTCATTCCACAACATTCACACATTTGAATCAAACTTGTAAAACGAACTGTGCATGCTTGTATTCTACTTTTAAGTTTATTCTTTGATTCTAACTTTATTTTTTAATTCTAATGACATGGAGACGATTATATGTGTTAGAGTTGTCTTAAAAGTAAACCAAATGTCATTTCTTACCACACTCATCCCACAACATTCACACATTTGAATCAAACTTGTAAAACAAACTATGCATGCTTGTATTCTACTTTTAAGCTTATTTTTTGTTTCTAAGCTTATTTTTGAATTCTAATGACATGGCGACGATTATATATGTTAGGGTTGTCAGAAAAGTAAACCAAATGTGATTTCTTACCACACTCATTCCACAACATTCATCACACATTTGAATCAAACTTGTAAAACGAACTGTGCATGCTTGTATTCTACTTTTAAGCTTATTCTTTGATTCTAACTTTATTTTTTCATTCTAATGACATGGAAACGATTATATGCGTTAAGGTTGTTGTAAAAGTGAACCAAATGTCATTTCTAACCACATTCATTCCACAACATTCACTCATTTGAATCAAACTCGTAAAACGAACTGTGCATGCTAGTATTCTACTTTTAAGCTTATTCTTTGATTCTAAGCTTATTTTTGAATTCAAATGACATGGAGACGATTATATGTGTTTGGGTTGACATAAAAGTAAACCAAATGTCATTTCTTACCACACTCATTCCACAACATTCACACATTTGAATCAAACTTGTAAAACGAACTGTGCATGCTAGTATTCTACTTTTAAGCTTATTCTTTGATTCTAACTTTATTTTTTCATTCTAATGACATGGAGACGATTATATGCGTTAAGGTTGTTGTAAAAGTGAACCAAATGTCATTTCTAACCACACTCATTCCACAACATTCACTCATTTGAATCAAACTCGTAAAACGAACTGTGCATGCTAGTATTCTACTTTTAAGCTTTTTCTTTGATTCTAAGCTTATTTTTGAATTCAAATGACATGGAGACGATTATATGTGTTAGGGTTGTCATAAAAGTAAACCAAATGTGATTTCTTACCACACTCATTCCACAACATTCACACATTTGAATCAAACTTGTAAAACAACCTGTGCATGCTAGTATTCTACTTTTAAGCTTATTCTTTGATTCTAAGCTTATTTTTGAATTCGAATGACATGGAGACGATTATATGTGTTAGGGTTGTCATAAAAGTAAACCAAATATCATTTTTAACCACACTCATTCCACAACATTCACACATTTGAATCAAACTTGTAAAACGAACAGTGCAGGCTTGTATTATACTTTTAAACTTATTCTTTGATTCTAAGCTTATTTTTGAATTCTAATGACATGGAGACGATTATATGCGTTAAGGTTGTTGTAAAAGTGAACCAAATGTCATTTCTAACCACACTCATTCCTCAACATTCACAAATTTGAATCAAACTTATAAAACAAACTGTGTATGCTAGTTTTCTACTTTTAAGCTTATTTTTTGATTCTAAGCTTATTTTTGAATTCTAATGACATGGAGACGATTATATGCGTTAAGGTTGTTGTAAAAGTGAACCAAATGTCATTTCTAACCACACTCATTCCACAACATTCACACATTTGAATCAAACTTGTAAAACGAACAGTGCAGGCTTGTATTCTACTTTTAAGCTTATTCTTTGATTCTAAGCTTATTTTTGAATTCTAATGACATGGAGACGATTATATGCGTTAAGGTTGTTGTAAAAGTGAACCAAATGTCATTTCTAACCACACTCATTCCACAACATTCACACATTTGAATCAAACTTGTAAAACGAACAGTGCAGGCTTGTATTCTACTTTTAAGCTTATTCTTTGATTCTAAGCTTATTTTTGAATTCTAATGACATGGAGACGATTATATGCGTTAGGGTTGTTGTAAAAGTGAACCAAATGTCATTTCTAACCACACTCATTCCACAACATTCACAAATTTGAATCAAACTTGTAAAACGAACTGTGCATGCTTGTATTCTACTTTTAAGCTTATTTTTTTGTTTCTAAGCATATTTTTGAGTTCTAATGACATGGAGAGATTATACGTGTTAGGGTTGTCATAAAAGTGAACCAAATGTCATTTTTAACCACACTCATTCCACAACATTCACACATTTGAATCAAACTTGTAAAACGAACTGTGCAGGCTTGTATTCTACTTTTAAGCTTATTCTTTGATTCTAAGCTTATTTTAGAATTCAAATGACATGGAGACGATAGTATTCTACTTTTAAGCTTTTTCTTTGATTCTAACTTTATTTTTTCATTCTAATGACATGCAGGCGATTATATGCGTTACGGTTATTGTAAACGTGAACCAAATGTGATTTCTAACCACACTCATTCCACAACATTCACAAATTTGAATCAAACTTGTAAAACGAACTGTGCATGCTTGTATTCTACTTTTAAGCTTATTTTTTGTTTCTAAGCTTATTTTTGAGTTCTAATGACATGGAGACGATAATATGTGTTAGGGTGGTCATAAAAGTAAACCAAATGTCATTTCTTACCACATTCATTCCACAACATTCACACATTTGAATCAAACTTGTAAAACGAACTGTGCAGGCTTATACTTTACTTTTAAGCTTATTTTTTGTTTCTAAGCTTATTTTTAAATTCTAATGACATGGAGACGATTATATATGTTAGGATTGTTATAAAAGTAAACCAAATGTCATTTCTTACCACACGCATTCCACAACATTCATACATTTGAATCAAACTTGTAAAACAAACTGTGCATGCTTGTATTCTACTTTTAAGCTTATTCTTTGATTCTAACTTTATTTTTTCATTCTAATGACATGGAGACGATTATATGTGTTAGGGTTGTCATAAAAGTAAACCAAATATCATTTTTAACCACACTCATTCCACAACATTCACACATTTGAATCAAACTTGTAAAACGAACTGTGCAGGCTTGTATTCTACTTTTAAGCTTATTCTTTGATTCTAAGCTTATTTTAGAATTCAAATGACATGAGACGATTATATGTGTTAGTGTTGTCATAAAAGTAAACCAAATGTGATTTCTTACCACACTCATTCCACAACATTCACACATTTGAATCAAACTTGTAAAACGAACTGTGCAGGCTAGTATTCTACTTTTAAGCTTTTTCTTTGATTCTAACTTTATTTTTTAATTCTAATGACATGCAGGCGATTATATGCGTTACGGTTATTGTAAAAGTGAACCAAATGTCATTTCTAACCACACTCATTCCACAACATTCACTAATTTGAATTGAACTTGTAAAACGAACTGTGCATGGTTGTATTCTACTTTTAAACTTATTTTTTGTTTTTAAGCTTATTTTTGAATTCTAATGACATGGAGACGATTATATGTGTTAGGGTTGTCATAAAAGTAAACCAAATGTCATTTCTGACCACACTCTTTCCACAACATTCACACATTTTAATCAAACTTGTAAAACAAACTGTGCATGCTTGTATTCTACTTTTAAGCTTTTTTTTTGTTTGTAAGCTTTTTTTTGAATTCTAATGACATGGAGACGATTATATGTGTTAGGGTTGTCATAACAGTAAACCAAATGTGATTTCTTACCACACTCATTCCACAACATTCACACATTTGAATCAAACTTGTAAAACAAACTGTGCATGCTAGTATTCTACTTTTAAGCTTATTCTTTGATTCTAAGCTTATTTTTGAATTCGAATGACATGGA
Source organism: Spergularia bocconei (assembly GCA_963457585.1). NCBI lineage: Eukaryota > Viridiplantae > Streptophyta > Magnoliopsida > Caryophyllales > Caryophyllaceae > Spergularia > Spergularia bocconei. Next base: position 7,078,709 of record OY734959.1, read on the forward strand.
GACGATTATATGTGTTTGGTTGTCATAAAAGTAAACCAAATGTCATTTTTAACCACACTCATTCCACAACATTCACACATTTGAATCAAACTTGTAAAATGAACTGTGCATGCTAGTATTCTGCTTTTAGGCTTATTCTTTGATTCTAACTTTATTTTTTCATTCTAATGACATGGAGACGATTATATGCGTTAAGGTTGTTGTAAAAGTGAACCAAATGTCATTTCTTACCACACTCATTCCACAACATTCACACATTTGAATCAAACTCGTAAAACGAACTGTGCATGCTAGTATTCTACTTTTAAGCTTATTCTTTGATTCTAAGCTTATTTTTGAATTCAAATGACATGGAGACGATTATATGTGTTAGTGTTGTCATAAAAGTAAACGAAATGTAATTTCTAACCACACTCATTCCACAACATTCACAAATTTGAATCAAACTTGTAAAACGAACTGTGCATGCTTGTATTCTACTTTTAAGCTTATTCTTTGATTCTAAGCTTATTTTTGAATTCTAATGACATGGAGACGATTATATGTGTTAGGGTTGACATAAAAGTAAACCAAATGTCATTTCTTACCACACTCATTCCACAACATTCACACATTTGAATCAAACTTGTAAAACGAACTGTGCATGCTAGTATTCTACTTTTAAGCTTATTCTTTGATTCTAACTTTATTTTTTCATTCTAATGACATGGAGACGATTATATGCGTTAAGGTTGTTGTAAAAGTGAACCAAATGTCATTTCTAACCACACTCATTCCACAACATTCACTCATTTGAATCAAACTCGTAAAACGAACTGTGCATGCTAGTATTCTACTTTTAAGCTTATTCTTTGATTCTAAACTTATTTTTGAATTCAAATGACATGGACACGATTACATGTGTTAGGGTTGTCATAAAAGTAAACCAAATGTGATTTCTTACCACACTCATTCCACAACATTCACACATTTGAATCAAACTTGTAAAACAAACTGTGCATGCTAGTATTCTACTTTTAAGCTTATTCTTTGATTCTAAGCTTATTTTTGAACTCGAATGACATGGAGAAGATTATATGTGTTAGGGTTGTCATAAGAGTAAACCAAATGTCATTTTTAACCACACTCATTCCACAACATTCACACATTTGAATCAAACTTGTAAAACGAACAGTGCAGGCTTGTATTCTACTTTGAAGCTTATTCTTTGATTCTAAGCTTATTTTTGAATTCTAATGACATGGAGACGATTATATGCGTTAAGGTTGTTGTAAAAGTGAACCAAATGTGATTTCTAACCACACTCATTCCACAACATTCACAAATTTGAATCAAACTTGTAAAACGAACTGTGCATGCTTGTATTCTACTTTTAAGCTTATTTTTTGTTTCTAAGCTTATTTTTGAGTTCTAATGACATGGAGACGATAATATGTGTTAGGGTTGTCATAAAAGTAAACCAAATGTCATTTCTTACCACATTCATTCCACAACATTCATACATTTGAATCAAACTTGTAAAACGAACTGTGCAGGCTTATATTTTACTTTTAAGCTTATTTTTTGTTTCTAAGCTTATTTTTAAATTCTAATGACATGGAGACGATTATATATGTTAGGATTGTTATAAAAGTAAACCAAATGTCATTTCTTACCACACGCATTCCACAACATTCATACATTTGAATCAAACTTGTAAAACAAACTGTGCATGCTTGTATTCTACTTTTAAGCTTATTCTTTGATTCTAACTTTATTTTTTCATTCTAATGACATGGAGACGATTATATGCGTTAAGGTTGTTGTAAAAGTGATCCAAATGTCATTTCTAACCACACTCATTCCACAACATTCACTCATTTGAATCAAACTCGTAAAACGAACTTTGCATGCTAGTATTCTACTTTTAAGCTTATTATTTGATTCTAAGCTTATTTTTGAATTCAAATGACATGGAGACGATTATATTTGTTAGGGTTGTTGTAAAAGTGAACCAAATGTCATTTCTAACCACACTCATTCCACAACATTCACAAATTTGAATCAAACTTGTAAAACGAACTGTGCATGCTTGTATTCTACTTTTAAGCTTATTTTTTTGTTTCTAAGCTTATTTTTGAGTTCTAATGACATGGAGACGATTATATGTGGTACGGTTGTCATAAAAGTAAACCAAATGTCATTTTTAACCACACTCATTCCACAACATTCACACATTTGAATCAAACTTGTAAAACGAACAGTGCAGGCTTGTATTCTACTTTTAAGCTTATTCTTTGATTCTAAGCTTATTTTTGAATTCTAATGACATGGAGACGATTATATGCGTTAGGGTTGTTGTAAAAGTGAACCAAATGTCATTTCTAACCACACTCATTCCACAACATTCACAAATTTGAATCAAACTTGTAAAACGAACTGTGCATGCTTGTATTCTACTTTTAAGCTTATTTTTTTGTTTCTAAGCATATTTTTGAGTTCTAATGACATGGAGAGATTATACGTGTTAGGGTTGTCATAAAAGTGAACCAAATGTCATTTTTAACCACACTCATTCCACAACATTCACACATTTGAATCAAACTTGTAAAACGAACTGTGCAGGCTTGTATTCTACTTTTAAGCTTATTCTTTGATTCTAAGCTTATTTTAGAATTCAAATGACATGGAGACGATTATATGTGTTAGGGTTGTCATAAAAGTAAACCAAATGTGATTTCTTACCACACTCATTCCACAACATTCACACATTTGAATCAAACTTGTAAAACGAACTGTGCAGGCTAGTATTCTACTTTTAAGCTTTTTCTTTGATTCTAACTTTATTTTTTCATTCTAATGACATGCAGGCGATTATATGCGTTACGGTTATTGTAAACGTGAACCAAATGTGATTTCTAACCACACTCATTCCACAACATTCACAAATTTGAATCAAACTTGTAAAACGAACTGTGCATGCTTGTATTCTACTTTTAAGCTTATTTTTTGTTTCTAAGCTTATTTTTGAGTTCTAATGACATGGAGACGATAATATGTGTTAGGGTTGTCATAAAAGTAAACCAAATGTCATTTCTTACCACATTCATTCCACAACATTCACACATTTGAATCAAACTTGTAAAACGAACTGTGCAGGCTTATATTTTACTTTTAAGCTTATTTTTTGTTTCTAAGCTTATTTTTAAATTCTAATGACATGGAGACGATTATATATGTTAGGATTGTTATAAAAGTAAACCAAATGTTATTTCTTACCACACGCATTCCACAACATTCATACATTTGAATCAAACTTGTAAAACAAACTGTGCATGCTTGTATTCTACTTTTAAGCTTATTCTTTGATTCTAACTTTATTTTTTCATTCTAATGACATGGAGACGATTATATGTGTTAGGGTTGTCATAAAAGTAAACCAAATATCATTTTTAACCACACTCATTCCACAACATTCACACATTTGAATCAAACTTGTAAAACGAACAGTGCAGGCTTGTATTATACTTTTAAACTTATTCTTTGATTCTAAGCTTATTTTTGAATTCTAATGACATGGAGACGATTATATGCGTTAAGGTTGTTGTAAAAGTGAACCAAATGTCATTTCTAACCACACTCATTCCACAACATTCACACATTTGAATCAAACTTGTAAAACGAACTGTGCAGGCTTGTATTCTACTTTTAAGCTTATTCTTTGATTCTAAGCTTATTTTTGAATTCTAATGACATGGAGACGATTATATGCGTTAAGGCTGTTGTAAAAGTGAACCAAATGTCATTTCTAACCACACTCATTCCACAACATTCACACATTTGAATCAAACTTGTAAAACGAACTGTGCATGCTTGTATTCTACTTTTAAGCTTATTCTTTGATTCTAACTTTATTTTTTAATTCTAATGACATGGAGACGATTATATGTGTTAGAGTTGTCTTAAAAGTAAACCAAATGTCATTTCTTACCACACTCATCCCACAACATTCACACATTTGAATCAAACTTGTAAAACAAACTATGCATGCTTGTATTCTACTTTTAAGCTTATTTTTTGTTTCTAAGCTTATTTTTGAATTCTAATGACATGGCGACGATTATATATGTTAGGGTTGTCAGAAAAGTAAACCAAATGTGATTTCTTACCACACTCATTCCACAACATTCATCACACATTTGAATCAAACTTGTAAAACGAACTGTGCATGCTTGTATTCTACTTTTAAGCTTATTCTTTGATTCTAACTTTATTTTTTCATTCTAATGACATGGAAACGATTATATGCGTTAAGGTTGTTGTAAAAGTGAACCAAATGTCATTTCTAACCACATTCATTCCACAACATTCACTCATTTGAATCAAACTCGTAAAACGAACTGTGCATGCTAGTATTCTACTTTTAAGCTTATTCTTTGATTCTAAGCTTATTTTTGAATTCAAATGACATGGAGACGATTATATGTGTTTGGGTTGACATAAAAGTAAACCAAATGTCATTTCTTACCACACTCATTCCACAACATTCACACATTTGAATCAAACTTGTAAAACGAACTGTGCATGCTAGTATTCTACTTTTAAGCTTATTCTTTGATTCTAACTTTATTTTTTCATTCTAATGACATGGAGACGATTATATGCGTTAAGGTTGTTGTAAAAGTGAACCAAATGTCATTTCTAACCACACTCATTCCACAACATTCACTCATTTGAATCAAACTCGTAAAACGAACTGTGCATGCTAGTATTCTACTTTTAAGCTTATTCTTTGATTCTAAGCTTATTTTTGAATTCAAATGACATGGAGACGATTATATGTGTTAGGGTTGTCATAAAAGTAAACCAAATGTGATTTCTTACCACACTCATTCCACAACATTCACACATTTGAATCAAACTTGTAAAACAACCTGTGCATGCTAGTATTCTACTTTTAAGCTTATTCTTTGATTCTAAGCTTATTTTTGAATTCGAATGACATGGAGACGATTATATGTGTTAGGGTTGTCATAAAAGTAAACCAAATATCATTTTTAACCACACTCATTCCACAACATTCACACATTTGAATCAAACTTGTAAAACGAACAGTGCAGGCTTGTATTATACTTTTAAACTTATTCTTTGATTCTAAGCTTATTTTTGAATTCTAATGACATGGAGACGATTATATGCGTTAAGGTTGTTGTAAAAGTGAACCAAATGTCATTTCTAACCACACTCATTCCTCAACATTCACAAATTTGAATCAAACTTATAAAACAAACTGTGTATGCTAGTTTTCTACTTTTAAGCTTATTTTTTGATTCTAAGCTTATTTTTGAATTCTAATGACATGGAGACGATTATATGCGTTAAGGTTGTTGTAAAAGTGAACCAAATGTCATTTCTAACCACACTCATTCCACAACATTCACACATTTGAATCAAACTTGTAAAACGAACAGTGCAGGCTTGTATTCTACTTTTAAGCTTATTCTTTGATTCTAAGCTTATTTTTGAATTCTAATGACATGGAGACGATTATATGCGTTAAGGTTGTTGTAAAAGTGAACCAAATGTCATTTCTAACCACACTCATTCCACAACATTCACTCATTTGAATCAAACTCTTAAAACGAACTGTGCATGCTAGTATTCTACTTTTAAACTTATTCTTTGATTCTAAGCTTATTTTTGAATTCAAATGACATGGAGACGATTATATGTGTTAGGGTTGTCATAAAAGTAAACCAAATGTGATTTCTTACCACACTCATTCCACAACATTCACACATTTGAATCAAACTTGTAAAACGAACTGTGCATGCTTGTATTCTACTTTTAAGCTTATTCTTTGATTCTAACTTTATTTTTTAATTCTAATGACATGGAGACGATTATATGTGTTAGGGTTGTCATAAAAGTAAACCAAATGTGATTTCTTACCACACTCATTCCACAACATTCACACATTTGAATCAAACTTGTAAAACAAACTGTGCATGCTAGTATTCTACTTTTAAGCTTATTCTTTGATTCTAAGCTTATTTTTGAATTCGAATGACATGGAGACGATTATATGTGTTAGGGTTGTCATAAAAGTAAACCAAATGTCATTTTTAACCACACTCATTCCACAACATTCACACATTTGAATCAAACTTGTAAAACGAACAGTGCAGGCTTGTATTCTACTTTTAAGCTTATTCTTTGATTCTAAGCTTATTTTTGAATTCTAATGACATGGAGACGATTATATGCGTTAAGATTGTTGTAAAAGTGAACCAAATGTCATTTCTAACCACACTCATTCCACAACATTCACAAATTTGAATGAAACTTGTAAAACGAACTGTGCATGCTTGTATTCTACTTTTAAGCTTATTTTTTGTTTCTAAGCTTATTTTTGAGTTCTACTGACATGGAGACGATTATATGTGTTAGGGTTGTCATAAAAGTAAACCAAATGTCATTTCTTACCACACTCATTCCACAACATTCACACATTTGAATCAAACTTGTAAAACGAACTGTGCAGGCTTGTATTCTACTTTTAAGCTTATTTTTTGTTTCTAAGCTTATTTTTGAATTCTAATGACATGGAGACGATTATATATGTTAGGGTTGTCATAAAAGTAAACCAAATGTGATTTCTTACCACACTCAATCCACAACATTCACACATTTGAATCAAACTTGTAAAACAAACTGTGCATGCTTGTATTCTACTTTTAAGCTTATTCTTTGATTGTAACTATATTTTTTCATTCTAATGACATGGAGGCGATTATATGCGTTAAGGTTGTTGTAAAAGTGAACCAAATGTCATTTCTAACCACATTCATTCCACAACATTCACTCATTTGAATCAAACTCGTAAAACGAACTGTGCATGCTTGTATTCTACTTTTAAGCTTATTTTTTGTTTCTAAGCTTATTTTTGAATTCTCATGACATGGAGACGATTATATGTGTTAGGGTTGTCATAAAAGTAAACCAAATGTGATTTCTTACCACACTCATTCCACAACATTCACACATTTGAATCAAACTTGTAAAACAAACTGTGCATGCTTGTATTCTACTTTTAAGCTTTTTTTTTGTTTCTAAGCTTATTTTTGAATTCTAATGACATGGAGACGATTATATGTGTTAGGGTTGTAATAAAAGTAAACCAAATGTCATTTCTTACCACACTCATTCCACAACATTCACAAAATTGAATCAAACTTGTAAAACGAACTGTGCATGCTTGTATTCTACTTTTAAACTTATTTTTTGTTTTTAAGCTTATTTTTGAATTCTAATGACATGGAGACGATTATATGTGTTAGGGTTGTCATAAAATTAAACCAAATGTCATTTTTAACCACACTTATTGCACAACATTCACACATTTGAATCAAACTTGTAAAACGAACAGTGCAGGCTTGTATTCTACTTTTAAGCTTATTCTTTGATTCTAAGCTTATTTTTGAATTCTAATGACATGGAGACGATTATATGCGTTAAGGTTGTTGTAAAAGTGACCCAAATGTCATTTCTAACCACACTCATTCCACAACATTCACACATTTGAATCAAACTTGTAAAACGAACTGTGCAGGCTTGTATTCTACTTTTAAGCTTATTTTTTGTTTCTAAGCTTATTTTTGAGTTCTAATGACATGGAGACCATTATATGTGTTAGGGTTGTCATAAAAGTAAACCAAATGTCATTTCTTACCACACTCATTCCACAACATTCACACATTTGAATCAAACTTGTAAAACGAATTGTGCAGGCTTGTATTCTACTTTTAAGCTTATTCTTTGATTCTAACTTTATTTTTTCATTCTAATGACATGGAGGCGATTATATGCGTTAAGGTTGTTGTAAAAGTGAACCAAATGTCATTTCTAACCACATTCATTCCACAACATTGACTCATTTGAATCAAACTCGTAAAACGAACTGTGCATGCTTGTATTCTACTTTTAAGCTTATTCTTTGATTCTAAGCTTATTTTTGAATTCTAATGACATGGAGACGATTATATGCGTTAAGGTTGTTGTAAAAGTGACCCAAATGTCATTTCTAACCACACTTATTGCACAACATTCACACATTTGAATCAAACTTGTAAAACGAACAGTGCAGGCTTGTATTCTACTTTTAAGCTTATTCTTTGATTCTAAGCTTATTTTTGAATTCTAATGACATGGAGACGATTATATGCGTTAAGGTTGTTGTAAAAGAGACCCAAATGTCATTTCTAACCACACTCATTCCACAACATTCACACATTTGAATCAAACTTGTAAAACGAACTGTGCATGCTAGTATTCTAGTTTTAAGCTTATTCTTTGATTCTAAGCTTATTTTTGCATTCTAATGACATGGAGACGAGTATATTCGTTAAGGTTGTTATAAAAGTGAACCTAATGTCATTTCTAACCACACTGATTCCACAACATTCACACATTTGAATCAAACTTTTAAAACGAACTGTGCAGGCTTGTATTCTACTTTTAAGCTTATTCTTTGATTCTAACTTTATTTTTTCATTCTAATGACATGGAGGCGATTATATGCGTTAAGGTTGTTGTAAAAGTGAACCAAATGTCATTTCTAACCACATTCATTCCACAACATTCACTCATTTAAATCAAACTCGTAAAACGAACTGTGCATGCTTGTATTCTACTTTTAAGCTTATTTTTTGTTTCTAAGCTTATTTTTGAATTCTCATGACATGGAGACGATTATATGTGTTAGGGTTGTCATAAAAGTAAACCAAATGTGATTTCTTACCACACTCATTCCACAACATTCACACATTTGAATCAAACTTGTAAAACGAACTGTGCATGCTTGTATTCTACTTTTAAGCTTATTTTTTGTTTCTAAGCTTATTTTTGAATTCTAATGACATGGAGACGATTATATGTGTTAGGGTTGTAATAAAAGTAAACCAAATGTCATTTCTTACCACACTCATTCCACAACATTCACAAATTTGAATCAAACTTGTAAAACGAACTGTGCATGCTTGTATTCTACTTTTAAACTTATTTTTTGTTTTTAAGCTTATTTTTGAATTCTAATGACATGGAGACGATTATATGTGTTAGGGTTGTCATAAAATTAAACCAAATGTCATTTTTAACCACACTTATTGCACAACATTCACACATTTGAATCAAACTTGTAAAACGAACAGTGCAGGCTTGTATTCTACTTTTAAGCTTATTCTTTGATTCTAAGCTTATTTTTGAATTCTAATGACATGGAGACGATTATATGCGTTAAGGTTGTTGTAAAAGTGACCCAAATGTCATTTCTAACCACACTCATTCCACAACATTCACACATTTGAATCAAACTTGTAAAACGAACTGTGCAGGCTTGTATTCTACTTTTAAGCTTATTTTTTGTTTCTAAGCTTATTTTTGAGTTCTAATGACATGGAGACCATTATATGTGTTAGGGTTGTCATAAAAGTAAACCAAATGTCATTTCTTACCACACTCATTCCACAACATTCACACATTTGAATCAAACTTGTAAAACGAACTGTGCAGGCTTGTATTCTACTTTTAAGCTTATTTTTTGTTTCTAAGCTTATTTTTGAGTTCTAATGACATGGAGACCATTATATGTGTTAGGGTTGTCATAAAAGTAAACCAAATGTCATTTCTTACCACACTCATTCCACAACATTCACACATTTGAATCAAACTTGTAAAACGAACTGTGCAGGCTTGTATTCTACTTTTAAGCTTATTCTTTGATTCTAACTTTATTTTTTCATTCTAATGACATGGAGGCGATTATATGCGTTAAGGTTGTTGTAAAAGTGAACCAAATGTCATTTCTAACCACATTCATTCCACAACATTCACTCATTTGAATCAAACTCGTAAAACGAACTGTGCATGCTGGTATTCTACTTTTAAGCTTATTCTTTGATTCTAAGCTTATTTTTGAATTCTAATGACATGGAGACGATTATATGCGTTAAGGTTGTTGTAAAAGTGACCCAAATGTCATTTCTAACCACACTTATTGCACAACATTCACACATTTGAATCAAACTTGTAAAACGAACAGTGCAGGCTTGTATTCTACTTTTAAGCTTATTCTTTGATTCTAAGCTTATTTTTGAATTCTAATGACATGGAGACGATTATATGCGTTAAGGTTGTTGTAAAAGAGACCCAAATGTCATTTCTAACCACACTCATTCCACAACATTCACACATTTGAATCAAACTTGTAAAACGAACTGTGCATGCTAGTATTCTAGTTTTAAGCTTATTCTTTGATTCTAAGCTTATTTTTGCATTCTAATGACATGGAGACGAGTATATTCGTTAAGGTTGTTATAAAAGTGAACCTAATGTCATTTCTAACCACACTGATTCCACAACATTCACACATTTGAATCAAACTTTTAAAACGAACTGTGCAGGCTTGTATTCTACTTTTAAGCTTATTCTTTGATTCTAACTTTATTTTTTCATTCTAATGACATGGAGGCGATTATATGCGTTAAGGTTGTTGTAAAAGTGAACCAAATGTCATTTCTAACCACATTCATTCCACAACATTCACTCATTTAAATCAAACTCGTAAAACGAACTGTGCATGCTTGTATTCTACTTTTAAGCTTATTTTTTGTTTCTAAGCTTATTTTTGAATTCTCATGACATGGAGACGATTATATGTGTTAGGGTTGTCATAAAAGTAAACCAAATGTGATTTCTTACCACACTCATTCCACAACATTCACACATTTGAATCAAACTTGTAAAACGAACTGTGCATGCTTGTATTCTACTTTTAAGCTTATTTTTTGTTTCTAAGCTTATTTTTGAATTCTAATGACATGGAGACGATTATATGTGTTAGGGTTGTAATAAAAGTAAACCAAATGTCATTTCTTACCACACTCATTCCACAACATTCACAAATTTGAATCAAACTTGTAAAACGAACTGTGCATGCTTGTATTCTACTTTTAAACTTATTTTTTGTTTTTAAGCTTATTTTTGAATTCTAATGACATGGAGACGATTATATGTGTTAGGGTTGTCATAAAATTAAACCAAATGTCATTTTTAACCACACTTATTGCACAACATTCACACATTTGAATCAAACTTGTAAAACGAACAGTGCAGGCTTGTATTCTACTTTTAAGCTTATTCTTTGATTCTAAGCTTATTTTTGAATTCTAATGACATGGAGACGATTATATGCGTTAAGGTTGTTGTAAAAGTGACCCAAATGTCATTTCTAACCACACTCATTCCACAACATTCACACATTTGAATCAAACTTGTAAAACGAACTGTGCAGGCTTGTATTCTACTTTTAAGCTTATTTTTTGTTTCTAAGCTTATTTTTGAGTTCTAATGACATGGAGACCATTATATGTGTTAGGGTTGTCATAAAAGTAAACCAAATGTCATTTCTTACCACACTCATTCCACAACATTCACACATTTGAATCAAACTTGTAAAACGAACAGTGCAGGCTTGTATTCTACTTTTAAGCTTATTCTTTGATTCTAAGCTTATTTTTGAATTCTAATGACATGGAGACGATTATATGCGTTAAGGTTGTTGTAAAAGTGACCCAAATGTCATTTCTAACCACACTCATTCCACAACATTCACACATTTGAATCAAACTTGTAAAACGAACTGTGCAGGCTTGTATTCTACTTTTAAGCTTATTTTTTGTTTCTAAGCTTATTTTTGAGTTCTAATGACATGGAGACCATTATATGTGTTAGGGTTGTCATAAAAGTAAACCAAATGTCATTTCTAACCACACTCATTCCACAACATTCACAAATTTGAATCAAACTTGTAAAACGAACTGTGCATGCTTGTATTCTACTTTTAAGCTTATTTTTTGTTTCTAAGCTTATTTTTGAGTTCTAATGACATGGAGACACTTATATGTGTTAGGGTTGTCATAAAAGTAAACCAAATGTGATTTCTTACCACACTCATTCCACAACATTCACACATTTGAATCAAACTTGTAAAACGAACTGTGCAGGCTTGTATTCTACTTTTAAGCTTATTTTTTGTTTCTAAGCTTATTTTTGAATTCTAATGACATGGAGACGATTATATATGTTAGGGTTGTCATAAAAGTAAACCAAATGTGATTTCTTACCACACTCATTCCACAACATTCACACATTTGAATCAAACTTGTAAAACAAACTGTGCATGCTTGTATTCTACTTTTAAGCTTATTCTTTGATTCTAACTTTATTTTTTCATTCTAATGACATGGAGACGATTATATGCGTTAAGGTTGTTGTAAAAGTGAACCAAATGTCATTTCTAACCACATTCATTCCACAACATTCACTCATTTGAATCAAACTCGTAAAACGAACTGTGCATGCTTGTATTCTACTTTTAAGCTTATTTTTTGTTTCTAAGCTTATTTTTGAATTCTAATGACATGGAGACGATTATATGTGTTAGGGTTGTCATAAAAGTAAACCAAATGTCATTTCTAACCACACTCATTCCACAACATTCACACATTTGAATCAAACTCGTAAAACGAGCTTTGCATGCTTGTATTCTACTTTTAAGCTTATTTTTTGTTTCTAAGCTTATTTTTGAATTCTAATGACATGGAGACGATTATATGTGTTAGGGTTGTAATAAAAGTAAACCAAATGTCATTTCTTACCACACTCATTCCACAACATTCACAAATTTGAATCAAACTTGTAAAACGAACTGTGCATGCTTGTATTCTACTTTTAAACTTATTTTGTGTTTGTAAGCTTATTTTTGAATTCTAATGACATGGAGACGATTATATGTGTTAGGGTTGTCATAAAATTAAACCAAATGTCATTTTTAACCACACTTATTGCACAACATTCACACATTTGAATCAAACTTGTAAAACGAACAGTGCAGGCTTGTATTCTACTTTTAAGCTTATTCTTTGATTCTAAGCTTATTTTTGAATTCTAATGACATGGAGACGATTATATGTGTTAGGGTTGTCATAAAAGTAAACCAAATGTCATTTCTTACCACACTCATTCCACAACATTCACACATTTGAATCAAACTTGTAAAACAAACTGTGCAGGCTTGTATTCTACTTTTAAGCTTATTTTTTGTTTCTAAGCTTATTTTTGAATTCTAATGACATGGAGACGATTATATATGTTAGGGTTGTCATAAAAGTAAACCAAATGTGATTTCTTACCACACTCAATCCACAACATTCACACATTTGAATCAAACTTGTAAAACAAACTGTGCATGCTTGTATTCTACTTTTAAGCTTATTTTTTTTTCTAAGCTTATTTTTGAATTCTAATGACATGGAGACGATTATATGTGTTAGGGTTGTCATAAAAGTAAACCAAATGTCATTTCTAACCACACTCATTCCACAACATTCACACATTTGAATCAAACTCGTAAAACGAGCTTTGCATGCTTGTATTCTACTTTTAAGCTTATTTTTTGTTTCTAAGCTTATTTTTGAATTCTAATGACATGGAGACGATTATATGTGTTAGGGTTGTAATAAAAGTAAACCAAATGTCATTTCTTACCACACTCATTCCACAGCATTCACAAATTTGAATCAAACTTGTAAAACGAACTGTGCATGCTTGTATTCTACTTTTAAACTTATTTTGTGTTTTTAAGCTTATTTTTGAATTCTAATGACATGGCGACGATTATATGTGTTAGGGTTGTCATAAAATTAAACCAAATGTCATTTTTAACCACACTTATTGCACAACATTCACACATTTGAATCAAACTTGTAAAACGAACAGTGCAGGCTTTTATTCTACTTTTAAGCTTATTTTTTGTTTCTAAGCTTATTTTTGAATTCTAATGACATGGAGACGATTATATGTGTTAGGGTTGTCATAAAAGTAAACCAAATGTGATTTCTTACCACACTCATTCCACAACATTCACACATTTGAATCAAACTTGTAAAACGAACTGTGCATGCTTGTATTCTACTTTTAAGCTTATTTTTTGTTTCTAAGCTTATTTTTGAATTCTAATGACATGGAGACGATTATATGTGTTAGGGTTGTAATAAAAGTAAACCAAATGTCATTTCTTACCACACTCATTCCACAACATTCACAAATTTGAATCAAACTTGTAAAACGAACTGTGCATGCTTGTATTCTACTTTTAGACTTATTTTTTGTTTTTAAGCTTATTTTTGAATTCTAATGACATGGAGACGATTATATGTGTTAGGGTTGTCATAAAATTAAACCAAATGTCATTTTTAACCACACTTATTGCACAACATTCACACATTTGAATCAAACTTGTAAAACGAACAGTGCAGGCTTGTATTCTACTTATAAGCTTATTCTTTGATTCTAAGCTTATTTTTGAATTCTAATGACATGGAGACGATTATATGCGTTAAGGTTGTTGTAAAAGTGACCCAAATGTCATTTCTAACCACACTCATTCCACAACATTCACAAATTTGAATCAAACTTGTAAAACGAACTGTGCATGCTTGTATTCTACTTTTAAGCTTATTTTTTGTTTCTAAGCTTATTTTTGAGTTCTAATGACATGGAGACGATTATATGTGTTAGGGTTGTCATAAAAGTAAACCAAATGTCATTTCTTACCACACTCATTCCACAACATTCACACATTTGAATCAAACTTGTAAAACGAACTGTGCAGGCTTGTATTCTACTTTTAAGCTTATTTTTTGTTTCTAAGCTTATTTTTGAATTCTAATGACATGGAGACGATTATATATGTTAGGGTTGTCATAAAAGTAAACCAAATGTGATTTCTTGCCACACTCATTCCACAACATTCACACATTTGAATCAAACTTGTAAAACAAACTGTGCATGCTTGTATTCTACTTTTAAGCTTATTCTTTGATTCTAACTTTATTTTTTCATTCTAATGACATGGAGACGATTATATGCGTTAAGGTTGTTGTAAAAGTGAACCAAATGTCATTTCTAACCACATTCATTCCACAACATTCACTCATTTGAATCAAACTCGTAAAACGAACTGTGCATGCTTGTATTCTACTTTTAAGCTTATTTTTTGTTTCTAAGCTTATTTTTGAATTCTAATGACATGGAGACGATTATATGTGTTAGGGTTGTCATAAAAGTAAACCAAATGTCATTTCTAACCACACTCATTCCACAACATTCACACATTTGAATCAAACTCGTAAAACGAGCTTTGCATGCTTGTATTCTACTTTTAAGCTTATTTTTTGTTTCTAAGCTTATTTTTGAATTCTAATGACATGGAGACGATTATATGTGTTAGGGTTGTAATAAAAGTAAACCAAATGTCATTTCTTACCACACTCATTCCACAACATTCACAAATTTGAATCAAACTTGTAAAACGAACTGTGCATGCTTGTATTCTACTTTTAAACTTATTTTGTGTTTTTAAGCTTATTTTTGAATTCTAATGACATGGAGACGATTATATGTGTTAGGGTTGTCATAAAATTAAACCAAATGTCATTTTTAACCACACTTATTGCACAACATTCACACATTTGAATCAAACTTGTAAAACGAACAGTGCAGGCTTGTATTCTACTTTTAAGCTTATTCTTTGATTCTAAGCTTATTTTTGAATTCTAATGACATGGAGACGATTATATGTGTTAGGGTTGTCATAAAAGTAAACCAAATGTCATTTCTTACCACACTCATTCCACAACATTCACACATTTCAATCAAACTTGTAAAACGAACTGTGCAGGCTTGTATTCTACTTTTAAGCTTATTTTTTGTTTCTAAGCTTATTTTTGAATTCTAATGACATGGAGACGATTATATATGTTAGGGTTGTCATAAAAGTAAACCAAATGTGATTTCTTACCACACTCAATCCACAACATTCACACATTTGAATCAAACTTGTAAAACAAACTGTGCATGCTTGTATTCTACTTTTAAGCTTATTTTTTGTTTCTAAGCTTATTTTTGAATTCTAATGACATGGAGACGATTATATGTGTTAGGGTTGTCATAAAACTAAACCAAATGTCATTTCTAACCACACTCATTCCACAACATTCACACATTTGAATCAAACTCGTAAAACGAGCTTTGCATGCTTGTATTCTACTTTTAAGCTTATTTTTTGTTTCTAAGCTTATTTTTGAATTCTAATGACATGGAGACGATTATATGTGTTAGGGTTGTAATAAAAGTAAACCAAATGTCATTTCTTACCACACTCATTCCACAACATTCACACATTTGAATCAAACTTGTAAAACGAACTGTGCATGCTTGTATTCTACTTTTAAACTTATTTTGTGTTTTTAAGCTTATTTTTGAATTCTAATGACATGGAGACGATTCTATGTGTTAGGGTTGTCATAAAATTAAACCAAATGTCATTTTTAACCACACTTATTGCACAACATTCACACATTTGAATCAAACTTGTAAAACGAACAGTGCAGGCTTGTATTCTACTTTTAAGCTTATTCTTTGATTCTAAGCTTATTTTTGAATTCTAATGACATGGAGACGATTATATGTGTTAGGGTTGTCATAAAAGTAAACCAAATGTCATTTCTTACCACACTCATTCCACAACATTCACACATTTGAATCAAACTTGTAAAACGAACTGTGCAGGCTTGTATTCTACTTTTAAGCTTATTTTTTGTTTCTAAGCTTATTTTTGAATTCTAATGACATGGAGACGATTATATATGTTAGGGTTGTCATAAAAGTAAACCAAATGTGATTTCTTACCACACTCAATCCACAACATTCACACATTTGAATCAAACTTGTAAAACAAACTGTGCATGCTTGTATTCTACTTTTAAGCTTATTCTTTGATTCTAAGCTTATTTTAGAATTCAAATGACATGGAGACGATTATATGTGTTAGGGTTGTCATAAAAGTAAACCAAATGTGATTTCTTACCACACTCATTCCACAACATTCACACATTTGAATCAAACTTGTAAAACGAACTGTGCAGGCTAGTATTCTACTTTTAAGCTTTTTCTTTGATTCTAACTTTATTTTTTCATTCTAATGACATGCAGGCGATTATATGCGTTACGGTTATTGTAAACGTGAACCAAATGTGATTTCTAACCACACTCATTCCACAACATTCACAAATTTGAATCAAACTTGTAAAACGAACTGTGCATGCTTGTATTCTACTTTTAAGCTTATTTTTTGTTTCTAAGCTTATTTTTGAGTTCTAATGACATGGAGACGATTATATGTGTTAGGGTTGTCATAAAAGTAAACCAAATGTCATTTCTTACCACACTCATTCCACAACATTCACACATTTGAATCAAACTTGTAAAACGAACTGTGCAGGCTTGTATTCTACTTTTAAGCTTATTTTTTGTTTCTAAGCTTATTTTTGAATTCTAATGACATGGAGACGATTATATATGTTAGGGTTGTCATAAAAGTAAACCAAATGTGATTTCTTGCCACACTCATTCCACAACATTCACACATTTGAATCAAACTTGTAAAACAAACTGTGCATGCTTGTATTCTACTTTTAAGCTTATTCTTTGATTCTAACTTTATTTTTTCATTCTAATGACATGGAGACGATTATATGCGTTAAGGTTGTTGTAAAAGTGAACCAAATGTCATTTCTAACCACATTCATTCCACAACATTCACTCATTTGAATCAAACTCGTAAAACGAACTGTGCATGCTTGTATTCTACTTTTAAGCTTATTTTTTGTTTCTAAGCTTATTTTTGAATTCTAATGACATGGAGACGATTATATGTGTTAGGGTTGTCATAAAAGTAAACCAAATGTCATTTCTAACCACACTCATTCCACAACATTCACACATTTGAATCAAACTCGTAAAACGAGCTTTGCATGCTTGTATTCTACTTTTAAGCTTATTTTTTGTTTCTAAGCTTATTTTTGAATTCTAATGACATGGAGACGATTATATGTGTTAGGGTTGTAATAAAAGTAAACCAAATGTCATTTCTTACCACACTCATTCCACAACATTCACAAATTTGAATCAAACTTGTAAAACGAACTGTGCATGCTTGTATTCTACTTTTAAACTTATTTTGTGTTTTTAAGCTTATTTTTGAATTCTAATGACATGGAGACGATTATATGTGTTAGGGTTGTCATAAAATTAAACCAAATGTCATTTTTAACCACACTTATTGCACAACATTCACACATTTGAATCAAACTTGTAAAACGAACAGTGCAGGCTTGTATTCTACTTTTCAGCTTATTCTTTGATTCTAAGCTTATTTTTGAATTCTAATGACATGGAGACGATTATATGTGTTAGGGTTGTCATAAAAGTAAACCAAATGTCATTTCTTACCACACTCATTCCACAACATTCACACATTTGAATCAAACTTGTAAAACGAACTGTGCAGGCTTGTATTCTACTTTTAAGCTTATTTTTTGTTTCTAAGCTTATTTTTGAATTCTAATGACATGGAGACGATTATATATGTTAGGGTTGTCATAAAAGTAAACCAAATGTGATTTCTTACCACTCTCAATCCACAACATTCACACATTTGAATCAAACTTGTAAAACAAACTGTGCATGCTTGTATTCTACTTTTAAGCTTATTTTTTGTTTCTAAGCTTATTTTTGAATTCTAATGACATGGAGACGATTATATGTGTTAGGGTTGTCATAAAAGTAAACCAAATGTCATTTCTAACCACACTCATTCCACAACATTCACACATTTGAATCAAACTCGTAAAACGAGCTTTGCATGCTTGTATTCTACTTTTAAGCTTATTTTTTGTTTCTAAGCTTATTTTTGAATTCTAATGACATGGAGACGATTATATGTGTTAGGGTTGTAATAAAAGTAAACCAAATGTCATTTCTTACCACACTCATTCCACAACATTCACAAATTTGAATCAAACTTGTAAAACGAACTGTGCATGCTTGTATTCTACTTTTAAACTTATTTTGTGTTTTTAAGCTTATTTTTGAATTCTAATGACATGGAGACGATTATATGTGTTAGGGTTGTCATAAAATTAAACCAAATGTCATTTTTAACCACACTTATTGCACAACATTCACACATTTGAATCAAACTTGTAAAACGAACAGTGCAGGCTTGTATTCTACTTTTAAGCTTATTCTTTGATTCTAAGCTTATTTTTGAATTCTAATGACATGGAGACGATTATATGTGTTAGGGTTGTCATAAAAGTAAACCAAATGTCATTTCTTACCACACTCATTCCACAACATTCACACATTTCAATCAAACTTGTAAAACGAACTGTGCAGGCTTGTATTCTACTTTTAAGCTTATTTTTTGTTTCTAAGCTTATTTTTGAATTCTAATGACATGGAGACGATTATATATGTTAGGGTTGTCATAAAAGTAAACCAAATGTGATTTCTTACCACACTCAATCCACAACATTCACACATTTGAATCAAACTTGTAAAACAAACTGTGCATGCTTGTATTCTACTTTTAAGCTTATTTTTTGTTTCTAAGCTTATTTTTGAATTCTAATGACATGGAGACGATTATATGTGTTAGGGTTGTCATAAAACTAAACCAAATGTCATTTCTAACCACACTCATTCCACAACATTCACACATTTGAATCAAACTCGTAAAACGAGCTTTGCATGCTTGTATTCTACTTTTAAGCTTATTTTTTGTTTCTAAGCTTATTTTTGAATTCTAATGACATGGAGACGATTATATGTGTTAGGGTTGTAATAAAAGTAAACCAAATGTCATTTCTTACCACACTCATTCCACAACATTCACAAATTTGAATCAAACTTGTAAAACGAACTGTGCATGCTTGTATTCTACTTTTAAACTTATTTTGTGTTTTTAAGCTTATTTTTGAATTCTAATGACATGGAGACGATTATATGTGTTAGGGTTGTCATAAAATTAAACCAAATGTCATTTTTAACCACACTTATTGCACAACATTCACACATTTGAATCAAACTTGTAAAACGAACAGTGCAGGCTTGTATTCTACTTTTAAGCTTATTCTTTGATTCTAAGCTTATTTTTGAATTCTAATGACATGGAGACGATTATATGTGTTAGGGTTGTCATAAAAGTAAACCAAATGTCATTTCTTACCACACTCATTCCACAACATTCACACATTTCAATCAAACTTGTAAAACGAACTGTGCAGGCTTGTATTCTACTTTTAAGCTTATTTTTTGTTTCTAAGCTTATTTTTGAATTCTAATGACATGGAGACGATTATATATGTTAGGGTTGTCATAAAAGTAAACCAAATGTGATTTCTTACCACACTCAATCCACAACATTCACACATTTGAATCAAACTTGTAAAACAAACTGTGCATGCTTGTATTCTACTTTTAAGCTTATTTTTTGTTTCTAAGCTTATTTTTGAATTCTAATGACATGGAGACGATTATATGTGTTAGGGTTGTCATAAAACTAAACCAAATGTCATTTCTAACCACACTCATTCCACAACATTCACACATTTGAATCAAACTCGTAAAACGAGCTTTGCATGCTTGTATTCTACTTTTAAGCTTATTTTTTGTTTCTAAGCTTATTTTTGAATTCTAATGACATGGAGACGATTATATGTGTTAGGGTTGTAATAAAAGTAAACCAAATGTCATTTCTTACCACACTCATTCCACAACATTCACACATTTGAATCAAACTTGTAAAACGAACTGTGCATGCTTGTATTCTACTTTTAAACTTATTTTGTGTTTTTAAGCTTATTTTTGAATTCTAATGACATGGAGACGATTATATGTGTTAGGGTTGTCATAAAATTAAACCAAATGTCATTTTTAACCACACTTATTGCACAACATTCACACATTTGAATCAAACTTGTAAAACGAACAGTGCAGGCTTGTATTCTACTTTTAAGCTTATTCTTTGATTCTAAGCTTATTTTTGAATTCTAATGACATGGAGACGATTATATGTGTTAGGGTTGTCATAAAAGTAAACCAAATGTCATTTCTTACCACACTCATTCCACAACATTCACACATTTGAATCAAACTTGTAAAACGAACTGTGCAGGCTTGTATTCTACTTTTAAGCTTATTTTTTGTTTCTAAGCTTATTTTTGAATTCTAATGACATGGAGACGATTATATATGTTAGGGTTGTCATAAAAGTAAACCAAATGTGATTTCTTACCACACTCAATCCACAACATTCACACATTTGAATCAAACTTGTAAAACAAACTGTGCATGCTTGTATTCTACTTTTAAGCTTATTCTTTGATTCTAACTTTATTTTCATTCTAATGACATGGAGGCGATTATATGCGTTAAGGTTGTTGTAAAAGTGAACCAAATGTCATTTCTAACCACATTCATTCCACAACATTCACTCATTTGAATCAAACTCGTAAAACGAACTGTGCATGCTTGTATTCTACTTTTAAGCTTATTTTTTGTTTCTAAGCTTATTTTTGAATTCTCATGACATGGAGACGATTATATGTGTTAGGGTTGTCATAAAAGTAAACCAAATGTGATTTCTTACCACACTCATTCCACAACATTCACACATTTGAATCAAACTTGTAAAACAAACTGTGCATGCTTGTATTCTACTTTTAAGCTTATTTTTTGTTTCTAAGCTTATTTTTGAATTCTAATGACATGGAGACGATTATATGTGTTAGGGTTGTAATAAAAGTAAACCAAATGTCATTTCTTACCACACTCATTCCACAACATTCACAAATTTGAATCAAACTTGTAAAACGAACTATGCATGCTTGTATTCTACTTTTAAACTTATTTTTTGTTTTTAAGCTTATTTTTGAATTCTAATGACATGGAGACGATTATATGTGTTAGGGTTGTCATAAAATTAAACCAAATGTCATTTTTAACCACACTTATTGCACAACATTCACACATTTGAATCAAACTTGTAAAACGAACAGTGCAGGCTTGTATTCTACTTTTAAGCTTATTCTTTGATTCTAAGCTTATTTTTGAATTCTAATGACATGGAGACGATTATATGCGTTAAGGTTGTTGTAAAAGTGACCCAAATGTCATTTCTAACCACACTCATTCCACAACATTCACAAATTTGAATCAAACTTGTAAAACGAACTGTGCATGCTTGTATTCTACTTTTAAGCTTATTTTTTGTTTCTAAGCTTATTTTTGAGTTCTAATGACATGGAGACGATTATATGTGTTAGGGTTGTCATAAAAGTAAACCAAATGTCATTTCTTACCACACTCATTCCACAACATTCACACATTTGAATCAAACTTGTAAAACGAACTGTGCAGGCTTGTATTCTACTTTTAAGCTTATTTTTTGTTTCTAAGCTTATTTGTGAATTCTAATGACATGGAGACGATTATATATGTTAGGGTTGTCATAAAAGTAAACCAAATGTGATTTCTTACCACACTCATTCCACAACATTCACACATTTGAATCAAACTTGTAAAACAAACTGTGCATGCTTGTATTCTACTTTTAAGCTTATTCTTTGATTCTAACTTTATTTTTCATTCTAATGACATGGAGACGATTATATGCGTTAAGGTTGTTGTAAAAGTGAACCAAATGTCATTTCTAACCACATTCATTCCACAACATTCACTCATTTGAATCAAACTCGTAAAACGAACTGTGCATGCTTGTATTCTACTTTTAAGCTTATTTTTTGTTTCTAAGCTTATTTTTGAATTCTAATGACATGGAGACGATTATATGTGTTAGGGTTGTCATAAAAGTAAACCAAATGTCATTTCTAACCACACTCATTCCACAACATTCACACATTTGAATCAAACTCGTAAAACGAGCTTTGCATGCTTGTATTCTACTTTTAAGCTTATTTTTTGTTTCTAAGCTTATTTTTGAATTCTAATGACATGGAGACGATTATATGTGTTAGGGTTGTAATAAAAGTAAACCAAATGTCATTTCTTACCACACTCATTCCACAACATTCACAATTTTGAATCAAACTTGTAAAACGAACTGTGCATGCTTGTATTCTACTTTTAAACTTATTTTGTGTTTTTAAGCTTATTTTTGAATTCTAATGACATGGAGACGATTATATGTGTTAGGGTTGTCATAAAATTAAACCAAATGTCATTTTTAACCACACTTATTGCACAACATTCACACATTTGAATCAAACTTGTAAAACGAACAGTGCAGGCTTGTATTCTACTTTTAAGCTTATTCTTTGATTCTAAGCTTATTTTTGAATTCTAATGACATGGAGACGATTATATGTGTTAGGGTTGTCATAAAAGTAAACCAAATGTCATTTCTTACCACACTCATTCCACAACATTCACACATTTCAATCAAACTTGTAAAACGAACTGTGCAGGCTTGTATTCTACTTTTAAGCTTATTTTTTGTTTCTAAGCTTATTTTTGAATTCTAATGACATGGAGACGATTATATATGTTAGGGTTGTCATAAAAGTAAACCAAATGTGATTTCTTACCACACTCAATCCACAACATTCACACATTTGAATCAAACTTGTAAAACAAACTGTGCATGCTTGTATTCTACTTTTAAGCTTATTCTTTGATTCTAAGCTTATTTTTGAATTCTAATGACATGGAGACGATTATATGTGTTAGGGTTGTCATAAAAGTAAACCAAATGTCATTTCTTACCACACTCATTCCACAACATTCACACATTTGAATCAAACTTGTAAAACGAACTGTGCAGGCTTGTATTCTACTTTTAAGCTTATTTTTTGTTTCTAAGCTTATTTTTGAATTCTAATGACATGGAGACGATTATATATGTTAGGGTTGTCATAAAAGTAAACCAAATGTGATTTCTTACCACACTCAATCCACAACATTCACACATTTGAATCAAACTTGTAAAACAAACTGTGCATGCTTGTATTCTACTTTTAAGCTTATTCTTTGATTCTAACTTTATTTTCATTCTAATGACATGGAGGCGATTATATGCGTTAAGGTTGTTGTAAAAGTGAACCAAATGTCATTTCTAACCACATTCATTCCACAACATTCACTCATTTGAATCAAACTCGTAAAACGAACTGTGCATGCTTGTATTCTACTTTTAAGCTTATTTTTTGTTTCTAAGCTTATTTTTGAATTCTCATGACATGGAGACGATTATATGTGTTAGGGTTGTCATAAAAGTAAACCAAATGTGATTTCTTACCACACTCATTCCACAACATTCACACATTTGAATCAAACTTGTAAAACAAACTGTGCATGCTTGTATTCTACTTTTAAGCTTATTTTTTGTTTCTAAGCTTATTTTTGAATTCTAATGACATGGAGACGATTATATGTGTTAGGGTTGTCATAAAAGTAAACCAAATGTCATTTCTAACCACACTCATTCCACAACATTCACACATTTGAATCAAACTCGTAAAACGAGCTTTGCATGCTTGTATTCTACTTTTAAGCTTATTTTTTGTTTCTAAGCTTATTTTTGAATTCTAATGACATGGAGACGATTATATGTGTTAGGGTTGTAATAAAAGTAAACCAAATGTCATTTCTTACCACACTCATTCCACAACATTCACAAATTTGAATCAAACTTGTAAAACGAACTGTGCATGCTTGTATTCTACTTTTAAACTTATTTTGTGTTTTTAAGCTTATTTTTGAATTCTAATGACATGGAGACGATTATATGTGTTAGGGTTGTCATAAAATTAAACCAAATGTCATTTTTAACCACACTTATTGCACAACATTCACACATTTGAATCAAACTTGTAAAACGAACAGTGCAGGCTTGTATTCTACTTTTCAGCTTATTCTTTGATTCTAAGCTTATTTTTGAATTCTAATGACATGGAGACGATTATATGTGTTAGGGTTGTCATAAAAGTAAACCAAATGTCATTTCTTACCACACTCATTCCACAACATTCACACATTTGAATCAAACTTGTAAAACGAACTGTGCAGGCTTGTATTCTACTTTTAAGCTTATTTTTTGTTTCTAAGCTTATTTTTGAATTCTAATGACATGGAGACGATTATATATGTTAGGGTTGTCATAAAAGTAAACCAAATGTGATTTCTTACCACTCTCAATCCACAACATTCACACATTTGAATCAAACTCGTAAAACGAGCTTTGCATGCTTGTATTCTACTTTTAAGCTTATTTTTTGTTTCTAAGCTTATTTTTGAATTCTAATGACATGGAGACGATTATATGTGTTAGGGTTGTAATAAAAGTAAACCAAATGTCATTTCTTACCACACTCATTCCACAACATTCACAAATTTGAATCAAACTTGTAAAACGAACTGTGCATGCTTGTATTCTACTTTTAAACTTATTTTGTGTTTTTAAGCTTATTTTTGAATTCTAATGACATGGAGACGATTATATGTGTTAGGGTTGTCATAAAATTAAACCAAATGTCATTTTTAACCACACTTATTGCACAACATTCACACATTTGAATCAAACTTGTAAAACGAACAGTGCAGGCTTGTATTCTACTTTTAAGCTTATTCTTTGATTCTAAGCTTATTTTTGAATTCTAATGACATGGAGACGATTATATGTGTTAGGGTTGTCATAAAAGTAAACCAAATGTCATTTCTTACCACACTCATTCCACAACATTCACACATTTCAATCAAACTTGTAAAACGAACTGTGCAGGCTTGTATTCTACTTTTAAGCTTATTTTTTGTTTCTAAGCTTATTTTTGAATTCTAATGACATGGAGACGATTATATATGTTAGGGTTGTCATAAAAGTAAACCAAATTTGATTTCTTACCACACTCAATCCACAACATTCACACATTTGAATCAAACTTGTAAAACAAACTGTGCATGCTTGTATTCTACTTTTAAGCTTATTTTTTGTTTCTAAGCTTATTTTTGAATTCTAATGACATGGAGACGATTATATGTGTTAGGGTTGTCATAAAACTAAACCAAATGTCATTTCTAACCACACTCATTCCACAACATTCACACATTTGAATCAAACTCGTAAAACGAGCTTTGCATGCTTGTATTCTACTTTTAAGCTTATTTTTTGTTTCTAAGCTTATTTTTGAATTCTAATGACATGGAGACGATTATATGTGTTAGGGTTGTAATAAAAGTAAACCAAATGTCATTTCTTACCACACTCATTCCACAACATTCACACATTTGAATCAAACTTGTAAAACGAACTGTGCATGCTTGTATTCTACTTTTAAACTTATTTTGTGTTTTTAAGCTTATTTTTGAATTCTAATGACATGGAGACGATTATATGTGTTAGGGTTGTCATAAAATTAAACCAAATGTCATTTTTAACCACACTTATTGCACAACATTCACACATTTGAATCAAACTTGTAAAACGAACAGTGCAGGCTTGTATTCTACTTTTAAGCTTATTCTTTGATTCTAAGCTTATTTTTGAATTCTAATGACATGGAGACGATTATATGTGTTAGGGTTGTCATAAAAGTAAACCAAATGTCATTTCTTACCACACTCATTCCACAACATTCACACATTTGAATCAAACTTGTAAAACGAACTGTGCAGGCTTGTATTCTACTTTTAAGCTTATTTTTTGTTTCTAAGCTTATTTTTGAATTCTAATGACATGGAGACGATTATATATGTTAGGGTTGTCATAAAAGTAAACCAAATGTGATTTCTTACCACACTCAATCCACAACATTCACACATTTGAATCAAACTTGTAAAACAAACTGTGCATGCTTGTATTCTACTTTTAAGCTTATTCTTTGATTCTAACTTTATTTTCATTCTAATGACATGGAGGCGATTATATGCGTTAAGGTTGTTGTAAAAGTGAACCAAATGTCATTTCTAACCACATTCATTCCACAACATTCACTCATTTGAATCAAACTCGTAAAACGAACTGTGCATGCTTGTATTCTACTTTTAAGCTTATTTTTTGTTTCTAAGCTTATTTTTGAATTCTCATGACATGGAGACGATTATATGTGTTAGGGTTGTCATAAAAGTAAACCAAATGTGATTTCTTACCACACTCATTCCACAACATTCACACATTTGAATCAAACTTGTAAAACAAACTGTGCATGCTTGTATTCTACTTTTAAGCTTATTTTTTGTTTCTAAGCTTATTTTTGAATTCTAATGACATGGAGACGATTATATGTGTTAGGGTTGTAATAAAAGTAAACCAAATGTCATTTCTTACCACACTCATTCCACAACATTCACAAATTTGAATCAAACTTGTAAAACGAACTATGCATGCTTGTATTCTACTTTTAAACTTATTTTTTGTTTTTAAGCTTATTTTTGAATTCTAATGACATGGAGACGATTATATGTGTTAGGGTTGTCATAAAATTAAACCAAATGTCATTTTTAACCACACTTATTGCACAACATTCACACATTTGAATCAAACTTGTAAAACGAACAGTGCAGGCTTGTATTCTACTTTTAAGCTTATTCTTTGATTCTAAGCTTATTTTTGAATTCTAATGACATGGAGACGATTATATGCGTTAAGGTTGTTGTAAAAGTGACCCAAATGTCATTTCTAACCACACTCATTCCACAACATTCACAAATTTGAATCAAACTTGTAAAACGAACTGTGCATGCTTGTATTCTACTTTTAAGCTTATTTTTTGTTTCTAAGCTTATTTTTGAGTTCTAATGACATGGAGACGATTATATGTGTTAGGGTTGTCATAAAAGTAAACCAAATGTCATTTCTTACCACACTCATTCCACAACATTCACACATTTGAATCAAACTTGTAAAACGAACTGTGCAGGCTTGTATTCTACTTTTAAGCTTATTTTTTGTTTCTAAGCTTATTTGTGAATTCTAATGACATGGAGACGATTATATATGTTAGGGTTGTCATAAAAGTAAACCAAATGTGATTTCTTACCACACTCATTCCACAACATTCACACATTTGAATCAAACTTGTAAAACAAACTGTGCATGCTTGTATTCTACTTTTAAGCTTATTCTTTGATTCTAACTTTATTTTTCATTCTAATGACATGGAGACGATTATATGCGTTAAGGTTGTTGTAAAAGTGAACCAAATGTCATTTCTAACCACATTCATTCCACAACATTCACTCATTTGAATCAAACTCGTAAAACGAACTGTGCATGCTTGTATTCTACTTTTAAGCTTATTTTTTGTTTCTAAGCTTATTTTTGAATTCTAATGACATGGAGACGATTATATGTGTTAGGGTTGTCATAAAAGTAAACCAAATGTCATTTCTAACCACACTCATTCCACAACATTCACACATTTGAATCAAACTCGTAAAACGAGCTTTGCATGCTTGTATTCTACTTTTAAGCTTATTTTTTGTTTCTAAGCTTATTTTTGAATTCTAATGACATGGAGACGATTATATGTGTTAGGGTTGTAATAAAAGTAAACCAAATGTCATTTCTTACCACACTCATTCCACAACATTCACAATTTTGAATCAAACTTGTAAAACGAACTGTGCATGCTTGTATTCTACTTTTAAACTTATTTTGTGTTTTTAAGCTTATTTTTGAATTCTAATGACATGGAGACGATTATATGTGTTAGGGTTGTCATAAAATTAAACCAAATGTCATTTTTAACCACACTTATTGCACAACATTCACACATTTGAATCAAACTTGTAAAACGAACAGTGCAGGCTTGTATTCTACTTTTAAGCTTATTCTTTGATTCTAAGCTTATTTTTGAATTCTAATGACATGGAGACGATTATATGTGTTAGGGTTGTCATAAAAGTAAACCAAATGTCATTTCTTACCACACTCATTCCACAACATTCACACATTTCAATCAAACTTGTAAAACGAACTGTGCAGGCTTGTATTCTACTTTTAAGCTTATTTTTTGTTTCTAAGCTTATTTTTGAATTCTAATGACATGGAGACGATTATATATGTTAGGGTTGTCATAAAAGTAAACCAAATGTGATTTCTTACCACACTCAATCCACAACATTCACACATTTGAATCAAACTTGTAAAACAAACTGTGCATGCTTGTATTCTACTTTTAAGCTTATTTTTTGTTTCTAAGCTTATTTTTGAATTCTAATGACATGGAGACGATTATATGTGTTAGGGTTGTCATAAAAGTAAACCAAATGTCATTTCTAACCACACTCATTCCACAACATTCACACATTTGAATCAAACTCGTAAAACGAGCTTTGCATGCTTGTATTCTACTTTTAAGCTTATTTTTTGTTTCTAAGCTTATTTTTGAATTCTAATGACATGGAGACGATTATATGTGTTAGGGTTGTAATAAAAGTAAACCAAATGTCATTTCTTACCACACTCATTCCACAACATTCACAAATTTGAATCAAACTTGTAAAACGAACTGTGCATGCTTGTATTCTACTTTTAAACTTATTTTGTGTTTTTAAGCTTATTTTTGAATTCTAATGACATGGAGACGATTATATGTGTTAGGGTTGTCATAAAAGTAAACCAAATGTCATTTCTTACCACACTCATTCCACAACATTCACACATTTGAATCAAACTTGTAAAACGAACTGTGCAGGCTTGTATTCTACTTTTAAGCTTATTTTTTGTTTCTAAGCTTATTTTTGAATTCTAATGACATGGAGACGATTATATATGTTAGGGTTGTCATAAAAGTAAACCAAATGTGATTTCTTACCACACTCAATCCACAACATTCACACATTTGAATCAAACTTGTAAAACAAACTGTGCATGCTTGTATTCTACTTTTAAGCTTATTCTTTGATTCTAACTTTATTTTCATTCTAATGACATGGAGGCGATTATATGCGTTAAGGTTGTTGTAAAAGTGAACCAAATGTCATTTCTAACCACATTCATTCCACAACATTCACTCATTTGAATCAAACTCGTAAAACGAACTGTGCATGCTTGTATTCTACTTTTAAGCTTATTTTTTGTTTCTAAGCTTATTTTTGAATTCTCATGACATGGAGACGATTATATGTGTTAGGGTTGTCATAAAAGTAAACCAAATGTGATTTCTTACCACACTCATTCCACAACATTCACACATTTGAATCAAACTTGTAAAACAAACTGTGCATGCTTGTATTCTACTTTTAAGCTTATTTTTTGTTTCTAAGCTTATTTTTGAATTCTAATGACATGGAGACGATTATATGTGTTAGGGTTGTAATAAAAGTAAACCAAATGTCATTTCTTACCACACTCATTCCACAACATTCACAAATTTGAATCAAACTTGTAAAACGAACTGTGCATGCTTGTATTCTACTTTTAAACTTATTTTTTGTTTTTAAGCTTATTTTTGAATTCTAATGACATGGAGACGATTATATGTGTTAGGGTTGTCATAAAATTAAACCAAATGTCATTTTTAACCACACTTATTGCACAACATTCACACATTTGAATCAAACTTGTAAAACGAACAGTGCAGGCTTGTATTCTACTTTTAAGCTTATTCTTTGATTCTAAGCTTATTTTTGAATTCTAATGACATGGAGACGATTATATGCGTTAAGGTTGTTGTAAAAGTGACCCAATCGTCATTTCTAACCACACTCATTCCACAACATTCACAAATTTGAATCAAACTTGTAAAACGAACTGTGCATGCTTGTATTCTACTTTTAAGCTTATTTTTTGTTTCTAAGCTTATTTTTGAGTTCTAATGACATGGAGACGATTATATGTTTAGGGTTGTCATAAAAGTAAACCAAATGTCATTTCTTACCACACTCATTCCACAACATTCACACATTTGAATCAAACTTGTAAAACGAACTGTGCAGGCTTGTATTCTACTTTTAAGCTTGTTTTTTGTTTCTAAGCTTATTTTTGAATTCTAATGACATGGAGACGATTATATATGTTAGGGTTGTCATAAAAGTAAACCAAATGTGATTTCTTACCACACTCATTCCACAACATTCACACATTTGAATCAAACTTGTAAAACAAACTGTGCATGGTTGTATTCTACTTTTAAGCTTATTCTTTGATTCTAACTTTATTTTTTCATTCTAATGACATGGAGACGATTATATGCGTTAAGGTTGTTGTAAAAGTGAACCAAATGTCATTTCTAACCACATTCATTCCACAACATTCACTCATTTGAATCAAACTCGTAAAACGAACTGTGCATGCTTGTATTCTACTTTTAAGCTTATTTTTGAATTCTAATGACATGGAGACGATTATATGTGTTAGGGTTGTCATAAAAGTAAACCAAATGTCATTTCTAACCACACTCATTCCACAACATTCACACATTTGAATCAAACTCGTAAAACGAGCTTTGCATGCTTGTATTCTACTTTTAAGCTTATTTTTTGTTTCTAAGCTTATTTTTGAATTCTAATGACATGGAGACGATTATATGTGTTAGGGTTGTAATAAAAGTAAACCAAATGTCATTTCTTACCACACTCATTCCACAACATTCACAAATTTGAATCAAACTTGTAAAACGAACTGTGCATGCTTGTATTCTACTTTTAAACTTATTTTGTGTTTTTAAGCTTATTTTTGAATTCTAATGACATGGAGACGATTATATGTGTTAGGGTTGTCATAAAAGTAAACCAAATGTCATTTCTTACCACACTCATTCCACAACATTCACACATTTGAATCAAACTTGTAAAACGAACTGTGCAGGCTTGTATTCTACTTTTAAGCTTATTTTTTGTTTCTAAGCTTATTTTTGAATTCTAATGACATGGAGACGATTATATATGTTAGGGTTGTCATAAAAGTAAACCAAATGTGATTTCTTACCACACTCATTCCACAACATTCACACATTTGAATCAAACTTGTAAAACAAACTGTGCATGCTTGTATTCTACTTTTAAGCTTATTCTTTGATTCTAACTTTATTTTTTCATTCTAATGACATGGAGACGATTATATGCGTTAAGGTTGTTGTAAAAGTGAACCAAATGTCATTTCTAACCACATTCATTCCACAACATTCACTCATTTGAATCAAACTCGTAAAACGAACTGTGCATGCTTGTATTCTACTTTTAAGCTTATTTTTTGTTTCTAAGCTTATTTTTGAATTCTAATGACATGGAGACGATTATATGTGTTAGGGTTGTCATAAAAGTAAACCAAATGTCATTTCTAACCACACTCATTCCACAACATTCACACATTTGAATCAAACTCGTAAAACGAGCTTTGCATGCTTGTATTCTACTTTTAAGCTTATTTTTTGTTTCTAAGCTTATTTTTGAATTCTAATGACATGGAGACGATTATATGTGTTAGGGTTGTAATAAAAGTAAACCAAATGTCATTTCTTACCACACTCATTCCACAACATTCACAAATTTGAATCAAACTTGTAAAACGAACTGTGCATGCTTGTATTCTACTTTTAAACTTATTTTGTGTTTTTAAGCTTATTTTTGAATTCTAATGACATGGAGACGATTATATGTGTTAGGGTTGTCATAAAATTAAACCAAATGTCATTTTTAACCACACTTATTGCACAACATTCACACATTTGAATCAAACTTGTAAAACGAACAGTGCAGGCTTGTATTCTACTTTTAAGCTTATTCTTTGATTCTAAGCTTATTTTTGAATTCTAATGACATGGAGACGATTATATGTGTTAGGGTTGTCATAAAAGTAAACCAAATGTCATTTCTAACCACACTCATTCCACAACATTCACACATTTGAATCAAACTTGTAAAACAAACTGTGCATGCTTGTATTCTACTTTTAAGCTTATTTTTTGTTTCTTAGCTTATTTTTGAATTCTAATGACATGGAGACGATTATATGTGTTAGGGTTGTAATAAAAGTAAACCAAATGTCATTTCTTACCACACTCATTCCACAACATTCACAAATTTGAATCAAACTTGTAAAACGAACTATGCATGCTTGTATTCTACTTTTAAACTTATTTTTTGTTTTTAAGCTTATTTTTGAATTCTAATGACATGGAGACGATTATATGTGTTAGGGTTGTCATAAAATTAAACCAAATGTCATTTTTAACCACACTTATTGCACAACATTCACACATTTGAATCAAACTTGTAAAACGAACAGTGCAGGCTTGTATTCTACTTTTAAGCTTATTCTTTGATTCTAAGCTTATTTTTGAATTCTAATGACATGGAGACGATTATATGCGTTAAGGTTGTTGTAAAAGTGACCCAAATGTCATTTCTAACCACACTCATTCCACAACATTCACAAATTTGAATCAAACTTGTAAAACGAACTGTGCATGCTTGTATTCTACTTTTAAACTTATTTTGTGTTTTTAAGCTTATTTTTGAATTCTAATGACATGGAGACGATTATATGTGTTAGGGTTGTCATAAAAGTAAACCAAATGTCATTTCTTACCACACTCATTCCACAACATTCACACATTTGAATCAAACTTGTAAAACGAACTGTGCAGGCTTGTATTCTACTTTTAAGCTTATTTTTTGTTTCTAAGCTTAATTTTGAATTCTAATGACATGGAGACGATTATATATGTTAGGGTTGTCATAAAAGTAAACCAAATGTGATTTCTTACCACACTCATTCCACAACATTCACACATTTGAATCAAACTTGTAAAACAAACTGTGCATGCTTGTATTCTACTTTTAAGCTTATTCTTTGATTCTAACTTTATTTTTTCATTCTAATGACATGGAGACGATTATATGCGTTAAGGTTGTTGTAAAAGTGAACCAAATGTCATTTCTAACCACATTCATTCCACAACATTCACTCATTTGAATCAAACTCGTAAAACGAACTGTGCATGCTTGTATTCTACTTTTAAGCTTATTTTTGAATTCTAATGACATGGAGACGATTATATGTGTTAGGGTTGTCATAAAAGTAAACCAAATGTCTTTTCTAACCACACTCATTCCACAACATTCACACATTTGAATCAAACTCGTAAAACGAGCTTTGCATGCTTGTATTCTACTTTTAAGCTTATTTTTTGTTTCTAAGCTTATTTTTGAATTCTAATGACATGGAGACGATTATATGTGTTAGGGTTGTAATAAAAGTAAACCAAATGTCATTTCTTACCACACTCATTCCACAACATTCACAAATTTGAATCAAACTTGTAAAACGAACTGTGCATGCTTGTATTCTACTTTTAAACTTATTTTGTGTTTTTAAGCTTATTTTTGAATTCTAATGACATGGAGACGATTATATGTGTTAGGGTTGTCATAAAAGTAAACCAAATGTCATTTCTTACCACACTCATTCCACAACATTCACACATTTGAATCAAACTTGTAAAACGAACTGTGCAGGCTTGTATTCTACTTTTAAGCTTATTTTTTGTTTCTAAGCTTATTTTTGAATTCTAATGACATGGAGACGATTATATATGTTAGGGTTGTCATAAAAGTAAACCAAATGTGATTTCTTACCACACTCATTCCACAACATTCACACATTTGAATCAAACTTGTAAAACAAACTGTGCATGCTTGTATTCTACTTTTAAGCTTATTCTTTGATTCTAACTTTATTTTTTCATTCTAATGACATGGAGACGATTATATGCGTTAAGGTTGTTGTAAAAGTGAACCAAATGTCATTTCTAACCACATTCATTCCACAACATTCACTCATTTGAATCAAACTCGTAAAACGAACTGTGCATGCTTGTATTCTACTTTTAAGCTTATTTTTTGTTTCTAAGCTTATTTTTGAATTCTAATGACATGGAGACGATTATATGTGTTAGGGTTGTCATAAAAGTAAACCAAATGTCATTTCTAACCACACTCATTCCACAACATTCACACATTTGAATCAAACTCGTAAAACGAGCTTTGCATGCTTGTATTCTACTTTTAAGCTTATTTTTTGTTTCTAAGCTTATTTTTGAATTCTAATGACATGGAGACGATTATATGTGTTAGGGTTGTAATAAAAGTAAACCAAATGTCATTTCTTACCACACTCATTCCACAACATTCACAAATTTGAATCAAACTTGTAAAACGAACTGTGCATGCTTGTATTCTACTTTTAAACTTATTTTGTGTTTTTAAGCTTATTTTTGAATTCTAATGACATGGAGACGATTATATGTGTTAGGGTTGTCATAAAATTAAACCAAATGTCATTTTTAACCACACTTATTGCACAACATTCACACATTTGAATCAAACTTGTAAAACGAACAGTGCAGGCTTGTATTCTACTTTTAAGCTTATTCTTTGATTCTAAGCTTATTTTTGAATTCTAATGACATGGAGACGATTATATGTGTTAGGGTTGTCATAAAAGTAAACCAAATGTCATTTCTAACCACACTCATTCCACAACATTCACACATTTGAATCAAACTTGTAAAACAAACTGTGCATGCTTGTATTCTACTTTTAAGCTTATTTTTTGTTTCTAAGCTTATTTTTGAATTCTAATGACATGGAGACGATTATATGTGTTAGGGTTGTAATAAAAGTAAACCAAATGTCATTTCTTACCACACTCATTCCACAACATTCACAAATTTGAATCAAACTTGTAAAACGAACTATGCATGCTTGTATTCTACTTTTAAACTTATTTTTTGTTTTTAAGCTTATTTTTGAATTCTAATGACATGGAGACGATTATATGTGTTAGGGTTGTCATAAAATTAAACCAAATGTCATTTTTAACCACACTTATTGCACAACATTCACACATTTGAATCAAACTTGTAAAACGAACAGTGCAGGCTTGTATTCTACTTTTAAGCTTATTCTTTGATTCTAAGCTTATTTTTGAATTCTAATGACATGGAGACGATTATATGCGTTAAGGTTGTTGTAAAAGTGACCCAAATGTCATTTCTAACCACACTCATTCCACAACATTCACAAATTTGAATCAAACTTGTAAAACGAACTGTGCATGCTTGTATTCTACTTTTAAGCTTATTTTTTGTTTCTAAGCTTATTTTTGAATTCTAATGACATGGAGACGATTATATATGTTAGGGTTGTCATAAAAGTAAACCAAATGTGATTTCTTACCACACTCATTCCACAACATTCACACATTTGAATCAAACTTGTAAAACAAACTGTGCATGCTTGTATTCTACTTTTAAGCTTATTCTTTGATTCTAACTTTATTTTTTCATTCTAATGACATGGAGACGATTATATGCGTTAAGGTTGTTGTAAAAGTGAACCAAATGTCATTTCTAACCACATTCATTCCACAACATTCACTCATTTGAATCAAACTCGTAAAACGAACTGTGCATGCTTGTATTCTACTTTTAAGCTTATTTTTTGTTTCTAAGCTTATTTTTGAATTCTAATGACATGGAGACGATTATATGTGTTAGGGTTGTCATAAAAGTAAACCAAATGTCATTTCTAACCACACTCATTCCACAACATTCACACATTTGAATCAAACTCGTAAAACGAGCTTTGCATGCTTGTATTCTACTTTTAAGCTTATTTTTTGTTTCTAAGCTTATTTTTGAATTCTAATGACATGGAGACGATTATATGTGTTAGGGTTGTAATAAAAGTAAACCAAATGTCATTTCTTACCACACTCATTCCACAACATTCACAAATTTGAATCAAACTTGTAAAACGAACTGTGCATGCTTGTATTCTACTTTTAAACTTATTTTGTGTTTTTAAGCTTATTTTTGAATTCTAATGACATGGAGACGATTATATGTGTTAGGGTTGTCATAAAATTAAACCAAATGTCATTTTTAACCACACTTATTGCACAACATTCACACATTTGAATCAAACTTGTAAAACGAACAGTGCAGGCTTTTATTCTACTTTTAAGCTTATTCTTTGATTCTAAGCTTATTTTTGAATTCTAATGACATGGAGACGATTATATGTGTTAGGGTTGTCATAAAAGTAAACCAAATGTCATTTCTTACCACACTCATTCCACAACATTCACACATTTGAATCAAACTTGTAAAACGAACTGTGCAGGCTTGTATTCTACTTTTAAGCTTATTTTTTGTTTCTAAGCTTATTTTTGAATTCTAATGACATGGAGACGATTATATATGTTAGGGTTGTCATAAAAGTAAACCAAATGTGATTTCTTACCACACTCAATCCACAACATTCACACATTTGAATCAAACTTGTAAAACAAACTGTGCATGCTTGTATTCTACTTTTAAGCTTATTTTTTGTTTCTAAGCTTATTTTTGAATTCTAATGACATGGAGACGATTATATGTGTTAGGGTTGTCATAAAAGTAAACCAAATGTCATTTCTTACCACACTCATTCCACAACATTCACACATTTGAATCAAACTTGTAAAACGAACTGTGCAGGCTTGTATTCTACTTTTAAGCTTATTTTTTGTTTCTAAGCTTATTTTTGAATTCTAATGACATGGAGACGATTATATATGTTAGGGTTGTCATAAAAGTAAACCAAATGTGATTTCTTACCACACTCATTCCACAACATTCACACATTTGAATCAAACTTGTAAAACAAACTGTGCATGCTTGTATTCTACTTTTAAGCTTATTCTTTGATTCTAACTTTATTTTTTCATTCTAATGACATGGAGACGATTATATGCGTTAAGGTTGTTGTAAAAGTGAACCAAATGTCATTTCTAACCACATTCATTCCACAACATTCACTCATTTGAATCAAACTCGTAAAACGAACTGTGCATGCTTGTATTCTACTTTTAAGCTTATTTTTTGTTTCTAAGCTTATTTTTGAATTCAAATGACATGGAGACGATTATATGTGTTAGGGTTGTCATAAAAGTAAACCAAATGTCATTTCTAACCACACTCATTCCACAACATTCACACATTTGAATCAAACTCGTAAAACGAGCTTTGCATGCTTGTATTCTACTTTTAAGCTTATTTTTTGTTTCTAAGCTTATTTTTGAATTCTAATGACATGGAGACGATTATATGTGTTAGGGTTGTAATAAAAGTAAACCAAATGTCATTTCTTACCACACTCATTCCACAACATTCACAAATTTGAATCAAACTTGTAAAACGAACTGTGCATGCTTGTATTCTACTTTTAAACTTATTTTGTGTTTTTAAGCTTATTTTTGAATTCTAATGACATGGAGACGATTATATGTGTTAAGGTTGTCATAAAATTAAACCAAATGTCATTTTTAACCACACTTATTGCACAACATTCACACATTTGAATCAAACTTGTAAAACGAACAGTGCAGGCTTGTATTCTACTTTTAAGCTTATTCTTTGATTCTAAGCTTATTTTTGAATTCTAATGACATGGAGACGATTATATGTGTTAGGGTTGTCATAAAAGTAAACCAAATGTCATTTCTAACCACACTCATTCCACAACATTCACACATTTGAATCAAACTTGTAAAACAAACTGTGCATGCTTGTATTCTACTTTTAAGCTTATTTTTTGTTTCTAAGCTTATTTTTGAATTCTAATGACATGGAGACGATTATATGTGTTAGGGTTGTAATAAAAGTAAACCAAATGTCATTTCTTACCACACTCATTCCACAACATTCACAAATTTGAATCAAACTTGTAAAACGAACTATGCATGCTTGTATTCTACTTTTAAACTTATTTTTTGTTTTTAAGCTTATTTTTGAATTCTAATGACATGGAGACGATTATATGTGTTAGGGTTGTCATAAAATTAAACCAAATGTCATTTTTAACCACACTTATTGCACAACATTCACACATTTGAATCAAACTTGTAAAACGAACAGTGCAGGCTTGTATTCTACTTTTAAGCTTATTCTTTGATTCTAAGCTTATTTTTGAATTCTAATGACATGGAGACGATTATATGCGTTAAGGTTGTTGTAAAAGTGACCCAAATGTCATTT
Organism: Spergularia bocconei; assembly: GCA_963457585.1. Classification (NCBI taxonomy): domain Eukaryota; kingdom Viridiplantae; phylum Streptophyta; class Magnoliopsida; order Caryophyllales; family Caryophyllaceae; genus Spergularia; species Spergularia bocconei. The sequence continues at coordinate 7,117,693 of OY734959.1, forward strand.
CTAACCACACTCATTCCACAACATTCACAAATTTGAATCAAACTTGTAAAACGAACTGTGCATGCTTGTATTCTACTTTTAAGCTTATTTTTTGTTTCTAAGCTTATTTTTGAGTTCTAATGACATGGAGACGATTATATGTGTTAGGGTTGTCATAAAAGTAAACCAAATGTCATTTCTTACCACACTCATTCCACAACATTCACACATTTGAATCAAACTTGTAAAACGAACTGTGCAGGCTTGTATTCTACTTTTAAGCTTATTTTTTGTTTCTAAGCTTATTTTTGAATTCTAATGACATGGAGACGATTATATATGTTAGGGTTGTCATAAAAGTAAACCAAATGTGATTTCTTACCACACTCATTCCACAACATTCACACATTTGAATCAAACTTGTAAAACAAACTGTGCATGCTTGTATTCTACTTTTAAGCTTATTCTTTGATTCTAACTTTATTTTTTCATTCTAATGACATGGAGACGATTATATGCGTTAAGGTTGTTGTAAAAGTGAACCAAATGTCATTTCTAACCACATTCATTCCACAACATTCACTCATTTGAATCAAACTCGTAAAACGAACTGTGCATGCTTGTATTCTACTTTTAAGCTTATTTTTGAATTCTAATGACATGGAGACGATTATATGTGTTAGGGTTGTCATAAAAGTAAACCAAATGTCATTTCTAACCACACTCATTCCACAACATTCACACATTTGAATCAAACTCGTAAAACGAGCTTTGCATGCTTGTATTCTACTTTTAAGCTTATTTTTTGTTTCTAAGCTTATTTTTGAATTCTAATGACATGGAGACGATTATATGTGTTAGGGTTGTAATAAAAGTAAACCAAATGTCATTTCTTACCACACTCATTCCACAACATTCACAAATTTGAATCAAACTTGTAAAACGAACTGTGCATGCTTGTATTCTACTTTTAAACTTATTTTGTGTTTTTAAGCTTATTTTTGAATTCTAATGACATGGAGACGATTATATGTGTTAGGGTTGTCATAAAATTAAACCAAATGTCATTTTTAACCACACTTATTGCACAACATTCACACATTTGAATCAAACTTGTAAAACGAACAGTGCAGGCTTTTATTCTACTTTTAAGCTTATTCTTTGATTCTAAGCTTATTTTTGAATTCTAATGACATGGAGACGATTATATGTGTTAGGGTTGTCATAAAAGTAAACCAAATGTCATTTCTTACCACACTCATTCCACAACATTCACACATTTGAATCAAACTTGTAAAACGAACTGTGCAGGCTTGTATTCTACTTTTAAGCTTATTTTTTGTTTCTAAGCTTATTTTTGAATTCTAATGACATGGAGACGATTATATATGTTAGGGTTGTCATAAAAGTAAACCAAATGTGATTTCTTACCACACTCAATCCACAACATTCACACATTTGAATCAAACTTGTAAAACAAACTGTGCATGCTTGTATTCTACTTTTAAGCTTATTTTTTGTTTCTAAGCTTATTTTTGAATTCTAATGACATGGAGACGATTATATGTGTTAGGGTTGTCATAAAAGTAAACCAAATGTCATTTCTTACCACACTCATTCCACAACATTCACACATTTGAATCAAACTTGTAAAACGAACTGTGCAGGCTTGTATTCTACTTTTAAGCTTATTTTTTGTTTCTAAGCTTATTTTTGAATTCTAATGACATGGAGACGATTATATATGTTAGGGTTGTCATAAAAGTAAACCAAATGTGATTTCTTACCACACTCATTCCACAACATTCACACATTTGAATCAAACTTGTAAAACAAACTGTGCATGCTTGTATTCTACTTTTAAGCTTATTCTTTGATTCTAACTTTATTTTTTCATTCTAATGACATGGAGACGATTATATGCGTTAAGGTTGTTGTAAAAGTGAACCAAATGTCATTTCTAACCACATTCATTCCACAACATTCACTCATTTGAATCAAACTCGTAAAACGAACTGTGCATGCTTGTATTCTACTTTTAAGCTTATTTTTGAATTCTAATGACATGGAGACGATTATATGTGTTAGGGTTGTCATAAAAGTAAACCAAATGTCATTTCTAACCACACTCATTCCACAACATTCACACATTTGAATCAAACTCGTAAAACGAGCTTTGCATGCTTGTATTCTACTTTTAAGCTTATTTTTTGTTTCTAAGCTTATTTTTGAATTCTAATGACATGGAGACGATTATATGTGTTAGGGTTGTAATAAAAGTAAACCAAATGTCATTTCTTACCACACTCATTCCACAACATTCACAAATTTGAATCAAACTTGTAAAACGAACTGTGCATGCTTGTATTCTACTTTTAAACTTATTTTGTGTTTTTAAGCTTATTTTTGAATTCTAATGACATGGAGACGATTATATGTGTTAGGGTTGTCATAAAATTAAACCAAATGTCATTTTTAACCACACTTATTGCACAACATTCACACATTTGAATCAAACTTGTAAAACGAACAGTGCAGGCTTGTATTCTACTTTTAAGCTTATTCTTTGATTCTAAGCTTATTTTTGAATTCTAATGACATGGAGACGATTATATGTGTTAGGGTTGTCATAAAAGTAAACCAAATGTCATTTCTTACCACACTCATTCCACAACATTCACACATTTGAATCAAACTTGTAAAACGAACTGTGCAGGCTTGTATTCTACTTTTAAGCTTATTTTTTGTTTCTAAGCTTATTTTTGAATTCTAATGACATGGAGACGATTATATATGTTAGGGTTGTCATAAAAGTAAACCAAATGTGATTTCTTACCACACTCAATCCACAACATTCACACATTTGAATCAAACTTGTAAAACAAACTGTGCATGCTTGTATTCTACTTTTAAGCTTATTTTTTGTTTCTAAGCTTATTTTTGAATTCTAATGACATGGAGACGATTATATGTGTTAGGGTTGTCATAAAAGTAAACCAAATGTCATTTCTAACCACACTCATTCCACAACATTCACACATTTGAATCAAACTCGTAAAACGAGCTTTGCATGCTTGTATTCTACTTTTAAGCTTATTTTTTGTTTCTAAGCTTATTTTTGAATTCTAATGACATGGAGACGATTATATGTGTTAGGGTTGTAATAAAAGTAAACCAAATGTCATTTCTTACCACACTCATTCCACAACATTCACAAATTTGAATCAAACTTGTAAAACGAACTGTGCATGCTTGTATTCTACTTTTAAACTTATTTTGTGTTTTTAAGCTTATTTTTGAATTCTAATGACATGGAGACGATTATATGTGTTAGGGTTGTCATAAAATTAAACCAAATGTCATTTTTAACCACACTTATTGCACAACATTCACACATTTGAATCAAACTTGTAAAACGAACAGTGCAGGCTTGTATTCTACTTTTAAGCTTATTTTTTGTTTCTAAGCTTATTTTTGAATTCTCATGACATGGAGACGATTATATGTGTTAGGGTTGTCATAAAAGTAAACCAAATGTGATTTCTTACCACACTCATTCCACAACATTCACACATTTGAATCAAACTTGTAAAACGAACTGTGCATGCTTGTATTCTACTTTTAAGCTTATTTTTTGTTTCTAAGCTTATTTTTGAATTCTAATGACATGGAGACGATTATATGTGTTAGGGTTGTAATAAAAGTAAACCAAATGTCATTTCTTACCACACTCATGCCACAACATTCACAAATTTGAATCAAACTTGTAAAACGAACTGTGCATGCTTGTATTCTACTTTTAAACTTATTTTTTGTTTTTAAGCTTATTTTTGAATTCTAATGACATGGAGACGATTATATGTGTTAGGGTTGTCATAAAATTAAACCAAATGTCATTTTTAACCACACTTATTGCACAACATTCACACATTTGAATCAAACTTGTAAAACGAACAGTGCAGGCTTGTATTCTACTTTTAAGCTTATTCTTTGATTCTAAGCTTATTTTTGAATTCTAATGACATGGAGACGATTATATGTGTTAGGGTTGTCATAAAAGTAAACCAAATGTCATTTCTTACCACACTCATTCCACAACATTCACACATTTGAATCAAACTCGTAAAACGAACTGTGCAGGCTTGTATTCTACTTTTAAGCTTATTTTTTGTTTCTAAGCTTATTTTTGAATTCTAATGACATGGAGACGATTATATATGTTAGGGTTGTCATAAAAGTAAACCAAATGTGATTTCTTACCACACTCAATCCACAACATTCACACATTTGAATCAAACTTGTAAAACAAACTGTGCATGCTTGTATTCTACTTTTAAGCTTATTCTTTGATTCTAACTTTATTTTCATTCTAATGACATGGAGGCGATTATATGCGTTAAGGTTGTTGTAAAAGTGAACCAAATGTCATTTCTAACCACATTCATTCCACAACATTCACTCATTTGAATCAAACTCGTAAAACGAACTGTGCATGCTTGTATTCTACTTTTAAGCTTATTTTTTGTTTCTAAGCTTATTTTTGAATTCTCATGACATGGAGACGATTATATGTGTTAGGGTTGTCATAAAAGTAAACCAAATGTCATTTCTTACCACACTCATTCCACAACATTCACACATTTGAATCAAACTTGTAAAACGAACTGTGCAGGCTTGTATTCTACTTTTAAGCTTATTTTTTGTTTCTAAGCTTATTTTTGAATTCTAATGACATGGAGACGATTATATATGTTAGGGTTGTCATAAAAGTAAACCAAATGTGATTTCTTGCCACACTCATTCCACAACATTCACACATTTGAATCAAACTTGTAAAACAAACTGTGCATGCTTGTATTCTACTTTTAAGCTTATTCTTTGATTCTAACTTTATTTTTTCATTCTAATGACATGGAGACGATTATATGCGTTAAGGTTGTTGTAAAAGTGAACCAAATGTCATTTCTAACCACATTCATTCCACAACATTCACTCATTTGAATCAAACTCGTAAAACGAACTGTGCATGCTTGTATTCTACTTTTAAGCTTATTTTTTGTTTCTAAGCTTATTTTTGAATTCTAATGACATGGAGACGATTATATGTGTTAGGGTTGTCATAAAAGTAAACCAAATGTCATTTCTAACCACACTCATTCCACAACATTCACACATTTGAATCAAACTCGTAAAACGAGCTTTGCATGCTTGTATTCTACTTTTAAGCTTATTTTTTGTTTCTAAGCTTATTTTTGAATTCTAATGACATGGAGACGATTATATGTGTTAGGGTTGTAATAAAAGTAAACCAAATGTCATTTCTTACCACACTCATTCCACAACATTCACAAATTTGAATCAAACTTGTAAAACGAACTGTGCATGCTTGTATTCTACTTTTAAACTTATTTTGTGTTTTTAAGCTTATTTTTGAATTCTAATGACATGGAGACGATTATATGTGTTAGGGTTGTCATAAAATTAAACCAAATGTCATTTTTAACCACACTTATTGCACAACATTCACACATTTGAATCAAACTTGTAAAACGAACAGTGCAGGCTTGTATTCTACTTTTAAGCTTATTCTTTGATTCTAAGCTTATTTTTGAATTCTAATGACATGGAGACGATTATATGTGTTAGGGTTGTCATAAAAGTAAACCAAATGTCATTTCTTACCACACTCATTCCACAACATTCACACATTTGAATCAAACTTGTAAAACGAACTGTGCAGGCTTGTATTCTACTTTTAAGCTTATTTTTTGTTTCTAAGCTTATTTTTGAATTCTAATGACATGAAGACGATTATATATGTTAGGGTTGTCATAAAAGTAAACCAAATGTGATTTCTTACCACACTCAATCCACAACATTCACACATTTGAATCAAACTTGTAAAACAAACTGTGCATGCTTGTATTCTACTTTTAAGCTTATTTTTTGTTTCTAAGCTTATTTTTGAATTCTAATGACATGGAGACGATTATATGTGTTAGGGTTGTCATAAAAGTAAACCAAATGTCATTTCTAACCACACTCATTCCACAACATTCACACATTTGAATCAAACTCGTAAAACGAGCTTTGCATGCTTGTATTCTACTTTTAAGCTTATTTTTTGTTTCTAAGCTTATTTTTGAATTCTAATGACATGGAGACGATTATATGTGTTAGGGTTGTAATAAAAGTAAACCAAATGTCATTTCTTACCACACTCATTCCACAACATTCACACATTTGAATCAAACTTGTAAAACGAACTGTGCATGCTTGTATTCTACTTTTAAACTTATTTTGTGTTTTTAAGCTTATTTTTGAATTCTAATGACATGGAGACGATTATATGTGTTAGGGTTGTCATAAAATTAAACCAAATGTCATTTTTAACCACACTTATTGCGCAACATTCACACATTTGAATCAAACTTGTAAAACGAACAGTGCAGGCTTGTATTCTACTTTTAAGCTTATTCTTTGATTCTAAGCTTATTTTTGAATTCTAATGACATGGAGACGATTATATGTGTTAGGGTTGTCATAAAAGTAAACCAAATGTCATTTCTTACCACACTCATTCCACAACATTCACACATTTGAATCAAACTCGTAAAACGAACTGTGCAGGCTTGTATTCTACTTTTAAGCTTATTTTTTGTTTCTAAGCTTATTTTTGAATTCTAATGACATGGAGACGATTATATATGTTAGGGTTGTCATAAAAGTAAACCAAATGTGATTTCTTACCACACTCAATCCACAACATTCACACATTTGAATCAAACTTGTAAAACAAACTGTGCATGCTTGTATTCTACTTTTAAGCTTATTCTTTGATTCTAACTTTATTTTCATTCTAATGACATGGAGGCGATTATATGCGTTAAGGTTGTTGTAAAAGTGAACCAAATGTCATTTCTAACCACATTCATTCCACAACATTCACTCATTTGAATCAAACTCGTAAAACGAACTGTGCATGCTTGTATTCTACTTTTAAGCTTATTTTTTGTTTCTAAGCTTATTTTTGAATTCTCATGACATGGAGACGATTATATGTGTTAGGGTTGTCATAAAAGTAAACCAAATGTGATTTCTTACCACACTCATTCCACAACATTCACACATTTGAATCAAACTTGTAAAACAAACTGTGCATGCTTGTATTCTACTTTTAAGCTTATTTTTTGTTTCTAAGCTTATTTTTGAATTCTAATGACATGGAGACGATTATATGTGTTAGGGTTGTAATAAAAGTAAACCAAATGTCATTTCTTACCACACTCATTCCACAACATTCACAAATTTGAATCAAACTTGTAAAACGAACTGTGCATGCTTGTATTCTACTTTTAAGCTTATTTTTTGTTTCTAAGCTTATTTTTGAATTCTAATGACATGGAGACGATTATATGTGTTAGGGTTGTAATAAAAGTAAACCAAATGTGATTTCTTACCACACTCAATCCACAACATTCACACATTTGAATCAAACTTGTAAAACGAACTGTGCATGCTTGTATTCTACTTTTAAGCTTATTTTTTGTTTCTAAGCTTATTTTTGAATTCTAATGACATGGAGACGATTATATGTGTTAGGGTTGTCATAAAAGTAAACCAAATGTCATTTCTAACCACACTCATTCCACAACATTCACACATTTGAATCAAACTCGTAAAACGAGCTGTGCATGCTTGTATTCTACTTTTAAGCTTATTTTTTGTTTCTAAGCTTATTTTTGAATTCTAATGACATGGAGACGATTATATGTGTTAGGGTTGTAATAAAAGTAAACCAAATGTCATTTCTTACCACACTCATTCCACAACATTCACAAATTTGAATCAAACTTGTAAAACGAACTGTGCATGCTTGTATTCTACTTTTAAACTTATTTTTTGTTTTTAAGCTTATTTTTGAATTCTAATGACATGGAGACGATTATATGTGTTAGGGTTGTCATAAAATTAAACCAAATGTCATTTTTAACCACACATATTGCACAACATTCACACATTTGAATCAAACTTGTAAAACGAACTGTGCAGGCTTGTATTCTACTTTTAAGCTTATTTTTTGTTTCTAAGCTTATTTTTGAATTCTAATGACATGGAGACGATTATATATGTTAGGGTTGTCATAAAAGTAAACCAAATGTGATTTCTTACCACACTCAATCCACAACATTCACACATTTGAATCAAACTTGTAAAACAAACTGTGCATGCTTGTATTCTACTTTTAAGCTTATTTTTTGTTTCTAAGCTTATTTTTGAATTCTAATGACATGGAGACGATTATATGTGTTAGGGTTGTCATAAAAGTAAACCAAATGTCATTTCTAACCACACTCATTCCACAACATTCACACATTTGAATCAAACTCGTAAAACGAGCTTTGCATGCTTGTATTCTACTTTTAAGCTTATTTTTTGTTTCTAAGCTTATTTTTGAATTCTAATGACATGGAGACGATTATATGTGTTAGGGTTGTAATAAAAGTAAACCAAATGTCATTTCTTACCACACTCATTCCACAACATTCACACATTTGAATCAAACTTGTAAAACGAACTGTGCATGCTTGTATTCTACTTTTAAACTTATTTTGTGTTTTTAAGCTTATTTTTGAATTCTAATGACATGGAGACGATTATATGTGTTAGGGTTGTCATAAAATTAAACCAAATGTCATTTTTAACCACACTTATTGCACAACATTCACACATTTGAATCAAACTTGTAAAACGAACAGTGCAGGCTTGTATTCTACTTTTAAGCTTATTCTTTGATTCTAAGCTTATTTTTGAATTCTAATGACATGGAGACGATTATATGTGTTAGGGTTGTCATAAAAGTAAACCAAATGTCATTTCTTACCACACTCATTCCACAACATTCACACATTTGAATCAAACTCGTAAAACGAACTGTGCAGGCTTGTATTCTACTTTTAAGCTTATTTTTTGTTTCTAAGCTTATTTTTGAATTCTAATGACATGGAGACGATTATATATGTTAGGGTTGTCATAAAAGTAAACCAAATGTGATTTCTTACCACACTCAATCCACAACATTCACACATTTGAATCAAACTTGTAAAACAAACTGTGCATGCTTGTATTCTACTTTTAAGCTTATTCTTTGATTCTAACTTTATTTTCATTCTAATGACATGGAGGCGATTATATGCGTTAAGGTTGTTGTAAAAGTGAACCAAATGTCATTTCTAACCACATTCATTCCACAACATTCACTCATTTGAATCAAACTCGTAAAACGAACTGTGCATGCTTGTATTCTACTTTTAAGCTTATTTTTTGTTTCTAAGCTTATTTTTGAATTCTCATGACATGGAGACGATTATATGTGTTAGGGTTGTCATAAAAGTAAACCAAATGTCATTTCTTACCACACTCATTCCACAACATTCACACATTTGAATCAAACTTGTAAAACAAACTGTGCATGCTTGTATTCTACTTTTAAGCTTATTTTTTGTTTCTAAGCTTATTTTTGAATTCTAATGACATGGAGACGATTATATATGTTAGGGTTGTAATAAAAGTAAACCAAATGTCATTTCTTACCACACTCATTCCACAACATTCACAAATTTGAATCAAACTTGTAAAACGAACTGTGCATGCTTGTATTCTACTTTTAAGCTTATTTTTTGTTTCTAAGCTTATTTTTGAATTCTAATGACATGGAGACGATTATATGTGTTAGGGTTGTAATAAAAGTAAACCAAATGTGATTTCTTACCACACTCAATCCACAACATTCACACATTTGAATCAAACTTGTAAAACGAACTGTGCATGCTTGTATTCTACTTTTAAGCTTATTTTTTGTTTCTAAGCTTATTTTTGAATTCTAATGACATGGAGACGATTATATGTGTTAGGGTTGTCATAAAAGTAAACCAAATGTCATTTCTAACCACACTCATTCCACAACATTCACACATTTGAATCAAAATCGTAAAACGAGCTTTGCATGCTTGTATTCTACTTTTAAGCTTATTTTTTGTTTCTAAGCTTATTTTTGAATTCTAATGACATGGAGACGATTATATGTGTTAGGGTTGTAATAAAAGTAAACCAAATGTCATTTCTTACCACACTCATTCCACAACATTCACAAATTTGAATCAAACTTGTAAAACGAACTGTGCATGCTTGTATTCTACTTTTAAACTTATTTTTTGTTTTTAAGCTTATTTTTGAATTCTAATGACATGGAGACGATTATATGTGTTAGGGTTGTCATAAAATTAAACCAAATGTCATTTTTAACCACACATATTGCACAACATTCACACATTTGAATCAAACTTGTAAAACGAACAGTGCAGGCTTGTATTCTACTTTTAAGCTTATTCTTTGATTCTAAGCTTATTTTTGAATTCTAATGACATGGAGACGATTATATGTGTTAGGGTTGTCATAAAAGTAAACCAAATGTCATTTCTTACCACACTCATTCCACAACATTCACACATTTGAATCAAACTTGTAAAACGAACAGTGCAGGCTTGTATTCTACTTTTAAACTTATTTTTTGTTTTTAAGCTTATTTTTGAATTCTAATGACATGGAGACGATTATATATGTTAGGGTTGTCATAAAAGTAAACCAAATGTGATTTCTTACCACACTCAATCCACAACATTCACACATTTGAATCAAACTTGTAAAACAAACTGTGCATGCTTGTATTCTACTTTTAAGCTTATTCTTTGATTCTAACTTTATTTTCATTCTAATGACATGGAGGCGATTATATGCGTTAAGGTTGTTGTAAAAGTGAACCAAATGTCATTTCTAACCACATTCATTCCACAACATTCACTCATTTGAATCAAACTCGTAAAACGAACTGTGCATGCTTGTATTCTACTTTTAAGCTTATTTTTTGTTTCTAAGCTTATTTTTGAATTCTCATGACATGGAGACGATTATATGTGTTAGGGTTGTCATAAAAGTAAACCAAATGTGATTTCTTACCACACTCATTCCACAACATTCACACATTTGAATCAAACTTGTAAAACCAACTGTGCATGCTTGTATTCTACTTTTAAGCTTATTTTTTGTTTCTAAGCTTATTTTTGAATTCTAATGACATGGAGACGATTATATGTGTTAGGGTTGTAATAAAAGTAAACCAAATGTCATTTCTTACCTTACTCATTCCACAACATTCACAAATTTGAATCAAACTTGTAAAACGAACTGTGCATGCTTGTATTCTACTTTTAAACTTATTTTTTGTTTTTAAGCTTATTTTTGAATTCTAATGACATGGAGACGATTATATGTGTTAGGGTTGTCATAAAATTAAACCAAATGTGATTTCTTACCACACTCATTCCACAACATTCACACATTTGAATCAAACTTTTAAAACGAACAGTGCAGGCTTGTATTCTACTTTTAAGCTTATTCTTTGATTCTAAGCTTATTTTTGAATTCTAATGACATGGAGACGATTATATGCGTTAAGGTTGTTGTAAAAGTGACCCAAATGTCATTTCTAACCACACTCATTCCACAACATTCACAAATTTGAATCAAACTTGTAAAACGAACTGTGCATGCTTGTATTCTACTTTTAAGCTTATTTTTTGTTTCTAAGCTTATTTTTGAGTTCTAATGACATGGAGACGATTATATGTGTTAGGGTTGTCATAAAAGTAAACCAAATGTCATTTCTTACCACACTCATTCCACAACATTCACACATTTGAATCAAACTTGTAAAACGAACTGTGCAGGCTTGTATTCTACTTTTAAGCTTATTTTTTGTTACTAAGCTTATTTTTGAATTCTAATGACATGGAGACGATTATATATGTTAGCGTTGTCATAAAAGTAAACCAAATGTGATTTCTTACCACACTCATTCCACAACATTCACACATTTGAATCAAACTTCTAAAACAAACTGTGCATGCTTGTATTCTACTTTTAAGCTTATTCTTTGATTCTAACTTTATTTTTTCATTCTAATGACATGGAGACGATTATATGCGTTAAGGTTGTTGTAAAAGTGATCCAAATGTCATTTCTAACCACACTCATTCCACAACATTCACTCATTTGAATCAAACTCGTAAAACGAACTGTGCATGCTAGTATTCTACTTTTAAGCTTATTATTTGATTCTAAGCTTATTTTTGAATTCAAATGACATGGAGACGATTATATGTGTTAGGGTTGTTGTAAAAGTGAACCAAATGTCATTTCTAACCACACTCATTCCACAACATTCACAAATTTGAATCAAACTTGTAAAACGAACTGTGCATGCTTGTATTATACTTTTAAGCTTATTTTTTGTTTCTAAGCTTATTTTTGAGTTCTAATGACATGGAGACGATTATATGTGTTAGGGTTGTCATAAAAGTAAACCAAATGTCATTTCTTACCACACTCATTCCACAACATTCACACATTTGAATCAAACTTGTAAAACGAACTGTGCAGGCTTGTATTCTACTTTTAAGCTTATTTTTTGTTACTAAGCTTATTTTTGAATTCTAATGACATGGAGACGATTATATATGTTAGCGTTGTCATAAAAGTAAACCAAATGTGATTTCTTACCACACTCATTCCACAACATTCACACATTTGAATCAAACTTCTAAAACAAACTGTGCATGCTTGTATTCTACTTTTAAGCTTACTCTTTGATTCTAACTTTATTTTTTCATTCTAATGACATGGAGACGATTATATGCGTTAAGGTTGTTGTAAAAGTGAACCAAATGTCATTTCTAACCACATTCATTCCACAACATTCACTCATTTGAATCAAACTCGTAAAACGAACTGTGCATGCTTGTATTCTACTTTTAAGCTTATTTTTTGTTTCTAAGCTTATTTTTGAATTCTAATGACATGGAGACGATTATATGTGTTAGGGTTGTCATAAAAGTAAACCAAATGTCATTTCTAACCACACTCATTCCACAACATTCACACATTTGAATCAAACTCGTAAAACGGGCTGTGCATGCTTGTATTCTACTTTTAAGCTTATTCTTTGATTCTAAGCTTATTTTTGAATTCTAATGACATGGAGACGATTATATGTGTTAGGGTTGTCATAAAAGTAAACCAAATGTCATTTCTTACCACACTCATTCCACAACATTCACACATTTGAATCAAACTTGTAAAACGAACTGTGCAGGCTTGTATTCTACTTTTAAGCTTATTTTTTGTTTCTAAGCTTATTTTTGAATTCTAATGACATGAAGACGATTATATATGTTAGGGTTGTCATAAAAGTAAACCAAATGTGATTTCTTACCACACTCAATCCACAACATTCACACATTTGAATCAAACTTGTAAAACAAACTGTGCATGCTTGTATTCTACTTTTAAGCTTATTTTTTGTTTCTAAGCTTATTTTTGAATTCTAATGACATGGAGACGATTATATGTGTTAGGGTTGTCATAAAAGTAAACCAAATGTCATTTCTAACCACACTCATTCCACAACATTCACACATTTGAATCAAACTCGTAAAACGAGCTTTGCATGCTTGTATTCTACTTTTAAGCTTATTTTTTGTTTCTAAGCTTATTTTTGAATTCTAATGACATGGAGACGATTATATGTGTTAGGGTTGTAATAAAAGTAAACCAAATGTCATTTCTTACCACACTCATTCCACAACATTTACACATTTGAATCAAACTTGTAAAACGAACTGTGCATGCTTGTATTCTACTTTTAAACTTATTTTGTGTTTTTAAGCTTATTTTTGAATTCTAATGACATGGAGACGATTATATGTGTTAGGGTTGTCATAAAATTAAACCAAATGTCATTTTTAACCACACTTATTGCACAACATTCACACATTTGAATCAAACTTGTAAAACGAACAGTGCAGGCTTGTATTCTACTTTTAAGCTTATTCTTTGATTCTAAGCTTATTTTTGAATTCTAATGACATGGAGACGATTATATGTGTTAGGGTTGTCATAAAAGTAAACCAAATGTCATTTCTTACCACACTCATTCCACAACATTCACACATTTGAATCAAACTCGTAAAACGAACTGTGCAGGCTTGTATTCTACTTTTAAGCTTATTTTTTGTTTCTAAGCTTATTTTTGAATTCTAATGACATGGAGACGATTATATATGTTAGGGTTGTCATAAAAGTAAACCAAATGTGATTTCTTACCACACTCAATCCACAACATTCACACATTTGAATCAAACTTGTAAAACAAACTGTGCATGCTTGTATTCTACTTTTAAGCTTATTCTTTGATTCTAACTTTATTTTCATTCTAATGACATGGAGGCGATTATATGCGTTAAGGTTGTTGTAAAAGTGAACCAAATGTCATTTCTAACCACATTCATTCCACAACATTCACTCATTTGAATCAAACTCGTAAAACGAACTGTGCATGCTTGTATTCTACTTTTAAGCTTATTTTTTGTTTCTAAGCTTATTTTTGAATTCTCATGACATGGAGACGATTATATGTGTTAGGGTTGTCATAAAAGTAAACCAAATGTCATTTCTTACCACACTCATTCCACAACATTCACACATTTGAATCAAACTTGTAAAACAAACTGTGCATGCTTGTATTCTACTTTTAAGCTTATTTTTTGTTTCTAAGCTTATTTTTGAATTCTAATGACATGGAGACGATTATATGTGTTAGGGTTGTAATAAAAGTAAACCAAATGTCATTTCTTACCACACTCATTCCACAACATTCACAAATTTGAATCAAACTTGTAAAACGAACTGTGCATGCTTGTATTCTACTTTTAAGCTTATTTTTTGTTTCTAAGCTTATTTTTGAATTCTAATGACATGGAGACGATTATATGTGTTAGGGTTGTAATAAAAGTAAACCAAATGTGATTTCTTACCACACTCAATCCACAACATTCACACATTTGAATCAAACTTGTAAAACGAACTGTGCATGCTTGTATTCTACTTTTAAGCTTATTTTTTGTTTCTAAGCTTATTTTTGAATTCTAATGACATGGAGACGATTATATGTGTTAGGGTTGTCATAAAAGTAAACCAAATGTCATTTCTAACCACACTCATTCCACAACATTCACACATTTGAATCAAACTCGTAAAACGAGCTGTGCATGCTTGTATTCTACTTTTAAGCTTATTTTTTGTTTCTAAGCTTATTTTTGAATTCTAATGACATGGAGACGATTATATGTGTTAGGGTTGTAATAAAAGTAAACCAAATGTCATTTCTTACCACACTCATTCCACAACATTCACAAATTTGAATCAAACTTGTAAAACGAACTGTGCATGCTTGTATTCTACTTTTAAACTTATTTTTTGTTTTTAAGCTTATTTTTGAATTCTAATGACATGGAGACGATTATATGTGTTAGGGTTGTCATAAAATTAAACCAAATGTCATTTTTAACCACACATATTGCACAACATTCACACATTTGAATCAAACTTGTAAAACGAACTGTGCAGGCTTGTATTCTACTTTTAAGCTTATTTTTTGTTTCTAAGCTTATTTTTGAATTCTAATGACATGGAGACGATTATATATGTTAGGGTTGTCATAAAAGTAAACCAAATGTGATTTCTTACCACACTCAATCCACAACATTCACACATTTGAATCAAACTTGTAAAACAAACTGTGCATGCTTGTATTCTACTTTTAAGCTTATTTTTTGTTTCTAAGCTTATTTTTGAATTCTAATGACATGGAGACGATTATATGTGTTAGGGTTGTCATAAAAGTAAACCAAATGTCATTTCTAACCACACTCATTCCACAACATTCACACATTTGAATCAAACTCGTAAAACGAGCTTTGCATGCTTGTATTCTACTTTTAAGCTTATTTTTTGTTTCTAAGCTTATTTTTGAATTCTAATGACATGGAGACGATTATATGTGTTAGGGTTGTAATAAAAGTAAACCAAATGTCATTTCTTACCACACTCATTCCACAACATTCACACATTTGAATCAAACTTGTAAAACGAACTGTGCATGCTTGTATTCTACTTTTAAACTTATTTTGTGTTTTTAAGCTTATTTTTGAATTCTAATGACATGGAGACGATTATATGTGTTAGGGTTGTCATAAAATTAAACCAAATGTCATTTTTAACCACACTTATTGCACAACATTCACACATTTGAATCAAACTTGTAAAACGAACAGTGCAGACTTGTATTCTACTTTTAAGTTTATTCTTTGATTCTAAGCTTATTTTTGAATTCTAATGACATGGAGACGATTATATGTGTTAGGGTTGTCATAAAAGTAAACCAAATGTCATTTCTTACCACACTCATTCCACAACATTCACACATTTGAATCAAACTCGTAAAACGAACTGTGCAGGCTTGTATTCTACTTTTAAGCTTATTTTTTGTTTCTAAGCTTATTTTTGAATTCTAATGACATGGAGACGATTATATATGTTAGGGTTGTCATAAAAGTAAACCAAATGTGATTTCTTACCACACTCAATCCACAACATTCACACATTTGAATCAAACTTGTAAAACAAACTGTGCATGCTTGTATTCTACTTTTAAGCTTATTCTTTGATTCTAACTTTATTTTCATTCTAATGACATGGAGGCGATTATATGCGTTAAGGTTGTTGTAAAAGTGAACCAAATGTCATTTCTAACCACATTCATTCCACAACATTCACTCATTTGAATCAAACTCGTAAAACGAACTGTGCATGCTTGTATTCTACTTTTAAGCTTATTTTTTGTTTCTAAGCTTATTTTTGAATTCTCATGACATGGAGACGATTATATGTGTTAGGGTTGTCATAAAAGTAAACCAAATGTCATTTCTTACCACACTCATTCCACAACATTCACACATTTGAATCAAACTTGTAAAACAAACTGTGCATGCTTGTATTCTACTTTTAAGCTTATTTTTTGTTTCTAAGCTTATTTTTGAATTCTAATGACATGGAGACGATTATATGTGTTAGGGTTGTAATAAAAGTAAACCAAATGTCATTTCTTACCACACTCATTCCACAACATTCACAAATTTGAATCAAACTTGTAAAACGAACTGTGCATGCTTGTATTCTACTTTTAAGCTTATTTTTTGTTTCTAAGCTTATTTTTGAATTCT
Source organism: Spergularia bocconei (assembly GCA_963457585.1). Taxonomy (NCBI): domain Eukaryota; kingdom Viridiplantae; phylum Streptophyta; class Magnoliopsida; order Caryophyllales; family Caryophyllaceae; genus Spergularia; species Spergularia bocconei. Next base: position 7,134,849 of record OY734959.1, read on the forward strand.
AATGACATGGAGACGATTATATGTGTTAGGGTTGTAATAAAAGTAAACCAAATGTGATTTCTTACCACACTCAATCCACAACATTCACACATTTGAATCAAACTTGTAAAACGAACTGTGCATGCTTGTATTCTACTTTTAAGCTTATTTTTTGTTTCTAAGCTTATTTTTGAATTCTAATGACATGGAGACGATTATATGTGTTAGGGTTGTCATAAAAGTAAACCAAATGTCATTTCTAACCACACTCATTCCACAACATTCACACATTTGAATCAAAATCGTAAAACGAGCTTTGCATGCTTGTATTCTACTTTTAAGCTTATTTTTTGTTTCTAAGCTTATTTTTGAATTCTAATGACATGGAGACGATTATATGTGTTAGGGTTGTAATAAAAGTAAACCAAATGTCATTTCTTACCACACTCATTCCACAACATTCACAAATTTGAATCAAACTTGTAAAACGAACTGTGCATGCTTGTATTCTACTTTTAAACTTATTTTTTGTTTTTAAGCTTATTTTTGAATTCTAATGACATGGAGACGATTATATGTGTTAGGGTTGTCATAAAATTAAACCAAATGTCATTTTTAACCACACATATTGCACAACATTCACACATTTGAATCAAACTTGTAAAACGAACAGTGCAGGCTTGTATTCTACTTTTAAGCTTATTCTTTGATTCTAAGCTTATTTTTGAATTCTAATGACATGGAGACGATTATATGTGTTAGGGTTGTCATAAAAGTAAACCAAATGTCATTTCTTACCACACTCATTCCACAACATTCACACATTTGAATCAAACTTGTAAAACGAACAGTGCAGGCTTGTATTCTACTTTTAAACTTATTTTTTGTTTTTAAGCTTATTTTTGAATTCTAATGACATGGAGACGATTATATATGTTAGGGTTGTCATAAAAGTAAACCAAATGTGATTTCTTACCACACTCAATCCACAACATTCACACATTTGAATCAAACTTGTAAAACAAACTGTGCATGCTTGTATTCTACTTTTAAGCTTATTCTTTGATTCTAACTTTATTTTCATTCTAATGACATGGAGGCGATTATATGCGTTAAGGTTGTTGTAAAAGTGAACCAAATGTCATTTCTAACCACATTCATTCCACAACATTCACTCATTTGAATCAAACTCGTAAAACGAACTGTGCATGCTTGTATTCTACTTTTAAGCTTATTTTTTGTTTCTAAGCTTATTTTTGAATTCTCATGACATGGAGACGATTATATGTGTTAGGGTTGTCATAAAAGTAAACCAAATGTGATTTCTTACCACACTCATTCCACAACATTCACACATTTGAATCAAACTTGTAAAACCAACTGTGGATGCTTGTATTCTACTTTTAAGCTTATTTTTTGTTTCTAAGCTTATTTTTGAATTCTAATGACATGGAGACGATTATATGTGTTAGGGATGTAATAAAAGTAAACCAAATGTCATTTCTTACCACACTCATTCCACAACATTCACAAATTTGAATCAAACTTGTAAAACGAACTGTGCATGCTTGTATTCTACTTTTAAACTTATTTTTTGTTTTTAAGCTTATTTTTGAATTCTAATGACATGGAGACGATTATATGTGTTAGGGTTGTCATAAAATTAAACCAAATGTGATTTCTTACCACACTCATTCCACAACATTCACACATTTGAATCAAACTTTTAAAACGAACAGTGCAGGCTTGTATTCTACTTTTAAGCTTATTCTTTGATTCTAAGCTTATTTTTGAATTCTAATGACATGGAGACGATTATATGCGTTAAGGTTGTTGTAAAAGTGACCCAAATGTCATTTCTAACCACACTCATTCCACAACATTCACAAATTTGAATCAAACTTGTAAAACGAACTGTGCATGCTTGTATTCTACTTTTAAGCTTATTTTTTGTTTCTAAGCTTATTTTTGAGTTCTAATGACATGGAGACGATTATATGTGTTAGGGTTGTCATAAAAGTAAACCAAATGTCATTTCTTACCACACTCATTCCACAACATTCACACATTTGAATCAAACTTGTAAAACGAACTGTGCAGGCTTGTATTCTACTTTTAAGCTTATTTTTTGTTACTAAGCTTATTTTTGAATTCTAATGACATGGAGACGATTATATATGTTAGCGTTGTCATAAAAGTAAACCAAATGTGATTTCTTACCACACTCATTCCACAACATTCACACATTTGAATCAAACTTCTAAAACAAACTGTGCATGCTTGTATTCTACTTTTAAGCTTATTCTTTGATTCTAACTTTATTTTTTCATTCTAATGACATGGAGACGATTATATGCGTTAAGGTTGTTGTAAAAGTGATCCAAATGTCATTTCTAACCACACTCATTCCACAACATTCACTCATTTGAATCAAACTCGTAAAACGAACTGTGCATGCTAGTATTCTACTTTTAAGCTTATTATTTGATTCTAAGCTTATTTTTGAATTCAAATGACATGGAGACGATTATATGTGTTAGGGTTGTTGTAAAAGTGAACCAAATGTCATTTCTAACCACACTCATTCCACAACATTCACAAATTTGAATCAAACTTGTAAAACGAACTGTGCATGCTTGTATTCTACTTTTAAGCTTATTTTTTGTTTCTAAGCTTATTTTTGAGTTCTAATGACATGGAGACGATTATATGTGTTAGGGTTGTCATAAAAGTAAACCAAATGTCATTTCTTACCACACTCATTCCACAACATTCACACATTTGAATCAAACTTGTAAAACGAACTGTGCAGGCTTGTATTCTACTTTTAAGCTTATTTTTTGTTACTAAGCTTATTTTTGAATTCTAATGACATGGAGACGATTATATATGTTAGCGTTGTCATAAAAGTAAACCAAATGTGATTTCTTACCACACTCATTCCACAACATTCACACATTTGAATCAAACTTCTAAAACAAACTGTGCATGCTTGTATTCTACTTTTAAGCTTATTCTTTGATTCTAACTTTATTTTTTCATTCTAATGACATGGAGACGATTATATGCGTTAAGGTTGTTGTAAAAGTGAACCAAATGTCATTTCTAACCACATTCATTCCACAACATTCACTCATTTGAATCAAACTCGTAAAACGAACTGTGCATGCTTGTATTCTACTTTTAAGCTTATTTTTTGTTTCTAAGCTTATTTTTGAATTCTAATGACATGGAGACGATTATATGTGTTAGGGTTGTCATAAAAGTAAACCAAATGTCATTTCTAACCACACTCATTCCACAACATTCACACATTTGAATCAAACTCGTAAAACGGGCTGTGCATGCTTGTATTCTACTTTTAAGCTTATTCTTTGATTCTAAGCTTATTTTTGAATTCTAATGACATGGAGACGATTATATGTGTTAGGGTTGTCATAAAAGTAAACCAAATGTCATTTCTTACCACACTCATTCCACAACATTCACACATTTGAATCAAACTTGTAAAACAAACTGTGCATGCTTGTATTCTACTTTTAAGCTTATTTTTTGTTTCTAAGCTTATTTTTGAATTCTAATGACATGGAGACGATTATATGTGTTAGGGTTGTAATAAAAGTAAACCAAATGTGATTTCTTACCACACTCAATCCACAACATTCACACATTTGAATCAAACTTGTAAAACGAACTGTGCATGCTTGTATTCTACTTTTAAGCTTATTTTTTGTTTCTAAGCTTATTTTTGAATTCTAATGACATGGAGACGATTATATGTGTTAGGGTTGTCATAAAAGTAAACCAAATGTCATTTCTAACCACACTCATTCCACAACATTCACACATTTGAATCAAAATCGTAAAACGAGCTTTGCATGCTTGTATTCTACTTTTAAGCTTATTTTTTGTTTCTAAGCTTATTTTTGAATTCTAATGACATGGAGACGATTATATGTGTTAGGGTTGTAATAAAAGTAAACCAAATGTCATTTCTTACCACACTCATTCCACAACATTCACAAATTTGAATCAAACTTGTAAAACGAACTGTGCATGCTTGTATTCTACTTTTAAACTTATTTTTTGTTTTTAAGCTTATTTTTGAATTCTAATGACATGGAGACGATTATATGTGTTAGGGTTGTCATAAAATTAAACCAAATGTCATTTTTAACCACACATATTGCACAACATTCACACATTTGAATCAAACTTGTAAAACGAACAGTGCAGGCTTGTATTCTACTTTTAAGCTTATTCTTTGATTCTAAGCTTATTTTTGAATTCTAATGACATGGAGACGATTATATGTGTTAGGGTTGTCATAAAAGTAAACCAAATGTCATTTCATACCACACTCATTCCACAACATTCACACATTTGAATCAAACTTGTAAAACGAACAGTGCAGGCTTGTATTCTACTTTTAAACTTATTTTTTGTTTTTAAGCTTATTTTTGAATTCTAATGACATGGAGACGATTATATATGTTAGGGTTGTCATAAAAGTAAACCAAATGTGATTTCTTACCACACTCAATCCACAACATTCACACATTTGAATCAAACTTGTAAAACAAACTGTGCATGCTTGTATTCTACTTTTAAGCTTATTCTTTGATTCTAACTTTATTTTCATTCTAATGACATGGAGGCGATTATATGCGTTAAGGTTGTTGTAAAAGTGAACCAAATGTCATTTCTAACCACATTCATTCCACAACATTCACTCATTTGAATCAAACTCGTAAAACGAACTGTGCATGCTTGTATTCTACTTTTAAGCTTATTTTTTGTTTCTAAGCTTATTTTTGAATTCTCATGACATGGAGACGATTATATGTGTTAGGGTTGTCATAAAAGTAAACCAAATGTGATTTCTTACCACACTCATTCCACAACATTCACACATTTGAATCAAACTTGTAAAACCAACTGTGGATGCTTGTATTCTACTTTTAAGCTTATTTTTTGTTTCTAAGCTTATTTTTGAATTCTAATGACATGGAGACGATTATATGTGTTAGGGTTGTAATAAAAGTAAACCAAATGTCATTTCTTACCACACTCATTCCACAACATTCACAAATTTGAATCAAACTTGTAAAACGAACTGTGCATGCTTGTATTCTACTTTTAAACTTATTTTTTGTTTTTAAGCTTATTTTTGAATTCTAATGACATGGAGACGATTATATGTGTTAGGGTTGTCATAAAATTAAACCAAATGTGATTTCTTACCACACTCATTCCACAACATTCACACATTTGAATCAAACTTTTAAAACGAACAGTGCAGGCTTGTATTCTACTTTTAAGCTTATTCTTTGATTCTAAGCTTATTTTTGAATTCTAATGACATGGAGACGATTATATGCGTTAAGGTTGTTGTAAAAGTGACCCAAATGTCATTTCTAACCACACTCATTCCACAACATTCACAAATTTGAATCAAACTTGTAAAACGAACTGTGCATGCTTGTATTCTACTTTTAAGCTTATTTTTTGTTTCTAAGCTTATTTTTGAGTTCTAATGACATGGAGACGATTATATGTGTTAGGGTTGTCATAAAAGTAAACCAAATGTCATTTCTTACCACACTCATTCCACAACATTCACACATTTGAATCAAACTTGTAAAACGAACTGTGCAGGCTTGTATTCTACTTTTAAGCTTATTTTTTGTTACTAAGCTTATTTTTGAATTCTAATGACATGGAGACGATTATATATGTTAGCGTTGTCATAAAAGTAAACCAAATGTGATTTCTTACCACACTCATTCCACAACATTCACACATTTGAATCAAACTTCTAAAACAAACTGTGCATGCTTGTATTCTACTTTTAAGCTTATTCTTTGATTCTAACTTTATTTTTTCATTCTAATGACATGGAGACGATTATATGCGTTAAGGTTGTTGTAAAAGTGAACCAAATGTCATTTCTAACCACATTCATTCCACAACATTCACTCATTTGAATCAAACTCGTAAAACGAACTGTGCATGCTTGTATTCTACTTTTAAGCTTATTTTTTGTTTCTAAGCTTATTTTTGAATTCTAATGACATGGAGACGATTATATGTGTTAGGGTTGTCATAAAAGTAAACCAAATGTCATTTCTAACCACACTCATTCCACAACATTCACACATTTGAATCAAACTCGTAAAACGGGCTGTGCATGCTTGTATTCTACTTTTAAGCTTATTCTTTGATTCTAAGCTTATTTTTGAATTCTAATGACATGGAGACGATTATATGTGTTAGGGTTGTCATAAAAGTAAACCAAATGTCATTTCTTACCACACTCATTCCACAACATTCACACATTTGAATCAAACTTGTAAAACAAACTGTGCATGCTTGTATTCTACTTTTAAGCTTATTTTTTGTTTCTAAGCTTATTTTTGAATTCTAATGACATGGAGACGATTATATGTGTTAGGGTTGTAATAAAAGTAAACCAAATGTGATTTCTTACCACACTCAATCCACAACATTCACACATTTGAATCAAACTTGTAAAACGAACTGTGCATGCTTGTATTCTACTTTTAAGCTTATTTTTTGTTTCTAAGCTTATTTTTGAATTCTAATGACATGGAGACGATTATATGTGTTAGGGTTGTCATAAAAGTAAACCAAATGTCATTTCTAACCACACTCATTCCACAACATTCACACATTTGAATCAAAATCGTAAAACGAGCTTTGCATGCTTGTATTCTACTTTTAAGCTTATTTTTTGTTTCTAAGCTTATTTTTGAATTCTAATGACATGGAGACGATTATATGTGTTAGGGTTGTAATAAAAGTAAACCAAATGTCATTTCTTACCACACTCATTCCACAACATTCACAAATTTGAATCAAACTTGTAAAACGAACTGTGCATGCTTGTATTCTACTTTTAAACTTATTTTTTGTTTTTAAGCTTATTTTTGAATTCTAATGACATGGAGACGATTATATGTGTTAGGGTTGTCATAAAATTAAACCAAATGTCATTTTTAACCACACATATTGCACAACATTCACACATTTGAATCAAACTTGTAAAACGAACAGTGCAGGCTTGTATTCTACTTTTAAGCTTATTCTTTGATTCTAAGCTTATTTTTGAATTCTAATGACATGGAGACGATTATATGTGTTAGGGTTGTCATAAAAGTAAACCAAATGTCATTTCATACCACACTCATTCCACAACATTCACACATTTGAATCAAACTTGTAAAACGAACAGTGCAGGCTTGTATTCTACTTTTAAACTTATTTTTTGTTTTTAAGCTTATTTTTGAATTCTAATGACATGGAGACGATTATATATGTTAGGGTTGTCATAAAAGTAAACCAAATGTGATTTCTTACCACACTCAATCCACAACATTCACACATTTGAATCAAACTTGTAAAACAAACTGTGCATGCTTGTATTCTACTTTTAAGCTTATTCTTTGATTCTAACTTTATTTTCATTCTAATGACATGGAGGCGATTATATGCGTTAAGGTTGTTGTAAAAGTGAACCAAATGTCATTTCTAACCACATTCATTCCACAACATTCACTCATTTGAATCAAACTCGTAAAACGAACTGTGCATGCTTGTATTCTACTTTTAAGCTTATTTTTTGTTTCTAAGCTTATTTTTGAATTCTCATGACATGGAGACGATTATATGTGTTAGGGTTGTCATAAAAGTAAACCAAATGTGATTTCTTACCACACTCATTCCACAACATTCACACATTTGAATCAAACTTGTAAAACCAACTGTGGATGCTTGTATTCTACTTTTAAGCTTATTTTTTGTTTCTAAGCTTATTTTTGAATTCTAATGACATGGAGACGATTATATGTGTTAGGGTTGTAATAAAAGTAAACCAAATGTCATTTCTTACCACACTCATTCCACAACATTCACAAATTTGAATCAAACTTGTAAAACGAACTGTGCATGCTTGTATTCTACTTTTAAACTTATTTTTTGTTTTTAAGCTTATTTTTGAATTCTAATGACATGGAGACGATTATATGTGTTAGGGTTGTCATAAAATTAAACCAAATGTGATTTCTTACCACACTCATTCCACAACATTCACACATTTGAATCAAACTTTTAAAACGAACAGTGCAGGCTTGTATTCTACTTTTAAGCTTATTCTTTGATTCTAAGCTTATTTTTGAATTCTAATGACATGGAGACGATTATATGCGTTAAGGTTGTTGTAAAAGTGACCCAAATGTCATTTCTAACCACACTCATTCCACAACATTCACAAATTTGAATCAAACTTGTAAAACGAACTGTGCATGCTTGTATTCTACTTTTAAGCTTATTTTTTGTTTCTAAGCTTATTTTTGAGTTCTAATGACATGGAGACGATTATATGTGTTAGGGTTGTCATAAAAGTAAACCAAATGTCATTTCTTACCACACTCATTCCACAACATTCACACATTTGAATCAAACTTGTAAAACGAACTGTGCAGGCTTGTATTCTACTTTTAAGCTTATTTTTTGTTACTAAGCTTATTTTTGAATTCTAATGACATGGAGACGATTATATATGTTAGCGTTGTCATAAAAGTAAACCAAATGTGATTTCTTACCACACTCATTCCACAACATTCACACATTTGAATCAAACTTCTAAAACAAACTGTGCATGCTTGTATTCTACTTTTAAGCTTATTCTTTGATTCTAACTTTATTTTTTCATTCTAATGACATGGAGACGATTATATGCGTTAAGGTTGTTGTAAAAGTGATCCAAATGTCATTTCTAACCACACTCATTCCACAACATTCACTCATTTGAATCAAACTCGTAAAACGAACTGTGCATGCTAGTATTCTACTTTTAAGCTTATTATTTGATTCTAAGCTTATTTTTGAATTCAAATGACATGGAGACGATTATATGTGTTAGGGTTGTTGTAAAAGTGAACCAAATGTCATTTCTAACCACACTCATTCCACAACATTCACAAATTTGAATCAAACTTGTAAAACGAACTGTGCATGCTTGTATTCTACTTTTAAGCTTATTTTTTGTTTCTAAGCTTATTTTTGAGTTCTAATGACATGGAGACGATTATATGTGTTAGGGTTGTCATAAAAGTAAACCAAATGTCATTTCTTACCACACTCATTCCACAACATTCACACATTTGAATCAAACTTGTAAAACGAACTGTGCAGGCTTGTATTCTACTTTTAAGCTTATTTTTTGTTACTAAGCTTATTTTTGAATTCTAATGACATGGAGACGATTATATATGTTAGCGTTGTCATAAAAGTAAACCAAATGTGATTTCTTACCACACTCATTCCACAACATTCACACATTTGAATCAAACTTCTAAAACAAACTGTGCATGCTTGTATTCTACTTTTAAGCTTATTCTTTGATTCTAACTTTATTTTTTCATTCTAATGACATGGAGACGATTATATGCGTTAAGGTTGTTGTAAAAGTGAACCAAATGTCATTTCTAACCACATTCATTCCACAACATTCACTCATTTGAATCAAACTCGTAAAACGAACTGTGCATGCTTGTATTCTACTTTTAAGCTTATTTTTTGTTTCTAAGCTTATTTTTGAATTCTAATGACATGGAGACGATTATATGTGTTAGGGTTGTCATAAAAGTAAACCAAATGTCATTTCTAACCACACTCATTCCACAACATTCACACATTTGAATCAAACTCGTAAAACGGGCTGTGCATGCTTGTATTCTACTTTTAAGCTTATTCTTTGATTCTAAGCTTATTTTTGAATTCTAATGACATGGAGACGATTATATGTGTTAGGGTTGTCATAAAAGTAAACCAAATGTCATTTCTTACCACACTCATTCCACAACATTCACACATTTGAATCAAACTTGTAAAACGAACTCTGCATGCTAGTATTCTACTTTTAAGCTTATTCTTTGATTCTAAGCTTATTTTTGAATTCTAATGACATGGAGACGATTATATGTGTTAGGGTTGTCATAAAAGTAAACCAAATGTCATTTCTTACCACACTCATTCCACAACATTCACACATTTGAATCAAACTTGTAAAACAAACTGTGCATGCTAGTATTCTACTTTTAAGCTTATTCTTTGTTTCTAAGCTTATTTTTGAATTCTAATGACATAGAGACGATTATATATGTTAGGGTTGTCATAAAAGTAAACCAAATGTGATTTCTTTCCACACTCATTCCACAACATTCACACATTTGAATCAAACTTGTAAAACAAACTGTGCATGCTTGTATTCTACTTTTAAGCTTATTCTTTGATTCTAACTTTATTTTTTCATTCTAAAGACATGGAGACGATTATATGCGTTAAGGTTGTTGTAAAAGTGAACCAAATGTCATTTCTAACCACATTCATTCCACAACATTCACTCATTTGAATCAAACTCGTAAAACGAACTGTGCATGCTTGTATTCTACTTTTAAGCTTATTTTTTGTTTCTAAGCTTATTTTTGAATTCTAATGACATGGAGACGATTATATGTGTTAGGGTTGTCATAAAAGTAAACCAAATGTGATTTCTTACCACACTCAATCCACAACATTCACACATTTGAATCAAACTTGTAAAACAAACTGTGCATGCTTGTATTCTACTTTTAAGCTTATTCTTTGATTCTAACTTTATTTTCATTCTAATGACATGGAGGCGATTATATGCGTTAAGGTTGTTGTAAAAGTGAACCAAATGTCATTTCTAACCACATTCATTCCACAACATTCACTCATTTGAATCAAACTCGTAAAACGAACTGTGCATGCTTGTATTCTACTTTTAAGCTTATTTTTTGTTTCTAAGCTTATTTTTGAATTCTCATGACATGGAGACGATTATTTGTGTTAGGGTTGTCATAAAAGTAAACCAAATGTGATTTCTTACCACACTCATTCCACAACATTCACACATTTGAATCAAACTTGTAAAACAAACTGTGCATGCTTGTATTCTACTTTTAAGCTTATTTTTTGTTTCTAAGCTTATTTTTGAATTCTAATGACATGGAGACGATTATATGTGTTAGGGTTGTAATAAAAGTAAACCAAATGTCATTTCTTACCACACTCATTCCACAACATTCACAAATTTGAATCAAACTTGTAAAACGAACTGTGCATGCTTGTATTCTACTTTTAAACTTATTTTTTGTTTTTAAGCTTATTTTTGAATTCTAATGACATGGAGACGATTATATGTGTTAGGGTTGTCAAAAAATTAAACCAAATGTCATTTTTAACCACACTTATTGCACAACATTCACACATTTGAATCAAACTTGTAAAACGAACAGTGCAGGCTTGTATTCTACTTTTAAGCTTATTCTTTGATTCTAAGCTTATTTTTGAATTCTAATGACACGGAGACGATTATATGCGTTAAGGTTGTTGTAAAAGTGACCCAAATGTCATTTCTAACCACACTCATTCCACAACATTCACACATTTGAATCAAACTTGTAAAACGAACTGTGCAGGCTTGTATTCTACTTTTAAGCTTATTTTTTGTTTCTACGCTTATTTTTGAATTCTAATGACATGGAGACGATTATATATGTTAGGGTTGTCATAAAAGTAAACCAAATGTGATTTCTTACCACACTCAATCCACAACATTCACACATTTGAATCAAACTTGTAAAACGAACTGTGCATGCTTGTATTCTACTTTTAAGCTTATTTTTTGTTTCTAAGCTTATTTTTGAATTCTAATGACATGGAGACGATTATATGTGTTAGGGTTGTCATAAAAGTAAACCAAATGTCATTTCTAACCACACTCATTCCACAACATTCACACATTTGAATCAAACTCGTAAAACGAGCTGTGCATGCTTGTATTCTACTTTTAAGCTTATTTTTTGTTTCTAAGCTTATTTTTGAATTCTAATGACATGGAGACGATTATATGTGTTAGGGTTGTAATAAAAGTAAACCAAATGTCATTTCTTACCACACTCATTCCACAACATTCACAAATTTGAATCAAACTTGTAAAACGAACTGTGCATGCTTGTATTCTACTTTTAAACTTATTTTTTGTTTTTAAGCTTATTTTTGAATTCTAATGACATGGAGACGATTATATGTGTTAGGCTTGTCATAAAATTAAACCAAATGTCATTTTTAACCACACTTATTGCACAACATTCACACATTTGAATCAAACTTGTAAAACGAACAGTGCAGGCTTGTATTCTACTTTTAAGCTTATTCTTTGATTCTAAGCTTATTTTTGAATTCTAATGACATGGAGACGATTATATGTGTTAGGGTTGTCATAAAAGTAAACCAAATGTCATTTCTTACCACACTCATTCCACAACATTCACACATTTGAATCAAACTTGTAAAACGAACAGTGCAGGCTTGTATTCTACTTTTAAACTTATTTTTTGTTTTTAAGCTTATTTTTGAATTCTAATGACATGGAGACGATTATATATGTTAGGGTTGTCATAAAAGTAAACCAAATGTGATTTCTTACCACACTCAATCCACAACATTCACACATTTGAATCAAACTTGTAAAACAAACTGTGCATGCTTGTATTCTACTTTTAAGCTTATTCTTTGATTCTAACTTTATTTTCATTCTAATGACATGGAGGCGATTATATGCGTTAAGGTTGTTGTAAAAGTGAACCAAATGTCATTTCTAACCACACTCATTCCACAACATTCACTCATTTGAATCAAACTCGTAAAACGAACTGTGCATGCTTGTATTCTACTTTTAAGCTTATTTTTTGTTTCTAAGCTTATTTTTGAATTCTCATGACATGGAGACGATTATATGTGTTAGGGTTGTCATAAAAGTAAACCAAATGTGATTTCTTACCACACTCATTCCACAACATTCACACATTTGAATCAAACTTGTAAAACGAACTGTGCATGCTTGTATTCTACTTTTAAGCTTATTTTTTGTTTCTAAGCTTATTTTTGAATTCTAATGACATGGAGACGATTATATGTGTTAGGGTTGTAATAAAAGTAAACCAAATGTCATTTCTTACCACACTCATTCCACAACATTCACAAATTTGAATCAAACTTGTAAAACGAACTGTGCATGCTTGTATTCTACTTTTAAACTTATTTTTTGTTTTTAAGCTTATTTTTGAATTCTAATGACATGGAGACGATTATATGTGTTAGGGTTGTCATAAAATTAAACCAAATTTGATTTCTTACCACACTCATTCCACAACATTCACACATTTGAATCAAACTTTTAAAACGAACAGTGCAGGCTTGTATTCTACTTTTAAGCTTATTCTTTGATTCTAAGCTTATTTTTGAATTCTAATGACATGGAGACGATTATATATGTTAGGGTTGTTGTAAAAGTGACCCAAATGTGATTTCTTACCACACTCAATCCACAACATTCACACATTTGAATCAAACTTGTAAAACAAACTGTGCATGCTTGTATTCTACTTTTAAGCTTATTCTTTGATTCTAACTTTATTTTCATTCTAATGACATGGAGGCGATTATATGCGTTAAGGTTGTTGTAAAAGTGAACCAAATGTCATTTCTAACCACATTCATTCCACAACATTCACTCATTTGAATCAAACTCGTAAAACGAACTGTGCATGCTTGTATTCTACTTTTAAGCTTATTTTTTGTTTCTAAGCTTATTTTTGAATTCTCATGACATGGAGACGATTATATGTGTTAGGGTTGTCATAAAAGTAAACCAAATGTGATTTCTTACCACACTCATTCCACAACATTCACACATTTGAATCAAACTTGTAAAACAAACTGTGCATGCTTGTATTCTACTTTTAAGCTTATTTTTTGTTTCTAAGCTTATTTTTGAATTCTAATGACATGGAGACGATTATATGTGTTAGGGTTGTAATAAAAGTAAACCAAATGTCATTTCTTACCACACTCATTCCACAACATTCACAAATTTGAATCAAACTTGTAAAACGAACTGTGCATGCTTGTATTCTACTTTTAAACTTATTTTTTGTTTTTAAGCTTATTTTTGAATTCTAATGACATGGAGACGATTATATGTGTTAGGGTTGTCAAAAAATTAAACCAAATGTCATTTTTAACCACACTTATTGCACAACATTCACACATTTGAATCAAACTTGTAAAACGAACAGTGCAGGCTTGTATTCTACTTTTAAGCTTATTCTTTGATTCTAAGCTTATTTTTGAATTCTAATGACATGGAGACGATTATATGCGTTAAGGTTGTTGTAAAAGTGACCCAAATGTCATTTCTAACCACACTCATTCCACAACATTCACACATTTGAATCAAACTTGTAAAACGAACTGTGCAGGCTTGTATTCTACTTTTAAGCTTATTTTTTGTTTCTACGCTTATTTTTGAATTCTAATGACATGGAGACGATTATATATGTTAGGGTTGTCATAAAAGTAAACCAAATGTGATTTCTTACCACACTCAATCCACAACATTCACACATTTGAATCAAACTTGTAAAACGAACTGTGCATGCTTGTATTCTACTTTTAAGCTTATTTTTTGTTTCTAAGCTTATTTTTGAATTCTAATGACATGGAGACGATTATATGCGTTAGGGTTGTCATAAAAGTAAACCAAATGTCATTTCTAACCACACTCATTCCACAACATTCACACATTTGAATCAAACTCGTAAAACGAGCTGTGCATGCTTGTATTCTACTTTTAAGCTTATTTTTTGTTTCTAAGCTTATTTTTGAATTCTAATGACATGGAGACGATTATATGTGTTAGGGTTGTAATAAAAGTAAACCAAATGTCATTTCTTACCACACTCATTCCACAACATTCACAAATTTGAATCAAACTTGTAAAACGAACTGTGCATGCTTGTATTCTACTTTTAAACTTATTTTTTGTTTTTAAGCTTATTTTTGAATTCTAATGACATGGAGACGATTATATGTGTTAGGCTTGTCATAAAATTAAACCAAATGTCATTTTTAACCACACTTATTGCACAACATTCACACATTTGAATCAAACTTGTAAAACGAACAGTGCAGGCTTGTATTCTACTTTTAAGCTTATTCTTTGATTCTAAGCTTATTATTGAATTCTAATGACATGGAGACGATTATATGTGTTAGGGTTGTCATAAAAGTAAACCAAATGTCATTTCTTACCACACTCATTCCACAACATTCACACATTTGAATCAAACTTGTAAAACGAACAGTGCAGGCTTGTATTCTACTTTTAAACTTATTTTTTGTTTTTAAGCTTATTTTTGAATTCTAATGACATGGAGACGATTATATATGTTAGGGTTGTCATAAAAGTAAACCAAATGTGATTTCTTACCACACTCAATCCACAACATTCACACATTTGAATCAAACTTGTAAAACAAACTGTGCATGCTTGTATTCTACTTTTAAGCTTATTCTTTGATTCTAACTTTATTTTCATTCTAATGACATGGAGGCGATTATATGCGTTAAGGTTGTTGTAAAAGTGAACCAAATGTCATTTCTAACCACACTCATTCCACAACATTCACTCATTTGAATCAAACTCGTAAAACGAACTGTGCATGCTTGTATTCTACTTTTAAGCTTATTTTTTGTTTCTAAGCTTATTTTTGAATTCTCATGACATGGAGACGATTATATGTGTTAGGGTTGTCATAAAAGTAAACCAAATGTGATTTCTTACCACACTCATTCCACAACATTCACACATTTGAATCAAACTTGTAAAACGAACTGTGCATGCTTGTATTCTACTTTTAAGCTTATTTTTTGTTTCTAAGCTTATTTTTGAATTCTAATGACATGGAGACGATTATATGTGTTAGGGTTGTAATAAAAGTAAACCAAATGTCATTTCTTACCACACTCATTCCACAACATTCACAAATTTGAATCAAACTTGTAAAACGAACTGTGCATGCTTGTATTCTACTTTTAAACTTATTTTTTGTTTTTAAGCTTATTTTTGAATTCTAATGACATGGAGACGATTATATGTGTTAGGGTTGTCATAAAATTAAACCAAATTTGATTTCTTACCACACTCATTCCACAACATTCACACATTTGAATCAAACTTTTAAAACGAACAGTGCAGGCTTGTATTCTACTTTTAAGCTTATTCTTTGATTCTAAGCTTATTTTTGAATTCTAATGACATGGAGACGATTATATATGTTAGGGTTGTTGTAAAAGTGACCCAAATGTGATTTCTTACCACACTCAATCCACAACATTCACACATTTGAATCAAACTTGTAAAACAAACTGTGCATGCTTGTATTCTACTTTTAAGCTTATTCTTTGATTCTAACTTTATTTTCATTCTAATGACATGGAGGCGATTATATGCGTTAAGGTTGTTGTAAAAGTGAACCAAATGTCATTTCTTACCACACTCATTCCACAACATTCACTCATTTGAATCAAACTCGTAAAACGAACTGTGCAGGCTTGTATTCTACTTTTAAGCTTATTTTTTGTTACTAAGCTTATTTTTGAATTCTAATGACATGGAGACGATTATATGTGTTAGGGTTGTCATAAAAGTAAACCAAATGTGATTTCTTACCACACTCATTCCACAACATTCACACATTTGAATCAAACTTGTAAAACCAACTGTGCATGCTTGTATTCTACTTTTAAGCTTATTTTTTGTTTCTAAGCTTATTTTTGAATTCTAATGACATGGAGACGATTATATGCGTTAAGGTTGTGGTAAAAGTGAACCAAATGTCATTTCTAACCACATTCATTCCACAACATTCACTCATTTGAATCAAACTCGTAAAACGAACTGTGCATGCTTGTATTCTACTTTTAAGCTTATTTTTTGTTTCTAAGCTTATTTTTGAATTCTAATGACATGGAGACGATTATATGTGTTAGGGTTGTCATAAAAGTAAACCAAATGTCATTTCTAACCACACTCATTCCACAACATTCACACATTTGAATCAAACTCGTAAAACGGGCTGTGCATGCTTGTATTCTACTTTTAAGCTTATTCTTTGATTCTAAGCTTATTTTTGAATTCTAATGACATGGAGACGATTATATGCGTTAGGGTTGTTGTAAAAGTGACCCAAATGTCATTTCTTACCACACTCATTCCACAACATTCACACATTTGAATCAAACTTGTAAAACGAACTCTGCATGCTAGTATTCTACTTTTAAGCTTATTCTTTGATTCTAAGCTTATTTTTGAATTCTAATGACATGGAGACGATTATATGTGTTAGGGTTGTCATAAAAGTAAACCAAATGTCATTTCTTACCACACTCATTCCACAACATTCACACATTTGAATCAAACTTGTAAAACAAACTGTGCATGCTAGTATTCTACTTTTAAGCTTATTCTTTGTTTCTAAGCTTATTTTTGAATTCTAATGACATAGAGACGATTATATATGTTAGGGTTGTCATAAAAGTAAACCAAATGTGATTTCTTTCCACACTCATTCCACAACATTCACACATTTGAATCAAACTTGTAAAACAAACTGTGCATGCTTGTATTCTACTTTTAAGCTTATTCTTTGATTCTAACTTTATTTTTTCATTCTAATGACATGGAGACGATTATATGCGTTAAGGTTGTTGTAAAAGTGAACCAAATGTCATTTCTAACCACATTCATTCCACAACATTCACTCATTTGAATCAAACTCGTAAAACGAACTGTGCATGCTTGTATTCTACTTTTAAGCTTATTCTTTGATTCTAACTTTATTTTTTCATTCTAATGACATGGAGACGATTATATGCGTTAAGGTTGTTGTAAAAGTGAACCAAATGTCATTTCTAACCACATTCATTCCACAACATTCACTCATTTGAATCAAACTTGTAAAACGAACTGTGCAGGCTTGTATTCTACTTTTAAGCTTATTCTTTGATTCTAAGCTTATTTTTGAATTCTAATGACATGGAGACGATTATATATGTTAGGGTTGTTGTAAAAGTGACCCAAATGTGATTTCTTACCACACTCAATCCACAACATTCACACATTTGAATCAAACTTGTAAAACAAACTGTGCATGCTTGTATTCTACTTTTAAGCTTATTCTTTGATTCTAACTTTATTTTCATTCTAATGACATGGAGGCGATTATATGCGTTAAGGTTGTTGTAAAAGTGAACCAAATGTCATTTCTTACCACACTCATTCCACAACATTCACTCATTTGAATCAAACTCGTAAAACGAACTGTGCAGGCTTGTATTCTACTTTTAAGCTTATTTTTTGTTACTAAGCTTATTTTTGAATTCTAATGACATGGAGACGATTATATGTGTTAGGGTTGTCATAAAAGTAAACCAAATGTGATTTCTTACCACACTCATTCCACAACATTCACACATTTGAATCAAACTTGTAAAACCAACTGTGCATGCTTGTATTCTACTTTTAAGCTTATTTTTTGTTTCTAAGCTTATTTTTGAATTCTAATGACATGGAGACGATTATATGCGTTAAGGTTGTGGTAAAAGTGAACCAAATGTCATTTCTAACCACATTCATTCCACAACATTCACTCATTTGAATCAAACTCGTAAAACGAACTGTGCATGCTTGTATTCTACTTTTAAGCTTATTTTTTGTTTCTAAGCTTATTTTTGAATTCTAATGACATGGAGACGATTATATGTGTTAGGGTTGTCATAAAAGTAAACCAAATGTCATTTCTAACCACACTCATTCCACAACATTCACACATTTGAATCAAACTCGTAAAACGGGCTGTGCATGCTTGTATTCTACTTTTAAGCTTATTCTTTGATTCTAAGCTTATTTTTGAATTCTAATGACATGGAGACGATTATATGCGTTAGGGTTGTTGTAAAAGTGACCCAAATGTCATTTCTTACCACACTCATTCCACAACATTCACACATTTGAATCAAACTTGTAAAACGAACTCTGCATGCTAGTATTCTACTTTTAAGCTTATTCTTTGATTCTAAGCTTATTTTTGAATTCTAATGACATGGAGACGATTATATGTGTTAGGGTTGTCATAAAAGTAAACCAAATGTCATTTCTTACCACACTCATTCCACAACATTCACACATTTGAATCAAACTTGTAAAACAAACTGTGCATGCTAGTATTCTACTTTTAAGCTTATTCTTTGTTTCTAAGCTTATTTTTGAATTCTAATGACATAGAGACGATTATATAT
Source organism: Spergularia bocconei (assembly GCA_963457585.1). NCBI lineage: Eukaryota > Viridiplantae > Streptophyta > Magnoliopsida > Caryophyllales > Caryophyllaceae > Spergularia > Spergularia bocconei. The sequence goes on from OY734959.1 coordinate 7,154,079, forward strand.
GTTAGGGTTGTCATAAAAGTAAACCAAATGTGATTTCTTTCCACACTCATTCCACAACATTCACACATTTGAATCAAACTTGTAAAACAAACTGTGCATGCTTGTATTCTACTTTTAAGCTTATTCTTTGATTCTAACTTTATTTTTTCATTCTAATGACATGGAGACGATTATATGCGTTAAGGTTGTTGTAAAAGTGAACCAAATGTCATTTCTAACCACATTCATTCCACAACATTCACTCATTTGAATCAAACTCGTAAAACGAACTGTGCATGCTTGTATTCTACTTTTAAGCTTATTCTTTGATTCTAACTTTATTTTTTCATTCTAATGACATGGAGACGATTATATGCGTTAAGGTTGTTGTAAAAGTGAACCAAATGTCATTTCTAACCACATTCATTCCACAACATTCACTCATTTGAATCAAACTTGTAAAACGAACTGTGCAGGCTTGTATTCTACTTTTAAGCTTATTCTTTGATTCTAAGCTTATTTTTGAATTCTAATGACATGGAGACGATTATATATGTTAGGGTTGTTGTAAAAGTGACCCAAATGTGATTTCTTACCACACTCAATCCACAACATTCACACATTTGAATCAAACTTGTAAAACAAACTGTGCATGCTTGTATTCTACTTTTAAGCTTATTCTTTGATTCTAACTTTATTTTCATTCTAATGACATGGAGGCGATTATATGCGTTAAGGTTGTTGTAAAAGTGAACCAAATGTCATTTCTTACCACACTCATTCCACAACATTCACTCATTTGAATCAAACTCGTAAAACGAACTGTGCAGGCTTGTATTCTACTTTTAAGCTTATTTTTTGTTACTAAGCTTATTTTTGAATTCTAATGACATGGAGACGATTATATGTGTTAGGGTTGTCATAAAAGTAAACCAAATGTGATTTCTTACCACACTCATTCCACAACATTCACACATTTGAATCAAACTTGTAAAACCAACTGTGCATGCTTGTATTCTACTTTTAAGCTTATTTTTTGTTTCTAAGCTTATTTTTGAATTCTAATGACATGGAGACGATTATATGCGTTAAGGTTGTGGTAAAAGTGAACCAAATGTCATTTCTAACCACATTCATTCCACAACATTCACTCATTTGAATCAAACTCGTAAAACGAACTGTGCATGCTTGTATTCTACTTTTAAGCTTATTTTTTGTTTCTAAGCTTATTTTTGAATTCTAATGACATGGAGACGATTATATGTGTTAGGGTTGTCATAAAAGTAAACCAAATGTCATTTCTAACCACACTCATTCCACAACATTCACACATTTGAATCAAACTCGTAAAACGAACTGTGCATGCTTGTAGTCTACTTTTAAACTTATTTTTTGTTTTTAAGCTTATTTTTGAATTCTAATGACATGGAGACGATTATATGTCTTAGGGTTGTCATAAAAGTAAACCAAATGTCATTTCTTACCACACTCATTCCACAACATTCACACATTTGAATCAAACTTGTAAAACGAACTTTGCAGGCTAGTATTCTACTTTTAAGCTTATTCTTTGATTCTAAGCTTATTTTTGAATTCTAATGACATGGAGACGATTATATGTGTTAGAGTTGTCTTAAAAGTAAACCAAATGTCATTTCTTACCACACTCATCCCACAACATTCACACATTTGAATCAAACTTGTAAAACGAACTCTGCATGCTAGTATTCTACTTTTAAGCTTATTCTTTGATTCTAAGCTTATTTTTGAATTCTAATGACATGGAGACGATTATATGCGTTAAGGTTGTTGTAAAAGTGAACCAAATGTCATTTCTAACCACACTCATTCCACAACATTCACACATTTGAATCAAACTTGTAAAACGAACTGTGCAGGCTTGTATTCTACTTTTAAGCTTATTTTTTGTTACTAAGCTTATTTTTGAATTCTAATGACATCGAGACGATTATATATGTTAGCGTTGTCATAAAAGTAAACCAAATGTGATTTCTTACCACACTCATTCCACAACATTCACACATTTGAATCAAACTTGTAAAACAAACTGTGCATGCTTGTATTCTACTTTTAAGCTTATTCTTTGATTCTAACTTTATTTTTTCATTCTAATGACATGGAGACGATTATATGCGTTAAGGTTGTTGTAAAAGTGAACCAAATGTCATTTCTAACCACATTCATTCCACAACATTCACTCATTTGAATCAAACTCGTAAAACGAACTGTGTATGCTTGTATTCTACTTTTAAGCTTATTTTTTGTTTCTAAGCTTATATTTGAATTCTAATGACATGGAGACGATTATATGTGTTAGGTTTGTCATAAAAGTAAACCAAATGTCATTTCTAACCACACTCATTCCACAACATTCACACATTTGAATCAAACTTGTAAAACGAATAGTGCAGGTTTGTATTCTACTTTTAAGCTTATTCTTTGATTCTAAGCTTATTTTTGAATTCTAATGACATGGAGACGATTATATGCGTTAGGGTTGTTGTAAAAGTGACCCAAATGTCATTTCTTACCACACTCATTCCACAACATTCACACATTTGAATCAAACTTGTAAAACGAACTCTGCATGCTAGTATTCTACTTTTAAGCTTATTCTTTGATTCTAACTTTATTTTTTCATTCTAATGACATGGAGACGATTATATGCGTTAAGGTTGTTGTAAAAGTGAACCAAATGTCATTTCTAACCACATTCATTCCACAACATTCACTCATTTGAATCAAACTCGTAAAACGAACTGTGCATGCTTGTATTCTACTTTTAAGCTTATTTTTTGTTTCTAAGCTTATTTTTGAATTCTAATGACATGGAGACGATTATATGTGTTAGGGTTGTCATAAAAGTAAACCAAATGTCATTTCTTACCACACTCATTCCACAACATTCACAAATTTGAATCAAACTTGTAAAACGAACTGTGCATGCTTGTAGTCTACTTTTAAACTTATTCTTTGATTCTAAGCTTATTTTTGAATTCTAATGACATGGAGACGATTATATGTGTTAGGGTTGTCATAAAAGTAAACCAAATGTCATTTCTTACCACACTCATTCCACAACATTCACACATTTGAATCAAACTTGTAAAACGAACTGTGCAGGCTTGTATTCTACTTTTACGCTTATTTTTTGTTTTTAAGCTTATTTTTGAATTCTAATGACATGGAGACGATTATATGTGTTAGGGTTGTCATAAAAGTAAACCAAATGTCATTTCTAACCACACTCATTCCACAACATTCACACATTTGAATCAAACTTGTAAAACAAACTGTGCATGCTAGTATTCTACTTTTAAGCTTATTTTTTGTTACTAAGCTTATTTTTGAATTCTAATGACATGGAGACGATTATATATGTTAGCGTTGTCATAAAAGTAAACCAAATGTGATTTCTTTCCACACTCATTCCACAACATTCACACATTTGAATCAAACTTGTAAAACAAACTGTGCATGCTTGTATTCTACTTTTAAGCTTATTCTTTGATTCTAACTTTATTTTTTCATTCTAATGACATGGAGACCATTATATGCGTTAAGGTTGTTGTAAAAGTGAACCAAATGTCATTTCTAACCACATTCATTCCACAACATTCACTCATTTGAATCAAACTCGTAAAACGAACTGTGCATGCTTGTATTCTACTTTTAAGCTTATTTTTTGTTTCTAAGCTTATTTTTGAATTCTAATGACATGGAGACGATTATATGTGTTAGGGTTGTCATAAAAGTAAACCAAATGTCATTTCTAACCACACTCATTCCACAACATTCACACATTTGAATCAAACTCGTAAAACGGGCTGTGCATGCTTGTATTCTACTTTTAAGCTTATTCTTTGATTCTAAGCTTATTTTTGAATTCTAATGACATGGAGACGATTATATGTGTTAGGGTTGTCATAAAAGTAAACCAAATGTCATTTCTTACCACACTCATTCCACAACATTCACACATTTGAATCAAACTTGTAAAACGAACTCTGCATGCTAGTATTCTACTTTTAAGCTTATTCTTTGATTCTAAGCTTATTTTTGAATTCTAATGACATGGAGACGATTATATGTGTTAGGGTTGTCATAAAAGTAAACCAAATGTCATTTCTTACCACACTCATTCCACAACATTCACACATTTGAATCAAACTTGTAAAACGAACTGTGCAGGCTTGTATTCTACTTTTAAGCTTATTTTTTGTTTTTAAGCTTATTTTTGAATTCTAATGACATGGAGACGATTATATGTGTTAGGGTTGTCATAAAAGTAAACCAAATGTCATTTCTAACCACACTCATTCCACAACATTCACACATTTGAATCAAACTCGTAAAACGAGCTGTGCATGCTTGTATTCTACTTTTAAGCTTATTCTTTGATTCTAAGCTTATTTTTGAATTCTAATGACATGGAGACGATTATATGTGTTAGGGTTGTCATAAAAGTAAACCAAATGTCATTTCTTACCACACTCATTCCACAACATTCACACATTTGAATCAAACTTGTAAAACGAACTCTGCATGCTAGTATTCTACTTTTAAGCTTATTCTTTGATTCTAAGCTTATTTTTGAATTCTAATGACATGGAGACGATTATATGTGTTAGGGTTGTCATAAAAGTAAACCAAATGTGATTTCTTACCACACTCATTCCACAACATTCACACATTTGAATCAAACTTGTAAAACGAACTATGCATGCTAGTATTCTACTTTTAAGCTTATTCTTTGATTCTAAGCTTATTTTTGAATTCGAATGACATGGAGACCTTATATGTGTTAGGGTTGTAATAAAAGTAAACCAAATGTCATTTCTTACCACACTCATTCCACAACATTCACAAATTTGAATCAAACTTGTAAAACGAACTGTGCATGCTTGTATTCTACTTTTAAACTTATTTTTTGTTTTTAAGCTTATTTTTGAATTCTAATGACATGGAGACGATTATATGTGTTAGGGTTGTCATAAAATTAAACCAAATGTCATTTTTAACCACACTTATTGCACAACATTCACACATTTGAATCAAACTTGTAAAACGAACAGTGCAGGCTTGTATTCTACTTTTAAGCTTATTCTTTGATTCTAAGCTTATTTTTGAATTCTAATGACATGGAGACGATTATATGCGTTAAGGTTGTTGTAAAAGTGACCCAAATGTCATTTCTAACCACACTCATTCCACAACATTCACAAATTTGAATCAAACTTGTAAAACGAACTGTGCATGCTTGTATTCTACTTTTAAGCTTATTTTTTGTTTCTAAGCTTATTTTTGAGTTCTAATGACATGGAGACGATTATATGTGTTAGGGTTGTCATAAAAGTAAACCAAATGTCATTTCTTACCACACTCATTCCACAACATTCACACATTTGAATCAAACTTGTAAAACGAACTGTGCAGGCTTGTATTCTACTTTTAAGCTTATTTTTTGTTACTAAGCTTATTTTTGAATTCTAATGACATGGAGACGATTATATATGTTAGCGTTGTCATAAAAGTAAACCAAATGTGATTTCTTACCACACTCATTCCACAACATTCACACATTTGAATCAAACTTGTAAAACAAACTGTGCATGCTTGTATTCTACTTTTAAGCTTATTCTTTGATTCTAACTTTATTTTTTCATTCTAATGACATGGAGACGATTATATGCGTTAAGGTTGTTGTAAAAGTGAACCAAATGTCATTTCTAACCACATTCATTCCACAACATTCACTCATTTGAATCAAACTCGTAAAACGAACTGTGCATGCTTGTATTCTACTTTTAAGCTTATTTTTTGTTTCTAAGCTTATTTTTGAATTCTAATGACATGGGGACGATTATATGTGTTAGGGTTGTCATAAAAGTAAACCAAATGTCATTTCTAACCACACTCATTCCACAACATTCACACATTTGAATCAAACTCGTAAAACGGGCTGTGCATGCTTGTATTCTACTTTTAAGCTTATTCTTTGATTCTAAGCTTATTTTTGAATTCTAATGACATGGAGACGATTATATGTGTTAGGGTTGTCATAAAAGTAAACCAAATGTCATTTCTTACCACACTCATTCCACAACATTCACACATTTGAATCAAACTTGTAAAACGAACTCTGCATGCTAGTATTCTACTTTTAAGCTTATTCTTTGATTCTAAGCTTATTTTGAATTCTAATGACATGGAGACGATTATATGTGTTAGGGTTGTCATAAAAGTAAACCAAATGTCATTTCTTACCACACTCATTCCACAACATTCACACATTTGAATCAAACTTGTAAAACAAACTGTGCATGCTAGTATTCTACTTTTAAGCTTATTCTTTGTTTCTAAGCTTATTTTTGAATTCTAATGACATACAGACGATTATATATGTTAGGGTTGTCATAAAAGTAAACCAAATGTGATTTCTTTCCACACTCATTCCACAACATTCACACATTTGAATCAAACTTGTAAAACAAACTGTGCATGCTTGTATTCTACTTTTAAGCTTATTCTTTGATTCTAACTTTATTTTTTCATTCTAATGACATGGAGACGATTATATGCGTTAAGGTTGTTGTAAAAGTGAACCAAATGTCATTTCTAACCACATTCATTCCACAACATTCACTCATTTGAATCAAACTCGTAAAACGAACTGTGCATGCTTGTATTCTACTTTTAAGCTTATTTTTTGTTTCTAAGCTTATTTTTGAATTCTAATGACATGGAGACGATTATATGTGTTAGGGTTGTCATAAAAGTAAACCAAATGTCATTTCTTACCACACTCATTCCACAACATTCACAAATTTGAATCAAACTTGTAAAACGAACTGTGCATGCTTGTAGTCTACTTTTAAACTTATTTTTTGTTTTTAAGCTTATTTTTGAATTCTAATGACATGGAGACGATTATATGTCTTAGGGTTGTCATAAAAGTAAACCAAATGTCATTTCTTACCACACTCATTCCACAACATTCACACATTTGAATCAAACTTGTAAAACGAACTGTGCAGGCTTGTATTCTACTTTTAAGCTTATTTTTTGTTTTTAAGCTTATTTTTGAATTCTAATGACATGGAGACGATTATATGTGTTAGGGTTGTCATAAAATTAAACCAAATGTCATTTCTAACCACACTCATTCCACAACATTCACACATTTGAATCAAACTCGTAAAACGAGCTGTGCATGCTTGTATTCTACTTTTAAGCTTATTCTTTGATTCTAAGCTTATTTTTGAATTCTAATGACATGGAGACGATTATATGTGTTAGGGTTGTCATAAAAGTAAACCAAATGTCATTTCTTACCACACTCATTCCACAACATTCACACATTTGAATCAAACTTGTAAAACGAACTCTGCATGCTAGTATTCTACTTTTAAGCTTATTCTTTGATTCTAAGCTTATTTTTGAATTCTAATGACATGGAGACGATTATATGTGTTAGGGTTGTCATAAAAGTAAACCAAATGTGATTTCTTACCACACTCATTCCACAACATTCACACATTTGAATCAAACTTGTAAAACGAACTGTGCATGCTAGTATTCTACTTTTAAGCTTATTCTTTGATTCTAAGCTTATTTTTGAATTCGAATGACATGGAGACCTTATATGTGTTAGGGTTGTCATAAAAGTAAACCAAATGTCATTTTTAACCACACTCATTCCATAACATTCACACATTTGAATCAAACTTGTAAAACGAATAGTGCAGGTTTGTATTCTACTTTTAAGCTTATTCTTTGATTCTAAGCTTATTTTTGAATTCTAATGACATGAAGACGATTATATGCGTTAAGGTTGTTGTAAAAGTGAACCAAATGTCATTTCTAACCACACTCATTCCACAACATTCACACATTTGAATCAAACTCGTAAAACGAACTGTGCATGCTAGTATTCTACTTTTAAGCTTATTTTTTGTTTCTAAGCTTATTTTTGAATTCTAATGACATGGAGACGATTATATGTGTTAGGGTTGTAATAAAAGTAAACCAAATGTCATTTCTTACCACACTCATTCCACAACATTCACAAATTTGAATCAAACTTGTAAAACGAACTGTGCATGCTTGTATTCTACTTTTAAACTTATTTTTTGTTTTTAAGCTTATTTTTGAATTCTAATGACATGGAGACGATTATATGTGTTAGGGTTGTCATAAAATTAAACCAAATGTCATTTTTAACCACACTTATTGCACAACATTCACACATTTGAATCAAACTTGTAAAACGAACAGTGCAGGCTTGTATTCTACTTTTAAGCTTATTCTTTGATTCTAAGCTTATTTTTGAATTCTAATGACATGGAGACGATTATATGCGTTAAGGTTGTTGTAAAAGTGACCCAAATGTCATTTCTAACCACACTCATTCCACAACATTCACACATTTGAATCAAACTTGTAAAACGAACTGTGCAGGCTTGTATTCTAGTTTTAAGCTTATTTTTTGTTTCTAAGCTTATTTTTGAGTTCTAATGACATGGAGACGATTATATGTGTTAGGGTTGTCATAAAAGTAAACCAAATGTCATTTCTTACCACACTCATTCCACAACATTCACACATTTGAATCAAACTTGTAAAACGAACTGTGCAGGCTTGTATTCTAGTTTTAAGCTTATTTTTTGTTTCTAAGCTTATTTTTGAGTTCTAATGACATGGAGACGATTATATGTGTTAGGGTTGTCATAAAAGTAAACCAAATGTCATTTCTAACCACATTCATTCCACAACATTCACTCATTTGAATCAAACTCGTAAAACGAACTGTGCATGCTTGTATTCTACTTTTAAGCTTATTTTTTGTTTCTAAGCTTATTTTTGAATTCTCATGACATGGAGACGATTATATGTGTTAGGGTTGTCATAAAAGTAAACCAAATGTGATTTCTTACCACACTCATTCCACAACATTCACACATTTGAATCAAACTTGTAAAACGAACTGTGCATGCTTGTATTCTACTTTTAAGCTTATTTTTTGTTTCTAAGCTTATTTTTGAATTCTAATGACATGGAGACGATTATATGTGTTAGGGTTGTCATAAAAGTAAACCAAATGTCATTTCTTACCACACTCATTCCACAACATTCACACATTTGAATCAAACTTGTAAAACGAACTCTGCATGCTAGTATTCTACTTTTAAGCTTATTCTTTGATTCTAAGCTTATTTTTGAATTCTAATGACATGGAGACGATTATATGTGTTAGGGTTGTCATAAAAGTAAACCAAATGTCATTTCTTACCACACTCATTCCACAACATTCACACATTTGAATCAAACTTGTAAAACGAACTGTGCAGGCTTGTATTCTACTTTTAAGCTTATTTTTTGTTTCTAAGCTTATTTTTGAATTCTAATGACATGGAGACGATTATATATGTTAGGGTTGTCATAAAAGTAAACCAAATGTGATTTCTTACCACACTCAATCCACAACATTCACACATTTGAATCAAACTTGTAAAACAAACTGTGCATGCTTGTATTCTACTTTTAAGCTTATTTTTTGTTTCTAAGCTTATTTTTGAATTCTAATGACATGGAGACGATTATATGTGTTAGGGTTGTCATAAAAGTAAACCAAATGTCATTTCTAACCACACTCATTCCACAACATTCACACATTTGAATCAAACTCGTAAAACGAGCTTTGCATGCTTGTATTCTACTTTTAAGCTTATTTTTTGTTTCTAAGCTTATTTTTGAATTCTAATGACATGGAGACGATTATATGTGTTAGGGTTGTCATAAAAGTAAACCAAATGTCATTTCTTACCACACTCATTCCACAACATTCACACATTTGAATCAAACTTGTAAAACGAACTCTGCATGCTAGTATTCTACTTCTAAGCTTATTCTTTGATTCTAAGCTTATTTTTGAATTCTAATGACATGGAGACGATTATATGTGTTAGGGTTGTCATAAAAGTAAACCAAATGTCATTTCTTACCACACTCATTCCACAACATTCACACATTTGAATCAAACTTGTAAAACAAACTGTGCATGCTAGTATTCTACTTTTAAGCTTATTCTTTGTTTCTAAGCTTATTTTTGAATTCTAATGACATAGAGACGATTATATATGTTAGGGTTGTCATAAAAGTAAACCAAATGTGATTTCTTTCCACACTCATTCCACAACATTCATTCATTTGAATCAAACTTGTAAAACAAACTGTGCATGCTTGTATTCTACTTTTAAGCTTATTCTTTGATTCTAACTTTATTTTTTCATTCTAATGACATGGAGACGATTATATGCGTTAAGGTTGTTGTAAAAGTGAACCAAATGTCATTTCTAACCACATTCATTCCACAACATTCACTCATTTGAATCAAACTCGTAAAACGAACTGTGCATGCTTGTATTCTACTTTTAAGCTTATTTTTTGTTTCTAAGCTTATTTTTGAATTCTAATGACATGGAGACGATTATATGTGTTAGGGTTGTCATAAAAGTAAACCAAATGTCATTTCTTACCACACTCATTCCACAACATTCACACATTTGAATCAAACTTGTAAAACGAACTGTGCATGCTAGTATTCTACTTTTAAGCTTATTCTTTGATTCTAAGCTTATTTTTGAATTCTAATGACATGGAGACGATTATATGTCTTAGGGTTGTCATAAAAGTAAACCAAATGTCATTTCTTACCACACTCATTCCACAACATTCACACATTTGAATCAAACTTGTAAAACGAACTGTGCATGCTAGTATTCTACTTTTAAGCTTATTCTTTGATTCTAAGCTTATTTTTGAATTCGAATGACATGGAGACCTTATATGTGTTAGGGTTGTCTTAAAAGTAAACCAAATGTCATTTTTAACCACACTCATTCCACAACATTCACACATTTGAATCAAACTTGTAAAACGAACTCTGCATGCTAGTATTCTACTTTTAAGCTTATTCTTTGATTCTAAGCTTATTTTTGAATTCTAATGACATGGAGACGATTATATGTGTTAGGGTTGTTGTAAAAGTGAACCAAATGTCATTTCTAACCACACTCATTCTACAACAATCACACATTTGAATCAAAATTGTAAAACGAACAGTGCAAGCTTGTATTCTACTTTTAAGCTTATTCTTTGATTCTAAGCTTATTTTTGAATTCTAATGACATGGAGACGATTATATGTGTTAGGGTTGTTGTAAAAGTGAACCAAATGTGATTTCTAACCACACTCATTCCACAACATTCACACATTTGAATCAAACTTGTAAAACGAACTGTGCATGCTAGTATTCTACTTTTAAGCTTATTCTTTGATTCTAAGCTTATTTTTGAATTCGAATGACATGGAGACCTTATATGTGTTAGGGTTGTCATAAAAGTAAACCAAATGTCATTTTTAACCACACTCATCCCACAACATTCACACATTTGAATCAAACTTGTAAAACGAACTCTGCATGCTAGTATTCTACTTTTAAGCTTATTCTTTGATTCTAAGCTTATTTTTGAATTCTAATGACATGAAGACGATTATATGTGTTAGGGTTGTCATAAAAGTAAACCAAATGTCATTTCTAACCACACTCATTCCACAACATTCACAAATTTGAATCAAACTTGTAAAAAGAACTGTGCAAGCTTGTATTCTACTTTTAAGCTTATTCTTTGATTCTAAGCTTATTTTTGAATTCTAATGACATGGAGACGATTATATGCGTTAAGGTTGTTGTAAAAGTGAACCAAATGTCATTTCTAACCACACTCATTCCACAACATTCACACATTTGAATCAAACTCGTAAAACGAGCTGTGCATGCTTGTATTCTACTTTTAAGCTTATTCTTTGATTCTAAGCTTATTTTTGAATTCTAATGACATGGAGACGATTATATGTGTTAGAGTTGTCTTAAAAGTAAACCAAATGTCATTTCTTACCACACTCATTCCACAACATTCACACATTTGAATCAAACTTGTAAAACGAACAGTGCAGGCTTGTATTCTACTTTTAAACTTATTTTTTGTTTTTAAGCTTATTTTTGAATTCTAATGACATGGAGACGATTATATATGTTAGGGTTGTCATAAAAGTAAACCAAATGTGATTTCTTACCACACTCAATCCACAACATTCACACATTTGAATCAAACTTGTAAAACAAATTGTGCATGCTTGTATTCTACTTTTAAGCTTATTCTTTGATTCTAACTTTATTTTGATTCTAATGACATGGAGGCGATTATATGCGTTAAGGTTGTTGTAAAAGTGAACCAAATGTCATTTCTAACCACATTCATTCCACAACATTCACTCATTTGAATCAAACTCGTAAAACGAACTGTGCATGGTTGTATTCTACTTTTAAGCTTATTTTTTGTTTCTAAGCTTATTTTTGAATTCTCATGACATGGAGACGATTATATGTGTTAGGGTTGTCATAAAAGTAAACCAAATGTGATTTCTTACCACACTCATTCCACAACATTCACAAATTTGAATCAAACTTGTAAAACGAACTGTGCATGGTTGTATTCTACTTTTAAACTTATTTTTTGTTTTTAAGCTTATTTTTGAATTCTAATGACATGGAGACGATTATATGTGTTAGGGTTGTCATAAAAGTAAACCAAATGTCATTTCTAACCACACTCATTCCACAACATTCACACATTTGAATCAAACTCGTAAAACGAGCTGTGCATGCTTGTATTCTACTTTTAAGCTTATTCTTTGATTCTAAGCTTATTTTTGAATTCTAATGACATGGAGACGATTATATGTGTTAGAGTTGTCTTAAAAGTAAACCAAATGTCATTTCTTACCACACTCATCCCACAACATTCACTCATTTGAATCAAACTTGTAAAACGAACTCTGCATGCTAGTATTCTACTTTTAAGCTTATTTTTTGATTCTAAGCTTATTTTTGAATTCTCATGACATGGAGACGATTATATGTGTTAGGGTTGTCATAAAAGTAAACCAAATGTGATTTCTTACCACACTCATTCCACAACATTCACAAATTTGAATCAAACTTGTAAAACGAACTGTGCATGGTTGTATTCTACTTTTAAACTTATTTTTTGTTTTTAAGCTTATTTTTGAATTCTAATGACATGGAGACGATTATATGTGTTAGGGTTGTCATAAAAGTAAACCAAATGTCATTTCTAACCACACTCATTCCACAACATTCACACATTTGAATCAAACTCGTAAAACGAGCTGTGCATGCTTGTATTCTACTTTTAAGCTTATTCTTTGATTCTAAGCTTATTTTTGAATTCTAATGACATGGAGACGATTATATGTGTTAGGGTTGTCTTAAAAGTAAACCAAATGTCATTTCTTACCACACTCATCCCACAACATTCACACATTTGAATCAAACTTGTAAAACGAACTCTGCATGCTAGTATTCTACTTTTAAGCTTATTCTTTGATTCTAAGCTTATTTTTGAATTCTAATGACATGGAGACGATTATATGCGTTAAGGTTGTTGTAAAAGTGAACCAAATGTCATTTCTAACCACACTCATTCCACAACATTCACACATTTGAATCAAACTTGTAAAACGAACTGTGCAGGCTTGTATTCTACTTTTAAGCTTATTCTTTGATTCTAAGCTTATTTTTGAATTCTAATGACATGGAGACGATTATATGTGTTAGGGTTGTCATAAAAGTAAACCAAATGTCATTTCTTACCACACTCATTCCACAACATTCACACATTTGAATCAAACTTGTAAAACGAACTGTGCAGGCTTGTATTCTACTTTTAAGCTTATTTTTTGTTTTTAAGCTTATTTTTGAATTCTAATGACATGGAGACGATTATATGTGTTAGGGTTGTCATAAAAGTAAACCAAATGTCATTTCTAACCACACTCATTCCACAACATTCACACATTTGAATCAAACTCGTAAAACGAGCTGTGCATGCTTGTATTCTACTTTTAAGCTTATTCTTTGATTCTAAGCTTATTTTTGAATTCTAATGACATGGAGACGATTATATGTGTTAGAGTTGTCTTAAAAGTAAACCAAATGTCATTTCTTACCACACTCATCCCACAACATTCACACATTTGAATCAAACTTGTAAAACGAACTCTGCATGCTAGTATTCTACTTTTAAGCTTATTCTTTGATTCTAAGCTTATTTTTGAATTCTAATGACATGGAGACGATTATATGCGTTAAGGTTGTTGTAAAAGTGAACCAAATGTCATTTCTAACCACACTCATTCCACAACATTCACACATTTGAATCAAACTTGTAAAACGAACTGTGCAGGCTTGTATTCTACTTTTAAGCTTATTTTTTGTTACTAAGCTTATTTCTGAATTCTAATGACATGGAGACGATTATATATGTTAGCGTTGTCATAAAAGTAAACCAAATGTGATTTCTGACCACACTCATTCCACAACATTCACACATTTGAATCAAACTTGTAAAACAAACTGTGCATGCTTGTATTCTACTTTTAAGCTTATTCTTTGATTCTAACTTTATTTTTTCATTCTAATGACATGGAGACGATTATATGCGTTAAGGTTGTTGTAAAAGTGAACCAAATGTCATTTCTAACCACATTCATTCCACAACATTCACTCATTTGAATCAAACTCGTAAAACGAACTGTGCATGCTTGTATTCTACTTTTAAGCTTATTTTTTGTTTCTAAGCTTATTTTTGAATTCTAATGACATGGAGACGATTATATGTGTTAAGGCTGTCATAAAAGTAAACCAAATGTCATTTCTAACCACACTCATTCCACAACATTCACACATTTGAATCAAACTCGTAAAACGGGTTGTGCATGCTTGTATTCTACTTTTAAGCTTATTCTTTGATTCTAAGCTTATTTTTGAATTCTAATGACATGGAGACGATTATATGTGTTAGGGTTGTCATAAAAGTAAACCAAATGTCATTTCTTACCACACTCATTCCACAACATTCACACATTTGAATCAAACTTGTAAAACGAACTCTGCATGCTAGTATTCTACTTTTAAGCTTATTCTTTGATTCTAAGCTTATTTTTGAATTCTAATGACATGGAGACGATTATATGTGTTAGGGTTGTCATAAAAGTAAACCAAATGTCATTTCTTACCACACTCATTCCACAACATTCACACATTTGAATCAAACTTGTAAAACAAACTGTGCATGCTAGTATTCTACTTTTAAGCTTATTCTTTGTTTCTAAGCTTATTTTTGAATTCTAATGACATAGAGACGATTATATATGTTAGGGTTGTCATAAAAGTAAACCAAATGTGATTTCTTTCCACACTCATTCCACAACATTCACACATTTGAATCAAACTTGTAAAACAAACTGTGCATGCTTGTATTCTACTTTTAAGCTTATTCTTTGATTCTAACTTTATTTTTTCATTCTAATGACATGGAGACGATTATATGCGTTAAGGTTGTTGTAAAAGTGAACCAAATGTCATTTCTAACCACATTCATTCCACAACATTCACTCATTTGAATCAAACTCGTAAAACGAACTGTGCATGCTTGTATTCTACTTTTAAGCTTATTTTTTGTTTCTAAGCTTATTTTTGAATTCTAATGACATGGAGACGATTATATGTGTTAGGGTTGTCATAAAAGTAAACCAAATGTCATTTCTTACCACACTCATTCCACAACATTCACAAATTTGAATCAAACTTGTAAAACGAACTGTGCATGCTTGTAGTCTACTTTTAAACTTATTTTTTGTTTTTAAGCTTATTTTTGAATTCTAATGACATGGAGACGATTATATGTCTTAGGGTTGTCATAAAAGTAAACCAAATGTCATTTCTTACCAAACTCATTCCACAACATTCACACATTTGAATCAAACTTGTAAAACGAACTGTGCAGGCTTGTATTCTACTTTTAAGCTTATTTTTTGTTTTTAAGCTTATTTTTGAATTCTAATGACATGGAGACGATTATATGTGTTAGGGTTGTCATAAAAGTAAACCAAATGTCATTTCTAACCACACTCATTCCACAACATTCACACATTTGAATCAAACTCGTAAAACGAGCTGTGCATGCTTGTATTCTACTTTTAAGCTTATTCTTTGATTCTAAGCTTATTTTTGAATTCTAATGACATGGAGACGATTATATGTGTTAGAGTTGTCTTAAAAGTAAACCAAATGTCATTTCTTACCACACTCATCCCACAACATTCACACATTTGAATCAAACTTGTAAAACGAACTCTGCATGCTAGTATTCTACTTTTAAGCTTATTCTTTGATTCTAAGCTTATTTTTGAATTCTAATGACATGGAGACGATTATATGTGTTAGGGTTGTCATAAAAGTAAACCAAATGTCATTTCTTACCACACTCATTCCACAACATTCACACATTTGAATCAAACTTGTAAAACGAACTCTGCATGCTAGTATTCTACTTTTAAGCTTATTCTTTGATTCTAAGCTTATTTTTGAATTCTAATGACATGGAGACGATTATATGTGTTAGGGTTGTCATAAAAGTAAACCAAATGTCATTTCTTACCACACTCATTCCACAACATTCACACATTTGAATCAAACTTGTAAAACAAACTGTGCATGCTAGTATTCTACTTTTAAGCTTATTCTTTGTTTCTAAGCTTATTTTTGAATTCTAATGACATAGAGACGATTATATATGTTAGGGTTGTCATAAAAGTAAACCAAATGCGATTTCTTTCCACACTCATTCCACAACATTCACACATTTGAATCAAACTTGTAAAACAAACTGTGCATGCTTGTATTCTACTTTTAAGCTTATTCTTTGATTCTAACTTTATTTTTTCATTCTAATGACATGGAGACGATTATATGCGTTAAGGTTGTTGTAAAAGTGAACCAAATGTCATTTCTAACCACATTCATTCCACAACATTCACTCATTTGAATCAAACTCGTAAAACGAACTGTGCATGCTTGTATTCTACTTTTAAGCTTATTTTTTGTTTCTAAGCTTATTTTTGAATTCTAATGACATGGAGACGATTATATGTGTTAGGGTTGTCATAAAAGTAAACCAAATGTCATTTCTTACCACACTCATTCCACAACATTCACAAATTTGAATCAAACTTGTAAAACGAACTGTGCATGCTTGTAATCTACTTTTAAACTTATTTTTTGTTTTTAAGCTTATTTTTGAATTCTAATGACATGGAGACGATTATATGTCTTAGGGTTGTCATAAAAGTAAACCAAATGTCATTTCTTACCACACTCATTCCACAACATTCACACATTTGAATCAAACTTGTAAAACGAACTGTGCAGGCTTGTATTCTACTTTTAAGCTTATTTTTTGTTTTTAAGCTTATTTTTGAATTCTAATGACATGGAGACGATTATATGTGTTAGGGTTGTCATAAAAGTAAACCAAATGTCATTTCTAACCACACTCATTCCACAACATTCACACATTTGAATCAAACTCGTAAAACGAGCTCTGCATGCTTGTATTCTACTTTTAAGCTTATTCTTTGTTTCTAAGCTTATTTTTGAATTCTAATGACATGGAGACGATTATATGTGTTAGGGTAGTCATAAAAGTAAACCAAATGTCATTTCTTACCACACTCATTCCACAACATTCACAAATTTGAATCAAACTTGTAAAACGAACTGTGCATGCTTGTAGTCTACTTTTAAACTTATTTTTTGTTTTTAAGCTTATTTTTGAATTCTAATGACATGGAGACGATTATATGTCTTAGGGTTGTCATAAAAGTAAACCAAATCTCATTTCTTACCACACTCATTCCACAACATTCACACATTTGAATCAAACTTGTAAAACGAACTGTGCAGGCTTGTATTCTACTTTTAAGCTTATTTTTTGTTTTTAAGCTTATTTTGTAATTCTAATGACATGGAGACGATTATATGTGTTAGGGTTGTCATAAAAGTAAACCAAATGTCATTTCTTACCACACTCATTCCACAACATTCACACATTTGAATCAAACTTGTAAAACGAGCTCTACATGCTAGTATTCTACTTTTAAGCTTATTCTTTGATTCTAAGCTTATTTTTGAATTCTAATGACATGGAGACGATTATATGTGTTAGGGTTGTCATAAAAGTAAACCAAATGTGATTTCTTACCACACTCATTCCACAACATTCACACATTTGAATCAAACTTGTAAAACGAACTGTGCATGCTAGTATTCTACTTTTAAGCTTATTCTTTGATTCTAAGCTTATTTTTGAATTCGAATGTCATGGAGACCTTATATGTGTTAGGGTTGTCATAAAAGTAAACCAAATGTCATTTTTAACCACACTCATTCCACAACATTCACACATTTGAATCAAACTTGTAAAACGAATAGTGCAGGCTTGTTTTCTACTTTTAAGCTTATTCTTTGATTCTAAGCTTATTTTTGAATTCTAATGACATGGAGACGATTATATGTGTTAGGGTTGTCATAAAAGTAAACCAATGTCATTTTTAACCACATTAATTCCACAACATTCACACATTTGAATCAAACTTGTAAAACGAACAGTGCAGGCTTGTATTCTACTTTTAAGCTTATTCTTTGATTCTAAGCTTATTTTTGAATTCTAATGACATGGAGACGATTATATGCGTTAAGGTTGTTGTAAAAGTGAACCAAATGTCATTTCTAACCACACTCATTCCACAACATTCACACATTTGAATCAAACTTGTAAAACGAACAGTGCTGGCTTGTATTCTACTTTTAAGCTTATTCTTTGATTCTAAGCTTATTTTTAAATTCTAATGACATGGAGACGATTATATGCGTTAAGGTTGTTGTAAAAGTGAACCAAATGTCATTTCTAACCACATTCATTCCACAACATTCACTCATTTGAATCAAACTCGTAAAACGAACTATGCATGCTTGTATTCTACTTTTAAGCTTATTTTTTGTTTCTAAGCTTATTTTTGAATTCTAATGACATGGAGACGATTATATGTGTTAGGGTTGTCATAAAAGTAAACCAAATGTCATTTCTAACCACACTCATTCCACAACATTCACACATTTGAATCAAACTCGTAAAACGAGCTATGCAGGTTTGTATTCTACTTTTAAGCTTATTCTTTGATTCTAAGCTTATTTTTGAATTCTAATGACATGAAGACGATTATATGCGTTAAGGTTGTTGTAAAAGTGAACCAAATGTCATTTCTAACCACACTCATTCCACAACATTCACACATTTGAATCAAAATTGTAAAACGAACAGTGCAGGCTTGTATTCTACTTTTAAGCTTATTCTTTGATTCTGAGCTTATTTTTGAATTCTAATGACATGGAGACGATTATATGCGTTAAGGTTGTTGTAAAAGTGAACCAAATGTCATTTCTAACCACACTCATTCCACAACATTCACACATTTGAATCAAACTCGTAAAACGAGCTGTGCATGCTTGTATTCTACTTTTAAGCTTATTCTTTGATTCTAAGCTTATTTTTGAATTCTAATGACATGGAGACGATTATATGTGTTAGAGTTGTCTTAAAAGTAAACCAAATGTCATTTCTTACCACACTCATCCCACAACATTCACACATTTGAATCAAACTTGTAAAACGAACTCTGCTTGCTAGTATTCTACTTTTAAGCTTATTCTTTGATTCTAAGCTTATTTTTGAATTCTAATGACATGGAGACGATTATATGTGTTAGGGTTGTCATAAAAGTAAACCAAATGTCATTTCTAACCACACTCATTCCACAACATTCACACATTTGAATCAAACTCGTAAAACGAACTGTGCATGCTTGTATTCTACTTTTAAGCTTATTTTTTGTTTCTAAGCTTATTTTTGAATTCTAATGACATGGAGACGATTATATGTGTTAGGGTTGTCATAAAAGTAAACCAAATGTCATTTCTTACCACACTCATTCCACAACATTCACAAATTTGAATCAAACTTGTAAAACGAACTGTGCATGCTTGTAGTCTACTTTTAAACTTATTTTTTGTTTTTAAGCTTATTTTTGAATTCTAATGACATGGAGACGATTATATGTCTTAGGGTTGTCATAAAAGTAAACCAAATGTCATTTCTTACCACACTCATTCCACAACATTCACACATTTGAATCAAACTTGTAAAACGAACTGTGCAGGCTTGTATTCTACTTTTAAGCTTATTTTTTGTTTTTAAGCTTATTTTTGAATTCTAATGACATGGAGACGATTATATGTGTTAGGGTTGTCATAAAAGTAAACCAAATGTCATTTCTTACCACACTCATTCCACAACATTCACACATTTGAATCAAACTTGTAAAACGAACTCTGCATGCTAGTATTCTACTTTTAAGCTTATTCTTTGATTCTAAGCTTATTTTTGAATTCTAATGACATGGAGACGATTATATGTGTTAGAGTTGTCTTAAAAGTAAACCAAATGTCATTTCTTACCACACTCATCCCACAACATTCACACATTTGAATCAAACTTGTAAAACGACCTCTGCATGCTAGTATTCTACTTTTAAGCTTATTCTTTGATTCTAAGCTTATTTTTGAATTCTAATGACATGGAGACGATTATATGTGTTAGGGTTGTCATAAAAGTAAACCAAATGTCATTTCTTACCACACTCATTCCACAACATTCACACATTTGAATCAAACTTGTAAAACGAACTCTGCATGCTAGTATTCTACTTTTAAGCTTATTCTTTGATTCTAAGCTTATTTTTGAATTCTAATGACATGGAGACGATTATATGTGTTAGGGTTGTCATAAAAGTAAACCAAATGTCATTTCTTACCACACTCATTCCACAACATTCACACATTTGAATCAAACTTGTAAAACAAACTGTGCATGCTAGTATTCTACTTTTAAGCTTATTCTTTGTTTCTAAGCTTATTTTTGAATTCTAATGACATAGAGACGATTATATATGTTAGGGTTGTCATAAAAGTAAACCAAATGTGATTTCTTTCCACACTCATTCCACAACATTCACACATTTGAATCAAACTTGTAAAACAAACTGTGCATGCTTGTATTCTACTTTTAAGCTTATTCTTTGTTTCTAAGCTTATTTTTGAATTCTAATGACATAGAGACGATTATATATGTTAGGGTTGTCATAAAAGTAAACCAAATGTGATTTCTTTCCACACTCATTCCACAACATTCACACATTTGAATCAAACTTGTAAAACAAACTGTGCATGCTTGCATTCTACTTTTATGCTTATTCTTTGATTCTAACTTTATTTTTTCATTCTAATGACATGGAGACGATTATATGCGTTAAGGTTGTTGTAAAAGTGAACCAAATGTCATTTCTAACCACATTCATTCCACAACATTCACTCATTTGAATCAAACTCGTAAAACAAACTGTGCATGCTTGTATTCTACTTTTAAGCTTATTTTTTGTTTCTAAGCTTATTTTTGAATTCTAATGACATGGAGACGATTATATGTGTTAGGGTTGTCATAAAAGTAAACCAAATGTCATTTCTTACCACACTCATTCCACAACATTCACAAATTTGAATCAAACTTGTAAAACGAACTGTGCATGCTTGTAGTCTACTTTTAAACTTATTTTTTGTTTTTAAGCTTATTTTTGAATTCTAATGACATGGAGACGATTATATGTCTTAGGGTTGTCATAAAAGTAAACCAAATGTCATTTCTTACCACACTCATTCCACAACATTCACACATTTGAATCAAACTTGTAAAACGAGCTCTACATGCTAGTATTCTACTTTTAAGCTTATTCTTTGATTCTAAGCTTATTTTTGAATTCTAATGACATGGAGACGATTATATGTGTTAGGGTTGTCATAAAAGTAAACCAAATGTGATTTCTTACCACACTCATTCCACAACATTCACACATTTGAATCAAACTTGTATAACGAACTGTGCATGCTAGTATTCTACTTTTAAGCTTATTCTTTGATTCTAAGCTTATTTTTGAATTCGAATGTCATGGAGACCTTATATGTGTTAGGGTTGTCATAAAAGTAAACCAAATGTCATTTTTAACCACACTCATTCCACAACATTCACACATTTGAATCAAAATTGTAAAACGAACAGTGCAGGCTTGTATTCTACTTTTAAGCTTATTCTTTGATTCTAAGCTTATTTTTGAATTCTAATGACATGAAGACGATTATATGCGTTAAGGTTGTTGTAAAAGTGAACCAAATGTCATTTCTAACCACACTCATTCCACAACATTCACACATTTGAATCAAAATTGTAAAACGAACAGTGCAGGCTTGTATTCTACTTTTAAGCTTATTCTTTGATTCTGAGCTTATTTTTGAATTCTAATGACATGGAGACGATTATATGCGTTAAGGTTGTTGTAAAAGTGAACCAAATGTCATTTCTAACCACACTCATTCCACAACATTCACACATTTGAATCAAACTCGTAAAACGAGCTGTGCATGCTTGTATTCTACTTTTAAGCTTATTCTTTGATTCTAAGCTTATTTTTGAATTCTAATGACATGGAGACGATTATATGTGTTAGAGTTGTCTTAAAAGTAAACCAAATGTCATTTCTTACCACACTCATCCCACAACATTCACACATTTGAATCAAACTTGTAAAACGAACTCTGCATGCTAGTATTCTACTTTTAAGCTTATTCTTTGATTCTAAGCTTATTTTTGAATTCTAATGACATGGAGACGATTATATGTGTTAGGGTTGTCATAAAAGTAAACCAAATGTCATTTCTAACCACACTCATTCCACAACATTCACACATTTGAATCAAACTTGTAAAACGAACTCTGCATGCTAGTATTCTACTTTTAAGCTTATTCTTTGATTCTAAGCTTATTTTTGAATTCTAATGACATGGAGACGATTATATGCGTTAAGGTTGTTGTAAAAGTGAACCAAATGTGATTTCTTACCACACTCATTCCACAACATTCACACATTTGAATCAAACTTGTAAAACAAACTGTGCATGCTAGTATTCTACTTTTAAGCTTATTCTTTGATTCTATGCTTATTTTTGAATTCGAATGACATGGAGACCTTATATGTGTTAGGGTTGTCATAAAAGTAAACCAAATGTCATTTTTAACCACACTCATTCCAGAACATTCACACATTTGAATCAAACTTGTAAAACGAATAGTGCAGGCTTGTATTCTACTTTTAAGCTTATTCTTTGATTCTAAGCTTATTTTTGAATTCTAATGACATGGAGACGATTATATGTGTTAGGGTTGTCATAAAAGTAAACCAAATGTCATTTTTAACCACACTAATTCCACAACATTCACACATTTGAATCAAACTTGTAAAACGAACAGTGCAGGCTTGTATTCTACTTTTAAGCTTATTCTTTGATTCTAAGCTTATTTTTGAATTCTAATGACATGGAGACGATTATATGCGTTAAGGTTGTTGTAAAAGTGAACCAAATGTCATTTCTAACCACACTCATTCCACAACATTCACACATTTGAATCAAACTTGTAAAACGAACAGTGCAGGCTTGTATTCTACTTTTAAGCTTATTCTTTGATTCTAAGCTTATTTTTAAATCCTAATGACATGGAGACGATTATATGCGTTAAGGTTGTTGTAAAAGTGAACCAAATGTCATTTCTAACAACACTCATTCCACAACATTCACAAATTTGAATCAAACTTGTAAAACGAACTGTGCATGCTTGTATTCTACTTTTAAGCTTATTCTTTGATTCTAAGCTTATTTTGGAGTTCTAATGACATGGAGACGATTATATGTGTTAGGTCTGTCATAAAAGTAAACCAAATGTCATTTCTTACCACACTCATTCCACAACATTCACACATTTGAATCAAACTTGTAAAACGAACTGTGCAGGCTTGTATTCTACTTTTAAGCTTATTTTTTGTTTCTAAGCTTATTTTTGAATTCTAATGACATGGAGACGATTATATGTGTTAGAGTTGTCTTAAAAGTAAACCAAATGTGATTTCTTACCACACTCATTCCACAACATTCACACATTTGAATCAAACTCGTAAACGAGCTTTGCATGCTTGTATTCTACTTTTAAGCTTATTTTTTGTTTCTAAGCTTATTTTTGAATTCTAATGACATGGAGACGATTATATGTGTTAGGGTTGTCATAAAAGTAAACCAAATGTCATTTCTTACCACACTCATTCCACAACATTCACAAATTTGAATCAAACTTGTAAAACGAACTGTGCATGCTTGTAGTCTACTTTTAAACTTATTTTTTGTTTTTAAGCTTATTTTTGAATTCTAATGACATGGAGACGATTATATGTCTTAGGGTTGTCATAAAAGTAAACCAAATGTCATTTCTTACCACACTCATTCCACAACATTCACACATTTGAATCAAACTTGTAAAACGAGCTCTACATGCTAGTATTCTACTTTTAAGCTTATTCTTTGATTCTAAGCTTATTTTTGAATTCTAATGACATGGAGACGATTATATGTGTTAGGGTTGTCATAAAAGTAAACCAAATGTGATTTCTTACCACACTCATTCCACAACATTCACACATTTGAATCAAACTTGTAAAACGAACTGTTCATGCTAGTATTCTACTTTTAAGCTTATTCTTTGATTCTAAGCTTATTTTTGAATTCGAATGTCATGGAGACCTTATATGTGTTAGGGTTGTCATAAAAGTAAACCAAATGTCATTTTTAACCACACTCATTCCACAACATTCACACATTTGAATCAAACTTGTAAAACGAATAGTGCAGGTTTGTATTCTACTTTTAAGCTTATTCTTTGATTCTAAGCTTATTTTTGAATTCTAATGACATGATGACGATTATATGCGTTAAGGTTGTTGTAAAAGTGAACCAAATGTCATTTCTAACCACACTCATTCCACAACATTCACACATTTGAATCAAAATTGTAAAACGAACTGTGCATGCTTGTAGTCTACTTTTAAACTTATTTTTTGTTTTTAAGCTTATTTTTGAATTCTAATGACATGGAGACGATTATATGTCTTAGGGTTGTCATAAAAGTAAACCAAATGTCATTTCTTACCACACTCATTCCACAACATTCACACATTTGAATCAAACTTGTAAAACGAACTGTGCAGGCTTGTATTCTACTTTTAAGCTTATTTTTTGTTTTTAAGCTTATTTTTGAATTCTAATGACATGGAGACGATTATATGTGTTAGGGTTGTCATAAAAGTAAACCAAATGTCATTTCTAACCACACTCATTCCACAACATTCACACATTTGAATCAAACTCGTAAAACGAGCTGTGCATGCTTGTATTCTACTTTTAAGCTTATTCTTTGATTCTAAGCTTATTTTTGAATTCTAATGACATGGAGACGATTATATGTGTTAGAGTTGTCTTAAAAGTAAACCAAATGTCATTTCTTACCACACTCATCCCACAACATTCACACATTTGAATCAAACTTGTAAAACGAACTCTGCATGCTAGTATTCTACTTTTAAGCTTATTCTTTGATTCTAAGCTTATTTTTGAATTCTAATGACATGGAGACGATTATATGTGTTAGGGTTGTCATAAAAGTAAACCAAATGTCATTTCTTACCACACTCATTCCACAACATTCACACATTTGAATCAAACTTGTAAAACGAACTCTGCATGCTAGTATTCTACTTTTAAGCTTATTCTTTGATTCTAAGCTTATTTTTGAATTCTAATGACATGGAGACGATTATATGTGTTAGGGTTGTCATAAAAGTAAACCAAATGTGATTTCTTACCACACTCATTCCACAACATTCACACATTTGAATCAAACTTGTAAAACGAAATGTGCATGCTAGTATTCTACTTTTAAGCTTATTCTTTGATTCTAAGCTTATTTTTGAATTCGAATGACATGGAGACCTTATATGTGTTAGGGTTGTCATAAAAGTAAACCAAATGTCATTTTTAACCACACTCATTCCACAACATTCACACATTTGAATCAAACTTGTAAAACGAACAGTGCAGGCTTGTATTCTACTTTTAAGCTTATTCTTTGATTCTAAGCTTATTTTTGAAATCTAATGACATGGAGACGATTATATGCGTTAAGGTTGTTGTAAAAGTGAACCAAATGTCATTTCTAACCACACTCATTCCACAACATTCACACATTTGAATCAAACTCGTAAAACGAGCTGTGCATGCTTGTATTCTACTTTTAAGCTTATTCTTTGATTCTAAGCTTATTTTGGAGTTCTAATGACATGGAGACGATTATATGTGTTAGGGTTGTCATAAAAGTAAACCAAATGTCATTTCTTACCACACTCATTCCACAACATTCACACATTTGAATCAAACTTGTAAAACGAACTGTGCAGGCTTGTATTCTACTTTTAAGCTTATTTTTTGTTTCTAAGCTTATTTTTGAATTCTAATGACATGGAGACGATTATATATGTTAGGGTTGTCATAAAAGTAAACCAAATGTGATTTCTTACCACACTCATTCCACAACATTCACACATTTGAATCAAACTTGTAAAACAAACTGTGCATGCTTGTATTCTACTTTTAAGCTTATTTTTTGTTTCTAAGCTTATTTTTGAATTCTAATGACATGGAGACGATTATATGTGTTAGGGTTGTCATAAAAGTAAACCAAATGTCATTTCTTACCACACTCATTCCACAACATTCACAAATTTGAATCAAACTTGTAAAACGAACTGTGCATGCTTGTAGTCTACTTTTAAACTTATTTTTTGTTTTTAAGCTTATTTTTGAATTCTAATGACATGGAGACGATTATATGTCTTAGGGTTGTCATAAAAGTAAACCAAATGTCATTTCTTACCACACTCATTCCACAACATTCACACATTTGAATCAAACTTGTAAAACGAACTGTGCAGGCTTGTATTCTACTTTTAAGCTTATTTTTTGTTACTAAGCTTATTTTTGAATTCTAATGACATGGAGACGATTATATATGTTAGCGTTGTCATAAAAGTAAACCAAATGTGATTTTTTACCACACTCATTCCACAACATTCACACATTTGAATCAAACTTGTAAAACAAACTATGCATGCTTGTATTCTACTTTTAAGCTTATTCTTTGATTCTAACGTTATTTTTCATTCTAATGACATGGAGACGATTATATGCGTTAAGGTTGTTGTAAAAGTGAACCAAATGTCATTTCTAACCACATTCATTCCACAACATTCACTCATTTGAATCAAACTCGTAAAACGAACTGTGCATGCTTGTATTCTACTTTTAAGCTTATTTTTTGTTTCTAAGCTTATTTTTGAATTCTAATGACATGGAGACGATTATATGTGTTAGGGTTGTCATAAAAGTAAACCAAATGTCATTTCTAACCACACTCATTCCACAACATTCACACATTTGAATCAAACTCGTAAAACGGGCTGTGCATGCTTGTATTCTACTTTTAAGCTTATTTTTTGTTTCTAAGCTTATTTTTGAATTCTAATGACATGGAGACGATTATATGTGTTAGGGTTGTCATAAAAGTAAACCAAATGTCATTTCTTACCACACTCATTCCACAACATTCACAAATTTGAATCAAACTTGTAAAACGAACTGTGCATGCTTGTAGTCTACTTTTAAACTTATTTTTTGTTTTTAAGCTTATTTTTGAATTCTAATGACATGGAGACGATTATATGTCTTAGGGTTGTCATAAAAGTAAACCAAATGTCATTTCTTACCACACTCATTCCACAACATTCACACATTTGAATCAAACTTGTAAAACGAACTGTTCATGCTAGTATTCTACTTTTAAGCTTATTCTTTGATTCTAAGCTTATTTTTGAATTCGAATGTCATGGAGACCTTATATGTGTTAGGGTTGTCATAAAAGTAAACCAAATGTCATTTTTAACCACACTCATTCCACAACATTCACACATTTGAATCAAACTTGTAAAACGAACTCTGCATGCTAGTATTCTACTTTTAAGCTTATTCTTTGATTCTAAGCTTATTTTTGAATTCTAATGACATGGAGACGATTATATGTGTTAGGGTTGTCATAAAAGTAAACCAAATGTGATTTCTTACCACACTCATTCCACAACATTCACACATTTGAATCAAACTTGTAAAACGAACTGTGCATGCTAGTATTCTACTTTTAAGCTTATTCTTTGATTCTAAGCTTATTTTTGAATTCGAATGACATGGAGACCTTATATGTGTTAGGGTTGTCATAAAAGTAAACCAAATGTCATTTTTAACCACACTCATTCCACAACATTCACACATTTGAATCAAACTTGTAAAACGAACAGTGCAGGCTTGTATTCTACTTTTAAGCTTATTCTTTGATTCTAAGCTTATTTTTGAAATCTAATGACATGGAGACGATTATATGCGTTAAGGTTGTTGTAAAAGTGAACCAAATGTCATTTCTAACCACACTCATTCCACAACATTCACACATTTGAATCAAACTCGTAAAACGAGCTGTGCATGCTTGTATTCTACTTTTAAGCTTATTCTTTGATTCTAAGCTTATTTTGGAGTTCTAATGACATGGAGACGATTATATGTGTTAGGGTTGTCATAAAAGTAAACCAAATGTCATTTCTTACCACACTCATTCCACAACATTCACACATTTGAATCAAACTTGTAAAACGAACTGTGCAGGCTTGTATTCTACTTTTAAGCTTATTTTTTGTTTCTAAGCTTATTTTTGAATTCTAATGACATGGAGACGATTATATATGTTAGGGTTGTCATAAAAGTAAACCAAATGTGATTTCTTACCACACTCATTCCACAACATTCACACATTTGAATCAAACTTGTAAAACAAACTGTGCATGCTTGTATTCTACTTTTAAGCTTATTTTTTGTTTCTAAGCTTATTTTTGAATTCTAATGACATGGAGACGATTATATATGTTAGGGTTGTCATAAAAGTAAACCAAATGTCATTTCTTACCACACTCATTCCACAACATTCACAAATTTGAATCAAACTTGTAAAACGAACTGTGCATGCTTGTAGTCTACTTTTAAACTTATTTTTTGTTTTTAAGCTTATTTTTGAATTCTAATGACATGGAGACGATTATATGTCTTAGGGTTGTCATAAAAGTAAACCAAATGTCATTTCTTACCACACTCATTCCACAACATTCACACATTTGAATCAAACTTGTAAAACGAACTGTGCAGGCTTGTATTCTACTTTTAAGCTTATTTTTTGTTACTAAGCTTATTTTTGAATTCTAATGACATGGAGACGATTATATATGTTAGCGTTGTCATAAAAGTAAACCAAATGTGATTTTTTACCACACTCATTCCACAACATTCACACATTTGAATCAAACTTGTAAAACAAACTGTGCATGCTTGTATTCTACTTTTAAGCTTATTCTTTGATTCTAACGTTATTTTTCATTCTAATGACATGGAGACGATTATATGCGTTAAGGTTGTTGTAAAAGTGAACCAAATGTCATTTCTAACCACATTCATTCCACAACATTCACTCATTTGAATCAAACTCGTAAAACGAACTGTGCATGCTTGTATTCTACTTTTAAGCTTATTTTTTGTTTCTAAGCTTATTTTTGAATTCTAATGACATGGAGACGATTATATGTGTTAGGGTTGTCATAAAAGTAAACCAAATGTCATTTCTAACCACACTCATTCCACAACATTCACACATTTGAATCAAACTCGTAAAACGGGCTGTGCATGCTTGTATTCTACTTTTAAGCTTATTTTTTGTTTCTAAGCTTATTTTTGAATTCTAATGACATGGAGACGATTATATGTGTTAGGGTTGTCATAAAAGTAAACCAAATGTCATTTCTTACCACACTCATTCCACAACATTCACAAATTTGAATCAAACTTGTAAAACGAACTGTGCATGCTTGTAGTCTACTTTTAAACTTATTTTTTGTTTTTAAGCTTATTTTTGAATTCTAATGACATGGAGACGATTATATGTCTTAGGGTTGTCATAAAAGTAAACCAAATGTCATTTCTTACCACACTCATTCCACAACATTCACACATTTGAATCAAACTTGTAAAACGAACTGTTCATGCTAGTATTCTACTTTTAAGCTTATTCTTTGATTCTAAGCTTATTTTTGAATTCGAATGTCATGGAGACCTTATATGTGTTAGGGTTGTCATAAAAGTAAACCAAATGTCATTTTTAACCACACTCATTCCACAACATTCACACATTTGAATCAAACTTGTAAAACGAATAGTGCAGGTTTGTATTCTACTTTTAAGCTTATTCTTTGATTCTAAGCTTATTTTTGAATTCTAATGACATGAAGACGATTATATGCGTTAAGGTTGTTGTAAAAGTGAACCAAATGTCATTTCTAACCACACTCATTCCACAACATTCACACATTTGAATCAAAATTGTAAAACGAACTGTGCATGCTTGTAGTCTACTTTTAAACTTATTTTTTGTTTTTAAGCTTATTTTTGAATTCTAATGACATGGAGACGATTATATGTCTTAGGGTTGTCATAAAAGTAAACCAAATGTCATTTCTTACCACACTCATTCCACAACATTCACACATTTGAATCAAACTTGTAAAACGAACTGTGCAGGCTTGTATTCTACTTTTAAGCTTATTTTTTGTTTTTAAGCTTATTTTTGAATTCTAATGACATGGAGACGATTATATGTGTTAGGGTTGTCATAAAAGTAAACCAAATGTCATTTCTAACCACACTCATTCCACAACATTCACACATTTGAATCAAACTCGTAAAACGAGCTGTGCATGCTTGTATTCTACTTTTAAGCTTATTCTTTGATTCTAAGCTTATTTTTGAATTCTAATGACATGGAGACGATTATATGTGTTAGAGTTGTCTTAAAAGTAAACCAAATGTCATTTCTTACCACACTCATCCCACAACATTCACACATTTGAATCAAACTTGTAAAACGAACTCTGCATGCTAGTATTCTACTTTTAAGCTTATTCTTTGATTCTAAGCTTATTTTTGAATTCTAATGACATGGAGACGATTATATGTGTTAGGGTTGTCATAAAAGTAAACCAAATGTCATTTCTTACCACACTCATTCCACAACATTCACACATTTGAATCAAACTTGTAAAACGAACTCTACATGCTAGTATTCTACTTTTAAGCTTATTCTTTGATTCTAAGCTTATTTTTGAATTCTAATGACATGGAGACGATTATATGTGTTAGGGTTGTCATAAAAGTAAACCAAATGTGATTTCTTACCACACTCATTCCACAACATTCACACATTTGAATCAAACTTGTAAAACGAACTGTGCATGCTAGTATTCTACTTTTAAGCTTATTCTTTGATTCTAAGCTTATTTTTGAATTCGAATGACATGGAGACCTTATATGTGTTAGGGTTGTCATAAAAGTAAACCAAATGTCATTTTTAACCACACTCATTCCACAACATTCACACATTTGAATCAAACTTGTAAAACGAACAGTGCAGGCTTGTATTCTACTTTTAAGCTTATTCTTTGATTCTAAGCTTATTTTTGAAATCTAATGACATGGAGACGATTATATGCGTTAAGGTTGTTGTAAAAGTGAACCAAATGTCATTTCTAACCACACTCATTCCACAACATTCACACATTTGAATCAAACTCGTAAAACGAGCTGTGCATGCTTGTATTCTACTTTTAAGCTTATTCTTTGATTCTACGCTTATTTTGGAGTTCTAATGACATGGAGACGATTATATGTGTTAGGGTTGTCATAAAAGTAAACCAAATGTCATTTCTTACCACACTCATTCCACAACATTCACACATTTGAATCAAACTTGTAAAACGAACTGTGCAGGCTTGTATTCTACTTTTAAGCTTATTTTTTGTTTCTAAGCTTATTTTTGAATTCTAATGACATGGAGACGATTATATATGTTAGGGTTGTCATAAAAGTAAACCAAATGTGATTTCTTACCACACTCATTCCACAACATTCACACATTTGAATCAAACTTGTAAAACAAACTGTGCATGCTTGTATTCTACTTTTAAGCTTATTTTTTGTTTCTAAGCTTATTTTTGAATTCTAATGACATGGAGACGATTATATGTGTTAGGGTTGTCATAAAAGTAAACCAAATGTCATTTCTTACCACACTCATTCCACAACATTCACAAATTTGAATCAAACTTGTAAAACGAACTGTGCATGCTTGTATTCTACTTTTAAGCTTATTTTTTGTTTCTAAGCTTATTTTTGAATTCTAATGACATGGAGACGATTATATGTGTTAGGGTTGTCATAAAAGTAAACCAAATGTCATTTCTAACCACACTCATTCCACAACATTCACACATTTGAATCAAACTCGTAAAACGGGCTGTGCATGCTTGTATTCTACTTTTAAGCTTATTTTTTGTTTCTAAGCTTATTTTTGAATTCTAATGACATGGAGACGATTATATGTGTTAGGGTTGTCATAAAAGTAAACCAAATGTCATTTCTTACCACACTCATTCCACAACATTCACAAATTTGAATCAAACTTGTAAAACGAACTGTGCATGCTTGTAGTCTACTTTTAAACTTATTTTTTGTTTTTAAGCTTATTTTTGAATTCTAATGACATGGAGACGATTATATGTCTTAGGGTTGTCATAAAAGTAAACCAAATGTCATTTCTTACCACACTCATTCCACAACATTCACACATTTGAATCAAACTTGTAAAACGAACTGTGCAGGCTTGTATTCTACTTTTAAGCTTATTTTTTGTTTTTAAGCTTATTTTTGAATTCTAATGACATGGAGACGATTATATGTGTTAGGGTTGTCATAAAAGTAAACCAAATGTCATTTCTAACCACACTCATTCCACAACATTCACACATTTGAATCAAACTCGTAAAACGAGCTGTGCATGCTTGTATTCTACTTTTAAGCTTATTCTTTTATTCTAAGCTTATTTTTGAATTCTAATGACATGGAGACGATTATATGCGTTAAGGTTGTCTTAAAAGTAAACCAAATGTCATTTCTTACCACATTCATTCCACAACATTCACTCATTTGAATCAAACTCGTAAAACGAACTGTGCATGCTTGTATTCTACTTTTAAGCTTATTTTTTGTTTCTAAGCTTATTTTTGAATTCTAATGACATGGAGACGATTATATGTGTTAGGGTTGTCATAAAAGTAAACCAAATGTCATTTCTTACCACACTCATTCCACAACATTCACAAATTTGAATCAAACTTGTAAAACGAACTGTGCATGCTTGTAGTCTACTTTTAAACTTATTTTTTGTTTTTAAGCTTATTTTTGAATTCTAATGACATGGAGACGATTATATGTCTTAGGGTTGTCATAAAAGTAAACCAAATGTCATTTCTTACCACACTCATTCCACAACATTCACACATTTGAATCAAACTTGTAAAACGAACTGTGCAGGCTTGTATTCTACTTTTAAGCTTATTTTTTGTTTTTAAGCTTATTTTTGAATTCTAATGACATGGAGACGATTATATGTGTTAGGGTTGTCATAAAAGTAAACCAAATGTCATTTCTAACCACACTCATTCCACAACATTCACACATTTGAATCAAACTCGTAAAACGAGCTGTGCATGCTTGTATTCTACTTTTAAGCTTATTCTTTGATTCTAAGCTTATTTTTGAATTCTAATGACATGGAGACGATTATATGTGTTAGAGTTGTCTTAAAAGTAAACCAAATGTCATTTCTTACCACACTCATCCCACAACATTCACACATTTGAATCAAACTTGTAAAACGAACTCTGCATGCTAGTATTCTACTTTTAAGCTTATTCTTTGATTCTAAGCTTATTTTTGAATTCGAATGACATGGAGACGATTATATGTGTTAGGGTTGTCTTAAAAGTAAACCAAATGTCATTTCTAACCACACTCATTCCACAACATTCACACATTTGAATCAAACTCGTAAAACGAGCTGTGCATGCTTGTATTCTACTTTTAAGCTTATTCTTTGATTCTAAGCTTATTTTGGAGTTCTAATGACATGGAGACGATTATATGTGTTAGGGTTGTCATAAAAGTAAACCAAATGTCATTTCTTACCACACTCATTCCACAACATTCACACATTTGAATCAAACTTGTAAAACGAACTGTGCAGGCTTGTATTCTACTTTTAAGCTTATTTTTTGTTTCTAAGCTTATTTTTGAATTCTAATGACATGGAGACGATTATATATGTTAGGGTTGTCATAAAAGTAAACCAAATGTGATTTCTTACCACACTCATTCCACAACATTCACACATTTGAATCAAACTTGTAAAACAAACTGTGCATGCTTGTATTCTACTTTTAAGCTTATTTTTTGTTTCTAAGCTTATTTTTGAATTCTAATGACATGGAGACGATTATATGTGTTAGGGTTGTCATAAAAGTAAACCAAATGTCATTTCTTACCACACTCATTCCACAACATTCACAAATTTGAATCAAACTTGTAAAACGAACTGTGCATGCTTGTAGTCTACTTTTAAACTTATTTTTTGTTTTTAAGCTTATTTTTGAATTCTAATGACATGGAGACGATTATATGTCTTAGGGTTGTCATAAAAGTAAACCAAATGTCATTTCTTACCACACTCATTCCACAACATTCACACATTTGAATCAAACTTGTAAAACGAACTGTGCAGGCTTGTATTCTACTTTTAAGCTTATTTTTTGTTACTAAGCTTATTTTTGAATTCTAATGACATGGAGACGATTATATATGTTAGCGTTGTCATAAAAGTAAACCAAATGTGATTTTTTACCACACTCATTCCACAACATTCACACATTTGAATCAAACTTGTAAAACAAACTGTGCATGCTTGTATTCTACTTTTAAGCTTATTCTTTGATTCTAACGTTATTTTTCATTCTAATGACATGGAGACGATTATATGCGTTAAGGTTGTTGTAAAAGTGAACCAAATGTCATTTCTAACCACATTCATTCCACAACATTCACTCATTTGAATCAAACTCGTAAAACGAACTGTGCATGCTTGTATTCTACTTTTAAGCTTATTTTTTGTTTCTAAGCTTATTTTTGAATTCTAATGACATGGAGACGATTATATGTGTTAGGGTTGTCATAAAAGTAAACCAAATGTCATTTCTAACCACACTCATTCCACAACATTCACACATTTGAATCAAACTCGTAAAACGGGCTGTGCATGCTTGTATTCTACTTTTAAGCTTATTTTTTGTTTCTAAGCTTATTTTTGAATTCTAATGACATGGAGACGATTATATGTGTTAGGGTTGTCATAAAAGTAAACCAAATGTCATTTCTTACCACACTCATTCCACAACATTCACAAATTTGAATCAAACTTGTAAAACGAACTGTGCATGCTTGTAGTCTACTTTTAAACTTATTTTTTGTTTTTAAGCTTATTTTTGAATTCTAATGACATGGAGACGATTATATGTCTTAGGGTTGTCATAAAAGTAAACCAAATGTCATTTCTTACCACACTCATTCCACAACATTCACACATTTGAATCAAACTTGTAAAACGAACTGTGCAGGCTTGTATTCTACTTTTAAGCTTATTTTTTGTTTTTAAGCTTATTTTTGAATTCTAATGACATGGAGACGATTATATGTGTTAGGGTTGTCATAAAAGTAAACCAAATGTCATTTCTAACCACACTCATTCCACAACATTCACACATTTGAATCAAACTCGTAAAACGAGCTGTGCATGCTTGTATTCTACTTTTAAGCTTATTCTTTTATTCTAAGCTTATTTTTGAATTCTAATGACATGGAGACGATTATATGCGTTAAGGTTGTCTTAAAAGTAAACCAAATGTCATTTCTTACCACATTCATTCCACAACATTCACTCATTTGAATCAAACTCGTAAAACGAACTGTGCATGCTTGTATTCTACTTTTAAGCTTATTTTTTGTTTCTAAGCTTATTTTTGAATTCTAATGACATGGAGACGATTATATGTGTTAGGGTTGTCATAAAAGTAAACCAAATGTCATTTCTTACCACACTCATTCCACAACATTCACAAATTTGAATCAAACTTGTAAAACGAACTGTGCATGCTTGTAGTCTACTTTTAAACTTATTTTTTGTTTTTAAGCTTATTTTTGAATTCTAATGACATGGAGACGATTATATGTGTTAGGGTTGTCATAAAAGTAAACCAAATGTCATTTCTAACCACACTCATTCCACAACATTCACACATTTGAATCAAACTCGTAAAACGAGCTGTGCATGCTTGTATTCTACTTTTAAGCTTATTCTTTTATTCTAAGCTTATTTTTGAATTCTAATGACATGGAGACGATTATATGCGTTAAGGTTGTCTTAAAAGTAAACCAAATGTCATTTCTTACCACATTCATTCCACAACATTCACTCATTTGAATCAAACTCGTAAAACGAACTGTGCATGCTTGTATTCTACTTTTAAGCTTATTTTTTGTTTCTAAGCTTATTTTTGAATTCTAATGACATGGAGACGATTATATGTGTTAGGGTTGTCATAAAAGTAAACCAAATGTCATTTCTTACCACACTCATTCCACAACATTCACAAATTTGAATCAAACTTGTAAAACGAACTGTGCATGCTTGTAGTCTACTTTTAAACTTATTTTTTGTTTTTAAGCTTATTTTTGAATTCTAATGACATGGAGACGATTATATGTCTTAGGGTTGTCATAAAAGTAAACCAAATGTCATTTCTTACCACACTCATTCCACAACATTCACACATTTGAATCAAACTTGTAAAACGAACTGTGCAGGCTTGTATTCTACTTTTAAGCTTATTTTTTGTTTTTAAGCTTATTTTTGAATTCTAATGACATGGAGACGATTATATGTGTTAGGGTTGTCATAAAAGTAAACCAAATGTCATTTCTAACCACACTCATTCCACAACATTCACACATTTGAATCAAACTCGTAAAACGAGCTGTGCATGCTTGTATTCTACTTTTAAGCTTATTCTTTGATTCTAAGCTTATTTTTGAATTCTAATGACATGGAGACGATTATATGCGTTAAGGTTGTCTTAAAAGTAAACCAAATGTCATTTCTTACCACATTCATTCCACAACATTCACTCATTTGAATCAAACTCGTAAAACGAACTGTGCATGCTTGTATTCTACTTTTAAGCTTATTTTTTGTTTCTAAGCTTATTTTTGAATTCTAATGACATGGAGACGATTATATGTGTTAGGGTTGTCATAAAAGTAAACCAAATGTCATTTCTTACCACACTCATTCCACAACATTCACAAATTTGAATCAAACTTGTAAAACGAACTGTGCATGCTTGTAGTCTACTTTTAAACTTATTTTTTGTTTTTAAGCTTATTTTTGAATTCTAATGACATGGAGACGATTATATGTGTTAGGGTTGTCATAAAAGTAAACCAAATGTCATTTCTAACCACACTCATTCCACAACATTCACACATTTGAATCAAACTCGTAAAACGAGCTGTGCATGCTTGTATTCTACTTTTAAGCTTATTCTTTTATTCTAAGCTTATTTTTGAATTCTAATGACATGGAGACGATTATATGCGTTAAGGTTGTCTTAAAAGTAAACCAAATGTCATTTCTTACCACATTCATTCCACAACATTCACTCATTTGAATCAAACTCGTAAAACGAACTGTGCATGCTTGTATTCTACTTTTAAGCTTATTTTTTGTTTCTAAGCTTATTTTTGAATTCTAATGACATGGAGACGATTATATGTGTTAGGGTTGTCATAAAAGTAAACCAAATGTCATTTCTTACCACACTCATTCCACAACATTCACAAATTTGAATCAAACTTGTAAAACGAACTGTGCATGCTTGTAGTCTACTTTTAAACTTATTTTTTGTTTTTAAGCTTATTTTTGAATTCTAATGACATGGAGACGATTATATGTCTTAGGGTTGTCATAAAAGTAAACCAAATGTCATTTCTTACCACACTCATTCCACAACATTCACACATTTGAATCAAACTTGTAAAACGAACTGTGCAGGCTTGTATTCTACTTTTAAGCTTATTTTTTGTTTTTAAGCTTATTTTTGAATTCTAATGACATGGAGACGATTATATGTGTTAGGGTTGTCATAAAAGTAAACCAAATGTCATTTCTAACCACACTCATTCCACAACATTCACACATTTGAATCAAACTCGTAAAACGAGCTGTGCATGCTTGTATTCTACTTTTAAGCTTATTCTTTGATTCTAAGCTTATTTTTGAATTCTAATGACATGGAGACGATTATATGTGTTAGAGTTGTCTTAAAAGTAAACCAAATGTCATTTCTTACCACACTCATCCCACAACATTCACACATTTGAATCAAACTTGTAAAACGAACTCTGCATGCTAGTATTCTACTTTTAAGCTTATTCTTTGATTCTAAGCTTATTTTTGAATTCGAATGACATGGAGACGATTATATGTGTTAGGGTTGTCTTAAAAGTAAACCAAATGTCATTTCTAACCACACTCATTCCACAACATTCACACATTTGAATCAAACTCGTAAAACGGGCTGTGCATGCTTGTATTCTACTTTTAAGCTTATTCTTTGATTCTAAGCTTATTTTGGAGTTCTAATGACATGGAGACGATTATATGTGTTAGGGTTGTCATAAAAGTAAACCAAATGTCATTTCTTACCACACTCATTCCACAACATTCACACATTTGAATCAAACTTGTAAAACGAACTGTGCAGGCTTGTATTCTACTTTTAAGCTTATTTTTTGTTTCTAAGCTTATTTTTGAATTCTAATGACATGGAGACGATTATATATGTTAGGGTTGTCATAAAAGTAAACCAAATGTGATTTCTTACCACACTCATTCCACAACATTCACACATTTGAATCAAACTTGTAAAACAAACTGTGCATGCTTGTATTCTACTTTTAAGCTTATTTTTTGTTTCTAAGCTTATTTTTGAATTCTAATGACATGGAGACGATTATATGTGTTAGGGTTGTCATAAAAGTAAACCAAATGTCATTTCTTACCACACTCATTCCACAACATTCACAAATTTGAATCAAACTTGTAAAACGAACTGTGCATGCTTGTAGTCTACTTTTAAACTTATTTTTTGTTTTTAAGCTTATTTTTGAATTCTAATGACATGGAGACGATTATATGTCTTAGGGTTGTCATAAAAGTAAACCAAATGTCATTTCTTACCACACTCATTCCACAACATTCACACATTTGAATCAAACTTGTAAAACGAACTGTGCAGGCTTGTATTCTACTTTTAAGCTTATTTTTTGTTACTAAGCTTATTTTTGAATTCTAATGACATGGAGACGATTATATATGTTAGCGTTGTCATAAAAGTAAACCAAATGTGATTTTTTACCACACTCATTCCACAACATTCACACATTTGAATCAAACTTGTAAAACAAACTGTGCATGCTTGTATTCTACTTTTAAGCTTATTCTTTGATTCTAACGTTATTTTTCATTCTAATGACATGGAGACGATTATATGCGTTAAGGTTGTTGTAAAAGTGAACCAAATGTCATTTCTAACCACATTCATTCCACAACATTCACTCATTTGAATCAAACTCGTAAAACGAACTGTGCATGCTTGTATTCTACTTTTAAGCTTATTTTTTGTTTCTAAGCTTATTTTTGAATTCTAATGACATGGAGACGATTATATGTGTTAGGGTTGTCATAAAAGTAAACCAAATGTCATTTCTAACCACACTCATTCCACAACATTCACACATTTGAATCAAACTCGTAAAACGGGCTGTGCATGCTTGTATTCTACTTTTAAGCTTATTTTTTGTTTCTAAGCTTATTTTTGAATTCTAATGACATGGAGACGATTATATGTGTTAGGGTTGTCATAAAAGTAAACCAAATGTCATTTCTTACCACACTCATTCCACAACATTCACAAATTTGAATCAAACTTGTAAAACGAACTGTGCATGCTTGTAGTCTACTTTTAAACTTATTTTTTGTTTTTAAGCTTATTTTTGAATTCTAATGACATGGAGACGATTATATGTCTTAGGGTTGTCATAAAAGTAAACCAAATGTCATTTCTTACCACACTCATTCCACAACATTCACACATTTGAATCAAACTTGTAAAACGAACTGTGCAGGCTTGTATTCTACTTTTAAGCTTATTTTTTGTTTTTAAGCTTATTTTTGAATTCTAATGACATGGAGACGATTATATGTGTTAGGGTTGTCATAAAAGTAAACCAAATGTCATTTCTAACCACACTCATTCCACAACATTCACACATTTGAATCAAACTCGTAAAACGAGCTGTGCATGCTTGTATTCTACTTTTAAGCTTATTCTTTTATTCTAAGCTTATTTTTGAATTCTAATGACATGGAGACGATTATATGCGTTAAGGTTGTCTTAAAAGTAAACCAAATGTCATTTCTTACCACATTCATTCCACAACATTCACTCATTTGAATCAAACTCGTAAAACGAACTGTGCATGCTTGTATTCTACTTTTAAGCTTATTTTTTGTTTCTAAGCTTATTTTTGAATTCTAATGACATGGAGACGATTATATGTGTTAGGGTTGTCATAAAAGTAAACCAAATGTCATTTCTTACCACACTCATTCCACAACATTCACAAATTTGAATCAAACTTGTAAAACGAACTGTGCATGCTTGTAGTCTACTTTTAAACTTATTTTTTGTTTTTAAGCTTATTTTTGAATTCTAATGACATGGAGACGATTATATGTCTTAGGGTTGTCATAAAAGTAAACCAAATGTCATTTCTTACCACACTCATTCCACAACATTCACACATTTGAATCAAACTTGTAAAACGAACTGTGCAGGCTTGTATTCTACTTTTAAGCTTATTTTTTGTTTTTAAGCTTATTTTTGAATTCTAATGACATGGAGACGATTATATGTGTTAGGGTTGTCATAAAAGTAAACCAAATGTCATTTCTAACCACACTCATTCCACAACATTCACACATTTGAATCAAACTCGTAAAACGAGCTGTGCATGCTTGTATTCTACTTTTAAGCTTATTCTTTGATTCTAAGCTTATTTTTGAATTCTAATGACATGGAGACGATTATATGTGTTAGAGTTGTCTTAAAAGTAAACCAAATGTCATTTCTTACCACACTCATCCCACAACATTCACACATTTGAATCAAACTTGTAAAACGAACTCTGCATGCTAGTATTCTACTTTTAAGCTTATTCTTTGATTCTAAGCTTATTTTTGAATTCGAATGACATGGAGACGATTATATGTGTTAGGGTTGTCTTAAAAGTAAACCAAATGTCATTTCTAACCACACTCATTCCACAACATTCACACATTTGAATCAAACTCGTAAAACGAGCTGTGCATGCTTGTATTCTACTTTTAAGCTTATTCTTTGATTCTAAGCTTATTTTTGAATTCTAATGACATGGAGACGATTATATGTGTTAGAGTTGTCTTAAAAGTAAACCAAATGTCATTTCTTACCACACTCATCCCACAACATTCACACATTTGAATCAAACTTGTAAAACGAACTGTGCAGGCTTGTATTCTACTTTTAAGCTTATTTTTTGTTTTTAAGCTTATTTTTGAATTCTAATGACATGGAGACGATTATATGTCTTAGGGTTGTCATAAAAGTAAACCAAATGTCATTTCTTACCACACTCATTCCACAACATTCACACATTTGAATCAAACTTGTAAAACGAACTGTGCAGGCTTGTATTCTACTTTTAAGCTTATTTTTTGTTTTTAAGCTTATTTTTGAATTCTAATGACATGGAGACGATTATATGTGTTAGGGTTGTCATAAAAGTAAACCAAATGTCATTTCTAACCACACTCATTCCACAACATTCACACATTTGAATCAAACTCGTAAAACGAGCTGTGCATGCTTGTATTCTACTTTTAAGCTTATTCTTTTATTCTAAGCTTATTTTTGAATTCTAATGACATGGAGACGATTATATGCGTTAAGGTTGTCTTAAAAGTAAACCAAATGTCATTTCTTACCACATTCATTCCACAACATTCACTCATTTGAATCAAACTCGTAAAACGAACTGTGCATGCTTGTATTCTACTTTTAAGCTTATTTTTTGTTTCTAAGCTTATTTTTGAATTCTAATGACATGGAGACGATTATATGTGTTAGGGTTGTCATAAAAGTAAACCAAATGTCATTTCTTACCACACTCATTCCACAACATTCACAAATTTGAATCAAACTTGTAAAACGAACTGTGCATGCTTGTAGTCTACTTTTAAACTTATTTTTTGTTTTTAAGCTTATTTTTGAATTCTAATGACATGGAGACGATTATATGTCTTAGGGTTGTCATAAAAGTAAACCAAATGTCATTTCTTACCACACTCATTCCACAACATTCACACATTTGAATCAAACTTGTAAAACGAACTGTGCAGGCTTGTATTCTACTTTTAAGCTTATTTTTTGTTTTTAAGCTTATTTTTGAATTCTAATGACATGGAGACGATTATATGTGTTAGGGTTGTCATAAAAGTAAACCAAATGTCATTTCTAACCACACTCATTCCACAACATTCACACATTTGAATCAAACTCGTAAAACGAGCTGTGCATGCTTGTATTCTACTTTTAAGCTTATTCTTTGATTCTAAGCTTATTTTTGAATTCTAATGACATGGAGACGATTATATGTGTTAGAGTTGTCTTAAAAGTAAACCAAATGTCATTTCTTACCACACTCATCCCACAACATTCACACATTTGAATCAAACTTGTA
Organism: Spergularia bocconei; assembly: GCA_963457585.1. Classification (NCBI taxonomy): domain Eukaryota; kingdom Viridiplantae; phylum Streptophyta; class Magnoliopsida; order Caryophyllales; family Caryophyllaceae; genus Spergularia; species Spergularia bocconei. Next base: position 7,197,037 of record OY734959.1, read on the forward strand.
AAACGAACTCTGCATGCTAGTATTCTACTTTTAAGCTTATTCTTTGATTCTAAGCTTATTTTTGAATTCGAATGACATGGAGACGATTATATGTGTTAGGGTTGTCTTAAAAGTAAACCAAATGTCATTTCTAACTACACTCATTCCACAACATTCACACATTTGAATCAAACTCGTAAAACGAGCTGTGCATGCTTGTATTCTACTTTTAAGCTTATTCTTTGATTCTAAGCTTATTTTTGAATTCTAATGACATGGAGACGATTATATGTGTTAGAGTTGTCTTAAAAGTAAACCAAATGTCATTTCTTACCACACTCATCCCACAACATTCACACATTTGAATCAAACTTGTAAAACGAACTGTGCAGGCTTGTATTCTACTTTTAAGCTTATTTTTTGTTTTTAAGCTTATTTTTGAATTCTAATGACATGGAGACGATTATATGTGTTAGGGTTGTCATAAAAGTAAACCAAATGTCATTTCTAACCACACTCATTCCACAACATTCACACATTTGAATCAAACTCGTAAAACGAGCTGTGCATGCTTGTATTCTACTTTTAAGCTTATTCTTTGATTCTAAGCTTATTTTTGAATTCTAATGACATGGAGACGATTATATGTGTTAGGGTTGTCATAAAAGTAAACCAAATGTCATTTCTTACCACACTCATTCCACAACATTCACACATTTGAATCAAACTTGTAAAACGAACTCTGCATGCTAGTATTCTACTTTTAAGCTTATTCTTTGATTCTAAGCTTATTTTTGAATTCTAATGACATGGAGACGATTATATGTGTTAGGGTTGTCATAAAAGTAAACCAAATGTGATTTCTTACCACACTCATTCCACAACATTCACACATTTGAATCAAACTTGTAAAACGAACTGTGCATGCTAGTATTCTACTTTTAAGCTTATTCTTTGATTCTAAGCTTATTTTTGAATTCGAATGACATGGAGACCTTATATGTGTTAGGGTTGTCATAAAAGTAAACCAAATGTCATTTTTAACCACACTCATTCCACAACATTCACACATTTGAATCAAACTTGTAAAACGAACAGTGCAGGCTTGTATTCTACTTTTAAGCTTATTCTTTGATTCTAAGCTTATTTTTGAAATCTAATGACATGGAGACGATTATATGCGTTAAGGTTGTTGTAAAAGTGAACCAAATGTCATTTCTAACCACACTCATTCCACAACATTCACACATTTGAATCAAACTCGTAAAACGAGCTGTGCATGCTTGTATTCTACTTTTAAGCTTATTCTTTGATTCTAAGCTTATTTTTGAATTCTAATGACATGGAGACGATTATATGTGTTAGAGTTGTCTTAAAAGTAAACCAAATGTCATTTCTTACCACACTCATCCCACAACATTCACACATTTGAATCAAACTTGTAAAACGAACTCTGCATGCTAGTATTCTACTTTTAAGCTTATTCTTTGATTCTAAGCTTATTTTTGAATTCTAATGACATGGAGACGATTATATGTGTTAGAGTTGTCTTAAAAGTAAACCAAATGTCATTTCTAACCACACTCATTCCACAACATTCACAAATTTGAATCAAACTTGTAAAACGAACTGTGCATGCTTGTATCCTACTTTTAAGCTTATTTTTTGTTTCTAAGCTTATTTTTGAATTCTAATGACATGGAGACGATTATATGTGTTAGGGTTGTCATAAAAGTAAACCAATGTCATTTTTAACCACATTAATTCCACAACATTCACACATTTGAATTAAACTTGTAAAACGAACAGTGCAGGCTTGTATTCTACTTTTAAGCTTATTCTTTGATTCTAAGCTTATTTTTGAATTCTAATGACATGGAGACGATTATATGTGTTAGGGTTGTCATAAAAGTAAACCAAATGTCATTTATAACCACACTCATTCCACAACCTTCACACATTTGAATCAAACTTGTAAAACGAACAGTGCAGGCTTGTATTCTACTTTTAAGCTTATTCTTTGATTCTAAGCTTATTTTTGAATTCTAATGACATGGAGACGATTATATGCGTTAAGGTTGTTGTAAAAGTGAACCAAATGTCATTTCTTACCACATTCATTCCACAACATTCACACATTTGAATCAAACTTGTAAAACAAACTGTGCATGCTTGTATTCTACTTTTAAGCTTATTTTTTGTTTCTAAGCTTATTTTTGAATTCTAATGACATGGAGACGATTATATGTGTTAGGGTTGTCATAAAAGTAAACCAAATGTCATTTCTAACCACACTCATTCCACAACATTCACACATTTGAATCAAACTCGTAAAACGAGCTATGCATGCTTGTATTCTACTTTTAAGCTTATTCTTTGATTCTAAGCTTATTTTTGAATTCTAATGACATGGAGACAATTATATGTGTTAGGGTTGTCATAAAAGTAAACCAAATGTCATTTCTTACCACACTCATTCCACAACATTCACACATTTGAATCAAACTTGTAAAACGAACTCTGCATGCTAGTATTCTACTTTTAAGCTTATTCTTTGATTCTAAGCTTATTTTTGAATTCTAATGACATGGAGACGATTATATGTGTTAGGGTTGTCATAAAAGTAAACCAAATGTCATTTCTTACCACACTCATTCCACAACATTCACACATTTGAATCAAACTTGTAAAACAAACTGTGCATGCTAGTATTCTACTTTTAAGCTTATTCTTTGTTTCTAAGCTTATTTTTGAATTCTAATGACATAGAGACGATTATATATGTTAGGGTTGTCATAAAAGTAAACCAAATGTGATTTCTTTCCACACTCATTCCACAACATTCACACATTTGAATCAAACTTGTAAAACAAACTGTGCATGCTTGCATTCTACTTTTAAGCTTATTCTTTGATTCTAACTTTATTTTTTCATTCTAATGACATGGAGACGATTATATGCGTTAAGGTTGTTGTAAAAGTGAACCAAATGTCATTTCTAACCACATTCATTCCACAACATTCACTCATTTGAATCAAACTCGTAAAACGAACTGTGCATGCTTGTATTCTACTTTTAAGCTTATTTTTTGTTTCTAAGCTTATTTTTGAATTCTAATGACATGGAGACGATTATATGTGTTAGGGTTGTCATAAAAGTAAACCAAATGTCATTTCTTACCACACTCATTCCACAACATTCACAAATTTGAATCAAACTTGTAAAACGAACTGTGCATGCTTGTAGTCTACTTTTAAACTTATTTTTTGTTTTTAAGCTTATTTTTGAATTCTAATGACATGGAGACGATTATATGTCTTAGGGTTGTCATAAAAGTAAACCAAATCTCATTTCTTACCACACTCATTCCACAACATTCACACATTTGAATCAAACTTGTAAAACGAACTGTGCAGACTTGTATTCTACTTTTAAGCTTATTTTTTGTTTTTAAGCTTATTTTGTAATTCTAATGACATGGAGACGATTATATGTGTTAGGGTTGTCATAAAAGTAAACCAAATGTCATTTCTTACCACACTCATTCCACAACATTCACACATTTGAATCAAACTCGTAAAACGAGCTGTGCATGCTTGTATTCTACTTTTAAGCTTATTCTTTGATTCTAAGCTTATTTTTGAATTCTAATGACATGGAGACGATTATATGTGTTAGAGTTGTCTTAAAAGTAAACCAAATGTCATTTCTTACCACACTCATCCCACAACATTCACACATTTGAATCAAACTTGTAAAACGAACTCTGCATGCTAGTATTCTACTTTTAAGCTTATTCTTTGATTCTAAGCTTATTTTTGAATTCGAATGACATGGAGACGATTATATGTGTTAGGGTTGTCTTAAAAGTAAACCAAATGTCATTTCTAACCACACTCATTCCACAACATTCACACATTTGAATCAAACTCGTAAAACGAGCTGTGCATGCTTGTATTCTACTTTTAAGCTTATTCTTTGATTCTAAGCTTATTTTTGAATTCTAATGACATGGAGACGATTATATGTGTTAGAGTTGTCTTAAAAGTAAACCAAATGTCATTTCTTACCACACTCATCCCACAACATTCACACATTTGAATCAAACTTGTAAAACGAACTGTGCAGGCTTGTATTCTACTTTTAAGCTTATTTTTTGTTTTTAAGCTTATTTTTGAATTCTAATGACATGGAGACGATTATATGTGTTAGGGTTGTCATAAAAGTAAACCAAATGTCATTTCTAACCACACTCATTCCACAACATTCACACATTTGAATCAAACTCGTAAAACGAGCTGTGCATGCTTGTATTCTACTATTAAGCTTATTCTTTGATTCTAAGCTTATTTTTGAATTCTAATGACATGGAGACGATTATATGTGTTAGGGTTGTCATAAAAGTAAACCAAATGTCATTTCTTACCACACTCATTCCACAACATTCACACATTTGAATCAAACTTGTAAAACGAACTCTGCATGCTAGTATTCTACTTTTAAGCTTATTCTTTGATTCTAAGCTTATTTTTGAATTCTAATGACATGGAGACGATTATATGTGTTAGGGTTGTCATAAAAGTAAACCAAATGTGATTTCTTACCACACTCATTCCACAACATTCACACATTTGAATCAAACTTGTAAAACGAACTGTGCATGCTAGTATTCTACTTTTAAGCTTATTCTTTGATTCTAAGCTTAGTTTTGAATTCGAATGACATGGAGACCTTATATGTGTTAGGGTTGTCATAAAAGTAAACCAAATGTCATTTTTAACCACACTCATTCCACAACATTCACACATTTGAATCAAACTTGTAAAACGAACAGTGCAGGCTTGTATTCTACTTTTAAGCTTATTCTTTGATTCTAAGCTTATTTTTGAAATCTAATGACATGGAGACGATTATATGCGTTAAGGTTGTTGTAAAAGTGAACCAAATGTCATTTCTAACCACACTCATTCCACAACATTCACACATTTGAATCAAACTCGTAAAACGAGCTGTGCATGCTTGTATTCTACTTTTAAGCTTATTCTTTGATTCTAAGCTTATTTTTGAATTCTAATGACATGGAGACGATTATATGTGTTAGAGTTGTCTTAAAAGTAAACCAAATGTCATTTCTTACCACACTCATCCCACAACATTCACACATTTGAATCAAACTTGTAAAACGAACTCTGCATGCTAGTATTCTACTTTTAAGCTTATTCTTTGATTCTAAGCTTATTTTTGAATTCTAATGACATGGAGACGATTATATGTGTTAGAGTTGTCTTAAAAGTAAACCAAATGTCATTTCTAACCACACTCATTCCACAACATTCACAAATTTGAATCAAACTTGTAAAACGAACTGTGCATGCTTGTATCCTACTTTTAAGCTTATTTTTTGTTTCTAAGCTTATTTTTGAATTCTAATGACATGGAGACGATTATATGTGTTAGGGTTGTCATAAAAGTAAACCAATGTCATTTTTAACCACATTAATTCCACAACATTCACACATTTGAATTAAACTTGTAAAACGAACAGTGCAGGCTTGTATTCTACTTTTAAGCTTATTCTTTGATTCTAAGCTTATTTTTGAATTCTAATGACATGGAGACGATTATATGTGTTAGGGTTGTCATAAAAGTAAACCAAATGTCATTTATAACCACACTCATTCCACAACCTTCACACATTTGAATCAAACTTGTAAAACGAACAGTGCAGGCTTGTATTCTACTTTTAAGCTTATTCTTTGATTCTAAGCTTATTTTTGAATTCTAATGACATGGAGACGATTATATGCGTTAAGGTTGTTGTAAAAGTGAACCAAATGTCATTTCTTACCACATTCATTCCACAACATTCACACATTTGAATCAAACTTGTAAAACAAACTGTGCATGCTTGTATTCTACTTTTAAGCTTATTTTTTGTTTCTAAGCTTATTTTTGAATTCTAATGACATGGAGACGATTATATGTGTTAGGGTTGTCATAAAAGTAAACCAAATGTCATTTCTAACCACACTCATTCCACAACATTCACACATTTGAATCAAACTCGTAAAACGAGCTATGCATGCTTGTATTCTACTTTTAAGCTTATTCTTTGATTCTAAGCTTATTTTTGAATTCTAATGACATGGAGACAATTATATGTGTTAGGGTTGTCATAAAAGTAAACCAAATGTCATTTCTTACCACACTCATTCCACAACATTCACACATTTGAATCAAACTTGTAAAACGAACTCTGCATGCTAGTATTCTACTTTTAAGCTTATTCTTTGATTCTAAGCTTATTTTTGAATTCTAATGACATGGAGACGATTATATGTGTTAGGGTTGTCATAAAAGTAAACCAAATGTCATTTCTTACCACACTCATTCCACAACATTCACACATTTGAATCAAACTTGTAAAACAAACTGTGCATGCTAGTATTCTACTTTTAAGCTTATTCTTTGTTTCTAAGCTTATTTTTGAATTCTAATGACATAGAGACGATTATATATGTTAGGGTTGTCATAAAAGTAAACCAAATGTGATTTCTTTCCACACTCATTCCACAACATTCACACATTTGAATCAAACTTGTAAAACAAACTGTGCATGCTTGCATTCTACTTTTAAGCTTATTCTTTGATTCTAACTTTATTTTTTCATTCTAATGACATGGAGACGATTATATGCGTTAAGGTTGTTGTAAAAGTGAACCAAATGTCATTTCTAACCACATTCATTCCACAACATTCACTCATTTGAATCAAACTCGTAAAACGAACTGTGCATGCTTGTATTCTACTTTTAAGCTTATTTTTTGTTTCTAAGCTTATTTTTGAATTCTAATGACATGGAGACGATTATATGTGTTAGGGTTGTCATAAAAGTAAACCAAATGTCATTTCTTACCACACTCATTCCACAACATTCACAAATTTGAATCAAACTTGTAAAACGAACTGTGCATGCTTGTAGTCTACTTTTAAACTTATTTTTTGTTTTTAAGCTTATTTTTGAATTCTAATGACATGGAGACGATTATATGTCTTAGGGTTGTCATAAAAGTAAACCAAATCTCATTTCTTACCACACTCATTCCACAACATTCACACATTTGAATCAAACTTGTAAAACGAACTGTGCAGGCTTGTATTCTACTTTTAAGCTTATTTTTTGTTTTTAAGCTTATTTTGTAATTCTAATGACATGGAGACGATTATATGTGTTAGGGTTGTCATAAAAGTAAACCAAATGTCATTTCTTACCACACTCATTCCACAACATTCACACATTTGAATCAAACTCGTAAAACGAGCTGTGCATGCTTGTATTCTACTTTTAAGCTTATTCTTTGATTCTAAGCTTATTTTTGAATTCTAATGACATGGAGACGATTATATGTGTTAGAGTTGTCTTAAAAGTAAACCAAATGTCATTTCTTACCACACTCATCCCACAACATTCACACATTTGAATCAAACTTGTAAAACGAACTCTGCATGCTAGTATTCTACTTTTAAACTTATTTTTTGTTTTTAAGCTTATTTTTGAATTCTAATGACATGGAGACGATTATATGTGTTAGGGTTGTCTTAAAAGTAAACCAAATGTCATTTCTTACCACACTCATCCCACAACATTCACACATTTGAATCAAACTTGTAAAACGAACTGTGCAGGCTTGTATTCTACTTTTAAGCTTATTTTTTGTTTTTAAGCTTATTTTTGAATTCTAATGACATGGAGACGATTATATGTGTTAGGGTTGTCATAAAAGTAAACCAAATGTCATTTCTAACCACACTCATTCCACAACATTCACACATTTGAATCAAACTCGTAAAACGAGCTGTGCATGCTTGTATTCTACTTTTAAGCTTATTCTTTGATTCTAAGCTTATTTTTGAATTCTAATGACATGGAGACGATTATATGCGTTAAGGTTGTTGTAAAAGTGAACCAAATGTGATTTCTTACCACACTCATTCCACAACATTCACACATTTGAATCAAACTTGTAAAACAAACTGTCCATGCTAGTATTCTACTTTTAAGCTTATTCTTTGATTCTATGCTTATTTTTGAATTCGAATGACATGGAGACCTTATATGTGTTAGGGTTGTCATAAAAGTAAACCAAATGTCATTTTTAACCACACTCATTCCACAACATTCACACATTTGAATCAAACTTGTAAAACGAATAGTGCAGGCTTGTTTTCTACTTTTAAGCTTATTCTTTGATTCTAAGCTTATTTTTGAATTCTAATGACATGGAGACGATTATATGTGTTAGGGTTGTCATAAAAGTAAACCAATGTCATTTTTAACCACATTAATTCCACAACATTCACACATTTGAATCAAACTTGTAAAACGAACAGTGCAGGCTTGTATTCTACTTTTAAGCTTATTCTTTGATTCTAAGCTTATTTTTGAATTCTAATGACATGGAGACGATTATATGTGTTAGGGTTGTCATAAAAGTAAACCAAATGTCATTTCTAACCACACTCATTCCACAACCTTCACACATTTGAATCAAACTTGTAAAACGAACAGTGCAGGCTTGTATTCTACTTTTAAGCTTATTCTTTGATTCTAAGCTTATTTTTGAATTCTAATGACATGGAGACGATTATATGCGTTAAGGTTGTTGTAAAAGTGAACCAAATGTCATTTCTTACCACATTCATTCCACAACATTCACACATTTGAATCAAACTTGTAAAACAAACTGTGCATGCTTGTATTCTACTTTTAAGCTTATTTTTTGTTTCTAAGCTTATTTTTGAATTCTAATGACATGGAGACGATTATATGTGTTAGGGTTGTCATAAAAGTAAACCAAATGTCATTTCTAACCACACTCATTCCACAACATTCACACATTTGAATCAAACTCGTAAAACGAGCTATGCATGCTTGTATTCTACTTTTAAGCTTATTCTTTGATTCTAAGCTTATTTTTGAATTCTAATGACATGGAGACGATTATATGTGTTAGGGTTGTCATAAAAGTAAACCAAATGTCATTTCTTACCACACTCATTCCACAACATTCACACATTTGAATCAAACTTGTAAAACGAACTCTGCATGCTAGTATTCTACTTTTAAGCTTATTCTTTGATTCTAAGCTTATTTTTGAATTCTAATGACATGGAGACGATTATATGTGTTAGGGTTGTCATAAAAGTAAACCAAATGTCATTTCTTACCACACTCATTCCACAACATTCACACATTTGAATCAAACTTGTAAAACAAACTGTGCATGCTAGTATTCTACTTTTAAGCTTATTCTTTGTTTCTAAGCTTATTTTTGAGTTCTAATGACATAGAGACGATTATATATGTTAGGGTTGTCATAAAAGTAAACCAAATGTGATTTCTTTCCACACTCATTCCACAACATTCACACATTTGAATCAAACTTGTAAAACAAACTGTGCATGCTTGCATTCTACTTTTAAGCTTATTCTTTGATTCTAACTTTATTTTTTCATTCTAATGACATGGAGACGATTATATGCGTTAAGGTTGTTGTAAAAGTGAACCAAATGTCATTTCTAACCACATTCATTCCACAACATTCACTCATTTGAATCAAACTCGTAAAACGAACTGTGCATGCTTGTATTCTACTTTTAAGCTTATTTTTTGTTTCTAAGCTTATTTTTGAATTCTAATGACATGGAGACGATTATATGTGTTAGGGTTGTCATAAAAGTAAACCAAATGTCATTTCTTACCACACTCATTCCACAACATTCACAAATTTGAATCAAACTTGTAAAACGAACTGTGCATGCTTGTAGTCTACTTTTAAACTTATTTTTTGTTTTTAAGGTTATTTTTGAATTCTAATGACATGGAGACGATTATATGTCTTAGGGTTGTCATAAAAGTAAACCAAATCTCATTTCTTACCACACTCATTCCACAACATTCACACATTTGAATCAAACTTGTAAAACGAACTCTGCATGCTAGTATTCTACTTTTAAGCTTATTCTTTGATTCTAAGCTTATTTTTGAATTCTAATGACATGGAGACGATTATATGCGTTAAGGTTGTTGTAAAAGTGAACCAAATGTGATTTCTTACCACACTCATTCCACAACATTCACACATTTGAATCAAACTTGTAAAACAAACTGTGCATGCTAGTATTCTACTTTTAAGCTTATTCTTTGATTCTATGCTTATTTTTGAATTCGAATGACATGGAGACCTTATATGTGTTAGGGTTGTCATAAAAGTAAACCAAATGTCATTTTTAACCACACTCATTTCAGAACATTCACACATTTGAATCAAACTTGTAAAACGAATAGTGCAGGCTTGTATTCTACGTTTAAGCTTATTCTTTGATTCTGAGCTTATTTTTGAATTCTAATGACATGGAGACGATTATATGCGTTAAGGTTGTTGTAAAAGTGAACCAAATGTCATTTCTAACCACACTCATTCCACAACATTCACACATTTGAATCAAACTCGTAAAACGAGCTGTGCATGCTTGTATTCTACTTTTAAGCTTATTCTTTGATTCTAAGCTTATTTTTGAATTCTAATGACATGGAGACGATTATATGTGTTAGAGTTGTCTTAAAAGTAAACCAAATGTCATTTCTTACCACACTCATCCCACAACATTCACACATTTGAATCAAACTTGTAAAACGAACTCTGCATGCTAGTATTCTACTTTTAAGCTTATTCTTTGATTCTAAGCTTATTTTTGAATTCTAATGACATGGAGACGATTATATGTGTTAGGGTTGTCATAAAAGTAAACCAAATGTCATTTCTAACCACACTCATTCCACAACATTCACACATTTGAATCAAACTTGTAAAACGAACTCTGCATGCTAGTATTCTACTTTTAAGCTTATTCTTTGATTCTAAGCTTATTTTTGAATTCTAATGACATGGAGACGATTATATGCGTTAAGGTTGTTGTAAAAGTGAACCAAATGTGATTTCTTACCACACTCATTCCACAACATTCACACATTTGAATCAAACATGTAAAACAAACTGTGCATGCTAGTATTCTACTTTTAAGCTTATTCTTTGATTCTATGCTTATTTTTGAATTCGAATGACATGGAGACCTTATATGTGTTAGGGTTGTCATAAAAGTAAACCAAATGTCATTTTTAACCACACTCATTCCAGAACATTCACACATTTGAATCAAACTTGTAAAACGAATAGTGCAGGCTTGTATTCTACTTTTAAGCTTATTCTTTGATTCTAAGCTTATTTTTGAATTCTAATGACATGGAGACGATTATATGTGTTAGGGTTGTCATAAAAGTAAACCAAATGTCATTTTTAACCACACTAATTCCACAACATTCACACATTTGAATCAAACTTGTAAAACGAACAGTGCAGGCTTGTATTCTACTTTTAAGCTTATTCTTTGATTCTAAGCTTATTTTTGAATTCTAATGACATGGAGACGATTATATGCGTTAAGGTTGTTGTAAAAGTGAACCAAATGTCATTTCTAACCACACTCATTCCACAACATTCACACATTTGAATCAAACTTGTAAAACGAACAGTGCAGGCTTGTATTCTACTTTTAAGCTTATTCTTTGATTCTAAGCTTATTTTTAAATCCTAATGACATGGAGACGATTATATGCGTTAAGGTTGTTGTAAAAGTGAACCAAATGTCATTTCTAACAACACTCATTCCACAACATTCACAAATTTGAATCAAACTTGTAAAACGAACTGTGCATGCTTGTATTCTACTTTTAAGCTTATTCTTTGATTCTAAGCTTATTTTGGAGTTCTAATGACATGGAGACGATTATATGTGTTAGGGTTGTCATAAAAGTAAACCAAATGTCATTTCTTACCACACTCATTCCACAACATTCACACATTTGAATCAAACTTGTAAAACGAACTGTGCAGGCTTGTATTCTACTTTTAAGCTTATTTTTTGTTTCTAAGCTTATTTTTGAATTCTAATGACATGGAGACGATTATATATGTTAGGGTTGTCATAAAAGTAAACCAAATGTGATTTCTTACCACACTCATTCCACAACATTCACACATTTGAATCAAACTTGTAAAACAAACTGTGCATGCTTGTATTCTACTTTTAAGCTTATTTTTTGTTTCTAAGCTTATTTTTGAATTCTAATGACATGGAGACGATTATATGTGTTAGGGTTGTCATAAAAGTAAACCAAATGTCATTTCTTACCACACTCATTCCACAACATTCACAAATTTGAATCAAACTTGTAAAACGAACTGTGCATGCTTGTAGTCTACTTTTAAACTTATTTTTTGTTTTTAAGCTTATTTTTGAATTCTAATGACATGGAGACGATTATATGTCTTAGGGTTGTCATAAAAGTAAACCAAATGTCATTTCTTACCACACTCATTCCACAACATTCACACATTTGAATCAAACTTGTAAAACGAACTGTGCAGGCTTGTATTCTACTTTTAAGCTTATTTTTTGTTTTTAAGCTTATTTTGTAATTCTAATGACATGGAGACGATTATATGTGTTAGGGTTGTCATAAAAGTAAACCAAATGTCATTTCTTACCACACTCATTCCACAACATTCACACATTTGAATCAAACTTGTAAAACGAGCTCTACATGCTAGTATTCTACTTTTAAGCTTATTCTTTGATTCTAAGCTTATTTTTGAATTCTAATGACATGGAGACGATTATATGTGTTAGGGTTGTCATAAAAGTAAACCAAATGTGATTTCTTACCACACTCATTCCACAACATTCACACATTTGAATCAAACTTGTAAAACAAACTGTGCATGCTAGTATTCTACTTTTAAGCTTATTCTTTGATTCTAAGCTTATTTTTGAATTCGAATGTCATGGAGACCTTATATGTGTTAGGGTTGTCATAAAAGTAAACCAAATGTCATTTTTAACCACACTCATTCCACAACATTCACACATTTGAATCAAACTTGTAAAACGAATAGTGAAGGTTTGTATTCTACTTTTAAGCTTATTCTTTGATTCTAAGCTTATTTTTGAATTCTAATGACATGAAGACGATTATATGCGTTAAGGTTGTTGTAAAAGTGAACCAAATGTCATTTCTAACCACACTCATTCCACAACATTCACACATTTGAATCAAAATTGTAAAACGAACAGTGCAGGCTTGTATTCTACTTTTAAGCTTATTCTTTGATTCTGAGCTTATTTTTGAATTCTAATGACATGGAGACGATTATATGCGTTAAGGTTGTTGTAAAAGTGAACCAAATGTCATTTCTAACCACACTCATTCCACAACATTCACACATTTGAATCAAACTCGTAAAACAAGCTGTGCATGCTTAAATTCTACTTTTAAGCTTATTCTTTGATTCTAAGCTTATTTTTGAATTCTAATGACATGGAGATGATTATATGTGTTAGAGTTGTCTTAAAAGTAAACCAAATGTCATTTCTTACCACACTCATCCCACAACATTCACACATTTGAATCAAACTTGTAAAACGAACTCTGCATGCTAGTATTCTACTTTTAAGCTTATTCTTTGATTCTAAGCTTATTTTTGAATTCTAATGACATGGAGACGATTATATGTGTTAGGGTTGTCATAAAAGTAAACCAAATGTCATTTCTAACCACACTCATTCCACAACATTCACACATTTGAATCAAACTTGTAAAACGAACTCTGCATGCTAGTATTCTACTTTTAAGCTTATTCTTTGATTCTAAGCTTATTTTTGAATTCTAATGACATGGAGACGATTATATGCGTTAAGGTTGTTGTAAAAGTGAACCAAATGTGATTTCTTACCACACTCATTCCACAACATTCACACATTTGAATCAAACTTGTAAAACAAACTGTGCATGCTAGTATTCTACTTTTAAGCTTATTCTTTGATTCTATGCTTATTTTTGAATTCGAATGACATGGAGACCTTATATGTGTTAGGGTTGTCATAAAAGTAAACCAAATGTCATTTTTAACCACACTCATTCCACAACATTCACACATTTGAATCAAACTTGTAAAACGAATAGTGCAGGCTTGTATTCTACTTTTAAGCTTATTCTTTGATTCTAAGCTTATTTTTGAATTCTAATGACATGGAGACGATTATATGTGTTAGGGTTGTCATAAAAGTAAACCAAATGTCATTTTTAACCACACTAATTCCACAACATTCACACATTTGAATCAAACTTGTAAAACGAACAGTGCAGGCTTGTATTCTACTTTTAAGCTTATTCTTTGATTCTAAGCTTATTTTTGAATTCTAATGACATGGAGACGATTATATGCGTTAAGGTTGTTGTAAAAGTGAACCAAATGTCATTTCTAACCACACTCATTCCACAACATTCACACATTTGAATCAAACTTGTAAAACGAACAGTGCAGGCTTGTATTCTACTTTTAAGCTTATTCTTTGATTCTAAGCTTATTTTTAAATTCTAATGACATGGAGACGATTATATGCGTTAAGGTTGTTGTAAAAGTGAACCAAATGTCATTTCTAACAACACTCATTCCACAACATTCACAAATTTGAATCAAACTTGTAAAACGAACTGTGCATGCTTGTATTCTACTTTTAAGCTTATTCTTTGATTCTAAGCTTATTTTGGAGTTCTAATGACATGGAGACGATTATATGTGTTAGGGTTGTCATAAAAGTAAACCAAATGTCATTTCTTACCACACTCATTCCACAACATTCACACATTTGAATCAAACTTGTAAAACGAACTGTGCAGGCTTGTATTCTACTTTTAAGCTTATTTTTTGTTTCTAAGCTTATTTTTGAATTCTAATGACATGGAGACGATTATATATGTTAGGGTTGTCATAAAAGTAAACCAAATGTGATTTCTTACCACACTCATTCCACAACATTCACACATTTGAATCAAACTTGTAAAACAAACTGTGCATGCTTGTATTCTACTTTTAAGCTTATTTTTTGTTTCTAAGCTTATTTTTGAATTCTAATGACATGGAGACGATTATATGTGTTAGGGTTGTCATAAAAGTAAACCAAATGTCATTTCTTACCACACTCATTCCACAACATTCACAAATTTGAATCAAACTTGTAAAACGAACTGTGCATGCTTGTAGTCTACTTTTAAACTTATTTTTTGTTTTTAAGCTTATTTTTGAATTCTAATGACATGGAGACGATTATATGTCTTAGGGTTGTCATAAAAGTAAACCAAATGTCATTTCTTACCACACTCATTCCACAACATTCACACATTTGAATCAAACTTGTAAAACGAACTGTGCAGGCTTGTATTCTACTTTTAAGCTTATTTTTTGTTTTTAAGCTTATTTTGTAATTCTAATGACATGGAGACGATTATATGTGTTAGGGTTGTCATAAAAGTAAACCAAATGTCATTTCTTACCACACTCATTCCACAACATTCACACATTTGAATCAAACTTGTAAAACGAGCTCTACATGCTAGTATTCTACTTTTAAGCTTATTCTTTGATTCTAAGCTTATTTTTGAATTCTAATGACATGGAGACGATTATATGTGTTAGGGTTGTCATAAAAGTAAACCAAATGTGATTTCTTACCACACTCATTCCACAACATTCACACATTTGAATCAAACTTGTAAAACAAACTGTGCATGCTAGTATTCTACTTTTAAGCTTATTCTTTGATTCTAAGCTTATTTTTGAATTCGAATGTCATGGAGACCTTATATGTGTTAGGGTTGTCATAAAAGTAAACCAAATGTCATTTTTAACCACACTCATTCCACAACATTCACACATTTGAATCAAACTTGTAAAACGAATAGTGAAGGTTTGTATTCTACTTTTAAGCTTATTCTTTGATTCTAAGCTTATTTTTGAATTCTAATGACATGAAGACGATTATATGCGTTAAGGTTGTTGTAAAAGTGAACCAAATGTCATTTCTAACCACACTCATTCCACAACATTCACACATTTGAATCAAAATTGTAAAACGAACAGTGCAGGCTTGTATTCTACTTTTAAGCTTATTCTTTGATTCTGAGCTTATTTTTGAATTCTAATGACATGGAGACGATTATATGCGTTAAGGTTGTTGTAAAAGTGAACCAAATGTCATTTCTAACCACACTCATTCCACAACATTCACACATTTGAATCAAACTCGTAAAACAAGCTGTGCATGCTTAAATTCTACTTTTAAGCTTATTCTTTGATTCTAAGCTTATTTTTGAATTCTAATGACATGGAGATGATTATATGTGTTAGAGTTGTCTTAAAAGTAAACCAAATGTCATTTCTTACCACACTCATCCCACAACATTCACACATTTGAATCAAACTTGTAAAACGAACTCTGCATGCTAGTATTCTACTTTTAAGCTTATTCTTTGATTCTAAGCTTATTTTTGAATTCTAATGACATGGAGACGATTATATGTGTTAGGGTTGTCATAAAAGTAAACCAAATGTCATTTCTAACCACACTCATTCCACAACATTCACACATTTGAATCAAACTTGTAAAACGAACTCTGCATGCTAGTATTCTACTTTTAAGCTTATTCTTTGATTCTAAGCTTATTTTTGAATTCTAATGACATGGAGACGATTATATGCGTTAAGGTTGTTGTAAAAGTGAACCAAATGTGATTTCTTACCACACTCATTCCACAACATTCACACATTTGAATCAAACTTGTAAAACAAACTGTGCATGCTAGTATTCTACTTTTAAGCTTATTCTTTGATTCTATGCTTATTTTTGAATTCGAATGACATGGAGACCTTATATGTGTTAGGGTTGTCATAAAAGTAAACCAAATGTCATTTTTAACCACACTCATTCCACAACATTCACACATTTGAATCAAACTTGTAAAACGAATAGTGCAGGCTTGTATTCTACTTTTAAGCTTATTCTTTGATTCTAAGCTTATTTTTGAATTCTAATGACATGGAGACGATTATATGTGTTAGGGTTGTCATAAAAGTAAACCAAATGTCATTTTTAACCACACTAATTCCACAACATTCACACATTTGAATCAAACTTGTAAAACGAACAGTGCAGGCTTGTATTCTACTTTTAAGCTTATTCTTTGATTCTAAGCTTATTTTTGAATTCTAATGACATGGAGACGATTATATGCGTTAAGGTTGTTGTAAAAGTGAACCAAATGTCATTTCTAACCACACTCATTCCACAACATTCACACATTTGAATCAAACTTGTAAAACGAACAGTGCAGGCTTGTATTCTACTTTTAAGCTTATTCTTTGATTCTAAGCTTATTTTTAAATTCTAATGACATGGAGACGATTATATGCGTTAAGGTTGTTGTAAAAGTGAACCAAATGTCATTTCTAACAACACTCATTCCACAACATTCACAAATTTGAATCAAACTTGTAAAACGAACTGTGCATGCTTGTATTCTACTTTTAAGCTTATTCTTTGATTCTAAGCTTATTTTGGAGTTCTAATGACATGGAGACGATTATATGTGTTAGGGTTGTCATAAAAGTAAACCAAATGTCATTTCTTACCACACTCATTCCACAACATTCACACATTTGAATCAAACTTGTAAAACGAACTGTGCAGGCTTGTATTCTACTTTTAAGCTTATTTTTTGTTTCTAAGCTTATTTTTGAATTCTAATGACATGGAGACGATTATATATGTTAGGGTTGTCATAAAAGTAAACCAAATGTGATTTCTTACCACACTCATTCCACAACATTCACACATTTGAATCAAACTTGTAAAACAAACTGTGCATGCTTGTATTCTACTTTTAAGCTTATTTTTTGTTTCTAAGCTTATTTTTGAATTCTAATGACATGGAGACGATTATATGTGTTAGGGTTGTCATAAAAGTAAACCAAATGTCATTTCTTACCACACTCATTCCACAATATTCACACATTTGAATAAAACTTGTAAAACGAACTCTGCATGCTAGTATTCTACTTTTAAGCTTATTTTTTGTTTCTAAGCTTATTTTTGAATTCTAATGACATGGAGACGATTATATATGTTAGGGTTGTCATAAAAGTAAACCAAATGTGATTTCTTACCACACTCATTCCACAACATTCACACATTTGAATCAAACTTGTAAAACAAACTGTGCATGCTTGTATTCTACTTTTAAGCTTATTCTTTGATTCTAACTTTATTTTTTCATTCTAATGACATGGAGACGATTATATGCGTTAAGGTTGTTGTAAAAGTGAACCAAATGTCATTTCTAACCACATTCATTCCACAACATTCACTCATTTGAATCAAACTCGTAAAACGAACTGTGCATGCTTGTATTCTACTTTTAAGCTTATTTTTTGTTTCTAAGCTTATTTTTGAATTCGAATGACATAGAGACCTAATATGTGTTAGGGTTGTCATAAAAGTAAACCAAATGTCATTTCTTACCACACTCATTCCACAACATTCACAAATTTGAATCAAACTTGTAAAACGAACTGTGCATGCTTGTATTCTACTTTTAAACTTATTTTTTGTTTTTAAGCTTATTTTTGAATTCTAATGACATGGAGACGATTATATATGTTAGGGTTGTCATAAAAGTAAACCAAATGTCATTTCTAACCACACTCATTCCACAACATTCACACATTTGAATCAAACTCGTAAAACGAGCTGTGCATGCTTGTATTCTACTTTTAAGCTTATTCTTTGATTCTAAGCTTATTTTTGAATTCTAATGACATGGAGACGATTATATGTGTTAGGGTTGTCATAAAAGTAAACCAAATGTCATTTCTTACCACACTCATTCCACAACATTCACACATTTGAATCAAACTTGTAAAACGAACTCTGCATGCTAGTATTCTACTTTAAGCTTATTCTTTGATTCTAAGCTTATTTTTGAATTCTAATGACATGGAGACGATTATATGTGTTAGGGTTGTCATAAAAGTAAACCAAATGTGATTTCTTACCACACTCATTCCACAACATTCACACATTTGAATCAAACTTGTAAAACAAACTGTGCATGCTAGTATTCTACTTTTAAGCTTATTCTTTGATTCTAAGCTTATTTTTGAATTCGAATGACATGGAGACCTTATATGTGTTAGGGTTGTCATAAAAGTAAACCAAATGTCATTTTTAACCACACTCATTCCACAACAGTCACACATTTGAATCAAACTTGTAAAACGAATAGTGCAGGCTTGTATTCTACTTTTAAGCTTATTCTTTGATTCTAAACTTATTTTTTAATTCTAATGACATGGAGACGATTATATGCGTTAAGGTTGTTGTAAAAGTGAACCAAATGTCATTCCTAACCACACTCATTCCACAACATTCACACATTTGAATCAAAATTGTAAAACGAACAGTGCAGGCTTGTATTCTACTTTTAAGCTTATTCTTTGATTCTAAGCTTATTTTTTAATTCTAATGACATGGAGACGATTATATGCGTTAACGTTGTTGTAAAAGTGAACCAAATGTCATTTCTAACCACACTCATTCCACAACATTCACACATTTGAATCAAACTCGTAAAACGAGCTGTGCATGCTTGTATTCTACTTTTAAGCTTATTCTTTGATTCTAAGCTTATTTTTGAATTCTAATGACATGGAGACGATTATATGTGTTAGAGTTGTCTTAAAAGTAAACCAAATGTCATTTCTTACCTCACTCATCCCACAACATTCACACATTTGAATCAAACTTGTAAAACGAACTCTGCATGCTAGTATTCTACTTTTAAGCTTATTCTTTGATTCTAAGCTTATTTTTGAATTCGAATGACATGGAGACGATTATATGTGTTAGGGTTGTCTTAAAAGTAAACCAAATGTCATTTTTAACCACATTAATTCCACAACATTCACACATTTGAATCAAACTTGTAAAACGAACAGTGCAGGCTTGTATTCTACTTTTAAGCTTATTCTTTGATTCTAAGCTTGTTTTTTAATTCTAATGACATGGAGACGATTATATGCGTTAAGGTTGTTGTAAAAGTGAACCAAATGTCATTTCTAACCGCAGTCATTCCACAACATTCACACATTTGAATCAAACTCGTAAAACGAGCTGTGCATGCTTGTATTCTACTTTTAAGCTTATTCTTTGATTCTAAGCTTATTTTTGAATTCTAATGACATGGAGACGATTATATGCGTTAAGTTTGTTGTAAAAGTGAACCAAATGTCATTCCTAACCACACTCATTCCACAACATTCACACATTTGAATCAAAATTGTAAAACGAACAGTGCAGGCTTGTATTCTACTTTTAAGCTTATTCTTTGATTCTAAGCTTATTTTTTAATTCTAATGACATGGAGACGATTATATGCGTTAACGTTGTTGTAAAAGTGAACCAAATGTCATTTCTAACCACACTCATTCCACAACATTCACACATTTGAATCAAACTCGTAAAACGAGCTGTCCATGCTTGTATTCTACTTTTAAGCTTATTCTTTGATTCTAAGCTTATTTTTGAATTCTAATGACATGGAGACGATTATATGTGTTAGAGTTGTCTTAAAAGTAAACCAAATGTCATTTCTTACCTCACTCATCCCACAACATTCACACATTTGAATCAAACTTGTAAAACGAACTCTGCATGCTAGTATTCTACTTTTAAGCTTATTCTTTGATTCTAAGCTTATTTTTGAATTCGAATGACATGGAGACGATTATATGTGTTAGGGTTGTCTTAAAAGTAAACCAAATGTCATTTTTAACCACACTAATTCCACAACATTCACACATTTGAATCAAACTTGTAAAACGAACAGTGCAGGCTTGTATTCTACTTTTAAGCTTATTCTTTGATTCTAAGCTTATTTTTGAATTCTAATGACATGGAGACGATTATATGCGTTAAGGTTGTTGTAAAAGTGAACCAAATGTCATTTCTAACCACACTCATTCCACAACATTCACACATTTGAATCAAACTCATAAAACGAGCTGTGCATGCTTGTATTCTACTTTTAAGCTTATTCTTTGATTCTAAGCTTATTTTTGAATTCTAATGACATGGAGACGATTATATGTGTTAGAGTTGTCTTAAAAGTAAACCAAATGTCATTTCTTACCTCACTCATTCCACAACATTCACAAATTTGAATCAAACTTGTAAAACGAACTGTGCATGCTTGTAGTCTACTTTTAAACTTATTTTTTGTTTTTAAGCTTATTTTTGAATTCTAATGACATGGAGACGATTATATGTGTTAGGGTTGTCATAAAAGTAAACCAAATGTCATTTTTAACCACACTAATTCCACAACATTCACACATTTGAATCAAACTTGTAAAACGAACAGTGCAGGCTTGTATTCTACTTTTTAGCTTATTCTTTGATTCTAAGCTTATTTTTTAATTCTAATGACATGGAGACGATTATATGCGTTAAGGTTGTTGTAAAAGTGAACCAAATGTCATTTCTAACCACACTCATTCCACAACATTCACACATTTGAATCAAACTTGTAAAACGAACAGTGCAGGCTTGTATTCTACTTTTATGCTTATTCTTTGATTCTAAGCTTATTTTTGAATTCTAATGACATGGAGACGATTATATGTGTTAGGGTTGTCATAAAAGTAAACCAAATGTGATTTCTTACCACACTCATTCCACAACATTCACACATTTGAATCAAACTTGTAAAACAAACTGTGCATGCTAGTATTCTACTTTTAAGCTTATTCTTTGATTCTAAGCTTATTTTTGAATTCGAATGACATGGAGACCTTATATGTGTTAGGGTTGTCATAAAAGTAAACCAAATGTCATTTTTAACCACACTCATTCCACAACATTCACACATTTGAATCAAACTTGTAAAACGAATAGTGCAGGCTTGTATTCTACTTTTAAGCTTATTCTTTGATTCTAAGCTTATTTTTGAATTCTAATGACATGAAGACGATTATATGCGTTAAGGTTGTTGTAAAAGTGAACCAAATGTCATTTCTAACCACACTCATTCCACAACTTTCACACATTTGAATCAAAATTGTAAAACGAACAGTGCAGGCTTGTATTCTACTTTTAAGCTTATTCTTTGATTCTAAGCTTATTTTTGAATTCTAATGACATGGAGACGATTATATGCGTTAAGGTTGTTGTAAAAGTGAACCAAATGTCATTTCTAACCACACTCATTCCACAACATTCACACATTTGAATCAAACTCGTAAAACGAGCTTTGCATGCTTGTATTCTACTTTTAAGGTTATTCTTTGATTCTAAGCTTATTTTTGAATTCTAATGACATGGAGACGATTATATGTGTTAGAGTTGTCTTAAAAGTAAACCAAATGTCATTTCTTACCACACTCATCCCACAACATTCACACATTTGAATCAAACTTGTAAAACGAACTCTGCATGCTAGTATTCTACTTTTAAGCTTATTCTTTGATTCTAAGCTTATTTTTGAATTCTAATGACATGGAGACGATTATATGTGTTAGGGTTGTCATAAAAGTAAACCAAATGTGATTTCTTACCACACTCATTCCACAACATTCACACATTTGAATCAAACTTGTAAAACAAACTGTGCATGCTAGTATTCTACTTTTAAGCTTATTCTTTGATTCTAAGCTTATTTTTGAATTCTAATGACATGGAGACGATTATATGTGTTAGGGTTGTCATAAAAGTAAACCAAATGTGATTTCTTACCACACTCATTCCACAACATTCACACATTTGAATCAAACTTGTAAAACAAACTGTGCATGCTTGTATTCTACTTTTAAGCTTATTCTTTAATTCTAACTTTATTTTTTCATTCTAATGACATGGAGACGATTATATGGGTTAAGGTTGTTGTAAAAGTGAACCAAATGTCATTTCTAACCACATTCATTCCACAACATTCACTCATTTGAATCAAACTCGTAAAACGAGCTGTGCATGCTTGTATTCTACTTTTAAGCTTATTCTTTGATTCTAAGCTTATTTTGGAGTTCTAATGACATGGAGACGATTATATGTGTTAGGGTTGTCATAAAAGTAAACCAAATGTCATTTCTTACCACACTCATTCCACAACATTCACACATTTGAATCAAACTTGTAAAACGAACTGTGCAGGCTTGTATTCTACTTTTAAGCTTATTTTTTGTTTCTAAGCTTATTTTTGAATTCTAATGACATGGAGACGATTATATGTGTTAGGGTTGTCATAAAAGTAAACCAAATGTGATTTCTTACCGCACTCATTCCACAACATTCACACATTTGAATCAAACTTGTAAAACAAACTGTGCATGCTTGTATTCTACTTTTAAGCTTATTTTTTGTTTCTAAGCTTATTTTTGAATTCTAATGACATGGAGACGATTATATGTGTTAGGGTTGTCATAAATGTAAACCAAATGTCATTTCTAACCACACTCATTCCACAACATTCACACATTTGAATCAAACTCGTAAAACGAGCTGTGCATGCTTGTATTCTACTTTTAAGCTTATTCTTTGATTCTAAGCTTATTTTTGAATTCTAATGACATGGAGATGATTATATATGTTAGGGTTGTCATAAAAGTAAACCATATGTCATTTCTAACCACACTCATTCCACAACATTCACACATTTGAATCAAACTCGTAAAACGAGCTGTGCATGCTTGTATTCTACTTTTAAGCTTATTCTTTGATTCTAAGCTTATTTTTGAATTCTAATGACATGGAGACGATTATATATGTTAGGGTTGTCATAAAAGTAAACCATATGTCATTTCTAACCACACTCATTCCACAACATTTACACATTTGAATCAAACTCGTAAAACGAGCTGTGCATGCTTGTATTCTACTTTTAAGCTTATTCTTTGATTCTAAGCTTATTTTTGCATTCTAATGACGTGGAGACGATTGTATGCGTTAAGGTTGTCATAAAAGTAAACCAAATGTCATTTATAACCACACTAATTCCACAACATTCACAAATTTGAATCAAACTTGTAAAACGAATTTTGCATGCTAGTATTCTACTTTTAAGCTTATTCTTTGATTCTAAGCTTATTTTTGAATTCTAATGACATGGAGACGATTATATTTGTTAGGGTTGTCATAAAAGTAAACCAAATGTCATTTCTTACCACACTCATTCCACAACATTCACACATTTGAATCAAACTTGTAAAACGAACTGTGCAGGCTTGTATTCTACTTTTAAGCTTATTTTTTGTTTCTAAGCTTATTTTTGAATTCTAATGACATGGAGACGATTATATATGTTAGGGTTGTCATAAAAGTAAACCAAATGTGATTTCTTACCACACTCATTCCACAACATTCACACATTTGAATCAAACTTGTAAAACAAACTGTGCATGCTAGTATTCTACTTTTAAGCTTATTCTTTGATTCTAAGCTTATTTTTGAATTCGAATGACATGGAGACCTTATATGTGTTAGGGTTGTCATAAAAGTAAACCAAATGTCATTTTTAACCACACTCATTCCACAACATTCACACATTTGAATCAAACTTGTAAAACGAATAGTGCAGGCTTGTATTCTACTTTTAAGCTTATTCTTTGATTCTAAGCTTATTTTTGAATTCTAATGACATGAAGACGATTATATGCGTTAAGGTTGTTGTAAAAGTGAACCAAATGTCATTTCTAACCACACTCATTCCACAACTTTCACACATTTGAATCAAAATTGTAAAACGAACAGTGCAGGCTTGTATTCTACTTTTAAGCTTATTCTTTGATTCTAAGCTTATTTTTGAATTCTAATGACATGGAGACGATTATATGCGTTAAGGTTGTTGTAAAAGTGAACCAAATGTCATTTCTAACCACACTCATTCCACAACATTCACACATTTGAATCAAACTCGTAAAACGAGCTTTGCATGCTTGTATTCTACTTTTAAGGTTATTCTTTGATTCTAAGCTTATTTTTGAATTCTAATGACATGGAGACGATTATATGTGTTAGAGTTGTCTTAAAAGTAAACCAAATGTCATTTCTTACCACACTCATCCCACAACATTCACACATTTGAATCAAACTTGTAAAACGAACTCTGCATGCTAGTATTCTACTTTTAAGCTTATTCTTTGATTCTAAGCTTATTTTTGAATTCTAATGACATGGAGACGATTATATGTGTTAGGGTTGTCATAAAAGTAAACCAAATGTGATTTCTTACCACACTCATTCCACAACATTCACACATTTGAATCAAACTTGTAAAACAAACTGTGCATGCTAGTATTCTACTTTTAAGCTTATTCTTTGATTCTAAGCTTATTTTTGAATTCTAATGACATGGAGACGATTATATGTGTTAGGGTTGTCATAAAAGTAAACCAAATGTGATTTCTTACCACACTCATTCCACAACATTCACACATTTGAATCAAACTTGTAAAACAAACTGTGCATGCTTGTATTCTACTTTTAAGCTTATTCTTTAATTCTAACTTTATTTTTTCATTCTAATGACATGGAGACGATTATATGGGTTAAGGTTGTTGTAAAAGTGAACCAAATGTCATTTCTAACCACATTCATTCCACAACATTCACTCATTTGAATCAAACTCGTAAAACGAGCTGTGCATGCTTGTATTCTACTTTTAAGCTTATTCTTTGATTCTAAGCTTATTTTGGAGTTCTAATGACATGGAGACGATTATATGTGTTAGGGTTGTCATAAAAGTAAACCAAATGTCATTTCTTACCACACTCATTCCACAACATTCACACATTTGAATCAAACTTGTAAAACGAACTGTGCAGGCTTGTATTCTACTTTTAAGCTTATTTTTTGTTTCTAAGCTTATTTTTGAATTCTAATGACATGGAGACGATTATATGTGTTAGGGTTGTCATAAAAGTAAACCAAATGTCATTTCTTACCACACTCATTCCACAACATTCACACATTTGAATAAAACTTGTAAAACGAACTCTGCATGCTAGTATTCTACTTTTAAGCTTATTTTTTGTTTCTAAGCTTATTTTTGAATTCTAATGACATGGAGACGATTATATATGTTAGGGTTGTCATAAAAGTAAACCAAATGTCATTTCTTACCACACTCATTCCACAACATTCACACATTTGAATCAAACTTGTAAAACAAACTGTGCATGCTTGTATTCTACTTTTAAGCTTATTTTTTGTTTCTAAGCTTATTTTTGAATTCTAATGACATGGAGACGATTATATGTGTTAGGGTTGTCATAAATGTAAACCAAATGTCATTTCTAACCACACTCATTCCACAACATTCACACATTTGAATCAAACTCGTAAAACGAGCTGTGCATGCTTGTATTCTACTTTTAAGCTTATTCTTTGATTCTAAGCTTATTTTTGAATTCTAATGACATGGAGATGATTATATATGTTAGGGTTGTCATAAAAGTAAACCATATGTCATTTCTAACCACACTCATTCCACAACATTCACACATTTGAATCAAACTCGTAAAACGAGCTGTGCATGCTTGTATTCTACTTTTAAGCTTATTCTTTGATTCTAAGCTTATTTTTGAATTCTAATGACATGGAGATGATTATATATGTTAGGGTTGTCATAAAAGTAAACCATATGTCATTTCTAACCACACTCATTCCACAACATTCACACATTTGAATCAAACTCGTAAAACGAGCTGTGCATGCTTGTATTCTACTTTTAAGCTTATTCTTTGATTCTAAGCTTATTTTTGAATTCTAATGACATGGAGACGATTATATATGTTAGGGTTGTCATAAAAGTAAACCATATGTCATTTCTAACCACACTCATTCCACAACATTCACACATTTGAATCAAACTCGTAAAACGAGCTGTGCATGCTTGTATTCTACTTTTAAGCTTATTCTTTGATTCTAAGCTTATTTTTGAATTCTAATGACATGGAGACGATTATATTTGTTAGGGTTGTCATAAAAGTAAACCAAATGTCATTTCTTACCACACTCATTCCACAACATTCACACATTTGAATCAAACTTGTAAAACGAACTGTGCAGACTTGTATTCTACTTTTAAGCTTATTTTTTGTTTCTAAGCTTATTTTTGAATTCTAATGACATGGAGACGATTATATATGTTAGGGTTGTCATAAAAGTAAACCAAATGTGATTTCTTACCACACTCATTCCACAACATTCACACATTTGAATCAAACTTGTAAAACAAACTGTGCATGCTTGTATTCTACTTTTAAGCTTATTTTTTGTTTCTAAGCTTATTTTTGAATTCTAATGACATGGAGACGATTATATGTGTTAGGGTTGTCATAAATGTAAACCAAATGTCATTTCTAACCACACTCATTCCACAACATTCACACATTTGAATCAAACTCGTAAAACGAGCTGTGCATGCTTGTATTCTACTTTTAAGCTTATTCTTTGATTCTAAGCTTATTTTTGAATTCTAATGACATGGAGATGATTATATATGTTAGGGTTGTCATAAAAGTAAACCATATGTCATTTCTAACCACACTCATTCCACAACATTCACACATTTGAATCAAACTCGTAAAACGAGCTGTGCATGCTTGTATTCTACTTTTAAGCTTATTCTTTGATTCTAAGCTTATTTTTGAATTCTAATGACATGGAGACGATTATATATGTTAGGGTTGTCATAAAAGTAAACCATATGTCATATCTAACCACACTCATTCCACAACATTCACACATTTGAATCAAACTCGTAAAACGAGCTGTGCATGCTTGTATTCTACTTTTAAGCTTATTCTTTGATTCTAAGCTTATTTTTGCATTCTAATGACGTGGAGACGATTGTATGCGTTAAGGTTGTCATAAAAGTAAACCAAATGTCATTTATAACCACACTAATTCCACAACATTCACAAATTTGAATCAAACTTGTAAAACGAATTTTGCATGCTAGTATTCTACTTTTAAGCTTATTCTTTGATTCTAAGCTTATTTTTGAATTCTAATGACATGGAGACGATTATATTTGTTAGGGTTGTCATAAAAGTAAACCAAATGTCATTTCTTACCACACTCATTCCACAACATTCACACATTTGAATCAAACTTGTAAAACGAACTGTGCAGACTTGTATTCTACTTTTAAGCTTATTTTTTGTTTCTAAGCTTATTTTTGAATTCTAATGACATGGAGACGATTATATATGTTAGGGTTGTCATAAAAGTAAACCAAATGTGATTTCTTACCACACTCATTCCACAACATTCACACATTTGAATCAAACTTGTAAAACAAACTGTGCATGCTTGTATTCTACTTTTAAGCTTATTCTTTGATTCTAACTTTATTTTTTCATTCTAATGACATGGAGACGATTATATGTGTTAGGGTTGTCATAAAAGTAAACCAAATGTCATTTCTTACCACACTCATTCCACAACATTCACACATTTGAATAAAACTTGTAAAACGAACTCTGCATGCTAGTATTCTACTTTTAAGCTTATTTTTTGTTTCTAAGCTTATTTTTGAATTCTAATGACATGGAGACGATTATATATGTTAGGGTTGTCATAAAAGTAAACCAAATGTCATTTCTTACCACACTCATTCCACAACATTCACACATTTGAATCAAACTTGTAAAACAAACTGTGCATGCTTGTATTCTACTTTTAAGCTTATTTTTTGTTTCTAAGCTTATTTTTGAATTCTAATGACATGGAGACGATTATATATGTTAGGGTTGTCATAAAAGTAAACCAAATGTGATTTCTTACCACACTCATTCCACAACATTCACACATTTGAATCAAACTTGTAAAACAAACTGTGCATGCTTGTATTCTACTTTTAAGCTTATTTTTTGTTTCTAAGCTTATTTTTGAATTCTAATGACATGGAGACGATTATATGTGTTAGGGTTGTCATAAAAGTAAACCAAATGTGATTTCTTACCACACTCATTCCACAACATTCACACATTTGAATCAAACTTGTAAAACGAACTGTGCAGACTTGTATTCTACTTTTAAGCTTATTTTTTGTTTCTAAGCTTATTTTTGAATTCTAATGACATGGAGACGATTATATATGTTAGGGTTGTCATAAAAGTAAACCAAATGTGATTTCTTACCACACTCATTCCACAACATTCACACATTTGAATCAAACTTGTAAAACAAACTGTGCATGCTTGTATTCTACTTTTAAGCTTATTTTTTGTTTCTAAGCTTATTTTTGAATTCTAATGACATGGAGACGATTATATATGTTAGGGTTGTCATAAAAGTAAACCAAATGTGATTTCTTACCACACTCATTCCACAACATTCACACATTTGAATCAAACTTGTAAAACAAACTGTGCATGCTTGTATTCTACTTTTAAGCTTATTCTTTGATTCTAACTTTATTTTTTCATTCTAATGACATGGAGACGATTATATGTGTTAGGGTTGTCATAAAAGTAAACCAAATGTCATTTCTTACCACACTCATTCCACAACATTCACACATTTGAATAAAACTTGTAAAACGAACTCTGCATGCTAGTATTCTACTTTTAAGCTTATTTTTTGTTTCTAAGCTTATTTTTGAATTCTAATGACATGGAGACGATTATATATGTTAGGGTTGTCATAAAAGTAAACCAAATGTCATTTCTTACCACACTCATTCCACAACATTCACACATTTGAATCAAACTTGTAAAACAAACTGTGCATGCTTGTATTCTACTTTTAAGCTTATTTTTTGTTTCTAAGCTTATTTTTGAATTCTAATGACATGGAGACGATTATATGTGTTAGGGTTGTCATAAATGTAAACCAAATGTCATTTCTAACCACACTCATTCCACAACATTCACACATTTGAATCAAACTCGTAAAACGAGCTGTGCATGCTTGTATTCTACTTTTAAGCTTATTCTTTGATTCTAAGCTTATTTTTGAATTCTAATGACATGGAGATGATTATATATGTTAGGGTTGTCATAAAAGTAAACCATATGTCATTTCTAACCACACTCATTCCACAACATTCACACATTTGAATCAAACTCGTAAAACGAGCTGTGCATGCTTGTATTCTACTTTTAAGCTTATTCTTTGATTCTAAGCTTATTTTTGAATTCTAATGACATGGAGACGATTATATTTGTTAGGGTTGTCATAAAAGTAAACCAAATGTCATTTCTTACCACACTCATTCCACAACATTCACACATTTGAATCAAACTTGTAAAACGAACTGTGCAGACTTGTATTCTACTTTTAAGCTTATTTTTTGTTTCTAAGCTTATTTTTGAATTCTAATGACATGGAGACGATTATATATGTTAGGGTTGTCATAAAAGTAAACCAAATGTGATTTCTTACCACACTCATTCCACAACATTCACACATTTGAATCAAACTTGTAAAACAAACTGTGCATGCTTGTATTCTACTTTTAAGCTTATTTTTTGTTTCTAAGCTTATTTTTGAATTCTAATGACATGGAGACGATTATATGTGTTAGGGTTGTCATAAATGTAAACCAAATGTCATTTCTAACCACACTCATTCCACAACATTCACACATTTGAATCAAACTCGTAAAACGAGCTGTGCATGCTTGTATTCTACTTTTAAGCTTATTCTTTGATTCTAAGCTTATTTTTGAATTCTAATGACAT
This sequence comes from Spergularia bocconei, assembly GCA_963457585.1. NCBI lineage: Eukaryota > Viridiplantae > Streptophyta > Magnoliopsida > Caryophyllales > Caryophyllaceae > Spergularia > Spergularia bocconei. The sequence goes on from OY734959.1 coordinate 7,227,714, forward strand.
GGAGATGATTATATATGTTAGGGTTGTCATAAAAGTAAACCATATGTCATTTCTAACCACACTCATTCCACAACATTCACACATTTGAATCAAACTCGTAAAACGAGCTGTGCATGCTTGTATTCTACTTTTAAGCTTATTCTTTGATTCTAAGCTTATTTTTGAATTCTAATGACATGGAGACGATTATATATGTTAGGGTTGTCATAAAAGTAAACCATATGTCATTTCTAACCACACTCATTCCACAACATTCACACATTTGAATCAAACTCGTAAAACGAGCTGTGCATGCTTGTATTCTACTTTTAAGCTTATTCTTTGATTCTAAGCTTATTTTTGCATTCTAATGACGTGGAGACGATTGTATGCGTTAAGGTTGTCATAAAAGTAAACCAAATGTCATTTATAACCACACTAATTCCACAACATTCACAAATTTGAATCAAACTTGTAAAACGAATTTTGCATGCTAGTATTCTACTTTTAAGCTTATTCTTTGATTCTAAGCTTATTTTTGAATTCTAATGACATGGAGACGATTATATTTGTTAGGGTTGTCATAAAAGTAAACCAAATGTCATTTCTTACCACACTCATTCCACAACATTCACACATTTGAATCAAACTTGTAAAACGAACTGTGCAGACTTGTATTCTACTTTTAAGCTTATTTTTTGTTTCTAAGCTTATTTTTGAATTCTAATGACATGGAGACGATTATATATGTTAGGGTTGTCATAAAAGTAAACCAAATGTGATTTCTTACCACACTCATTCCACAACATTCACACATTTGAATCAAACTTGTAAAACAAACTGTGCATGCTTGTATTCTACTTTTAAGCTTATTCTTTGATTCTAACTTTATTTTTTCATTCTAATGACATGGAGACGATTATATGTGTTAGGGTTGTCATAAAAGTAAACCAAATGTCATTTCTTACCACACTCATTCCACAACATTCACACATTTGAATAAAACTTGTAAAACGAACTCTGCATGCTAGTATTCTACTTTTAAGCTTATTTTTTGTTTCTAAGCTTATTTTTGAATTCTAATGACATGGAGACGATTATATATGTTAGGGTTGTCATAAAAGTAAACCAAATGTCATTTCTTACCACACTCATTCCACAACATTCACACATTTGAATCAAACTTGTAAAACAAACTGTGCATGCTTGTATTCTACTTTTAAGCTTATTTTTTGTTTCTAAGCTTATTTTTGAATTCTAATGACATGGAGACGATTATATATGTTAGGGTTGTCATAAAAGTAAACCAAATGTGATTTCTTACCACACTCATTCCACAACATTCACACATTTGAATCAAACTTGTAAAACAAACTGTGCATGCTTGTATTCTACTTTTAAGCTTATTTTTTGTTTCTAAGCTTATTTTTGAATTCTAATGACATGGAGACGATTATATGTGTTAGGGTTGTCATAAAAGTAAACCAAATGTGATTTCTTACCACACTCATTCCACAACATTCACACATTTGAATCAAACTTGTAAAACAAACTGTGCATGCTTGTATTCTACTTTTAAGCTTATTTTTTGTTTCTAAGCTTATTTTTGAATTCTAATGACATGGAGTGGGTTATATGTGTTAGGGTTGTCATAAATGTAAACCAAATGTCATTTCTAACCACACTCATTCCACAACTTTCACACATTTGAATCAAACTCGTAAAACGAGCTGTGCATGCTTGTATTCTACTTTTAAGCTTATTCTTTGATTCTAAGCTTATTTTTGAATTCTAATGACATGGAGACGATTATATATGTTAGGGTTGTCATAAAAGTAAACCATATGTCATTTCTAACCACACTCATTCCACAACATTCACACATTTGAATCAAACTCGTAAAACGAGCTGTGCATGCTTGTATTCTACTTTTAAGCTTATTCTTTGATTCTAAGCTTATTTTTGAATTCTAATGACATGGAGACGATTATATATGTTAGGGTTGTCATAAAAGTAAACCATATGTCATTTCTAACCACACTCATTCCACAACATTCACACATTTGAATCAAACTCGTAAAACGAGCTGTGCATGCTTGTATTCTACTTTTAAGCTTATTCTTTGATTCTAAGCTTATTTTTGCATTCTAATCACGTGGAGACGATTGTATGCGTTAAGGTTGTCATAAAAGTAAACCAAATGTCATTTATAACCACACTAATTCCACAACATTCACAAATTTGAATCAAACTTGTAAAACGAATTTTGCATGCTAGTATTCTACTTTTAAGCTTATTCTTTGATTCTAAGCTTATTTTTGAATTCTAATGACATGGAGACGATTATATATGTTAGGGTTGTCATAAAAGTAAACCAAATGTCATTTGTTACCACACTCATTCCACAACATTCACACATTTGAATCAAACTTGTAAAACGAACTGTGCAGGCTTGTATTCTACTTTTAAGCTTATTTTTTGTTTCTAAGCTTATTTTTGAATTCTAATGACATGGAGACGATTATATATGTTAGGGTTGTCATAAAAGTAAACCAAATGTGATTTCTTACCACACTCATTCCACAACATTCACACATTTGAATCAAACTTGTAAAACAAACTGTGCATGCTTGTATTCTACTTTTAAGCTTATTTTTTGTTTCTAAGCTTATTTTTGAATTCTAATGACATGGAGACGATTATATATGTTAGGGTTGTCATAAAAGTAAACCAAATGTGATTTCTTACCACACTCATTCCACAACATTCACACATTTGAATCAAACTTGTAAAACAAACTGTGCATGCTTGTATTCTACTTTTAAGCTTATTTTTTGTTTCTAAGCTTATTTTTGAATTCTAATGACATGGAGACGATTATATGTGTTAGGGTTGTCATAAAAGTAAACCAAATGTCATTTCTTACCACACTCATTCCACAACATTCACAAATTTGAATCAAACTTGTAAACGAACTGTGCATGCTTGTATTCTACTTTTAAACTTATTTTTTGTTTTTAAGCTTATTTTTGAATTCTAATGACATGGAGACGATTATATGTGTTAGGGTTGTCATAAATGTAAACCAAATGTCATTTCTAACCACACTCATTCCACAACATTCACACATTTGAATCAAACTCGTAAAACGAGCTGTGCATGCTTGTATTCTACTTTTAAGCTTATTCTTTGATTCTAAGCTTATTTTTGAATTCTAATGACATGGAGACGATTATATGTGTTAGGGTTGTCATAAAAGTAAACCAAATGTCATTTTTTACCACACTCATTCCACAACATTCACACATTTGAATCAAACTTGTAAAACGAACTCTGCATGCTAGTATTCTACTTTAAGCTTATTCTTTGATTCTAAGCTTATTTTTGAATTCTAATGACATGGAGACGATTATATGTGTTAGGGTTGTCATAAAAGTAAACCAAATGTGATTTCTTACCACACTCATTCCACAACATTCACACATTTGAATCAAACTTGTAAAACGAACTGTGCAGGCTTGTATTCTACTTTTAAGCTTATTTTTTGTTTCTAAGCTTATTTTTGAATTCTAATGACATGGAGACGATTATATGCGTTAAGGTTGTTGTAAAAGTGAACCAAATGTCATTTCTAACCACATTCATTCCACAACATTCACTCATTTGAATCAAACTCGTAAAACGAGCTGTGCATGCTTGTATTCTACTTTTAAGCTTATTCTTTGATTCTAAGCTTATTTTGGAGTTCTAATGACATGGAGACGATTATATGTGTTAGGGTTGTCATAAAAGTAAACCAAATGTCATTTCTTACCACACTCATTCCACAACATTCACACATTTGAATCAAACTTGTAAAACGAACTGTGCAGGCTTGTATTCTACTTTTAAGCTTATTTTTTGTTTCTAAGCTTATTTTTGAATTCTAATGACATGGAGACGATTATATGTGTTAGGGTTGTCATAAAAGTAAACCAAATGTGATTTCTTACCACACTCATTCCACAACATTCACACATTTGAATCAAACTTGTAAAACAAACTGTGCATGCTTGTATTCTACTTTTAAGCTTATTTTTTGTTTCTAAGCTTATTTTTGAATTCTAATGACATGGAGACGATTATATGTGTTAGGGTTGTCATAAATGTAAACCAAATGTCATTTCTAACCACACTCATTCCACAACATTCACACATTTGAATCAAACTCGTAAAACGAGCTGTGCATGCTTGTATTCTACTTTTAAGCTTATTCTTTGATTCTAAGCTTATTTTTGAATTCTAATGACATGGAGATGATTATATATGTTAGGGTTGTCATAAAAGTAAACCATATGTCATTTCTAACCACACTCATTCCACAACATTCACACATTTGAATCAAACTCGTAAAACGAGCTGTGCATGCTTGTATTCTACTTTTAAGCTTATTCTTTGATTCTAAGCTTATTTTTGAATTCTAATGACATGGAGACGATTATATATGTTAGGGTTGTCATAAAAGTAAACCATATGTCATTTCTAACCACACTCATTCCACAACATTCACACATTTGAATCAAACTCGTAAAACGAGCTGTGCATGCTTGTATTCTACTTTTAAGCTTATTCTTTGATTCTAAGCTTATTTTTGCATTCTAATGACGTGGAGACGATTGTATGCGTTAAGGTTGTCATAAAAGTAAACCAAATGTCATTTATAACCACACTAATTCCACAACATTCACAAATTTGAATCAAACTTGTAAAACGAATTTTGCATGCTAGTATTCTACTTTTAAGCTTATTCTTTGATTCTAAGCTTATTTTTGAATTCTAATGACATGGAGACGATTATATTTGTTAGGGTTGTCATAAAAGTAAACCAAATGTCATTTCTTACCACACTCATTCCACAACATTCACACATTTGAATCAAACTTGTAAAACGAACTGTGCAGGCTTGTATTCTACTTTTAAGCTTATTTTTTGTTTCTAAGCTTATTTTTGAATTCTAATGACATGGAGACGATTATATATGTTAGGGTTGTCATAAAAGTAAACCAAATGTGATTTCTTACCACACTCATTCCACAACATTCACACATTTGAATCAAACTTGTAAAACAAACTATGCATGCTTGTATTCTACTTTTAAGCTTATTCTTTGATTCTAACTTTATTTTTTCATTCTAATGACATGGAGACGATTATATGTGTTAGGGTTGTCATAAAAGTAAACCAAATGTCATTTCTTACCACACTCATTCCACAACATTCACACATTTGAATCAAACTTGTAAAACGAACTCTGCATGCTAGTATTCTACTTTAAGCTTATTCTTTGATTCTAAGCTTATTTTTGAATTCTAATGACATGGAGACGATTATATGTGTTAGGGTTGTCATAAAAGTAAACCAAATGTGATTTCTTACCACACTCATTCCACAACATTCACACATTTGAATCAAACTTGTAAAACGAACTGTGCAGGCTTGTATTCTACTTTTAAGCTTATTTTTTGTTTCTAAGCTTATTTTTGAATTCTAATGACATGGAGACGATTATATGCGTTAAGGTTGTTGTAAAAGTGAACCAAATGTCATTTCTAACCACATTCATTCCACAACATTCACTCATTTGAATCAAACTCGTAAAACGAGCTGTGCATGCTTGTATTCTACTTTTAAGCTTATTCTTTGATTCTAAGCTTATTTTGGAGTTCTAATGACATGGAGACGATTATATGTGTTAGGGTTGTCATAAAAGTAAACCAAATGTCATTTCTTACCACACTCATTCCACAACATTCACACATTTGAATCAAACTTGTAAAACGAACTGTGCAGGCTTGTATTCTACTTTTAAGCTTATTTTTTGTTTCTAAGCTTATTTTTGAATTCTAATGACATGGAGACGATTATATGTGTTAGGGTTGTCATAAAAGTAAACCAAATGTGATTTCTTACCACACTCATTCCACAACATTCACACATTTGAATCAAACTTGTAAAACAAACTGTGCATGCTTGTATTCTACTTTTAAGCTTATTTTTTGTTTCTAAGCTTATTTTTGAATTCTAATGACATGGAGACGATTATATGTGTTAGGGTTGTCATAAATGTAAACCAAATGTCATTTCTAACCACACTCATTCCACAACATTCACACATTTGAATCAAACTCGTAAAACGAGCTGTGCATGCTTGTATTCTACTTTTAAGCTTATTCTTTGATTCTAAGCTTATTTTTGAATTCTAATGACATGGAGATGATTATATATGTTAGGGTTGTCATAAAAGTAAACCATATGTCATTTCTAACCACACTCATTCCACAACATTCACACATTTGAATCAAACTCGTAAAACGAGCTGTGCATGCTTGTATTCTACTTTTAAGCTTATTCTTTGATTCTAAGCTTATTTTTGAATTCTAATGACATGGAGACGATTATATATGTTAGGGTTGTCATAAAAGTAAACCATATGTCATTTCTAACCACACTCATTCCACAACATTCACACATTTGAATCAAACTCGTAAAACGAGCTGTGCATGCTTGTATTCTACTTTTAAGCTTATTCTTTGATTCTAAGCTTATTTTTGCATTCTAATGACGTGGAGACGATTGTATGCGTTAAGGTTGTCATAAAAGTAAACCAAATGTCATTTATAACCACACTAATTCCACAACATTCACAAATTTGAATCAAACTTGTAAAACGAATTTTGCATGCTAGTATTCTACTTTTAAGCTTATTCTTTGATTCTAAGCTTATTTTTGAATTCTAATGACATGGAGACGATTATATTTGTTAGGGTTGTCATAAAAGTAAACCAAATGTCATTTCTTACCACACTCATTCCACAACATTCACACATTTGAATCAAACTTGTAAAACGAACTGTGCAGGCTTGTATTCTACTTTTAAGCTTATTTTTTGTTTCTAAGCTTATTTTTGAATTCTAATGACATGGAGACGATTATATATGTTAGGGTTGTCATAAAAGTAAACCAAATGTGATTTCTTACCACACTCATTCCACAACATTCACACATTTGAATCAAACTTGTAAAACAAACTATGCATGCTTGTATTCTACTTTTAAGCTTATTCTTTGATTCTAACTTTATTTTTTCATTCTAATGACATGGAGACGATTATATGTGTTAGGGTTGTCATAAAAGTAAACCAAATGTCATTTCTTACCACACTCATTCCACAACATTCACACATTTGAATAAAACTTGTAAAACGAACTCTGCATGCTAGTATTCTACTTTTAAGCTTATTTTTTGTTTCTAAGCTTATTTTTGAATTCTAATGACATGGAGACGATTATATATGTTAGGGTTGTCATAAAAGTAAACCAAATGTGATTTCTTACCACACTCATTCCACAACATTCACACATTTGAATCAAACTTGTAAAACAAACTGTGCATGCTTGTATTCTACTTTTAAGCTTATTTTTTGTTTCTAAGCTTATTTTTGAATTCTAATGACATGGAGACGATTATATATGTTAGGGTTGTCATAAAAGTAAACCAAATGTGATTTCTTACCACACTCATTCCACAACATTCACACATTTGAATCAAACTTGTAAAACAAACTGTGCATGCTTGTATTCTACTTTTAAGCTTATTTTTTGTTTCTAAGCTTATTTTTGAATTCTAATGACATGGAGACGATTATATGTGTTAGGGTTGTCATAAAAGTAAACCAAATGTGATTTCTTACCACACTCATTCCACAACATTCACACATTTGAATCAAACTTGTAAAACAAACTGTGCATGCTTGTATTCTACTTTTAAGCTTATTTTTTGTTTCTAAGCTTATTTTTGAATTCTAATGACATGGAGACGATTATATGTGTTAGGGTTGTCATAAATGTAAACCAAATGTCATTTCTAACCACACTCATTCCACAACTTTCACACATTTGAATCAAACTCGTAAAACGAGCTGTGCATGCTTGTATTCTACTTTTAAGCTTATTCTTTGATTCTAAGCTTATTGTTGAATTCTAATGACATGGAGACGATTATATATGTTAGGGTTGTCATAAAAGTAAACCATATGTCATTTCTAACCACACTCATTCCACAACATTCACACATTTGAATCAAACTCGTAAAACGAGCTGTGCATGCTTGTATTCTACTTTTAAGCTTATTCTTTGATTCTAAGCTTATTTTTGCATTCTAATGACGTGGAGACGATTGTATGCGTTAAGGTTGTCATAAAAGTAAACCAAATGTCATTTATAACCACACTAATTCCACAACATTCACAAATTTGAATCAAACTTGTAAAACGAATTTTGCATGCTAGTATTCTACTTTTAAGCTTATTCTTTGATTCTAAGCTTATTTTTGAATTCTAATGACATGGAGACGATTATATATGTTAGGGTTGTCATAAAAGTAAACCAAATGTCATTTCTTACCACACTCATTCCACAACATTCACACATTTGAATCAAACTTGTAAAACAAACTGTGCAGGCTTGTATTCTACTTTTAAGCTTATTTTTTGTTTCTAAGCTTATTTTGAATTCTAATGACATGGAGACGATTATATATGTTAGGGTTGTCATAAAAGTAAACCAAATGTGATTTCTTACCACACTCATTCCACAACATTCACACATTTGAATCAAACTTGTAAAACAAACTGTGCATGCTTGTATTCTACTTTTAAGCTTATTTTTTGTTTCTAAGCTTATTTTTGAATTCTAATGACATGGAGACGATTATATATGTTAGGGTTGTCATAAAAGTAAACCAAATGTGATTTCTTACCACACTCATTCCACAACATTCACACATTTGAATCAAACTTGTAAAACAAACTGTGCATGCTTGTATTCTACTTTTAAGCTTATTTTTTGTTTCTAAGCTTATTTTTGAATTCTAATGACATGGAGACGATTATATGTGTTAGGGTTGTCATAAAAGTAAACCAAATGTCATTTCTTACCACACTCATTCCACAACATTCACAAATTTGAATCAAACTTGTAAACGAACTGTGCATGCTTGTATTCTACTTTTAAACTTATTTTTTGTTTTTAAGCTTATTTTTGAATTCTAATGACATGGAGACGATTATATGTGTTAGGGTTGTCATAAATGTAAACCAAATGTCATTTCTAACCACACTCATTCCACAACATTCACACATTTGAATCAAACTCGTAAAACAAACTGTGCATGCTTGTATTCTACTTTTAAGCTTATTCTTTGATTCTAAGCTTATTTTTGAATTCTAATGACATGGAGACGATTATATGTGTTAGGGTTGTCATAAAAGTAAACCAAATGTCATTTTTTACCACACTCATTCCACAACATTCACACATTTGAATCAAACTTGTAAAACGAACTCTGCATGCTAGTATTCTACTTTAAGCTTATTCTTTGGTTCTAAGCTTATTTTTGAATTCTAATGACATGGAGACGATTATATGTGTTAGGGTTGTCATAAAAGTAAACCAAATGTGATTTCTTACCACACTCATTCCACAACATTCACACATTTGAATCAAACTTGTAAAACGAACTGTGCAGGCTTGTATTCTACTTTTAAGCTTATTTTTTGTTTCTAAGCTTATTTTTGAATTCTAATGACATGGAGACGATTATATGCGTTAAGGTTGTTGTAAAAGTGAACCAAATGTCATTTCTAACCACATTCATTCCACAACATTCACTCATTTGAATCAAACTCGTAAAACGAGCTGTGCATGCTTGTATTCTACTTTTAAGCTTATTCTTTGATTCTAAGCTTATTTTGGAGTTCTAATGACATGGAGACGATTATATGTGTTAGGGTTGTCATAAAAGTAAACCAAATGTCATTTCTTACCACACTCATTCCACAACATTCACACATTTGAATCAAACTTGTAAAACGAACTGTGCAGGCTTGTATTCTACTTTTAAGCTTATTTTTTGTTTCTAAGCTTATTTTTGAATTCTAATGACATGGAGACGATTATATGTGTTAGGGTTGTCATAAAAGTAAACCAAATGTGATTTCTTACCACACTCATTCCACAACATTCACACATTTGAATCAAACTTGTAAAACAAACTGTGCATGCTTGTATTCTACTTTTAAGCTTATTTTTTGTTTCTAAGCTTATTTTTGAATTCTAATGACATGGAGACGATTATATGTGTTAGGGTTGTCATAAATGTAAACCAAATGTCATTTCTAACCACACTCATTCCACAACATTCACACATTTGAATCAAACTCGTAAAACGAGCTGTGCATGCTTGTATTCTACTTTTAAGCTTATTTTTTGTTTCTAAGCTTATTTTTGAATTCTAATGACATGGAGACGATTATATATGTTAGGGTTGTCATAAAAGTAAACCAAATGTGATTTCTTACCACACTCATTCCACAACATTCACACATTTGAATCAAACTTGTAAAACAAACTGTGCATGCTTGTATTCTACTTTTAAGCTTATTTTTTGTTTCTAAGCTTATTTTTGAATTCTAATGACATGGAGACGATTATATGTGTTAGGGTTGTCATAAAAGTAAACCAAATGTCATTTCTTACCACACTCATTCCACAACATTCACAAATTTGAATCAAACTTGTAAACGAACTGTGCATGCTTGTATTCTACTTTTAAACTTATTTTTTGTTTTTAAGCTTATTTTTGAATTCTAATGACATGGAGACGATTATATGTGTTAGGGTTGTCATAAATGTAAACCAAATGTCATTTCTAACCACACTCATTCCACAACATTCACACATTTGAATCAAACTCGTAAAACGAGCTGTGCATGCTTGTATTCTACTTTTAAGCTTATTCTTTGATTCTAAGCTTATTTTTGAATTCTAATGACATGGAGACGATTATATGTGTTAGGGTTGTCATAAAAGTAAACCAAATGTCATTTTTTACCACACTCATTCCACAACATTCACACATTTGAATCAAACTTGTAAAACGAACTCTGCATGCTAGTATTCTACTTTAAGCTTATTCTTTGATTCTAAGCTTATTTTTGAATTCTAATGACATGGAGACGATTATATGTGTTAGGGTTGTCATAAAAGTAAACCAAATGTGATTTCTTACCACACTCATTCCACAACATTCACACATTTGAATCAAACTTGTAAAACGAACTGTGCAGGCTTGTATTCTACTTTTAAGCTTATTTTTTGTTTCTAAGCTTATTTTTGAATTCTAATGACATGGAGACGATTATATGCGTTAAGGTTGTTGTAAAAGTGAACCAAATGTCATTTCTAACCACATTCATTCCACAACATTCACTCATTTGAATCAAACTCGTAAAACGAGCTGTGCATGCTTGTATTCTACTTTTAAGCTTATTCTTTGATTCTAAGCTTATTTTGGAGTTCTAATGACATGGAGACGATTATATGTGTTAGGGTTGTCATAAATGTAAACCAAATGTCATTTCTAACCACACTCATTCCACAACATTCACACATTTGAATCAAACTCGTAAAACGAGCTGTGCATGCTTGTATTCTACTTTTAAGCTTATTCTTTGATTCTAAGCTTATTTTTGAATTCTAATGACATGGAGATGATTATATATGTTAGGGTTGTCATAAAAGTAAACCATATGTCATTTCTAACCACACTCATTCCACAACATTCACACATTTGAATCAAACTCGTAAAACGAGCTGTGCATGCTTGTATTCTACTTTTAAGCTTATTCTTTGATTCTAAGCTTATTTTTGAATTCTAATGACATGGAGACGATTATATATGTTAGGGTTGTCATAAAAGTAAACCATATGTCATTTCTAACCACACTCATTCCACAACATTCACACATTTGAATCAAACTCGTAAAACGAGCTGTGCATGCTTGTATTCTACTTTTAAGCTTATTCTTTGATTCTAAGCTTATTTTTGCATTCTAATGACGTGGAGACGATTGTATGCGTTAAGGTTGTCATAAAAGTAAACCAAATGTCATTTATAACCACACTAATTCCACAACATTCACAAATTTGAATCAAACTTGTAAAACGAATTTTGCATGCTAGTATTCTACTTTTAAGCTTATTCTTTGATTCTAAGCTTATTTTTGAATTCTAATGACATGGAGACGATTATATTTGTTAGGGTTGTCATAAAAGTAAACCAAATGTCATTTCTTACCACACTCATTCCACAACATTCACACATTTGAATCAAACTTGTAAAACGAACTGTGCAGGCTTGTATTCTACTTTTAAGCTTATTTTTTGTTTCTAAGCTTATTTTTGAATTCTAATGACATGGAGACGATTATATATGTTAGGGTTGTCATAAAAGTAAACCAAATGTGATTTCTTACCACACTCATTCCACAACATTCACACATTTGAATCAAACTTGTAAAACAAACTATGCATGCTTGTATTCTACTTTTAAGCTTATTCTTTGATTCTAACTTTATTTTTTCATTCTAATGACATGGAGACGATTATATGTGTTAGGGTTGTCATAAAAGTAAACCAAATGTCATTTCTTACCACACTCATTCCACAACATTCACACATTTGAATAAAACTTGTAAAACGAACTCTGCATGCTAGTATTCTACTTTTAAGCTTATTTTTTGTTTCTAAGCTTATTTTTGAATTCTAATGACATGGAGACGATTATATATGTTAGGGTTGTCATAAAAGTAAACCAAATGTGATTTCTTACCACACTCATTCCACAACATTCACACATTTGAATCAAACTTGTAAAACAAACTGTGCATGCTTGTATTCTACTTTTAAGCTTATTTTTTGTTTCTAAGCTTATTTTTGAATTCTAATGACATGGAGACGATTATATATGTTAGGGTTGTCATAAAAGTAAACCAAATGTGATTTCTTACCACACTCATTCCACAACATTCACACATTTGAATCAAACTTGTAAAACAAACTGTGCATGCTTGTATTCTACTTTTAAGCTTATTTTTTGTTTCTAAGCTTATTTTTGAATTCTAATGACATGGAGACGATTATATGTGTTAGGGTTGTCATAAAAGTAAACCAAATGTGATTTCTTACCACACTCATTCCACAACATTCACACATTTGAATCAAACTTGTAAAACAAACTGTGCATGCTTGTATTCTACTTTTAAGCTTATTTTTTGTTTCTAAGCTTATTTTTGAATTCTAATGACATGGAGACGATTATATGTGTTAGGGTTGTCATAAATGTAAACCAAATGTCATTTCTAACCACACTCATTCCACAACTTTCACACATTTGAATCAAACTCGTAAAACGAGCTGTGCATGCTTGTATTCTACTTTTAAGCTTATTCTTTGATTCTAAGCTTATTTTTGAATTCTAATGACATGGAGACGATTATATATGTTAGGGTTGTCATAAAAGTAAACCATATGTCATTTCTAACCACACTCATTCCACAACATTCACACATTTGAATCAAACTCGTAAAACGAGCTGTGCATGCTTGTATTCTACTTTTAAGCTTATTCTTTGATTCTAAGCTTATTTTTGCATTCTAATGACGTGGAGACGATTGTATGCGTTAAGGTTGTCATAAAAGTAAACCAAATGTCATTTATAACCACACTAATTCCACAACATTCACAAATTTGAATCAAACTTGTAAAACGAATTTTGCATGCTAGTATTCTACTTTTAAGCTTATTCTTTGATTCTAAGCTTATTTTTGAATTCTAATGACATGGAGACGATTATATATGTTAGGGTTGTCATAAAAGTAAACCAAATGTCATTTCTTACCACACTCATTCCACAACATTCACACATTTGAATCAAACTTGTAAAACAAACTGTGCAGGCTTGTATTCTACTTTTAAGCTTATTTTTTGTTTCTAAGCTTATTTTGAATTCTAATGACATGGAGACGATTATATATGTTAGGGTTGTCATAAAAGTAAACCAAATGTGATTTCTTACCACACTCATTCCACAACATTCACACATTTGAATCAAACTTGTAAAACAAACTGTGCATGCTTGTATTCTACTTTTAAGCTTATTTTTTGTTTCTAAGCTTATTTTTGAATTCTAATGACATGGAGACGATTATATATGTTAGGGTTGTCATAAAAGTAAACCAAATGTGATTTCTTACCACACTCATTCCACAACATTCACACATTTGAATCAAACTTGTAAAACAAACTGTGCATGCTTGTATTCTACTTTTAAGCTTATTTTTTGTTTCTAAGCTTATTTTTGAATTCTAATGACATGGAGACGATTATATGTGTTAGGGTTGTCATAAAAGTAAACCAAATGTCATTTCTTACCACACTCATTCCACAACATTCACAAATTTGAATCAAACTTGTAAACGAACTGTGCATGCTTGTATTCTACTTTTAAACTTATTTTTTGTTTTTAAGCTTATTTTTGAATTCTAATGACATGGAGACGATTATATGTGTTAGGGTTGTCATAAATGTAAACCAAATGTCATTTCTAACCACACTCATTCCACAACATTCACACATTTGAATCAAACTCGTAAAACAAACTGTGCATGCTTGTATTCTACTTTTAAGCTTATTCTTTGATTCTAAGCTTATTTTTGAATTCTAATGACATGGAGACGATTATATGTGTTAGGGTTGTCATAAAAGTAAACCAAATGTCATTTTTTACCACACTCATTCCACAACATTCACACATTTGAATCAAACTTGTAAAACGAACTCTGCATGCTAGTATTCTACTTTAAGCTTATTCTTTGGTTCTAAGCTTATTTTTGAATTCTAATGACATGGAGACGATTATATGTGTTAGGGTTGTCATAAAAGTAAACCAAATGTGATTTCTTACCACACTCATTCCACAACATTCACACATTTGAATCAAACTTGTAAAACGAACTGTGCAGGCTTGTATTCTACTTTTAAGCTTATTTTTTGTTTCTAAGCTTATTTTTGAATTCTAATGACATGGAGACGATTATATGCGTTAAGGTTGTTGTAAAAGTGAACCAAATGTCATTTCTAACCACATTCATTCCACAACATTCACTCATTTGAATCAAACTCGTAAAACGAGCTGTGCATGCTTGTATTCTACTTTTAAGCTTATTCTTTGATTCTAAGCTTATTTTGGAGTTCTAATGACATGGAGACGATTATATGTGTTAGGGTTGTCATAAAAGTAAACCAAATGTCATTTCTTACCACACTCATTCCACAACATTCACACATTTGAATCAAACTTGTAAAACGAACTGTGCAGGCTTGTATTCTACTTTTAAGCTTATTTTTTGTTTCTAAGCTTATTTTTGAATTCTAATGACATGGAGACGATTATATGTGTTAGGGTTGTCATAAAAGTAAACCAAATGTGATTTCTTACCACACTCATTCCACAACATTCACACATTTGAATCAAACTTGTAAAACAAACTGTGCATGCTTGTATTCTACTTTTAAGCTTATTTTTTGTTTCTAAGCTTATTTTTGAATTCTAATGACATGGAGACGATTATATGTGTTAGGGTTGTCATAAATGTAAACCAAATGTCATTTCTAACCACACTCATTCCACAACATTCACACATTTGAATCAAACTCGTAAAACGAGCTGTGCATGCTTGTATTCTACTTTTAAGCTTATTCTTTGATTCTAAGCTTATTTTTGAATTCTAATGACATGGAGACGATTATATATGTTAGGGTTGTCATAAAAGTAAACCATATGTCATTTCTAACCACACTCATTCCACAACATTCACACATTTGAATCAAACTCGTAAAACGAGCTGTGCATGCTTGTATTCTACTTTTAAGCTTATTCTTTGATTCTAAGCTTATTTTTGAATTCTAATGACATGGAGACGATTATATATGTTAGGGTTGTCATAAAAGTAAACCATATGTCATTTCTAACCACACTCATTCCACAACATTCACACATTTGAATCAAACTCGTAAAACGAGCTGTGCATGCTTGTATTCTACTTTTAAGCTTATTCTTTGATTCTAAGCTTATTTTTGCATTCTAATGACGTGGAGACGATTGTATGCGTTAAGGTTGTCATAAAAGTAAACCAAATGTCATTTATAACCACACTAATTCCACAACATTCACAAATTTGAATCAAACTTGTAAAACGAATTTTGCATGCTAGTATTCTACTTTTAAGCTTATTCTTTGATTCTAAGCTTATTTTTGAATTCTAATGACATGGAGACGATTATATGCGTTAAGGTTGTTGTAAAAGTGAACCAAATGTCATTTCTAACCACATTCATTCCACAACATTCACTCATTTGAATCAAACTCGTAAAACGAGCTGTGCATGCTTGTATTCTACTTTTAAGCTTATTCTTTGATTCTAAGCTTATTTTGGAGTTCTAATGACATGGAGACGATTATATGTGTTAGGGTTGTCATAAAAGTAAACCAAATGTCATTTCTTACCACACTCATTCCACAACATTCACACATTTGAATCAAACTTGTAAAACGAACTGTGCAGGCTTGTATTCTACTTTTAAGCTTATTTTTTGTTTCTAAGCTTATTTTTGAATTCTAATGACATGGAGACGATTATATGTGTTAGGGTTGTCATAAAAGTAAACCAAATGTGATTTCTTACCACACTCATTCCACAACATTCACACATTTGAATCAAACTTGTAAAACAAACTGTGCATGCTTGTATTCTACTTTTAAGCTTATTTTTTGTTTCTAAGCTTATTTTTGAATTCTAATGACATGGAGACGATTATATGTGTTAGGGTTGTCATAAATGTAAACCAAATGTCATTTCTAACCACACTCATTCCACAACATTCACACATTTGAATCAAACTCGTAAAACGAGCTGTGCATGCTTGTATTCTACTTTTAAGCTTATTCTTTGATTCTAAGCTTATTTTTGAATTCTAATGACATGGAGATGATTATATATGTTAGGGTTGTCATAAAAGTAAACCATATGTCATTTCTAACCACACTCATTCCATAACATTCACACATTTGAATCAAACTCGTAAAACGAGCTGTGCATGCTTGTATTCTACTTTTAAGCTTATTCTTTGATTCTAAGCTTATTTTTGAATTCCAATGACATGGAGACGATTATATATGTTAGGGTTGTCATAAAAGTAAACCATATGTCATTTCTAACCACACTCATTCCACAACATTCACACATTTGAATCAAACTCGTAAAACGAGCTGTGCATGCTTGTATTCTACTTTTAAGCTTATTCTTTGATTCTAAGCTTATTTTTGCATTCTAATGACGTGGAGACGATTGTATGCGTTAAGGTTGTCATAAAAGTAAACCAAATGTCATTTATAACCACACTAATTCCACAACATTCACAAATTTGAATCAAACTTGTAAAACGAATTTTGCATGCTAGTATTCTACTTTTAAGCTTATTCTTTGATTCTAAGCTTATTTTTGAATTCTAATGACATGGAGACGATTATATTTGTTAGGGTTGTCATAAAAGTAAACCAAATGTCATTTCTTACCACACTCATTCCACAACATTCACACATTTGAATCAAACTTGTAAAACGAACTGTGCAGGCTTGTATTCTACTTTTAAGCTTATTTTTTGTTTCTAAGCTTATTTTTGAATTCTAATGACATGGAGACGATTATATATGTTAGGGTTGTCATAAAAGTAAACCAAATGTGATTTCTTACCACACTCATTCCACAACATTCACACATTTGAATCAAACTTGTAAAACAAACTGTGCATGCTTGTATTCTACTTTTAAGCTTATTCTTTGATTCTAACTTTATTTTTTCATTCTAATGACATGGAGACGATTATATGTGTTAGGGTTGTCATAAAAGTAAACCAAATGTCATTTCTTACCACACTCATTCCACAACATTCACACATTTGAATAAAACTTGTAAAACGAACTCTGCATGCTAGTATTCTACTTTTAAGCTTATTTTTTGTTTCTAAGCTTATTTTTGAATTCTAATGACATGGAGACGATTATATATGTTAGGATTGTCATAAAAGTAAACCAAATGTCATTTCTTACCACACTCATTCCACAACATTCACACATTTGAATCAAACTTGTAAAACAAACTGTGCATGCTTGTATTCTACTTTTAAGCTTATTTTTTGTTTCTAAGCTTATTTTTGAATTCTAATGACATGGAGACGATTATATATGTTAGGGTTGTCATAAAAGTAAACCAAATGTGATTTCTTACCACACTCATTCCACAACATTCACACATTTGAATCAAACTTGTAAAACAAACTGTGCATGCTTGTATTCTACTTTTAAGCTTATTTTTTGTTTCTAAGCTTATTTTTGAATTCTAATGACATGGAGACGATTATATGTGTTAGGGTTGTCATAAAAGTAAACCAAATGTGATTTCTTACCACACTCATTCCACAACATTCACACATTTGAATCAAACTTGTAAAACAAACTGTGCATGCTTGTATTCTACTTTTAAGCTTATTTTTTGTTTCTAAGCTTATTTTTGAATTCTAATGACATGGAGACGATTATATGTGTTAGGGTTGTCATAAATGTAAACCAAATGTCATTTCTAACCACACTCATTCCACAACTTTCACACATTTGAATCAAACTCGTAAAACGAGCTGTGCATGCTTGTATTCTACTTTTAAGCTTATTCTTTGATTCTAAGCTTATTTTTGAATTCTAATGACATGGAGACGATTATATATGTTAGGGTTGTCATAAAAGTAAACCATATGTCATTTCTAACCACACTCATTCCACAACATTCACACATTTGAATCAAACTCGTAAAACGAGCTGTGCATGCTTGTATTCTACTTTTAAGCTTATTCTTTGATTCTAAGCTTATTTTTGAATTCTAATGACATGGAGACGATTATATATGTTAGGGTTGTCATAAAAGTAAACCATATGTCATTTCTAACCACACTCATTCCACAACATTCACACATTTGAATCAAACTCGTAAAACGAGCTGTGCATGCTTGTATTCTACTTTTAAGCTTATTCTTTGATTCTAAGCTTATTTTTGCATTCTAATGACGTGGAGACGATTGTATGCGTTAAGGTTGTCATAAAAGTAAACCAAATGTCATTTATAACCACACTAATTCCACAACATTCACAAATTTGAATCAAACTTGTAAAACGAATTTTGCATGCTAGTATTCTACTTTTAAGCTTATTCTTTGATTCTAAGCTTATTTTTGAATTCTAATGACATGGAGACGATTATATATGTTAGGGTTGTCATAAAAGTAAACCAAATGTCATTTCTTACCACACTCATTCCACAACATTCACACATTTGAATCAAACTTGTAAAACGAACTGTGCAGGCTTGTATTCTACTTTTAAGCTTATTTTTTGTTTCTAAGCTTATTTTTGAATTCTAATGACATGGAGACGATTATATATGTTAGGGTTGTCATAAAAGTAAACCAAATGTGATTTCTTACCACACTCATTCAACAACATTCACACATTTGAATCAAACTTGTAAAACAAACTCTGCATGCTTGTATTCTACTTTTAAGCTTATTTTTTGTTTCTAAGCTTATTTTTGAATTCTAATGACATGGAGACGATTATATATGTTAGGGTTGTCATAAAAGTAAACCAAATGTGATTTCTTACCACACTCATTCCACAACATTCACACATTTGAATCAAACTTGTAAAACAAACTGTGCATGCTTGTATTCTACTTTTAAGCTTATTTTTTGTTTCTAAGCTTATTTTTGAATTCTAATGACATGGAGACGATTATATGTGTTAGGGTTGTCATAAAAGTAAACCAAATGTCATTTCTTACCACACTCATTCCACAACATTCACAAATTTGAATCAAACTTGTAAACGAACTGTGCATGCTTGTATTCTACTTTTAAACTTATTTTTTGTTTTTAAGCTTATTTTTGAATTCTAATGACATGGAGACGATTATATGTGTTAGGGTTGTCATAAATGTAAACCAAATGTCATTTCTAACCACACTCATTCCACAACATTCACACATTTGAATCAAACTCGTAAAACGAGTTGTGCATGCTTGTATTCTACTTTTAAGCTTATTCTTTGATTCTAAGCTTATTTTTGAATTCTAATGACATGGAGACGATTATATGTGTTAGGGTTGTCATAAAAGTAAACCAAATGTCATTTTTTACCACACTCATTCCACAACATTCACACATTTGAATCAAACTTGTAAAACGAACTCTGCATGCTAGTATTCTACTTTAAGCTTATTCTTTGATTCTAAGCTTATTTTTGAATTCTAATGACATGGAGACGATTGTATGCGTTAAGGTTGTCATAAAAGTAAACCAAATGTGATTTCTTACCACACTCATTCCACAACATTCACACATTTGAATCAAACTTGTAAAACGAATTTTGCATGCTAGTATTCTACTTTTAAGCTTATTTTTTGTTTCTAAGCTTATTTTTGAATTCTAATGACATGGAGACGATTATATGTGTTAGGGTTGTCATAAAAGTAAACCAAATGTCATTTCTTACCACACTCATTCCACAACATTCACACATTTGAATCAAACTTGTAAAACGAACTGTGCAGGCTTGTATTCTACTTTTAAGCTTATTTTTTGTTTCTAAGCTTATTTTTGAATTCTAATGACATGGAGACGATTATATATGTTAGGGTTGTCATAAAAGTAAACCAAATGTGATTTCTTACCACACTCATTCAACAACATTCACACATTTGAATCAAACTTGTAAAACAAACTCTGCATGCTTGTATTCTACTTTTAAGCTTATTTTTTGTTTCTAAGCTTATTTTTGAATTCTAATGACATGGAGACGATTATATATGTTAGGGTTGTCATAAAAGTAAACCAAATGTGATTTCTTACCACACTCATTCCACAACATTCACACATTTGAATCAAACTTGTAAAACAAACTGTGCATGCTTGTATTCTACTTTTAAGCTTATTTTTTGTTTCTAAGCTTATTTTTGAATTCTAATGACATGGAGACGATTATATGTGTTAGGGTTGTCATAAAAGTAAACCAAATGTCATTTCTTACCACACTCATTCCACAACATTCACAAATTTGAATCAAACTTGTAAACGAACTGTGCATGCTTGTATTCTACTTTTAAACTTATTTTTTGTTTTTAAGCTTATTTTTGAATTCTAATGACATGGAGACGATTATATGTGTTAGGGTTGTCATAAATGTAAACCAAATGTCATTTCTAACCACACTCATTCCACAACATTCACACATTTGAATCAAACTCGTAAAACGAGTTGTGCATGCTTGTATTCTACTTTTAAGCTTATTCTTTGATTCTAAGCTTATTTTTGAATTCTAATGACATGGAGACGATTATATGTGTTAGGGTTGTCATAAAAGTAAACCAAATGTCATTTTTTACCACACTCATTCCACAACATTCACACATTTGAATCAAACTTGTAAAACGAACTCTGCATGCTAGTATTCTACTTTAAGCTTATTCTTTGATTCTAAGCTTATTTTTGAATTCTAATGACATGGAGACGATTATATGTGTTAGGGTTGTCATAAAAGTAAACCAAATGTGATTTCTTACCACACTCATTCCACAACATTCACACATTTGAATCAAACTTGTAAAACGAACTGTGCAGGCTTGTATTCTACTTTTAAGCTTATTTTTTGTTTCTAAGCTTATTTTTGAATTCTAATGACATGGAGACGATTATATGTGTTAGGGTTGTCATAAAAGTAAACCAAATGTCATTTCTTACCACACTCATTCCACAACATTCACACATTTGAATCAAACTTGTAAAACAAACTGTGCATGCTTGTATTCTACTTTTAAGCTTATTCTTTAATTCTAACTTTATTTTTTCATTCTAATGACATGGAGACGATTATATGCGTTAAGGTTGTTGTAAAAGTGAACCAAATGTCATTTCTAACCACATTCATTCCACAACATTCACTCATTTGAATCAAACTCGTAAAACGAGCTGTGCATGCTTGTATTCTACTTTTAAGCTTATTTTTTGTTTCTAAGCTTATTTTTGAATTCTAATGACATGGAGACGATTATATGTGTTAGGGTTGTCATAAAAGTAAACCAAATGTCATTTCTTACCACACTCATCCCACAACATTCACACATTTGAATCAAACTTGTAAAATGAACTCTGCATGCTAGTATTCTACTTTTAAGCTTATTCTTTGATTCTAAGCTTATTTTTGAATTCTAATGACATGGAGACGATTATATGTGTTAGGGTTGTCATAAAAGTAAACCAAATGTCATTTCTTACCAAACTCATTCCACAACATTCACACATTTGAATCAAACCTGTAAAACGAACTGTGCATGCTTGTATTCTACTTTTAAGCTTATTTTTTGTTTCTAAGCTTATTTTTGAGTTCTAATGACATGGAGACGATTATATGTGTTAGGGTTGTCATAAAAGTAAACCAAATGTCATTTTTAACCACATTCATTCCACAACATTCACACATTTGAATCAAACTTGTAAAACGAATAGTGCAGGCTTGTATTCTACTTTTAAGCTTATTCTTTGATTCTAAGCTTATTTTTGAATTCTAATGACATGGAGACGATTATATGTGTTAGGGTTGTCATAAAAGTAAACCAAATGTCATTTTTAACCACACTAATTCCACAACATTCACACATTTGAATCAAACTTGTAAAACGAACAGTGCAGGCTTGTATTCTACTTTTAAGCTTATTCTTTGATTCTAAGCTTATTTTTGAATTCTAATGACATGGAGACGATTATATGCGTTAATTTTGTTGTAAAAGTGAACCAAATGTCATTTCTAACAACACTCATTCCACAACATTCACAAATTTGAATCAAACTTGTAAAACGAACTGTGCATGCTTGTATTCTACTTTTAAGCTTATTCTTTGATTCTAAGCTTATTTTGGAGTTCTAATGACATGGAGACGATTATATGTGTTAGGGTTGTCATAAAAGTAAACCAAATGTCATTTCTTACCACACTCATTCCACAACATTCACACATTTGAATCAAACTTGTAAAACGAACTGTGCAGGCTTGTATTCTACTTTTAAGCTTATTTTTTGTTTCTAAGCTTATTTTTGAATTCTAATGACATGGAGACGATTATATGTGTTAGGGTTGTCATAAAAGTAAACCAAATGTCATTTCTTACCACACTCATTCCACAACATTCACACATTTGAATCAAACTTGTAAAACGAACTCTGCATGCTAGTATTCTACTTTTAAGCTTATTTTTTGTTTCTAAGCTTATTTTTGAATTCTAATGACATGGAGACGATTATATATGTTAGGGTTGTCATAAAAGTAAACCAAATGTGATTTCTTACCACACTCATTCCACAACATTCACACATTTGAATCAAACTTGTAAAACAAACTGTGCATGCTTGTATTCTACTTTTAAGCTTATTTTTTGTTTCTAAGCTTATTTTTGAATTCTAATGACATGGAGACGATTATATATGTTAGGGTTGTCATAAAAGTAAACCAAATGTGATTTCTTACCACACTCATTCCACAACATTCACACATTTGAATCAAACTTGTAAAACAAACTGTGCATGCTTGTATTCTACTTTTAAGCTTATTTTTTGTTTCTAAGCTTATTTTTGAATTCTAATGACATGGAGACGATTATATGCGTTAGGGTTGTCATAAAAGTAAACCAAATGTGATTTCTTACCACACTCATTCCACAACATTCACACATTTGAATCAAACTCGTAAAACAAACTGTGCATGCTTGTATTCTACTTTTAAGCTTATTCTTTGATTCTAAGCTTATTTTGGAGTTCTAATGACATGGAGACGATTATATGTGTTAGGGTTGTCATAAATGTAAACCAAATGTCATTTCTTACCACACTCATTCCACAACATTCACACATTTGAATCAAACTCGTAAAACGAGCTGTGTATGCTTGTATTCTACTTTTAAGCTTATTCTTTGATTCTAAGCTTATTTTTGAATTCTAATGACATGGAGACGATTATATGTGTTAGGGTTGTCATAAAAGTAAACCAAATGTGATTTCTTACCACACTCATTCCACAACATTCACACATTTGAATCAAACTTGTAAAACAAACTGTGCATGCTTGTATTCTACTTTTAAGCTTATTTTTTGTTTCTAAGCTTATTTTTGAATTCTAATGACATGGAGACGATTATATGTGTTAGGGTTGTCATAAATGTAAACCAAATGTCATTTCTAACCACACTCATTCCACAACATTCACACATTTGAATCAAACTCGTAAAACGAGCTGTGCATGCTTGTATTCTACTTTTAAGCTTATTCTTTGATTCTAAGCTTATTTTTGAATTCTAATGACGTGGAGATGATTATATATGTTAGGGTTGTCATAAAAGTAAACCATATGTCATTTCTAACCACACTCATTCCACAACATTCACAAATTTGAATCAAACTCGTAAAACGAGCTGTGCATGCTTGTATTCTACTTTTAAGCTTATTCTTTGATTCTAAGCTTATTTTTGAATTCTAATGACATGGAGACGATTATATATGTTAGGGTTGTCATAAAAGTAAACCATATGTCATTTCTAACCACACTCATTCCACAACATTCACACATTTGAATCAAACTCGTAAAACGAGCTGTGCATGCTTGTATTCTACTTTTAAGCTTATTCTTTGATTCTAAGCTTATTTTTGAATTCTAATGACGTGGAGACGATTGTATGCGTTAAGGTTGTCATAAAAGTAAACCAAATGTCATTTATAACCACACTAATTCCACAACATTCACAAATTTGAATCAAACTTGTAAAACAAACTGTGCATGCTTGTATTCTACTTTTAAGCTTATTCTTTGTTTCTAAGCTTATTTTTGAATTCTAATGACATGGAGACGATTATATATGTTAGGGTTGTCATAAAAGTAAACCAAATGTGATTTCTTACCACACTCATTCCACAACATTCACACATTTGAATCAAACTTGTAAAACAAACTGTGCATGCTTGTATTCTACTTTTAAGCTTATTTTTTGTTTCTAAGCTTATTTTTGAATTCTAATGACATGGAGACGATTATATGTGTTAGGGTTGTCATAAAAGTAAACCAAATGTCATTTCTTACCACACTCATTCCACAACATTCACACATTTGAATCAAACTTGTAAAACAAACTGTGCATGCTTGTATTCTACTTTTAAGCTTATTCTTTGATTCTAACTTTATTTTTTCATTCTAATGACATGGAGACGATTATATGTGTTAGGGTTGTCATAAAAGTAAACCAAATGTCATTTCTTACCACACTCATTCCACAACATTCACACATTTGAATCAAACTCGTAAAACGAGCTGTGCATGCTTGTATTCTACTTTTAAGCTTATTCTTTGATTCTAAGCTTATTTTTGAATTCTAATGACATGGAGACGATTATATATGTTAGGGTTGTCATAAAAGTAAACCAAATGTGATTTCTTACCACACTCATTCCACAACATTCACACATTTGAATCAAACTTGTAAAACAAACTGTGCATGCTTGTATTCTACTTTTAAGCTTATTTTTTGTTTCTAAGCTTATTTTTGAATTCTAATGACATGGAGACGATTATATATGTTAGGGTTGTCATAAAAGTAAACCAAATGTGATTTCTTACCACACTCATTCCACAACATTCACACATTTGAATCAAACTTGTAAAACAAACTGTGCATGCTTGTATTCTACTTTTAAGCTTATTTTTTGTTTCTAAGCTTATTTTTGAATTCTAATGACATGGAGACGATTATATGTGTTAGGGTTGTCATAAAAGTAAACCAAATGTGATTTCTTACCACACTCATTCCACAACATTCACACATTTGAATCAAACTTGTAAAACGAACTCTGCATGCTTGTATTCTACTTTTAAGCTTATTTTTTGTTTCTAAGCTTATTTTTGAATTCTAATGACATGGAGACGATTATATGTGTTAGGGTTGTCATAAATGTAAACCAAATGTCATTTCTAACCACACTCATTCCACAACTTTCACACATTTGAATCAAACTCGTAAAACGAGCTGTGTATGCTTGTATTCTACTTTTAAGCTTATTCTTTGATTCTAAGCTTATTTTTGAATTCTAATGACATGGAGACGATTATATATGTTAGGGTTGTCATAAAAGTAAACCATATGTCATTTCTAACCACACTCATTCCACAACATTCACACATTTGAATCAAACTCGTAAAACGAGCTGTGCATGCTTGTATTCTACTTTTAAGCTTATTCTTTGATTCTAAGCTTATTTTTGAATTCTAATGACATGGAGACGATTATATATGTTAGGGTTGTCATAAAAGTAAACCATATGTCATTTCTAACCACACTCATTCCACAACATTCACACATTTGAATCAAACTCGTAAAACGAGCTGTGCATGCTTGTATTCTACTTTTAAGCTTATTCTTTGATTCTAAGCTTATTTTTGCATTCTAATGACGTGGAGACGATTGTATGCGTTAAGGTTGTCATAAAAGTAAACCAAATGTCATTTATAACCACACTAATTCCACAACATTCACAAATTTGAATCAAACTTGTAAAACGAATTTTGCATGCTAGTATTCTACTTTTAAGCTTATTCTTTGATTCTAAGCTTATTTTTGAATTCTAATGACATGGAGACGATTATATATGTTAGGGTTGTCATAAAAGTAAACCAAATGTCATTTCTTACCACACTCATTCCACAACATTCACACATTTGAATCAAACTTGTAAAACGAACTGTGCAGGCTTGTATTCTACTTTTAAGCTTATTTTTTGTTTCTAAGCTTATTTTTGAATTCTAATGACATGGAGACGATTATATATGTTAGGGTTGTCATAAAAGTAAACCAAATGTGATTTCTTACCACACTCATTCCACAACATTCACACATTTGAATCAAACTTGTAAAACAAACTGTGCATGCTTGTATTCTACTTTTAAGCTTATTTTTTGTTTCTAAGCTTATTTTTGAATTCTAATGACATGGAGACGATTATATATGTTAGGGTTGTCATAAAAGTAAACCAAATGTGATTTCTTACCACACTCATTCCACAACATTCACACATTTGAATCAAACTTGTAAAACAAACTGTGCATGCTTGTATTCTACTTTTAAGCTTATTTTTTGTTTCTAAGCTTATTTTTGAATTCTAATGACATGGAGACGATTATATGTGTTAGGGTTGTCATAAAAGTAAACCAAATGTCATTTCTTACCACACTCATTCCACAACATTCACAAATTTGAATCAAACTTGTAAACGAACTGTGCATGCTTGTATTCTACTTTTAAACTTATTTTTTGTTTTTAAGCTTATTTTTGAATTCTAATGACATGGAGACGATTATATGTGTTAGAGTTGTCATAAATGTAAACCAAATGTCATTTCTAACCACACTCATTCCACAACATTCACACATTTGAATCAAACTCGTAAAACGAGCTGTGCATGCTTGTATTCTACTTTTAAGCTTATTCTTTGATTCTAAGCTTATTTTTGAATTCTAATGACATGGAGACGATTATATGTGTTAGGGTTGTCATAAAAGTAAACCAAATGTCATTTTTTACCACACTCATTCCACAACATTCACACATTTGAATCAAACTTGTAAAACGAACTCTGCATGCTAGTATTCTACTTTAAGCTTATTCTTTGATTCTAAGCTTATTTTTGAATTCTAATGACATGGAGACGATTATATGTGTTAGGGTTGTCATAAAAGTAAACCAAATGTCATTTCTTACCACACTCATTCCACAACATTCACACATTTGAATCAAACTTGTAAAACAAACTGTGCATGCTAGTATTCTACTTTTAAGCTTATTCTTTGATTCTAAGCTTATTTTTGAATTCGAATGACATGGAGACCTTATATGTGTTAGGGTTGTCATAAAAGTAAACCAAATGTCATTTTTAACCACACTAATTCCACAACATTCACACATTTGAATCAAACTTGTAAAACGAACAGTGCAGGCTTGTATTCTACTTTTAAGCTTATTCTTTGATTCTAAGCTTATTTTTGAATTCTAATGACATGGAGACGATTATATGCGTTAATTTTGTTGTAAAAGTGAACCAAATGTCATTTCTAACAACACTCATTCCACAACATTCACAAATTTGAATCAAACTTGTAAAACGAACTGTGCATGCTTGTATTCTACTTTTAAGCTTATTCTTTGATTCTAAGCTTATTTTGGAGTTCTAATGACATGGAGACGATTATATGTGTTAGGGTTGTCATAAAAGTAAACCAAATGTCATTTCTTACCACACTCATTCCACAACATTCACACATTTGAATCAAACTTGTAAAACGAACTGTGCAGGCTTGTATTCTACTTTTAAGCTTATTTTTTGTTTCTAAGCTTATTTTTGAATTCTAATGACATGGAGACGATTATATGTGTTAGGGTTGTCATAAAAGTAAACCAAATGTCATTTCTTACCACACTCATTCCACAACATTCACACATTTGAATCAAACTTGTAAAACGAACTCTGCATGCTAGTATTCTACTTTTAAGCTTATTTTTTGTTTCTAAGCTTATTTTTGAATTCTAATGACATGGAGACGATTATATATGTTAGGGTTGTCATAAAAGTAAACCAAATGTGATTTCTTACCACACTCATTCCACAACATTCACACATTTGAATCAAACTTGTAAAACAAACTGTGCATGCTTGTATTCTACTTTTAAGCTTATTTTTTGTTTCTAAGCTTATTTTTGAATTCTAATGACATGGAGACAATTATATATGTTAGGGTTGTCATAAAAGTAAACCAAATGTGATTTCTTACCACACTCATTCCACAACATTCACACATTTGAATCAAACTTGTAAAACAAACTGTGCATGCTTGTATTCTACTTTTAAGCTTATTTTTTGTTTCTAAGCTTATTTTTGAATTCTAATGACATGGAGACGATTATATGCGTTAGGGTTGTCATAAAAGTAAACCAAATGTGATTTCTTACCACACTCATTCCACAACATTCACACATTTGAATCAAACTCGTAAAACAAACTGTGCATGCTTGTATTCTACTTTTAAGCTTATTCTTTGATTCTAAGCTTATTTTGGAGTTCTAATGACATGGAGACGATTATATGTGTTAGGGTTGTCATAAATGTAAACCAAATGTCATTTCTTACCACACTCATTCCACAACATTCACACATTTGAATCAAACTCGTAAAACGAGCTGTGTATGCTTGTATTCTACTTTTAAGCTTATTCTTTGATTCTAAGCTTATTTTTGAATTCTAATGACATGGAGACGATTATATGTGTTAGGGTTGTCATAAAAGTAAACCAAATGTGATTTCTTACCACACTCATTCCACAACATTCACACATTTGAATCAAACTTGTAAAACAAACTGTGCATGCTTGTATTCTACTTTTAAGCTTATTTTTTGTTTCTAAGCTTATTTTTGAATTCTAATGACATGGAGACGATTATATGTGTTAGGGTTGTCATAAATGTAAACCAAATGTCATTTCTAACCACACTCATTCCACAACATTCACACATTTGAATCAAACTCGTAAAACGAGCTGTGCATGCTTGTATTCTACTTTTAAGCTTATTCTTTGATTCTAAGCTTATTTTTGAATTCTAATGACGTGGAGATGATTATATATGTTAGGGTTGTCATAAAAGTAAACCATATGTCATTTCTAACCACACTCATTCCACAACATTCACAAATTTGAATCAAACTCGTAAAACGAGCTGTGCATGCTTGTATTCTACTTTTAAGCTTATTCTTTGATTCTAAGCTTATTTTTGAATTCTAATGACATGGAGACGATTATATATGTTAGGGTTGTCATAAAAGTAAACCATATGTCATTTCTAACCACACTCATTCCACAACATTCACACATTTGAATCAAACTCGTAAAACGAGCTGTGCATGCTTGTATTCTACTTTTAAGCTTATTCTTTGATTCTAAGCTTATTTTTGAATTCTAATGACGTGGAGACGATTGTATGCGTTAAGGTTGTCATAAAAGTAAACCAAATGTCATTTATAACCACACTAATTCCACAACATTCACAAATTTGAATCAAACTTGTAAAACAAACTGTGCATGCTTGTATTCTACTTTTAAGCTTATTCTTTGTTTCTAAGCTTATTTTTGAATTCTAATGACATGGAGACGATTATATATGTTAGGGTTGTCATAAAAGTAAACCAAATGTGATTTCTTACCACACTCATTCCACAACATTCACACATTTGAATCAAACTTGTAAAACAAACTGTGCATGCTTGTATTCTACTTTTAAGCTTATTTTTTGTTTCTAAGCTTATTTTTGAATTCTAATGACATGGAGACGATTATATGTGTTAGGGTTGTCATAAAAGTAAACCAAATGTCATTTCTTACCACACTCATTCCACAACATTCACACATTTGAATCAAACTTGTAAAACAAACTGTGCATGCTTGTATTCTACTTTTAAGCTTATTCTTTGATTCTAACTTTATTTTTTCATTCTAATGACATGGAGACGATTATATGTGTTAGTGTTGTCATAAAAGTAAACCAAATGTCATTTCTTACCACACTCATTCCACAACATTCACACATTTGAATCAAACTCGTAAAACGAGCTGTGCATGCTTGTATTCTACTTTTAAGCTTATTCTTTGATTCTAAGCTTATTTTTGAATTCTAATGACATGGAGACGATTATATATGTTAGGGTTGTCATAAAAGTAAACCAAATGTGATTTCTTACCACACTCATTCCACAACATTCACACATTTGAATCAAACTTGTAAAACAAACTGTGCATGCTTGTATTCTACTTTTAAGCTTATTTTTTGTTTCTAAGCTTATTTTTGAATTCTAATGACATGGAGACGATTATATATGTTAGGGTTGTCATAAAAGTAAACCAAATGTGATTTCTTACCACACTCATTCCACAACATTCACACATTTGAATCAAACTTGTAAAACAAACTGTGCATGCTTGTATTCTACTTTTAAGCTTATTTTTTGTTTCTAAGCTTATTTTTGAATTCTAATGACATGGAGACGATTATATGTGTTAGGGTTGTTATAAAAGTAAACCAAATGTGATTTCTTACCACACTCATTCCACAACATTCACACATTTGAATCAAACTTGTAAAACGAACTCTGCATGCTTGTATTCTACTTTTAAGCTTATTTTTTGTTTCTAAGCTTATTTTTGAATTCTAATGACATGGAGACGATTATATGTGTTAGGGTTGTCATAAATGTAAACCAAATGTCATTTCTAACCACACTCATTCCACAACTTTCACACATTTGAATCAAACTCGTAAAACGAGCTGTGTATGCTTGTATTCTACTTTTAAGCTTATTCTTTGATTCTAAGCTTATTTTTGAATTCTAATGACATGGAGACGATTATATATGTTAGGGTTGTCATAAAAGTAAACCATATGTCATTTCTAACCACACTCATTCCACAACATTCACACATTTGAATCAAACTCGTAAAACGAGCTGTGCATGCTTGTATTCTACTTTTAAGCTTATTCTTTGATTCTAAGCTTATTTTTGAATTCTAATGACATGGAGACGATTATATATGTTAGGGTTGTCATAAAAGTAAACCATATGTCATTTCTAACCACACTCATTCCACAACATTCACACATTTGAATCAAACTCGTAAAACGAGCTGTGCATGCTTGTATTCTACTTTTAAGCTTATTCTTTGATTCTAAGCTTATTTTTGCATTCTAATGACGTGGAGACGATTGTATGCGTTAAGGTTGTCATAAAAGTAAACCAAATGTCATTTATAACCACACTAATTCCACAACATTCACAAATTTGAATCAAACTTGTAAAACGAATTTTGCATGCTAGTATTCTACTTTTAAGCTTATTCTTTGATTCTAAGCTTATTTTTGAATTCTAATGACATGGAGACGATTATATATGTTAGGGTTGTCATAAAAGTAAACCAAATGTCATTTCTTACCACACTCATTCCACAACATTCACACATTTGAATCAAACTTGTAAAACGAACTGTGCAGGCTTGTATTCTACTTTTAAGCTTATTTTTTGTTTCTAAGCTTATTTTTGAATTCTAATGACATGGAGACGATTATATATGTTAGGGTTGTCATAAAAGTAAACCAAATGTGATTTCTTACCACACTCATTCCACAACATTCACACATTTGAATCAAACTTGTAAAACAAACTGTGCATGCTTGTATTCTACTTTTAAGCTTATTTTTTGTTTCTAAGCTTATTTTTGAATTCTAATGACATGGAGACGATTATATATGTTAGGGTTGTCATAAAAGTAAACCAAATGTGATTTCTTACCACACTCATTCCACAACATTCACACATTTGAATCAAACTTGTAAAACAAACTGTGCATGCTTGTATTCTACTTTTAAGCTTATTTTTTGTTTCTAAGCTTATTTTTGAATTCTAATGACATGGAGACGATTATATGTGTTAGGGTTGTCATAAAAGTAAACCAAATGTCATTTCTTACCACACTCATTCCACAACATTCACAAATTTGAATCAAACTTGTAAACGAACTGTGCATGCTTGTATTCTACTTTTAAACTTATTTTTTGTTTTTAAGCTTATTTTTGAATTCTAATGACATGGAGACGATTATATGTGTTAGGGTTGTCATAAATGTAAACCAAATGTCATTTCTAACCACACTCATTCCACAACATTCACACATTTGAATCAAACTCGTAAAACGAGCTGTGCATGCTTGTATTCTACTTTTAAGCTTATTCTTTGATTCTAAGCTTATTTTTGAATTC
The DNA here is from genome assembly GCA_963457585.1 of Spergularia bocconei. Taxonomy (NCBI): domain Eukaryota; kingdom Viridiplantae; phylum Streptophyta; class Magnoliopsida; order Caryophyllales; family Caryophyllaceae; genus Spergularia; species Spergularia bocconei. The sequence goes on from OY734959.1 coordinate 7,260,616, forward strand.
TAATGACATGGAGACGATTATATGTGTTAGGGTTGTCATAAAAGTAAACCAAATGTCATTTTTTACCACACTCATTCCACAACATTCACACATTTGAATCAAACTTGTAAAACGAACTCTGCATGCTAGTATTCTACTTTAAGCTTATTCTTTGATTCTAAGCTTATTTTTGAATTCTAATGACATGGAGACGATTATATGTGTTAGGGTTGTCATAAAAGTAAACCAAATGTCATTTCTTACCACACTCATTCCACAACATTCACACATTTGAATCAAACTTGTAAAACAAACTGTGCATGCTAGTATTCTACTTTAAGCTTATTCTTTGATTCTAAGCTTATTTTTGAATTCGAATGACATGGAGACCTTATATGTGTTAGGGTTGTCATAAAAGTAAACCAAATGTCATTTTTAACCACACTCATTCCACAACATTCACACATTTGAATCAAACTTGTAAAACGAATAGTGCAGGCTTGTATTCTACTTTTAAGCTTATTCTTTGATTCTAAGCTTATTTTTTAATTATAATGACATGGAGACGATTATATGCGTTAAGGTTGTTGTAAAAGTGAACCAAATGTCATTTCTAACAACACTCATTCCACAACATTCACAAATTTGAATCAAAGTTGTAAAACGAACTGTGCATGCTTGTATTCTACTTTTAAGCTTATTCTTTGATTCTAAGCTTATTTTGGAGTTCTAATGACATGGAGACGATTATCTGTGTTAGGGTTGTCATAAAAGTAAACCAAATGTCATTTCTTACCACACTCATTCCACAACATTCACACATTTGAATCAAACTTGTAAAACGAACTGTGCAGGCTTGTATTCTACTTTTAAGCTTATTTTTTGTTTCTAAGCTTATTTTTGAATTCTAATGACATGGAGACGATTATATATGTTAGTGTTGTCATAAAAGTAAACCAAATGTGATTTCTTACCACACTCATTCCACAACATTCACACATTTGAATCAAACTTGTAAAACAAACTGTGCATGCTTGTATTCTACTTTTAAGCTTATTCTTTAATTCTAACTTTATTTTTTCATTCTAATGACATGGAGACGATTATATGCGTTAAGGTTGTTGTAAAAGTGAACCAAATGTCATTTCTAACCACATTCATTCCACAACATTCACTCATTTGAATCAAACTCGTAAAACGAACTGTGCATGCTTGTATTCTACTTTTAAGCTTATTTTTTGTTTCTAAGCTTATTTTTGAATTCTAATGACATGGAGACGATTATATGTGTTAGGGTTGTCATAAAAGTAAACCAAATGTCATTTCTTACCACACTCATTCCACAACATTCACAAATTTGAATCAAACTTGTAAAACGAACTGTGCATGCTTGTATTCTACTTTTAAACTTATTTTTTGTTTTTAAGCTTATTTTTGAATTCTAATGACATGGAGACGATTATATGTGTTAGTGTTGTCATAAATGTAAACCAAATGTCATTTCTAACCACACTCATTCCACAACATTCACACATTTGAATCAAACTCGTAAAACGAGCTGTGCATGCTTGTATTCTACTTTTAAGCTTATTCTTTGATTCTAAGCTTATTTTTGAATTCTAATGACATGGAGACGATTATATGTGTTAGGGTTGTCATAAAAGTAAACCAAATGTCATTTCTTACCACACTCATTCCACAACATTCACAAATTTGAATCAAACTTGTAAAACAAACTGTGCATGCTTGTATTCTACTTTTAAGCTTATTTTTTGTTTCTAAGCTTATTTTTGAATTCTAATGACATGGAGACGATTATATGTGTTAGGGTTGTCATAAAAGTAAACCAAATGTGATTTCTTACCACACTCATTCCACAACATTCACACATTTGAATCAAACTTGTAAAACAAACTGTGCATGCTTGTATTCTACTTTTAAGCTTATTCTTTAATTCTAACTTTATTTTTTCATTCTAATGACATGGAGACGATTATATGCGTTAAGGTTGTTGTAAAAGTGAACCAAATGTCATTTCTAACCACATTCATTCCACAACATTCACTCATTTGAATCAAACTCGTAAAACGAACTGTGCATGCTTGTATTCTACTTTTAAGCTTATTTTTTGTTTCTAAGCTTATTTTTGAATTCTAATGACATGGAGACGATTATATGTGTTAGGGTTGTCATAAAAGTAAACCAAATGTCATTTCTTACCACACTCATTCCACAACATTCACAAATTTGAATCAAACTTGTAAAACGAACTGTGCATGCTTGTATTCTACTTTTAAACTTATTTTTTGTTTTTAAGCTTATTTTTGAATTCTAATGACATGGAGACGATTATATGTGTTAGGGTTGTCATAAATGTAAACCAAATGTCATTTCTAACCACACTCATTCCACAACATTCACACATTTGAATCAAACTCGTAAAACGAGCTGTGCATGCTTGTATTCTACTTTTAAGCTTATTCTTTGATTCTAAGCTTATTTTTGAATTCTAATGACATGGAGACGATTATATGTGTTAGGGTTGTCATAAAAGTAAACCAAATGTCATTTCTTACCACACTCATTCCACAACATTCACAAATTTGAATCAAACTTGTAAAACAAACTGTGCATGCTTGTATTCTACTTTTAAGCTTATTTTTTGTTTCTAAGCTTATTTTTGAATTCTAATGACATGGAGACGATTATATGTGTTAGGGTTGTCATAAAAGTAAACCAAATGTGATTTCTTACCACACTTATTCCACAACATTCACACATTTGAATCAAACTTGTAAAACAAACTGTGCATGCTTGTATTCTACTTTTAAGCTTATTCTTTAATTCTAAGCTTATTTTTGAATTCGAATGACATGGAGACCTTATATGTGTTAGGGTTGTCATAAAAGTAAACCAAATGTCATTTTTAACCACACTCATTCCACAACATTCACACATTTGAATCAAACTTGTAAAACGAATAGTGCAGGCTTGTATTCTACTTTTAAGCTTATTCTTTGATTCTAAGCTTATTTTTTAATTCTAATGACATGGAGACGATTATATGCGTTAAGGTTGTTGTAAAAGTGAACCAAATGTCATTTCTAACAACACTCATTCCACAACATTCACAAATTTGAATCAAACTTGTAAAACGAACTGTGCATGCTTGTATTCTACTTTTAAGCTTATTCTTTGATTCTAAGCTTATTTTGGAGTTCTAATGACATGGAGACGATTATCTGTGTTAGGGTTGTCATAAAAGTAAACCAAATGTCATTTCTTACCACACTCATTCCACAACATTCACACATTTGAATCAAACTTGTAAAACGAACTGTGCAGGCTTGTATTCTACTTTTAAGCTTATTCTTTGATTCTAAGCTTATTTTTTAATTCTAATGACATGGAGACGATTATATGCGTTAAGGTTGTTGTAAAAGTGAACCAAATGTCATTTCTAACAACACTCATTCCACAACATTCACAAATTTGAATCAAACTTGTAAAACGAACTCTGCATGCTAGTATTCTACTTTAAGCTTATTCTTTGATTCTAAGCTTATTTTTGAATTCTAATGACATGGAGACGATTATATGTGTTAGGGTTGTCATAAATGTAAACCAAATGTCATTTCTAACCACACTCATTCCACAACATTCACACATTTGAATCAAACTCGTAAAACGAGCTGTGCATGCTTGTATTCTACTTTTAAGCTTATTCTTTGATTCTAAGGTTATTTTTGAATTCTAATGACATGGAGACGATTATATGTGTTAGGGTTGTCATAAAAGTAAACCAAATGTCATTTCTTACCACACTCATTCCACAACATTCACAAATTTGAATCAAACTTGTAAAACAAACTGTGCATGCTTGTATTCTACTTTTAAGCTTATTTTTTGTTTCTAAGCTTATTTTTGAATTCTAATGACATGGAGACGATTATATGTGTTAGGGTTGTCATAAAAGTAAACCAAATGTGATTTCTTACCACACTCATTCCACAACATTCACACATTTGAATCAAACTTGTAAAACAAACTGTGCATGCTTGTATTCTACTTTTAAGCTTATTCTTTAATTCTAACTTTATTTTTTCATTCTAATGACATGGAGACGATTATATGCGTTAAGGTTGTTGTAAAAGTGAACCAAATGTCATTTCTAACCACATTCATTCCACAACATTCACTCATTTGAATCAAACTCGTAAAACGAACTGTGCATGCTTGTATTCTACTTTTAAGCTTATTTTTTGTTTCTAAGCTTATTTTTGAATTCTAATGACATGGAGACGATTATATGTGTTAGGGTTGTCATAAAAGTAAACCAAATGTCATTTCTTACCACACTCATTCCACAACATTCACAAATTTGAATCAAACTTGTAAAACGAACTGTGCATGCTTGTAGTCTACTTTTAAACTTATTTTTTGTTTTTAAGCTTATTTTTGAATTCTAATGACATGGAGACGATTATATGTGTTAGGGTTGTCATAAAAGTAAACCAAATGTCAATTCTTACCACACTCATTCCACAACATTCACACATTTGAATCAAACTTGTAAAACGAACTCTGCATGCTAGTATTCTACTTTAAGCTTATTCTTTGATTCTAAGCTTATTTTTGAATTCTAATGACATGGAGACGATTATATGTGTTAGGGTTGTCATAAAAGTAAACCAAATGTCATTTCTTACCACACTCATTCCACAACATTCACACATTTGAATCAAACTTGTAAAACGAATAGTGCAGGCTTGTATTCTACTTTTAAGCTTATTCTTTGATTCTAAGCTTATTTTTTAATTCTAATGACATGGAGACGATTATATGCGTTAAGGTTGTTGTAAAAGTGAACCAAATGTCATTTCTAACAACACTCATTCCACAACATTCACAAATTTGAATCAAACTTGTAAAACGAACTGTGCATGCTTGTATTCTACTTTTAAGCTTATTCTTTGATTCTAAGCTTATTTTGGAGTTCTAATGACATGGAGACGATTATCTGTGTTAGGGTTGTCATAAAAGTAAACCAAATGTCATTTCTTACCACACTCATTCCACAACATTCACACATTTGAATCAAACTTGTAAAACGAACTGTGCAGGCTTGTATTCTACTTTTAAGCTTATTCTTTGATTCTAAGCTTATTTTTTAATTCTAATGACATGGAGACGATTATATGCGTTAAGGTTGTTGTAAAAGTGAACCAAATGTCATTTCTAACAACACTCATTCCACAACATTCACAAATTTGAATCAAACTTGTAAAACGAACTCTGCATGCTAGTATTCTACTTTAAGCTTATTCTTTGATTCTAAGCTTATTTTTGAATTCTAATGACATGGAGACGATTATATGTGTTAGGGTTGTCATAAATGTAAACCAAATGTCATTTCTAACCACACTCATTCCACAACATTCACACATTTGAATCAAACTCGTAAAACGAGCTGTGCATGCTTGTATTCTACTTTTAAGCTTATTCTTTGATTCTAAGGTTATTTTTGAATTCTAATGACATGGAGACGATTATATGTGTTAGGGTTGTCATAAAAGTAAACCAAATGTCATTTCTTACCACACTCATTCCACAACATTCACAAATTTGAATCAAACTTGTAAAACAAACTGTGCATGCTTGTATTCTACTTTTAAGCTTATTTTTTGTTTCTAAGCTTATTTTTGAATTCTAATGACATGGAGACGATTATATGTGTTAGGGTTGTCATAAAAGTAAACCAAATGTGATTTCTTACCACACTCATTCCACAACATTCACACATTTGAATCAAACTTGTAAAACAAACTGTGCATGCTTGTATTCTACTTTTAAGCTTATTCTTTAATTCTAACTTTATTTTTTCATTCTAATGACATGGAGACGATTATATGCGTTAAGGTTGTTGTAAAAGTGAACCAAATGTCATTTCTAACCACATTCATTCCACAACATTCACTCATTTGAATCAAACTCGTAAAACGAACTGTGCATGCTTGTATTCTACTTTTAAGCTTATTTTTTGTTTCTAAGCTTATTTTTGAATTCTAATGACATGGAGACGATTATATGTGTTAGGGTTGTCATAAAAGTAAACCAAATGTCATTTCTTACCACACTCATTCCACAACATTCACAAATTTGAATCAAACTTGTAAAACGAACTGTGCATGCTTGTAGTCTACTTTTAAACTTATTTTTTGTTTTTAAGCTTATTTTTGAATTCTAATGACATGGAGACGATTATATGTGTTAGGGTTGTCATAAAAGTAAACCAAATGTCAATTCTTACCACACTCATTCCACAACATTCACACATTTGAATCAAACTTGTAAAACGAACTCTGCATGCTAGTATTCTACTTTAAGCTTATTCTTTGATTCTAAGCTTATTTTTGAATTCTAATGACATGGAGACGATTATATGTGTTAGGGTTGTCATAAAAGTAAACCAAATGTCATTTCTTACCACACTCATTCCACAACATTCACACATTTGAATCAAACTTGTAAAACGAACTCTGCATGCTAGTATTCTACTTTAAGCTTATTCTTTGATTCTAAGCTTATTTTTGAATTCAAATGACATGGAGACGATTATATGTGTTAGGGTTGTCATAAAAGTAAACCAAATGTCATTTCTTACCACACTCATTCCACAACATTCACACATTTGAAACAAACTTGTAAAACAAACTCTGCATGCTAGTATTCTACTTTAAGCTTATTCTTTGATTCTAAGCTTATTTTTGAATTCTAATGACATGGAGACGATTATATGTGTTAGGGTTGTCATAAAAGTAAACCAAATGTGATTTCTTACCACACTCATTCCACAACATTCACACATTTGAATCAAACTTGTAAAACAAACTGTGCATGCTAGTATTCTACTTTTAAGCTTATTCTTTGCTTCTAAGCTTATTTTTGAATTCGAATGACATGGAGACCTTATATGTGTTAGGGTTGTCATAAAAGTAAACCAAATGTCATTTTTAACCACACTCATTCCACAACATTAACACATTTGAATCAAACTTGTAAAACGAATAGTGCAGGCTTGTATTCTACTTTTAAGCTTATTCTTTGATTCTAAGCTTATTTTTTAATTCTAATGACATGGAGACGATTATATGCGTTAAGGTTGTTGTAAAAGTGAACCAAATGTCATTTCTAACAACACTCATTCCACAACATTCACAAATTTGAATCAAACTTGTAAAACGAACTGTGCATGCTTGTATTCTACTTTTAAGCTTATTCTTTGATTCTAAGCTTATTTTGGAGTTCTAATGACATGGAGACGATTATCTGTGTTTGGGTTGTCATAAAAGTAAACCAAATGTCATTTCTTACCACACTCATTCCACAACATTCACACATTTGAATCAAACTTGTAAAACGAACTGTGCAGGCTTGTATTCTACTTTTAAGCTTATTTTTTGTTTCTAAGCTTATTTTTGAATTCTAATGACATGGAGACGATTATATATGTTAGGGTTGTCATAAAAGTAAACCAAATGTGATTTCTTACCACACTCATTCCACAACATTCACACATTTGAATCAAACTTGTAAAACAAACTGTGCATGCTTGTATTCTACTTTTAAGCTTATTTTTTGTTTCTAAGCTTATTTTTGAATTCTAATGACATGGAGACGATTATATGTGTTAGGGTTGTCATAAAAGTAAACCAAATGTCATTTCTTACCACACGCATTCCACAACATTCACACATTTGAATCAAACTTGTAAAACGAACTCTGCATGCTAGTATTCTACTTTTAAGCTTATTTTTTGTTTCTAAGCTTATTTTTGAATTCTAATGACATGGAGACGATTATATATGTTAGGGTTGTCATAAAAGTAAACCAAATGTGATTTCTTACCACACTCATTCCACAACATTCACACATTTGAATCAAACTTGTAAAACAAACTGTGCATGCTTGTATTCTACTTTTAAGCTTATTCTTTAATTCTAACTTTATTTTTTCATTCTAATGACATGGAGACGATTATATGCGTTAAGGTTGTTGTAAAAGTGAACCAAATGTCATTTCTAACCACATTCATTCCACAACATTCACTCATTTGAATCAAACTCGTAAAACGAACTGTGCATGCTTGTATTCTACTTTTAAGCTTATTTTTTGTTTCTAAGCTTATTTTTGAATTCTAATGACATGGAGACGATTATATGTGTTAGGGTTGTCATAAAAGTAAACCAAATGTCATTTCTTACCACACGCATTCCACAACATTCACACATTTGAATCAAACTTGTAAAACGAACTCTGCATGCTAGTATTCTACTTTTAAGCTTATTTTTTGTTTTTAAGCTTATTTTTGAATTCTAATGACATGGAGACGATTATATGTGTTAGGGTTGTCATAAAAGTAAACCAAATGTCATTTCTTACCACACTCATTCCACAACATTCACACATTTGAATCAAACTTGTAAAACGAACTCTGCATGCTAGTATTCTACTTTAAGCTTATTCTTTGATTCTAAGCTTATTTTTGAATTCTAATGACATGGAGACGATTATATGTGTTAGGGTTGTCATAAAAGTAAACCAAATGTCATTTCTTACCACACTCATTCCACAACATTCACACATTTGAATCAAACTTGTAAAACAAACTGTGCATGCTAGTATTCTACTTTTAAGCTTATTCTTTGATTCTAAGCTTATTTTTGAATTCGAATGACATGGAGACCTTATATGTGTTAGGGTTGTCATAAAAGTAAACCAAATGTCATTTTTAACCACACTCATTCCACAACATTCACACATTTGAATCAAACTTGTAAAACGAATAGTGCAGGCTTGTATTCTACTTTTAAGCTTATTCTTTGATTCTAAGCTTATTTTTTAATTATAATGACATGGAGACGATTATATGCGTTAAGGTTGTTGTAAAAGTGAACCAAATGTCATTTCTAACAACACTCATTCCACAACATTCACAAATTTGAATCAAAGTTGTAAAACGAACTGTGCATGCTTGTATTCTACTTTTAAGCTTATTCTTTGATTCTAAGCTTATTTTGGAGTTCTAATGACATGGAGACGATTATCTGTGTTAGGGTTGTCATAAAAGTAAACCAAATGTCATTTCTTACCACACTCATTCCACAACATTCACACATTTGAATCAAACTTGTAAAACGAACTGTGCAGGCTTGTATTCTACTTTTAAGCTTATTTTTTGTTTCTAAGCTTATTTTTGAATTCTAATGACATGGAGACGATTATATATGTTAGTGTTGTCATAAAAGTAAACCAAATGTGATTTCTTACCACACTCATTCCACAACATTCACACATTTGCATCAAACTTGTAAAACGAACTGTGCATGCTTGTATTCTACTTTTAAACTTATTTTTTGTTTTTAAGCTTATTTTTGAATTCTAATGACATGGAGACGATTATATGTGTTAGGGTTGTCATAAATGTAAACCAAATGTCATTTCTAACCACACTCATTCCACAACATTCACACATTTGAATCAAACTCGTAAAACGAGCTGTGCATGCTTGTATTCTACTTTTAAGCTTATTCTTTGATTCTAAGCTTATTTTTGAATTCTAATGACATGGAGACGACTATATGTGTTAGGGTTGTCATAAAAGTAAACCAAATGTCATTTCTTACCACACTCATTCCACAACATTCACAAATTTGAATCAAACTTGTAAAACAAACTGTGCATGCTTGTATTCTACTTTTAAGCTTATTTTTTGTTTCTAAGCTTATTTTTGAATTCTAATGACATGGAGACGATTATATGTGTTAGGGTTGTCATAAAAGTAAACCGAATGTGATTTCTTACCACACTCATTCCACAACATTCACACATTTGAATCAAACTTGTAAAACAAACTGTGCATGCTTGTATTCTACTTTTAAGCTTATTCTTTAATTCTAACTTTATTTTTTCATTCTAATGACATGGAGACGATTATATGCCTTAAGGTTGTTGTAAAAGTGAACCAAATGTCATTTCTAACCACATTCATTCCACAACATTCACTCATTTGAATCAAACTCGTAAAACGAACTGTGCATGCTTGTATTCTACTTTTAAGCTTATTTTTTGTTTCTAAGCTTATTTTTGAATTCTAATGACATGGAGACGATTATATGTGTTAGGGTTGTCATAAAAGTAAACCAAATGTCATTTCTTACCACACTCATTCCACAACATTCACAAATTTGAATCAAACTTGTAAAACGAACTGTGCATGCTTGTATTCTACTTTTAAACTTATTTTTTGTTTTTAAGCTTATTTTTGAATTCTAATGACATGGAGACGATTATATGTGTTAGGGTTGTCATAAATGTAAACCAAATGTCATTTCTAACCACACTCATTCCACAACATTCACACATTTGAATCAAACTCGTAAAACGAGCTGTGCATGCTTGTATTCTACTTTTAAGCTTATTCTTTGATTCTAAGCTTATTTTTGAATTCTAATGACATGGAGACGATTATATGTGTTAGGGTTGTCATAAAAGTAAACCAAATGTCATTTCTTACCACACTCATTCCACAACATTCACAAATTTGAATCAAACTTGTAAAACAAACTGTGCATGCTTGTATTCTACTTTTAAGCTTATTTTTTGTTTCTAAGCTTATTTTTGAATTCTAATGACATGGAGACGATTATATGTGTTAGGGTTGTCATAAAAGTAAACCAAATGTGATTTCTTACCACACTTATTCCACAACATTCACACATTTGAATCAAACTTGTAAAACAAACTGTGCATGCTTGTATTCTACTTTTAAGCTTATTCTTTAATTCTAAGCTTATTTTTGAATTCGAATGACATGGAGACCTTATATGTGTTAGGGTTGTCATAAAAGTAAACCAAATGTCATTTTTAACCACACTCATTCCACAACATTCACACATTTGAATCAAACTTGTAAAACGAATAGTGCAGGCTTGTATTCTACTTTTAAGCTTATTCTTTGATTCTAAGCTTATTTTTTAATTCTAATGACATGGAGACGATTATATGCGTTAAGGTTGTTGTAAAAGTGAACCAAATGTCATTTCTAACAACACTCATTCCACAACATTCACAAATTTGAATCAAACTTGTAAAACGAACTGTGCATGCTTGTATTCTACTTTTAAGCTTATTCTTTGATTCTAAGCTTATTTTGGAGTTCTAATGACATGGAGACGATTATCTGTGTTAGGGTTGTCATAAAAGTAAACCAAATGTCATTTCTTACCACACTCATTCCACAACATTCACACATTTGAATCAAACTTGTAAAACGAACTGTGCAGGCTTGTATTCTACTTTTAAGCTTATTCTTTGATTCTAAGCTTATTTTTTAATTCTAATGACATGGAGACGATTATATGCGTTAAGGTTGTTGTAAAAGTGAACCAAATGTCATTTCTAACAACACTCATTCCACAACATTCACAAATTTGAATCAAACTTGTAAAACGAACTCTGCATGCTAGTATTCTACTTTAAGCTTATTCTTTGATTCTAAGCTTATTTTTGAATTCTAATGACATGGAGACGATTATATGTGTTAGGGTTGTCATAAATGTAAACCAAATGTCATTTCTAACCACACTCATTCCACAACATTCACACATTTGAATCAAACTCGTAAAACGAGCTGTGCATGCTTGTATTCTACTTTTAAGCTTATTCTTTGATTCTAAGGTTATTTTTGAATTCTAATGACATGGAGACGATTATATGTGTTAGGGTTGTCATAAAAGTAAACCAAATGTCATTTCTTACCACACTCATTCCACAACATTCACAAATTTGAATCAAACTTGTAAAACAAACTGTGCATGCTTGTATTCTACTTTTAAGCTTATTTTTTGTTTCTAAGCTTATTTTTGAATTCTAATGACATGGAGACGATTATATGTGTTAGGGTTGTCATAAAAGTAAACCAAATGTGATTTCTTACCACACTCATTCCACAACATTCACACATTTGAATCAAACTTGTAAAACAAACTGTGCATGCTTGTATTCTACTTTTAAGCTTATTCTTTAATTCTAACTTTATTTTTTCATTCTAATGACATGGAGACGATTATATGCGTTAAGGTTGTTGTAAAAGTGAACCAAATGTCATTTCTAACCACATTCATTCCACAACATTCACTCATTTGAATCAAACTCGTAAAACGAACTGTGCATGCTTGTATTCTACTTTTAAGCTTATTTTTTGTTTCTAAGCTTATTTTTGAATTCTAATGACATGGAGACGATTATATGTGTTAGGGTTGTCATAAAAGTAAACCAAATGTCATTTCTTACCACACTCATTCCACAACATTCACAAATTTGAATCAAACTTGTAAAACGAACTGTGCATGCTTGTAGTCTACTTTTAAACTTATTTTTTGTTTTTAAGCTTATTTTTGAATTCTAATGACATGGAGACGATTATATGTGTTAGGGTTGTCATAAAAGTAAACCAAATGTCAATTCTTACCACACTCATTCCACAACATTCACACATTTGAATCAAACTTGTAAAACGAACTCTGCATGCTAGTATTCTACTTTAAGCTTATTCTTTGATTCTAAGCTTATTTTTGAATTCTAATGACATGGAGACGATTATATGTGTTAGGGTTGTCATAAAAGTAAACCAAATGTCATTTCTTACCACACTCATTCCACAACATTCACACATTTGAATCAAACTTGTAAAACGAACTCTGCATGCTAGTATTCTACTTTAAGCTTATTCTTTGATTCTAAGCTTATTTTTGAATTCTAATGACATGGAGACGATTATATGTGTTAGGGTTGTCATAAAAGTAAACCAAATGTCATTTCTTACCACACTCATTCCACAACATTCACACATTTGAAACAAACTTGTAAAACGAACTCTGCATGCTAGTATTCTACTTTAAGCTTATTCTTTGATTCTAAGCTTATTTTTGAATTCTAATGACATGGAGACGATTATATGTGTTAGGGTTGTCATAAAAGTAAACCAAATGTGATTTCTTACCACACTCATTCCACAACATTCACACATTTGAATCAAACTTGTAAAACAAACTGTGCATGCTAGTATTCTACTTTTAAGCTTATTCTTTGCTTCTAAGCTTATTTTTGAATTCGAATGACATGGAGACCTTATATGTGTTAGGGTTGTCATAAAAGTAAACCAAATGTCATTTTTAACCACACTCATTCCACAACATTAACACATTTGAATCAAACTTGTAAAACGAATAGTGCAGGCTTGTATTCTACTTTTAAGCTTATTCTTTGATTCTAAGCTTATTTTTTAATTCTAATGACATGGAGACGATTATATGCGTTAAGGTTGTTGTAAAAGTGAACCAAATGTCATTTCTAACAACACTCATTCCACAACATTCACAAATTTGAATCAAACTTGTAAAACGAACTGTGCATGCTTGTATTCTACTTTTAAGCTTATTCTTTGATTCTAAGCTTATTTTGGAGTTCTAATGACATGGAGACGATTATCTGTGTTTGGGTTGTCATAAAAGTAAACCAAATGTCATTTCTTACCACACTCATTCCACAACATTCACACATTTGAATCAAACTTGTAAAACGAACTGTGCAGGCTTGTATTCTACTTTTAAGCTTATTTTTTGTTTCTAAGCTTATTTTTGAATTCTAATGACATGGAGACGATTATATATGTTAGGGTTGTCATAAAAGTAAACCAAATGTGATTTCTTACCACACTCATTCCACAACATTCACACATTTGAATCAAACTTGTAAAACAAACTGTGCATGCTTGTATTCTACTTTTAAGCTTATTTTTTGTTTCTAAGCTTATTTTTGAATTCTAATGACATGGAGACGATTATATGTGTTAGGGTTGTCATAAAAGTAAACCAAATGTCATTTCTTACCACACGCATTCCACAACATTCACACATTTGAATCAAACTTGTAAAACGAACTCTGCATGCTAGTATTCTACTTTTAAGCTTATTTTTTGTTTCTAAGCTTATTTTTGAATTCTAATGACATGGAGACGATTATATATGTTAGGGTTGTCATAAAAGTAAACCAAATGTGATTTCTTACCACACTCATTCCACAACATTCACACATTTGAATCAAACTTGTAAAACAAACTGTGCATGCTTGTATTCTACTTTTAAGCTTATTCTTTAATTCTAACTTTATTTTTTCATTCTAATGACATGGAGACGATTATATGCGTTAAGGTTGTTGTAAAAGTGAACCAAATGTCATTTCTAACCACATTCATTCCACAACATTCACTCATTTGAATCAAACTCGTAAAACGAACTGTGCATGCTTGTATTCTACTTTTAAGCTTATTTTTTGTTTCTAAGCTTATTTTTGAATTCTAATGGCATGGAGACGATTATATGTGTTAGGGTTGTCATAAAAGTAAACCAAATGTCATTTCTTACCACACGCATTCCACAACATTCACACATTTGAATCAAACTTGTAAAACGAACTCTGCATGCTAGTATTCTACTTTTAAGCTTATTTTTTGTTTTTAAGCTTATTTTTGAATTCTAATGACATGGAGACGATTATATGTGTTAGGGTTGTCATAAAAGTAAACCAAATGTCATTTCTTACCACACTCATTCCACAACATTCACACATTTGAATCAAACTTGTAAAACGAACTCTGCATGCTAGTATTCTACTTTAAGCTTATTCTTTGATTCTAAGCTTATTTTTGAATTCTAATGACATGGAGACGATTATATGTGTTAGCGTTGTCATAAAAGTAAACCAAATGTCATTTCTTACCACACTCATTCCACAACATTCACACATTTGAATCAAACTTGTAAAACGAACTCTGCATGCTAGTATTCTACTTTAAGCTTATTCTTTGATTCTAAGCTTATTTTTGAATTCTAATGACATGGAGACGATTATATGTGTTAGGGTTGTCATAAAAGTAAACCAAATGTGATTTCTTACCACACTCATTCCACAACATTCACACATTTGAATCAAACTTGTAAAACAAACTGTGCATGCTAGTATTCTACTTTTAAGCTTATTCTTTGCTTCTAAGCTTATTTTTGAATTCGAATGACATGGAGACCTTATATGTGTTAGGGTTGTCATAAAAGTAAACCAAATGTCATTTTTAACCACACTCATTCCACAACATTAACACATTTGAATCAAACTTGTAAAACGAATAGTGCAGGCTTGTATTCTACTTTTAAGCTTATTCTTTGATTCTAAGCTTATTTTTTAATTCTAATGACATGGAGACGATTATATGCGTTAAGGTTGTTGTAAAAGTGAACCAAATGTCATTTCTAACAACACTCATTCCACAACATTCACAAATTTGAATCAAACTTGTAAAACGAACTGTGCATGCTTGTATTCTACTTTTAAGCTTATTTTTTGATTCTAAGCTTATTTTGGAGTTCTAATGACATGGAGACGATTATCTGTGTTTGGGTTGTCATAAAAGTAAACCAAATGTCATTTCTTACCACACTCATTCCACAACATTCACACATTTGAATCAAACTTGTAAAACGAACTGTGCAGGCTTGTATTCTACTTTTAAGCTTATTTTTTGTTTCTAAGCTTATTTTTGAATTCTAATGACATGGAAACGATTATATATGTTAGGGTTGTCATAAAAGTAAACCAAATGTGATTTCTTACCACACTCATTCCACAACATTCACACATTTGAATCAAACTTGTAAAACAAACTGTGCATGCTTGTATTCTACTTTTAAGCTTATTTTTTGTTTCTAAGCTTATTTTTGAATTCTAATGACATGGAGACGATTATATGTGTTAGGGTTGTCATAAAAGTAAACCAAATGTCATTTCTTACCACACGCATTCCACAACATTCACACATTTGAATCAAACTTGTAAAACGAACTCTGCATGCTAGTATTCTACTTTTAAGCTTATTTTTTGTTTCTAAGCTTATTTTTGAATTCTAATGACATGGAGACGATTATATATGTTAGGGTTGTCATAAAAGTAAACCAAATGTGATTTCTTACCACACTCATTCCACAACATTCACACATTTGAATCAAACTTGTAAAACAAACTGTGCATGCTTATATTCTAGTTTAAGCTTATTCTTTAATTCTAACTTTATTTTTTCATTCTAATGACATGGAGACGATTATATGCGTTAAGGTTGTTGTAAAAGTGAACCAAATGTCATTTCTAACCACATTCATTCCACAACATTCACTCATTTGAATCAAACTCGTAAAACGAACTGTGCATGCTTGTATTCTACTTTTAAGCTTATTTTTTGTTTCTAAGCTTATTTTTGAATTCTAATGACATGGAGACGATTATATGTGTTAGGGTTGTCATAAAAGTAAACCAAATGTCATTTCTTACCACACTCATTCCACAACATTCACAAATTTGAATCAAACTTGTAAAACGAACTGTGCATGCTTGTATTCTACTTTTAAACTTATTTTTTGTTTTTAAGCTTATTTTTGAATTCTAATGACATGGAGACGATTATATGTGTTAGGGTTGTCATAAATGTAAACCAAATGTCATTTCTAACCACACTCATTCCACAACATTCACACATTTGAATCAAACTCGTAAAACGAGCTGTGCATGCTTGTATTCTACTTTTAAGCTTATTCTTTGATTCTAAGCTTATTTTTGAATTCTAATGACATGGAGACGATTATATGTGTTAGGGTTGTCATAAAAGTAAACCAAATGTGATTTCTTACCACACTCATTCCACAACATTCACACATTTGAATCAAACTTGTAAAACAAACTGTGCATGCTTGTATTCTACTTTTAAGCTTATTCTTTGATTCTAAGCTTATTTTTTAATTCTAATGACATGGAGACGATTATATGCGTTAAGGTTGTTGTAAAAGTGAACCAAATGTCATTTCTAACAACACTCATTCCACAACATTCACAAATTTGAATCAAACTTGTAAAACGAACTGTGCATGCTTGTATTCTACTTTTAAGCTTATTCTTTGATTCTAAGCTTATTTTGGAGTTCTAATGACATGGAGACGATTATCTGTGTTTGGGTTGTCATAAAAGTAAACCAAATGTCATTTCTTACCACACTCATTCCACAACATTCACACATTTGAATCAAACTTGTAAAACGAATAGTGCAGGCTTGTATTCTACTTTTAAGCTTATTCTTTGATTCTAAGCTTATTTTTTAATTCTAATGACATGGAGACGATTATATGCGTTAAGGTTGTTGTAAAAGTGAACCAAATGTCATTTCTAACAACACTCATTCCACAACATTCACAAATTTGAATCAAACTTGTAAAACGAACTGTGCATGCTTGTATTCTACTTTTAAGCTTATTCTTTGATTCTAAGCTTATTTTGGAGTTCTAATGACATGGAGACGATTATCTGTGTTTGGGTTGTCATAAAAGTAAACCAAATGTCATTTCTTACCACACTCATTCCACAACATTCACACATTTGAATCAAACTTGTAAAACGAACTGTGCAGGCTTGTATTCTACTTTTAAGCTTATTTTTTGTTTCTAAGCTTATTTTTGAATTCTAATGACATGGAGACGATTATATATGTTAGGGTTGTCATAAAAGTAAACCAAATGTCATTTCTTACCACACTCATTCCACAACATTCACACATTTGAATCAAACTTGTAAAACGAACTCTGCATGCTTGTATTCTACTTTAAGCTTATTCTTTGATTCTAAGCTTATTTTTGAATTCTAATGACATGGAGACGATTATATGTGTTAGGGTTGTCATAAAAGTAAACCAAATGTGATTTCTTACCACACTCATTCCACAACATTCACACATTTGAATCAAACTTGTAAAACAAACTGTGCATGCTTGTATTCTACTTTTAAGCTTATTCTTTGATTCTAAGCTTATTTTTTAATTCTAATGACATGGAGACGATTATATGCGTTAAGGTTGTTGTAAAAGTGAACCAAATGTCATTTCTAACAACACTCATTCCACAACATTCACAAATTTGAATCAAACTTGTAAAACGAACTGTGCATGCTTGTATTCTACTTTTAAGCTTATTCTTTGATTCTAAGCTTATTTTGGAGTTCTAATGACATGGAGACGATTATCTGTGTTTGGGTTGTCATAAAAGTAAACCAAATGTCATTTCTTACCACACTCATTCCACAACATTCACACATTTGAATCAAACTTGTAAAACGAACTGTGCAGGCTTGTATTCTACTTTTAAGCTTATTTTTTGTTTCTAAGCTTATTTTTGAATTCTAATGACATGGAGACGATTATATATGTTAGGGTTGTCATAAAAGTAAACCAAATGTGATTTCTTACCACACTCATTCCACAACATTCACACATTTGAATCAAACTTGTAAAACAAACTGTGCATGCTTGTATTCTACTTTTAAGCTTATTTTTTGTTTCTAAGCTTATTTTTGAATTCTAATGACATGGAGACGATTATATGTGTTAGGGTTGTCATAAAAGTAAACCAAATGTCATTTCTTACCACACGCATTCCACAACATTCACACATTTGAATCAAACTTGTAAAACGAACTCTGCATGCTAGTATTCTACTTTTAAGCTTATTTTTTGTTTCTAAGCTTATTTTTGAATTCTAATGACATGGAGACGATTATATATGTTAGGGTTGTCATAAAAGTAAACCAAATGTGATTTCTTACCACACTCATTCCACAACATTCACACATTTGAATCAAACTTGTAAAACAAACTGTGCATGCTTGTATTCTACTTTTAAGCTTATTCTTTAATTCTAACTTTATTTTTTCATTCTAATGACATGGAGACGATTATATGCGTTAAGGTTGTTGTAAAAGTGAACCAAATGTCATTTCTAACCACATTCATTCCACAACATTCACTCATTTGAATCAAACTCGTAAAACGAACTGTGCATGCTTGTATTCTACTTTTAAGCTTATTTTTTGTTTCTAAGCTTATTTTTGAATTCTAATGACATGGAGACGATTATATGTGTTAGGGTTGTCATAAAAGTAAACCAAATGTCATTTCTTACCACACGCATTCCACAACATTCACACATTTGAATCAAACTTGTAAAACGAACTCTGCATGCTAGTATTCTACTTTTAAGCTTATTTTTTGTTTTTAAGCTTATTTTTGAATTCTAATGACATGGAGACGATTATATGTGTTAGGGTTGTCATAAAAGTAAACCAAATGTCATTTCTTACCACACTCATTCCACAACATTCACACATTTGAATCAAACTTGTAAAACGAACTCTGCATGCTAGTATTCTACTTTAAGCTTATTCTTTGATTCTAAGCTTATTTTTGAATTCTAATGACATGGAGACGATTATATGTGTTAGGGTTGTCATAAAAGTAAACCAAATGTCATTTCTTACCACACTCATTCCACAACATTCACACATTTGAATCAAACTTGTAAAACGAACTCTGCATGCTAGTATTCTACTTTAAGCTTATTCTTTGATTCTAAGCTTATTTTTGAATTCTAATGACATGGAGACGATTATATGTGTTAGGGTTGTCATAAAAGTAAACCAAATGTGATTTCTTACCACACTCATTCCACAACATTCACACATTTGAATCAAACTTGTAAAACAAACTGTGCATGCTAGTATTCTACTTTTAAGCTTATTCTTTGCTTCTAAGCTTATTTTTGAATTCGAATGACATGGAGACCTTATATGTGTTAGGGTTGTCATAAAAGTAAACCAAATGTCATTTTTAACCACACTCATTCCACAACATTAACACATTTGAATCAAACTTGTAAAACGAATAGTGCAGGCTTGTATTCTACTTTTAAGCTTATTCTTTGATTCTAAGCTTATTTTTTAATTCTAATGACATGGAGACGATTATATGCGTTAAGGTTGTTGTAAAAGTGAACCAAATGTCATTTCTAACAACACTCATTCCACAACATTCACAAATTTGAATCAAACTTGTAAAACGAACTGTGCATGCTTGTATTCTACTTTTAAGCTTATTCTTTGATTCTAAGCTTATTTTGGAGTTCTAATGACATGGAGACGATTATCTGTGTTTGGGTTGTCATAAAAGTAAACCAAATGTCATTTCTTACCACACTCATTCCACAACATTCACACATTTGAATCAAACTTGTAAAACGAACTGTGCAGGCTTGTATTCTACTTTTAAGCTTATTTTTTGTTTCTAAGCTTATTTTTGAATTCTAATGACATGGAGACGATTATATATGTTAGGGTTGTCATAAAAGTAAACCAAATGTGATTTCTTACCACACTCATTCCACAACATTCACACATTTGAATCAAACTTGTAAAACAAACTGTGCATGCTTGTATTCTACTTTTAAGCTTATTTTTTGTTTCTAAGCTTATTTTTGAATTCTAATGACATGGAGACGATTATATGTGTTAGGGTTGTCATAAAAGTAAACCAAATGTCATTTCTTACCACACGCATTCCACAACATTCACACATTTGAATCAAACTTGTAAAACGAACTCTGCATGCTAGTATTCTACTTTTAAGCTTATTTTTTGTTTCTAAGCTTATTTTTGAATTCTAATGACATGGAGACGATTATATATGTTAGGGTTGTCATAAAAGTAAACCAAATGTGATTTCTTACCACACTCATTCCACAACATTCACACATTTGAATCAAACTTGTAAAACAAACTGTGCATGCTTATATTCTAGTTTAAGCTTATTCTTTAATTCTAACTTTATTTTTTCATTCTAATGACATGGAGACGATTATATGCGTTAAGGTTGTTGTAAAAGTGAACCAAATGTCATTTCTAACCACATTCATTCCACAACATTCACTCATTTGAATCAAACTCGTAAAACGAACTGTGCATGCTTGTATTCTACTTTTAAGCTTATTTTTTGTTTCTAAGCTTATTTTTGAATTCTAATGACATGGAGACGATTATATGTGTTAGGGTTGTCATAAAAGTAAACCAAATGTCATTTCTTACCACACTCATTCCACAACATTCACAAATTTGAATCAAACTTGTAAAACGAACTGTGCATGCTTGTATTCTACTTTTAAACTTATTTTTTGTTTTTAAGCTTATTTTTGAATTCTAATGACATGGAGACGATTATATGTGTTAGGGTTGTCATAAATGTAAACCAAATGTCATTTCTAACCACACTCATTCCACAACATTCACACATTTGAATCAAACTCGTAAAACGAGCTGTGCATGCTTGTATTCTACTTTTAAGCTTATTCTTTGATTCTAAGCTTATTTTTGAATTCTAATGACATGGAGACGATTATATGTGTTAGGGTTGTCATAAAAGTAAACCAAATGTGATTTCTTACCACACTCATTCCACAATATTCACACATTTGAATCAAACTTGTAAAACAAACTGTGCATGCTTGTATTCTACTTTTAAGCTTATTCTTTGATTCTAAGCTTATTTTTTAATTCTAATGACATGGAGACAATTATATGCGTTAAGGTTGTTGTAAAAGTGAACCAAATGTCATTTCTAACAACACTCATTCCACAACATTCACAAATTTGAATCAAACTTGTAAAACGAACTGTGCATGCTTGTATTCTACTTTTAAGCTTATTCTTTGATTCTAAGCTTATTTTGGAGTTCTAATGACATGGAGACGATTATCTGTGTTTGGGTTGTCATAAAAGTAAACCAAATGTCATTTCTTACCACACTCATTCCACAACATTCACACATTTGAATCAAACTTGTAAAACGAATAGTGCAGGCTTGTATTCTACTTTTAAGCTTATTCTTTGATTCTAAGCTTATTTTTTAATTCTAATGACATGGAGACGATTATATGCGTTAAGGTTGTTGTAAAAGTGAACCAAATGTCATTTCTAACAACACTCATTCCACAACATTCACAAATTTGAATCAAACTTGTAAAACGAACTGTGCATGCTTGTATTCTACTTTTAAGCTTATTCTTTGATTCTAAGCTTATTTTGGAGTTCTAATGACATGGAGACGATTATCTGTGTTTGGGTTGTCATAAAAGTAAACCAAATGTCATTTCTTACCACACTCATTCCACAACATTCACACATTTGAATCAAACTTGTAAAACGAACTGTGCAGGCTTGTATTCTACTTTTAAGCTTATTTTTTGTTTCTAAGCTTATTTTTGAATTCTAATGACATGGAGACGATTATATATGTTAGGGTTGTCATAAAAGTAAACCAAATGTCATTTCTTACCACACTCATTCCACAACATTCACACATTTGAATCAAACTTGTAAAACGAACTCTGCATGCTTGTATTCTACTTTAAGCTTATTCTTTGATTCTAAGCTTATTTTTGAATTCTAATGACATGGAGACGATTATATGTGTTAGGGTTGTCATAAAAGTAAACCAAATGTGATTTCTTACCACACTCATTCCACAACATTCACACATTTGAATCAAACTTGTAAAACAAACTGTGCATGCTTGTATTCTACTTTTAAGCTTATTCTTTGATTCTAAGCTTATTTTTTAATTCTAATGACATGGAGACGATTATATGCGTTAAGGTTGTTGTAAAAGTGAACCAAATGTCATTTCTAACAACACTCATTCCACAACATTCACAAATTTGAATCAAACTTGTAAAACGAACTGTGCATGCTTGTATTCTACTTTTAAGCTTATTCTTTGATTCTAAGCTTATTTTGGAGTTCTAATGACATGGAGACGATTATCTGTGTTTGGGTTGTCATAAAAGTAAACCAAATGTCATTTCTTACCACACTCATTCCACAACATTCACACATTTGAATCAAACTTGTAAAACGAATAGTGCAGGCTTGTATTCTACTTTTAAGCTTATTCTTTGATTCTAAGCTTATTTTTTAATTCTAATGACATGGAGACGATTATATGCGTTAAGGTTGTTGTAAAAGTGAACCAAATATCATTTCTAACAACACTCATTCCACAACATTCACACATTTGAATCAAACTTGTAAAACGAACTGTGCAGGCTTGTATTCTACTTTTAAGCTTATTTTTTGTTTCTAAGCTTATTTTTGAATTCTAATGACATGGAGACGATTATATATGTTAGGGTTGTCATAAAAGTAAACCAAATGTGATTTCTTACCACACTCATTCCACAACATTCACACATTTGAATCAAACTTGTAAAACAAACTGTGCATGCTTGTATTCTACTTTTAAGCTTATTTTTTGTTTCTAAGCTTATTTTTGAATTCTAATGACATGGAGACGATTATATGTGTTAGGGTTGTCATAAAAGTAAACCAAATGTCATTTCTTACCACACGCATTCCACAACATTCACACATTTGAATCAAACTTGTAAAACGAACTCTGCATGCTAGTATTCTACTTTTAAGCTTATTTTTTGTTTCTAAGCTTATTTTTGAATTCTAATGACATGGAGACGATTATATATGTTAGGGTTGTCATAAAAGTAAACCAAATGTGATTTCTTACCACACTCATTCCACAACATTCACACATTTGAATCAAACTTGTAAAACAAACTGTGCATGCTTGTATTCTACTTTTAAGCTTATTCTTTGATTCTAACTTTATTTTTTCATTCTAATGACATGGAGACGATTATATGCGTTAAGGTTGTTGTAAAAGTGAACCAAATGTCATTTCTAACCACATTCATTCCACAACATTCACTCATTTGAATCAAACTCGTAAAACGAACTGTGCATGCTTGTATTCTACTTTTAAGCTTATTTTTTGTTTCTAAGCTTATTTTTGAATTCTAATGACATGGAGACGATTATATATGTTAGGGTTGTCATAAAAGTAAACCAAATGTGATTTCTTACCACACTCATTCCACAACATTCACACATTTGAATCAAACTTGTAAAACAAACTGTGCATGCTTATATTCTAGTTTAAGCTTATTCTTTAATTCTAACTTTATTTTTTCATTCTAATGACATGGAGACGATTATATGCGTTAAGGTTGTTGTAAAAGTGAACCAAATGTCATTTCTAACCACATTCATTCCACAACATTCACTCATTTGAATCAAACTCGTAAAACGAACTGTGCATGCTTGTATTCTACTTCTAAGCTTATTTTTGAATTCTAATGACATGGAGACGATTATATGTGTTAGGGTTGTCATAAAAGTAAACCAAATGTCATTTCTTACCACACTCATTCCACAACATTCACACATTTGAATCAAACTTGTAAAACGAACTCTGCATGCTAGTATTCTACTTTAAGCTTATTCTTTGATTCTAAGCTTATTTTTGAATTCTAATGACATGGAGACGATTATATGTGTTAGGGTTGTCATAAAAGTAAACCAAATGTGATTTCTTACCACACTCATTCCACAACATTCACACATTTGAATCAAACTTGTAAAACAAACTGTGCATGCTTGTATTCTACTTTTAAGCTTATTCTTTAATTCTAACTTTATTTTTTCATTCTAATGACATGGAGACGATTATATGCGTTAAGGTTGTTGTAAAAGTGAACCAAATGTCATTTCTAACCACATTCATTCCACAACATTCACTCATTTGAATCAAACTCGTAAAACGAACTGTGCATGCTTGTATTCTACTTTTAAGCTTATTTTTTGTTTCTAAGCTTATTTTTGAATTCTAATGACATGGAGACGATTATATGTGTTAGGGTTGTCATAAAAGTAAACCAAATGTCATTTCTTACCACACTCATTCCACAACATTCACAAATTTGAATCAAACTTGTAAAACGAACTGTGCATGCTTGTATTCTACTTTTAAACTTATTTTTTGTTTTTAAGCTTATTTTTGAATTCTAATGACATGGAGACGATTATATGTGTTAGGGTTGTCATAAATGTAAACCAAATGTCATTTCTAACCACACTCATTCCACAACATTCACACATTTGAATCAAACTCGTAAAACGAGCTGTGCATGCTTGTATTCTACTTTTAAGCTTATTCTTTGATTCTAAGCTTATTTTTGAATTCGAATGACATGGAGACCTTATATGTGTTAGGGTTGTCATAAAAGTAAACCAAATGTCATTTTTAACCACACTCATTCCACAACATTCACACATTTGAATCAAACTTGTAAAACGAATAGTGCAGGCTTGTATTCTACTTTTAAGCTTATTCTTTGATTCTAAGCTTATTTTTTAATTCTAATGACATGGAGACGATTATATGCGTTAAGGTTGTTGTAAAAGTGAACCAAATGTCATTTCTAACCACACTCATTCCACAACATTCACACATTTGAATCAAAATTGTAAAACGAACAGTGCAGGCTTGTATTCTACTTTTAAGCTTATTCTTTGATTCTAAGCTTATTTTTGAATTCTAATGACATGGAGACGATTATATGCGTTAAGGTTGTTGTAAAAGTGAACCAAATGTCATTTCTAACAACACTCATTCCACAACATTCACAAATTTGAATCAAACTTGTAAAACGAACTGTGCATGCTTGTATTCTACTTTTAAGCTTATTCTTTGATTCTAAGCTTATTTTGGAGTTCTAATGACATGGAGACGATTATCTGTGTTAGGGTTGTCATAAAAGTAAACCAAATGTCATTTCTTACCACACTCATTCCACAACATTCACACATTTGAATCAAACTTGTAAAACGAACTGTGCAGGCTTGTATTCTACTTTTAAGCTTATTTTTTGTTTCTAAGCTTATTTTTGAATTCTAATGACATGGAGACGATTATATATGTTAGGGTTGTCATAAAAGTAAACGAAATGTGATTTCTTACCACACTCATTCCACAACATTCACACATTTGAATCAAACTTGTAAAACAAACTGTGCATGCTTGTATTCTACTTTTAAGCTTATTTTTTGTTTCTAAGCTTATTTTTGAATTCTAATGACATGGAGACGATTATATGTGTTAGGGTTGTCATAAAAGTAAACCAAATGTCATTTCTTACCACACGCATTCCACAACATTCACACATTTGAATCAAACTTGTAAAACGAACTCTGCATGCTAGTATTCTACTTTTAAGCTTATTTTTTGTTTCTAAGCTTGTTTTTGAATTCTAATGACATGGAGACGATTATATATGTTAGGGTTGTCATAAAAGTAAACCAAATGTGATTTCTTACCACACTCATTCCACAACATTCACACATTTGAATCAAACTTGTAAAACAAACTGTGCATGCTTGTATTCTACTTTTAAGCTTATTCTTTAATTCTAACTTTATTTTTTCATTCTAATGACATGGAGACGATTATATGCGTTAAGGTTGTTGTAAAAGTGAACCAAATGTCATTTCTAACCACATTCATTCCACAACATTCACTCATTTGAATCAAACTCGTAAAACGAACTGTGCATGCTTGTATTCTACTTTTAAGCTTATTTTTTGTTTCTAAGCTTATTTTTGAATTCTAATGACATGGAGACGATTATATGTGTTAGGGTTGTCATAAAAGTAAACCAAATGTCATTTCTTACCACACTCATTCCACAACATTCACAAATTTGAATCAAACTTGTAAAACGAACTCTGCATGCTAGTATTCTACTTTTAAGCTTATTTTTTGTTTTTAAGCTTATTTTTGAATTCTAATGACATGGAGACGATTATATGTGTTAGGGTTGTCATAAATGTAAACCAAATGTCATTTCTAACCACACTCATTCCACAACATTCACACATTTGAATCAAACTCGTAAAACGAGCTGTGCATGCTTGTATTCTACTTTTAAGCTTATTCTTTGATTCTAAGCTTATTTTTGAATTCTAATGACATGGAGACGATTATATGTGTTAGGGTTGTCATAAAAGTAAACCAAATGTCATTTCTTACCACACTCATTCCACAACATTCACACATTTGAATCAAACTTGTAAAACGAACTCTGCATGCTTGTATTCTACTTTAAGCTTATTCTTTGATTCTAAGCTTATTTTTGAATTCTAATGACATGGAGACGATTATATGTGTTAGGGTTGTCATAAAAGTAAACCAAATGTGATTTCTTACCACACTCATTCCACAACATTCACACATTTGAATCAAACTTGTAAAACAAACTGTGCATGCTAGTATTCTACTTTTAAGCTTATTCTTTGATTCTAAGCTTATTTTTGAATTCGAATGACATGGAGACCTTATATGTGTTAGGGTTGTCATAAAAGTAAACCAAATGTCATTTTTAACCACACTCATTCCACAACATTCACACATTTGAATCAAACTTGTAAAACGAACTGTGCAGGCTTGTATTCTACTTTTAAGCTTATTTTTTGTTTCTAAGCTTATTTTTGAATTCTAATGACATGGAGACGATTATATATGTTAGGCTTGTCATAAAAGTAAACCAAATGTGATTTCTTACCACACTCATTCCACAACATTCACACATTTGAATCAAACTTGTAAAACAAACTGTGCATGCTTGTATTCTACTTTTAAGCTTATTTTTTGTTTCTAAGCTTATTTTTGAATTCTAATGACATGGAGACGATTATATGTGTTAGGGTTGTCATAAAAGTAAACCAAATGTCAATTCTTACCACACGCATTCCACAACATTCACACATTTGAATCAAACTTGTAAAACGAACTCTGCATGCTAGTATTCTACTTTTAAGCTTATTTTTTGTTTCTAAGCTTATTTTTGAATTCTAATGACATGGAGACGATTATATATGTTAGGGTTGTCATAAAAGTAAACCAAATGTGATTTCTTACCACACTCATTCCACAACATTCACACATTTGAATCAAACTTTTAAAACAAACTGTGCATGCTTGTATTCTACTTTTAAGCTTATTCTTTAATTCTAACTTTATTTTTTCATTCTAATGACATGGAGACGATTATATGCGTTAAGGTTGTTGTAAAAGTGAACCAAATGTCATTTCTAACCACATTCATTCCACAACATTCACTCATTTGAATCAAACTCGTAAAACGAACTGTGCATGCTTGTATTCTACTTTTAAGCTTATTTTTTGTTTCTAAGCTTATTTTTGAATTCTAATGACATGGAGACGATTATATGTGTTAGGGTTGTCATAAAAGTAAACCAAATGTCATTTCTTACCACACTCATTCCACAACATTCACAAATTTGAATCAAACTTGTAAAACGAACTGTGCATGCTTGTATTCTACTTTTAAGCTTATTTTTTGTTTTTAAGCTTATTTTTGAATTCTAATGACATGGAGACGATTATATGTGTTAGGGTTGTCATAAATGTAAACCAAATGTCATTTCTAACCACACTCATTCCACAACATTCACACATTTGAATCAAACTCGTAAAACGAGCTGTGCATGCTTGTATTCTACTTTTAAGCTTATTCTTTGATTCTAAGCTTATTTTTGAATTCTAATGACATGGAGACGATTATATGTGTTAGGGTTGTCATAAAAGTAAACCAAATGTGATTTCTTACCACACTCATTCCACAACATTCACACATTTGAATCAAACTTGTAAAACAAACTGTGCATGCTAGTATTCTACTTTTAAGCTTATTCTTTGATTCTAAGCTTATTTTTGAATTCGAATGACATGGAGACCTTATATGTGTTAGGGTTGTCATAAAAGTAAACCAAATGTCATTTTTAACCACACTCATTCCACAACATTCACACATTTGAATCAAACTTGTAAAACGAACTGTGCAGGCTTGTATTCTACTTTTAAGCTTATTTTTTGTTTCTAAGCTTATTTTTGAATTCTAATGACATGGAGACGATTATATATGTTAGGCTTGTCATAAAAGTAAACCAAATGTGATTTCTTACCACACTCATTCCACAACATTCACACATTTGAATCAAACTTGTAAAACAAACTGTGCATGCTTGTATTCTACTTTTAAGCTTATTTTTTGTTTCTAAGCTTATTTTTGAATTCTAATGACATGGAGACGATTATATGTGTTAGGGTTGTCATAAAAGTAAACCAAATGTCAATTCTTACCACACGCATTCCACAACATTCACACATTTGAATCAAACTTGTAAAACGAACTCTGCATGCTAGTATTCTACTTTTAAGCTTATTTTTTGTTTCTAAGCTTATTTTTGAATTCTAATGACATGGAGACGATTATATATGTTAGGGTTGTCATAAAAGTAAACCAAATGTGATTTCTTACCACACTCATTCCACAACATTCACACATTTGAATCAAACTTTTAAAACAAACTGTGCATGCTTGTATTCTACTTTTAAGCTTATTCTTTAATTCTAACTTTATTTTTTCATTCTAATGACATGGAGACGATTATATGCGTTAAGGTTGTTGTAAAAGTGAACCAAATGTCATTTCTAACCACATTCATTCCACAACATTCACTCATTTGAATCAAACTCGTAAAACGAACTGTGCATGCTTGTATTCTACTTTTAAGCTTATTTTTTGTTTCTAAGCTTATTTTTGAATTCTAATGACATGGAGACGATTATATGTGTTAGGGTTGTCATAAAAGTAAACCAAATGTCATTTCTTACCACACTCATTCCACAACATTCACAAATTTGAATCAAACTTGTAAAACGAACTGTGCATGCTTGTATTCTACTTTTAAGCTTATTTTTTGTTTTTAAGCTTATTTTTGAATTCTAATGACATGGAGACGATTATATGTGTTAGGGTTGTCATAAATGTAAACCAAATGTCATTTCTAACCACACTCATTCCACAACATTCACACATTTGAATCAAACTCGTAAAACGAGCTGTGCATGCTTGTATTCTACTTTTAAGCTTATTCTTTGATTCTAAGCTTATTTTTGAATTCTAATGACATGGAGACGATTATATGTGTTAGGGTTGTCATAAAAGTAAACCAAATGTCATTTCTTACCACACTCATTCCACAACATTCACACATTTGAATCAAACTTGTAAAACG
This sequence comes from Spergularia bocconei, assembly GCA_963457585.1. Taxonomy (NCBI): domain Eukaryota; kingdom Viridiplantae; phylum Streptophyta; class Magnoliopsida; order Caryophyllales; family Caryophyllaceae; genus Spergularia; species Spergularia bocconei. The sequence continues at coordinate 7,290,580 of OY734959.1, forward strand.
AACTCTGCATGCTAGTATTCTACTTTAAGCTTATTCTTTGATTCTAAGCTTATTTTTGAATTCTAATGACATGGAGACGATTATATGTGTTAGGGTTGTCATAAAAGTAAACCAAATGTGATTTCTTACCACACTCATTCCACAACATTCACACATTTGAATCAAACTTGTAAAACAAACTGTGCATGCTAGTATTCTACTTTTAAGCTTATTCTTTGATTCTAAGCTTATTTTTGAATTCGAATGACATGGAGACCTTATATGTGTTAGGGTTGTCATAAAAGTAAACCAAATGTCATTTTTAACCACACTCATTCCACAACATTCACACATTTGAATCAAACTTGTAAAACGAACTGTGCAGGCTTGTATTCTACTTTTAAGCTTATTTTTTGTTTCTAAGCTTATTTTTGAATTCTAATGACATGGAGACGATTATATATGTTAGGCTTGTCATAAAAGTAAACCAAATGTGATTTCTTACCACACTCATTCCACAACATTCACACATTTGAATCAAACTTGTAAAACAAACTGTGCATGCTTGTATTCTACTTTTAAGCTTATTTTTTGTTTCTAAGCTTATTTTTGAATTCTAATGACATGGAGACGATTATATGTGTTAGGGTTGTCATAAAAGTAAACCAAATGTCAATTCTTACCACACGCATTCCACAACATTCACACATTTGAATCAAACTTGTAAAACGAACTGTGCATGCTTGTATTCTACTTTTAAACTTATTTTTTGTTTTTAAGCTTATTTTTGAATTCTAATGACATGGAGACGATTATATGTGTTAGGGTTGTCATAAAAGTAAACCAAATGTCATTTCTTACCACACTCATTCCACAACATTCACAAATTTGAATCAAACTTGTAAAACGAACTGTGCATGCTTGTATTCTACTTTTAAACTTATTTTTTGTTTTTAAGCTTATTTTTGAATTCTAATGACATGGAGACGATTATATGTGTTAGGGTTGTCATAAATGTAAACCAAATGTCATTTCTAACCACACTCATTCCACAACATTCACACATTTGAATCAAACTCGTAAAACGAGCTGTGCATGCTTGTATTCTACTTTTAAGCTTATTCTTTGATTCTAAGCTTATTTTTGAATTCTAATGACATGGAGACGATTATATGTGTTAGGGTTGTCATAAAAGTAAACCAAATGTCATTTCTTACCACACTCATTCCACAACATTCACACATTTGAATCAAACTTGTAAAACGAACTCTGCATGCTAGTATTCTACTTTAAGCTTATTCTTTGATTCTAAGCTTATTTTTGAATTCTAATGACATGGAGACGATTATATGTGTTAGGTTTGTCATAAAAGTAAACCAAATGTCATTTTTAACCACACTCATTCCACAACATTCACACATTCGAATCAAACTTGTAAAACGAATAGTGCAGGCTTGTATTATACTTTTAAGCTTATTCTTTGATTCTAAGCTTATTTTTTAATTCTAATGACATGGAAACGATTATATGCGTTAAGGTTGTTGTAAAAGTGAACCAAATGTCATTTCTAACCACACTCATTCCACAACATTCACACATTTGAATCAAAATTGTAAAACGAACAGTGCAGGCTTGTATTCTACTTTTAAGCTTATTCTTTGATTCTAAGCTTATTTTTGAATTCTAATGACATGGAGACGATTATATGCGTTAAGGTTGTTGTAAAAGTGAACCAAATGTCATTTCTTACCACACTCATTCCACAACATTCACACATTTGAATCAAACTCGTAAAACAAACTGTGCATGCTTGTATTCTACTTTTAAGCTTATTCTTTGATTCTAAGCTTATTTTTGAATTCTAATGACATGGAGACGATTATATGTGTTAGGGTTGTCTTAAAAGTAAACCAAATGTCATTTCTTACATCACTCATCCCACAACATTCACACATTTGAATCAAACTTGTAAAACGAATTCTGCATGCTAGTATTCAACTTTTAAGCTTATTCTTTGATTCTCAGCTTATTTTTGAATTCTAATGACATGGAGACGATTATATGTGTTAGGGTTGTCATAAAAGTAAACCAAATGTGATTTCTTACCACACTCATTCCACAACATTCACACATTTGAATCAAACTTGTAAAACAAACTGTGCATGCTAGTATTCTACTTTTAAGCTTATTCTTTGATTCTAAGCTTATTTTTGAATTCGAATGACATGGAGACCTTATATGTGTTAGGGTTGTCATAAAAGTAAACCAAATGTCATTTTTAACCACACTCATTCCACAACATTCACACATTTGAATCAAACTTGTAAAACGAATAGTGCAGGCTTGTATTCTACTTTTAAGCTTATTCTTTGATGCTAAGCTTATTTGAATTCTAATGACATGGAGACGATTATATGTGTTAGGGTTGTCATAAAAGTAAACCAAATGTCATTTTGAACCACTCTAATTCCACAACATTCACACATTTGAATCAAACTTGTAAAACGAACAGTGCAGGCTTGTATTCTACTTTTAAGCTTATTCTTTGATTCTAAGCTTATTTTTGAATTCTAATGACATGGAGACGATTATATGCGTTAAGGTTGTTGTAAAAGTGAACCAAATGTCATTTCTAACCACACTCATTCCACAACATTCACACATTTGAATCAAACTTGTAAAACGAACAGTGCAGGCTTGTATTCTACTTTTAAGCTTATTCTTTGATTCTAAGCTTATTTTTAAATTCTAATGACATGGAGACGATTATATGCGTTAAGGTTGTTGTAAAAGTGAACCAAATGTCATTTCGAACAACACTCATTCCACAACATTCACAAATTTGAATCAAACTTGTAAAACGAACTGTGAATGCTTGTATTCTACTTTTAAGCTTATTCTTTGATTCTAAGCTTATTTTGGAGTTCTAATGACATGGAGACGATTATATGTGTTAGGGTTGTCATAAAAGTAAACCAAATGTCATTTCTAACCACACTCATTCCACAACATTCACACATTTGAATCAAACTCGTAAAACGAGCTGTGCATGCTTGTATTCTACTTTTAAGCTTATTCTTTGATTCTAAGCTTATTTTTGAATTCTAATGACATGGAGACGATTATATGTGTTAGGGTTGTCATAAAAGTAAACCAAATGTCATTTCTTACCACACTCATTCCACAACATTCACACATTTGAATCAAACTTGTAAAACGAACTGTGCATGCTTGTATTCTACTTTTAAGCTTATTTTTTGTTTCTAAGCTTATTTTTGAATTCTAATGACATGGAGACGATTATATGTGTTAGGGTTGTCATAAAAGTAAACCAAATGTCATTTCTTACCACACTCATTCCACAACATTCACACATTTGAATCAAACTTGTAAAACGAACTCTGCATGCTAGTATTCTACTTTTAAGCTTATTTTTTGTTTCTAAGCTTATTTTTGAATTCTAATGACATGGAGACGATTATATATGTTAGGGTTGTCATAAAAGTAAACCAAATGTGATTTCTTACCACACTCATTCCACAACATTCACACATTTGAATCAAACTTGTAAAACGAACTGTGCATGCTTGTATTCTACTTTTAAGCTTATTTTTTGTTTCTAAGCTTATTTTTGAATTCTAATGACATGGAGACGATTATATGTGTTAGGGTTGTCATAAAAGTAAACCAAATGTCATTTCTTACCACACTCATTCCACAACATTCACAGATTTGAATCAAACTTGTAAAATGAACTCTGCATGCTAGTATTCTACTTTTAACCTTATTCTTTGATTCTAAGCTTATTTTTGAATTCTAATGACATGGAGACGATTATATATGTTAGGGTTGTGATAAAAGTAAACCAAATGTGATTTCTTACCACACTCATTCCACAACATTCACACATTTGAATCAAACTTGTAAAACAAACTGTGCATGCTTGTATTCTACTTTTAAGCTTATTCTTTGATTCTAACTTTATTTTTTCATTCTAATGACATGGAGACGATTATATGCGTTAAGGTTGTTGTAAAAGTGAACCAAATGTCATTTCTAACCACATTCATTCCACAACATTCACTCATTTGAATCAAACTCGTAAAACGAACTGTGCATGCTTGTATTCTACTTTTAAGCTTATTTTTTGTTTCTAAGCTTATTTTTGAATTCTAATGACATGGAGACGATTATATGTGTTAGGGTTGTCATAAAAGTAAACCAAATGTCATTTCTTACCACACTCATTCCACAACATTCACACATTTGAATCAAACTTGTAAAACAAACTGTGCATGCTTGTATTCTACTTTTAAGCTTATTCTTTGATTCTAACTTTATTTTTTCATTCTAATGACATGGAGACGATTATATGCGTTAAGGTTGTTGTAAAAGTGAACCAAATGTCATTTCTAACCACATTCATTCCACAACATTCACTCATTTGAATCAAACTCGTAAAACGAACTGTGCATGCTTGTATTCTACTTTTAAGCTTATTTTTTGTTTCTAAGCTTATTTTTGAATTCTAATGACATGGAGACGATTATATGTGTTAGGGTTGTCATAAAAGTAAACCAAATGTCATTTCTTACCACACTCATTCCACAACATTCACAAATTTGAATCAAACTTGTAAAACGAACAGTGCATGCTTGTATTCTACTTTTAAACTTACTTTTAGTTTTTAAGCTTATTTTTGAATTCTAATGACATGGAGACGATTATATGTGTTAGGGTTGTCATAAAAGTAAACCAAATGTCATTTCTTACCACACTCATTCCACAACATTCACACATTTGAATCAAACTTGTAAAACGAACTCTGCATGCTAGTATTCTACTTTTAACCTTATTCTTTGATTCTAAGCTTATTTTTGAATTCTAATGACATGGAGACGATTATATATGTTAGGGTTGTCATAAAAGTAAACCAAATGTGATTTCTTACAACACTCATTCCACAACATTCACACATTTGAATCAAACTTGTAAAACAAACTGTGCATGCTTGTATTCTACTTTTAAGCTTATTCTTTGATTCTAACTTTATTTTTTCATTCTAATGACATGGAGACGATTATATGCGTTAAGGTTGTTGTAAAAGTGAACCAAATATCATTTCTAACCACATTCATTCCACAACATTCACTCATTTGAATCAAACTCGTAAAACGAACTGTGCATGCTTGTATTCTACTTTTAAGCTTATTTTTTGTTTCTAAGCTTATTTTTGAATTCTAATGACATGGAGACGATTATATGTGTTAGGGTTGTCATAAAAGTAAACCAAATGTCATTTCTTACCACACTCATTCCACAACATTCACACATTTGAATCAAACTTGTAAAACAAACTGTGCATGCTTGTATTCTACTTTTAAGCTTATTCTTTGATTCTAACTTTATTTTTTCATTCTAATGACATGGAGACGATTATATGCGTTAAGGTTGTTGTAAAAGTGAACCAAATGTCATTTCTAACCACATTCATTCCACAACATTCACTCATTTGAATCAAACTCGTAAAACGAACTGTGCATGCTTGTATTCTACTTTTAAGCTTATTTTTTGTTTCTAAGCTTATTTTTGAATTCTAATGACATGGAGACGATTATATGTGTTAGGGTTGTCATAAAAGTAAACCAAATGTCATTTCTTACCACACTCATTCCACAACATTCACAAATTTGAATCAAACTTGTAAAACGAACTGTGCATGCTTGTATTCTACTTTTAAACTTACTTTTAGTTTTTAAGCTTATTTTTGAATTCTAATGACATGGAGACGATTATATGTGTTAGGGTTGTCATAAAAGTAAACCAAATGTCATTTCTAACCACACTCATTCCACAACATTCACACATTTGAATCAAACTCGTAAAACGAGCTGTGCATGCTTGTATTCTACTTTTAAGCTTATTCTTTGATTCTAAGCTTATTTTTGAATTCTAATGACATGGAGACGATTATATGTGTTAGGGTTGTCATAAAAGTAAACCAAATGTCATTTCTTACCACACTCATTCCACAACATTCACACATTTGAATCAAACTTGTAAAACGAACTCTGCATGCTAGTATTCTACTTTAAGCTTATTCTTTGATTCTAAGCTTATTTTTGAATTCTAATGACATGGAGACGATTATATGTGTTAGGGTTGTCATAAAAGTAAACCAAATGTGATTTCTTACCACACTCATTCCACAACATTCACACATTTGAATCAAACTTGTAAAACAAACTGTGCATGCTAGTATTCTACTTTTAAGCTTATTCTTTGATTCTAAGCTTATTTTTGAATTCGAATGACATGGAGACCTTATATGTGTTAGGGTTGTCATAAAAGTAAACCAAATGTCATTTTTAACCACACTCATTCCACAACATTCACACATTTGAATCAAACTTGTAAAACGAATAGTGCAGGCTTGTATTCTACTTTTAAGCTTATTCTTTGATTCTAAGTTGATTTTTGAATTCTAATGACATGGAGACGATTATATGCGTTAAGGTTGTTGTAAAAGTGAACCAAATGTCATTTCTAACCACACTCATTCCACAACATTTACACATTTGAATCAAAATTGTAAAACGAACAGTGCAGGCTTGTATTCTACTTTTAAGCTTATTCTTTGATTCTAAGCTTATTTTGGAATTCTAATGACATGGAGACGATTATATGCGTTAAGGGTGTACAAAGTTTGTTACTACATGCAGGCAGTGTGATTTGGGGGGGTAGCAGCTCCTGATTTAGGGGCTTCGGCTAGGAAAGTCTTTCTACCCGCATCTCCTAGAGTTGGGTCTTTTCTTTTCGTTTAATATATTCCCCGGGCGTGAGCCGCATGCGGGGAGACCCGCACGTGGAGAGTTTCTACTTTCTCGACAGGTGAATGCTTTAGGATGCTCCCTGTAGGATGAAACTTTCTTCGATTCGAGCAAATCCAAACTCCTTGTAGATAGAGCCAATCTAATTAGTGATAGGGGTATTCCCCCACATATTAATTAATTTGTCTGGTCATCGCTTCAAGTGCTATATTCTCTTTTTTTTGGTAGATAGCAGGAGCTATTGCTTACTTATCTGATCCTTATTTAGTAGGAGTCTGAAAGGAACTCTACAGTCCTATCAAAAGAGGGGTGCATCCCACGTCCCATTTCTGCCCGTATGTTATGAGAAAGCCCCCCGACACCAGCTTCGCTGCCTGCCCGTCGTTGTTGTAAAAGTGAACCAAATGTCATTTCTAACCACACTCATTCCACAACATTCACACATTTGAATCAAACTTGTAAAAGGAACAGTGCAGGCTTGTATTCTACTTTTAAGCTTATTCTCTGATTCTAAGCTTATTTTTAAATTCTAATGACATGGAGACGATTATATGCGTTAAGGTTGTTGTAAAAGTGAACCAAATGTCATTTCTAACAACACTCATTCCACAACATTCACAAATTTGAATCAAACTTGTAAAACGAACTGTGCATGCTTGTATTCTACTTTTAAGCTTATTCTTTGATTCTAAGCTTATTTTGGAGTTCTAATGACATGGAGACGATTATATGTGTTAGGGTTGTCATAAAAGTAAACCAAATGTCATTTCTTACCACACTCATTCCACAACATTCACACATTTGAATCAAACTTGTAAAACGAACTGTGCAGGCTTGTATTCTACTTTTAAGCTTATTTTTTGTTTCTAAGCTTATTTTTGAATTCTAATGACATGGAGACGATTATATATGTTAGGGTTGTCATAAAAGTAAACCAAATGTGATTTCTTACCACACTCATTCCACAACATTCACACATTTGAATCAAACTTGTAAAACAAACTGTGCATGCTTGTATTCTACTTTTAAGCTTATTTTTTGTTTCTAAGCTTATTTTTGAATTCTAATGACATGGAGACGATTATATGTGTTAGGGTTGTCATAAAAGTAAACCAAATGTCATTTCTTACCACACTCATTCCACAACATTCACACATTTGAATCAAACTTGTAAAACAAACTTTGCATGCTTGTATTCTACTTTTAAGCTTATTCTTTGATTCTAACTTTATTTTTTCATTCTAATGACATGGAGACGATTATATGCGTTAAGGTTGTTGTAAAAGTGAACCAAATGTCATTTCTAACCACATTCATTCCACAACATTCACTCATTTGAATCAAACTCGTAAAACGAACTGTGCATGCTTGTATTCTACTTTTAAGCTTATTTTTTGTTTCTAAGCTTATTTTTGAATTCTAATGACATGGAGACGATTATATGTTTTAGGGTTGTCATAAAAGTAAACCAAATGTCATTTCTTACCACACTCATTCCACAACATTCACACATTTAAATCAAACTTGTAAAACGAACTCTGCATGCTAGTATTCTACTTTAAGCTTATTATTTGATTCTAAGCTTATTTTTGAATTCTAATGACATGGAGACGATTATATGTGTTAGGGTTGTCATAAAAGTAAACCAAATGTCATTTCTTACCACACTCATTCCACAACATTCACACATTTGAATCAAACTTGTAAAACGAACTCTGCATGCTAGTATTCTACTTTAAGCTTATTCTTTGATTCTAAGCTTATTTTTGAATTTTAATGACATGGAGACGATTATATGTGTTAGGGTTGTCATAAAAGTAAACCAAATGTGATTTCTTACCACACTCATTCCACAACATTCACACATTTGAATCAAACTTGTAAAACAAACTGTGCATGCTTGTATTCTACTTTTAAGCTTATTCTTTGATTCTAAGCTTATTTTTGAATTCGAATGACATGGAGACCTTATATGTGTTAGGGTTGTCATAAAAGTAAACCAAATGTCATTTTTAACCACACTCATTCCACAACATTCACACATTTGAATCAAACTTGTAAAACGAATAGTGCAGGCTTGTATTCTACTTTTAAGCTTATTCTTTGATTCTAAGCTTATTTTTAAATTCTAATGACATGGAGACGATTATATGCGTTAAGGTTGTTGTAAAAGTGAACCAAATGTCCTTTCGAACAACACTCATTCCACAACATTCACAAATTTGAATCAAACTTGTAAAACGAACTGTGAATGCTTGTATTCTACTTTTAAGCTTATTCTTTGATTCTAAGCTTATTTTGGAGTTCTAATGACATGGAGACGATTATATGTGTTAGGGTTGTCATAAAAGTAAACCAAATGTCATTTCTAACCACACTCATTCCACAACATTCACACATTTGAATCAAACTCGTAAAACGAGCTGTGCATGCTTGTATTCTTCTTTTAAGCTTATTCTTTGATTCTAAGCTTATTTTTGAATTCTAATGACATGGAGACGATTATATGTGTTAGGGTTGTCATAAAAGTAAACCAAATGTCATTTCTTACCACACTCATTCCACAACATTCACACATTTGAATCAAACTTGTAAAACGAACTGTGCATGCTTGTATTCTACTTTTAAGCTTATTTTTTGTTTCTAAGCTTATTTTTGAATTCTAATGACATGGAGACGATTATATGTGTTAGGGTTGTCATAAAAGTAAACCAAATGTCATTTCTTACCACACTCATTCCACAACATTCACACATTTGAATCAAACTTGTAAAACGAACTCTGCATGCTAGTATTCTACTTTTAACCTTATTCTTTGATTCTAAGCTTATTTTTGAATTCTAATGACATGGAGACGATTATATATGTTAGGGTTGTCATAAAAGTAAACCAAATGTGATTTCTTACCACACTCATTCCACAACATTCACACATTTGAATCAAACTTGTAAAACAAACTGTGCATGCTTGTATTCTACTTTTAAGCTTATTCTTTGATTCTAACTTTATTTTTTCATTCTAATGACATGGAGACGATTATATGCGTTAAGGTTGTTGTAAAAGTGAACCAAATGTCATTTCTAACCACATTCATTCCACAACATTCACTCATTTGAATCAAACTCGTAAAACGAACTGTGCATGCTTGTATTCTACTTTTAAGCTTATTTTTTGTTTCTAAGCTTATTTTTGAATTCTAATGACATGGAGACGATTATATGTGTTAGGGTTGTCATAAAAGTAAACCAAATGTGATTTCTTACCACACTCATTCCACAACATTCACACATTTGAATCAAACTTGTAAAACAAACTGTGCATGCTTGTATTCTACTTTTAAGCTTATTCTTTGATTCTAACTTTATTTTTTCATTCTAATGACATGGAGACGATTATATGCGTTAAGGTTGTTGTAAAAGTGAACCAAATGTCATTTCTAACCACATTCATTCCACAACATTCACTCATTTGAATCAAACTCGTAAAACGAACTGTGCATGCTTGTATTCTACTTTTAAGCTTATTTTTTGTTTCTAAGCTTATTTTTGAATTCTAATGACATGGAGACGATTATATGTGTTAGGGTTGTCATAAAAGTAAACCAAATGTCATTTCTTACCACACTCATTCCACAACATTCACAAATTTGAATCAAACTTGTAAAACGAACTGTGCATGCTTGTATTCTACTTTTAAACTTACTTTTAGTTTTTAAGCTTATTTTTGAATTCTAATGACATGGAGACGATTATATGTGTTAGGGTTGTCATAAAAGTAAACCAAATGTCATTTCTAACCACACTCATTCCACAACATTCACACATTTGAATCAAACTCGTAAAACGAGCTGTGCATGCTTGTATTCTACTTTTAAGCTTATTCTTTGATTCTAAGCTTATTTTTGAATTCTAATGACATGGAGACGATTATATGTGTTAGGGTTGTCATAAAAGTAAACCAAATGTCATTTCTTACCACACTCATTCCACAACATTCACACATTTGAATCAAACTTGTAAAACGAACTCTGCATGCTAGTATTCTACTTTAAGCTTATTCTTTGATTCTAAGCTTATTTTTGAATTCTAATGACATGGAGACGATTATATGTGTTAGGGTTGTCATAAAAGTAAACCAAATGTGATTTCTTACCACACTCATTCCACAACATTCACACATTTGAATCAAACTTGTAAAACAAACTGTGCATGCTAGTATTCTACTTTTAAGCTTATTCTTTGATTCTAAGCTTATTTTTGAATTCGAATGACATGGAGACCTTATATGTGTTAGGGTTGTCATAAAAGTAAACCAAATGTCATTTTTAACCACACTCATTCCACAACATTCACACATTTGAATCAAACTTGTAAAACGAATAGTGCAGGCTTGTATTCTACTTTTAAGCTTATTCTTTGATTCTAAGTTGATTTTTGAATTCTAATGACATGGAGACGATTATATGCGTTAAGGTTGTTGTAAAAGTGAACCAAATGTCATTTCTAACCACACTCATTCCACAACATTTACACATTTGAATCAAAATTGTAAAACGAACAGTGCAGGCTTGTATTCTACTTTTAAGCTTATTCTTTGATTCTAAGCTTATTTTGGAATTCTAATGACATGGAGACGATTATATGCGTTAAGGGTGTACAAAGTTTGTTACTACATGCAGGCAGTGTGATTTGGGGGGGTAGCAGCTCCTGATTTAGGGGCTTCGGCTAGGAAAGTCTTTCTACCCGCATCTCCTAGAGTTGGGTCTTTTCTTTTCGTTTAATATATTCCCCGGGCGTGAGCCGCATGCGGGGAGACCCGCACGTGGAGAGTTTCTACTTTCTCGACAGGTGAATGCTTTAGGCTGCTCCCTGTAGGATGAAACTTTCTTCGATTCGAGCAAATCCAAACTCCTTGTAGATAGAGCCAATCTAATTAGTGATAGGGGTATTCCCCCACATATTAATTAATTTGTCTGGTCATCGCTTCAAGTGCTATATTCTCTTTTTTTTGGTAGATAGCAGGAGCTATTGCTTACTTATCTGATCCTTATTTAGTAGGAGTCTGAAAGGAACTCTACAGTCCTATCAAAAGAGGGGTGCATCCCACGTCCCATTTCTGCCCGTATGTTATGAGAAAGCCCCCCGACACCAGCTTCGCTGCCTGCCCGTCGTTGTTGTAAAAGTGAACCAAATGTCATTTCTAACCACACTCATTCCACAACATTCACACATTTGAATCAAACTTGTAAAAGGAACAGTGCAGGCTTGTATTCTACTTTTAAGCTTATTCTCTGATTCTAAGCTTATTTTTAAATTCTAATGACATGGAGACGATTATATGCGTTAAGGTTGTTGTAAAAGTGAACCAAATGTCATTTCTAACAACACTCATTCCACAACATTCACAAATTTGAATCAAACTTGTAAAACGAACTGTGCATGCTTGTATTCTACTTTTAAGCTTATTCTTTGATTCTAAGCTTATTTTGGAGTTCTAATGACATGGAGACGATTATATGTGTTAGGGTTGTCATAAAAGTAAACCAAATGTCATTTCTTACCACACTCATTCCACAACATTCACACATTTGAATCAAACTTGTAAAACGAACTGTGCAGGCTTGTATTCTACTTTTAAGCTTATTTTTTGTTTCTAAGCTTATTTTTGAATTCTAATGACATGGAGACGATTATATATGTTAGGGTTGTCATAAAAGTAAACCAAATGTGATTTCTTACCACACTCATTCCACAACATTCACACATTTGAATCAAACTAGTAAAACAAACTGTGCATGCTTGTATTCTACTTTTAAGCTTATTTTTTGTTTCTAAGCTTATTTTTGAATTCTAATGACATGGAGACGATTATATGTGTTAGGGTTGTCATAAAAGTAAACCAAATGTCATTTCTTACCACACTCATTCCACAACATTCACACATTTGAATCAAACTTGTAAAACAAACTGTGCATGCTTGTATTCTACTTTTAAGCTTATTCTTTGATTCTAACTTTATTTTTTCATTCTAATGACATGGAGACGATTATATGCGTTAAGGTTGTTGTAAAAGTGAACCAAATGTCATTTCTAACCACATTCATTCCACAACATTCACTCATTTGAATCAAACTCGTAAAACGAACTGTGCATGCTTGTATTCTACTTTTAAGCTTATTTTTTGTTTCTAAGCTTATTTTTGAATTCTAATGACATGGAGACGATTATATGTGTTAGGGTTGTCATAAAAGTAAACCAAATGTCATTTCTTACCACACTCATTCCACAACATTCACACATTTGAATCAAACTTGTAAAACGAACTCTGCATGCTAGTATTCTACTTTAAGCTTATTCTTTGATTCTAAGCTTATTTTTGAATTCTAATGACATGGAGACGATTATATGTGTTAGGGTTGTCATAAAAGTAAACCAAATGTCATTTCTTACCACACTCATTCCACAACATTCACACATTTGAATCAAACTTGTAAAACGAACTCTGCATGCTAGTATTCTACTTTAAGCTTATTCTTTGATTCTAAGCTTATTTTTGAATTCTAATGACATGGAGACGATTATATGTGTTAGGGTTGTCATAAAAGTAAACCAAATGTGATTTCTTACCACACTCATTCCACAACATTCACACATTTGAATCAAACTTGTAAAACAAACTGTGCATGCTTGTATTCTACTTTTAAGCTTATTCTTTGATTCTAAGCTTATTTTTGAATTCGAATGACATGGAGACCTTATATGTGTTAGGGTTGTCATAAAAGTAAACCAAATGTCATTTTTAACCACACTCATTCCACAACATTCACACATTTGAATCAAACTTGTAAAACGAATAGTGCAGGCTTGTATTCTACTTTTAAGCTTATTCTTTGATTCTAAGCTTATTTTTAAATTCTAATGACATGGAGACGATTATATGCGTTAAGGTTGTTGTAAAAGTGAACCAAATGTCCTTTCGAACAACACTCATTCCACAACATTCACAAATTTGAATCAAACTTGTAAAACGAACTGTGAATGCTTGTATTCTACTTTTAAGCTTATTCTTTGATTCTAAGCTTATTTTGGAGTTCTAATGACATGGAGACGATTATATGTGTTAGGGTTGTCATAAAAGTAAACCAAATGTCATTTCTAACCACACTCATTCCACAACATTCACACATTTGAATCAAACTCGTAAAACGAGCTGTGCATGCTTGTATTCTACTTTTAAGCTTATTCTTTGATTCTAAGCTTATTTTTGAATTCTAATGACATGGAGACGATTATATGTGTTAGGGTTGTCATAAAAGTAAACCAAATGTCATTTCTTACCACACTCATTCCACAACATTCACACATTTGAATCAAACTTGTAAAACGAACTGTGCATGCTTGTATTCTACTTTTAAGCTTATTTTTTGTTTCTAAGCTTATTTTTGAATTCTAATGACATGGAGACGATTATATGTGTTAGGGTTGTCATAAAAGTAAACCAAATGTCATTTCTTACCACACTCATTCCACAACATTCACACATTTGAATCAAACTTATAAAACGAACTCTGCATGCTAGTATTCTACTTTTAATCTTATTTTTTGTTTCTAAGCTTATTTTTGAATTCTAATGACATGGAGACGATTATATGCGTTAAGGTTGTTGTAAAAGTAAACCAAATGTGATTTCTTACCACACTCATTCCACAACATTCACTCATTTGAATCAAACTTGTAAAACGAACTGTGCATGCTTGTATTCTACTTTTAAGCTTATTTTTTGTTTCTAAGCTTATTTTTGAATTCTAATGACATGGAGACGATTATATGTGTTAGGGTTGTCATAAAAGTAAACCAAATGTCATTTCTTACCACACTCATTCCACAACATTCACACATTTGAATCAAACTTGTAAAACGAACTCTGCATGCTAGTATTCTACTTTTAACCTTATTCTTTGATTCTAAGCTTATTTTTGAATTCTAATGACATGGAGACGATTATATATGTTAGGGTTGTCATAAAAGTAAACCAAATGTGATTTCTTACCACACTCATTCCACAACATTCACACATTTGAGTCAAACTTGTAAAACAAACTGTGCATGCTTGTATTCTACTTTTAAGCTTATTCTTTGATTCTAACTTTATTTTTTCATTCTAATGACATGGAGACGATTATATGCGTTAAGGTTGTTGTAAAAGTGAACCAAATGTCATTTCTAACCACATTCATTCCACAACATTCACTCATTTGAATCAAACTCGTAAAACGAACTGTGCATGCTTGTATTCTACTTTTAAGCTTATTTTTTGTTTCTAAGCTTATTTTTGAATTCTAATGACATGGAGACGATTATATGTGTTAGGGTTGTCATAAAAGTAAACCAAATGTCATTTCTTACCACACTCATTCCACAACATTCACACATTTGAATCAAACTTGTAAAACAAACTGTGCATGCTTGTATTCTACTTTTAAGCTTATTCTTTGATTCTAACTTTATTTTTTCATTCTAATGACATGGAGACGATTATATGCGTTAAGGTTGTTGTAAAAGTGAACCAAATGTCATTTCTAACCACATTCATTCCACAACATTCACTCATTTGAATCAAACTCGTAAAACGAACTGTGCATGCTTGTATTCTACTTTTAAGCTTATTTTTTGTTTCTAAGCTTATTTTTGAATTCTAATGACATGGAGACGATTATATGTGTTAGGGTTGTCATAAAAGTAAACCAAATGTCATTTCTTACCACACTCATTCCACAACATTCACAAATTTGAATCAAACTTGTAAAACGAACTGTGCATGCTTGTAGTCTACTTTTAAACTTATTTTTTGTTTTTAAGCTTATTTTTGAATTCTAATGACATGGAGACGATTATATGTGTTAGGGTTGTCATAAAAGTAAACCAAATGTCATTTCTAACCACACTCATTCCACAACATTCACACATTTGAATCAAACTCGTAAAACGAGCTGTGCATGCTTGTATTCTACTTTTAAGCTTATTCTTTGATTCTAAGCTTATTTTTGAATTCTAATGACATGGAGACGATTATATGTGTTAGGGTTGTCATAAAAGTAAACCAAATGTCATTTCTTACCACACTCATTCCACAACATTCACACATTTGAATCAAACTTGTAAAACGAACTCTGCATGCTAGTATTCTAGTTTTAACCTTATTCTTTGATTCTAAGCTTATTTTTGAATTCTAATGACATGGAGACGATTATATATGTTAGGGTTGTCATAAAAGTAAACCAAATGTGATTTCTTACCACACTCATTCCACAACATTCACACATTTGAATCAAACTTGTAAAACAAACTGTGCATGCTTGTATTCTACTTTTAAGCTTATTCTTTGATTCTAACTTTATTTTTTCATTCTAATGACATGGAGACGATTATATGCGTTAAGGTTGTTGTAAAAGTGAACCAAATGTCATTTCTAACCACATTCATTCCACAACATTCACTCATTTGAATCAAACTCGTAAAACGAACTGTGCATGCTTGTATTCTACTTTTAAGCTTATTTTTTGTTGCTAAGCTTATTTTTTAATTCTAATGACATGGAGACGATTATATGTGTTAGGGTTGTCATAAAAGTAAACCAAATGTCATTTCTTACCACACTCATTCCACAACATTCACAAATTTGAATCAAACTTGTAAAACGAACTGTGCATGCTTGTAGTCTACTTTTAAACTTATTTTTTGTTTTTAAGCTTATTTTTGAATTCTAATGACATGGAGACGATTATATGTGTTAGGGTTGTCATAAAAGTAAACCAAATGTCATTTCTAACCACACTCATTCCACAAAATTCACACATTTGAATCAAACTCGTAAAACGAGCTGTGCATGCTTGTATTCTACTTTTAAGCTTATTCTTTGATTCTAAGCTTATTTTTGAATTCTAATGACATGGAGACGATTATATGTGTTAGGGTTGTCATAAAAGTAAACCAAATGTCATTTCTTACCACACTCATTCCACAACATTCACACATTTGAATCAAACTTGTAAAACGAACTCTGCATGCTAGTATTCTACTTTTAAGCTTATTCTTTGATTCTAAGCTTATTTTTGAATTCTAATGACATGGAGACGATTATATGTGTTAGGGTTGTCATAAAAGTAAACCAAATGTGATTTCTTACCACACTCATTCCACAACATTCACACATTTGAATCAAACTTGTAAAACAAACTGTGCATGCTAGTATTCTACTTTTAAGCTTATTCTTTGATTCTAAGCTTATTTTTGAATTCGAATGACATGGAGACCTTATATGTGTTAGGGTTGTCATAAAAGTAAACCAAATGTCATTTTTAACCACACTCATTCCACAACATTCACACATTTGAATCAAACTTGTAAAACGAATAGTGCAGGCTTGTATTCTACTTTTAAGCTTATTCTTTGATTCTAAGTTGATTTTTGAATTCTAATGACATGGAGACGATTATATGCGTTAAGGTTGTTGTAAAAGTGAACCAAATGTCATTTCTACCCACACTCATTCCACAACATTCACACATTTGAATCAAAATTGTAAAACGAACAGTGCAGGCTTGTATTCTACTTTTAAGCTTATTCTTTGATTCTAAGCTTATTATTAAATTCTAATGACATGGAGACGATTATATGCGTTAAGGTTGTTGTAAAAGTGAACCAAATGTCATTTCTAACAACACTCATTCCACAACATTCACAAATTTGAATCAAACTTGTAAAACGAACTGTGCATGCTTGTATTCTACTTTTAAGCTTATTCTTTGATTCTAAGCTTATTTTGGAGTTCTAATGACATGGAGACGATTATATGTGTTAGGGTTGTCATAAAAGTAAACCAAATGTCATTTCTTACCACACTCATTCCACAACATTCACACATTTGAATCAAACTTGTAAAACGAACTGTGCAGGCTTGTATTCTACTTTTAAGCTTATTTTTTGTTTCTAAGCTTATTTTTGAATTCTAATGACATGGAGACGATTATATATGTTAGGGTTGTCATAAAAGTAAACCAAATGTGATTTCTTACCACACTCATTCCACAACATTCACACATTTGAATCAAACTTGTAAAACGAACTGTGCATGCTTGTATTCTACTTTTAAGCTTATTATTTGATTCTAAGCTTATTTTTGAATTCGAATGACATGGAGACCATATATGTGTTAGGGTTGTCATAAAAGTAAACCAAATGTCATTTTTAACCACACTCATTCCACAACATTCACACATTTGAATCAAACTTGTAAAACGAATAGTGCAGGCTTGTATTCTACTTTTAAGCTTATTCTTTGATTCTAAGCTTATTTTTTAATTCTAATGACATGGAGACGATTATATGCGTTAAGGTTGTTGTAAAAGTGAACCAAATGTCATTTCTAACCACACTCATTCCACAACATTCACACATTTGAATCAAACTCGTAAAACGAGCTGTGCATGCTTGTATTCTACTTTTAAGCTTATTCTTTGATTCTAAGCTTATTTTTGAATTCTAATGACATGGAGACGATTATATGTGTTAGAGTTGTCTTAAAAGTAAACCAAATGTCATTTCTTACCACACTCATCCCACAACATTCACACATTTGAATCAAACTTGTAAAACGAACTCTGCATGCTAGTATTCTACTTTTAAGCTTATTCTTTGATTCTAAGCTTATTTTTGAATTCTAATGACATGGAGACGATTATATGTGTTAGGGTTGTCATAAAAGTAAACCAAATGTGATTTCTTACCACACTCATTCCACAACATTCACACATTTGAATCAAACTTGTAAAACAAACTGTGCAAGCTAGTATTCTACTTTTAAGCTTATTCTTTGATTCTAAGCTTATTTTTGAATTCGAATGACATGGAGACCTTATATGTGTTAGGGTTGTCATAAAAGTAAACCAAATGTCATTTTTAACCACACTCATTCCACAACATTCACACATTTGAATCAAATTTGTAAAACGAATAGTGCAGGCTTGTATTCTACTTTTAAGCTTATTCTTTGATTCTAAGCTTATTTTTGAATTTTAATGACATGGAGACGATTATATGTGTTAGGGTTGTCATAAAAGTAAACCAAATGTCATTTTTAACCACACTAATTCCACAACATTCACACATTTGAATCAAACTTGTAAAACGAACAGTGCAGGCTTGTATTCTACTTTTAAGCTTATTCTTTGATTCTAAGCTTATTTTTTAATTCTAATGACATGGAGACGATTATATGCGTTAAGGTTGTTGTAAAAGTGAACCAAATGTCATTTCTAACCACACTCATTCCACAACATTCACACATTTGAATCAAACTTGTAAAACGAACAGTGTAGGCTTGTATTCTATTTTTAAGCTTATTCTTTGATTCTAAGCTTATTTTTAAATTCTAATGACATGGAGACGATTATATGCGTTAAGGTTGTTGTAAAAGTGAACCACATGTCATTTCTAACAACACTCATTCCACAACATTTACAAATTTGAATCAAACTTGTAAAACGAACTGTGCAGGCTTGTATTCTACTTTTAAGCTTATTTTTGGTTTCTAAGCTTATTTTTGAATTCTAATGACATGGAGACGATTATATATGTTAGGGTTGTCATAAAAGTAAACCAAATGTGATTTCTTACCACAATCATTCCACAACATTCACACATTTGAATCAAAATTTTAAAACAAACTGTGCATGCTAGTATTCTACTTTTAAGCTTATTCTTTGATTCTAAGCTTATTCTTTGATTCTAAGCTTCTTTTTGAATTCTAATGACATGGAAACGATTATATGTGTTAGGGTTGTCATAACAGTAAACCAAATGTCATTTGTTACCACATTATTCCACAACATTCACACATTTGAATCAAACTCGTAAAACGAACTGTGCATGCTAGTTTTCTACTTTTAAGCTTATTCTTTGATTCTAAGCTTATTTTTGAATTCTAATGACATGGAGACGATTATATGTGTTAGGGTTGTCATAAAAGTAAATCAAATGTGATTTCTTACCACACTCATTCCACAACATTCACACATTTGAATCAAACTTGTAAAACAAACTGTGCATGCTAGTATTCTACTTTTAAGCTTATTCTTTGATTCTAAGTTTATTTTTGAATTCTAATGACATGGAAACGATTATATGTGTTAGGGTTGTCATAAAAGTAAACCAAATGTCATTTGTTACCACATTATTCCACAACATTCACACATTTGAATCAAACTCGTAAAACGAACTGTGCATGCTAGTTTTCTACTTTTAAGCTTATTCTTTGATTCTAAGCTTATTTTTGAATTCTAATGACATGGAGACGATTATATGTGTTAGGGTTGTCATAAAAGTAAACCAAATATGATTTCTTACCACACTCATTCCACAACATTCACACATTTGAATCAAACTTGTAAAACGAACTGTGCAGGCTTGTATTCTACTTTTAAGCTTATTTTTTGTTTCTAAGCTTATTTTTGAATTCTAAAGACATGGAGACGATTATATATGTTAGGGTTGTCATAAAAGTAAACCAAATGTCATTTCTTACCACACTCATTCCACAACATTCACACATTTGAATCAAACTTGTAAAACAAACTGTGCATGCTTCTATTCTACTTTTAAGCTTAATTTTTGTTTCTAAGCTTATTTTTGAATTCTAATGACATGGAGACGATTATATGTGTTAGGGTTGTCATAAAAGTAAACCAAATGTCATTTCTTACCACACTCATTCCACAACATTCACAAATTTGAATCAAACTTGTAAAACGAACTGTGCATGCTTGTATTCTACTTTTAAGCTTATTCCTTGATTCTAAGCTTATTTTTGAAATCTAATGACATGGAGACGATTATATGTGTTAGGGTTGTCATAAAAGTAAACCAAATGTCATTTCTTACCACACTCATTCCACAACATTCACACATTTGAATCAAACTTGTAAAACAAACTGTGCATGCTAGTATTCTACTTTTAAGCTTATTCTTTGATTTTAAGCTTATTTTTGAATTCTAATGACATGGAGACGATTATATGCGTTAAGGTTGTTGTAAAAGTGACCCAAATGTCATTTCTAACCACACTCATTCCATAACATTCACAAATTTGAATCAAACTTGTAAAACGAACTGTGCATGCTTGTATTCTAGTTTTAAGCTTATTTTTTGTTTCTAAGCTTATTTTTGAATTCTAATGACATGGAGACGATTATATGTGTTAGGGTTGTCATAAAAGTAAACCAAATGTCATTTCTTGCCACACTCATTCCACAACATTCACACATTTGAATCAAACTTGTAAAACGAACTGTGTAGGCTTGTATTCTACTTTTAAGCTTATTTTTTGTTTCTAAGCTTATTTTTGAATTCTAATGACATGGAGACGATTATATATGTTAGGGTTGTCATAAAAGTAAACCAAATGTGATTTCTTACCACAATCATTCCACAACATTCACACATTTGAATCAAACTTGTAAAACAAACTGTGCATGCTTGTATTCTACTTTTAAGCTTAATTTTTGTTTCTAAGCTTGTTTTTGAATTCTAATGACATGGAGACGATTATATGTGTTAGGGTTGTCATAAAAGTAAACCAAATGTCATTTCTTACCACATTCATTCCACAACATTCATAAATTTGAATCAAACTTGTAAAACGAACTGTGCATGCCTGTATTCTACTTTTAAACTTATTTTTTGTTTGTAATCTTATTTTTGAATTCTAATGACATGGAGACGATTATATGTGTTAGGCTTGTTATAAAAGTAAACCAAATGTCATTTCTAACCATACTCATTCCACAACATTCACACATTTGAATCAAACTCGTAAAACGAGCTGTGCATGCTTGTATTCTACTTTTAAGCTTATTCTTTGATTCTAAGCTTATTTTTGAATTCTAATGACATGGAGACGATTATATGTGTTAGGGTTGTCATAAAAGTAAAGCAAATGTCATTTCTTACCACACTCATTCCACAACATTCACACATTTGAATCAAACTTGTAAAACAAACTGTGCATGCTAGTATTCTACTTTTAAGCTTATTCTTTGATTCTAAGCTTATTTTTTAATTCGAATGACATGGAGACCTTATATGTGTTAGGGTTGTCATAAAAGTAAACCAAATTTTATTTTTAACCACACTCATTCCACAACATTCACACATTTGAATCAAACTTGTAAAACGAACAGTGGAGGCTTGTATTCTACTTTTAAGCTTATTCTTTGATTCTAAGCTTATTTTTGAATTCTAATGACATGGAGACGATTATATGTGTTAGGGTTGTCATAAAAGTAAACCAAATGTCATTTTTAACCACACTAATTCCACAACATTCACACATTTGAATCAAACTTGTAAAACGAACAGTGCAGGCTTGTATTCTACTTTTAAGCTTATTCTTTGATTCTAAGCTTATTTTTGAATGCTAATGACATGGAGACGATTATATGCGTTAAGGTTGTTGTAAAAGTGACCCAAATGTCATTTCTAACCACACTCATTCCATAACATTCACAAATTTGAATCAAACTTGTAAAACGAACTGTGCATGCTTGTATTCTACTTTTAAGCTTATTCCTTGATTCTAAGCTTATTTTTGAAATCTAATGACATGGAGACGATTATATGTGTTAGAGTTGTCATAAAAGTAAACCAAAATGTCATTTCTTACCACACTCATTCCACAACATTCACACATTTGAATCAAACTTGTAAAACGAACTGTGCATGCTTGTATTCTACTTTTAAGCTTATTCTTTGATTCTAAGCTTATTTTTGAATTCTAATGACATGGAGACGATTATATGTGTTAGAGTTGTCATAAAAGTAAACCAAATGTCATTTCTTACCACACTCATTCCACAACATTCACACATTTGAATCAAACTTGTAAAACGAACTCTGCATGCTAGTATTCTACTTTTAAGCTTATTCTTTGATTCTAAGCTTATTTTTGAAGACATGGAGACGATTATATGTGTTAGGGTTGTCATAAAAGTAAACCAAATGTCATTTCTTACCACACTCATTCCACAACATTCACACATTTGAATCAAACTTGTAAAACAAACTGTGCATGCTTCTATTCTACTTTTAAGCTTAATTTTTGTTTCTAAGCTTATTTTTGAATTCTAATGACATGGAGACGATTATATGTGTTAGGGTTGTCATAAAAGTAAACCAAATGTCATTTCTTACCACACTCATTCCACAACATTCACAAATTTGAATCAAACTTGTAAAACGAACTGTGCATGCTTGTATTCTACTTTTAAGCTTATTCCTTGATTCTAAGCTTATTTTTGAAATCTAATGACATGGAGACGATTATATGTGTTAGAGTTGTCATAAAAGTAAACCAAAATGTCATTTCTTACCACACTCATTCCACAACATTCACACATTTGAATCAAACTTGTAAAACGAACTGTGCATGCTTGTATTCTACTTTTAAGCTTATTCTTTGATTCTAAGCTTATTTTTGAATTCTAATGACATGGAGACGATTATATGTGTTAGAGTTGTCATAAAAGTAAACCAAATGTCATTTCTTACCACACTCATTCCACAACATTCACACATTTGAATCAAACTTGTAAAACGAACTCTGCATGCTAGTATTCTACTTTTAAGCTTATTCTTTGATTCTAAGCTTATTTTTGAATTCTAATGACATGGAGACGATTATATGTGTTAGGGTTGTCATAAAAGTAAACCAAATGTCATTTCTTACCACACTCATTCCACAACATTCACACATTTGAATCAAACTTGTAAAACAAACTGTGCATGCTAGTATTCTACTTTTAAGCTTATTCTTTGATTCTAAGCTTATTTTTGAATTCTAATGACATGGAGACGATTATATGCGTTAAGGTTGTTGTAAAAGTGACCCAAATGTCATTTCTAACCACACTCATTCCATAACATTCACAAATTTGAATCAAACTTGTAAAACGAACTGTGCATGCTTGTATTCTAGTTTTAAGCTTATTTTTTGTTTCTAAGCTTATTTTTGAATTCTAATGACATGGAGACGATTATATGTGTTAGGGTTGTCATAAAAGTAAACCAAATGTCATTTCTTGCCACACTCATTCCACAACATTCACACATTTGAATCAAACTTGTAAAACGAACTGTGTAGGCTTGTATTCTACTTTTAAGCTTATTTTTTGTTTCTAAGCTTATTTTTGAATTCTAATGACATGGAGACGATTATATATGTTAGGGTTGTCATAAAAGTAAACCAAATGTGATTTCTTACCACAATCATTCCACAACATTCACACATTTGAATCAAACTTGTAAAACAAACTGTGCATGCTTGTATTCTACTTTTAAGCTTAATTTTTGTTTCTAAGCTTGTTTTTGAATTCTAATGACATGGAGACGATTATATGTGTTAGGGTTGTCATAAAAGTAAACCAAATGTCATTTCTTACCACATTCATTCCACAACATTCATAAATTTGAATCAAACTTGTAAAACGAACTGTGCATGCCTGTATTCTACTTTTAAACTTATTTTTTGTTTGTAATCTTATTTTTGAATTCTAATGACATGGAGACGATTATATGTGTTAGGCTTGTTATAAAAGTAAACCAAATGTCATTTCTAACCATACTCATTCCACAACATTCACACATTTGAATCAAACTCGTAAAACGAGCTGTGCATGCTTGTATTCTACTTTTAAGCTTATTCTTTGATTCTAAGCTTATTTTTGAATTCTAATGACATGGAGACGATTATATGTGTTAGGGTTGTCATAAAAGTAAAGCAAATGTCATTTCTTACCACACTCATTCCACAACATTCACACATTTGAATCAAACTTGTAAAACAAACTGTGCATGCTAGTATTCTACTTTTAAGCTTATTCTTTGATTCTAAGCTTATTTTTTAATTCGAATGACATGGAGACCTTATATGTGTTAGGGTTGTCATAAAAGTAAACCAAATTTTATTTTTAACCACACTCATTCCACAACATTCACACATTTGAATCAAACTTGTAAAACGAACAGTGGAGGCTTGTATTCTACTTTTAAGCTTATTCTTTGATTCTAAGCTTATTTTTGAATTCTAATGACATGGAGACGATTATATGTGTTAGGGTTGTCATAAAAGTAAACCAAATGTCATTTTTAACCACACTAATTCCACAACATTCACACATTTGAATCAAACTTGTAAAACGAACAGTGCAGGCTTGTATTCTACTTTTAAGCTTATTCTTTGATTCTAAGCTTATTTTTGAATGCTAATGACATGGAGACGATTATATGCGTTAAGGTTGTTGTAAAAGTGACCCAAATGTCATTTCTAACCACACTCATTCCACAACATTCACACATTTGAATCAAACTCGTAAAACGAGCTGTGCATGCTTGTATTCTACTTTTAAGCTTATTCTTTGATTCTAAGCTTATTTTTGAATGCTAATGACATGGAGACGATTATATGCGTTAAGGTTGTTGTAAAAGTGACCCAAATGTCATTTCTAACCACACTCATTCCATAACATTCACAAATTTGAATCAAACTTGTAAAACGAACTGTGCATGGTTGTATTCTAGTTTTAAGCTTATTTTTTGTTTCTAAGCTTATTTTTGAATTCTAATGACATGGAGACGATTATATGTGTTAGGGTTGTCATAAAAGTAAACCAAATGTCATTTCTTGCCACACTCATTCCACAACATTCACACATTTGAATCAAACTTGTAAAACGAACTGTGTAGGCTTGTATTCTACTTTTAAGCTTATTTTTTGTTTCTAAGCTTATTTTTGAATTCTAATGACATGGAGACGATTATATATGTTAGGGTTGTCATAAAAGTAAACCAAATGTGATTTCTTACCACAATCATTCCACAACATTCACACATTTGAATCAAACTTGTAAAACAAACTGTGCATGCTTGTATTCAACTTTTAAGCTTAATTTTTGTTTCTAAGCTTATTTTTGAATTCTAATGACATGGAGACGATTATATGTGTTAGGGTTGTCATAAAAGTAAAGCAAATGTGATTTCTTACCACACTCATTCCACAACATTCACACATTTGAATCAAACTTGTAAAACGAACTATGCATGCTAGTATTCTACTTTTAAGCTTATTCTTTGATTCTAAACTTATTTTTGAATTCTAATGACATGGAGACGATTATATGCGTTAAGGTTGTTGTAAAAGTGACCCAAATGTCATTTCTAACCACACTCATTCCATAACATTCACAAATTTGAATCAAACTTGTAAAACGAACTGTGCATGCTTGTATTCTACTTTTAAGCTTATTTTTTGTTTCTAAGCTTATTTTTGAATTCTAATGACATGGAGACGATTATATGTGTTAGAGTTGTCATAAAAGTAAACCAAATGTCATTTCTTGCCACACTCATTCCACAACATTCACACATTTGAATCAAACTTGTAAAACGAACTGTGTAGGCTTGTATTCTACTTTTAAGCTTATTTTTTGTTTCTAAGCTTATTTTTGAATTCTAATGACATGGAGACGATTATATATGTTAGGGTTGTCATAAAAGTAAACCAAATGTGATTTCTTACCACAATCATTCCACAACATTCACACATTTGAATCAAACTTGTAAAACAAACTGTGCATGCTTGTATTCTACTTTTAAGCTTAATTTTTGTTTCTAAGCTTATTTTTGAATTCTAATGACATGGAGACGATTATATGTGTTAGGGTTGTCATAAAAGTAAAGCAAATGTCATTTCTTACCACACTCATTCCACAACATTCACACATTTGAATCAAACTTGTAAAACGAACTATGCATGCTAGTATTCTACTTTTAAGCTTATTCTTTGATTCTAAACTTATTTTTGAATTCTAATGACATGGAGACGATTATATGCGTTAAGGTTGTTGTAAAAGTGAACCAAATGTCATTTCTAACAACACTCATTCCACAACATTCACAAATTTGAATCAAACTTGTAAAACGAACTGTGCATGCTTGTATTCTACTTTTAAGCTTATTCTTTGATTCTAAGCTTATTTTGGAGTTCTAATGACATGGAGACGATTATATGTGTTAGGGTTGTCATAAAAGTAAACCAAATGTCATTTCTTACCACACTCATTCCACAACATTCACACATTTGAATCAAACTTGTAAAACGAACTGTGCAGGCTTGTATTCTACTTTTAAGCTTATTTTTTGTTTCTAAACTTATTTTTGAATTCTAATGACATGGAGACGATTATATATGTTAGGGTTGTCATAAAAGTAAACCAAATGTGATTTCTTACCACACTCATTCCACAACATTCACACATTTGAATCAAACTTGTAAAACAAACTGTGCATGCTAGTATTCTACTTTTAAGCTTATTCTTTGATTCTAAGCTTATTTTTGAATTCGTATGACATGGAGACCTTATATGTGTTAGGGTTGTCATAAAAGTAAACCGAATGTCATTTTTAACCACACTCATTCCACAACATCACACATTTGAATCAAACTTGTAAAACGAACAATGCAGGCTTGGATTCTACTTTTAAGCTTATTCTTTGATTCTAAGCTTATATTTGAATTCTAATGACATGGAGACGATTATATGTGTTAGGGTTGTCATAAAAGTAAACCAAATGTCAATTCTTACCACACTCATTCCACAACATTCACACATTGAATCAAACTTGTAAAACAAACTGTGCATGGTAGTATTCTACTTTTAAGCTTATTCTTTGATTCTAAGCTTATTTTTCAATTTTAATGACATGGAGACGATTATATGCGTCAAGGTTGTTGTAAAAGTGAACCAAATGTCATTTCTAACCACACTCATTCCACAACATTCACACATTTGAATCAAACTCGTAAAACGAACTGTGCATGCTAGTTTTCTACTTTTAAGCTTATTCTTTGATTCTAAGCTTATTTTTGAATTCTAATGACATGGAGACGATTATATGTGTTAGGGTTGTCATAAAAGTAAACCAAATGTCAATTCTTACCACACTCATTCCACAACATTCACACATTTGAATCAAACTTGTAAAACGAACTGTGCATGGTAGTATTCTACTTTTAAGCTTATTCTTTGATTCTAAGCTTATTTTTCAATTTTAATGACATGGAGACGATTATATGCGTTAAGGTTGTTGTAAAAGTGAACCAAATGTCATTTCTAACCACACTCATTCCACAACATTCACTCATTTGAATCAAACTTGTAAAACGAACTGTGCAGGCTTGTATTCTACTTTTAAGCTTATTCTTTGATTCTAAGTTGATTTTTGAATTCTAATGACATGGAGACGATTATATGTGTTAGGGTTGTCATAAAAGTAAACCAAATGTGATTTCTTACCACACTCATTCCATAACATTCACACATTTGAATCAAACTTGTAAAACAAACTGTGCATGCTAGTATTCTACTTTTAAGCTTATTCTTTGATTCTAAGTTTAGTTTTGAATTCTAATGACATGGAAACGATTATATGTGTTAGGGTTGTCATAAAAGTAAACCAAATGACATTTCTTACCACATTATTCCACAACATTCACACATTAGAATCAAACTCGTAAAACGAACTGTGCATGCTAGTTTTCTACTTTTAAGCTTATTCTTGGATTCTAAGCTTATTTTTGAATTCTAATGACATGGAGACGATTATATGTGTTAGGGTTGTCATAAAAGTAAACCAAATGTCATTTCTTACCACACTCATTCCACAACATTCACACATTTGAATCAAACTCGTAAAACGAACTATGCATGCTAGTTTTCTACTTTTAAGCTTATTCTTTGATTCTAAAGCTTATTTTTGAATTCTAATGACATGGAAACGATTATATGTGTTAGGGTTGTCATAAAAGTAAACCAAATGTCATTTCTTACCACATTATTCCACAACATTCACATATTTGAATCAAACTCGTAAAACGAACTATGCATGCTAGTTTTCTACTTTTAAGCTTATTCTTTGATTCTAAGCTTATTTTTGAATTCGAATGACATGGAGACCTTATATGTGTTAGGGTTGTCATAAAAGTACACCAAATGTCATTTTTAACCACACTCATTCCACAACATTCACACATTTGAATCAAACTTGTAAGACGAACAGTGCAGGCTTGGATTCTACTTTTAAGCTTATTCTTTGATTCTAAGCTTATTTTTGAATTCTAATGACATGGAGACGATTATATGCGTTAAGGTTGTTGTAAAAGTGAACCAAATGTCATTTCTAACCACACTCATTCCACAACATTCACAAATTTGAATCAAACTTGTAAAACGAACTGTGCATGCTAGTTTACTACTTTTAAGCTTATTTTTTGATTCTAAGCTTATTTTTGAATTCTAATGACATGGAGACGATTATATGTGTTAAGGTTGTCAGAAAAGTAAACCAAATGTCATTTCTTACCACACTCATTCCACAACATTCACACATTTGAATCAAACTTGTAAAACGAACTGTGCAGGCTTGTATTCTACTTTTAAGCTTATTCTTTGATTCTAAGCTTATTTTTGAATTCAAATGACATGGAGACAATTATATGTGTTAGGGTTGACATAAAAGTAAACCTAATGTCATTTCTTACCACACTCATTCCACAACATTCACACATTTGAATCAAACTTGTAAAACGAACTGTGCATGCTAGTATTCTACTTTTAAGCTTATTCATTGATTCTAACTTTATTTTTTCATTCTAATCACATGGAGACGATTATATGCGTCAAGGTTGTTGTAAAAGTGAACCAAATGTCATTTCTAACCACACTCATTCCACAACATTCACTCATTTGAATCAAACTCGTAAAACGAACTGTGCATGCTAGTATTCTACTTTTAAGCTTATTCTTTGATTCTAAGCTTATTTTTGAATTCAAATGACATGGAGACGATTATATGTGTTAGGGTTGTCATAAAAGTAAACCAAATGTCATTTTTAACCACACTCATTCCACAACATTCACACATTTGAATCAAACTTGTAAAACGAACATGGAAGGCTTGTATTCTACTTTTAAGCTTATTCTTTGATTCTAAGCTTATTTTTGAATTCTAATGACATGGAGACGATTATATGCGTTAAGGTTGTTGTAAAAGTGAACCAAATGTCATTTCTAACCACACTCATTCCACAACATTCACAAATTTGAATCAAACTTGTAAAACGAACTGTCCATGCTTGTATTCTACTTTTAAGCTTATTCCTTGATTCTAAGCTTATTTTTGAAATCTAATGACATGGAGACGATTATATGTGTTAGAGTTGTCATAAAAGTAAACCAAATGTCATTTCTTACCACACTCATTCCACAACATTCACACATTTGAATCAAACTTGTTAAACGAAATGTGCATGCTTGTATTCTACTTTTCACCTTATTTTTTGTTTCTAAGCTTATTTTTGAATTCTAATGACATGGAGACGATTATATGTGTTAGGGTTGTCATAAAAGTAAACCCAATGTCATTTCTTACCACACTCATTCCACAACATTCACACATTTGAATCAAACTTGTAAAACGAACTGTGCAGGCTTGTATTCTACTTTTAAGCTTATTTTTTGTTTCTAAGCTTATTGTTGAATTCTAATGACATGGAGACGGTTATATATGTTTGGGTTGTCATAAAAGTAAACCAAATGTGATTTCTTACCACACTCATTCCACAACATTCACACATTTGAATCAAACTTGTAAAACAAACTATGCATGCTTGTATTCTACATTTAAGCTTATTTTTTGTTTCTAAGCTTATTTTTGAATTCTAATGACATGGAGACGATTATATGTGTTAGGGTTGTCATAAAAGTAAACCAAATGTCATTTCTAACCACACTCATTCCACAACATTCACACATTTGAATCAAACTCGTAAAACGAGCTGTGCATGCTTGTATTCTACTTTTAAGCTTATTCTTTGATTCTAAGCTTATTTTTGAATTCTAATGACATGGAGACGATTATATGTGTTAGGGTTGTCATAAAAGTAAACCAAATGTGATTTCTTACCACACTCATTCCACAACATTCACACATTTGAATCAAAATTTTAAAACAAACTGTGCATGCTAGTATTCTACTTTTAAGCTTATTCTTTGATTCTAAGCTTATTTTTGAATTCTAATGACATGGAGACGATTATATGCGTTAAGGTTGTTGTAAAAGTGAACCAAATGTCATTTCTAACCACACTCATTCCACAACATTCACACATTTGAATCAAACTCGTAAAACGAACTGTGCATGCTAGTATTCTACTTTTAAGCTTATTCTTTGATTCTAAACTTATTTTTGAATTCTAATGACATGGAGACGATTATATGTGTTAGGGTTGTCATAAAAGTAAACCAAATGTCAATTCTTACCACACTCATTCCACAACATTCACACATTTGAATCAAACTTGTAAAACGAACTGTGCATGGTAGTATTCTACTTTTAAGCTTATTCTTTGATTCTAAGCTTATTTTTCAATTTTAATGACATGGAAACGATTATATGCGTTAAGGTTGTTGTAAAAGTGAACCAAATGTCATTTCTAACCACACTCATTCCACAACATTCACTCATTTGAATCAAACTTGTAAAACGAACTGTGCAGGCTTGTATTCTACTTTTAAGCTTATTCTTTGATTCTAAGTTGATTTTTGAATTCTAATGACATGGAGACGATTATATGTTTGGGTTGTCATAAAAGTAAACCAAATGTGATTTCTTACCACACTCATTCCACAACATTCACACATTTGAATCAAACTTGTAAAACAAATTATGCATGCTTGTATTCTACATTTAAGCTTATTTTTTGTTTCTAAGCTTATTTTTGAATTCTAATGACATGGAGACGATTATATGTGTTAGGGTTGTCATAAAAGTAAACCAAATGTCATTTCTAACCACACTCATTCCACAACATTCACACATTTGAATCAAACTCGTAAAACGAGCTGTGCATGCTTGTATTCTACTTTTAAGCTTATTCTTTGATTCTAAGCTTATTTTTGAATTCTAATGACATGGAGACGATTATATGTGTTAGGGTTGTCATAAAAATAAACCAAATGTGATTTCTTACCACACTCATTCCATAACATTCACACATTTGAATCAAACTTGTAAAACAAACTGTGCATGCTAGTATTCTACTTTTAAGCTTATTCTTTGATTCTAAGCTTATTTTTGAATTCTAATGATATGGAGACGATTATATGGGTTAGGGTTGTCATAAAAGTAAACCAAATGTCATTTCTTACCACATTATTCCAAAACATTCACACATTTGAATCAAACTCGTAAAACAAACTGTGCATGCTAGTTTTCTACTTTTAAGCTTATTCTTTGATTCTAAGCTTATTTTTGAATTCTAATGACATGGAGACGATTATATGTGTTAGGGTTGTCATATAAGTAAACCAAATGTCATTTCTTACCACATTATTCCACAACATTCACATATTTGAATCAAACTCGTAAAACGAACTATGCATCCTAGTTTTCTACTTTTAAGCTTATTCTTTGCTTCTAAGCTTATTTTTGCATTCTAATGACATGGAGACGATTATATGCATTAAGGTTATTGTAAAAGTGAACCAAATATCATTTCTAACCACACTCATTCCACAACATTCACAAATTTGAATCAAACTTGTAAAACGTACTGTGCATGCTTGTATTCTACTTTTAAGCTTATTTTTTGATTCTAAGCTTATTTTTGAATTCTAATGACATGGAGACGATTATATGTGTTAGGGTTGTCATAAAAGTAAACTAAATGTCATTTCTAACCACACTCATTACACAACATTCCCACATTTGAATCAAACTCGTAAAACGAACTGTGCATGCTAGTATTCTACTTTTAAGCTTATTCTTTGATTCTAAGCTTATTTTTGAATTCTAATGACATGGAGACGATTATATGCGTTGAGGTTGTTGTAAAAGTGAACCAAATGTCATTTCTAACCACACTCATTCCACAACATTCACACATTTGAATCAAACTTGTAAAACGAACTGTGCAGGCTTGTATTCTACTTTTAAGCTTATTCTTTGATTCTAAGTTGATTTTTGAATTCTAATGACATGGAGACGATTATATGTGTTAGGGTTGTCATAAAAGTAAACCAAATGTGATTTCTTACCACACTCATTCCATAACATTCACACATTTGAATCAAACTTGTAAAACAAACTATGCATGCTTGTATTTTACTTTTAAGCTTATTTTTTGTTTCTAAGCTTATTTTTGAATTCTAATGACATGGAGACGATTATATGTGTTAGGGTTGTCATAAAAGTAAACCAAATGTCATTTCTAACCACACTCATTCCACAACATTCACACATTTGAATCAAACTCGTAAAACGAGCTGTGCATGCTTGTATTCTACTTTTAAGCTTATTCTTTGATTCTAAGCTTATTTTTGAATTCTAATGACATGGAGACGATTATATGTGTTAGGGTTGTCATAAAAATAAACCAAATGTGATTTCTTACCACACTCATTCCATAACATTCACACATTTGAATCAAACTTGTAAAACAAACTGTGCATGCTAGTATTCTACTTTTAAGCTTATTCTTTGATTCTAAGCTTATTTTTGAATTCTAATGATATGGAGACGATTATATGTGTTAGGGTTGTCATAAAAGTAAACCAAATGTCATTTCTTACCACATTATTCCAAAACATTCACACATTTGAATCAAACTCGTAAAACAAACGGTGCATGCTAGTTTTCTACTTTTAAGCTTATTCTTTGATTCTAAGCTTATTTTTGAATTCTAATGACATGGAGACGATTATATGCATTAAGGTTGTTGTAAAAGTGAACCAAATGTCATTTCTAACCACACTCATTCCACAACATTCACATATTTGAATCAAACTTGTAAAACGAACTGTGCATGCTTGTATTCTACTTTTAAGCTTATTCTTTGATTCTAAGCTTATTTTTGAATTCTAATGACATGGAGACGATTATATGTGTTAGGGTTGTCATAAAAGTAAACCAAATGTCAATTCTTACCACACTCATTCCACAACATTCACACATTTGAATCAAACTTGTAAAACGAACTGTGCATGGTAGTATTCTACTTTTAAGCTTATTCTTTGATTCTAAGCTTATTTTTCAATTTTAATGACATGGAAACGATTATATGCGTTAAGGTTGTTGTAAAAGTGAACCAAATGTCATTTCTAACCACACTCATTCCACAACATTCACTCATTTGAATCAAACTTGTAAAACGAACTGTGCAGGCTTGTATTCTACTTTTAAGCTTATTCTTTGATTCTAAGTTGATTTTTGAATTCTAATGACATGGAGACGATTATATGTTTGGGTTGTCATAAAAGTAAACCAAATGTGATTTCTTACCACACTCATTCCACAACATTCACACATTTGAATCAAACTTGTAAAACAAATTATGCATGCTTGTATTCTACATTTAAGCTTATTTTTTGTTTCTAAGCTTATTTTTGAATTCTAATGACATGGAGACGATTATATGTGTTAGGGTTGTCATAAAAGTAAACCAAATGTCATTTCTA
This sequence comes from Spergularia bocconei, assembly GCA_963457585.1. Classification (NCBI taxonomy): domain Eukaryota; kingdom Viridiplantae; phylum Streptophyta; class Magnoliopsida; order Caryophyllales; family Caryophyllaceae; genus Spergularia; species Spergularia bocconei. The sequence continues at coordinate 7,325,011 of OY734959.1, forward strand.
ACCACACTCATTCCACAACATTCACACATTTGAATCAAACTCGTAAAACGAGCTGTGCATGCTTGTATTCTACTTTTAAGCTTATTCTTTGATTCTAAGCTTATTTTTGAATTCTAATGACATGGAGACGATTATATGTGTTAGGGTTGTCATAAAAATAAACCAAATGTGATTTCTTACCACACTCATTCCATAACATTCACACATTTGAATCAAACTTGTAAAACAAACTGTGCATGCTAGTATTCTACTTTTAAGCTTATTCTTTGATTCTAAGCTTATTTTTGAATTCTAATGATATGGAGACGATTATATGGGTTAGGGTTGTCATAAAAGTAAACCAAATGTCATTTCTTACCACATTATTCCAAAACATTCACACATTTGAATCAAACTCGTAAAACAAACTGTGCATGCTAGTTTTCTACTTTTAAGCTTATTCTTTGATTCTAAGCTTATTTTTGAATTCTAATGACATGGAGACGATTATATGTGTTAGGGTTGTCATATAAGTAAACCAAATGTCATTTCTTACCACATTATTCCACAACATTCACATATTTGAATCAAACTCGTAAAACGAACTATGCATCCTAGTTTTCTACTTTTAAGCTTATTCTTTGCTTCTAAGCTTATTTTTGCATTCTAATGACATGGAGACGATTATATGCATTAAGGTTATTGTAAAAGTGAACCAAATATCATTTCTAACCACACTCATTCCACAACATTCACAAATTTGAATCAAACTTGTAAAACGTACTGTGCATGCTTGTATTCTACTTTTAAGCTTATTTTTTGATTCTAAGCTTATTTTTGAATTCTAATGACATGGAGACGATTATATGTGTTAGGGTTGTCATAAAAGTAAACTAAATGTCATTTCTAACCACACTCATTACACAACATTCCCACATTTGAATCAAACTCGTAAAACGAACTGTGCATGCTAGTATTCTACTTTTAAGCTTATTCTTTGATTCTAAGCTTATTTTTGAATTCTAATGACATGGAGACGATTATATGCGTTGAGGTTGTTGTAAAAGTGAACCAAATGTCATTTCTAACCACACTCATTCCACAACATTCACACATTTGAATCAAACTTGTAAAACGAACTGTGCAGGCTTGTATTCTACTTTTAAGCTTATTCTTTGATTCTAAGTTGATTTTTGAATTCTAATGACATGGAGACGATTATATGTGTTAGGGTTGTCATAAAAGTAAACCAAATGTGATTTCTTACCACACTCATTCCATAACATTCACACATTTGAATCAAACTTGTAAAACAAACTGTGCATGCTAGTATTCTACTTTTAAGCTTATTCTTTGATTCTAAGCTTATTTTTGAATTCTAATGATATGGAGACGATTATATGTGTTAGGGTTGTCATAAAAGTAAACCAAATGTCATTTCTTACCACATTATTCCAAAACATTCACACATTTGAATCAAACTTGTAAAACAAACTATGCATGCTTGTATTTTACTTTTAAGCTTATTTTTTGTTTCTAAGCTTATTTTTGAATTCTAATGACATGGAGACGATTATATGTGTTAGGGTTGTCATAAAAGTAAACCAAATGTCATTTCTAACCACACTCATTCCACAACATTCACACATTTGAATCAAACTCGTAAAACGAGCTGTGCATGCTTGTATTCTACTTTTAAGCTTATTCTTTGATTCTAAGCTTATTTTTGAATTCTAATGACATGGAGACGATTATATGTGTTAGGGTTGTCATAAAAATAAACCAAATGTGATTTCTTACCACACTCATTCCATAACATTCACACATTTGAATCAAACTTGTAAAACAAACTGTGCATGCTAGTATTCTACTTTTAAGCTTATTCTTTGATTCTAAGCTTATTTTTGAATTCTAATGATATGGAGACGATTATATGTGTTAGGGTTGTCATAAAAGTAAACCAAATGTCATTTCTTACCACATTATTCCAAAACATTCACACATTTGAATCAAACTCGTAAAACAAACGGTGCATGCTAGTTTTCTACTTTTAAGCTTATTCTTTGATTCTAAGCTTATTTTTGAATTCTAATGACATGGAGACGATTATATGCATTAAGGTTGTTGTAAAAGTGAACCAAATGTCATTTCTAACCACACTCATTCCACAACATTCACACATTTGAATCAAACTTGTAAAACGAACTGTGCATGCTTGTATTCTACTTTTAAGCTTATTCTTTGATTCTAAGCTTATTTTTGAATTCTAATGACATGGAGACGATTATATGTGTTAGGGTTGTCATAAAAGTAAACCAAATGTCATTTCTTACCACATTATTCCAAAACATTCACACATTTGAATCAAACTCGTAAAACAAACTGTGCATGCTAGTTTTCTACTTTTAAGCTTATTCTTTGATTCTAAGCTTATTTTTGAATTCTAATGACATGGAGACGATTATATGTGTTAGGGTTGTCATATAAGTAAACCAAATGTCATTTCTTACCACATTATTCCACAACATTCACATATTTGAATCAAACTCGTAAAACGAACTATGCATCCTAGTTTTCTACTTTTAAGCTTATTCTTTGCTTCTAAGCTTATTTTTGCATTCTAATGACATGGAGACGATTATATGCATTAAGGTTATTGTAAAAGTGAACCAAATATCATTTCTAACCACACTCATTCCACAACATTCACAAATTTGAATCAAACTTGTAAAACGTACTGTGCATGCTTGTATTCTACTTTTAAGCTTATTTTTTGATTCTAAGCTTATTTTTGAATTCTAATGACATGGAGACGATTATATGTGTTAGGGTTGTCATAAAAGTAAACCAAATGTCATTTCTAACCACACTCATTACACAACATTCCCACATTTGAATCAAACTCGTAAAACGAACTGTGCATGCTAGTATTCTACTTTTAAGCTTATTCTTTGATTCTAAGCTTATTTTTGAATTCTAATGACATGGAGACGATTATATGCGTTGAGGTTGTTGTAAAAGTGAACCAAATGTCATTTCTAACCACACTCATTCCACAACATTCACACATTTGAATCAAACTTGTAAAACGAACTGTGTAGGCTTGTATTCTACTTTTAAGCTTATTCTTTGATTCTAAGTTGATTTTTGAATTCTAATGACATGGAGACGATTATATGTGTTAGGGTTGTCATAAAAGTAAACCAAATGTGATTTCTTACCACACTCATTCCATAACATTCACACATTTGAATCAAACTTGTAAAACAAACTGTGCATGCTAGTATTCTACTTTTAAGCTTATTCTTTGATTCTAAGCTTATTTTTGAATTCTAATGATATGGAGACGATTATATGTGTTAGGGTTGTCATAAAAGTAAACCAAATGTCATTTCTTACCACATTATTCCAAAACATTCACACATTTGAATCAAACTTGTAAAACAAACTATGCATGCTTGTATTTTACTTTTAAGCTTATTTTTTGTTTCTAAGCTTATTTTTGAATTCTAATGACATGGAGACGATTATATGTGTTAGGGTTGTCATAAAAGTAAACCAAATGTCATTTCTAACCACACTCATTCCACAACATTCACACATTTGAATCAAACTCGTAAAACGAGCTGTGCATGCTTGTATTCTACTTTTAAGCTTATTCTTTGATTCTAAGCTTATTTTTGAATTCTAATGACATGGAGACGATTATATGTGTTAGGGTTGTCATAAAAATAAACCAAATGTGATTTCTTACCACACTCATTCCATAACATTCACACATTTGAATCAAACTTGTAAAACAAACTGTGCATGCTAGTATTCTACTTTTAAGCTTATTCTTTGATTCTAAGCTTATTTTTGAATTCTAATGATATGGAGACGATTATATGTGTTAGGGTTGTCATAAAAGTAAACCAAATGTCATTTCTTACCACATTATTCCAAAACATTCACACATTTGAATCAAACTCGTAAAACAAACGGTGCATGCTAGTTTTCTACTTTTAAGCTTATTCTTTGATTCTAAGCTTATTTTTGAATTCTAATGACATGGAGACGATTATATGCATTAAGGTTGTTGTAAAAGTGAACCAAATGTCATTTCTAACCACACTCATTCCACAACATTCACACATTTGAATCAAACTTGTAAAACGAACTGTGCATGCTTGTATTCTACTTTTAAGCTTATTCTTTGATTCTAAGCTTATTTTTGAATTCTAATGACATGGAGACGATTATATGTGTTAGGGTTGTCATAAAAGTAAACCAAATGTCATTTCTAACCACACTCATTCCACAACATTCACACATTTGAATCAAACTCGTAAAACGAGCTGTGCATGCTTGTATTCTACTTTTAAGCTTATTCTTTGATTCTAAGCTTATTTTTGAATTCTAATGACATGGAGACGATTATATGTGTTAGGGTTGTCATAAAAATAAACCAAATGTGATTTCTTACCACACTCATTCCATAACATTCACACATTTGAATCAAACTTGTAAAACAAACTGTGCATGCTAGTATTCTACTTTTAAGCTTATTCTTTGATTCTAAGCTTATTTTTGAATTCTAATGATATGGAGACGATTATATGGGTTAGGGTTGTCATAAAAGTAAACCAAATGTCATTTCTTACCACATTATTCCAAAACATTCACACATTTGAATCAAACTCGTAAAACAAACTGTGCATGCTAGTTTTCTACTTTTAAGCTTATTCTTTGATTCTACGCTTATTTTTGAATTCTAATGACATGGAGACGATTATATGTGTTAGGGTTGTCATATAAGTAAACCAAATGTCATTTCTTACCACATTATTCCACAACATTCACATATTTGAATCAAACTCGTAAAACGAACTATGCATGCTAGTTTTCTACTTTTAAGCTTATTCTTTGCTTCTAAGCTTATTTTTGCATTCTAATGACATGGAGACGATTATATGCATTAAGGTTATTGTAAAAGTGAACCAAATATCATTTCTAACCACACTCATTCCACAACATTCACAAATTTGAATCAAACTTGTAAAACGTACTGTGCATGCTTGTATTCTACTTTTAAGCTTATTTTTTGATTCTAAGCTTATTTTTGAATTCTAATGACATGGAGACGATTATATGTGTTAGGGTCGTCATAAAAGTAAACCAAATGTCATTTCTAACCACACTCATTACACAACATTCCCACATTTGAATCAAACTCGTAAAACGAACTGTGCATGCTAGTATTCTACTTTTAAGCTTATTCTTTGATTCTAAGCTTATTTTTGAATTCTAATGACATGGAGACGATTATATGCGTTGAGGTTGTTGTAAAAGTGAACCAAATGTCATTTCTAACCACACTCATTCCACAACATTCACACATTTGAATCAAATTTGTAAAACGAACTGTGCAGGCTTGTATTCTACTTTTAAGCTTATTCTTTGATTCTAAGTTGATTTTTGAATTCTAATGACATGGAGACGATTATATGTGTTAGGGTTGTCATAAAAGTAAACCAAATGTCATTTCTTACCACATTATTCCAAAACATTCACACATTTGAATCAAACTCGTAAAACGAACTGTGCATGCTAGTTTTCTACTTTTAAGCTTATTCTTTGATTCTAAGCTTATTTTTGAATTCTAATGACATGGAGACGATTATATGTGTTAGGGTTGTCATAAAAGTAAACCAAATGTCATTTTTTACCACACTCATTCCACAACATTCACACATTTGAATCAAACTCGTAAAACGAACTGTGCATGCTAGTTTTCTACTTTTAAGCTTATTCTTTGATTCTAAGCTTATTTTTGAATTCTAATGACATGGAGACGATTATATGTGTTAAGGTTGTCATAAAAGTAAACCAAATGTCATTTCTTACCACATTATTCTACAACATTCACATATTTGAATCAAACTCGTAAAACGAACTGTGCATGCTAGTTTTCTACTTTTAAACTTATTCTTTGATTCTAAGCTTATTTTTGAATTCTAATGACATGGAGACGATTATATGTGTTAGGGTTGTCATAAAAGTAAACCAAATGTCATTTCTTACCACACTCATTCCACAACATTCACACATTTAAATCAAACTCGTAAAACGAACTATGCATGCTAGTTTTCTACTTTTAAGCTTATTCTTTGATTCTAAGCTTATTTTTGCATTCTAATGACATGGAGACGATTATATGCATTAAGGTTGTTGTAAAAGTGAACCAAATATCATTTCTAACCACACTCATTCCACAACATTCACAAATTTGAATCAAACTTGTAAAACGTACTGTGCATGCTTGTATTCTACTTTTAAGCTTATTTTTTGATTCTAAGCTTATTTTTGAATTCTAATGACATGGAGACGATTATATGTGTAAGGGTTGTCATAAAAGTAAACCAAATGTCATTTCTAACCACACTCATTCCACAACATTCACACATTTGAATCAAACTCGTAAAACGAACTGTGCATGCTAGTAAGGATTGTCATATAAGTTAACCAAATGTAATTTCTAACCACACTCATTGCGTGTAATTTACACATTAAATTCAAACTTGTGAAACGAACTGTGCATGCTCTTCTTTTTAACTTATTTTCGAATTCCATGCTTATTTTGAAATTCTAAAGATACTACGATGATTGTGTAGGTTAGGATTGCCATATAAGTTAACCAACTGTTATTTCTAACCACACTCATTGCGTGTAATTCACACATTCAATTCAAACTTGTAAAACGAACTGTGCATGCTTCTACTCTTGTTTTTAGCTTATTTTCAAATTCCATGCTTATTTTGAAATTCTAAAGACACTAGGATGATTGTGTAGGTTATGATTGTCATATAAGTTAATCAAATGTAATTTCTAACCACACTCATTGCGTGTAATTCACACATTCAATTCAAACATGTGAAACGAACTGTGCGTGCTTCTACTCTTCTTTTTAGCTTATTTTCAAATTCCATGCTTATTTTGAAATTCTAAAGACACTACGATGATTGTGTAGGTTATGATTGTCATATAAGTTAATCAAATGTAATTTCTAACCACACTCATTGCGTGTAATTCACACATTCAATTCAAACATGTGAAACGAACTGTGCGTGCTTCTACTCTTCTTTTTATCTTATTTTCAAATTCCATGCTTATTTTGAAATTCTAAAGACACTACGATGATTGTGTAGGTTATGATTGTCATATAAATTAACCAAATGTAATTTCTAACCACACTCATTGCGTGTAATTCACATATTAAATTCAAACTTGTGAAACGAACTGTGCATGCTTCTACTCTTCTTTTTAGCTTATTTTCAAATTCCATGCTAATTTAGAAATTCTAATGACACTACGATGAATGTGTAGGTTAGGATTGTCATATAAGTTAACCAAATGTAATTTCTAACCACACTCATTGCGTGTTATTTTACATATTAAATTCAAACTTGTGAAACAAACGGTGCATGCTTCTACTCTTCTTTTATGCTTATATTCGAATTCTATCCTTATTTTGAAATTCTAAAGACACTACGATGATTGTGTAGGTTAGGATTGTCATATAAGTTAACCAAATGTAATTTCTAACCACACTCATTGCGTGTAATTTACACATTAAATTCAAACTTGTGAAACGAACTGTGCATGCTTCTACTCTTCTTTTTAACTTATTTTCGAATTCCATGCTTATTTTGAAATTCTAAAGATACTACGATGATTGTGTAGGTTAGGATTGCCATATAAGTTAACCAACTGTTATTTCTAACCACACTCATTGCGTGTAATTCACACATTCAATTCAAACTTGTAAAACGAACTGTGCATGCTTCTACTCTTGTTTTTAGCTTATTTTCAAATTCCATGCTTATTTTGAAATTCTAAAGACACTAGGATGATTGTGTAGGTTATGATTGTCATATAAGTTAATCAAATGTAATTTCTAACCACACTCATTGCGTGTAATTCACACATTCACTTCAAACATGTGAAACGAACTGTGCGTGCTTCTACTCTTCTTTTTAGCTTATTTTCAAATTCCATGCTTATTTTGAAATTCTAAAGACACTACGATGATTGTGTAGGTTATGATTGTCATATAAATTAACCAAATGTAATTTCTAACCACACTCATTGCGTGTAATTCACATATTAAATTCAAACTTGTGAAACGAACTGTGCATGCTTCTACTCTTCTTTTTAGCTTATTTTCAAATTCCATGCTAATTTAGAAATTCTAAAGACACTACGATGAATGTGTAGGTTAGGATTGTCATATAAGTAAACCAAATGTAATTTCTAACCACACTCATTGCGTGTTATTTTACACATTAAATTCAAACTTGTGAAACGAACGGTGCATGCTTCTACTCTTCTTTTAAGCTTATTTTCGAATTCTATCCTTATTTTCAAATTCTAAAGACACTACGATGATTGTGTAGGTTAGGCTTGTCATATAACGTAACCAAATGTAATTTCTAACCACACTCATTGCGTGTAATTTACACATTAAATTCAAACTTGGGAAACGAACTGTGTATGCTTCTACTCTTCTTTTTAGCTTATTTTCAAATTCCATGCTTATTTTGAAATTCTAAAGACACTACGATGATTGTGTAGGTTAGGCTTGTCATATAACGTAACCAAATGTAATTTCTAACCACACTCATTGCGTGTAATTCACACATTAAATTCAAACTAGTCAAACGAACTGTGCATACTTCTACTCTTCTTTTTAGCTTATTTTCGAATTCCATGCTTATTTTGAAATTCTAAAGACACTACGATGATTGTGTAGGTTCGGATTGTCATATAAGTTAACCAAATGTAATTTCTAACCACACTCATTGCGTGTAATTCACACTCATTGCGTGTAATTCACACATTAAATTCAAACTTGTGAAACGAACTGTGCATGCTTCTACTCTTCTTTTTAGCTTATTTTCAAATTCCATGCTTATTTTGAAATTCTAAAGACACTACGATGATTGTGTAGGTTAGGATTGTCATATAAATTAACCAAATGTAATTTTTAACCACACTCATTGCGTGTAATTCACACATTCAATTCAAACATGTGAAACGAAATGTGCTTGCTTCTACTCTTCTTTTTAGCTTATTTTCAAATTCCATGCTTATTTTGAAATTCTAAAGACACTACGATGATTGTGTAGCTTATGATTGTCATATAAGTTAACCAAATTTAATTTCTAACCACACTCATTACGTGTAATTTACACATTAAATTCAAACTTGTGAAACGAACTGTGCATGCTTCTACTCTTCTTTTTAGCTTATTTTCAAATTCCATGCTAATTTTGAAATTCTAAAGACACTACGATGATTGTGTAGGTTAGGATTGTCATATAAGTTAACCAAATGTAGTTTCTAACCACACTCATTGCGTGTAATTCACACATTAAATTCAAACTTGTGAAACGAACTGTGCCTGCTTCTACTCTTCTTTTTAGCTGATTTTCAAATTCCATGCTTATTTGGAAATTCTAAAGACACTACGATGATTGTGTAGGTTAGGATTGTCATATAAATTAACCAAATGTAATTTCTAACCACACTCATTGCGTGTAATTTACACATTAAATTCAAACTTATGAAACGAACTGTGCATGCTTCTACGCTTCTTTTTAGCTTATTTTCAAATTACATGCTAATTTTGAAATTCTAAAGACATTACGATAATTGTGTAGGTTAGGCTTGTCATATAACGTAACCAAATGTAATTTCTAACCACACTCATTGCGTGTAATTCACACAATAAATTCAAACTTGTGAAACGAACTGTGCATGCTTCTACTCTTCTTTTTAGCTTATTTTCAAATTCCATGCTTATTTTGAAATTCTAAAGACACTACGATGATTGTGTAGGTTAGGATTGTCATATAAGTTAACCAAATGTAATTTCTAACCACACTCATTGCGTGTAATTCACACATTAAATTCAAACTTGTGAAACGAACTGTGCATGCTTCTACTCTTCTTGTTAGCTTATTTTCAAATTCCATGCTTATTTTGAAATTCTAAAGACACTACGATGATTGTGTAGGTTAGGATTGTCATATAAATTAACCAAATGTAATTTCTAACCACACTCATTGCGTGTAATTCACACATTCAATTCAAACTTGTGAAACGAACTGTGCATGCTTCTACTCTTCTTTTTAGCTTATTTTCGAATTCCATGGTTATTTTGAAATTCTAAAGACACTACGATGATTGTGTAGGTTAGGATTCTCATATAAGTTAACCAAATGTAATTTCTAACCACACTCATTGCGTGTAATTCACACATTAAATTCAAACTTGTGAAACGAACTGTGCATGCTTCTACTCTTCTTTTTAGCTTATTTTCGAATTCCATGCTTATTTTGAAATTCTAAAGACACTACGATGATTGTGTAGGTTCGGATTGTCATATAAGTTAACCAAATGTAATTTCTAACCACACTCATTGCGTGTAATTCACACTCATTGCGTGTAATTCACACATTAAATTCAAACTTGTGAAACGAACTGTGCCTCCTTCTACTCTTCTTTTTAGCTTATTTTCAAATTCCATGCTTATTTTGAAATTCTAAAGACACTACGATGATTGTGTAGGTTAGGATTGTCATATAAGTTAACCAAATGTAATTTCTAACCACACTCATTGCGTGTAATTCACACATTAAATTCAAACTTGTGAAACGAACTGTGCATGCTTCTACTCTTCTTGTTAGCTTATTTTCAAATTCCATGCTTATTTTGAAATTCTAAAGACACTACGATGATTGTGTAGGTTAGGATTGTCATATAAATTAACCAAATGTAATTTCTAACCACACTCATTGCGTGTAATTCACACATTCAATTCAAACTTGTGAAACGAACTGTGCATGCTTCTACTCTTCTTTTTAGCTTATTTTCGAATTCCATGGTTATTTTGAAATTCTAAAGACACTACGATGATTGTGTAGGTTAGGATTCTCATATAAGTTAACCAAATGTAATTTCTAACCACACTCATTGCGTGTAATTCACACATTAAATTCAAACTTGTGAAACGAAGTGTGCATGCTTCTACTATTCTTTTTAGCTCATTTTCAAATTCCATGCTTATTTTGAAATTCTAAAGTCACTACGATGATTGTGTAGGTAAGGATTGTCATATAACTTAACCAAATGTAATTTCTAACCACACTCATTGCGTGTAATTCACACATTCAATTCAAACATGTGAAACGAACTGTGCCTGCTTCTACTCTTCTTTTTAGCTGATTTTCAAATTCCATGCTTATTTGGAAATTCTAAAGACACTACGATGATTGTGTAGGTTAGGATTGTCATATAAATTAACCAAATGTAATTTCTAACCACACTCATTGCGTGTAATTTACACATTAAATTCAAACTTATGAAACGAACTGTGCATGCTTCCACGCTTCTTTTTAGCTTATTTTCAAATTCCATGCTAATTTTGAAATTCTAAAGACATTACGATAATTGTGTAGGTTAGGCTTGTCATATAACGTAACCAAATGTAATTTCTAACCACACTCATTGCGTGTAATTCACACATTAAATTCAAACTAGTCAAACGAACTGTGCATGCTTCTACTCTTCTTTTTAGCTTATTTTCAAATTCCATGCTTATTTTGAAATTCTAAAGACACTACGATGATTGTGTAGGTTAGGATTGTCATATAAATTAACCAAATGTAATTTCTAACCACACTCATTGCGTGTAATTCACACATTAAATTCAAACTTGTGAAACGAACTGTGCATGCTTCTACTCTTCTTTTTAGCTTATTTTCGAATTCCATGGTTATTTTGAAATTCTAAAGACACTACGATGATTGTGTAGGTTAGGATTGTCATATAAATTAACCAAATGTAATTTCTAACCACACTCATTGCGTGTAATTCACACATTAAATTCAAACTTGTGAAACGAACTGTGCATGCTTCTACTCTTCTTTTTAGCTTATTTTCTAATTCCATGCTTATTTTGAAATTCTAAAGACACTACGATGATTGTGTAGGTTCGGATTGTCATATAAGTTAACCAAATGTAATTTCTAACCACACTCATTGCGTGTAATTCACACATTAAATTCAAACTTGTGAAACGAACTGTGCCTGCTTCTACTCTTCTTTTTAGCTTATTTTCAAATTCCATGCTTATTTTGAAATTCTAAAGACACTACGATGATTGTGTAGGTTAGGATTGTCATATAAGTTAACCAAATGTAATTTCTAACCACACTCATTGCGTGTAATTCACACATTAAATTCAAACTTGTGAAACGAACTGTGCATGCTTCTACTCTTCTTTTTAGCTTATTTTCAAATTTCATGCTTATTTTGAAATTCTAAAGACACTACGATGATTGTGTAGGTTAGGATTGTCATATAAGTTAACCAAATGTAATTTCTAACCACACTCATTGCGTGTAATTCACACTTTCAATTCAAACATGTGAAACGAACTGTGCCTGCTTCTACTCTTCTTTTTAGCTTATTTTTAAATTCCATGCTTATTTGGAAATTCTAAAGACACTACGATGATTGTGTAGGTTAGGATTGTCATATAAATTAACCAAATGTAATTTCTAACCACACTCATTGCGTGTAATTTACACATTAAATTCAAACTTGTGAAACGAACTGTGCATGCTTCTACGCTTCTTTTTAGCTTATTTTCAAATTCCATGCTAATTTTGAAATTCTAAAGACACTACGATAATTGTGTAGGTTAGGCTTGTCATATAACGTAACCAAATATAATTTCTAACCACACTCATTGCGTGTAATTCACACATTAAATTCAAACTAGTCAAACGAACTGTGCATGCTTCTAATCTTCTTTTTAGCTTATTTTCAAATTCCATGCTTATTTTGAAATTCTAAAGACACTACGATGATTGTGTAGGTTAGGATTGTCATATAAATTAACCAAATGTAATTTCTAACCACACTCATTGCGTGTAATTCACACATTAAATTCAAACTTGTGAAACGAACTGTGCATGCTTCTACTCTTCTTTTTAGCTTATTTTCGAATTCCATGGTTATTTTGAAATTCTAAAGACACTACGATGATTGTGTAGGTTAGGATTCTCATATAAGTTAACCAAATGTAATTTCTAACCACACTCATTGCGTGTAATTCACACATTAAATTCAAACTTGTGAAACGAAGTGTGCATGCTTCTACTATTCTTTTTAGCTTATTTTCAAATTCCATGCTTATTTTGAAATTCTAAAGTCACTACGATGATTGTGTAGGTAAGGATTGTCATATAACTTAACCAAATGTAATTTCTAACCACACTCATTGCGTGTAATTCGCACATTCAATTCAAACATGTGAAACGAACTGTGCCTGCTTCTACTCTTCTTTTTAGCTTATTTTCAAATTCCATGTTTATTTGGAAATTCTAAAGACACTACGATGATTGTGTAGGTTAGGATTGTCATATAAATTAACCAAATGTAATTTCTAACCACACTCATTGCGTGTAATTTACACATTAAATTCAAACTTGTGAAACGAACTGTGCATGCTTCTACGCTTCTTTTTAGCTTATTTTCAAATTCCATGCTAATTTTGAAATTCTAAAGACACTACGGTAATTGTGTAGGTTAGGCTTGTCATATAACGTAACCAAATGTAATTTCTAACCACACTCATTGCGTGTAATTCACACATTAAATTCAAACTAGTCAAACGAACTGTGCATGCTTCTACTCTTCTTTTTAGCTTATTTTCAAATTCCATGCTTATTTTGAAATTCTAAAGACACTACGATGATTGTGTAGGTTAGGATTGTCATATAAATTAACCAAATGTAATTTCTAACCACACTCATTGCGTGTAATTCACACATTAAATTCAAACTTGTGAAACGAACTGTGCATGCTTCTACTCTTCTTTTTAGCTTATTTTCGAATTCCATGGTTATTTTGAAATTCTAAAGACACTACGATGATTGTGTAGGTTAGGATTCTCATATAAGTTAACCAAATGTAATTTCTAACCACACTCATTGCATGTAATTCACACATTAAATTCAAACTTGTGAAACGAAGTGTGCATGCTTCTACTATTCTTTTTAGCTTATTTTCAAATTCCATGCTTATTTTGAAATTCTAAAGTCACTACGATGATTGTGTATGTAAGGATTGTCATATAACTTAACCAAATGTAATTTCTAACCACACTCATTGCGTGTAATTCACACATTCAATTCAAACATGTGAATCGAACTGTGCCTGCTTCTACTCTTCTTTTTAGCTTATTTTCAAATTCCATGCTTATTTTGAAATTCTAAAGACACTACGATGATTGTGTAGGTTAGGATTGTCATATAAATTAACCAAATGTCATTTCTAACCACACTCATTGCGTGTAATTCACACGTTAAATTCAAACTTGTGAAACGAACTGTGCATGCTTCTACTCTTCTTTTTAGCTTATTTTCGAATTCCATGCTTATTTTGAAATTCTAAAGACACTACGATGATTGTGTAGGTTAGGATTGTCATATAAGTTAACCAAATGTAATTTCTAACCACACTCATTGCGTGTAATTCACACATTAAATTCAAACTTGTGAAACGAACTGTGCATGCTTCGACTCTTCTTTTTAGCTTATTTTCAAATTCCATGCTTATTTTGAAATTCTAAAGACACTACGATGATTGTGTAGATTAGGATTGTCATATAACTTAACCAAATGTAATTTCTAACCACACTCATTGCGTGTAAGTCACACATTAAATTCAAACTAGTCAAACGAACTCTGCATGCTTCTACTCTTCTTTTTAGCTTATTTTCAAATTCCATGCTTATTTTGAAATTCTAAAGACACTACGATGATTGTGTAAGTTAGGATTGTCATATAAATTAACCAAATGTAATTTCTAACCACACTCATTGCGTGTAATTCACATATTAAATTCAAACTTGTGAAACGAACTGTGCATGCTTCTACTCTTCTTTTTAGCTTATTTTCGAATTCCATGGTTATTTTGAAATTCTAAAGACACTACGATGATTGTGTAGGTTAGGATTCTCATATAAGTTAACCAAATGTAATTTCTAACCACACTCATTGCGTTTAATTCACACTTTCAATTCAAACATGTGAAACGAACTGTGCCTGCTTCTACTCTTCTTTTTAGCATATTTTCAAATTCCATGCTTATTTTGAAATTCTAAAGACACTACGATGATTGTGTAGGTTAGGATTGTCATATAAATTAACCAAATGTAATTTCTAACCACACTCATTGCGTGTAATTTACACATTAAATTCAAACTTGTGAAACGAACTGTGCATGCTTCTACTCTTCTTTTTAGCTTATTTTCAAATTCCATGCTAACTTTGAAATTCTAAAGACACTACGATAATTGTGTAGGTTACGCTTGTCATATAACGTAACCAAATGTAATTTCTAACCACACTCATTGCGTGTAATTCACACATTAAATTCAAACTAGTCAAACGAACTGTGCATGCTTCTACTCTTCTTATTAGCGTATTTTCAAATTCCATGCTTATTTTGAAATTCTAAAGACACTACGATGATTGTGTAGTTTATGATTTTCATAGAAGTTAACCAAATGTAATTTCTAACCACACTCATTGCGTGTAATTCACACGTTAAATTCAAACTTGTGAAACGAACTGTGCATGCTTCTACTCTTCTTTTTAGCTTATTTTCAAATTCCATGCTTATTTTGAAATTCTAAAGACACTACGATGATTGTGTAAGTTAGGATTGTCATATAAGTTAACCAAATGTAATTTCTAACCAAACTCATTGCGTGTAATTCACACATTCAATTCAAACATGTGAAACGAACTGTGCCTGCTTCTACTCTTCTTTTTAGCTTATTTTCAAATTCCATGCTTATTTTGAAATTCTAAAGACACTACGATGATTGTGTAGGTTAGGATTGTCATATAAGTGAACCAAATGTAATTTCTAACCACACTCATTGCGTGTAATTCACACTTTCAATTCAAACATGTGAAACGAACTGTGCCTGCTTCTACTCTTCTTTTTAGTTTATTTTCAAATTCCATGCTTATTTTGAAATTCTAAAGACACTACGATGATTGTGTAGGTTAGGATTATCATATAAGTTAACCAAATGTAATTTCTAACCACACTCATTGCATGTAATTTACACATTAAATTCAAACTTGTGAAACGAATTGTGTATGCTTCTACTCTTCTTTTTAGCTTATTTTCGAATTCCATGCTTATTTTGAAATTCTAAAGACACTACGATTGTTGTGTAGGTTACGATTTTCATATAAGTTAACCAAATGTAATTTTTAACCACACTCATTGCGTATAATTTAAACATTAAATTCAAACTTGTCAAATGAACTGTGCATGCTTCTACTTTTCTTTTTAGCTTAGTTTCAAATTCCATGCTTATTTTGAAATTCTAAAGGCACTACGATGATTGTGTAGGTTAGGATTGTCATATAAGTTAACCAAATGTAATTTCTAACCACACTCATTGCGTGTAATTTAAACATTAAACTCAAACTTGTGAAATGAACTGTGCATGCTTCTACTCTTCTTTTTAGCTTATTTTCGAATTTCATGCTTATTTTGAAATTCTAAAGACACTACGATGATTGTGTAGGTTCGGATTGTCATATAAGTTAACCAAATGTAATTTCTAACCACACTCATTGCGTGTAATTTACACATTAAATTCAAACTTGTGAAACGAACTGTGCATGCTTCTACTCTTCTTTTTAGCTTATTTTCGAATTCCATGCTTATTTTGAAATTCTAAAGATACTACGATGATTTTGTAGGTTAGGATTGTCATATAAGTTAACCAAATGTTATTTCTAACCATACTTATTCCGTGTAATTCACACATTCAATTCAAACTTGTGAAACGAACTGTGCATGCTGCGACTCTTCTTTTTAGCTTATATTCGAATTCTATGCTTATTTTCAAATTCAAAAGAACACTACGATGATTGTGTAGGTTAGGATTGTCATATAAGTTAACCAAATGTAATTTCTAACCGCACTCATTGCGTGTAATTCACACATTCAATTCAAACTTGTGAAACGAACTGTGCATGGTTCTACTCTCTTTTTAGCTTATTTTCAAATTCCATGCTTATTTTGAAATTCTAAAAACACTACGATGATTGTGTAGGTTAGGATTGTTGCATAAATTAACCACATGTAATTTCTAACCACACTCATTGCGTGTAATTCACACATTAAATTCAAACTTGTGAAACGAACTGTGCATGCTTCGACTCTTCTTTTTAGCTTATTTTCAAATTCCATGCTTATTTTGAAATTCTAAAGACACTACGATGATTGTGTAGGTTAGGATTGTCATATAACTTAACCAAATGTAATTTCTAACCACACTCATTGCGTGTAATTCACACATTAAATTCAAACTAGTCAAACGAACTCTGCATGCTTCTACTCTTCTTTTTAGCTTATTTTCAAATTCCATGCTTATTTTGAAATTCTAAAGACACTACGATGATTGTGTAAGTTAGGATTGTCATATAAATTAACCAAATGTAATTTCTAACCACACTCATTGCGTGTAACTCACACATTAAATTCAAACTTGTGAAACGAACTGTGCATGCTTCTACTCTTCTTTTTAGCTTATTTTCGAATTTCATGCTTATTTTGAAATTCTAAAGACACTACGATGATTGTGTAGGTTAGGATTGTCATATAAGTTAACCAAATGTAATTTCTAACCACACTCATTGCGTTTAATTTAAACATTAAACTCAAACTTGTGAAATGAACTGTGCATGCTTCTACTCTTCTTTTTAGCTTATTTTCGAATTTCATGCTTATTTTGAAATTCTAAAGACACTACGATGATTGTGTAAGTTAGGATTGTCATATAAGTTAACCAAATGTAATTTCTAACCAAACTCATTCCGTGTAATTGACACATTCAATTCAAACATGTGAAACGAACTGTGCCTGCTTCTACTCTTCTTTTTAGCTTATTTTCAAATTCCATGCTTATTTTGAAATTCTAAAGACACTACGATGATTGTGTAGGTTAGGATTGTCATATAAGTGAACCAAATGTAATTTCTAACCACACTCATTGCGTGTAATTCACACTTTCAATTCAAACATGTGAAACGAACTGTGCCTGCTTCTACTCTTCTTTTTAGTTTATTTTCAAATTCCATGCTTATTTTGAAATTCTAAAGACACTACGATGATTGTGTAGGTTAGGATTATCATATAAGTTAACCAAATGTAATTTCTAACCACACTCATTGCATGTAATTTACACATTAAATTCAAACTTGTGAAACGAACTGTGTATGCTTCTACTCTTCTTTTTAGCTTATTTTCGAATTCCATGCTTATTTTGAAATTCTAAAGACACTACGATTGTTGTGTAGGTTACGATTTTCATATAAGTTAACCAAATGTAATTTTTAACCACACTAATTGCGTATAATTTAAACATTAAATTCAAACTTGTCAAATGAACTGTGCATGCTTCGACTCTTCTTTTTAGCTTAGTTTCAAATTCCATGCTTATTTTGAAATTCTAAAGACACTACGATGATTGTGTAGGTTAGGATTGTCATATAAGTTAACCAAATGTAATTTCTAACCACACTCATTGCGTGTAATTTAAACATTAAACTCAAACTTGTGAAATGAACTGTGCATGCTTCTACTCTTCTTTTTAGCTTATTTTCAAATTCCATGCTTATTTTGAAATTCTAAAGACACTACGATGATTGTGTAGGTTAGGATTGTCATATAAGTTAACCAAATGTAGTTTCTAACCACACTCATTGCGTATAATTCACACATTAAATTCAAACTTGTGAAACGAACTGTGCATGCTTCTCCTCTTCTTTTTAGCATATTTTCGAATTCCATGCTTATTTTGAAATTCTAAAGACACTACGATGATTGTGTAGGTTAGGATTGTCATATAAGTTAACCAAATGTAATTTCTAACCACACTCATTGCGTATAATTTACACATTAAATTCAAAGTTGTGAAACGAACTGTGCATGCTTCTACTCCTCTTTTTAGCTTATTTTCAAATTCCATGCTTATAATGAAATTCTAAAGACACTACGATGATTGTGTAGGTTAGGATTGTCATATATGTTAACCAAATGTAATTTCTAACCACACTCATTGCGTGTAATTTACACATTAAATTCAAACTTGGGAAACGAACTGTGCATGCTTCTACTCTTCTTGTTAGCTTATTTTCAAATTCTAAAGAAACTACGATGATTGTGTAGGTTAGGATTGTCATATAAGTTAACCAAATGTAGTTTCTAACCACACTCATTGCGTGTAATTTACACATTAAATTCAAACTTGTGAAACGAACTGTGCATGCTTCTCCTCTTCTTTTTAGCTTATTTTCGAATTCCATGCTTATTTTGAAATTCTAAAGATACTACGATGATTGTGTAGGTTATGATTGTCATATAAGTTAACCAAATGTAATTTCTAACCACACTCATTGCGTGTAATTTACACATTAAATTCAAACTTGTGAAACGAACTGTGCATGCTTCGACTCTTCTTTTTAGCTTATTTTCAAATTCCATGCTTATTTTGAAATTCTAAAGACACTACGATGATTGTGTAGGTTAGGATTGTCATATAACTTAACCAAATGTAATTTCTAACCACACTCATTGCGTGTAATTCACACATTAAATTCAAACTAGTCAAACGAACTCTGCATGCTTCTACTCTTCTTTTTAGCTTATTTTCAAATTCCATGCTTATTTTGAAATTCTAAAGACACTACGATGATTGTGTAAGTTAGGATTGTCATATAAATTAACCAAATGTAATTTCTAACCACACTCATTGCGTGTAACTCACACATTAAATTCAAACTTGTGAAACGAACTGTGCATGCTTCTACTCTTCTTTTTAGCTTATTTTCGAATTTCATGCTTATTTTGAAATTCTAAAGACACTACGATGATTGTGTAGGTTAGGATTGTCATATAAGTTAACCAAATGTAATTTCTAACCACACTCATTGCGTGTAATTTAAACATTAAACTCAAACTTGTGAAATGAACTGTGCATGCTTCTACTCTTCTTTTTAGCTTATTTTCGAATTTCATGCTTATTTTGAAATTCTAAAGACACTACGATGATTGTGTAGGTTCGGATTGTCATATAAGTTAACCAAATGTAATTTCTAACCACACTCATTGCGTGTAATTTACACATTAAATTCAAACTTGAGAAACGAACTGTGCATGCTTCTACTCTTCTTTTTAGCTTATTTTCAAATTCCATGCTTATTTTGAAATTCTAAAGACACTACGATGATTGTGTAAGTTAGGATTGTCATATAAGTTAACCAAATGTAATTTCTAACCAAACTCATTGCGTGTAATTGACACATTCAATTCAAACATGTGAAACGAACTGTGCCTGCTTCTACTCTTCTTTTTAGCTTATTTTCAAATTCCATGCTTATTTTGAAATTCTAAAGACACTACGATGATTGTGTAGGTTAGGATTGTCATATAAGTGAACCAAATGTAATTTCTAACCACACTCATTGCGTGTAATTCACACTTTCAATTCAAACATGTGAAACGAACTGTGCCTGCTTCTACTCTTCTTTTTAGTTTATTTTCAAATTCCATGCTTATTTTGAAATTCTAAAGACACTACGATGATTGTGTAGGTTAGGATTATCATATAAGTTAACCAAATGTAATTTCTAACCACACTCATTGCATGTAATTTACACATTAAATTCAAACTTGTGAAACGAACTGTGTATGCTTCTACTCTTCTTTTTAGCTTATTTTCGAATTCCATGCTTATTTTGAAATTCTAAAGACACTACGATTGTTGTGTAGGTTACGATTTTCATATAAGTTAACCAAATGTAATTTTTAACCACACTAATTGCGTATAATTTAAACATTAAATTCAAACTTGTCAAATGAACTGTGCATGCTTCGACTCTTCTTTTTAGCTTAGTTTCAAATTCCATGCTTATTTTGAAATTCTAAAGACACTACGATGATTGTGTAGGTTAGGATTGTCATATAAGTTAACCAAATGTAATTTCTAACCACACTCATTGCGTGTAATTTAAACATTAAACTCAAACTTGTGAAATGAACTGTGCATGCTTCTACTCTTCTTTTTAGCTTATTTTCAAATTCCATGCTTATTTTGAAATTCTAAAGACACTACGATGATTGTGTAGGTTAGGATTGTCATATAAGTTAACCAAATGTAGTTTCTAACCACACTCATTGCGTATAATTCACACATTAAATTCAAACTTGTGAAACGAACTGTGCATGCTTCTCCTCTTCTTTTTAGCATATTTTCGAATTCCATGCTTATTTTGAAATTCTAAAGACACTACGATGATTGTGTAGGTTAGGATTGTCATATAAGTTAACCAAATGTAATTTCTAACCACACTCATTGCGTATAATTTACACATTAAATTCAAAGTTGTGAAACGAACTGTGCATGCTTCTACTCCTCTTTTTAGCTTATTTTCAAATTCCATGCTTATAATGAAATTCTAAAGACACTCCGATGATTGTGTAGGTTAGGATTGTCATATATGTTAACCAAATGTAATTTCTAACCACACTCATTGCGTGTAATTTACACATTAAATTCAAACTTGGGAAACGAACTGTGCATGTTTCTACTCTTCTTGTTAGCTTATTTTCAAATTCTAAAGAAACTACGATGATTGTGTAGGTTAGGATTGTCATATAAGTTAACCAAATGTAGTTTCTAACCACACTCATTGCGTGTAATTTACACATTAAATTCAAACTTGTGAAACGAACTGTGCATGCTTCTCCTCTTCTTTTTAGCCTATTTTCGAATTCCATGCTTATTTTGAAATTCTAAAGATACTACGATGATTGTGTAGGTTATGATTGTCATATAAGTTAACCAAATGTAATTTCTAACCACACTCATTGCGTGTAATTTACACATTAAATTCAAACTTGTGAAACGAACTGTGCATGCTTCTACTCTGCTTTTTAGCTTATTTTCAAATTCCATGCTTATTTTGAAATTCTAAAGTCACTACGATGATTGTGTAGGTTAGGATTGTCATATAAATTAACCAAATGTAATTTCTAACCACACTCATTGCGTGTAATTTACACATTAAATTCAAACTTGTGAAACGAACTGTGCATGCTTCTACTCTTCTTGTTAGCTTATTTTCAAATTCCATGCTTATTTTGAAATTCTAAAGACACTACGATGATTGTGTAGGTTAGGATTGTCATATAAGTTAACCAAATGTAGTTTCTAACCACACTCATTGCGTGTAATTTACACATTAAATTCAAACTTGTGAAACGAACTGTGCATGCTTCTCCTCTTCTTTTTAGCATATTTTCGAATTCCATGCTTATTTTGAAATTCTAAAGACTCTACGATGATTGTGTAGGTTAGGATTGACATATAAGTTAACCAAATGTAATTTCTAACCACACTCATTGCGTATAATTTACACATTAAATTCAAAGTTGTGAAACGAACAGTGCATGCTTCTACTCCTCTTTTTAGCTTATTTTCAAATTCCATGCTTATAATGAAATTCTAAAGACACTACGATGATTGTGTAGGTTAGGATTGTCATATAAGTTAACCAAATGTAATTTCTAACCACACTCATTGCGTGTAATTTACACATTAAATTCAAACTTGGGAAACGAACTGTGCATGCTTCTACTCTTCTTGTTAGCTTATTTTCAAATTCCATGCTTATTTTGAAATTCTAAAGAAACTACGATGATTGTGTAGGTTAGGATTGTCATATAAGTTAACCAAATGTAGTTTCTAACCACACTCATTGCGTGTAATTTACACATTAAATTCAAACTTGTGAAACGAACTGTGCATGCTTCTCCTCTTCTTTTTAGCTTATTTTCGAATTCCATGCTTATTTTGAAATTCTAAAGATACTACGATGATTGTGTAGGTTAGGATTGTCATATAAGTTAACCAAATGTAATTTCTAACCACACTCATTGCGTATAATTTACACATTAAATTCAAAGTTGTGAAACGAACTGTGCATGCTTCTACTCTTCTTTTTAGCTTATTTTCAAATTCCATGCTTATAATGAAATTCTAAAGACACTACGATGATTGTGTAGGTTAGGATTGTCATATAAGTTAACCAAATGTAATTTTTAACCACACTCATTGCGTGTAATTTACACATTAAATTCAAACTTGTGAAACGAACTGTGCATGCTTCTCCTCTTCTTTTTAGCTTATTTTCGAATTCCATGCTTATTTTGAAATTCTAAAGATACTACGATGATTGTGTAGGTTAGGATTGTCATATAAGTTAACCAAATGTAATTTCTCACCATACTCATTGCGTGTAATTCACACATTAAATTCAAACTTGTGAAACGAACTGTGCATGCTTCTACTGTTCTTTTTAACTTATTTTCAAATTCCATGCTTATTTTCAAATTCTAAAGACACTATGATGATTGTGTAGGTTAGGATTGTTATATAAATTAACCAAATGTAATTTCTAACCACACTCATTGCGTGTAACTCACACATTAAATTCAAACTTGTGAAACGACCTGTGCATGCTTCTACTTTTCTTTTTAGCTTATTTTCAAATTCCATGCTTATTTTGAAATTCTAAGGACACTACGATGATTGTGTAGGTTAGGATTGTCATATAAGTTAACCAAATGTAATTTCTAACCACACTCATTGCGTGTAATTTACACATTAAATTCAAACTTGTGAAACGAACTGTGCATGCTTCTACTCTTCTTTTTAGCTTATTTTCGAATTCCACGCTTATTTTGAAATTCGAAAGACACTACGATGATTGTGTAGGTTAGGATTGTCATATAAGTTAACCAAATGTAATTTCTAACCACACTCATTGCGTGTAATTCACACATTCAATTCAAACATGTGAATAGAACACTGCCTGCTTCTACTCTTCTTTTTAGCTTATTTTCAAATTCCATGCTTATTTTGAAATTCTAAAGACACTACGATGATTGTGTAGGTTATGATTGTCATATAAGTGAACCAAATGTAATTTCTAACCACACTCATTGCGTGTAATTCACACATTCAATTCAAACATGTGAAACGAACTGTGCTTGCTTCTACTCTTCTTTTTAGCTTATTTTCAAATTCCATGCTTATTTTGAAATTCTAAAGGCACTACGATGATTGTGTAGGTTAGGATTGTCATATAAGTTAACCAAATGTAATTTCTAACCACACTCATTGCGTGTAATTTACACATTAAATTCAAACTTGTGAAATGAACTGTGCATGCTTCTCCTCTTCTTTTTAGCTTATTTTCAATTTCCATGCTTATTTTGAAATTCTAAAGGCACTACGATGATTGTGTAGGTTAGGATTGTCATATAAGTTAACCAAATGTAATTTCTAACCACACTCATTGCGTGTAATTTACACATTAAATTCAAACTTGTGAAATGAACTGTGCATGCTTCTCCTCTTCTTTTTAGCTTATTTTCAATTTCCATGCTTATTTTGATATTCTAAAGTCACTACGATGATTGGGTAGGTTAGGATTGTCATATAAATTAACCAAATGTAATTTCTAACCACACTCATTGCGTGTAATTCACACATTCAATTCAAACATGTGAAACGAAATGTGCTTGCTTCTACTCTTCTTTTTAGCTTATTTTCAAATTCCATGCTTATTTTGAAATTCTAAAGACACTACGATGATTGTGTAGGTTATGATTGTCATATAAGTTAACCAAATTTAATTTCTAACCACACTCATTGCGTGTAATTTACACATTAAATTCAAACTTGTGAAACGAACTGTGCATGCTTCTACTCTTCTTTTTAGCTTATTTTCAAATTCCATGCTAATTTTGAAATTCTAAAGACACTACGATGATTGTGTAGGTTAGGATTGTCATATAAGTTAACCAAATGTAATTTCTAACCACACTCATTGCGTGTAATTCACACATTAAATTCAAACTTGTGAAACGAACTGTGCATGCTTCTACTCTTCTTGTTAGCTTATTTTCAAATTCCATGCTTATTTTGAAATTCTAAAGACACTACGATGATTGTCTAGGTTAGGATTGTCATATAAGTTAACCAAATGTAGTTTCTAACCACACTCATTGCGTGTAATTCACACATTAAATTCAAACTTGTGAAACGAACTGTGCATGCTTCTCCTCTTCTTTTTAGCTTATTTTCGAATTCCATGCTTATTTTGAAATTCTAAAGACACTACGATGATTGTGTAGGTTAGGATTGTCATATAAGTTAACCAAATGTAATTTCTAACCACACTCATTGCGTATAATCTACACATTAAATTCAAAGTTGTGAAACGAACTGGGCATGCTTCTACTCTTCTTTTTAGCTTATTTTCAAATTCCATGCGTATAATGAAATTCTAAAGACACTACGATGATTGTGTAGGTTAGGATTGTCATATAAGTTAACCAAATGTAATTTCTAACCACACTCATTGCGTGTAATTTACACATTAAATTCAAACTTGTGAAACGAACTGTGCATGCTTCTCCTCTTCTTTTTAGCTTATTTTCGAATTCCATGCTTATTTTGAAATTCTAAAGATACTACGATGATTGTGTAGGTTAGGATTGTCATATAAGTTAACCAAATGTAATTTCTAACCACACTCATTGCGTGTAATTCACACATTAAATTCAAACTTGTGAAACGAACTGTGCATGCTTCTACTCTTCTTTTTAACTTATTTTCAAATTCCATGCTTATTTTCAAATTCTAAAGACACTATGATGATTGTGTAGGTTAGGATTGTTATATAAATTAACCAAATGTAATTTCTAACCACACTCATTGCGTGTAACTCACACATTAAATTCAAACTTGTGAAACGACCTGTACATGCTTCTACTTTTCTTTTTAGCTTATTTTCAAATTCCATGCTTATTTTGAAATTCTAAAGACACTACGATGATTGTGTAGGTTATGATTGTCATATAAGTGAACCAAATGTAATTTCTAACCACACCCATTGCGTGTAATTCACACATTCAATTCAAACATGTGAAACGAACTGTGCTTGCTTCTACTCTTCTTTTTAGCTTATTTTCAAATTCCATGCTTATTTTGAAATTCTAAAGGCACTACGATGATTGTGTAGGTTAGGATTGTCATATAAGTTAACCAAATGTAATTTCTAACCACACTCATTGCGTGTAATTTAAACATTAAATTCAAACTTGTGAAATGAACTGTGCATGCTTCTCCTCTTCTTTTTAGCTTATTTTCAATTTCCATGCTTATTTTGAAATTCTAAAGTCACTACGATGATTCTGTAGGTTAGGATTGTCATATAAATTAACCAAATGTAATTTCTAACCATACTCATTGCGTGTAATTCACACATTCAATTCAAACATGTGAAACGAAATGTGCTTGCTTCTACTCTTCTTTTTAGCTTATTTTCAAATTCCATGCTTATTTTGAAATTCTAAAGACACTACGATGATTGTGTAGGTTACGATTGTCATATAAGTTAACCACATTTAATTTCTAACCACACTCATTGCGTGTAATTTACACATTAAATTCAAACTTGTGAAACGAACTGTGCATGATTCTACTCTTCTTTTTAGCTTATTTTCAAATTCCATGCTAATTTTGAAATTCTAAAGACACTACGATGATTGTGTAGGTTAGGATTGTCATATAAGTTAACCAAATGTAATTTCTAACCACACTCATTGCGTGTAATTCACACATTAAATTCAAACTTGTGAAACGAACTGTGCATGCTTCTACTCTTCTTTTTAGCTTATTTTCAAATTCCATGCTTATTTTGAAATTCTAAAGACACTACGATGATTGTGTAGGTTAGGATTGTCATATAAGTTAACCAAATGTAGTTTCTAACCACACTCATTGCGTGTAATTCACACATTAAATTCAAACTTGTGAAACGAACTGTGCATGCTTCTCCTCTTCTTTTTAGCTTATTTTCGAATTCCATGCTTATTTTGAAATTCTAAAGACACTACGATGATTGTGTAGGTTAGGA
Organism: Spergularia bocconei; assembly: GCA_963457585.1. NCBI lineage: Eukaryota > Viridiplantae > Streptophyta > Magnoliopsida > Caryophyllales > Caryophyllaceae > Spergularia > Spergularia bocconei. The sequence goes on from OY734959.1 coordinate 7,352,124, forward strand.
TTGTCATATAAGTTAACCAAATGTAATTTCTAACCACACTCATTGCGTGTAATTCACACATTCAATTCAAACATGTGAAACGAACTGTGCCTGCTTCTACTCTTCTTTTTAGCTTATTTTCAAATTCCATGCTTATTTTGAAATTCTAAAGACACTACGATGATTGTGCAGGTTATGATTGTCATATAAGTTAACCAAATGTAATTTCTAACCACACTCATTGCGTGTAATTTACACATTAAATTCAAACTTGTGAAACGAACTGTGCATGCTTCTACTCTTCTTTTTAGCTTATTTTCAAATTCCATGCTTATTTTGAAATTCTAAAGTCACTACGATGATTGTGTAGGTTAGGATTGTCATATAAATTAACCAAATGTAATTTCTAACCACACTCATTACGTGTAATTCACACATTCAATTCAAACATGTGAAACGAAATGTGCTTGCTTCTACTCTTCTTTTTAGCTTATTTTCAAATTCCATGCTTATTTTGAAATTCTAAAGACACTACGATGATTGTGTAGGTTATGATTGTCATATAAGTTAACCAAATTTAATTTCTGACCACACTCATTGCGTGTAATTTACACATTAAATTCAAACTTGTGAAACGAACTGTGCATGCTTCTACTCTTCTTTTTAGCTTATTTTCAAATTCCATGCTAATTTTGAAATTCTAAAGACACTACGATGATTGTGTAGGTTAGGATTGTCATATAAGTTAACCAAATGTAATTTCTAACCACACTCATTGCGTGTAATTCACACATTAAATTCAAACTTGTGAAACGAACTGTGCATGCTTCTACTCTTCTTTTTAGCTTATTTTCAAATTCCATGCTTATTTTGAAATTCTAAAGACACTACGATGATTGTGTAGGTTAGGATTGTCATATAAGTTAACCAAATGTAGTTTCTAACCACACTCATTGCGTGTAATTCACACATTAAATTCAAACTTGTGAAACGAACTGTGCATGCTTCTCTTCTTCTTTTTATCTTATTTTCGAATTCCATGCTTATTTTGAAATTCTAAAGACACTACGATGATTGTGTAGGTTAGAATTGTCATATAAGTTAACCAAATGTAATTTCTAACCACACTTATTGCGTGTAATTCACACATTCAATTCAAACATGTGAAACGAACTGTGCCTGCTTCTACTCTTCTTTTTAGCTTATTTTCGAATTCCATGCTTATTTTGAAATTCGAAAGACACTACGATGATTGTGTAGGTTAGGATTGTCATATAAGTTAACCAAATGTAATTTCTAACCACACTCATTGCGTGTAATTCACACATTCAATTCAAACATGTGAATAGAACTGTGCCTGCTTCTACTCTTCTTTTTAGCTTATTTTCAAATTCCATGCTTATTTTGAAATTCTAAAGACACTACGATGATTGTGTAGGTTATGATTGTCATATAAGTGAACCAAATGTAATTTCTAACCACACTCATTGCGTGTAATTCACACATTCAATTCAAACATGTGAAACGAACTGTGCTTGCTTCTACTCTTCTTTTTAGCTTATTTTCAAATTCCATGCTTATTTTGAAATTCTAAAGGCACTACGATGATTGTGTAGGTTAGGATTGTCATATAAGTTAACCAAATGTAATTTCTAACCACACTCATTGCGTGTAATTTAAACATTAAATTCAAACTTGTGAAATGAACTGTGCATGCTTCTCCTCTTCTTTTTAGCTTATTTTCAATTTCCATGCTTATTTTGAAATTCTAAAGTCACTACGATGATTGTGTAGGTTAGGATTGTCATATAAATTAACCAAATGTAATTTCTAACCATACTCATTGCGTGTAATTCACACATTCAATTCAAACATGTGAAAAGAAATGTGCTTGCTTCTACTCTTCTTTTTAGCTTATTTTCAAATTCCATGCTTATTTTGAAATTCTAAAGACACTACGATGATTGTGTAGGTTACGATTGTCATATAAGTTAACCAAATTTAATTTCTAACCACACTCATTGCGTGTAATTTACACATTAAATTCAAACTTGTGAAACGAACTGTGCATCATTCTACTCTTCTTTTTAGCTTATTTTCAAATTCCATGCTAATTTTGAAATTCTAAAGACACTACGATGATTGTGTAGGTTAGGATTGTCATATAAGTTAACCAAATGTAATTTCTAACCACACTCATTGCGTGTATTTCACACATTAAATTCAAACTTGTGAAACGAACTGTGCATGCTTCTACTCTTCTTTTTAGCTTATTTTCAAATTCCATGCTTATTTTGAAATTCTAAAGACACTACGATGATTGTGTAGGTTAGGATTGTCATATAAGTTAACCAAATGTAGTTTCTAACCACACTCATTGCGTGTAATTCACACATTAAATTCAAACTTGTGAAACGAACTGTGCATGCTTCTCCTCTTCTTTTTAGCTTATTTTCGAATTCCATGCTTATTTTGAAATTCTAAAGACACTACGATGATTGTGTAGGTTAGGATTGTCATATAAGTTAACCAAATGTAATTTCTAACCACACTCATTGCGTGTAATTCACACATTCAATTCAAACATGTGAAACGAACTGTGCCTGCTTCTACTCTTCTTTTTAGCTTATTTTCAAATTCCATGCTTATTTTGAAATTCTAAAGACACTACGATGATTGTGTAGGTTATGATTGTCATATAAGTTAACCAAATGTAATTTCTAACCACACTCATTGCGTGTAATTCACACATTAAATTCAAACTTGTGAAACGAACTGTGCATGCTTCTACTCTTCTTTTTAGCTTATTTTCAAATTCCATGCTTATTTTGAAATTCTAAAGACACTACGATGATTGTGTAGGTTAGGATTGTCATATAAGTTAACCAAATGTAGTTTCTAACCACACTCATTGCGTGTAATTCACACATTAAATTCAAACTTGTGAAACGAACTGTGCATGCTTCTCTTCTTCTTTTTATCTTATTTTCGAATTCCATGCTTATTTTGAAATTCTAAAGACACTACGATGATTGTGTAGGTTAGAATTGTCATATAAGTTAACCAAATGTAATTTCTAACCACACTTATTGCGTGTAATTCACACATTCAATTCAAACATGTGAAACGAACTGTGCCTGCTTCTACTCTTCTTTTTAGCTTATTTTCGAATTCCATGCTTATTTTGAAATTCGAAAGACACTACGATGATTGTGTAGGTTAGGATTGTCATATAAGTTAACCAAATGTAATTTCTAACCACACTCATTGCGTGTAATTCACACATTCAATTCAAACATGTGAATAGAACTGTGCCTGCTTCTACTCTTCTTTTTAGCTTATTTTCAAATTCCATGCTTATTTTGAAATTCTAAAGACACTACGATGATTGTGTAGGTTATGATTGTCATATAAGTGAACCAAATGTAATTTCTAACCACACTCATTGCGTGTAATTCACACATTCAATTCAAACATGTGAAACGAACTGTGCTTGCTTCTACTCTTCTTTTTAGCTTATTTTCAAATTCCATGCTTATTTTGAAATTCTAAAGGCACTACGATGATTGTGTAGGTTAGGATTGTCATATAAGTTAACCAAATGTAATTTCTAACCACACTCATTGCGTGTAATTTAAACATTAAATTCAAACTTGTGAAATGAACTGTGCATGCTTCTCCTCTTCTTTTTAGCTTATTTTCAATTTCCATGCTTATTTTGAAATTCTAAAGTCACTACGATGATTGTGTAGGTTAGGATTGTCATATAAATTAACCAAATGTAATTTCTAACCATACTCATTGCGTGTAATTCACACATTCAATTCAAACATGTGAAAAGAAATGTGCTTGCTTCTACTCTTCTTTTTAGCTTATTTTCAAATTCCATGCTTATTTTGAAATTCTAAAGACACTACGATGATTGTGTAGGTTACGATTGTCATATAAGTTAACCAAATTTAATTTCTAACCACACTCATTGCGTGTAATTTACACATTAAATTCAAACTTGTGAAACGAACTGTGCATCATTCTACTCTTCTTTTTAGCTTATTTTCAAATTCCATGCTAATTTTGAAATTCTAAAGACACTACGATGATTGTGTAGGTTAGGATTGTCATATAAGTTAACCAAATGTAATTTCTAACCACACTCATTGCGTGTATTTCACACATTAAATTCAAACTTGTGAAACGAACTGTGCATGCTTCTACTCTTCTTTTTAGCTTATTTTCAAATTCCATGCTTATTTTGAAATTCTAAAGACACTACGATGATTGTGTAGGTTAGGATTGTCATATAAGTTAACCAAATGTAGTTTCTAACCACACTCATTGCGTGTAATTCACACATTAAATTCAAACTTGTGAAACGAACTGTGCATGCTTCTCCTCTTCTTTTTAGCTTATTTTCGAATTCCATGCTTATTTTGAAATTCTAAAGACACTACGATGATTGTGTAGGTTAGGATTGTCATATAAGTTAACCAAATGTAATTTCTAACCACACTCATTGCGTGTAATTCACACATTCAATTCAAACATGTGAAACGAACTGTGCCTGCTTCTACTCTTCTTTTTAGCTTATTTTCAAATTCCATGCTTATTTTGAAATTCTAAAGACACTACGATGATTGTGTAGGTTATGATTGTCATATAAGTTAACCAAATGTAATTTCTAACCACACTCATTGCGTGTAATTCACACATTAAATTCAAACTTGTGAAACGAACTGTGCATGCTTCTACTCTTCTTTTTAGCTTATTTTCAAATTCCATGCTTATTTTGAAATTCTAAAGACACTACGATGATTGTGTAGGTTAGGATTGTCATATAAGTTAACCAAATGTAGTTTCTAACCACACTCATTGCGTGTAATTCACACATTAAATTCAAACTTGTGAAACGAACTGTGCATGCTTCTCTTCTTCTTTTTATCTTATTTTCGAATTCCATGCTTATTTTGAAATTCTAAAGACACTACGATGATTGTGTAGGTTAGAATTGTCATATAAGTTAACCAAATGTAATTTCTAACCACACTTATTGCGTGTAATTCACACATTCAATTCAAACATGTGAAACGAACTGTGCCTGCTTCTACTCTTCTTTTTAGCTTATTTTCGAATTCCATGCTTATTTTGAAATTCGAAAGACACTACGATGATTGTGTAGGTTAGGATTGTCATATAAGTTAACCAAATGTAATTTCTAACCACACTCATTGCGTGTAATTCACACATTCAATTCAAACATGTGAATAGAACTGTGCCTGCTTCTACTCTTCTTTTTAGCTTATTTTCAAATTCCATGCTTATTTTGAAATTCTAAAGACACTACGATGATTGTGTAGGTTATGATTGTCATATAAGTGAACCAAATGTAATTTCTAACCACACTCATTGCGTGTAATTCACACATTCAATTCAAACATGTGAAACGAACTGTGCTTGCTTCTACTCTTCTTTTTAGCTTATTTTCAAATTCCATGCTTATTTTGAAATTCTAAAGGCACTACGATGATTGTGTAGGTTAGGATTGTCATATAAGTTAACCAAATGTAATTTCTAACCACACTCATTGCGTGTAATTTAAACATTAAATTCAAACTTGTGAAATGAACTGTGCATGCTTCTCCTCTTCTTTTTAGCTTATTTTCAATTTCCATGCTTATTTTGAAATTCTAAAGTCACTACGATGATTGTGTAGGTTAGGATTGTCATATAAATTAACCAAATGTAATTTCTAACCATACTCATTGCGTGTAATTCACACATTCAATTCAAACATGTGAAAAGAAATGTGCTTGCTTCTACTCTTCTTTTTAGCTTATTTTCAAATTCCATGCTTATTTTGAAATTCTAAAGACACTACGATGATTGTGTAGGTTACGATTGTCATATAAGTTAACCAAATTTAATTTCTAACCACACTCATTGCGTGTAATTTACACATTAAATTCAAACTTGTGAAACGAACTGTGCATCATTCTACTCTTCTTTTTAGCTTATTTTCAAATTCCATGCTAATTTTGAAATTCTAAAGACACTACGATGATTGTGTAGGTTAGGATTGTCATATAAGTTAACCAAATGTAATTTCTAACCACACTCATTGCGTGTATTTCACACATTAAATTCAAACTTGTGAAACGAACTGTGCATGCTTCTACTCTTCTTTTTAGCTTATTTTCAAATTCCATGCTTATTTTGAAATTCTAAAGACACTACGATGATTGTGTAGGTTAGGATTGTCATATAAGTTAACCAAATGTAGTTTCTAACCACACTCATTGCGTGTAATTCACACATTAAATTCAAACTTGTGAAACGAACTGTGCATGCTTCTCCTCTTCTTTTTAGCTTATTTTCGAATTCCATGCTTATTTTGAAATTCTAAAGACACTACGATGATTGTGTAGGTTAGGATTGTCATATAAGTTAACCAAATGTAATTTCTAACCACACTCATTGCGTGTAATTCACACATTCAATTCAAACATGTGAAACGAACTGTGCCTGCTTCTACTCTTCTTTTTAGCTTATTTTCAAATTCCATGCTTATTTTGAAATTCTAAAGACACTACGATGATTGTGTAGGTTATGATTGTCATATAAGTTAACCAAATGTAATTTCTAACCACACTCATTGCGTGTAATTTACACATTAAATTCAAACTTGTGAAACGAACTGTGCATGCTTCTACTCTTCTTTTTAGCTTATTTTCAAATTCCATGCTTATTTTGAAATTCTAAAGTCACTACGATGATTGTGTAGGTTAGGATTGTCATATAAATTAACCAAATGTAATTTCTAACCACACTCATTACGTGTAATTCACACATTCAATTCAAACATGTGAAACGAAATGTGCTTGCTTCTACTCTTCTTTTTAGCTTATTTTCAAATTCCATGCTTATTTTGAAATTCTAAAGACACTACGATGATTGTGTAGGTTATGATTGTCATATAAGTTAACCAAATTTAATTTCTGACCACACTCATTGCGTGTAATTTACACATTAAATTCAAACTTGTGAAACGAACTGTGCATGCTTCTACTCTTCTTTTTAGCTTATTTTCAAATTCCATGCTAATTTTGAAATTCTAAAGACACTACGATGATTGTGTAGGTTAGGATTGTCATATAAGTTAACCAAATGTAATTTCTAACCACACTCATTGCGTGTAATTCACACATTAAATTCAAACTTGTGAAACGAACTGTGCATGCTTCTACTCTTCTTTTTAGCTTATTTTCATATTCCATGCTTATTTTGAAATTCTAAAGACACTACGATGATTGTGTAGGTTAGGATTGTCATATAAGTTAACCAAATGTAGTTTCTAACCACACTCATTGCGTGTAATTCACACATTAAATTCAAACTTGTGAAACGAATTGTGCATGCTTCTCCTCTTCTTTTTAGCTTATTTTCGAATTCCATGCTTATTTTGAAATTCTAAAGACACTACGATGATTGTGTAGGTTAGGATTGTCATATAAGTTAACCAAATGTAATTTCTAACCACACTCATTGCGTGTAATTCACACATTCAATTCAAACATGTGAAACGAACTGTGCCTGCTTCTACTCTTCTTTTTAGCTTATTTTCAAATTCCATGCTTATTTTGAAATTCTAAAGACACTACGATGATTGTGTAGGTTATGATTGTCATATAAGTTAACCAAATGTAATTTCTAACCACACTCATTGCGTGTAATTTACACATTAAGTTCAAACTTGTGAAACGAACTGTGCATGCTTCTACTCTTCTTTTTAGCTTATTTTCAAATTCCATGCTTATTTTGAAATTCTAAAGTCACTACGATGATTGTGTAGGTTAGGACTGTCATATAAATTAACCAAATGTAATTTCTAACCACACTCATTGCGTGTAATTCACACATTAAATTTTAACTTCTGAAACGAACTGTGCATACTTCTACTCTTCTTGTTAGCTTATTTTCAATTTCCATGCTTATTTTGAAATTCTAAAGTATCTACGATGATTGTGTAGGTTAGGATTGTCATATAAATTAACCAAATGTAATTTCTAACCACACTTATTGCGTGTAATTCACACATTAAATTCAAACTTGTGAAAAGAACTGTGCATGCTTCTACTCTTCTTGTTAGCTTATTTGCAAATTCCATGCTTATTTTGAAATTCTAAAGTCACTACGATGATTGTGTAGGTTAGGATTGTCATATAAATTAACCAAATGTAATTTCTAACCACACTCATTGCGTGTAATTCACACATTAAATTCAAAGTTGTGAAACAAACTGTGCATGCTTCTCCTCTTCTTTTTAGCTTATTTTCGAATTCCATGCTTATTTTGAAATTCTAAAGATACTACGATGATTGTGTAGGTTAGGATTGTCATATAAGTTAACCAAATGTAATTTCTAACCACACTCATTGCGTATAATTTACACATTAAATTCAAAGTTGTGAAACGAACTGTGCATGCTTCTACTCTTCTTTTTAGCTTATTTTCAAATTCCATGCTTATTTTGAAATTCTAAAGACACTACGATGATTGTGTAGGTTAGGATTGTCATATAAGTTAACCAAATGTAATTTCTAACCACACTCATTGCGTGTAATTTACACATTAAATTCAAACTTGGGAAACGAAATGTGCATGTTTCTACTTTTCTTTTTAGCTTATTTTCAAATTCCATGCTAATTTTGAAATTCTAAAGACACTACAATGATTTTGTAGGTTAGGATTGTCATATAAATTAACCAAATGTAATTTCTAACCACACTCATTGCGTGTAATTCACACATTAAATTCAAACTTGTGAAACGAACTGTGCATGCTTCTACTCTTCTTTTTAGCTTATTTTCAAATTCCATGCTTTAATGAAATTCTAAAGACACTACGATGATTGTGTAGGTTAGGATTGTCATATAAGTTAACCAAATGTAATTTCTATCCACACTCATTGCGTGTAATTTACACATTAAATTCAAACTTAGGAAACGAACTCTGCATGCTTCTACTCTTCTTTTTAGCTTATTTTCAAATTCCATGCTAATTTTGAAATTCTAAAGACACTACGATGATTGTGTAGGTTAGGCTTGTCATATAACGTAACCAAATGTAATTTCTAACCACACTCATTGCGTGTAATTCACACATTAAATTCAAACTAGTCAAACGAACTGTGCATGCTTCTACTTTTCTTTTTAGCTTATTTTCAAATTCCATGCTAATTTTGAAATTCTAAAGACACTACGATGATTGTGTAGGTTAGGATTGTCATATAAGTTAACCAAATGTAATTTCTAACCACACCCATTGCATGTAATTTACACATTAAATTCAAACTTGTGAAACGAACTATGCATGCTTCTACTCTTCTTTTTAACTTATTTTCGAATTCCATGCTTATTTTGAAATTCTAAAGATACTACGATGATTGTGTAGGTTAGGATTGTCATATAAGTTAACCAAATGTAATTTCTAACCACACTCATTGCGTGTAATTCACACATTCAATTCAAACATGTGAAACGAACTGTGCATCCTTCTACTCTTCTTTTTAGCTTATTTTCAAATTCCATGCTTATTTTGAAATTCTAAAGTCACTACGATGATTGTGTAGGTTAGGATTGTCATATAAGTTAACCAAATGTAATTTCTAACCACACTCATTGCGTGTAATTCACACATTCAATTCAAACATGTGAAACGAACTATGCATGCTTCTACTTTTCTTTTTAGCTTATTTTCAAATTCCATGCTAATTTTGAAATTCTAAAGACACTACGATGATTGTGTAGGTTAGGATTGTCATATAAGTTAACCAAATGTAATTTCTAACCACACTCATTGCATGTAATTTACACATTAAATTCAAACTTGTGAAACGAACTGTGCATGCTTCTACTCTTCTTTTTAACTTATTTTCGAATTCCATGCTAATTTTGAAATTCTAAAGACACTACGATGATTGTGTAGGTTAGGATTGTCATATAAGTTAACCAAATGTAATTTCTAACCACACTCATTGCATGTAATTTACACATTAAATTCAAACTTGTGAAACGAACTGTACATGCTTCTACTCTTCTTTTTAACTTATTTTCGAATTCCATGCTTATTTTGAAATTCTAAAGACACTACGATGATTGTGTAGGTTAGGATTGTCATATAAATTAACCAAATGTAATTTCTAACCACACTCATTGCGTGTAATTCACACATTAAATTCAAACTTGTGAAACGAACTGTGCATGCTTCTACTCTTCTTTTTAGCTTATTTTCAAATTCCATGCTTTAATGAAATTCTAAAGACACTACGATGATTGTGTAGGTTAGGATTGTCATATAAGTTAACCAAATGTAATTTCTATCCACACTCATTGCGTGTAATTTACACATTAAATTCAAACTTGGGAAACGAACTCTGCATGCTTCTACTCTTCTTTTTAGCTTATTTTCCAATTCCATGCTAATTTTAAAATTCTAAAGACACTACGATGATTGTGTAGGTTAGGCTTGTCATATAACGTAACCAAATGTAATTTCTAACCACACTCATTGCGTGTAATTCACACATTAAATTCAAACTAGTCAAACGAACTGTGCATGCTTCTACTTTTCTTTTTAGCTTATTTTCAAATTCCATACTAATTTTGAAATTCTAAAGACACTACGATGATAGTGTAGGTTAGGATTGTCATATAAGTTAACCAAATGTAATTTCTAACCACACTTATTGCGTGTAATTTACACATTAAATTCAAACTTGTGAAACGAACTGTGCATGCTTCTACTCTTCTTTTTAACTTATTTTCGAATTCCATGCTTATTTTGAAATTCTAAAGATACTACGATGATTGTGTAGCTTAGGATTGTCATATAAGTTAACCAAATGTAATTTCTAACCACACTCATTGCGTGTAATTCACACATTCAATTCAAACATGTGAAACGAACTGTGCCTGCTTCTACTCTTCTTTTTAGCTTATTTTCAAATTCCATGCTTATTTTGAAATTCTAAAGACACTACGATGATTGTGTAGGTTATGATTGTCATATAAGTTAACCAAATGTAATTTCTAACCACACTCATTGCGTGTAATTTACACATTAAATTCAAACTTGTGAAACGAACTGTGCATGCTTCTACTTTTATTTTTAGCTTATTTTCAAATTCCATGCTTATTTTGAAATTCTAAAGACACTACGATGATTGTGTAGGTTAGGATTCTCAAATAAGTTAACCAAATGTTATTTCTAACCATACTCATTCCGTGTAATTCACACATTCAATTCAAACTTGTGAAACGAACTGTGCATGTTTCTACTCTTCTTTTTAGCTTATTTTCAAATTCCATGCTTATTTTGAAATTCTAAAGACACTACGATGATTGTGTAGGTTATTATTGTCATATAAGTTAACCAAATGTAATTTCTAACCACACTCATTACGTGTAATTTACACATTAAATTCAAACTTGTGAAACGAACTGTGCATGCTTCTACTCTTCTTTTTAGCTTATATTCGAATTCCATGCTTATTTTCAAATTCAAAAATACACGACAATGATTGTGTACGTTAGGATTGTCATATAAGTTAACCAAATGTAATTTCTAACCACACTCATTGTGTGTAATTTACACAGTAAATTCAAACTTGGGAAATGAACTGTGCATGCTTCTACTTTTCTTTTTAGCTGATTTTCAAATTCCATGCTAATTTTGTAATTCTAAAGACACTACGATGATTGTGTAGGTTAGGATTGTCATATAAGTTAACCAACTGTAATTTCTAACCACACTCATTTGCGTGTAATTTACACATTAAATTCAAACTTGTGAAACGAACTGTGCATGCTTCTACTCTTCTTTTTAGCTTATTTTCGAATTCCATGCTTATTTTGAAATTCTAAAGATACTACGATGATTGTGTAGGTTAGGATTGTCATAAAGTTAACCAAATGTTATTTCTAACCACACTCATTCCGTGTAATTCACACATTCAATTCAAACTTGTGAAACGAACTGTGCATCCTTCTACTCTTCTTTTTAGCTTATTTTCAAATTCCATGCTTATTTTGAAATTCTAAAGACACTACGATGATTGTGTAGGTTAGTATTGTCATATAAGTTAACCAAATGTAATTTCTAACCACACTCATTGCGTGTAATTCACACATTCAATTCAAACATGTGAAACGAACTGTGCCTGCTTCTACTCTTCTTTTTAGCTTATTTTCAAATTCCATGCTTATTTTGAAATTCTAAAGACACCACGATGATTGTGTAGGTTATGATTGTCATATAAGTTAACCAAATGTAATTTCTAACCACACTCATTGCGTGTAATTTACACATTAAATTCAAACCTGTGAAACGAACTGTGCATGCTTCTACTCTTCTTTTTAGCTTATTTTCAAATTCCATGCTTATTTTGAAATTCTAAAGTGACTACGATGATTGTGTAGGTTAGGATTGTCATATAAATTAACCAAATGTAATTTCTAACCACACTCATTGCGTGTAATTCACACATTAAATTCAAACTTGTGAAACGAATTGTGCATGCTTCTACTCTTCTTTTTAGCTTATTTAAAAATTCCATGCTTGTTTTGAAATTCTAAAGTCACTACGATGATTGTGTAGGTTAGGATTGTCATATAAATTAATCAAATGTAATTTCTAACCACACTCATTGCGTGTAATTCACACATTAAATTTAAACTTGTGAAACGAACTGTGCATGCGTCTACTCTTCTTGTTAGCTTATTTTCAAATTCCATGCTTATTTTGAAATTCTAAAGACACTACGATGATTGTGTAGGTTAGGATTGTCCTATAAGTTAACCAAATGTAGTTTCTAACCACACTCATTGCGTCTAATTTACACATTAAATTCAAACTTGTGAAACGAACTGTGCATGCTTCTACTCTTCTTTTTAGCTTATTTTCAAATTCCATGCTTATTTTGAAATTCTAAAGTCACTACGATGATTGTGTAGGTTAGGATTGTCATATAAATTAACCAAATGTAATTTCTAACCACACTCATTGCGTGTAATTCACACATTAAATTTAAACTTGTGAAACGAACTCTGCATGCGTCTACTTTTCTTGTTAGCTTATTTTCAAATTCCATGCTTATTTTGAAATTCTAAAGATACTACAATGATTGTGTAGGTTAGGATTGTTATAAAGTTAACCAAATGTAATTTCTAACCACACTCATTGCGTGTAATTCACACATTAAATTCAAACATGTGAAACGAACTGTGCATGCTTCCACTCTTCTTTTTAGCTTATTTTCAAATTCCATGCTTATTTTGAAATTCTAAAGACACTACGATGATTGTGTAGGTTAGGATTGTCATTAAAGTTAACCAAATGTAATTTCTAACCACACTCATTGCGTGTAATTCACACATTCAATTCAAACATGTGAAACGAACTGTCCCTGCTTCTACTCTTCTTTTTAGCTTATTTTCAAATTCCATGCTTATTTTGAAATTCTAACGACACTACGATGATTGTGTAGGTTATGATTGTCATATAAGTTAACCAAATGTAATTTCTAACCACACTCATTGCGTGTAATTTACACATTAAATTCAAACTAGTCAAACGAACTGTGCATGCTTCTACTCTTCTTTTTAGCTTATTTTCAAATTCCATGCTTATTTTGAAATTCTAAAGACACTACGATGATTGTGTAGGTTAGGATTGTCATATAAGTTAACCAAATGTTATTTCTAATCATACTCATTCCGTGTAATTCACACATCCAATTCAAACTTGTGAAACAAACTGTGCATGCTTCTACTTTTCTTGTTAGCTTATTTTCAAATTCCATGCTTATTTTCAAATTCTAAAGACACTACGATGATTGTGTAGTTTAGGATTGTCATATAAGTTAACCAAATGTAATTTCTAAACACACTCATTGCGTGTAATTTACACATTAAATTCAAACTTGGGAAACGAACTGTGCATGCTTCTACTTTTCTTTTTAGCTTATTTTCAAATTCCATGCTAATTTTGAAATTCTAAAGACACTACGATGATTGTGTAGGTTAGGATTGTCATTAAAGTTAACCAAATGTAATTTCTAACCACACTCATAGCGTGTAATTTACACATTAAATTCAAACTTGTGAAACGAACTGTGCATGCTTCTAATCTTCTTTTTAACTTATTTTCGAATTCCATGCTTATTTTGAAATTCTAAAGATACTACGATGATTGTGTAGGTTAGGATTGTCATATAAGTTAACCAAATGTTATTTCTAACCACACTCATTCCGTGTAATTCACACATTCAATTCAAACTTGTGAAACGAATTGTGCATGCTTCTACTCTTCTTTTTAGCTTATTTAAAAATTCCATGCTTGTTTTGAAATTCTAAAGTCACTACGATGATTGTGTAGGTTAGGAGTGTCATATAAATTAATCAAATGTAATTTCTAACCACACTCATTGCGTGTAATTCACACATTAAATTTAAACTTGTGAAACGAACTGTGCATGCGTCTACTCTTCTTGTTAGCTTATTTTCAAATTCCATGCTTATTTTGAAATTCTAAAGACACTACGATGATTGTGTAGGTTAGGATTGTCCTATAAGTTAACCAAATGTAGTTTCTAACCACACTGATTGCGTCTAATTTACACATTAAATTCAAACTTGTGAAACGAACTGTGCATGCTTCTACTCTTCTTTTTAGCTTATTTTCGAATTCCATGCTTATTTTGAAATTCTAAAGATACTACGATGATTGTGTAGGTTATGATTGTCATATAAGTTAACCAAATGTAATATCTAACCACACTCATTGCGTGTAATTTACACATTAAATTCAAACTTGTGAAACGAACTGTGCATGCTTCTACTCTTCTTTTTAGCTTATTTTCAAATTCCATGCTTATTTTGAAATTCTAAAGTCACTACGATGATTGTGTAGGTTAGGATTGTCATATAAATTAACCAAATGTAATTTCTAACCACACTCATTGCGTGTAATTCACACATTCAATTCAAACTTGTGAAACGAACTGTGCATGTTTCTACTCTTCTTTTTAGCTTATTTTCAAATTCCATGCTTAGTTTGAAATTCTAAAGACACTACGATGATTGTGTAGGTTAGGATTCTCATATAAGTTAACCAAATGTTATTTCTAACCATACTCATTCCGTGTAATTCACACATTCAATTCAAACTTGTGAAACGAACTGTGTTTATTTCTACTCTTCTTTTTAGCTTATTTTCAAATTCCATGCTTATTTTGAAATTCTAAAGACACTACGATGATTGTGTAGGTTATTATTGTCATATAAGTTAACCAAATGTAATTTCTAACCACACTCATTGCGTGTAATTTACACATTAAATTCAAACTTGTGAAACGAACTGTGCATGCTTCTACTCTTCTTTTTAACTTATTTTCGAATTCCATGCTTATTTTGAATTCTAAAGATACTACGATGATTGTGTAGGTTAGGATTGTCATATAAGTTAACCAAATGTAATTTCTAACCACACTCATTGCGTGTAATTCACACATTCAATTCAAACATGTGAAACGAACTGTGCCTGCTTCTACTCTTCTTTTTAGCTTATTTTCAAATTCCATGCTTATTTTGAAATTCTAAAGACACTACGATGATTGTGTAGGTTATGATTGTCATATAAGTTAACCAAATGTAATTTCTAACCACACTCATTGCGTGTAATTTACACATTGAATTCAAACTTGTGAAACGAACTGTGCATGCTTCTACTCTTCTTTTTAGCTTATTTTCAAATTCCATGCTTATTTTGAAATTCTAAAGTCACTACGATGATTGTGTAGGTTAGGATTGTCATATAAATTAACCAAATGTAATTTCTAACCACACTCATTGCGTGTAATTCACACATTAAATTTTAACTTGTGAAACGAACTGTGCATGCGTCTACTCTTCTTGTTAGCTTATTTTCAATTTCCATGCTTATTTTGAAATTCTAAAGACACTACGATGATTGTGTAGGTTAGGATTGGCATATAAGTTAACCAAATGTAGTTTCTAACCACACTCATTGCGTGTAATTTACACATTAAATTCAAACTTGGGAAACGAACTGTGCATGTTGCGACTATTCTTTTTAGCTTATATTCGAATTCCATGCTTATTTTCAAATTCAAAAATACACGACGATGATTGTGTAGGTTAGGATTGTCATATAAGTTAACCAAATGTAATTTCTAACCACACTCATTGCGTGTAATTTACACATTAAATTCAAACTTGGGAAATGAACTGTGCATGCTTCTACTTTTCTTTTTAGCTTATTTTCAAATTCCATGCTAATTTTGTAATTCTAAAGACACTACGATGATTGTGTAGGTTAGGATTGTCATATAAGTTAACCAAATGTAATTTCTAACCACACTCATTGCGTGTAATTTACACATTAAATTCAAACTTGTGAAACGAACTGTGCATGCTTCTACTCTTCTTTTTAACTTATTTTCGAATTCCATGCTTATTTTGAAATTCTAAAGATACTACGATGAGTGTGTAGGTTAGGATTGTCATAAAGTTAACCAAATGTTATTTCTAACCACACTCATTCCGTGTAATTCACACATTCAATTCAAACATGTGAAACGAACTGTGCCTGCTTCTACTCTTCTTTTTAGCTTATTTTCAAATTCCATGCTTATTTTGAAATTCTAAAGACACTACGATGATTGTGTAGGTTATGATTGTCATATAATTTAACCAAATGTAATTTCTAACCACACTCATTGCGTGTAATTTACACATTAAATTCAAACTTGTGAAACGAACTGTGCATGCTTCTACTCTTCTTTTTAACTTATTTTCGAATTCCATGCTTATTTTGAAATTCTAAAGATACTACGATGAGTGTGTAGGTTAGGATTGTCATAAAGTTAACCAAATGTTATTTCTAACCATACTCATTCCGTGTAATTCACACATTCAATTCAAACATGTGAAACGAACTGTGCCTGCTTCTACTCTTCTTTTTAGCTTATTTTCAAATTCCATGCTTATTTTGAAATTCTAAAGACACTACGATGATTGTGTAGGTTAGGATTCTCATATAAGTTAACCAAATGTTATTTCTAACCATACTCATTCCGTGTAATTCACACATTCAATTCAAACTTGTGAAACGAACTGTGCATGTTTCTACTCTTCTTTTTAGCTTATTTTCAAATTCCATGCTTATTTTGAAATTCTAAAGACACTACGATAATTGTGTAGGTTATTATTGTCATATAAGTTAACCAAATGTAATTTCTAACCACACTCATTGCGTGTAATTTACACATTAAATTCAAACTTGTGAAACGAACTGTGCATGCTTCTACTCTTCTTTTTAACTTATTTTCGAATTCCATGCTTATTTTGAAATTCTAAAGATACTACGATGATTGTGTAGGTTAGGATTGTCATATAAGTTAACCAAATGTAATTTCTAACCACACTCATTGCGTGTAATTCACACATTCAATTCAAACATGTGAAACGAACTGTGCCTGCTTCTACTCTTCTTTTTAGCTTATTTTCAAATTCCATTCTTATTTTAAAATTCTAACGACACTACGATGATTGTGTAGGTTATGATTGTCATATAAGTTAACCAAATGTAATTTCTAACCACACTCATTGCGTGTAATTTACACATTGAATTCAAACTTGTGAAACGAACTGTGCATGCTTCTACTCTTCTTTTTAGCTTATTTTCAAATTCCCTGCTTATTTTGAAATTCTAAAGTCACTACGATGATTGTGTAGGTTAGGATTGTCATATAAATTAACCAAATGTAATTTCTAACCACACTCATTGCGTGTAATTCACACATTAAATTTTAACTTGTGAAACGAACTGTGCATGCTTCTACTCTTCTTGTTAGCTTATTTTCAATTTCCATGCTTATTTTGAAATTCTAAAGACACTACGATGATTGTGTAGGTTAGGATTGGCATATAAGTTAACCAAATGTAGTTTCTAACCACACTCATTGCGTGTAATTTACACATTAAATTCAAACTTGGGAAACGAACTGTGCATGTTGCGACTATTCTTTTTAGCTTATATTCGAATTCCATGCTACACGACGATGATTGTGTAGGTTAGGATTGTCATATAAGTTAACCAAATGTAATTTCTAACCACACTCATTGCGTGTAATTTACACATTAAATTCAAACTTGTGAAACGAACTGTGCATGCTTCTACTCTTCTTTTTAGCTTATTTTCAAATTCCATGCTTATTTTGAAATTCTAAAGTCACTACGATGATTGTGTAGGTTAGGATTGTCATATAAATTAACCAAATGTAATTTCTAACCACACTCATTGCGTGTAATTCACACATTAAATTCAAACTTGTGAAACGAACTGTGCATGCTTCTACTCTTCTTGTTAGCTTATTTTAAAATTCCAAACTTATTTTGAAATTCTAAAGACACTACGATGATTGTGTAGGTTAGGATTGTCATATAAGTTAACCAAATGTAATTTCTAACCACACTCATTGCGTGTAATTTACACATTAAATTCAAACTTGTGAAACGAACTGTGCATTCTTCTACTCTTCTTTTTAACTTATTTTCGAATTCCATGCTTATTTTGAAATTCTAAAGATACTACGATGATTGTGTAGGTTAGGATTGTCATAAAGTTAACCAAATGTAATTTCTAACCACACTCATTGCGTGTAATTCACACATTAAATTCAAACATGTGAAACGAACTGTGCATGCTTCTACTCTTCTTTTTAGCTTATTTTCAAATTCCATGCTTATTTTGAAATTCTAAAGACACTACGATGATTGTGTAGGTTAGGATTGTCATTAAAGTTAACCAAATGTAATTTCTAACCACACTCATTGCGTGTAATTCACACATTCAATTCAAACATGTGAAACGAACTGTGCCTGCTTCTACTCTTCTTTTTAGCTTATTTTCAAATTCCGTGCTTATTTTGAAATTCTAACGACACTACGATGATTGTAGGTTATGATTGTCATATAAGTTAACCAAATGTAATTTCTAACCACACTCATTGAGTGTAATTTACACATTAAATTCAAACTAGTCAAACAAACTGTGCATCCTTCTACTCTTCTTTTTAGCTTATTTTCAAATTCCATGCTTATTTTGAAATTCTAAAGACACTACGATGATTGTGTAGGTTAGGATTGTCATATAAGTTAACCAAATGTAATTTCTAACCACACTCATTGCGTGTAATTTACACATTAAATTCAAACTTGTGAAACGAACTGTGCATGCTTCTACTCTTGTTTTTAGCTTATTTTCAAATTCCATGCTTATTTTGAAATTCTAAAGTCACTACGATGATTGTGTAGGTTAGGATTGTCATATAAGTTAACCAATCGTAATTTCTAACCACACTCATTGCGTGTAATTCACACATTCAATTCAAACATGTGAAACGAACTGTGCCTGCTTCTACTCTTCTTTTTAGCTTATTTTCAAATTCCATGCTTATTTTGAAATTCTAAAGACACTACGATGATTGTGTAGGTTATGATTGTCATATAAGTTAACCAAATGTAATTTCTAACCACACTCATTGCGTGTAATTTACACATTGAATTCAAACTTGTGAAACGAACTGTGCATGCTTCTACTCTTCTTTTTAGCTTATTTTCAAATTCCATGCTTATTTTGAAATTCTAAAGTCACTACGATGATTGTGTAGGTTAGGATTGTCATATAAATTAACCAAATGTAATTTCTAACCACACTCATTGCGTGTAATTTACACATTAAATTCAAACTTGGGAAACGAATTGTGCATGCTTCTACTTTTCTTTTTAGCTTATTTTCAAATTCCATGCTAATTTTGAAATTCTAAAGACATTACGATGATTGTGTAGGTTAGGATTGTCATATAAGTTAACCAAATGTAATTTCTAACCACACTCATAGCGTGTAATTTACACATTAAATTCAAACTTGTGAAACGAACTGTGCATGCTTCTACTCTTCTTTTTAACTTATTTTCGAATTCCATGCTTATTTTGAAATTCTAAAGATACTACGATGATTGTGTAGGTTAGGATTGTCATATAAGTTAACCAAATGTAATTTCTAACCACACTCATTGCGTGTAATTCACACATTCAATTCAAACATGTGAAACGAACTGTGCCTGCTTCTACTCTTCTTTATAGCTTATTTTCGAATTCCATGCTTATTTTGAAATTCTAAAGATACTACGATGATTGTGTAGGTTACGATTGTCATATAAGTTACCCAAATGTTATTTATAACCATACTCATTCCGTGTAATTTACACATTCAATTCAAACTTGTGAAACGAACTGTGCATGTTGCGACTCTTCTTTTTAGCTTATATTCGAATTCCATGCTTATTTTCAAATTCAAAAATACACGACGATGATGGTGTAGGTTAGGATTGTCATATAAGTTAACCAAATGTAATTTCTAACCGCACTCATTGCATGTAATTCACACATTGAATTCAAACTTGTGAAACGAACTGTGCATGCTTCTACTCTTCTTTTTAGCTTATTTTCAAATTCCATGCTTATTTTGAAATTCTAAAGTCACTACGATGATTGTGTAGGTTAGGATTGTCATATAAATTAACCAAATGTAATTTCTAACCACACTCATTGCGTGTAATTTACACATTAAATTCAAACTTGGGAAACGAATTGTGCATGCTTCTACTTTTCTTTTTAGCTTATTTTCAAATTCCATGCTAATTTTGAAATTCTAAAGACACTACGATGATTGTGTAGGTTAGGATTCTCAAATAAGTTAACCAAATGTTATTTCTAACCATACTCATTCCGTGTAATTCACACATTCAATTCAAACTTGTGAAACGAACTGTGCATGTTTCTACTCTTCTTTTTAGCTTATTTTCAAATTCCATGCTAATTTTGAAATTCTAAAGACACTACGATGATTGTGTAGGTTATTATTGTCATATAAGTTAACCAAATGTAATTTCTAACCACACTCATAGCGTGTAATTTACACATTAAATTCAAACTTGTGAAACGAACTGTGCATGCTTCTACTCTTCTTTTTAGCTTATTTTCGAATTCCATGCTTATTTTGAAATTCTAAAGATACTACGATGATTGTGTAGGTTAGGATTGTCATATAAGTTAACCAAATGTTATTTCTAACCACACTCATTCCGTGTAATTCACACATTCAATTCAAACTTGTGAAACGAACTGTGCATGCTTCTACTCTTCTTTTTAGCTTATTTTAAAATTCCATGCTTGTTTTGAAATTCTAAAGCCACTACGATGATTGTGTAGGTTAGGATTGTCATATACATTAACCAAATGTAATTTCTAACCACACTCATTGCGTGTAATTCACACATTAAATTTAAACTTGTGAAACGAACTGTGCATGCTTCTACTCTTCTTGTTAGCTTATTTTCAAATTCCATGCTTATTTTGAAATTCTAAAGACACTACGATGATTGTGTAGGTTAGGATTGTCCTATAAGTTAAACAAATGTAGTTTCTAACCACACTCATTGCGTCTAATTTACACATTAAATTCAAACTTGTGAAACGAACTGTGCATGCTTCTACTCTTCTTTATAGCTTATTTTCGAATTCCATGCTTATTTTGAAATTCTAAAGATACTACGATGATTGTGTAGGTTACGATTGTCATATAAGTTAACCAAATGTTATTTATAACCATACTCATTCCGTGTAATTTACACATTCAATTCAAACTTGTGAAACGAACTGTGCATGTTGCGACTCTTCTTTTTAGCTTATATTCGAATTCCATGCTTATTTTGAAATTCTAAAGACACTACGATGATTGTGTAGGTTAGGATTGTCCTATAAGTTAACCAAATGTAATTTCTAACCACACTCATTGCGTGTAATTTACACATTAAATTCAAACTTGTGAAACGAACTGTGCATGCTTCTACTCTTCTTTTTAGCTTATTTTCGAATTCCATGCTTATTTTGAAATTCTAAAGATACTACGATGATTGTGTAGGTTAGGATTGTCATATAAGTTAACCAAATGTAATTTCTAACCACACTCATTGCGTGTAATTTACACATTAAATTCAAACTTGTGAAACGAACTGTGCATGCTTCTACTCTTCTTTTTAGCTTATTTTCAAATTCCATGCTTATTTTGAAATTCTAAAGTCACTACGATGATTGTGTAGGTTAGGATTGTCATATAAGTTAACCAAATGTTATTTCTAACCACACTCATTCCGTGTAATTCACACATTCAATTCAAACTTGTGAAACGAACTGAGCATGCCTCTACTTTTCTTGTTAGCTTATTTTCAAATTCCATGCTTATTTTGAAATTCTAAAGACACTACGATGATTTTGTAGGTTAGGATTGTCATTAAAGTTAACCAAATGTAATTTCTAACCACACTCATTGCGTGTAATTCACACATTCAATTCAAACATGTGAAACGAACTGTGCCTGCTTCTACTCTTCTTTTTAGCTTATTTTCAAATTCCATGCTTATTTTGAAATTCTAACGACACTACGATGATTGTGTAGGTTAGGATTGTCATATAAATTAACCAAATGTAATTTCTAACCACACTCATTGCGTGTAATTCACACATTAAATTTTAACTTGTGAAACGAACTGTGCATGCTTCTACTCTTCTTGTTAGCTTATTTTCAATTTCCATGCTTATTTTGAAATTCTAAAGACACTACGATGATTGTGTAGGTTAGGATTGGCATATAAGTTAACCAAATGTAGTTTCTAACCACACTCATTGCGTGTAATTTACACATTAAATTCAAACTTGGGAAACGAACTGTGCATGTTGCGACTATTCTTTTTAGCTTATATTCGAATTCCATGCTACACGACGATGATTGTGTAGGTTAGGATTGTCATATAAGTTAACCAAATGTAATTTCTAACCACACTCATTGCGTGTAATTTACACATTAAATTCAAACTTGTGAAACGAACTGTGCATGCTTCTACTCTTCTTTTTAGCTTATTTTCAAATTCCATGCTTATTTTGAAAGTCTAAAGTCACTACGATGATTGTGTAGGTTAGGATTGTCATATAAATTAACCAAATGTAATTTCTAACCACACTCATTGCGTGTAATTCACACATTAAATTCAAACTTGTGAAACGAACTGTGCATGCTTCTACTCTTCTTGTTAGCTTATTTTAAAATTCCAAGCTTATTTTGAAATTCTAAAGACACTACGATGATTGTGTAGGTTAGGATTGTCATATAAGTTAACCAAATGTAATTTCTAACCACACTCATTGCGTGTAATTTACACATTAAATTCAAACTTGTGAAACGAACTGTGCATTCTTCTACTCTTCTTTTTAACTTATTTTCGAATTCCATGCTTATTTTGAAATTCTAAAGATACTACGATGATTGTGTAGGTTAGGATTGTCATAAAGTTAACCAAATGTAATTTCTAACCACACTCATTGCGTGTAATTCACACATTAAATTCAAACATGTGAAACGAACTGTGCATGCTTCTACTCTTCTTTTTAGCTTATTTTCAAATTCCATGCTTATTTTGAAATTCTAAAGACACTACGATGATTGTGTAGGTTAGGATTGTCATTAAAGTTAACCAAATGTAATTTCTAACCACACTCATTGCGTGTAATTCACACATTCAATTCAAACATGTGAAACGAACTGTGCCTGCTTCTACTCTTCTTTTTAGCTTATTTTCAAATTCCATGCTTATTTTGAAATTCTAACGACACTACGATGATTGTGTAGGTTATGATTGTCATATAAGTTAACCAAATGTAATTTCTAACCACACTCATTGAGTGTAATTTACACATTAAATTCAAACTAGTCAAACAAACTGTGCATCCTTCTACTCTTCTTTTTAGCTTATTTTCAAATTCCATGCTTATTTTGAAATTCTAAAGACACTACGATGATTGTGTAGGTTAGGATTGTCATATAAGTTAACCAAATGTAATTTCTAACCACACTCATTGCGTGTAATTTACACATTAAATTCAAACTTGTGAAACGAACTGTGCATGCTTCTACTCTTGTTTTTAGCTTATTTTCAAATTCCATGCTTATTTTGAAATTCTAAAGTCACTACGATGATTGTGTAGGTTAGGATTGTCATATAAGTTAACCAAATGTAATTTCTAACCACACTCATTGCGTGTAATTCACACATTCAATTCAAACATGTGAAACGAACTGTGCCTGCTTCTACTCTTCTTTTTAGCTTATTTTCAAATTCCATGCTTATTTTGAAATTCTAAAGACACTACGATGATTGTGTAGGTTAGGATTCTCAAATAAGTTAACCAAATGTTATTTCTAACCATACTCATTCCGTGTAATTCACACATTCAATTCAAACTTGTGAAACGAACTGTGCATGTTTCTACTCTTCTTTTTAGCTTATTTTCAAATTCCATGCTAATTTTGAAATTCTAAAGACACTACGATGATTGTGTAGGTTATTATTGTCATATAAGTTAACCAAATGTAATTTCTAACCACACTCATAGCGTGTAATTTACACATTAAATTCAAACTTGTGAAACGAACTGTGCATGCTTCTACTCTTCTTTTTAGCTTATTTTCGAATTCCATGCTTATTTTGAAATTCTAAAGATACTACGATGATTGTGTAGGTTAGGATTGTCATATAAGTTAACCAAATGTTATTTCTAACCACACTCATTCCGTGTAATTCACACATTCAATTCAAACTTGTGAAACGAACTGTGCATGCTTCTACTCTTCTTTTTAGCTTATTTTAAAATTCCATGCTTGTTTTGAAATTCTAAAGCCACTACGATGATTGTGTAGGTTAGGATTGTCATATACATTAACCAAATGTAATTTCTAACCACACTCATTGCGTGTAATTCACACATTAAATTTAAACTTGTGAAACGAACTGTGCATGCTTCTACTCTTCTTGTTAGCTTATTTTCAAATTCCATGCTTATTTTGAAATTCTAAAGACACTACGATGATTGTGTAGGTTAGGATTGTCCTATAAGTTAAACAAATGTAGTTTCTAACCACACTCATTGCGTCTAATTTACACATTAAATTCAAACTTGTGAAACGAACTGTGCATGCTTCTACTCTTCTTTATAGCTTATTTTCGAATTCCATGCTTATTTTGAAATTCTAAAGATACTACGATGATTGTGTAGGTTACGATTGTCATATAAGTTAACCAAATGTTATTTATAACCATACTCATTCCGTGTAATTTACACATTCAATTCAAACTTGTGAAACGAACTGTGCATGTTGCGACTCTTCTTTTTAGCTTATATTCGAATTCCATGCTTATTTTGAAATTCTAAAGACACTACGATGATTGTGTAGGTTAGGATTGTCCTATAAGTTAACCAAATGTAATTTCTAACCACACTCATTGCGTGTAATTTACACATTAAATTCAAACTTGTGAAACGAACTGTGCATGCTTCTACTCTTCTTTTTAGCTTATTTTCGAATTCCATGCTTATTTTGAAATTCTAAAGATACTACGATGATTGTGTAGGTTAGGATTGTCATATAAGTTAACCAAATGTAATTTCTAACCACACTCATTGCGTGTAATTTACACATTAAATTCAAACTTGTGAAACGAACTGTGCATGCTTCTACTCTTCTTTTTAGCTTATTTTCAAATTCCATGCTTATTTTGAAATTCTAAAGTCACTACGATGATTGTGTAGGTTAGGATTGTCATATAAGTTAACCAAATGTTATTTCTAACCACACTCATTCCGTGTAATTCACACATTCAATTCAAACTTGTGAAACGAACTGAGCATGCCTCTACTTTTCTTGTTAGCTTATTTTCAAATTCCATGCTTATTTTGAAATTCTAAAGACACTACGATGATTTTGTAGGTTAGGATTGTCATTAAAGTTAACCAAATGTAATTTCTAACCACACTCATTGCGTGTAATTCACACATTCAATTCAAACATGTGAAACGAACTGTGCCTGCTTCTACTCTTCTTTTTAGCTTATTTTCAAATTCCATGCTTATTTTGAAATTCTAACGACACTACGATGATTGTGTAGGTTAGGATTGTCATATAAATTAACCAAATGTAATTTCTAACCACACTCATTGCGTGTAATTCACACATTAAATTTTAACTTGTGAAACGAACTGTGCATGCTTCTACTCTTCTTGTTAGCTTATTTTCAATTTCCATGCTTATTTTGAAATTCTAAAGACACTACGATGATTGTGTAGGTTAGGATTGGCATATAAGTTAACCAAATGTAGTTTCTAACCACACTCATTGCGTGTAATTTACACATTAAATTCAAACTTGGGAAACGAACTGTGCATGTTGCGACTATTCTTTTTAGCTTATATTCGAATTCCATGCTACACGACGATGATTGTGTAGGTTAGGATTGTCATATAAGTTAACCAAATGTAATTTCTAACCACACTCATTGCGTGTAATTTACACATTAAATTCAAACTTGTGAAACGAACTGTGCATGCTTCTACTCTTCTTTTTAGCTTATTTTCAAATTCCATGCTTATTTTGAAATTCTAAAGTCACTACGATGATTGTGTAGGTTAGGATTGTCATATAAATTAACCAAATGTAATTTCTAACCACACTCATTGCGTGTAATTCACACATTAAATTCAAACTTGTGAAACGAACTGTGCATGCTTCTACTCTTCTTGTTAGCTTATTTTAAAATTCCAAGCTTATTTTGAAATTCTAAAGACACTACGATGATTGTGTAGGTTAGGATTGTCATATAAGTTAACCAAATGTAATTTCTAACCACACTCATTGCGTGTAATTTACACATTAAATTCAAACTTGTGAAACGAACTGTGCATTCTTCTACTCTTCTTTTTAACTTATTTTCGAATTCCATGCTTATTTTGAAATTCTAAAGATACTACGATGATTGTGTAGGTTAGGATTGTCATAAAGTTAACCAAATGTAATTTCTAACCACACTCATTGCGTGTAATTCACACATTAAATTCAAACATGTGAAACGAACTGTGCATGCTTCTACTCTTCTTTTTAGCTTATTTTCAAATTCCATGCTTATTTTGAAATTCTAAAGACACTACGATGATTGTGTAGGTTAGGATTGTCATTAAAGTTAACCAAATGTAATTTCTAACCACACTCATTGCGTGTAATTCACACATTCAATTCAAACATGTGAAACGAACTGTGCCTGCTTCTACTCTTCTTTTTAGCTTATTTTCAAATTCCATGCTTATTTTGAAATTCTAACGACACTACGATGATTGTGTAGGTTATGATTGTCATATAAGTTAACCAAATGTAATTTCTAACCACACTCATTGAGTGTAATTTACACATTAAATTCAAACTAGTCAAACAAACTGTGCATCCTTCTACTCTTCTTTTTAGCTTATTTTCAAATTCCATGCTTATTTTGAAATTCTAAAGACACTACGATGATTGTGTAGGTTAGGATTGTCATATAAGTTAACCAAATGTAATTTCTAACCACACTCATTGCGTGTAATTTACACATTAAATTCAAACTTGTGAAACGAACTGTGCATGCTTCTACTCTTGTTTTTAGCTTATTTTCAAATTCCATGCTTATTTTGAAATTCTAAAGTCACTACGATGATTGTGTAGGTTAGGATTGTCATATAAGTTAACCAAATGTAATTTCTAACCACACTCATTGCGTGTAATTCACACATTCAATTCAAACATGTGAAACGAACTGTGCCTGCTTCTACTCTTCTTTTTAGCTTATTTTCAAATTCCATGCTTATTTTGAAATTCTAAAGACACTACGATGATTGTGTAGGTTATGATTGTCATATAAGTTAACCAAATGTAATTTCTAACCACACTCATTGCGTGTAATTTACACATTGAATTCAAACTTGTGAAACGAACTGTGCATGCTTCTACTCTTCTTTTTAGCTTATTTTCAAATTCCATGCTTATTTTGAAATTCTAAAGTCACTACGATGATTGTGTAGGTTAGGATTGTCATATAAATTAACCAAATGTAATTTCTAACCACACTCATTGCGTGTAATTTACACATTAAATTCAAACTTGGGAAACGAATTGTGCATGCTTCTACTTTTCTTTTTAGCTTATTTTCAAATTCCATGCTAATTTTGAAATTCTAAAGACATTACGATGATTGTGTAGGTTAGGATTGTCATATAAGTTAACCAAATGTAATTTCTAACCACACTCATAGCGTGTAATTTACACATTAAATTCAAACTTGTGAAACGAACTGTGCATGCTTCTACTCTTCTTTTTAACTTATTTTCGAATTCCATGCTTATTTTGAAATTCTAAAGATACTACGATGATTGTGTAGGTTAGGATTGTCATATAAGTTAACCAAATGTAATTTCTAACCACACTCATTGCGTGTAATTCACACATTCAATTCAAACATGTGAAACGAACTGTGCCTGCTTCTACTCTTCTTTATAGCTTATTTTCGAATTCCATGCTTATTTTGAAATTCTAAAGATACTACGATGATTGTGTAGGTTACGATTGTCATATAAGTTACCCAAATGTTATTTATAACCATACTCATTCCGTGTAATTTACACATTCAATTCAAACTTGTGAAACGAACTGTGTATGTTGCGACTCTTCTTTTTAGCTTATATTCGAATTCCATGCTTATTTTCAAATTCAAAAATACACGACGATGATGGTGTAGGTTAGGATTGTCAAATAAGTTAACCAAATGTAATTTCTAACCGCACTCATTGCATGTAATTCACACATTGAATTCAAACTTGTGAAACGAACTGTGCATGCTTCTACTCTTCTTTTTAGCTTATTTTCAAATTCCATGCTTATTTTGAAATTCTAAAGTCACTACGATGATTGTGTAGGTTAGGATTGTCATATAAATTAACCAAATGTAATTTCTAACCACACTCATTGCGTGTAATTTACACATTAAATTCAAACTTGGGAAACGAATTGTGCATGCTTCTACTTTTCTTTTTAGCTTATTTTCAAATTCCATGCTAATTTTGAAATTCTAAAGACACTACGATGATTGTGTAGGTTAGGATTCTCAAATAAGTTAACCAAATGTTATTTCTAACCATACTCATTCCGTGTAATTCACACATTAAATTCAAACTTGTGAAACGAACTGTGCATGTTTCTACTCTTCTTTTTAGCTTATTTTCAAATTCCATGCTAATTTTGAAATTCTAAAGACACTACGATGATTGTGTAGGTTATTATTGTCATATAAGTTAACCAAATGTAATTTCTAACCACACTCATAGCGTGTAATTTACACATTAAATTCAAACTTGTGAAACGAACTGTGCATGCTTCTACTCTTCTTTTTAGCTTATTTTCGAATTCCATGCTTATTTTGAAATTCTAAAGATACTACGATGATTGTGTAGGTTAGGATTGTCATATAAGTTAACCAAATGTTATTTCTAACCACACTCATTCCGTGTAATTCACACATTCAATTCAAACTTGTGAAACGAACTGTGCATGCTTCTACTCTTCTTTTTAGCTTATTTTAAAATTCCATGCTTGTTTTGAAATTCTAAAGCCACTACGATGATTGTGTAGGTTAGGATTGTCATATAAATTAACCAAATGTAATTTCTAACCACACTCATTGCGTGTAATTCACACATTAAATTTAAACTTGTGAAACGAACTGTGCATGCTTCTACTCTTCTTGTTAGCTTATTTTCAAATTCCATGCTTATTTTGAAATTCTAAAGACACTACGATGATTGTGTAGGTTAGGATTGTCCTATAAGTTAAACAAATGTAGTTTCTAACCACACTCATTGCGTCTAATTTACACATTAAATTCAAACTTGTGAAACGAACTGTGCATGCTTCTACTCTTCTTTATAGCTTATTTTCGAATTCCATGCTTATTTTGAAATTCTAAAGATACTACGATGATTGTGTAGGTTACGATTGTCATATAAGTTAACCAAATGTTATTTATAACCATACTCATTCCGTGTAATTTACACATTCAATTCAAACTTGTGAAACGAACTGTGCATGTTGCGACTCTTCTTTTTAGCTTATATTCGAATTCCATGCTTATTTTGAAATTCTAAAGACACTACGATGATTGTGTAGGTTAGGATTGTCCTATAAGTTAACCAAATGTAATTTCTAACCACACTCATTGCGTGTAATTTACACATTAAATTCAAACTTGTGAAACGAACTGTGCATGCTTCTACTCTTCTTTTTAGCTTATTTTCGAATTCCATGCTTATTTTGAAATTCTAAAGATACTACGATGATTGTGTAGGTTAGGATTGTCATATAAGTTAACCAAATGTAATTTCTAACCACACTCATTGCGTGTAATTTACACATTAAATTCAAACTTGTGAAACGAACTGTGCATGCTTCTACTCTTCTTTTTAGCTTATTTTCAAATTCCATGCTTATTTTGAAATTCTAAAGTCACTACGATGATTGTGTAGGTTAGGATTGTCATATAAGTTAACCAAATGTTATTTCTAACCACACTCATTCCGTGTAATTCACACATTCAATTCAAACTTGTGAAACGAACTGAGCATGCCTCTACTTTTCTTGTTAGCTTATTTTCAAATTCCATGCTTATTTTGAAATTCTAAAGACACTACGATGATTGTGTAGGTTAGGATTGTCATTAAAGTTAACCAAATGTAATTTCTAACCACACTCATTGCGTGTAATTCACACATTCAATTCAAACATGTGAAACGAACTGTGCCTGCTTCTACTCTTCTTTTTAGCTTATTTTCAAATTCCATGCTTATTTTGAAATTCTAACGACACTACGATGATTGTGTAGGTTATGATTTTCATATAAGTTAACCAAATGTAATTTCTAACCATACTCATTCCGTGTAATTCACACATTCAATTCAAACTTGTGAAACGAACTGTGCATGCTTCTACTCTTCTTTTTAGCTTATTTTCAAATTCCATGCTTATTTTCAAATTGTAAAGACACTACGATGATTGTGTAGGTTAGGATTGTCTTATAAGTTAACCAAATGTTATTTCTAACCATACTCATTCCGTGTAATTCACACATTCAATTCAAACTTGTGAAACGAACTGTGCATTCTTCTACTCTTCTTTTTAGCTTATTTTCAAATTCCATGCTTATTTTCAAATTGTAAAGACACTACGATGATTGTGTAGGTTAGGATTGTCATATAAGTTAACCAAATGTTATTTCTAACCATACTCATTCCGTGTAATTCACACATTCAATTCAAACTTGTGAAACGAACTGTGCATGCTTCTACTCTTCTTTTTAGCTTATTTTCAAATTCCATGCGTATTTTCAAATTGTAAAGACACTACGATGATTGTGGAGTTTAGGATTGTCATATAAGTTAACCAAATGTAATTTCTAACCACACTCATTGCGTGTAATTTACACATTAAATTCAAACTTGGGAAACGAACTCTACATGCTTCTACTTTTCTTTTTAGCTTATTTTCAAATTCCATGCTAATTTTGAAATTCTAAAGACATTTCGATGATTGTGTAGGTTAGGATTGTCATATAAGTTAACCAAATGTAATTTCTAACCACACTCATTGCGTGTAATTTACACATTCAATTCAAACTTGTGAAACGAACTGTGCATGCTTTTACTCTTCTTTTTAACTTATTTTTGAATTCCATCCTTATTTTGAAATTCTAAAGATACTACGATGATTGTGTAGGTTAGGATTTTCATATAAATAACCAAATGTAATTTCTAACCAAATGTCATATAAAGTTACATTTGCTTCTACTCTTCTTTTTAGCTTATTTTCAAATTCCATGCTTATTTTGAAATTCTAAAGACACTACGATGATTGTGTAGGTTAGGATTGTCATTAAAGTTAACCAAATGTAATTTCTAACCACACTCATTGCGTGTAATTCACACATTCAATTCAAACATGTGAAACGAACTGTGCCTGCTTCTACTCTTCTTTTTAGCTTATTTTCAAATTCCATGCTTATTTTGAAATTCTAACGACACTACGATGATTGTGTAGGTTATGATTGTCATATAAGTTAACCAAATGTAATTTCTAACCATACTCATTCCGTGTAATTCACACATTCAATTCAAACTTGTGAAACGAACTATGCATGCTTCTACTCTTCTTTTTAGCTTATTTTCAAATTCCATGCTTATTTTCAAATTGTAAAGACACTACGATGATTGTGTAGGTTAGGATTGTCATATAAGTTAACCAAATGTTATTTCTAACCATACTCATTCCGTGTAATTCACACATTCAATTCAAACTTGTGAAACGAACTGTGCATTCTTCTACTCTTCTTTTTAGCTTATTTTCAAATTCCATGCTTATTTTCAAATTGTAAAGACACTACGATGATTGTGTAGGTTAGGATTGTCATATAAGTTAACCAAATGTTATTTCTAACCATACTCATTCCGTGTAATTCACACATTCAATTCAAACTTGTGAAACGAACTGTGCATGCTTCTACTCTTCTTTTTAGCTTATTTTCAAATTCCATGCGTATTTTCAAATTGTAAAGACACTACGATGATTGTGGAGTTTAGGATTGTCATATAAGTTAACCAAATGTAATTTCTAACCACACTCATTGCGTGTAATTTACACATTAAATTCAAACTTGGGAAACGAACTGTGCATGCTTCTACTTTTCTTTTTAGCTTATTTTCAAATTCCATGCTAATTTTGAAATTCTAAAGACATTTCGATGATTGTGTAGGTTAGGATTGTCATATAAGTTAACCAAATGTAATTTCTAACCACACTCATTGCGTGTAATTTACACATTAAATTCAAACTTGTGAAACGAACTGTGCATGCTTCTACTCTTCTTTTTAACTTATTTTTGAATTCCATGCTTATTTTGAAATTCTAAAGATACTACGATGATTGTGTAGGTTAGGATTTTCATATAAGTTAACCAAATGTTATTTCTAACCACACTCATTCCGTGTAATTCACACATTCAATTCAAACTTGTGAAACGAACTGTGCATGCTTCTACTCTTCTTTTTAGCTTATTTTCAAATTCCATGCTTATTTTGAAATTCTAAAGTCACTACGATGATTGTGTAGGTTAGGATTGTCATATAAGTTAACCAAATGTAATTTCTAACCACACTCATTGCGTGTAATTCACACATTAAATTCAAACTTGTGAAACGAACTATGCATGCTTCTACTCTTCTTTTTAGCTTATTTTCAAATTCCATGCTTATTTTCAAATTGTAAAGACACTACGATGATTGTGTAGGTTAGGATTGTCATATAAGTTAACCAAATGTTATTTCTAACCATACTCATTCCGTGTAATTCACACATTCAATTCAAACTTGTGAAACGAACTGTGCATTCTTCTACTCTTCTTTTTAGCTTATTTTCAAATTCCATGCTTATTTTCAAATTGTAAAGACACTACGATGATTGTGTAGGTTAGGATTGTCATATAAGTTAACCAAATGTTATTTCTAACCATACTCATTCCGTGTAATTCACACATTCAATTCAAACTTGTGAAACGAACTGTGCATGCTTCTACTCTTCTTTTTAGCTTATTTTCAAATTCCATGCGTATTTTCAAATTGTAAAGACACTACGATGATTGTGGAGTTTAGGATTGTCATATAAGTTAACCAAATGTAATTTCTAACCACACTCATTGCGTGTAATTTACACATTAAATTCAAACTTGGGAAACGAACTGTGCATGCTTCTACTTTTCTTTTTAGCTTATTTTCAAATTCCATGCTAATTTTGAAATTCTAAAGACATTTCGATGATTGTGTAGGTTAGGATTGTCATATAAGTTAACCAAATGTAATTTCTAACCACACTCATTGCGTGTAATTTACACATTAAATTCAAACTTGTGAAACGAACTGTGCATGCTTCTACTCTTCTTTTTAACTTATTTTTGAATTCCATGCTTATTTTGAAATTCTAAAGATACTACGATGATTGTGTAGGTTAGGATTTTCATATAAGTTAACCAAATGTTATTTCTAACCACACTCATTCCGTGTAATTCACACATTCAATTCAAACTTGTGAAACGAACTGTGCATGCTTCTACTCTTCTTTTTAGCTTATTTTCAAATTCCATGCTTATTTTGAAATTCTAAAGTCACTACGATGATTGTGTAGGTTAGGATTGTCATATAAGTTAACCAAATGTAATTTCTAACCACACTCATTGCGTGTAATTCACACATTAAATTCAAACTTGTGAAACGAAATATGCATGCTTCTACTCTTCTTTTTAGCTTATTTTCGAATTCCATGCTTATTTTGAAATTCTAAAGACACTACGATGATTGTGTAGGTTAGGATTGTCATATAAGTTAACCAAATGTAATTTCTAACCACACTCATTGCGTATAATTTACACATTATATTCAAAGTTGTGAAACGAACTGTGCATGCTTCTACTCTTCTTTTTAGCTTATTTTCAAATTCCATGCTAATTTTGAAATTCTAAAGACACTACGATGATTGTGTAGGTTAGGCTTGTCATATAACGTAACCAAATGTAATTTCTAACCACACTCATTGCGTGTAATTCACACATTCAATTCAAACTAGTCAAACGAACTGTGCATGCTTCTACTCTTCTTTTTAGCTTATTTTCAAATTCCATGCTTATTTTGAAATTCTAAAGTTACTACGATGATTGTGTAGGTTAGGATTGTCATATAAATTAACCAAATGTAATTTCTAACCACACTCATTGCGTCTAATTCACACATTAAATTCAAACTTGTGAAACGAACTGGGCATGCTTCTACTCTTCTTGTTAGCTTATTTTCGAATTCCATGCTTATTTTGAAATTCTAAAGACACTACGATGATTGTGTAGGTTAGGATTGTCATATAATTTAAACAAATGTTATTTCTAACCATACTCATTCCGTGTAATTCACACATTCAATTCAAACTTGTGAAACGAACTGTGCATGCTTCTACTCTTCTTTTTAGCTTATTTTCAAATTCCATGCTTATTTTCAAATTCTAAAGACACTACGATGATTGTGGAGTTTAGGATTGTCATATAAGTTAACCAAATGTAATTTCTAACCACACTCATTGCGTGTAATTTACACATTAAATTCAAACTTGGGAAACGAACTGTGCATGCTTCTACTTTTCTTTTTAGCTTATTTTCAAATTCCATGCTAATTTTTAAATTCTAACGACATTTCGATGATTGTGTAGGTTAGGATTGTCTTATAAGTTAACCAAATGTAATTTCTAACCACACTCATTGCGTGTAATTTACACATTAAATTCAAACTTGTGAAACGAACTGTGCATGCTTCTACTGTTCTTTTTAACTTATTTTCGAATTCCATGCTTATTTTGAAATTCTAAAGATACTACGATGATTGTGTAGGTTAGGAATGTCATATAAGTTAACCAAATGTTATTTCTAACCACACTCATTCCGTGTAATTCACACATTCAATTCAAACTTGTTAAACGAACTGTGCATGCTTCTACTCTTCTTTTTAGCTTATTTTCAAATTCCATGCTTATTTTGAAATTCTAAAGTCACTACGATGATTGTGTAGGTTAGGATTGTCATATAAGTTAACCAAATGTAATTTCTAACCACACTCATTGCGTGTAATTCACACATTAAATTCAAACTTGTGAAACGAACTATGCATGCTTCTACTCTTCTTTTTAGCTTATTTTCAAATTCCATGCTTATTTTCAAATTGTAAAGACACTACGATGATTGTGTAGGTTAGGATTGTCATATAAGTTAACCAAATGTTATTTCTAACCATACTCATTCCGTGTAATTCACACATTCAATTCAAACTTGTGAAACGAACTGTGCATTCTTCTACTCTTCTTTTTAGCTTATTTTCAAATTCCATGCTTATTTTCAAATTGTAAAGACACTACGATGATTGTGTAGGTTAGGATTGTCATATAAGTTAACCAAATGTTATTTCTAACCATACTCATTCCGTGTAATTCACACATTCAATTCAAACTTGTGAAACGAACTGTGCATGCTTCTACTCTTCTTTTTAGCTTATTTTCAAATTCCATGCGTATTTTCAAATTGTAAAGACACTACGATGATTGTGGAGTTTAGGATTGTCATATAAGTTAACCAAATGTAATTTCTAACCACACTCATTGCGTGTAATTTACACATTAAATTCAAACTTGGGAAACGAACTGTGCATGCTTCTACTTTTCTTTTTAGCTTATTTTCAAATTCCATGCTAATTTTGAAATTCTAAAGACATTTCGATGATTGTGTAGGTTAGGATTGTCATATAAGTTAACCAAATGTAATTTCTAACCACACTCATTGCGTGTAATTTACACATTAAATTCAAACTTGTGAAACGAACTGTGCATGCTTCTACTCTTCTTTTTAACTTATTTTTGAATTCCATGCTTATTTTGAAATTCTAAAGATACTACGATGATTGTGTAGGTTAGGATTTTCATATAAGTTAACCAAATGTTATTTCTAACCACACTCATTCCGTGTAATTCACACATTCAATTCAAACTTGTGAAACGAACTGTGCATGCTTCTACTCTTCTTTTTAGCTTATTTTCAAATTCCATGCTTATTTTGAAATTCTAAAGTCACTACGATGATTGTGTAGGTTAGGATTGTCATATAAGTTAACCAAATGTAATTTCTAACCACACTCATTGCGTGTAATTCACACATTAAATTCAAACTTGTGAAACGAAATATGCATGCTTCTACTCTTCTTTTTAGCTTATTTTCGAATTCCATGCTTATTTTGAAATTCTAAAGACACTACGATGATTGTGTAGGTTAGGATTGTCATATAAGTTAACCAAATGTAATTTCTAACCACACTCATTGCGTATAATTTACACATTATATTCAAAGTTGTGAAACGAACTGTGCATGCTTCTACTCTTCTTTTTAGCTTATTTTCAAATTCCATGCTAATTTTGAAATTCTAAAGACACTACGATGATTGTGTAGGTTAGGCTTGTCATATAACGTAACCAAATGTAATTTCTAACCACACTCATTGCGTGTAATTCACACATTCAATTCAAACTAGTCAAACGAACTGTGCATGCTTCTACTCTTCTTTTTAGCTTATTTTCAAATTCCATGCTTATTTTGAAATTCTAAAGTTACTACGATGATTGTGTAGGTTAGGATTGTCATATAAATTAACCAAATGTAATTTCTAACCACACTCATTGCGTCTAATTCACACATTAAATTCAAACTTGTGAAACGAACTGGGCATGCTTCTACTCTTCTTGTTAGCTTATTTTCGAATTCCATGCTTATTTTGAAATTCTAAAGACACTACGATGATTGTGTAGGTTAGGATTGTCATATAATTTAAACAAATGTTATTTCTAACCATACTCATTCCGTGTAATTCACACATTCAATTCAAACTTGTGAAACGAACTGTGCATGCTTCTACTCTTCTTTTTAGCTTATTTTCAAATTCCATGCTTATTTTCAAATTCTAAAGACACTACGATGATTGTGGAGTTTAGGATTGTCATATAAGTTAACCAAATGTAATTTCTAACCACACTCATTGCGTGTAATTTACACATTAAATTCAAACTTGGGAAACGAACTGTGCATGCTTCTACTTTTCTTTTTAGCTTATTTTCAAATTCCATGCTAATTTTTAAATTCTAACGACATTTCGATGATTGTGTAGGTTAGGATTGTCTTATAAGTTAACCAAATGTAATTTCTAACCACACTCATTGCGTGTAATTTACACATTAAATTCAAACTTGTGAAACGAACTGTGCATGCTTCTACTGTTCTTTTTAACTTATTTTCGAATTCCATGCTTATTTTGAAATTCTAAAGATACTACGATGATTGTGTAGGTTAGGAATGTCATATAAGTTAACCAAATGTTATTTCTAACCACACTCATTCCGTGTAATTCACACATTCAATTCAAACTTGTTAAACGAACTGTGCATGCTTCTACTCTTCTTTTTAGCTTATTTTCAAATTCCATGCTTATTTTGAAATTCTAAAGTCACTACGATGATTGTGTAGGTTAGGATTGTCATATAAATTAACCAAATGTAATTTCTAACCACACTCATTGCGTGTAATTCACACATTAAATTCAAACTTGTGAAACGAAATGTGCATGCTTCTACTCTTCTTTTTAGCTTATTTTCGAATTCCATGCTTATTTTGAAATTCTAAAGACACTACGATGATTGTGTAGGTTAAGATTGTCATATAAGTTAACCAAATGTAATATCTAACCACACTCATTGCGTATAATTTACACATTAAATTCAAAGTTGTGAAACGAACTGTGCATGCTTCTACTCTTCTTTTTAGCTTATTTTCAAATTCCATGCTAATTTTGAAATTCTAAAGACACTACGATGATTGTGTAGGTTAGGCTTGTCATATAACGTAACCAAATGTAATTTCTAACCACACTCATTGCGTGTAATTCAGACATTCAATTCAAACTAGTCAAACGAACTGTGCATGCTTCTACTGTTCTTTTTAGCTTATTTTCAAATTCCATGTTATTTTGAAATTCTAAAGTTACTACGATGATTGTGTAGGTTAGGATTGTCATATAAGTTAACCAAATGTTATTTCTAACCACACTCATTCCGTGTAATTCACACATTCAATTCAAACTTGTGAAACGAACTGTGCATGCTTCTACTCTTCTTTTTAGCTTATTTTCAAATCCCATGCTTATTTTGAAATTCTAAAGTCACTACGATGATTGTGTAGGTTAGGATTGCCATATAAATTAACCAAATGTAATTTCTAACCACACTCATTGCGTGTAATTTACACATTAAATTCAAACTTGTGAAACGAAATGTGCATGCTTCTACTCTTCTTTTTAACTTATTTTCGAATTCCATGCTTATTTTGAAATTCTAAAGATACTACGATGATTGTGTAGGTTAGGATTGTCATAAAGTTAACCAAATGTAATTTCTAACCACACTCATTGCGTGTAATTCACACATTAAATTCAATCATGTGAAACGAACTGTGCATGCTTCTACTCTTCTTTTTAGCTTATTTTCAAATTCCATGCTTATTTTGAAATTCTAAAGACACTACGATGATTGTGTAGGTTAGGATTCTCAAATAAGTTAACCAAATGTTATTTCTAACCATACTCATTCCGTGTAATTCACACATTCAATTCAAACTTGTGAAACGAACTGTGCATGTTTCTACTCTTCTTTTTAGCTTATTTTCAAATTCCATGCTTATTTTGAAATTCTAAAGACACTACGATGATTGTGTAGGTTATTATTGTCATATAAGTTAACCAAATGTAATTTCTAACCACAATCATTGCGTGTAATTTACACATTAAATTCAAACTTGTGAAACGAACTGTGCATGCTTCTACTCTTCTTTTTAGCTTATTTTCAAATCCCATGCTAATTTTTAAATTCAAACGACATTTCGATGATTGTGTAGGTTAGGATTGTCTTATAAGTTAACCAAATATAATTTCTAACCACACTCATTGCGTGTAATTTACACATTAAATTCAAACTTGTGAAACGAAATGTGCATGCTTCTACTCTTCTTTTTAACTTATTTTCGAATTCCATGCTTATTTTGAAATTCTAAAGATACTACGATGATTGTGTAGGTTAGGATTGTCATAAAGTTAACCAAATGTAATTTCTAACCACACTCATTGCGTGTAATTCACACATTAAATTCAATCATGTGAAACGAACTGTGCATGCTTCTACTCTTCTTTTTAGCTTATTTTCAAATTCCATGCTTATTTTGAAAATCTAAAGACACTACGATGATTGTGTAGGTTAGGATTCTCAAATAAGTTAACCAAATGTTATTTCTAACCATACTCATTCCGTGTAATTCACACATTCAATTCAAACTTGTGAAACGAACTGTGCATGTTTCTACTCTTCTTTTTAGCTTATTTTCAAATTCCATGCTTATTTTGAAATTCTAAAGACACTACGATGATTGTGTAGGTTATTATTGTCATATAAGTTAACCAAATGTAATTTCTAACCACAATCATTGCGTGTAATTTACACATTAAATTCAAACTTGGGAAACGAACTGTGCATGCTTCTACTCTTCTTTTTAGCTTATTTTCAAATTCCATGCTAATTTTTAAATTCTAACGACATTTCGTTGATTGTGTAGGTTAGGATTGTCTTATAAGTTAACCAAATGTAATTTCTAACCACACTCATTGCGTGTAATTTACACATTAAATTCAAACTTGTGAAACGAAATGTGCATGCTTCTACTCTTCTTTTTAACTTATTTTCGAATTCCATGCTTATTTTGAAATTCTAAAGATACTACGATGATTGTGTAGGTTAGGATTGTCATAAAGTTAACCAAATGTAATTTCTAACCACACTCATTGCGTGTAATTCACACATTAAATTCAATCATGTGAAACGAACTGTGCATGCTTCTACTCTTCTTTTTAGCTTATTTTCAAATTCCATGCTTATTTTGAAATTCTAAAGACACTACGATGATTGTGTAGGTTAGGATTCTCAAATAAGTTAACCAAATGTTATTTCTAACCATACTCATTCCGTGTAATTCACACATTCAATTCAAACTTGTGAAACGAACTGTGCATGTTTCTACTCTTCTTTTTAGCTTATTTTCAAATTCCATGCTTATTTTGAAATTCTAAAGACACTACGATGATTGTGTAGGTTATTATTGTCATATAAGTTAACCAAATGTAATTTCTAACTACAATCATTGCGTGTAATTTACACATTAAATTCAAACTTGTGAAACGAACTGTGCATGTTTCTACTCTTCTTTTTAGCTTATTTTCAAATTCCATGCTTATTTTGAAATTCTAAAGACACTACGATGATTGTGTAGGTTATTATTGTCATATAAGTTAACCAAATGTAATTTCTAACCACAATCATTGCGTGTAATTTACACATTAAATTCAAACTTGTGAAACGAAATGTGCATGCTTCTACTCTTCTTTTTAACTTATTTTCGAATTCCATGCTTATTTTGAAATTCTAAAGATACTACGATGATTGTGTAGGTTAGGATTGTCATAAAGTTAACCAAATGTAATTTCTAACCACACTCATTGCGTGTAATTCACACATTCAATTCAAACTTGTGAAACGAACTGTGCATGCTTCTACTCTTCTTTTTAGCTTATTTTCAAATTCCATGCTTATTTTGAAATTCTAAAGTCACTACGATGATTGTGTAGGTTAGGATTGTCATATAAATTAACCAAATGTAATTTCTAACCACACTCATTGCGTGTAATTCACACATTAAATTCAAACTTGTGAAACGAAATGTGCATGCTTCTACTCTTCTTTTTAGCTTATTTTCGAATTCCATGCTTATTTTGAAATTCTAAAGACACTACGATGATTGTGTAGGTTAAGATTGTCATATAAGTTAACCAAATGTAATATCTAACCACACTCATTGCGTATAATTCACACATTAAATTCAAACTTGGGAAACGAACTGTGCATGCTTCTACTTTTCTTTTTAGCTTATTTTCAAATTCCATGCTAATTTTTAAATTCTAACGACATTTCGATGATTGTGTAGGTTAGGATTGTCTTATAAGTTAACCAAATGTAATTTCTAACCACACTCATTGCGTGTAATTTACACATTAAATTCAAACTTGTGAAACGAACTGTGCATGCTTCTACTGTTCTTTTTAACTTATTTTCGAATTCCATGCTTATTTTGAAATTCTAAAGATACTACGATGATTGTGTAGGTTAGGAATGTCATATAAGTTAACCAAATGTTGTTTCTAACCACACTCATTCCGTGTAATTCACACATTCAATTCAAACTTGTGAAACGAACTGTGCATGCTTCTACTCTTCTTTTTAGCTTATTTTCAAATTCCATGCTTATTTTGAAATTCTAAAGTCACTACGATGATTGTGTAGGTTAGGATTGTCATATAAATTAACCAAATGTAATTTCTAACCACACTCATTGCGTGTAATTCACACATTAAATTCAAACTTGTGAAACGAAATGTGCATGCTTCTACTCTTCTTTTTAACTTATTTTCGAATTCCATGCTTATTTTGAAATTCTAAAGATACTACGATGATTGTGTAGGTTAGGATTGTCATAAAGTTAACCAAATGTAATTTCTAACCACACTCATTGCGTGTAATTCACACATTAAATTCAATCATGTGAAACGAACTGTGCATGCTTCTACTCTTCTTTTTAGCTTATTTTCAAATTCCATGCTTATTTTGAAATTCTAAAGACACTACGATGATTGTGTAGGTTAGGATTCTCAAATAAGTTAACCAAATGTTATTTCTAACCATACTCATTCCGTGTAATTCACACATTCAATTCAAACTTGTGAAACGAACTGTGCATGTTTCTACTCTTCTTTTTAGCTTATTTTCAAATTCCATGCTTATTTTGAAATTCTAAAGACACTACGATGATTGTGTAGGTTATTATTGTCATATAAGTTAACCAAATGTAATTTCTAACCACAATCATTGCGTGTAATTTACACATTAAATTCAAACTTGTGAAACGAACTGTGCATGTTTCTACTCTTCTTTTTAGCTTATTTTCAAATTCCATGCTTATTTTGAAATTCTAAAGACACTACGATGATTGTGTAGGTTATTATTGTCATATAAGTTAACCAAATGTAATTTCTAACCACAATCATTGCGTGTAATTTACACATTAAATTCAAACTTGTGAAACGAAATGTGCATGCTTCTACTCTTCTTTTTAACTTATTTTCGAATTCCATGCTTATTTTGAAATTCTAAAGATACTACGATGATTGTGTAGGTTAGGATTGTCATAAAGTTAACCAAATGTAATTTCTAACCACACTCATTGCGTGTAATTCACACATTAAATTCAATCATGTGAAACGAACTGTGCATGCTTCTACTCTTCTTTTTAGCTTATTTTCAAATTCCATGCTTATTTTGAAATTCTAAAGACACTACGATGATTGTGTAGGTTAGGATTCTCAAATAAGTTAACCAAATGTTATTTCTAACCATACTCATTCCGTGTAATTCACACATTCAATTCAAACTTGTGAAACGAACTGTGCATGTTTCTACTCTTCTTTTTAGCTTATTTTCAAATTCCATGCTTATTTTGAAATTCTAAAGACACTACGATGATTGTGTAGGTTTTTATTGTCATATAAGTTAACCAAATGTAATTTCTAACCACAATCATTGCGTGTAATTTACACATTAAATTCAAACTTGTGAAACGAACTGTGCATGCTTCTACTCTTCTTTTTAGCTTATTTTCGAATTCCATGCTTATTTTGAAATTCTAAAGATACTACGATGATTGTGTAGGTTAGGATTGTCATATAAGTTAACCAAATGTAATTTCTAACCACACTCATTGCGTGTAATTTACACATTAAATTCAAACTTGTGAAACGAACTGTGCATGCTTCTACTCTTCTTTTTAGCTTATTTTCAAATTCCATGCTTATTTTGAAATTCTAAAGTCACTACGATAATTGTGTAGGTTAGGATTGTCATATAAATTAACCAAATGTAATTTCTAACCACACTCATTGCGTGTAATTCACACATTAAATTCAAACTTGTGAAACGAACTGTGCATGCCTCAACTCTTCTTGTTAGCTTATTTTCAAATTCCATGCTTATTTTGAAATTCTAAAGACACTACGATGATTGTGTAGGTTAGGATTGTCATATAAGTTAACCAAATGTAATTTCTAACCACACTCATTGCGTGTAATTCACACATTAAATTCAATCATGTGAAACGAACTGTGCATGCTTCTACTCTTCTTTTTAGCTTATTTTCAAATTCCGTGCTTATTTTGAAATTCTAAAGACACTACGATGATTGTGTAGGTTAGGATTCTCAAATAAGTTAACCAAATGTTATTTCTAACCATACTCATTCCGTGTAATTCACACATTCAATTCAAACTTGTGAAACGAACTGTGCATGTTTCTACTCTTCTTTTTAGCTTATTTTCAAATTCCATGCTTATTTTGAAATTCTAAAGACACTACGATGATTGTGTAGGTTATTATTGTCATATAAGTTAACCAAATGTAATTTCTAACCACAATCATTGCGTGTAATTTACACATTAAATTCAAACTTGTGAAACGAACTGTGCATGCTTCTACTCTTCTTTTTAGCTTATTTTCGAATTCCATGCTTATTTTGAAATTCTAAAGACACTACGATGATTGTGTAGGTTAGGATTGTCATATAAATTAACCAAATGTAATTTCTAACCACACTCATTGCGTGTAATTTACACATTATATTCAAAGTTGTGAAACGAACTGTGCATGCCTCAACTCTTCTTGTTAGCTTATTTTCAAATTCCATGCTTATTTTGAAATTCTAAAGACACTACGATGATTGTGTAGGTTAGGATTGTCATATAACGTAACCAAATGTAATTTCTAACCACACTCATTGCGTGTAATTCACACATTCAATTCAAACTTGTGAAACGAACTGTGCATGCTTCTACTCTTCTTTTTAGCTTATTTTCAAATTCCATGCTTATTTTGAAATTCTAAAGTTACTACGATGATTGTGTAGGTTAGGATTGTCATATAAAT
Source organism: Spergularia bocconei (assembly GCA_963457585.1). NCBI lineage: Eukaryota > Viridiplantae > Streptophyta > Magnoliopsida > Caryophyllales > Caryophyllaceae > Spergularia > Spergularia bocconei. The sequence goes on from OY734959.1 coordinate 7,396,890, forward strand.
TAACCAAATGTAATTTCTAACCACACTTTTTGCGTCTAATTCACACATTAAATTCAAACTTGTGAAACGAACTGGGCATGCTTCTACTCTTCTTGTTAGCTTATTTTCGAATTCCATGCTTATTTTGAAATTCTAAAGACACTACGATGATTGTGTAGGTTAGGATTGTCATATAATTTAAACAAATGTTATTTCTAACCATACTCATTCCGTGTAATTCACACATTCAATTCAAACTTGTGAAACGAACTGTGCATGCTTCTACTCTTCTTTTTAGCTTATTTTCAAATTCCATGCTTATTTTGAAATTCTAAAGACACTACGATGATTGTGTAGGTTAGGATTGTCATATAAGTTAACCAAATGTAATTTCTAACCACAATCATTGCGTGTAATTTACACATTAAATTCAAACTTGTGAAACGAACTGTGCATGCTTCTACTCTTCTTTTTAGCTTATTTTCGAATTCCATGCTTATTTTGAAATTCTAAAGATACTACGATGATTGTGTAGGTTAGGATTGTCATATAAGTTAACCAAATGTAATTTCTAACCACACTCATTGCGTGTAATTTACACATTAAATTCAAACTTGTGAAACGAACTGTGCATGCTTCTACTCTTCTTTTTAGCTTATTTTCAAATTCCATGCTTATTTTGAAATTCTAACGACACTACGATGATTGTGTAGGTTATGATTGTCATATAAGTTAACCAAATGTAATTTCTAACCATACTCATTCCGTGTAATTCACACATTCAATTCAAACTTGTGAAACGAACTGTGCATGCTTCTACTCTTCTTTTTAGCTTATTTTCAAATTCCATGCTATTTTCAAATTGTAAAGACACTACGATGATTGTGTAGGTTAGGATTGTCATATAAGTTAACCAAATGTTATTTCTAACCATACTCATTCCGTGTAATTCACACATTCAATTCAAACTTGTGAAACGAACTGTGCATGCTTCTACTTTTCTTTTTAGCTTATTTTCAAATTCCATGTTTATTTTGAAATTCTAAAGTTACTACGATGATTGTGTAGGTTAGGATTGTCATATAAGTTAACCAAATGTTATTTCTAACCACACTCATTCCGTGTAATTCACACATTCAATTCAAACTTGTGAAACGAACTGTGCATGTTTCTACTCTTCTTTTTAGCTTATTTTCAAATTCCATGCTTATTTTGAAATTCTAAAGTCACTACGATGATTGTGTAGGTTAGGATTGTCATATAAATTAACCAAATGTAATTTCTAACCACACTCATTGCGTGTAATTTACACATTAAATTCAAACTTGTGAAACGAAATGTGCATGCTTCTACTCTTCTTTTTAGCTTATTTTCGAATTCCATGCTTATTTTGAAATTCTAAAGATACTACGATGATTGTGTAGGTTAGGATTGTCATAAAGTTAACCAAATGTAATTTCTAACCACACTCATTGCGTGTAATTCACACATTAAATTCAATCATGTGAAACGAACTGTGCATGCTTCTACTCTTCTTTTTAGCTTATTTTCAAATTCCATGCTTATTTTGAAATTCTAAAGACACTACGATGATTGTGTAGGTTAGGATTCTCAAATAAGTTAACCAAATGTTATTTCTAACCATACTCATTCCGTGTAATTCACACATTCAATTCAAACTTGTGAAACGAACTGTGCATGTTTCTACTCTTCTTTTTAGCTTATTTTCAAATTCCATGCTTATTTTGAAATTCTAAAGACACTACGATGATTGTGTAGGTTATTATTGTCATATAAGTTAACCAAATGTAATTTCTAACCACAATCATTGCGTGTAATTTACACATTAAATTCAAACTTGTGAAACGAACTGTGCATGTTTCTACTCTTCTTTTTAGCTTATTTTCAAATTCCATGCTTATTTTGAAATTCTAAAGACACTACGATGATTGTGTAGGTTATTATTGTCATATAAGTTAACCAAATGTAATTTCTAACCACAATCATTGCGTGTAATTTACACATTAAATTCAAACTTGTGAAACGAAATGTGCATGCTTCTACTCTTCTTTTTAACTTATTTTCGAATTCCATGCTTATTTTGAAATTCTAAAGATACTACGATGATTGTGTAGGTTAGGATTGTCATAAAGTTAACCAAATGTAATTTCTAACCACACTCATTGCGTGTAATTCACACATTAAATTCAATCATGTGAAACGAACTGTGCATGCTTCTACTCTTCTTTTTAGCTTATTTTCAAATTCCATGCTTATTTTGAAATTCTAAAGACACTACGATGATTGTGTAGGTTAGGATTCTCAAATAAGTTAACCAAATGTTATTTCTAACCATACTCATTCCGTGTAATTCACACATTCAATTCAAACTTGTGAAACGAACTGTGCATGTTTCTACTCTTCTTTTTAGCTTATTTTCAAATTCCATGCTTATTTTGAAATTCTAATGACACTACGATGATTGTGTAGGTTATTATTGTCATATAAGTTAACCAAATGTAATTTCTAACCACAATCATTGCGTGTAATTTACACATTAAATTCAAACTTGTGAAACGAACTGTGCATGTTTCTACTCTTCTTTTTAGCTTATTTTCAAATTCCATGCTTATTTTGAAATTCTAAAGACACTACGATGATTGTGTAGGTTATTATTGTCATATAAGTTAACCAAATGTAATTTCTAACCACAATCATTGCGTGTAATTTACACATTAAATTCAAACTTGTGAAACGAAATGTGCATGCTTCTACTCTTCTTTTTAACTTATTTTCGAATTCCATGCTTATTTTGAAATTCTAAAGATACTACGATGATTGTGTAGGTTAGGATTGTCATAAAGTTAACCAAATGTAATTTCTAACCACACTCATTGCGTGTAATTTACACATTAAATTCAAACTTGTGAAACGAACTGTGCATGCTTCTACTCTTCTTTTTAGCTTATTTTCAAATTCCATGCTTATTTTGAAATTCTAAAGTCACTACGATGATTGTGTAGGTTAGGATTGTCATATAAATTAACCAAATGCAATTTCTAACCACACTCATTGCGTGTAATTCACACATTAAATTCAAACTTGTGAAACGAACTGTGCATGCCTCAACTCTTCTTGTTAGCTTATTTTCAAATTCCATGCTTATTTTGAAATTCTAAAGACACTACGATGATTGTGTAGGTTAGGATTGTCATATAAGTTAACCAAATGTAATTTCTAACCACACTCATTGCGTGTAATTCACACATTAAATTCAATCATGTGAAACGAACTGTGCATGCTTCTACTCTTCTTTTTAGCTTATTTTCAAATTCCGTGCTTATTTTGAAATTCTAAAGACACTACGATGATTGTGTAGGTTAGGATTCTCAAATAAGTTAACCAAATGTTATTTCTAACCATACTCATTCCGTGTAATTCACACATTCAATTCAAACTTGTGAAACGAACTGTGCATGTTTCTACTCTTCTTTTTAGCTTATTTTCAAATTCCATGCTTATTTTGAAATTCTAAAGACACTACGATGATTGTGTAGGTTATTATTGTCATATAAGTTAACCAAATGTAATTTCTAACCACAATCATTGCGTGTAATTTACACATTAAATTCAAACTTGTGAAACGAACTGTGCATGCTTCTACTCTTCTTTTTAGCTTATTTTCGAATTCCATGCTTATTTTGAAATTCTAAAGATACTACGATGATTGTGTAGGTTAGGATTGTCATATAAGTTAACCAAATGTAATTTCTAACCACACTCATTGCGTGTAATTTACACATTAAATTCAAACTTGTGAAACGAACTGTGCATGCTTCTACTCTTCTTTTTAGCTTATTTTCAAATTCCATGCTTATTTTGAAATTCTAAAGTCACTACGATAATTGTGTAGGTTAGGATTGTCATATAAATTAACCAAATGTAATTTCTAACCACACTCATTGCGTGTAATTCACACATTAAATTCAAACTTGTGAAACGAACTGTGCATGCCTCAACTCTTCTTGTTAGCTTATTTTCAAATTCCATGCTTATTTTGAAATTCTAAAGACACTACGATGATTGTGTAGGTTACGATTGTCATATAAGTTAACCAAATGTAATTTCTAACCACACTCATTGCGTGTAATTCACACATTAAATTCAATCATGTGAAACGAACTGTGCATGCTTCTACTCTTCTTTTTAGCTTATTTTCAAATTCCGTGCTTATTTTGAAATTCTAAAGACACTACGATGATTGTGTAGGTTAGGATTCTCAAATAAGTTAACCAAATGTTATTTCTAACCATACTCATTCCGTGTAATTCACACATTCAATTCAAACTTGTGAAACGAACTGTGCATGCTTCTACTCTTCTTTTTAGCTTATTTTCAAATTCCATGCTTATTTTGAAATTCTAAAGATACTACGATGATTGTGTAGGTTAGGATTGTCATATAAGTTAACCAAATGTAATTTCTAACCACACTCATTGCGTGTAATTTACACATTAAATTCAAACTTGTGAAACGAACTGTGCATGCTTCTACTCTTCTTTTTAGCTTATTTTCGAATTCCATGCTTATTTTGAAATTCTAAAGACACTACGATGATTGTGTAGGTTAGGATTGTCATATAAGTTAACCAAATGTAATTTCTAACCACACTCATTGCGTATAATTTACACATTAAATTCAAAGTTGTGAAACGAACTGTGCATGCTTCTACTCTTCTTTTTAGCTTATTTTCAAATTCCATGCTAATTTTGAAATTCTAAAGACACTACGATGATTGTGTAGGTTAGGCTTGTCATATAACGTAACCAAATGTAATTTCTAACCACACTCATTGCGTGTAATTCACACATTCAATTCAAACTAGTCAAACGAACTGTGCATGCTTCTACTCTTCTTTTTAGCTTATTTTCAAATTCCATGCTTATTTTGAAATTCTAAAGTTACTACGATGATTGTGTAGGTTAGGATTGTCATATAAATTAACCAAATGTAATTTCTAACCACACTCATTGCGTCTAATTCACACATTAAATTCAAACTTGTGAAACGAACTGGGCATGCTTCTACTCTTCTTGTTAGCTTATTTTCGAATTCCATGCTTATTTTGAAATTCTAAAGACACTACGATGATTGTGTAGGTTAGGATTGTCATATAATTTAAACAAATGTTATTTCTAACCATACTCATTCCGTGTAATTCACACATTCAATTCAAACTTGTGAAACGAACTGTGCATGCTTCTACTCTTCTTTTTAGCTTATTTTCAAATTCTAAAGACACTATGATGATTGTGGAGTTTAGGATTGTCATATAAGTTAACCAAATGTAATTTCTAACCACACTCATTGCGTGTAATTTACACATTAAATTCAAACTTGGGAAACGAACTGTGCATGCTTCTACTTTTCTTTTTAGCTTATTTTCAAATTCCATGCTAATTTTTAAATTCTAACGACATTTCGATGATTGTGTAGGTTAGGATTGTCATATAAGTTAACCAACCACACTCATTGCGTGTAATTTACACATTAAATTCAAACTTGTGAAACGAACTGTGCATGCTTCTACTCTTCTTTTTAACTTATTTTTGAATTCCATGCTTATTTTGAAATTCTAAAGATACTACGATGATTGTGTAGGTTAGGATTGTCATATAAGTTAACCAAAAGTTATTTCTAACCACACTCATTCCGTGTAATTCACACATTCAATTCAAACTTGTGAAACGAACTGTGCATGCTTCTACTCTTCTTTTTAGCTTATTTTCAAATTCCATGCTTATTTTGAAATTCTAAAGATACTACGATAATTGTGTAGGTTAGGATTGTCATATAAGTTAACCAAATGTAATTTCTAACCACACTCATTGCGTGTAATTTACACATTAAATTCAAACTTGTGAAACGAACTGTGCATGCTTCTACTCTTCTTTTTAGCTTATTTTCGAATTCCATGCTTATTTTGAAATTCTAAAGACACTACGATGATTGTGTAGGTTAGGATTGTCATATAAGTTAACCAAATGTAATTTCTAACCACACTCATTGCGTATAATTTACACATTAAATTCAAAGTTGTGAAACGAACTGTGCATGCTTCTACTCTTCTTTTTAGCTTATTTTCAAATTCCATGCTAATTTTGAAATTCTAAAGACACTACGATGATTGTGTAGGTTAGGCTTCTCATATAACGTAACCAAATTTAATTTCTAACCACACTCATTGCGTGTAATTCACACATTCAATTCAAACTAGTCAAACGAACTGTGCATGCTTCTACTCTTCTTTTTAGCTTATTTTCAAATTCCATGCTTATTTTGAAATTCTAAAGTTACTACGATGATTGTGTAGGTTAGGATTGTCATATAAATTAACCAAATGTAATTTCTAACCACACTCATTGCGTCTAATTCACACATTAAATTCAAACTTGTGAAACGAACTGGGCATGCTTCTACTCTTCTTGTTAGCTTATTTTCGAATTCCATGCTTATTTTGAAATTCTAAAGACACTACGATGATTGTGTAGGTTAGGATTGTCATATAATGTAAACAAATGTTATTTCTAACCATACTCATTCCGTGTAATTCACACATTCAATTCAAACTTGTGAAACGAACTGTGCATGCTTCTACTCTTCTTTTTAGCTTATTTTCAAATTCCATGCTTATTTTCAAATTCTAATGACACTACGATGATTGTGGAGTTTAGGATTGTCATATAAGTTAACCAAATGTAATTTCTAACCTCACTCATTGCGTGTAATTTACACATTAAATTCAAACTTGGGAAACGAACTGTGCATGCTTCTACTTTTCTTTTTAGCTTATTTTCAAATTCCATGGTAATTTTTAAATTCTAACGACATTTCGATGATTGTGTAGGTTAGGATTGTCATATAAGTTAACCAACCACACTCATTGCGTGTAATTTACACATTAAATTCAAACTTGTGAAACGAACTGTGCATGCTTCTACTCTTCTTTTTAACTTATTTTCGAATTCCATGGTTATTTTGAAATTCTAAAGATACTACGATGATTGTGTAGGTTAGGATTGTCATATAAGTTAACCAAATGTTATTTCTAACCACACTCATTCCGTGTAATTCACACATTCAATTCAAACTTGTGAAACGAACTGTGCATGCTTCTACTCTTCTTTTTAGCTTATTTTCAAATTCCATGCTTATTTTGAAATTCTAAAGTCACTACGATGATTGTGTAGGTTAGGATTGTCATATAAATTAACCAAATGTAATTTCTAACCACACTCATTGCGTGTAATTCACACATTAAATTCAAACTTGTGAAACGAAATGTGCATGCTTCTACTCTTCTTTTTAGCTTATTTTCGAATTCCATGCTTATTTTGAAATTCTAAAGACACTACGATGATTGTGTAGGTTAGGATTGTCATATAAGTTAACCAAATGTAATATCTAACCACACTCATTGCGTATAATTTACACATTAAATTCAAAGTTGTGAAACGAACTGTGCATACTTCTACTCTTCTTTTTAGCTTATTTTCAAATTCCATGCTAATTTTGAAATTCTAAAGACACTACGATGATTGTGTAGGTTAGGCTTGTCATATAACGTAACCAAATGTAATTTCTAACCACACTCATTGCGTGTAATTCACACATTCAATTCAAACTAGTCAAACGAACTGTGCATGCTTCTACTCTTCTTTTTAGCTTATTTTCAAATTCCATGCTTATTTTGAAATTCTAAAGTTACTACGATGATTGTGTAGGTTAGGATTGTCATATAAGTTAACCAAATGTTATTTCTAACCACACTCATTCCGTGTAATTCACACATTAAATTCAATCATGTGAAACGAACTGTGCATGCTTCTACTCTTCTTTTTAGCTTATTTTCAAATTCCATGCTTATTTTGAAATTCTAAAGACACTACGATGATTGTGTAGGTTAGGATTGTCAATAAAGTTAACCAAATGTAATTTCTAACCACACTCATTGCGTGTAATTCACACATTCAATTCAAATATGTGAAACGAACTGTGCCTGCTTCTACTCTTCTTTTTAGCTTATTTTCAAATTCCATGCTTATTTTGAAATTCTAACGACACTACGATGATTGTGTAGGTTATGATTGTCATATAAGTTAACCAAATGTAATTTCTAACCATACTCATTCCGTGTAATTCACACATTCAATTCAAACTTGTGAAACGAACTGTGCATGCTTCTACTCTTCTTTTTAGCTTATTTTCAAATTCCATGCTTATTTTCAAATTGTAAAGACACTACGATGATTGTGTAGGTTAGGATTGTCATATAAGTTAACCAAATGTTATTTCTAACCATACTCATTCCGTGTAATTCACACATTCAATTCAAACTTGTGAAACGAACTGTGCATGCTTCAACTCTTCTTTTTAGCTTATTTTCAAATTCCATGCTTATTTTCAAATTGTAAAGACACTACGATGATTGTGGAGTTTAGGATTGTCATATAAGTTAACCAAATGTAATTTCTAACCACACTCATTGCGTGTAATTTACACATTAAATTCAAACTTGGGAAACGAACTATGCATGCTTCTACTTTTCTTTTTAGCTTATTTTCAAATTCCATGCTAATTTTGAAATTCTAAAGACATTTCGATGATTGTGTAGGTTAGGATTGTCATATAAGTTAACCAAATGTAATTTCTAACCACACTCATTGCGTGTAATTTACACATTAAATTCAAACTTGTGAAACGAACTGTGCATGCTTCTACTCTTCTTTTTAACTTATTTTTGAATTCCATGCTTATTTTGAAATTCTAAAGATACTACGATGATTGTGTAGGTTAGGATTGTCATATAAGTTAACCAAAAGTTATTTCTAACCACACTCATTCCGTGTAATTCACACATTCAATTCAAACTTGTGAAACGAACTGTGCATGCTTCTACTCTTCTTTTTAGCTTATTTTCAAATTCCATGCTTATTTTGAAATTCTAAAGATACTACGATAATTGTGTAGGTTAGGATTGTCATATAAGTTAACCAAATGTAATTTCTAACCACACTCATTGCGTGTAATTTACACATTAAATTCAAACTTGTGAAACGAACTGTGCATGCTTCTACTCTTCTTTTTAGCTTATTTTCGAATTCCATGCTTATTTTGAAATTCTAAAGACACTACGATGATTGTGTAGGTTAGGATTGTCATATAAGTTAACCAAATGTAATTTCTAACCACACTCATTGCGTATAATTTACACATTAAATTCAAAGTTGTGAAACGAACTGTGCATGCTTCTACTCTTCTTTTTAGCTTATTTTCAAATTCCATGCTAATTTTGAAATTCTAAAGACACTACGATGATTGTGTAGGTTAGGCTTCTCATATAACGTAACCAAATTTAATTTCTAACCACACTCATTGCGTGTAATTCACACATTCAATTCAAACTAGTGAAACGAACTGTGCATGCTTCTACTCTTCTTTTTAGCTTATTTTCAAATTCCATGCTTATTTTCAAATTCTAATGACACTACGATGATTGTGGAGTTTAGGATTGTCATATAAGTTAACCAAATGTAATTTCTAACCTCACTCATTGCGTGTAATTTACACATTAAATTCAAACTTGGGAAACGAACTGTGCATGCTTCTACTTTTCTTTTTAGCTTATTTTCAAATTCCATGGTAATTTTTAAATTCTAACGACATTTCGATGATTGTGTAGGTTAGGATTGTCATATAAGTTAACCAACCACACTCATTGCGTGTAATTTACACATTAAATTCAAACTTGTGAAACGAACTGTGCATGCTTCTACTCTTCTTTTTAACTTATTTTCGAATTCCATGCTTATTTTGAAATTCTAAAGATACTACGATGATTGTGTAGGTTAGGATTGTCATATAAGTTAACCAAATGTTATTTCTAACCACACTCATTCCGTGTAATTCACACATTCAATTCAAACTTGTGAAACGAACTGTGCATGCTTCTACTCTTCTTTTTAGCTTATTTTCAAATTCCATGCTTATTTTGAAATTCTAAAGTCACTACGATGATTGTGTAGGTTAGGATTGTCATATAAATTAACCAAATGTAATTTCTAACCACACTCATTGCGTGTAATTCACACATTAAATTCAAACTTGTGAAACGAAATGTGCATGCTTCTACTCTTCTTTTTAGCTTATTTTCGAATTCCATGCTTATTTTGAAATTCTAAAGACACTACGATGATTGTGTAGGTTAGGATTGTCATATAAGTTAACCAAATGTAATATCTAACCACACTCATTGCGTATAATTTACACATTAAATTCAAAGTTGTGAAACGAACTGTGCATACTTCTACTCTTCTTTTTAGCTTATTTTCAAATTCCATGCTAATTTTGAAATTCTAAAGACACTACGATGATTGTGTAGGTTAGGCTTGTCATATAACGTAACCAAATGTAATTTCTAACCACACTCATTGCGTGTAATTCACACATTCAATTCAAACTAGTCAAACGAACTGTGCATGCTTCTACTCTTCTTTTTAGCTTATTTTCAAATTCCATGCTTATTTTGAAATTCTAAAGTTACTACGATGATTGTGTAGGTTAGGATTGTCATATAAGTTAACCAAATGTTATTTCTAACCACACTCATTCCGTGTAATTCACACATTAAATTCAATCATGTGAAACGAACTGTGCATGCTTCTACTCTTCTTTTTAGCTTATTTTCAAATTCCATGCTTATTTTGAAATTCTAAAGACACTACGATGATTGTGTAGGTTAGGATTGTCAATAAAGTTAACCAAATGTAATTTCTAACCACACTCATTGCGTGTAATTCACACATTCAATTCAAATATGTGAAACGAACTGTGCCTGCTTCTACTCTTCTTTTTAGCTTATTTTCAAATTCCATGCTTATTTTGAAATTCTAACGACACTACGATGATTGTGTAGGTTATGATTGTCATATAAGTTAACCAAATGTAATTTCTAACCATACTCATTCCGTGTAATTCACACATTCAATTCAAACTTGTGAAACGAACTGTGCATGCTTCTACTCTTCTTTTTAGCTTATTTTCAAATTCCATGGTAATTTTTAAATTCTAAAGACATTTCGATGATTGTGTAGGTTAGGATTGTCATATAAGTTAACCAAATGTAATTTCTAACCACACTCATTGCGTGTAATTTACACATTAAATTCAAACTTGTGAAACGAACTGTGCATGCTTCTACTCTTCTTTTTAACTTATTTTTGAATTCCATGCTTATTTTGAAATTCTAAAGATACTACGATGATTGTGTAGGTTAGGATTGTCATATAAGTTAACCAAAAGTTATTTCTAACCACACTCATTCCGTGTAATTCACACATTCAATTCAAACTTGTGAAACGAACTGTGCATGCTTCTACTCTTCTTTTTAGCTTATTTTCAAATTCCATGCTTATTTTGAAATTCTAAAGATACTACGATAATTGTGTAGGTTAGGATTGTCATATAAGTTAACCAAATGTAATTTCTAACCACACTCATTGCGTGTAATTTACACATTAAATTCAAACTTGTGAAACGAACTGTGCATGCTTCTACTCTTCTTTTTAGCTTATTTTCGAATTCCATGCTTATTTTGAAATTCTAAAGACACTACGATGATTGTGTAGGTTAGGATTGTCATATAAGTTAACCAAATGTAATTTCTAACCACACTCATTGCGTATAATTTACACATTAAATTCAAAGTTGTGAAACGAACTGTGCATGCTTCTACTCTTCTTTTTAGCTTATTTTCAAATTCCATGCTAATTTTGAAATTCTAAAGACACTACGATGATTGTGTAGGTTAGGCTTCTCATATAACGTAACCAAATTTAATTTCTAACCACACTCATTGCGTGTAATTCACACATTCAATTCAAACTAGTCAAACGAACTGTGCATGCTTCTACTCTTCTTTTTAGCTTATTTTCAAATTCCATGCTTATTTTGAAATTCTAAAGTTACTACGATGATTGTGTAGGTTAGGATTGTCATATAAATTAACCAAATGTAATTTCTAACCACACTCATTGCGTCTAATTCACACATTAAATTCAAACTTGTGAAACGAACTGGGCATGCTTCTACTCTTCTTGTTAGCTTATTTTCGAATTCCATGCTTATTTTGAAATTCTAAAGACACTACGATGATTGTGTAGGTTAGGATTGTCATATAATGTAAACAAATGTTATTTCTAACCATACTCATTCCGTGTAATTCACACATTCAATTCAAACTTGTGAAACGAACTGTGCATGCTTCTACTCTTCTTTTTAGCTTATTTTCAAATTCCATGCTTATTTTCAAATTCTAATGACACTACGATGATTGTGGAGTTTAGGATTGTCATATAAGTTAACCAAATGTAATTTCTAACCTCACTCATTGCGTGTAATTTACACATTAAATTCAAACTTGGGAAACGAACTGTGCATGCTTCTACTTTTCTTTTTAGCTTATTTTCAAATTCCATGGTAATTTTTAAATTCTAACGACATTTCGATGATTGTGTAGGTTAGGATTGTCATATAAGTTAACCAACCACACTCATTGCGTGTAATTTACACATTAAATTCAAACTTGTGAAACGAACTGTGCATGCTTCTACTCTTCTTTTTAACTTATTTTCGAATTCCATGCTTATTTTGAAATTCTAAAGATACTACGATGATTGTGTAGGTTAGGATTGTCATATAAGTTAACCAAATGTTATTTCTAACCACACTCATTCCGTGTAATTCACACATTCAATTCAAACTTGTGAAACGAACTGTGCATGCTTCTACTCTTCTTTTTAGCTTATTTTCAAATTCCATGCTTATTTTGAAATTCTAAAGTCACTACGATGATTGTGTAGGTTAGGATTGTCATATAAATTAACCAAATGTAATATCTAACCACACTCATTGCGTATAATTTACACATTAAATTCAAAGTTGTGAAACGAACTGTGCATACTTCTACTCTTCTTTTTAGCTTATTTTCAAATTCCATGCTAATTTTGAAATTCTAAAGACACTACGATGATTGTGTAGGTTAGGCTTGTCATATAACGTAACCAAATGTAATTTCTAACCACACTCATTGCGTGTAATTCACACATTCAATTCAAACTAGTCAAACGAACTGTGCATGCTTCTACTCTTCTTTTTAGCTTATTTTCAAATTCCATGCTTATTTTGAAATTCTAAAGTTACTACGATGATTGTGTAGGTTAGGATTGTCATATAAGTTAACCAAATGTTATTTCTAACCACACTCATTCCGTGTAATTCACACATTAAATTCAATCATGTGAAACGAACTGTGCATGCTTCTACTCTTCTTTTTAGCTTATTTTCAAATTCCATGCTTATTTTGAAATTCTAAAGACACTACGATGATTGTGTAGGTTAGGATTGTCAATAAAGTTAACCAAATGTAATTTCTAACCACACTCATTGCGTGTAATTCACACATTCAATTCAAATATGTGAAACGAACTGTGCCTGCTTCTACTCTTCTTTTTAGCTTATTTTCAAATTCCATGCTTATTTTGAAATTCTAACGACACTACGATGATTGTGTAGGTTATGATTGTCATATAAGTTAACCAAATGTAATTTCTAACCATACTCATTCCGTGTAATTCACACATTCAATTCAAACTTGTGAAACGAACTGTGCATGCTTCTACTCTTCTTTTTAGCTTATTTTCAAATTCCATGCTTATTTTCAAATTGTAAAGACACTACGATGATTGTGTAGGTTAGGATTGTCATATAAGTTAACCAAATGTTATTTCTAACCATACTCATTCCGTGTAATTCACACATTCAATTCAAACTTGTGAAACGAACTGTGCATGCTTCTACTCTTCTTTTTAGCTTATTTTCAAATTCCATGCTTATTTTCAAATTGTAAAGACACTACGATGATTGTGGAGTTTAGGATTGTCATATAAGTTAACCAAATGTAATTTCTAACCACACTCATTGCGTGTAATTTACACATTAAATTCAAACTTGGGAAACGAACTGTGCATGCTTCTACTTTTCTTTTTAGCTTATTTTCAAATTCCATGCTAATTTTGAAATTCTAAAGACATTTCGATGATTGTGTAGGTTAGGATTGTCATATAAGTTAACCAAATGTAATTTCTAACCACACTCATTGCGTGTAATTTACACATTAAATTCAAACTTGTGAAACGAACTGTGCATGCTTCTACTCTTCTTTTTAACTTATTTTTGAATTCCATGCTTATTTTGAAATTCTAAAGATACTACGATGATTGTGTAGGTTAGGATTGTCATATAAGTTAACCAAATGTTATTTCTAACCACACTCATTCCGTGTAATTCACACATTCAATTCAAACTTGTGAAACGAACTGTGCATGCTTCTACTCTTCTTTTTAGCTTATTTTCAAATTCCATGCTTATTTTGAAATTCTAAAGTTACTACGATGATTGTGTAGGTTAGGATTGTCATATAAATTAACCAAATGTAATTTCTAACCACACTTTTTGCGTCTAATTCACACATTAAATTCAAACTTGTGAAACGAACTGGGCATGCTTCTACTCTTGTTGTTAGCTTATTTTCGAATTCCATGCTTATTTTGAAATTCTAAAGACACTACGATGATTGTGTAGGTTAGGATTGTCATATAAGTTAACCAAATGTTATTTCTAACCATACTCATTCCGTGTAATTCACACATTCAATTCAAACTTGTGAAACGAACTGTGCATGCTTCTACTCTTCTTTTTAGCTTATTTTCAAATTCCATGCTTATTTTGAAATTCTAAAGTTACTACGATGATTGTGTAGGTTAGGATTGTCATATAAGTTAACCAAATGTTATTTCTAACCACACTCATTCCGTGTAATTCACACATTCAATTCAAACTTGTGAAACGAACTGTGCATGCTTCTACTCTTCTTTTTAGCTTATTTTCAAATTCCATGCTTATTTTGAAATTCTAAAGATACTACGATGATTGTGTAGGTTAGGATTGTCATATAAGTTAACCAAATGTAATTTCTAACCACACTCATTGCGTGTAATTTACACATTAAATTCAAACTTGTGAAACGAACTGTGCATGCTTCTACTCTTCTTTTTAGCTTATTTTCGAATTCCATGCTTATTTTGAAATTCTAAAGATACTACGATGATTGTGTAGGTTAGGATTGTCATATAAGTTAACCAAATGTTATTTCTAACCACACTCATTCCGTGTAATTCACACATTCAATTCAAACTTGTGAAACGAACTGTGCATGCTTCTACTCTTCTTTTTAGCTTATTTTCAAATTCCATGCTTATTTTGAAATTCTAAAGTCACTACGATGATTGTGTAGGTTAGGATTGTCATATAAATTAACCAAATGTAATTTCTAACCACACTCATTGCGTGTAATTCACACATTAAATTCAAACTTGTGAAACGAAATGTGCATGCTTCTACTCTTCTTTTTAGCTTATTTTCGAATTCCATGCTTATTTTGAAATTCTAAAGACACTACGATGATTGTGTAGGTTAGGATTGTCATATAAGTTAACCAAATGTAATATCTAACCACACTCATTGCGTATAATTTACACATTAAATTCAAAGTTGTGAAACGAACTGTGCATGCTTCTACTCTTCTTTTTAGCTTATTTTCAAATTCCATGCTAATTTTGAAATTCTAAAGACACTACGATGATTGTGTAGGTTAGGCTTGTCATATAACGTAACCAAATGTAATTTCTAACCACACTCATTGCGTGTAATTCACACATTCAATTCAAACTAGTCAAACGAACTATGCATGCTTCTACTCTTCTTTTTAGCTTATTTTCAAATTCCATGCTTATTTTGAAATTCTAAAGTTACTACGATGATTGTGTAGGTTAGGATTGTCATATAAGTTAACCAAATGTTATTTCTAACCACACTCATTCCGTGTAATTCACACATTCAATTCAAACTTGTGAAACGAACTGTGCATGCTTCTACTCTTCTTTTTAGCTTATTTTCAAATTCCATGCTTATTTTGAAATTCTAAAGTTACTACGATGATTGTGTAGGTTAGGATTGTCATATAAGTTAACCAAATGTTATTTCTAACCACACTCATTCCGTGTAATTCACACATTAAATTCAATCATGTGAAACGAACTGTGCATGCTTCTACTCTTCTTTTTAGCTTATTTTCAAATTCCATGCTTATTTTGAAATTCTAAAGACACTACGATGATTGTGTAGGTTAGGATTGTCAATAAAGTTAACCAAATGTAATTTCTAACCACACTCATTGCGTGTAATTCACACATTCAATTCAAATATGTGAAACGAACTGTGCCTGCTTCTACTCTTCTTTTTAGCTTATTTTCAAATTCCATGCTTATTTTGAAATTCTAACGACACTACGATGATTGTGTAGGTTATGATTGTCATATAAGTTAACCAAATGTAATTTCTAACCATACTCATTCCGTGTAATTCACACATTCAATTCAAACTTGTGAAACGAACTGTGCATGCTTCTACTCTTCTTTTTAGCTTATTTTCAAATTCCATGCTTATTTTCAAATTGTAAAGACACTACGATGATTGTGTAGGTTAGGATTGTCATATAAGTTAACCAAATGTTATTTCTAACCATACTCATTCCGTGTAATTCACACATTCAATTCAAACTTGTGAAACGAACTGTGCATGCTTCTACTCTTCTTTTTAGCTTATTTTCAAATTCCATGCTTATTTTCAAATTGTAAAGACACTACGATGATTGTGGAGTTTAGGATTGTCATATAAGTTAACCAAATGTAATTTCTAACCACACTCATTGCGTGTAATTTACACATTAAATTCAAACTTGGGAAACGAACTGTGCATGCTTCTACTTTTCTTTTTAGCTTATTTTCAAATTCCATGCTAATTTTGAAATTCTAAAGACATTTCGATGATTGTGTAGGTTAGGATTGTCATATAAGTTAACCAAATGTAATTTCTAACCACACTCATTGCGTGTAATTTACACATTAAATTCAAACTTGTGAAACGAACTGTGCATGCTTCTACTCTTCTTTTTAACTTATTTTTGAATTCCATGCTTATTTTGAAATTCTAAAGATACTACGATGATTGTGTAGGTTAGGATTGTCATATAAGTTAACCAAATGTTATTTCTAACCACACTCATTCCGTGTAATTCACACATTCAATTCAAACTTGTGAAACGAACTGTGCATGCTTCTACTCTTCTTTTTAGCTTATTTTCAAATTCCATGCTTATTTTGAAATTCTAAAGATACTACGATGATTGTGTAGGTTAGGGTTGTCATATAAGTTAACCAAATGTAATTTCTAACCACACTCATTGCGTGTAATTTACACATTAAATTCAAACTTGTGAAACGAACTGTGCATGCTTCTACTCTTCTTTTTAGCTTATTTTCGAATTCCATGCTTATTTTGAAATTCTAAAGACACTACGATGATTGTGTAGGTTAGGATTGTCATATAAGTTAACCAAATGTAATTTCTAACCACACTCATTGCGTATAATTTACACATTAAATTCAAAGTTGTGAAACGAACTGTGCATGCTTCTACTCTTCTTTTTAGCTTATTTTCAAATTCCATGCTAATTTTGAAATTCTAAAGACACTACGATGATTGTGTAGGTTAGGCTTGTCATATAACGTAACCAAATGTAATTTCTAACCACACTCATTGCGTGTAATTCACACATTCAATTCAAACTAGTCAAACGAACTGTGCATGCTTCTACTCTTCTTTTTAGCTTATTTTCAAATTCCATGCTTATTTTGAAATTCTAAAGTTACTACGATGATTGTGTAGGTTAGGATTGTCATATACATTAACCAAATGTAATTTCTAACCACACTCATTGCGTCTAATTCACACATTAAATTCAAACTAGTGAAACGAACTGGGCATGCTTCTACTCTTCTTGTTAGCTTATATTCGAATTCCATGCTTATTTTGAAATTCTAAAGACACTACGATGATTGTGTAGGTTATTATTGTCATATAAGTTAACCAAATGTAATTTCTAACCACACTCATTGCGTGTAATTTACACATTAAATTCAAACTTGTGAAACGAACTGTGCATGCTTCTACTCTTCTTTTTAGCTTATTTTCGAATTCCATGCTTATTTTGAAATTCTAAAGACACTACGATGATTGTGTAGGTTAGGATTGTCATATAAGTTAACCAAATGTAATATCTAACCACACTCATTGCGTATAATTTACACATTAAATTCAAAGTTGTGAAACGAACTGTGCATGCTTCTACTCTTCTTTTTAGCTTATTTTCAAATTCCATGCTAATTTTGAAATTCTAAAGACACTACGATGATTGTGTAGGTTAGGCTTGTCATATAACGTAACCAAATGTAATTTCTAACCACACTCATTGCGTGTAATTCACACATTCAATTCAAACTAGTCAAACGAACTGTGCATGCTTCTACTCTTCTTTTTAGCTTATTTTCAAATTCCATGCTTATTTTGAAATTCTAAAGTTACTACGATGATTGTGTAGGTTAGGATTGTCATATAAGTTAACCAAATGTTATTTCTAACCACACTCATTCCGTGTAATTCACACATTCAATTCAAACTTGTGAAACGAACTGTGCATGCTTCTACTCTTCTTTTTAGCTTATTTTCAAATTCCATGCTTATTTTGAAATTCTAAAGTCACTACGATGATTGTGTAGGTTAGGATTGTCATATAAATTAACCAAATGTAATTTCTAACCACACTCATTGCGTGTAATTTACACATTAAATTCAAACTTGTGAAACGAAATGTGCATGCTTCTACTCTTCTTTTTAACTTATTTTCGAATTCCATGCTTATTTTGAAATTCTAAAGATACTACGATGATTGTGTAGGTTAGGATTGTTATAAAGTTAACCAAATGTAATTTCTAACCACACTCATTGCGTGTAATTCACACATTAAATTCAATCATGTGAAACGAACTGTGCATGCTTCTACTCTTGTTTTTAGCTTATTTTCAAATTCCATGCTTATTTTGAAATTCTAAAGACACTACGATGATTGTGTAGGTTAGGATTCTCAAATAAGTTAACCAAATGTTATTTCTAACCATACTCATTCCGTGTAATTCACACATTCAATTCAAACTTGTGAAACGAACTGTGCATGTTTCTACTCTTCTTTTTAGCTTATTTTCAAATTCCATGCTTATTTTGAAATTCTAAAGACACTACGATGATTGTGTTGGTTATTATTGTCATATAAGTTAACCAAATGTAATTTCTAACCACACTCATTGCGTGTAATTTACACATTAAATTCAAACTTGTGAAACGAACTGTGCATGCTTCTACTCTTCTTTTTAGCTTATTTTCGAATTCCATGCTTATTTTGAAATTCTAAAGATACTACGATGATTGTGTAGGTTAGGATTGTCATATAAGTTAACCAAATGTTATTTCTAATCATACTCATTCCGTGTAATTCACACATTCAATTCAAACTTGTGAAACGAACTGTGCATGCTTCTACTCTTCTTTTTAGCTTATTTTCAAATTCCATGCTTATTTTCAAATTGTAAAGACACTACGATGATTGTGGAGTTTAGGATTGTCATATAAGTTAACCAAATGTAATTTCTAACCACACTCATTGCGTGTAATTTACACATTAAATTCAAACTTGGGAAACGAACTGTGCATGATTCTACTTTTCTTTTTAGCTTATTTTCAAATTCCATGCTAATTTTGAAATTCTAAAGACATTTCGATGATTGTGTAGGTTAGGATTGTCATATAAGTTAACCAAATGTAATTTCTAACCACACTCATTGCGTGTAATTTACACATTAAATTCAAACTTGTGAAACGAACTGTGCATGCTTCTACTCTTCTTTTTAACTTATTTTTGAATTCCATGCTTATTTTGAAATTCTAAAGATACTACGATGATTGTGTAGGTTAGGATTGTCATATAAGTTAACCAAATGTTATTTCTAACCACACTCATTCCGTGTAATTCACACATTCAATTCAAACTTGTGAAACGAACTGTGCATGCTTCTACTCTTCTTTTTAGCTTATTTTCAAATTCCATGCTTATTTTGAAATTCTAAAGTCACTACGATGATTGTGTAGGTTAGGATTGTCATATAAGTTAACCAAATGTAATTTCTAACCAGACTCATTGGGTGTAATTCACACATTAAATTCAAACTTGTGAAACGAAATATGCATGCTTCTACTCTTCTTTTTAGCTTATTTTCGAATTCCATGCTTATTTTGAAATTCTAAAGACACTACGATGATTGTGTAGGTTAGGATTGTCATATAATTTAAACAAATGTTATTTCTAACCATACTCATTCCGTGTAATTCACACATTCAATTCAAACTTGTGAAACGAACTGTGCATGCTTCTACTCTTCTTTTTAGCTTATTTTCAAATTCCATGCTTATTTTCAAATTCTAAAGACACTACGATGATTGTGGAGTTTAGGATTGTCATATAAGTTAAC
This sequence comes from Spergularia bocconei, assembly GCA_963457585.1. Classification (NCBI taxonomy): domain Eukaryota; kingdom Viridiplantae; phylum Streptophyta; class Magnoliopsida; order Caryophyllales; family Caryophyllaceae; genus Spergularia; species Spergularia bocconei. Next base: position 7,417,466 of record OY734959.1, read on the forward strand.
CAAATGTAATTTCTAACCACACTCATTGCGTGTAATTTACACATTAAATTCAAACTTGGGAAACGAACTGTGCATGCTTCTACTTTTCTTTTTAGCTTATTTTCAAATTCCATGCTAATTTTTAAATTCTAACGACATTTCGATGATTGTGTAGGTTAGGATTGTCATATAAGTTAACCAACCACACTCATTGCGTGTAATTTACACATTAAATTCAAACTTGTGAAACGAACTGTGCATGCTTCTACTCTTCTTTTTAACTTATTTTCGAATTCCATGCTTATTTTGAAATTCTAAAGGTACTACGATGATTGTGTAGGGACGATCCTTCCGTCACCCCATTCATTCTGGGGTGATCTCGTAGTTCTTGGTCTGCCCGCTTCAATTCGTGAGCCGCTACTACGGGAATCGCTTGAATAAGCAGCCCAGCAATAAGCTCAATTCTTCCATGTCTTCATACTAAACTGATAAGAGGCTGCAGAGCAATCGATCAAATAACTGCTGTAACCTATAGAACTTCTTGTTCGATGGGATTGTGGCACTCTACTCGCCGCCAATGCGGAACCTGCAGTCTTCAGGGCATGAGCCTGATGAGTTATTCCAATTGCTCCCGAGCCCTCTGTCCCACGCATCTAACCAGCTCGCGCGGTTCACCGGTTGATAAATAATGGTGCCCACCTGCAGCGTAGACTCTTTCTCGAGAATTCTGCCCTTTCTAACTGAGTTCCGCGCCCGGATTCAAACTATACCTCGAGGCGAAGGGAGCCGAAAGCGGCTTCTGCCCACCAAAGAGCCACGGCGCCACTAGTGCCACAAAGGCTTTTGGTGGTCTTATTGGCGCATACCACGGTGGCGAGAGCAAGTTTCGGAAATCTGTTGATGACATGGGCTTCAGTCATCATGCTCATCAAAATCCTGAAAGGCCCTCAAAAGGCGACCAGCTTTCAGTCATCACATCACCAGGAGGGGTTCGAAAGGGCCACCAAAACTAGAGGCTTGACGGAGTTAAGCTGTCTGGAGGGAATCCTTTGATAGCAATCAAGAATGCCTCCCCCGTTCCCACCGCGCTCACGGCCCGGCTGGCCTGCCAGCGGTAGTGGGATTCGTCGCATCGCAGGAGCCCGACCAGCATTCCCTAGGTTGCAGCACGTCCGTTCGTTAACTCCTCGCGCCACTGCCGCCGTTTCTAGGACCGACCGACAGGTTGGATCATCATCAAACACAGGAATGGGTGCTCAATCAATGGAATGTTTGCTTTTAGATCTGTTTCAGTGCTTATCAAATTTTAATATCAGGTTGAGGTCGAAACAAGGGATCAATTTGATGATTGTTTTCACATAACGAACGAGCCCAGCTCCCGATCCCTGTTTCAGGATCTCAAATGCCAAGCTCCTCTCCTTATGAACGAAATGGGGGCCACCCTAGCCCATTGAGTGCTCTACCTCGGGCCGATAGACGAGTGGGCGAGACGGAACTGGGGGTCGTGGAAAATTTGGGTTCAATTCCCATAGCCACCAGATATCCGGAGGTGTGGAAAGAGCAGCTGTGAGAAGCGGACCCCGAATGAAAGACCAAAGCCTACATGAACCATCATCAAAGCAAGCCCGATTTAGGGTTTCTAGTCTCATTAGAAGTCAAAAGAGAAAGCCTGTAGTGCTGGATCAACCGGCGAGACTTCCTATGCCGAGAGCACCAACTGTCCTTTGAAGAAATCCCGGCCCGGGGCCTTTCTTGACCGTCACCACGACCGGGCACACCCAGAGGTTCCATTGATCAGCTCATCCAATCCAACTTAAAATATCATAAGTAAAGAAGCGAGGTGGAGCAATTGGATTCGGAATTCTTGGGGTAGCCGCTAGGATAGATGCATAGAATCCGGATGCCGAGAATACGCGGTTAAGGTAGAGGCAGATAGCCATGCAGTACGAATTGTGCCAGCCAGCTTTTTTTAAGTCCACCTTGAAGAGCTCTTCCCCCCTCTGAGTCCCATCCAAGCGTACGATCTGGGCTGTTTCCCTCTCGACTTTGGATCTTAGTCTCAACGTCCTCGTTGAGAGTCGCTCTGCGAGACGTACTGCGATAGAGTAGGCCGCTTTTGTTGGCAAGGTTCAATACTAACGTGTGGTCGTGAGCTGTCCTTTCCTTCGTCCTGACGAGCCCCCCTTCTCCTCGGTCCACAGAGACCGCTTTCGGCTTTTAGCTGTCGGGAAAGCTGCTCATGAGGGACTCGACCAAAGGCTCAGCCGAAAGAGAAACTTTCTCAGTCGAGGTCCGATTCGGATCTCTCCGTTGTTTCCTTTTCCTCCCGCACCTTTTCTTCGAGCGGCTAGCCTAGCTCTTGGCCTAGCTAGTAGCCCTCCCTCAGTTAACCAAATGTTATTTCTAACCACACTCATTCCGTGTAATTCACACATTCAATTCAAACTTGTGAAACGAACTGTGCATGCTTCTACTCTTCTTTTTAGCTTATTTTCAAATTCCATGCTTATTTTGAAATTCTAAAGTCACTACGATGATTGTGTAGGTTAGGATTGTCATATAAATTAACCAAATGTAATTTCTAACCACACTCATTGCGTGTAATTCACACATTAAATTCAAACTTGTGAAACGAAATGTGCATGCTTCTACTCTTCTTTTTAGCTTATTTTCGAATTCCATGCTTATTTTGAAATTCTAAAGACACTACGATGATTGTGTAGGTTAGGATTGTCATATAAGTTAACCAAATGTAATATCTAACCACACTCATTGCGTGTAATTTACACATTAAATTCAAACTTGTGAAACGAACTGTGCATGCTTCTACTCTTCTTTTTAGCTTATTTTCAAATTCCATGCTTATTTTGAAATTCAAAAGATACTACGATGATTGTGTAGGTTAGGATTGTCATATAAGTTAACCAAATGTAATATCTAACCACACTCATTCCGTGTAATTCACACATTCAATTCAAACTTGTGAAACGAACTGTGCATGCTTCTACTCTTCTTTTTAGCTTATTTTCAAATTCCATGCTTATTTTGAAATTCTAAAGATACTACGATGATTGTGTAGGTTAGGATTGTCATATAAGTTAACCAAATGTAACTTCTAACCACACTCATTGCGTGTAATTTACACATTAAATTCAAACTTGTGAAACGAACTGTGCATGCTTCTACTCTTCTTTTTAGCTTATTTTCGAATTCCATGCTTATTTTGAAATTCAAAAGACACTACGATGATTGTGTAGGTTAGGATTGTCATATAAGTTAACCAAATGTAATTTCTAACCACACTCATTGCGTATAATTTACACATTAAATTCAAAGTTGTGAAACGAACTGTGCATGCTTCTACTCTTCTTTTTAGCTTATTTTCAAATTCCATGCTAATTTTGAAATTCTAAAGACACTACGATGATTGTGTAGGTTAGGCTTGTCATATAACGTAACCAAATGTAATTTCTAACCACACTCATTGCGTGTAATTCACACATTCAATTCAAACTAGTCAAACGAACTGTGCATGCTTCTACTCTTCTTTTTAGCTTATTTTCAAATTCCATGCTTATTTTGAAATTCTAAAGTTACTACGATGATTGTGTAGGTTAGGATTGTCATATACATTAACCAAATGTAATTTCTAACCACACTCATTGCGTCTAATTCACACATTAAATTCAAACTTGTGAAACGAACTGGGCATGCTTCTACTCTTCTTGTTAGCTTATTTTCGAATTCCATGCTTATTTTGAAATTCTAAAGACACTACGATGATTGGGTAGGTTATTATTGTCATATAAGTTAACCAAATGTAATTTCTAACCACACTCATTGCGTGTAATTTACACATTAAATTCAAACTTGTGAAACGAACTGTGCATGCTTCTACTCTTCTTTTTAGCTTATTTTCGAATTCCATGCTTATTTTGAAATTCTAAAGACACTACGATGATTGTGTAGGTTAGGATTGTCATATAAGTTAACCAAATGTAATATCTAACCACACTCATTGCGTATAATTTACACATTAAATTCAAAGTTGTGAAACGAACTGTGCATGCTTCTACTCTTCTTTTTAGCTTATTTTCAAATTCCATGCTAATTTTGAAATTCTAAAGACACTACGATGATTGTGTAGGTTAGGCTTGTCATATAACGTAACCAAATGTAATTTCTAACCACACTCATTGCGTGTAATTCACACATTCAATTCAAACTAGTCAAACGAACTGTGCATGCTTCTACTCTTCTTTTTAGCTTATTTTCAAATTCCATGCTTATTTTGAAATTCTAAAGTTACTACGATGATTGTGTAGGTTAGGATTGTCATATAAGTTAACCAAATGTTATTTCTAACCACACTCATTCCGTGTAATTCACACATTCAATTCAAACTTGTGAAACGAACTGTGCATGCTTCTACTCTTCTTTTTAGCTTATTTTCAAATTCCATGCTTATTTTGAAATTCTAAAGTCACTACGATGATTGTGTAGGTTAGGATTGTCATATAAATTAACCAAATGTAATTTCTAACCACACTCATTGCGTGTAATTTACACATTAAATTCAAACTTGTGAAACGAAATGTGCATGCTTCTACTCTTCTTTTTAACTTATTTTCGAATTCCATGCTTATTTTGAAATTCTAAAGATACTACGATGATTGTGTAGGTTAGGATTGTCATAAAGTTAACCAAATGTAATTTCTAACCACACTCATTGCGTGTAATTCACACATTAAATTCAATCATGTGAAACGAACTGTGCATGCTTCTACTCTTCTTTTTAGCTTATTTTCAAATTCCATGCTTATTTTGAAATTCTAAAGACACTACGATGATTGTGTAGGTTAGGATTCTCAAATAAGTTAACCAAATGTTATTTCTAACTATACTCATTCCGTGTAATTCACACATTCAATTCAAACTTGTGAAACGAACTGTGCATGTTTCTACTCTTCTTTTTAGCTTATTTTCAAATTCCATGCTTATTTTGAAATTCTAAAGACACTACGATGATTGTGTAGGTTATTATTGTCATATAAGTTAACCAAATGTAATTTCTAACCACACTCATTGCGTGTAATTTACACATTAAATTCAAACTTGTGAAACGAACTGTGCATGCTTCTACTCTTCTTTTTAGCTTATTTTCGAATTCCATGCTTATTTTGAAATTCTAAAGATACTACGATGATTGTGTAGGTTAGGATTGTCATATAAGTTAACCAAATGTTATTTCTAATCATACTCATTCCGTGTAATTCACACATTCAATTCAAACTTGTGAAACGAACTGTGCATGCTTCTACTCTTCTTTTTAGCTTATTTTCAAATTCCATGCTTATTTTCAAATTGTAAAGACACTACGATGATTGTGGAGTTTAGGATTGTCATATAAGTTAACCAAATGTAATTTCTAACCACACTCATTGCGTGTAATTTACACATTAAATTCAAACTTGGGAAACGAACTGTGCATGCTTCTACTTTTCTTTTTAGCTTATTTTCAAATTCCATGCTAATTTTGAAATTCTAAAGACATTTCGATGATTGTGTAGGTTAGGATTGTCATATAAGTTAACCAAATGTAATTTCAAACCACACTCATTGCGTGTAATTTACACATTAAATTCAAACTTGTGAAACGAACTGTGCATGCTTCTACTCTTCTTTTTAACTTATTTTTGAATTCCATGCTTATTTTGAAATTCTAAATATACTACGATGATTGTGTAGGTTAGGATTGTCATATAAGTTAACCAAATGTTATTTCTAACCACACTCATTCCGTGTAATTCACACATTCAATTCAAACTTGTGAAACGAACTGTGCATGCTTCTACTCTTCTTTTTAGCTTATTTTCAAATTCCATGCTTATTTTGAAATTCTAAAGTCACTACGATGATTGTGTAGGTTAGGATTGTCATATAAGTTAACCAAATGTAATTTCTAACCACACCCATTGCGTGTAATTCACACATTAAATTCAAACTTGTGAAACGAAATGTGCATGCTTCTACTCTTCTTTTTAGCTTATTTTCGAATTCCATGCTTATTTTGAAATTCTAAAGACACTACGATGATTGTGTAGGTTAGGATTGTCATATAATTTAAACAAATGTTATTTCTAACCATACTCATTCCGTGTAATTCACACATTCAATTCAAACTTGTGAAACGAACTGTGCATGCTTCTACTCTTCTTTTTAGCTTATTTTCAAATTCCATGCTTATTTTGAAATTCTAAAGTCACTACGATGATTGTGTAGGTTAGGATTGTCATATAAGTTAACCAAATGTAATTTCTAACCACACTCATTGCGTGTAATTCACACATTAAATTCAAACTTGTGAAACGAAATGTGCATGCTTCTACTCTTCTTTTTAGCTTATTTTCGAATTCCATGCTTATTTTGAAATTCTAAAGACACTACGATGATTGTGTAGGTTAGGATTGTCATATAATTTACACAAATGTTATTTCTAACCATACTCATTCCGTGTAATTCACACATTCAATTCAAACTTGTGAAACGAACTGTGCATGCTTCTACTCTTCTTTTTAGCTTATTTTCAAATTCCATGCTTATTTTCAAATTCTAAAGACACTACGATGATTGTGGAGTTTAGGATTGTCATATAAGTTAACCAAATGTAATTTCTAACCACACTCATTGCGTGTAATTTACACATTAAATTCAAACTTGGGAAACGAACTGTGCATGCTTCTACTTTTCTTTTTAGCTTATTTTCAAATTCCATGCTAATTTTTAAATTCTAACGACATTTCGATGATTGTGTAGGTTAGGATTGTCATATAAGTTAACCAACCACACTCGTTGCGTGTAATTTACACATTAAATTCAAACTTGTGAAACGAACTGTGCATGCTTCTACTCTTCTTTTTAACTTATTTTCGAATTCCATGCTTATTTTGAAATTCTAAAGATACTACGATGATTGTGTAGGTTAGGATTGTCATATAAGTTAACCAAATGTTATTTCTAACCACACTCATTCCGTGTAATTCACACATTCAATTCAAACTTGTGAAACGAACTGTGCATGCTTCTACTCTTCTTTTTAGCTTATTTTCAAATTCCATGCTTATTTTGAAATTCTAAAGTCACTACGATGATTGTGTAGGTTAGGATTGTCATATAAATTAACCAAATGTAATTTCTAACCACACTCATTGCGTGTAATTCAGACATTAAATTCAAACTTGTGAAACGAAATGTGCATGCTTCTACTCTTCTTTTTAGCTTATTTTCGAATTCCATGCTTATTTTGAAATTCTAAAGACACTACGATGATTGTGTAGGTTAGGATTGTCATATAAGTTAACCAAATGTAATATCTAACCACACTCATTGCGTATAATTTACACATTAAATTCAAAGTTGTGAAACGAACTGTGCATGCTTCTACTCTTCTTTTTAGCTTATTTTCAAATTCCATGCTAATTTTGAAATTTTAAAGACACTACGATGATTGTGTAGGTTAGGCTTGTCATATAACGTAACCAAATGTAATTTCTAACCACACTCATTGCGTGTAATTCACACATTCAATTCAAACTAGTCAAACGAACTGTGCATGCTTCTACTCTTCTTTTTAGCTTATTTTCAAATTCCATGCTTATTTTGAAATTCTAAAGTTACTACGATGATTGTGTAGGTTAGGATTGTCATATAAGTTAACCAAATGTTATTTCTAACCACACTCATTCCGTGTAATTCACACATTCAATTCAAACTTGTGAAACGAACTGTGCATGTTTCTACTCTTCTTTTTAGCTTATTTTCAAATTCCATGCTTATTTTGAAATTCTAAAGTCACTACGATGATTGTGTAGGTTAGGATTGTCATATAAATTAACCAAATGTAATTTCTAACCACACTCATTGCGTGTAATTTACACATTAAATTCAAACTTGTGAAACGAAATGTGCATGCTTCTACTCTTCTTTTTAGCTTATTTTCGAATTCCATGCTTATTTTGAAATTCTAAAGATACTACGATGATTGTGTAGGTTAGCATTGTCATATAAGTTAACCAAATGTTATTTCTAACCACACTTATTCCTTGTAATTCACACATTCATTTCAAACTTGTGAAACGAAATGTGCATGCTTCTACTCTTCTTTTTAGCTTATTTTCGAATTCCATGCTTATTTTGAAATTCTAAAGACACTACGATGATTGTGTAGGTTAGGATTCTCAAATAAGTTAACCAAATGTTATTTCTAACCACACTCATTCCGTGTAATTCACACATTCAATTCAAACTTGTGAAACGAACTGTGCATGCTTCTACTCTTCTTTTTAGCTTATTTTCAAATTCCATGCTTATTTTGAAATTCTAAAGTTACTACGATGATTGTGTAGGTTAGGATTGTCATATAAGTTAACCAAATGTTATTTCTAACCACACTCAATCCGTGTAATTCACACATTCAATTCAAACTTGTGAAACGAACTGTGCATGCTTCTACTCTTCTTTTTAGCTTATTTTCAAATTCCATGCTTATTTTGAAATTCTAAAGTCACTACGATGATTGTGTAGGTTAGGATTGTCATATAAATTAACCAAATGTAATTTCTAACCACACTCATTGCGTGTAATTTACACATTAAATTCAAACTTGTGAAACGAAATGTGCATGCTTCTACTCTTCTTTTTAACTTATTTTCGAATTCCATGCTTATTTTGAAATTCTAAAGATACTACGATGATTGTGTAGGTTAGGATTGTCATAAAGTTAACCAAATGTAATTTCTAACCACACTCATTGCGTGTAATTCACACATTAAATTCAATCATGTGAAACGAACTGTGCATGCTTCTACTCTTCTTTTTAGCTTATTTTCAAATTCCATGCTTATTTTGAAATTCTAAAGACACTACGATGATTGTGTAGGTTAGGATTCTCAAATAAGTTAACGAAATGTTATTTCTAACTATACTCATTCCGTGTAATTCACACATTCAATTCAAACTTGTGAAACGAACTGTGCATGTTTCTACTCTTCTTTTTAGCTTATTTTCAAATTCCATGCTTATTTTGAAATTCTAAAGACACTACGATGATTGTGTAGGTTATTATTGTCATATAAGTTAACCAAATGTAATTTCTAACCACACTCATTGCGTGTAATTTACACATTAAATTCAAACTTGTGAAACGAACTGTGCATGCTTCTACTCTTCTTTTTAGCTTATTTTCGAATTCCATGCTTATTTTGAAATTCTAAAGATACTACGATGATTGTGTAGGTTAGGATTGTCATATAAGTTAACCAAATGTTATTTCTAATCATACTCATTCCGTGTAATTCACACATTCAATTCAAACTTGTGAAACGAACTGTGCATGCTTCTACTCTTCTTTTTAGCTTATTTTCAAATTCCATGCTTATTTTCAAATTGTAAAGACACTACGATGATTGTGGAGTTTAGGATTGTCATATAAGTTAACCAAATGTAATTTCTAACCACACTCATTGCGTGTAATTTACACATTAAATTCAAACTTGGGAAACGAACTGTGCATGCTTCTACTTTTCTTTTTAGCTTATTTTCAAATTCCATGCTAATTTTGAAATTCTAAAGACATTTCGATGATTGTGTAGGTTAGGATTGTCATATAAGTTAACCAAATGTTATTTCTAATCATACTCATTCCGTGTAATTCACACATTCAATTCAAACTTGTGAAACGAACTGTGCATGCTTCTACTCTTCTTTTTAACTTATTTTTGAATTCCATGCTTATTTTGAAATTCTAAAGATACTACGATGATTGTGTAGGTTAGGATTGTCATATAAGTTAACCAAATGTTATTTCTAACCACACTCATTCCGTGTAATTCACACATTCAATTCAAACTTGTGAAACGAACTGTGCATGCTTCTACTCTTCTTTTTAGCTTATTTTCAAATTCCATGCTTATTTTGAAATTCTAAAGTCACTACGATGATTGTGTAGGTTAGGATTGTCATATAAGTTAACCAAATGTAATTTCTAACCACACTCATTGCGTGTAATTCACACATTAAATTCAAACTTGTGAAACGAAATGTGCATGCTTCTACTCTTCTTTTTAGCTTATTTTCGAATTCCATGCTTATTTTGAAATTCTAAAGACACTACGATGATTGTGTAGGTTAGGATTGTCATATAATTTAAACAAATGTTATTTCTAACCATACTCATTCCGTGTAATTCACACATTCAATTCAAACTTGTGAAACGAACTGTGCATGCTTCTACTCTTCTTTTTAGCTTATTTTCAAATTCCATGCTTATTTTGAAATTCTAAAGTCACTACGATGATTGTGTAGGTTAGGATTGTCATATAAGTTAACCAAATGTAATTTCTAACCACACTCATTGCGTGTAATTCACACATTAAATTCAAACTTGTGAAACGAAATGTGCATGCTTCTACTCTTCTTTTTAGCTTATTTTCGAATTCCATGCTTATTTTGAAATTCTAAAGACACTACGATGATTGTGTAGGTTAGGATTGTCATATAATTTAAACAAATGTTATTTCTAACCATACTCATTCCGTGTAATTCACACATTCAATTCAAACTTGTGAAACGAACTGTGCATGCTTCTACTCTTCTTTTTAGCTTATTTTCAAATTCCATGCTTATTTTCAAATTCTAAAGACACTACGATGATTGTGGAGTTTAGGATTGTCATATAAGTTAACCAAATGTAATTTCTAATCACACTCATTGCGTGTAATTTACACATTAAATTCAAACTTGGGAAACGAACTGTGCATGCTTCTACTTTTCTTTTTAGCTTATTTTCAAATTCCATGCTAATTTTTAAATTCTAACGACATTTCGATGATTGTGTAGGTTAGGATTGTCATATAAGTTAACCAACCACACTCATTGCGTGTAATTTACACATTAAATTCAAACTTGTGAAACGAACTGTGCATGCTTCTACTCTTCTTTTTAACTTATTTTCGAATTCCATGCTTATTTTGAAATTCTAAAGATACTACGATGATTGTGTAGGTTAGGATTGTCATATAAGTTAACCAAATGTTATTTCTAACCACACTCATTCCGTGTAATTCACACATTCAATTCAAACTTGTGAAACGAACTGTGCATGCTTCTACTCTTCTTTTTAGCTTATTTTCAAATTCCATGCTTATTTTGAAATTCTAAAGTCACTACGATGATTGTGTAGGTTAGGATTGTCATATAAGTTAACCAAATGTAATTTCTAACCACACTCATTGCGTGTAATTCACACATTAAATTCAAACTTGTGAAACGAAATATGCATGCTTCTACTCTTCTTTTTAGCTTATTTTCGAATTCCATGCTTATTTTGAAATTCTAAAGACACTACGATGATTGTGTAGGTTAGGATTGTCATATAAGTTAACCAAATGTAATATCTAACCACACTCATTGCGTATAATTTACACATTAAATTCAAAGTTGTGAAACGAACTGTGCATGCTTCTACTCTTCTTTTTAGCTTATTTTCAAATTCCATGCTAATTTTGAAATTTTAAAGACACTACGATGATTGTGTAGGTTAGGCTTGTCATATAACGTAACCAAATGTAATTTCTAACCACACTCATTGCGTGTAATTCACACATTCAATTCAAACTAGTCAAACGAACTGTGCATGCTTCTACTCTTCTTTTTAGCTTATTTTCAAATTCCATGCTTATTTTGAAATTCTAAAGTTACTACGATGATTGTGTAGGTTAGGATTGTCATATAAGTTAACCAAATGTTATTTCTAACCACACTCATTCCGTGTAATTCACACATTCAATTCAAACTTGTGAAACGAACTGTGCATGTTTCTACTCTTCTTTTTAGCTTATTTTCAAATTCCATGCTTATTTTGAAATTCTAAAGTCACTACGATGATTGTGTAGGTTAGGATTGTCATATAAATTAACCAAATGTAATTTCTAACCACACTCATTGCGTGTAATTTACACATTAAATTCAAACTTGTGAAACGAAATGTGCATGCTTCTACTCTTCTTTTTAGCTTATTTTCGAATTCCATGCTTATTTTGAAATTCTAAAGATACTACGATGATTGTGTAGGTTAGGATTGTCATATAAGTTAACCAAATGTTATTTCTAACCACACTCATTCCTTGTAATTCACACATTCATTTCAAACTTGTGAAACGAACTGTGCATGCTTCTACTCTTCTTTTTAGCTGATTTTCGAATTCCATGCTTATTTTCAAATTTTAAACCCACTATGATGATTGTGTAGGTTAGGATTGTAACAACCCTAAATTTTGACTGAGTTATAAATAGAAATAATTTAGAATTGTCACGCCGCAATTGACTACCAATTCAATTGCTAGGCTAGAAATTGGATTACAATAAATTAACGAAAGATAAAACAACGGAAGTCTTTAAATGTCGAACTACAGTTCTCAAAACGAAATCCAAAATTACATAACCAAATGAAATAGTCCAATAGATGATTAAGAAATCCCAGTATGTTAACGTCTCTCAAGCAAGCATCCAAACTCAACAAGACCTGTCAACTATGCCATCAAAGAATGACATAGGCCCCAGAACATGGTAGGGAACGAACCAGAATAAAGAACGTCAGCATACAGGCTGAGTAAGAAGTACAAAACACAAGTGAACAAAAGATACGCGTCTTGAGGCGTGTAGCTAACAAATAATAAGCAAGCGTTATAATAGACAATCGTTCATCGATAATGTAGCGCGATAATCTCCATATCGCTACAAGATCCGACGGTCTTGCTACAAATCAAGGCTGGGCTCCTACCCCAAAGCCACCACAACCTCGTACCAGCGCGAGCTAGAGCAATACAAATACGCCCCTAATAACTTAAAGTGTGCACACCCCTCGCTAGGGATCCAGTAGGATGCGTACCCCTAGGAGGAAAGTCTATTAGGAAGTCGGTAGCTAACCCGACCTTAAACTACCTTGATCAGAGGTATAGAGGTGACCGAACCTGGTCGCGTCACCTTACTCTAGGTGGTTTTCGTCGACATACAACATCATAAACATTAGTGTACACAATCATACGCGCGTAAACAATACATTATACAATCGTTAATATAACATAAATCATACAATCACATCAAAATCACAACGGAGCAAATACGACGAGCACGCTCGGCCGAGAGGCCGAGTGGCCGAGGAGAAGAAGGGCGAGCCGGCCGAGAGGCCGAGCCGGCGAAATCAGGAGGCCGAAGGGCCGGTTCTTTGTGCCGAAAGGCGAGAACGCTGCAAGGTTAATTCAAATGATAATGATACAAAATAGTAGGACAACGTTAGGGATAATACAAAGCAAAGGTCATTAGAACAAGGTTAGTATCAAAACGAGATAATCTTTGGAGTCTAACTTTCGTGGTTGAGATTATAACCAACGTTCTTACCTTACGAGTGAAATCACAAGATCAACTCAAGACTTAGAACGGTACTTCCTCGAACACACAACCTAAAATCAATCAACAAAACACTAATCACTAACCACCACTTCTAATAGCACAAAAGACACCACTAGAACACCCAAACGATCTCCAAACTATACCAAATTCGCACAGCACTTTCCCAGTCATACCAATAACATAATCCCAACAACAAATCATCAAAACATCCATAACAATACTCAAATTAGGGTAAAATCAGATCTGGACAGAATGTATTTTTCACCTTAAAAACATCTTAGAACATCCCCAAATCAAAACCAAATGCTTAACAAATCATAATAATCAACCCCTCCAAATACTACACAATTATAATCATAAAATCATTATAAACTCAATCACAATAACCCTAATTCACGAACTCAATATTTCATGCCCATAAAAGAATCAACTACAACTATAAACCCAAACATAGATAATCACCATCAAAATTCATGCTTAAACTCCAATTAACATGAATATACAAAAAGCCCTAATCTGAAAATTATGAGAATTGGGTAAGGAAACATACAACTCTCTATGTAAAATCGAGAGAGAGAGGAAGAGGTGAGTGGGGGTGTGCGGCGGCAGCGAAAGGCGGCGCTCGGCGGTGGTCGGCTGCCTCGGGAAGGGTCGCGCGTTTCTCCTTCTTCTCTTCTCTTCTCTCGGCTTCTTCTTCTCTTCTCTTCACGCTGCTTTTTTTTTTTTTGTTACAAGTGACGTGAGAAAGAGGAAGGAAAGGTTTGGGTCTTATTTTTTTTTTTGTAGAAAGTAGTGTGGGTTTAGTAAGGGTATTTTGGTAATTTTACCAAATCGTGCCCAATTAGGAAAGTGTCTCCAAACGAAGGTATACCCTAACTTCCAAAATAGATTTTCATATCCTTAAAATGGAATTCTCCCAATACTTTATACAATTCAAGTAACCCAAAAATGTGGGGTGTTACAATCTTCCCCCCTTAAACAAAGATTCGTCCCGAATCTTTAAACTCATCCTTCAAAAGACAAGCTCCTAACTAGTAACATTGATCACAGGGTAAGATGTGCATTTGGAAAGATAGCGCAAGATCATAAGAACATGCTCTAAAAAGAGCTGGGTTGTTGTACTCGAGGTACGAAGCAACAATTCACAAAGAAGAAGAATCGGCAAACATATGAATCAAAACACGTAGATCACATCAAACAAGCGTTTAGAAACAACGCGAATCAAACAAGCATTTAGAAACAAAGCGCGCAAGACTCTCATCCCCCTTAAAATAAAGGTTCGTCCCGAACCGAATATATCTTAAGTGAACAGACGGGGGTACTTCTCACGCATAACCGACTCCACTTCCCAGGTTGCTTCTTCATCGTTGTTATTACACCACAGAACTTTCACCATGTGCGTCTCAACTCGTCGAGTTTTGCGCACCTTATTGTCCAAAATTTTCAATGGTGCCTCTTCATAAGTCATGGTCTCATCTAACTCGATGGTTTCGGGGTTGAGTACATGTGACGGGTCATTAACGTATCGTCTGAGTTGGGAAAAGTGAAACACGTTGTGAACCTTTTCGAGATTTGCTGGCAAGTCTAACTTATAAGCGACTTAACCAACTCGCTTGGTCACCTTGTAGGGTCCGATGAACTTAGGACTCAGTTTTCCTTTCTTCCCGAACCTCATTACACCGCTGGTAGGTGACACTCGGAGTAGTACCATGTCGCCCTCATTGAATTCAGCCTGACTGCGAGTCTTATCAGCATAGCTCTTTTGTTTGTCCTGCGCAGCCTTGAGTCTCTCCTGAATTAGTTTGACTTGGTCGGTCAGTTCTTGGATGTAATCTAGACCCAAAACCATCGTTTCACTGATGTCGTTCCAACAGATTGGACTCCTGCACTTCCTACCGTACAGTGCCTCATATGGGGCCATCTTGATTGAGGCTTGGTAATTGTTGTTGTAGGAGAATTCTATCAAATCCAGCTTGTCTTCCCAGCCACCTTGGTACTGTAAAGCACAAGCTCTTAGCATGTCTTCCAAAGTCTGATTTGTCCTCTCTGTCTGACCATCCGTTGCAGGATGGAATGCGATACTCATTAAAAGCTTTGTCCCTAAAGCTTCTTGTAGTTTCTTCCAGAACCGAGAGACAAAACGTGCATCGCGGTCGGAGACGATCTCCTTTGGAGTACCATGAAGTCTCAGTACATGATGTATATAAGCATCGGCTAACTGTTTCTTTTTCCACGTGTCCTTCATTGGTATAAAATGTGCACATTTCGTCAATCTATCCACGATTACCCAAATCATATTGTTGCTCTTAGGCGTCCTAGGTAGTCCGGCAACAAAGTCCATGGATATGGAACTCCATTTCCATTCTGGTACTGGTAAGAGTTATAATTTACCTTGAGGTCTCTTGTGTTCGCTTTTAACCTTTTGGCAAACTAAACACCTAGCCACAAAATCAGCCACATCCTTTTTCATCCCTGACCACCAGAACGCTTTCCTCAAATCCTGGTACATCTTGTCGCCACCAGGATGTACCGAGTATTTGCTTGCATGAGCCTCAGACAGGATTCTATCCCTCAATGTGGCGATGTTAGATAAGCAGACTCGATCCTGAAATCGAATTATCCCATCTTCGTCTCTTTTGAACAATTTTGGCTTCTTTGCTACTTTATCCGTTATTAGCTTATCAGTCTTCTGTAGCTCTTTAATCTCCTCAACAATGTCATTTTCAATTGCAGTTGTCCCCGTGGTTACTCCTGGTTCTATCAACTGGACCCCGAAATTGAGAAACTCATTTCTTAATCTTTGTCTTTAATTTGAACAACCAATTGTACTGAATGTAGAGACTTCCTGCTCAGTGCATCAGCTACAACATTTGCTTTCCCTTCATGATACTGTATCTCCATGTCGTAATCTTTGATCAACTCTAACCATCTCCTTTGCCGCATGTTTAACTCTTTCTGGGTGAAAATGTACTTTAAACTCTTATGGTCAGAGAAAATCTTGAATGTAACTCCAAAGAGGTAGTGTCTCCACAGTTTCAGTGCAAATATCACAGCTGCTAGCTCCAAATCGTGGGTCGGGTAGTTTTCCTCATAACTCTTGAGCTGCCTAGACGCATAGGCGATTACTCTCCTGTTCTGCATTAGGACACAACCCAAACCATTCTTTGAAGCATCAGTGTACACTTCGTACGGTATGTTCTCGTCAGGTAGTGCTAAGACTGGGGTCGTTGTTAACCGCTCCTTTAGAACCTGAAAGGCTTTCTCGCAAGTCTTATCCCATTTATACTTGTTGGTTTTCTTCATTAGGGTCGTCATTGGTTTAGCAATCTTTGAGAAATCCTTCACAAATCTCCTGTAATAGCCTGCAAGTCCCAAAAAGCTCCTAATTTCTGTTACATTCTTAGGGATCGGCCAATCCCTTACTGCCTTGATCTTAGCTGGGTCTACAGCAACTCCGTCCTTGGATATCACGTGTCCCAAAAATGCTACTTTATCTAACCAGAACTCACACTTCGAGAATTTACCGTATAGTTGTTTTTCTCTCAAAATCTCTAGTACGATCCTCAGGTGGTTCTTATGTTCCTCTTCAGTCTTGGAATAAATTAGAATGTCATCAATTAATACCACCACAAATTTATCCAAGTAAGGTCTGAAAGTGCGATTCATGAGATCCATGAACACCGCTGGTGCGTTGGTCAACCCAAAGGGAATCACTGTGAACTCATAGTGCCCATATCTAGTTGAAAACGCTGTCTTTGGTACGTCCTTATCAGCCACTTTCATTTGGTAGTATCCAGACCTTAAATCGATCTTCGAAAACACACTAGCATATTTCAATTGGTCAAACAGGTCATCAATCCTGGGTAAGGGGTATCTGTTTTTGATTGTCACATTGTTCAACTCCCTGTAGTCGATACACAATCTCATCGAGCCATCCTTCTTTCTGACAAATAATACAGGTGCTCCCCAAGGTGAAACACTCGGTCGCACATAACCTTTTTCCACCAACTCGTCAAGTTGTTTCTTGAGTTCCTGCATCTCTACCGGTGCCATTCGGTAGGGTGATTTAGCAATAGGGCATGTTCCTGGGACCAAGTTAATCTTGAACTCAACCTCCCTTCTAGGTGGCATTCCGGGAATTTCCTCAGGGAATACATCAGGGTATTCGTTTACTACCTCCACGTCGCCTATTTCGGGGTACTCTACCCGGGTATCTCATACATGACACAAGAATAGGGGTTCATTCTTAGCTAGATGCTTCTTCAGATTCATGGCAGACACAAATTTTATCCTTGGTCTTTTCGGGAGTACACGATAGGTCACATGAGCATTTTTCTGCCCTCTAAGCGAAATTTTTCCTATCCAACAGTCTATTCTCGCCTTATATCTACCCATCCAATCCATTCCCAATATTACATCAAAATTGGTTAGGGGAAAAGCTATCAAATCAGATTTGAACTCATGACCACAAATTACTACAGGCACGTCTTTAAACTGACTCTTACATGCAACACTAGACCCATTAGGCATCGAAAACTCGAAGTCTACTGCTGAACTATCACTAAGTCCATATTTCCCCACAACCTTATCTGCAATAAACGAGTGGGACGCACCACTATCAAACAAAACATTTGCAATTACTGAGTTAACAGGAAATTTACCCGATACGACATCCGCGTTTTCAGCCTCTTCTGGGTTCGTGACATACAGCTGCCCCGTAGCTTTCTTAGCTGGGGTGGCCACACTGGCCGACCCTGCCTGCTTAGCCGGAGTTGCATAAGTTGTTCCCTTGGTTGGCGCTGGATTTCTGTAGGTGTTATTCGAACCCGCATAACCACTCTGAGCCCTGAAGTTCTGAAACCTATTCGGGGCTACAGACCCTCCGGCAGACGTCGCTGGTGGGTAACCCCGCTTCTTAGAGTAGCAGTCGACGACTTTATGCCCCGTTTACCACAATGAAAGCAAGTGATAGGCTCGCCCGTGCAGGTCTTTCCCTTATGGTAGAGCTGGCATTTCGTGCATGAATTGTTCTGAACCGTACCCGTACTCTGCGTTCTGTTTGTAGGGTAGTTCTTCAATCCTGAGTTTCCAGCCCCCGTAGACTGTGCCTTCCCCTTGAAGCTCCCAAAGTTCCCCTTCTTATTAGGTATATTGATCAAATCGAAAGGAGTCTCCTTTCTTTTCCCTCCGATTTCTATGCTCATAGTCTCCATGTTCTGTTCTGCCGCCGTGGCTCTCTCATAAACATCCTTTACAGTGTGGAATCGTTCAGAGGCAAACCATCCCTTAATGCTCCAAAGTAGTTTCTTCCTAAAGCTAGTAGCTCTAGGAGACTCTGTTGGGGTTACACTCCCAGCAAATCTATTCAAGTCTTCAAACTTTTCATAAAATTCCTTCACAGACATCCCCTCAGTCTGTTGGACTGCCTCGAATTCAGCCACCTTCTGTTCCTTCAAATGCTCCGGAAAGAACTCTCCTTCTAAGATATGTTTGAAGACTCGCCAGTCCCTAAATCTTTCAACAACAGTGCCGTCAGCCAACTTTTCTTCTACTGGTTTGAAGAACTCCTCTTGGATTTTCATCCACCACCTCCCAGCTACCTCCTTTAGGTAAAATGCAGCAACTTTTACCTTTAAGTTGTCAGGAACACCGACAGCTGAGAAGATCCTCTCCATATCCTCCACCCAATCTAGTAGGATGCTCGGTTCTCCTCTCCCAGTGAAGTTGTCAGGCCGTTTCTTCTGCACGGCGTCCGACATCTTAGCCAACAGCATATTGTCATCTCCCCCTCCGTTACCAATACCATTCCCATTGCCGTTGTTTGCAGCAGTATTTGCAGGAGCTTCTGCAGCAGCATTTGCAGCAGCATTCGCAGCAGCATTATTCTGTGCCATTTGCTGCATAGCCTCAACCATCACCTGTTGTTGTTGTGCTATTTGTGCCAGGATAGCTGTCAGATCAGAACCATTGTTTCGCACCATTGTCTATAAGGTAATAACGATTGAATCAGTTGTGACCAATTCCATCCCATACTTACTCGAGTACTACATAGCATAAATCAATAAATATCAAGCAGGGCGCAAATCAGACGCTTAGACAGCGGACTAAGACAAGGAAACAGCTTAGAAGTATATATACATCGTAATCAGCATCCGACTATTTGTCTCGTACGGGTTTAACTTTTCGGAACCTTTCGTTTTTTATTTTTATTTTTATTTTTTTTTATTTTGGAAACACGAATCGTGTTTACTGTAGCACGAGTCGTGCCAGGGTCAGCAGCATCGGACGAATGAAAAAGATTCAAGCATAACAACAAAACACGCACATTAAAGCGTCAGATAGCAATCAATTTCACCAATCTTAATAAATAAACGAATATTGTAAAAGCATTGGGGTATTGTCCCCAATCTAAAGTACTTAATTAATGTATGCTTGACCAAAGTATAACATAATACTTAACACTAGAGTTTAATAAGAACAACATAACCAACGACTAAATAGAAATTAGGCCTTATGCCTTTTATTTAAGAGTTCCCATTTACTCTCTATGCATCACTACTCGGGTCGTAATCTTCATCATTAGGGACCTCCCCTCCATCATCTGTATCTGAGTTGCTTGTCTCTTGGCTCGACTCCTCACTCGAGCTAATTGTAATTATCTCAGTGTCATTAGGTCCAACAGCGTCTTCATCCTCATCACTTGTGGGAACTTCCTCAGGTTCCTCCTCCATGTCCACTGGTGCATTGTCTCCAATAGGCGAGGATGGGGGACTAGGAGTTTGGTGATGTTCCTCAACTTTAACTTTCTTCTGACTTAACTGGCTAGGTGACCCATGCTCTTGTAGCTGGACCTTCTTCCCTTTCATCATATAGGCTTTGTGAGGTTCCGGGGTAGGGTTACTGTTACCAAGGTTTGAGGGTACAGGTGGTATGTAGATTGGGTAATCCTCAGGTATCGGCATAGGGCTATGGGATATCTCATACTCCCACTCCAGAATTACCTCCAACCTATCCAGATCTATGGGTCTGCCCGATCTATCCCTCAAGTGGTTAGGATTCCCTGTGAGACATGCATAATAGGCATTCCTTTCTAGTCTAGCTCGAATCTCCTCCCAGCGGGGGTGTAACCTCAGATTAACCAAAGTCACAAAGACTTGAACTTCAGATCTAATTGCCCATGGGAACCTTTTGGTTGCCTCAGCCAGTTTTACCCTCATTCTGGTGACGAACTCCTCTATAGTCTCCCCAATTCTCATACGATCTTGAAATGTCTCAGATGAGTAAGCTATATGGTCCGGTATCGTCCATGGACCAGCAATTGACCTTACACCAGATGGTCCGAACTCCCAAACATACGCTCTTGAACTTGCCATTCTGCCACTATACCAAAGAGACTCCAAATGCATTAGTACCCATATTGAATAATCAAACCATATAATGCGTAGGTTGAATCTACTAGTGTCATTTTCTCTCTAGTATCACATAGCATTTAGCACATAGCATGCGAGTGAATGCACCCATCCCGTTCCCAGTTTGTAAATTCCTTTAAAACAAGTTTTGAAAACTTTTGTAGACTCGACGAATCAGAACCTATGGCCCTGATACCAACTGTAACAACCCTAAATTTTGACTGAACTATAAATAGAAATAATTTAGAATTGTCACGCCGCAATTGACTACCAAGTCAATTGCTAGGCTAGAAATTCGATTACAATAAATTAACGAAAGATAAAACAGCGGAAGTCTTTAAATGTCGAACTACAATTCTCAAAACGAAATCCAAAATTACATAACCAAATGAAATAGTCCAATAGACGATTAAGAAATCCCAGTATGTTAACGTCCCTCAAGCAAGCATCCAAACTCAACAAGACCTGTCAACTACGCCATCGAAGAATGACATGGGCCCCAGAACATGGTAGGGAACGAACCAGAATAAAGAACGTCAGCATACAGGCTGAGTAAGAAGTACAAAACACAAGTGAACAAAAGATACGCGCCTTGAGGCGCGTAGCTAACAAATAATAAGCAAGCGTTATAATAGACAATCGTTCATCGATAATATAGCGCGATAATCTCCATATCGCTACAAGATCCGACGGTCTTGCTACAATTCAAGGCTGGGCTCCTACCCCACAGCCACCACAACCTCGTACCAGCGCGAGCTAGAGCAATACAAATACGCCCCTAATAACTTAAAGTGTGGACACCCCTCGCTAGGGATCCAGTAGGATGCGTACCCCTAGGAGGAAAGTCTATTAGGAAGTCGGTAGCTAACCCGACCTTAAACTACCTTGATCAGAGGTGTAGAGGTGACCGAACCTGGTCGCGTCACCTTACTCTAGGTGGTTTTCGTCGACATACAACATCATAAACATTAGTGTACACAATCATACGCGCGTAAACAATACATTATACAATCGTTAATATAACATAAATCATACAATCACATCAAAATCACAACGGAGCAAATACGACGAGCACGCTCGGCCGAGAGGCCGAGTGGCCGAGGAGAAGAAGGGCGAGCCGGCCGAGAGGCCGAGCCGGCGAAATCAGGAGGCCGAAGGGCCGGTTCTTTGTGCCGAAAGGCGGGAACGCTGCAAGGTTAATTCATATGATAATGATACAAAATAGTAGGACAACGTTAGGGATAATACAAAGCAAAGGTCATTAGAACAAGGTTAGTATCAAAACGAGATAATCTATGGAGTCTAACTTTCGTGGTTGAGATTATAACCAACGTTCTTACCTTACTAGTGAAATCACAAGATCAACTCAAGACTTAGAACGGTACTTCCTCGAACACACAACCTAAAATCAATTAACAAAACACTAATCACTAACCACCAATTCTAATAGCACAAACGACACCACTAGAACACCCAAACGATCTCCAAACTCTATAAAAAATTCGCACAGCACTTTCCCAATCATACCAATAACATAATCCCCACAACAAATCATCAAAACATCCATAACAATACTCAAATTAGGGTAAAATCAGATCTGGACAGAATGTATTTTTCACCTTAAAAACATCTTAGAACATCCCTAAATCAAAACCACATGCTTAACAAATCATAATAATCAACCCCTCCAAATACTACACAATTATAATCATAAAATCATTATAAACTCAATCACAATAACCCTAATTCACGAACTCAATATTTCATGCCCATAAAACAATCAACTACAACTATAAACCCAAACATAGATAATCACCATCAAAATTCATGCTTAAACTCCAATTAACATGAATATACAAAAAGCCCTAATCTGAAAATTATGAGAATTGGGTAAGGAAACATACAACTCTCTATGTAAAATCGAGAGAGAGAGGAAGAGGTGAGTGGCGGTGTCCGGCAGTACCGAAAGGCGGCGCTCGGCGGTGGTCGGCTGCCTCGGGAAGGGTCGCGCGTTTCTCCTTCTACTCTTCTCTTCTCTCGGCTTCTCCTTCTCTTCTCTTCACGCTTCTTTTTTTTTTTTTTGTTACAAGTGACGTGAGAAAGAGAAAGGAAAGGTTTGGGTCTTATTTATTTTTTGTAGAAAGTAGTATGGGTTTAGTAAGGGTATTTTGGTAATTTTACCAAATCGTGCCCAATTAGGAAAGTGTCTCCAAACGAAAGGTATACCCTAACTTCCAAAATAGATTTTCATATCCTTAAAATGGAATTCTCACATTAAATTCACCAAATGTAATTTCGAACCACACTCATTGCGTGTTTCTACTCTTCTTTTAAGCTTATTTTCGAATTCCAAGATTATTTTCAAATTCTAAAGCCACTACGATGATTGTGGAGGTTAGGATGGTCGTATATGTAACCAAATGTCATTTCAAACCACACTCATTGCGTGTAATTCACAGGTTCAATTCAAACTTGTGAAACGAACCGAATATGTTTCCACTTTTCTTTTAACATTATTTTCGAACTCCAAGCTTTTTTTCAAATTATAAAGGCACTACGATGATTGTATATGTTAGGATTCTAATATAAGTAAACAAAATGTCTTTTCTAACCACACTCATTACGTGTAATGCACACATTCAATTCAAACTTGTGATATGAATTGTGCATGCTTCTACTCTTCTTTTAAGGTTATTTTCGAATTCCAACCTCATTTTCAAATTCTAAAAACACTTCGATGATTTTGTAGGTTAGGATGGTCATTAACCAAATGTCATTTCTAATTACACATTTATTGCATGTAATTCAAACATTCAATTCAAACTTGTAAAACGAACTGTGCATGTTTCTACTCTTCTTTTAGGCTTATATTCGAATTCCAAGATAATTTTCAAATTCTAAAGCCACTACGATGATTGTGTAGGTTAGGATGGTCGTATAAGTAATCAAATGTCATTTCAAACCACACTCATTGCGTGTAATTCACACGTTCAATTTAAACTTGTGAAACGAACTATGAATGCTTCTACTCTTCTTTGCTTATTTTCGAATTCGAAGATTATTTTTCAATTCTCAAGACACTACCATGATTGTGTATGTTGAGATTGACATATAAGTAAACGAAATATCATTTCTAACCACACTCATTGCGTGTAATTTACATATTCAATTCAAACTTGTGAAACGAACTTTGCATGTTTCTACTCTTCTTTTAAGGTTATTTTCGAATTCCAAGATTAATTTTCAATTCTAAAGACACTACGATGATTGTGTAGAGATTGTCATATCAGTAAACGAAATGTTATTGCTAACCACACTCATTGCGTGTAATTCACACATTCAATTCAAACTGGTAAAACGAACTGTGCATGTTTCTACCCTTCTTTTAAGCTTATTTTCGAATTCCAAGATTATTTTAAAATTCTAAAGACACTACGATGATTGTGTAGGTTAGGATTGTCATATAAGTTAGCCAAGTGTCATTTCTAACCACACTCATTGCGTGTAATTCACACATTCAATTCAAACTTGTGATAGGAATTGTGAATGTTTCTACTCATCTTTTAAGGTTATTTTCGAATTCTTTGTTTATTTTCAAATTCTAAAGATACTATGATGATTGTGTAGGTTAGGATTGTCATAGAAGTTAACCAAATGTCATTTCTAACCACACTCATTGCGTGTAATTTACCCATTCAATTCAAAATTGTGAAACGAATTGTGTATGTTTCTACAATTCTTTTAAGCGTATTTTCGAATTCCAAGATTATTTTAAAATTCTAAAGCCACTACGAAGATTGTGTAGGTTAGGATTGTCGTATAAGTTAACCAAGTGTCATTTCTAACCACACTCATTACGTGTAATTCACACATTCAATTCAAACTTGTGAAACGAACTGTGCATGCTTCTACTCTTCTTGTAAGCTTATTTTCGTATTCTATGCTTATTTTCAAATTCTAAAGCCACTACAATGATTGTGTAGGTGAGGATGGTCGTACAAGTAACCAAATGTCATTTCAAACCACACTCATTGCGTGTAATTCACACGTTCAATTCAAACTTGTGATAGGAATTGTGCATGCTTCTACTCTTCTTTTAAGCTTATTTTCGAATTCCAACCTCATTTTCAAATTCTTAAAACACTACGATGATTTTGTAGGTTAGGATTGTCATTAACCAAATGTCATTTCTAACCACACATTTAATGCATGTGATTCACACATTCAATTCAAACTTCTGAAACGAACTGTGCATGTTTCTACTCTTCTTTTAAGCTTATTTTCGAATTCCAATATTATATTCAAATTCTAAAGCCACTACAATGATTGTGTAGGTGAGGATGGTCGTACAAGTAACCAAATGTCATTTCTAACCACACTCATTGCGTGTAATTCACATATTCAATTCAAACTTGTGAAACGAACTTTGCATGCTTCTACTCTTCTTTTAAGGTTCTTTTCGAATTCCAAGATTAATTTTCAATTCTAAAGACACTACGATGATTATGTATGTTGAGATTGTCATATCAGTAAACGAAATGTTATTGCTAACCACACTCATTGCGTGTAATTCACACATTCAATTCAAACTTGTAAAACGAACTGTGCATGTTTCTACCCTTCTTTTAAGCTTATTTTCGAATTCCAAGATTATTTTAAAATTCTAAAGCCACTACGATGATTGTGTAGGTTAGGATTGTCGTATAACTTAACCAAGTGTCATTTCTATTCACACTCATTGCGTGTAATTCACACATTCAATACAAAGTTGTGAAACGTACTATGCATGCTTCTACTCTTATTTTAACCTTATTTTCGAATTCAGGGTTTATTTTTCAATTCTAAAGACACTATGTTTATTGTGTATGTTGAGATTGTCATATAAGTAAAGGAAATGTCATTTCTGACCACAGTCATTGCGTGTAATTCACACATTCAATTCAAACTTGTGAAACGAATTTTGGATGTTTCTACTCTTCTTTTAATCTTATTTTCGAATTCCAAGATTATTTTTCACGTCTAAAGACACAACGATTATTGTGTATGTTGAGATTGTCATATCAGTAAATGAAATGTTATTGCCAACCACACTCATTGCGTGTAATTCACACATTCAATTCAAACTTGTAAAACGAACTGTGCATTTTTCTACCCTTCTTTTCAGCTTATTTTCGAATTCCAAGATTATTTTAAAATTCTAAAGACACTACGATGATTGTGTAGGTTAGGATTGTCGTATAAGTTAACCAAGTGTCATTTCTAACCACACTCATTGCGTGTAATTCACACATTCAATTCAAACTTGTGATAGGAATTGTGCATGCTTCTACTCTTCTTTTAAGCTTAATTTCGAACTCCAACCTCATTTTCAAATTCTTAAAACACTACGATGATTTTGTAGGTTAGGATTGTCATTAACCAAATGTCATTTCTAACCACGAATTTATTGCATGTAATTCACACATTCAATTCAAACTTGTGAAACGAACTGTGCATGTTTCTACTCTTCTTTTAAGCTTATTTTCGAATTCCAAGATTATATTCAAATTCTAAAGCCACTACGATGATTGTGTAGGTTAGGATGGTCGTATAAGTAACCAAATGTCATTTCAAACCACACTCATTGCGTGTAATTCACACGTTCAATTCAAACTTGTGAAACGAACTATGCATGCTTCTACTCTTCTTTGCTTATTTTCGAATTCGAAGATTATTTTTCAATTCTCAAGACACTACCATGATTGTGTATGTTGAGATTGACATATAAGTAAACGAAATATCATTTCTAACCACACTCATTGCGTGTAATTCACATATTCAATTCAAACTTGTGAAACGAATTGTGCATGTTTCTACTCTTCTTTAAAGCTTATTTTCGAATTCCAAGATTATTTTAAAATTCTAAAGACACTACGATGATTGTGTAGGTTAGGATTGTTGTATAAGTTAACCAAGTGTCATTTCTAACTACACTCATTGCGTGTAATACACACATTCAATTCAAACTTGTGAAACGAACTGTGCATGCTTCTACTCTTCTTTTAAGGTTCTTTTCGAATTCCAAGATTAATTTTCAATTCTAAAGACACTACGATGATTATGTATGTTGAGATTGTCATATCAGTAAACGAAATGTTATTGCTAACCACACTCATTGCGTGTAATTCACACATTCAATTCAAACTTGTAAAACGAACTGTGCATGTTTCTACCCTTCTTTTAAGCTTATTTTCGAATTCCAATATTATTTTAAAATTCTAAAGCCACTACGATGATTGTGTAGGTTAGGATTGTCGTTTAAGTTAACCAAGTGTCATTTCTAACCACACTCATTGCGTGTAATTTACACATTCAATTCAAACTTGTGATAGGAATTGTGAATGGTTCTACTCATCTTTTAAGCTTATTATCGAATTCTTTGCTTATTTTCAAATTCTAAAGACACTATGATGATTGTGTACGTTAGGATTGTCATATAAGTTAACCAAATGTCATTTCTAACCACACACATTGCGTGTAATTCACCCATTCAATTCAAACTTGTGAAACGAACTATGCATGCTTCTACTCTTATATTAATCTTATTTTCGAATTCCGGGATTATTTTTCAATTATAAAGACACTACGTTTATTATGTATGTTGAGATTGTCATATAAGTTAACGAAATGTCATTTCTAACCACAGTTATTGCGTGTAATTCACACATTCAATTAAAACTTGTAAAACGAATTGTGCATGTTTCTACTCTTCTTTTTAGCTTAATTTCGAATTCCAAGATTATTTTAAAATCCTAAAGCCACTACGATGATTGTGTAGGTTAGGATTTCGTATAACTTAACCAAGTGTCATTTCTATTCACACTCATTGCGTGTAATTCACACATTCAATACAAAGTTGTGAAACGAACTATGCATGCTTCTACTCTTATTTTAACCTTATTTTCGAATTCAGGGTTTATTTTTCAATTATAAAGACACTACGTTTATTATGTATGTTGAGATTGTCAATAAGTAAACGAAATGTCATTTCAAACCACAGTCATTGCGTGTAATTCAGAGATTCAATTCAAACTTGTGAAACGAACTGTACATGTTTCTACCCTTCTTTTAAGCTTATTTTCGAATTCCAAAATTATTTTAAAATTCTAAAGACACTACGATGATTGTGTAGGTTAGGATGGTCGTATAAGTAACCAAATGTCATGTCAAACCACACTCATTGTCTGTAATTCACACGTTCAATTCAAACTTGTGAAACGAACTATGCATGCTTCTACTCTTCTTTGCTTATTTTCGAATTCGAAGATTATTTTTCAATTCTCAAGACACTACCATGATTGTGTATGTTGAGATTGACATATAAGTAAACGAAATATCATTTCTAACCACACTCATTGCGTGTAATTCACACATTCAATTCAAACTTGTAAGACGAATTGTGCATGTTTCTACTCTTCTTTTTAGCTTAATTTCGAATTCCAAGATTATTTTAAAATCCTAAAGCCACTACGATGATTGTGTACGTTAGGATTGTCGTATAAGTTAACCAAGTGTCATTTCTATTCACACTCATTGCGTGTAATTCACACTTTCAATTCAAAGTTGTGAAATGAACTATACATGCTTCTACTCTTATTTTAACCGTATTTTCGAATTCGGATTATTTTTCAATTATAAAGACACTACGTTTATTGTGTATGTTGAGATTGTCATAAAAGTAAACGAAATGTCATTTCTAACCACAGTCATTGCATGTAATTCACACATTCAATTCAAACTTGTGAAACGAACTTTGCATGTTTCGACTTTTCTTTTAAGCCTATTTTCGAATTCCAAGATTATTTTTCACGTCTAAAGACAGTACGATGATTATTTATGTTAAGATTGTCATATACGCAAACCAAATGTCATTTCTAACCACACACATTGTATGCAATTCACACATTTTCGAATTCCAAGATTATTTTAAAATTCTAAAGACACTACGATGATTGTGTAGGTTAGGATTGTGGTATAAGTTAAACAAGTGTCATTTCTAACCACACTCATTGAGTGTAATACACACATTTAATTCAAACTTGTGAAACAAACTATGCATGCTTCAACTCTTCTTTTAAGCTTATTTTCGAATTCTATGCTTATTTTCAAATTCTAAAGACACTTTGATGATTGTGTTGGTTAGGATTCTCATATAAGTAAACCAAATGTCATTTCTAACCACACTCATTGCGTGTAATTCACACATTCAATTCAAACTTGTGAAACGAACTGTGCATGCTTCTACTCTTCTTTTATGCTTATTTTCGTATTCTATGCTTATTTTCAAATTGTAAAGGCACTACGATGATTGTGTAGGTTAGGATTGTCATATAAGTAAACCAAATGTCATTTCTAACCACACTCATTGCGTGTAATTCACACATTCAATTCAAACTTGTGATGGGAACTGTGCGAGCTTCTACTCTTATTTTAACCTTATTTTCGAATTCCGAGATTATTTTTCAAATATTAAGACACTACGTTTATTGTGTATGTTGAGATTGTCAAATAAGTAAACGAAATGTCATTTCTAACCACAGTCATTGCGTGTAATTCACAAATTCAATTCAAACTTATGAAACGAACTTTGCATGTTTCTACTCTTCTTTTAAGCTTATTTTCGAATTCCAAGATTATTTTGCCCGTCTAAAGACACTACGATGATTGTGTATATTGAGATTGTCATATAAGTAAACGAAATCTCACTTCTAACCACACTCATTGCGTGTAATTCACACATTCAATTCAAACTCGTAAAACGAACTGTGCATGTTTCTACCCTTCTTTTAAGCTTATTTTCGAATTCCAAGATTATTTTAAAATTCTAAAGACACTACGATGATTGTGTAGGTTAGGATTGTGGTATAAGTTAAACAAGTGTCATTTCTAACCACACTCATTGAGTGTAATACACACATTTAATTCAAACTTGTGAAACGAACTATGCATGCTTCAACTCTTCTTTTAAGCTTATTTTCGAATTCTATGCTTATTTTCAAATTCTAAAGACACTTTGATGATTGTGTTGGTTAGGATTCTCATATAAGTAAACCAAATGTCATTTCTAACCACACTCATTGCGTGTAATTTACACATTCAATTCAAACATGTGAAATGAACTATGCATGCTTCTAATCTTCTTATATGCTTATTTTCGTATTCTATGGTTATTTTCAAATTCTAAAGGCACTACGATGATTGTGTAGGTTAGGATTGTCATATAAGTAAACCAAATGTCATTTCTAACCACACTCATTGCGTGTAATTCACACATTCAATTCAAACTTGTGATAGGAACAGTGCGAGTTTCTACTCTTCTTTTAAGCTTATTTTCAAATTCGAAACCTATTTTCAAATTCTAAAGACACTATGATGATTGTGTAGGTTTGGATTGTCATTAACCAAATTTCATTTCTAACCACACTCATTGCGTGTAATTCACACATTTAATTCAAACTTGTGAAAAAAACTGTGCATTACTCTTCTTTTAAGCTTATTTTCGAATTTCAAGATTATTTTCAAATTTTAAAGGCACTACGATGATTGTTTAGGTTAGGATTGTCATATAAGTAAAGCAAATGTCATTTCTATTCACACACATTGCGATTAGTTCTTACATTCATTTAAAACTTGTGAACCGAACTGTGTATGTTTCTACTCTTCTTTTAACCTTATTTTCGAATTCCAAGCTTTTTTTCAAATTTTAAAGACACTACGATGATTGTATATGTTAGGATTGTAATACAAGTAAACCAGATGTCATTTCTAACCACACTCATTGCATGTAATTCACACATTCAATTCAAACATGTGAAACGAACTGTGCATGCTTCTACTCTTCTTTTATGCTTATTTTCGTATTCTATGCTTATTTTCAAATTGTAAAGGCACTACGATGATTGTGTAGGTTAGGATTGTCATATAAGTAAACCAAATGTCATTTCTAACCACACTCATTGCGTGTAATTCACACATTCAATTCAAACTTGTGATGGGAACTGTGCGAGGTTCTACTCTTCTTTTAAGCTTATTTTCAAATTCTAAAGACACTATGATGATTTCGTAGGTTAGGATTGTCATTAATCAAATGTCATTTCTAACCACACTCATTGCGTGTAATTCACATATTTAATTCAAACTTGTGAAAAAAACTGTGCATTACTCTTCTTTTAAGCTTATTATCGAATTTCAAGATTATTTTCAAATTCTAAAGCCACTACGATGATTGTGTAGGTTATGGTTGTCGTATAAGTAAACCTAATGTCATTTCTAACCACACTCATTGCGTGTAATTCACACATTCAATCCAAACTTGTGAAACGAACTGTGCATACTTCCACTCTTCGTTTAAGGTTATTTTCGAATTCCAAGATTATTTTTCACGTCTAAAGACACTACGATGATTATTTATGTTAAGATTGTCATATAAGCAAACCAAATGTCATTTGTAACCACACTCATTGTATGCAATTCACACATTAAATTAAAACTTGTGAAACGAACTGTAAATGTTTCTAATCTTCTTTTAAGCTTACTTTCGAATTCCAAGATTATTTCAAAATTCTAAAGACACTACGATGATTGTGTAGGTTAGGATTGTCGTATAAGTAAACCAAGTATCATTTCTAACCACACTCATTGGGTGTAATTCACATATTGAATTCAAACATGTGAAACGAACTATGCATGCTTCTTCTCTTCATTTAAGCTTATTTTCAAATTCCACATGGTTATTTTTAAATTCTAAAGACAGTGCGATGATTGTGTAGGTTTGGATTTTCATATAAGTTAACCAAATGTCATTTCAAACCACACTCATTGCGTGTAATTCACACATTCAATCCAAACTTGTGAAACGAACTGTGCATACTTCCACTCTTCTTTTAAGGTTATTTTCGAATTCCAAGATTATTTTTCACGTCTAACGACACTACGATGATTATTTATGTTAAGATTGTCGTATACGCAAACCAAATGTCATTTCTAACCACACTCATTGTATGCAATTCACACATTAAATTAAAACTTGTGAAACGAACTGTAAATGTTTCTAATCTCCTTTTAAGCTTACTTTCGAATTCCAAGATTATTTTAAAATTCTAAAGACACTACGATGATTGTGTAGGTTAGGATTGTCGTATAAGTAAACCAAGTATCATTTCTAACCACACTCATTGCGTGTAATTCACACATTGAATTCGAAGATTATTTTTCAATTCTCAAGACACTACCATGATTGTGTATGTTGAGATTGACATATAAGTAAACGAAATATCATTTCTAACCACACTCATTGCGTGTAATTCACATATTCAATTCAAACTTGTGAAACGAACTTTGCATGATTCTACTTTTCTTTTAACCTTATTTTAGAATTCCAAGATTAGTTTTCAATTCTAAAGACACTACGATGATTGTGTATGTTGAGATATTCATATCAGTAAACGAAATGTTATTGCTAACCACACTCATTGCGTGTAATTCACACATTCAATTCAAACTTGTAAAACGAACTGTGCTTGCTTCTACTCTTCTTTTAAGCTTATTTTCAAATTTAATGCTTATTTTGAAATTCTAAAGACACTACGATGATTGTGAAGGTTAGGATTGTCATATAAGTAAACCAAATGTCATTTCTAACCACACTCATTGCGTGTAATTCACACATTCAATTCAAACTTGTAAAACGAATTGTGCATGTTTCTACTATTCTTTTTAGCTTAATTTCGAATTCCATGATGATTTTAAAATTCTAAAGCCACTACGATGATTGTGTAGGTTAGGATTGTCGTATAAGTTAATCAAGTGTCATTTCTATTCACACTCATTGCGTGTAATTCATACATTCAATTCAAAGTTGTGAAACGAACTATGCATGCTTCTACTCTTATTTTAACCTTATTTTTGAATTCCGGGATTATTTTTCAATTATAAAGACACTACGTTTATTGTGTATGTTGAGATTGTCATATAAGTAAACAAAATGTCATTTCTAACCATAGTCATTGCGTGTAATTCACACATTCAATTCAAACTTATGAAACGAATTGTGCTTGCTTCTACTCTTCTTTTAAGCTTATTTTCAAATTCAATGCTTATTTTGAAATTCTAAAGACACTACGATGATTGTGAAGGTTAGGATTGTCGTATAAGTTAACCAAGTGTCATTTCTAACCACACTCATTGCGTATAATTCACACATTCAATTCAAACTAGTGAAACGAACTGTGTATGCTTCTACTCTTCTTTTATGCTTATTTTCGTATTCTATGCTTATTTTCAAATTCTAAACGCACTACGATGATTGTGTAGGTTAGGATTGTCATATAAGTAAACCAAATGTCATTTCTAACCACACTCATTGCGTGTAATTCACACATTCAATTCAAACTTGTGATAGGAACTGTGCGAGCTTCTACTCTTCTTTTAAGCTTATTTTCGAATTCCAAACCTATTTTCAAATTCTAAAAACACTACGATGATTTTGTAGGTTAGGATTGTCATCAACCAAATGTCATTTCTAACAACACATTTATTGCATGTAATTCACACATTCAATTCAAACTTGTGAAACGAACTGTGCATGTTTCTACTTTTCTTTTAAGCTTATTTTCGAATTCCAAGATTATTTTCAAATTCTAAAGCCACTACGATGATTGTGTAGGTTAGGATGGTCGTATAACTAACCAAATGTCATTTCAAACCACACTCATTGCGTGTAATTCACAGTTCAATTCAAATTTGTGAAACGAACTATGCATGCTTCTACTCTTCTTTGCTTATTTTCGAATTCGAAGATAATTTTTCAATTCTCAAGACACTACCATGATTGTGAATGATGAGATTGACATATAAGTAAACGAAATATCATTTCTAACCACACTCATTGCGTGTAATTCACACATTTAATTCAAACTTGTTGAAAAAACTATGCATTACTCAACTTCTAAACTTATTTTCGAATTTTAAGATTATTTTGATATTCTAAAGCCACTACGATGATTTGATAGGTTATGATTGTCATATAAGTAAACATAATGTCATTTCTAACCACACTTATTGCGTTTAGTTCACACATTCAATCCAAACTTGTGAAACGAACTGTGCATACTTCCAATCTTCTTTTAAGGTTATTTTCGAATTCCAAGATTATTTTTCACGTCTAAAGACACTACGATGATTATTTATGTTAAGATTGTCATATAAGTAACGCAAATGTCATTTCTATTCACACACATTGCGTGTAGTTCTTACATTCATTTAAAACTTGTGAAACGAACTGTGCATGCTTCTACTCTTCTTTTAAGCTTATTTTTGAATTCAATGCTTATTTTCAAATTCTAAAGACACTTGTCGTATAAGTTAACCAAGTGTCATTTCTAACCACACTCATTGCGTGTAATTTACACATTTAATTCAAACTTGTTGAAAAAACTATGCATTACTCTTCTTTTAAACTTATTTTCGAATTTCAAGATTATTTTCAAATTCTAAAGCCACTACGATGATTGTGTAGGTTATGATTGTCGTATAAGTAAACATAATGTCATTTCTAACCACACTTATTGCGTTTAGTTCACACATTCAATCCAAACTTGTGAAACGAACTGTGCATACTTCCACTCTTCTTTTAAGGTTATTTCCGAATTCCAAGATTATTTTTCACGTCTAAAGACACTACGATGATTATTTATGTTAAGATTGTCATATACGCAAACCAAATGTCATTTCTAACCACACTCATTGTATGCAATTCACACATTGAATTCAAACATGTGAAATGAACTATGCATGCTTCTACTCTTCATTTAAGCTTATTTTCGAATTCCACATGCTTATTTTCAAATTCAAAAGACAGTACGATGATTGTGTAGGTTAGGATTTTCATATAAGTTAACCAAATGTCATTTCTAACTACACTCATTGCGTGTAATCATTAAATTCAAACTTGTGAAATGAACTGTGCATGTTTCAACTCTTCATTTTGGAGTTCGAAGTTTATTTTCAAATTATAAAGACCCTACGATGATTGTGTAGGTTAGGATTGTCATATAAGCAAAGCAAATGTCATTTCTATTCACACACATTGCGTGTAGTTCTTACAATCATTTAAAACTTGTGAAACGAACTGTGTATATTTGTACTCTTCTTTTAACCTTATTTTCGAATTCCAAGCTTTTTTTCAAATTCTAAAGACACTACGATGATTGTATATGTTAGGATTGTAATATAAGTAAACCAAATGTCATATCTAACCACACTCATTACGTGTAATTCACACATTCAATTCAAACTTGTGATAGGAATTGCGCATGCTTCTACTCTTCTTTTAAGCCTATTTTCGAATTCCAACCTCATTTTCAAACTCTAAAAACACTACGATGCTTGTGTAGGTTAGGATTGTCATTAACCAAATGTCATTTCTAACCACACATTTATTGCATGTAATTCACACATTCAATTCAAACTTGTGAAACGAACTGTGCATGTTTCTACTCTTTTTTTTAGCTTATTTTAGAATTCCAAGATTATTTTCAAATTCTAAAGCCACTACGATGATTGTGTAGGTTAGGATTGTCATATAAGTAACGCAAATGTCATTTCTATTCACACACATTGCGTGTAGTTCTTACATTCATTTAAAACTTGTGAAATGAACTGTGCATGCTTCTACTCTTCTTTTAAGCTTATTTTTGAATTCAATGCTTATTTTCAAATTCTAAAGACACTTGTCGTATAAGTTAACCAAGTGTCATTTCTAACCACACTCATTGCGTGTAATTTACACATTTAATTCAAACTTGTTGAAAAAACTATGCATTACTCTTCTTTTAAACTTATTTTCGAATTTCAAGATTATTTTCAAATTCTAAAGCCACTACGATGATTGTGTACGTTATGATTGTCGTATAAGTAAACATAATGTCATTTCTAACCACACTCATTGCGTGTAGTTCACACATTCAATCCAAACTTGTGAAACGAACTGTGCATATTTCCACTCTTCTTTTAAGGTTATTTCCGAATTCCAAGATTATTTTTCACGTCTAAAGACACTACGATGATTATTTATGTTAAGATTGTCATATACGCATACCAAATGTCAATTCTAACCACACTCATTGTATGCAATTCACACATTAAATTCAAACTTGTCAAACGAACTGTAAATGTTTCTACTCTTCTTTTAAGATTACTTTCGAATTCCAAGATTATTTTAAAGTTCTAAAACCAGTACAATGATTGTGTAGGTTAGGATTGTTGTATAAGTTCACCAAGTGTTATTTCTAACCACACTCATTGGGTGTAATTCACACATTGAATTCAAACATGTGAAACGAACTATGCATGCTTCTACTCTTCATTTAAGCTTATTTTCGAATTCCACATGCTTATTTTCAAATTCTAAAGATAGTACGATGATTGTGTAGGTTAGGATTTTCATATAAGTTAACCAAATGTCATTTCTAACTACACTCATTGCGTGTAATCATTGAATTCAAACTTCTGAAATGAACTATGCATGTTTCAACTCTTCATTTTGTAGTTCCAAGTTTATTTTGGAGTTCGAAGTTTATTTTCAAATTATAAAGACCCTACGATGATTGTGTAGGTTAGGATTATCATATTAGTAAAGAAAATGTCATTTCTATTCACACACATTGCGTGTAGTTCTTACAATCATTTAAAACTTGTGAAACGAACTGTGAATGTTTGTACTCTTCTTTTAACCTTATTTTCGAATTCCAAGTTTTTTTTCAAATTCTAAAGACACTACGATGATTGTATATGTTAGGATTGTAATATAAGTAAACCAAATGTCATTTCTAACCACACTCATTACGTGTAATTCACACATTCAATTCAAACTTGTGATAGGAATTGTGCATGCTTCTACTCTTCTTTTAAGCCTATTTTCGAATTCCAACCTCATTTTCAAACTCTAAAAAGACTACGATGATTGTGTAGGTTAGGATTGTCATTAACCAAATGTCATTTCTAACCACACATTTATTGCATGTAATTCACACATTCAATTCAAACTTGTGAAATGAACTGTGCATGTTTCTACTCTTCTTTTTAGCTTATTTTCGAATTCCAAGATTATTTTCAAATTGTAAAGCCACTACGATGATTGTGTAGGTTAGGATTGTCATAGAAGTAACGCAAATGTCATTTCTATTCAGCCACATTGCGTGTAGTTCTTACATTCATTTAAAACATTTGAAACGAACTGTGCATGCTTCTACTCTTCTTTTATGCTTATATTCGTATTCTATGCTTATTTTCAAATTCTAAAGGCACTACGATGATTGTGTAGGTTAGGATTGTCATATAAGTAAACCAAATGTCATTTCTAACCGCACTCATTGCGTGTAATTCACACATTCAATTCAAACTTGTGATAGGAACTGTGCGAGCTTCTACTCTTCTTTTAAGCTTATTTTCGAATTCCAAACCTATTTTCAATTTCTAAAGACACTATGATGATTGTGTATGTTGAGATAGTCATATAAGTAAACGAATTGTTATTGCTAACCACACTCAATGCGTGTAATATACACATTCAATTCAAACTTGTGAAACGAACTGTGCATGTTTGTACTCTTCTTTTTAGCTTATTTTCGAATTCCAAGATTATTTTCAAATTCTAAAGCCACTACGATTATTGTGTAGGTTAGGATGGTCGTATAAGTAAACCAAATGTCATTTCGAACCACCCTCATTGCGTGTAATTCACACATTCAATTCAACCTTGTGATAGGAATTGTGTATGCTTCTACTCTTCTTTTAAGCTTATTTTCGATTTCCAACCTCATTTTCAAATTCTAAAGACACTACAATGATTGTGTAGGTTAGGATTGTCATTAACCAAATATCATTTCTAACCGCGCTCATTGCGTGTAATTCACACTTTCAATTCAAACTTGTGAAATGAACTGTGCATGTTTCAACTCTTCTTTTAAGCTTATTTTCGAATTCTATGCTTATTTTCAAATTCTAAAGACACTTTGATGATTGTGTTGGTTAGGTTTGTCATATAAGTAAACAAAATGTCATTTCTAACCACACTCATTGCGTGTAATTCACACATTCAAATCAAAGTTGTGATAGGAATTGTGCATGCTTCTACTCTTCTTTTAAGCTTATTTTCGAATTCTATGCTTATTTTCAAATTCTAAAGACACTACGATGATTGTGTAGGTTAGGATTGTCGTATAAGTTAACCAAGTGTCAATTCTAACCACACTCATTGCGTGTAATTCACATATTCAATTCAAACTTGTGAAACAAACTATGCATGCTTCTACTCTTCTTTTATGCTTATTTTCGTATTCTATGCTTATTTTCAAATTCTAAAGACACTACGATGATTATTTATGTTAAGATTGTCATATACGCAAACCAAATGTCATTTCTAACCACACTCATTGTATGCAATTCACACATTAAATTCAAACTTGTGAAACGAACTGTGTATGTTTCAACTCTTCTTTTAAGCTTATTTTCAAATTCCAAGATTATTTTAAAATTCTAAAGCCACTACGATGATTTTGTAGCTTAGGATTGTCGTATAAGTTAACCAAGTGTCATTTCTAACCACACTCATTGCGTGTAATTCACACATTCAATTGAAACTTGTGAAACGAACTGTGCATGCTTCTACTCTTCTTTTAAGCTTATTGTCGTATTCTATGCTTATTTTCAAATTCTAAAGGCACTACGATGATTGTGTAGGTTCGGATTGTCATGTAAGTAAACCAAATGTCATTTCTAACCACACTTATTGCGTGTAATTCACACATTCAATTCAAACTTGTGAAACGAACTTTGCATGTTTCTACTCTTCTTTTAAGCTTATTTTCGAATTCCATGATTATTTTTCACGTCTAAAGACACTAAGATGATTGTGTATGTTGAGATTGTCATATAAGTAAGCGAAATGTCATTTCTAACCACACTCATTGCGTGTAATTCACACATTCAATTCAAACATGTAAAACGAACTATGCATGTTTCTACCCTTCTTTTAAGCTTATTTTCGAATTCCAAGATTATTTTAAAATTCTAAAGACACTACGATGATTGTGTAGGTTAGGATTGTCGTATAAGTTAACGAAGTCTCATTTCTAACCACACTCATTGCGTGTAATTCAGACATTCAATTCAAACTTGTGAAACGAACTGTGCATGCTTCAACTCTTCTTTTAAGCTTATTTTCGAATTCGATGCTTATTTTCAAATTCTAAAGACACTTTGATGATTGTGTTGGTTAGGATTGTCATATAAGTAAACCAAATGTCATTTCTAACCACACTCATTGCGTGTAATTCACACATTCAATTCAAAGTTTTGATAGGAATTGTGCATGCTTCTACTCTTCTTTTAAGCTTATTTTCGAATTCTATGCTTATTTTCAAATTCTAAAGACACTACGATGATTGTGTTGGTTAGGATTGTCGTATAAGTTAACCAAGTGTCACTTCTAACCACACTTATTGTGTGTAATTCACACATTCAATTCAAACTTGTGAAACGAACTGTGCATGCTTCTACTTTCTTTTATGCTTATTTTTGGATTCTATGCTTATTTTCAAATTCTAAAGACACTACGATGATTATTTATGTTAAGATTGTCATATACGCAAACCAAATGTCATTTCTAACCACACTCATTGTATGCAATTCACACATTAAATTCAAACTTGTGAAACGAACTGTGTATGTTTCAACTCTTCTTTTAAGCTTATTTTCAAATTCCAAGATTATTTTAAAATTGTAAAGCCACTACGATGATTGTGTAGCTTAGGATTGTCGTATAAGTTAACCAAGTGTCATTTCTAACCACACTCATTGCGTGTAATTCACACATTCAATTCAAACTTGTGAAACGAACTATGCATGCTTCTACTCTTCTTTTAAGCTTATTGTCGTATTCTATGCTTATTTTCAAATTCTAAAGACACTACGATGATTGTGTAGGTTAGGATTGTCGTATAAGTTAACGAAGTGTCATTTCTAACCACACTCATTGCGTGTAATTCACACATTCAATTCAAACTTGTGAAACGAACTGTGCATGCTTCTACTTTCTTTTATGCTTATTTTCGGATTCTATGCTTATTTTCAAATTCTAAAGACACTACGATGATTATTTATGTTAAGATTGTCATATACGCAAACCAAATGTCATTTCTAACCACACTCATTGTATGCAATTCACATATTAAATTCAAACTTGTGAAACGAACTGTGTATGTTTCAACTCTTCTTTTAAGCTTATTTTCAAATTCCAAGATTACTTTAAAATTCTAAAGCCACTACGATGATTAGCTTAGGATTGTCGTATAAGTGTTGGACTAGTGTCCTCCGACAATAGTGCGTTGATTAATAAATCTCAATTATGAAATAAACAGAGATCGGTTTATAAGATGAACTTATCAGTTGATCAACGTAAATCAATAACGATTGGCCGTCTAGGGTTTGACGTTATTGTCGTCGTAAGATGGCGGAGATCGACTGATCCCTATCGGTCATACCTATATAGGATAACGTGATGAACTCCTGTTAGCCAGTTAATAGTTAACTGGCAATGTGTTTAGTATCAGGCTGTAGAGTTTATTATATTATTGATTATAAGATAATTGATAATAAATAAACCACTGATAAAATAGAAATTTTATCAGTGTATAAGTTACTAAATTTGAGATTAGTAATTATACGGGTATTGTTGTGATTTGTCAGTCGTGACAAATTTAGCTAGAATTAATTACAAGAGTTGTAATTATTAGCTAAAATATGATTAGATATAATTATTATATCAATATATAATAGTTAATTGTAACTTAATTAGTTAAGTTATGAAATGACTAAATTAACCTTGTTATACCTTAAAGGTTGGTTAATGTTAGTGGGGGAAAATTAGTAAATTTGATTTACTAATTTAACCCACCACTATATATAGTCTAATCCATGTTTAGACTTAGAGTACTAATCATTTTCAACACAAAAATAAAAAACCCAAAAAAATTGAGGAAAGAATCATCATCTTCTTCCTCTCTAAAAGGAGCCAACTATTTCACCATAGCCACCAAGTTTTTTGAGCTTTGCATGTAGCTCAAAAACACATCTAAACACAAAAATACTTCACCCTAATTGATCCTAATTGTTAGGGATTAGGGCTATTTTGTTTTTGGGGTAAACCGAGTTATTACTAGTACATAATAACTCGGTTTTCTCGTGAATCCTTTGGTACGTGCCGTGGGAGATTAGAAGAGTTCAAGAATCAAAGTTTGGAAGGAGGATCATCCTTGTTAAGCAGCTCAAGACACTCCTTTGTAAAGGAGAGCACAACCTAGAGCCAAAACAAGGTATACGATCTTTAAACTCGGTTTTTTAGTTGTTTTTAACTACATGCAAATCGATCCTCACCTAAGGTTCAACTTAATAGAGTTATTAAGTGTTGTTTAGAGTGTCTAAACCACCTTAGGTTCTAACAATTGGTATCAGAGCATTTGGTCTTATTGCATGTTAAAACCGAGTTGGTTAATTAGGTGAATTATCGACTTAATTAATTTTAATGATAAAATGGTTTTGTCACTGGGTTTTTTCGACATGCATGGCTTCTACTGGTCTTAAAAAAGTTTAGGACGAAATTGTAGAAATTTTGGAATTTTTTAGCTATTTTTCCATGAATTTTCGGTTTAAATCACATAATTAGCTTAATTATCGAATTAAGTGTTAATTAGATAATTTGCATGTATAAAATTATGTGAAAATTAAGAGGACTAAAATTTCCAGTAATAAAGTTCACCATGGCATTGGTTCGAATTTTTCTAAAATTAAAAGTTAATTTTTGGTTTTTATCGTTATTAAGAGTTAATAATTATTAACTTGGAAATTGTTTTCTTAATTGAATTAAAACAAGAAATATCTGGAAATTTTTGCTCATGCATGTGCTACTGCCAGTATGGTATGTTAGTTAAAGAAAATGATTTTT
This sequence comes from Spergularia bocconei, assembly GCA_963457585.1. NCBI lineage: Eukaryota > Viridiplantae > Streptophyta > Magnoliopsida > Caryophyllales > Caryophyllaceae > Spergularia > Spergularia bocconei. The sequence goes on from OY734959.1 coordinate 7,459,361, forward strand.
CTAATTAAATTCATAATTGTTATGATTAATTAGAGTAAATTAATGATTTATGGCACTTTTCGAGCAAAAAGAGGGCTAAAACGAATCCATCAAACGAATCGACTTTAGAGGGATTAAAGGTTGATAAACTAAAATGCTTAGTTGTTGGTTTGGTTCCAAAAGTGTTTTGATTGATTCGTGATTTTAACTGTTAAAATCGTTTTCCAAAATTAGCCGTTGTTTGATTTTTGTTAGGCGGTAAATGTGATTTACCGAGGTCAAACGTATAAGTGTTATACGTTTGACCAAAATCCGAGTACAGTATGGCCAAGATGTCTCATAGGACCGGTACTGTACCGTAATGTAAGGACGGTATCGGTGGGTTTGTAATTAATTGCGATCTCGTATCGCCAGATTGTAATATTTTTTTTTTCTATTTTTAGAAAGTGAATGTATAATAGGCTTTTACATGTAATTCTATTTTCGAGCTTTTACAAACCTTGGCGTGGAGTCGAAGATTGCATTTGAAGACGAGAAGCCGTCAAAGACTAGTTAGGACTAGTTTAGGTTTCTTTTAAGCGAGATAGGGCCATACTTGTACTCGTGATCGATTTATAAGTTTAATCGTCTGTTGCATGCTTGGTTTATTGCGTTTTTTCCGCCGACGTAGTGGATACGATATAAACTAAAATTTGTGCACACGTTTTAGTCGTTATAAATTGTCAACGATTCGCTAAATATTTAGTTCACTGAATAAACGCGATAGACAATATAAGACGACTAGATCTCCTAAAATTTAATCAAACGTAATATCGAGAGCTAGCTTTTCCAAATCTAACACCTATACAACCTTGTTCATTAGGAACCACACTCACCCTCTCGTGAGGTGGGACCTTTTTACCTTGGGGAGTAGGGTTGTAAGTGTTACAACGCATTAGATTTGGTTGATCTCGACGAATTGGGCATAAGGGTTATGCAAATTCGAGGCTAGAGGACAAATATTCGAGAAATTTGTCAACCGAGAGTTCTTAGAGTTAGAATCAACCAAGAATTGGTTCACCCGAGTGTTATAAATTAGGGAAAAAGCTAAAGACGCCCTCTCGCGTGCCCAAAATTTATAAGTACGACGGATCTCGGAATCGGTTATATAATTAAGGGAGATCAATTATATAAACGGAATTCACGTTTTATGTGTAAAATGTGAAGTAAAATAATGCGATAAAATCTAACCAAATTTTATTTCCAAACTTGTAGAATCGTAAATCGCAATGGCAAATCCAAATGCGAACCCAGTTCTACCGAGTATCACGAAAGACTCACGGCTCCGTGCCTTTATGGAGAAGCACTCCCTGAAGGACGATGGGAGCAACTTCCCAGAGTGGGAATTGAGTCTACGTTTAGCCGCTAAAAGCGACGGAAAGGAGCGGTTCCTCGTTGAACCACCACCTGCGACGCCAGGGCCTAACGCAACGATGGCCGAGCGTCGAGCGTACGAATTGTACGAGCAGGAATCAACCTCGATCAAAAACGTTTTGATCTATTCGATGGCGTCAAAATTGCAGCGCAGATTGATTTATTCCTCCTCATACCAAATATTCGTCAAATTGACGAATATGTTTTCGCAAAAACCGCGAATATTGCAATACGATGCCGCCAGTCGATTCTTTGAGGCACGTGTAATCAAGGGACAGCCTGTTGGTCCCCACGTGCTCAAAATGATCGAAAACGTAGAGACGTTAGAACGACTGGGATGCCCGATTTCTGACCAAATCGCGGTAGATCGTATACTCCACTCGCTACATGACGAGTTCAACAATTTCAGGTTGAACTTTAACATGAACGATTTGAGGAAAAACCTCAATGAAATTCATGCTCTGCTTGTCCAAGCAGAGAAAGACATAGGCGCAAGTGGGAGTACTAGCGGAAAACGAGATGTTTTAGCGCTAAATGTGAGGAAGGAAGGTGGCAAGTTCAAAAACCGAAGGAAAAAGGGGAAGAAACCCGTGCAAGGAAAGGGCAAGGGCAAAGGAAAAGCGCCAGTAAACGCAAAGACTAAGCCGCCCAAAAGCACGAACCCCGATCAAAGGTGCTTCCATTGTGACGGAGTAGGTCACTGGAAGCGCAACTGCCCCAAATACCTGGAGGAGAAGAAAGCTTCAGGTATCTACACTATAGACATAAACTTTGCTAGTTCCACGTCGTGGGTATTAGATACTGGATGTGGATCTCATCTCTGTAATCATTTGCAGGGGCTGCAGGAGGTGCGAGTGCTAGCAAGGGGTGAAGTGGACCTACGCGTTGGAAACGGAGCAAGGATAGCTGCTGTTTCCGTAGGAACATATGTTTTGTCGTTAGCGTCAGGGTTGGAATTGCACTTGTATAATTGTTATTATGTACCAACCCTGAGCAAAAACATAATATCTGTATCTATGTTAGACGCGGAAGGTTTTCGTTTTGAAATTAAAAACAAATGTTGTTCCTTCCCGCACAATGATATGGTCTATGGAATAGCCCCGTCAATCAACGGAATATATGTTTTAGACTTAACCACCGATGTCTACCATGTAGAAAATAAAAAGCTCAAATCAGGTGATCCTGAGTTATCCTATCTCTGGCATTGTCGTTTAGGTCATATAAACGAAAAACGCATTAAGAGACTCGTATCCAGTGGAGTGCTCAAATCACTTGATTACGAATCATTTAATAAATGTGAATCTTGCCTATTAGGCAAGATGGCACGAAAACCTTTTTCGGGAAAAGGAATTCGAGCTGGTGAGCTATTGGAACTAATACATTCAGATGTGTGTGGTCCAATGAGCATCACAGCCAGAGGTGGTTACAACTACTTCGTCACATTCACATATGACATTAGTAGATATGGATACATCTACTTAATGAGGAACAAAGACGAAGTCCTACAGAAATTCATAGAATTTCTGAGGGAAGTTGAAAACCAACTTGATAGGAAGATCAAAACCTTACGATCTGATCGTGGAGGTGAATATCTGAGTAACGAATTCAGTTATCACCTGAGAGATTGTGGTATAGTATCACAATTAACACCTCCTGGAACACCACAGATGAATGGTGTTGCTGAAAGGAGAAATAGAACCCTATTAGATATGGTTCGATCTATGATGAGTCAGGCTGAGCTTCCTGATTCATTTTGGGGTTTCGCTCTACTATCCGCCGTTTTCCTGCTGAACAGGAGTCCGACAAAATCAGCTCCAAAGACACCATACGAGATATGGAAAGGAAAAGTTCCTGACTTGTCTTTCATAAAGGTTTGGGGCTGTGAAACTTATGTTAAGAACCGTTGTGACAATAAGCTAGCACCCAGATCCCAGAAATGCCTATTTGTAGGTTATCCTTTAGTAACACGAGGATATTACTTCTACAATCGTCAGGAGAACAAAGTGTTTGTGTCTCGTTATGCTGTCTTTCTAGAAAAGGAATTTATTTCTAGAAGACAGAGTGGGAGAAATTTTGAACTTAGAGAAGTTCAGGAGTCACAAACAGAGGAAGATAATCAGGATGTTTTACGAGAAAACAGCCCTGAAACTTCTGATACAGTGGTTCCAACCTCCGTTTCTAGAAGGTCAGGGAGAGTAAGTCACCCACCTGAGAGATACTTAGGTATTGTCGAAGATGATGATAAATACTTAATGTTACTTTTAGAAAGTGACGAGCCCGCAACCTACAACGCAGGCATGACATGTCCAAATTCTACAAAATGGCTGGAGGCGATGAAATCTGAAATGGATTCCATGTACGAGAACCAAGTATGGGACTTGGTAGATGTGCCAGTTGGAACAAAAGTTCTGAAATGCAAATGGATCTATAAGATCAAAATCGGCATGGATGGAAACAAGGACGTTTTCAAAGCTCGACTAGTGGCGAAAGGTTTCACGCAAGTTCATGGTATTCACTATGATGAAACATTTGCACCAGTTGCGATGCTCAGATCCGTTCGGATAATCTTAGCGATTGCTGCGTTTCATGATTATGAAATATGGCAGATGGATGTCAAAACCGCCTTCCTGAACGGGTTTCTGGAAGAGGAAGTGTATATGACACAGCCAGAGGGTTTTGTCGATCCACGCAATCCTGAGAAGGTTTGCAAGCTTAAAAGGTCCATTTATGGACTTAAGCAAGCATCCAGGAGCTGGAATCATCGGTTTGATCATGTAATCAAACAAAATGGTTTCGCTCGTAGTGTTGAGGAACCATGTTTGTACATGAAGTTTAGTGGGAGCAAGGTAACGTTCCTGGTCCTGTATGTGGATGACATACTTCTCATAGGAAATGATATTCCGACCCTCAACTCAGTTAAAGGATGGTTAGGAAATCAGTTTCGGATGAAGGACCTAGGAGAAGCGCAACGCATCTTAGGCATCCGAATCTATAGAGATAGATCAAAACGGATGTTGGCATTAAGTCAAGAAGCTTATGTAGATAGCATTCTTGAGAGATTCAATATGGAGAAATCCAAGAGAGGATATCTGCCAATGGGTCATGGAATAGTTCTGAGTAAGTCTCAATGTCCGTCTGTGCCCGCAGATATTGAACGCATGAAAAAGATCCCGTACGCTTCCGCAGTTGGATCAGTCATGTATGCTATGATATGTACGAGGCCTGATGTCTCACATGCTTTGAGCATGACGAGCAGGTATCAGGCTAATCACGGTGAAAGTCACTGGATAGCTGTAAAGAATATCCTAAAGTACTTGAGAAGGACTAAAGATACATTCTTAGTGTTTGGAGGAGATACTGAGCTACGTGTAAAAGGTTACACAGATGCTAGTTTCCAAACTGATCGAGATGATATGAAATCTCAATCCGGCTATGTTTTTACTCTGAACGGTGGAGCGATCTGCTGGAAAAGTTCCAAGCAATCTGTCACAGCGGATTCTACAACGGAGGCAGAGTACATTGCGGCTTCAGAAGCTGCAAAAGAAGCGGTATGGATCAAGCAGTTTCTAGAAGGGCTGAAGGTTGTTCCGACAGCAGCAGATCCTATCACCATCTATTGCGACAACAGTGGAGCAATAGTTCAGGCTAAAGAGCCTAAGTCTAGTAACAAGTCTAGACATGTACTCAGGAAGTTTCACGTAATACGAGATTTTGTGGAACGAGGAGATATTTTGGTTTGTAAGATCGGGACAGATGATAATGTCGCCGATCCTCTGACTAAGCCGATGACACTGGCCAAGCACAACAGTCATGTAGCGTCCATGGGATTGAGACGCATGACTGATTGGTTGTAGATTATATGGTATGTAATAGTTAGATCTTTGTATTGACTTTTTACATACATATATATATATATAAAGATTTTATCGTTTAAATTTATTCAGTTTTGTATATGCTGAATAAAAATACATTCTGTTAAACTCCTATAGGTCGTAGAGACGATTTGAGCCCTATGAAGTGAACAGGAATAGCAGAATAATTTAGTCCCTAGTCACAATGTGAGGTGACGACTCTAAGTGACTAGAGTGTAAGTCGATTAGGATGACTGGTTCAAAAGTCATAGGTCATGGGATGACCGGTCGTTTACACAAGCAGAATGTGAGACACTCTGTCGGACTTGACCACCTACAGATTCCTATTGCTGGGTCGAAGCTAGGAGCACTGTATTATACCATTGAGTCGATTCTTTTGACCTGAAACTATTTGCCAGAGTTTGTGCAATAAATAGTGGCTTTGATTTATGTCCTAAGTCGTGCCGTTAAAGGAGGCTATAAGGGCATATTTTGGGTCACTGTGAGTTGTATGGAACCATGAAAATAGAGTGAAGGGATTGTCCGCCCACGTCAGGCTTAATATCTTTAGGCCACTCGAGGAGTAGCAACTGGAAATGCGTGGCCACGCTCGGAAGCAATCTAAGGTAGATTTTTCCGGTCAGACAGTTGCGCTCTCGATCGAGAAAACCACTTTACGATTCACATCGGGTGCAGGAGCGACCTGAAAGACATCTTGCATTGAGTGGGAGATATAAAGGGCAAGAGAGTCGATCACGCACATACTTGTCTCGGACAAGTGGGAGATTGTTGGACTAGTGTCCTCCGACAATAGTGCGTTGATTAATAAATCTAAATTATGGAATAAACAGGGATCGGTTTATAAGATGAACTTATCAGTTGATCAACGTAAATCAATAACGATTGGCCGTCTAGGGTTTGACGTTATTGTCGTCGTAAGATGGCGGAGATCGACTGATCCCTATCGGTCATGCCTATATAGGATAACGTGATGAACTCCTGTTAGCCAGTTAATAGTTAACTGGCAATGTGTTCAGCATCAGGCTGTAGAGTTTATTATATTATTGATTATAAGATAATTGATAATAAATAAACCACTGATAAAATAGAAATTTTATCAGTGTATAAGTTACTAAATTTGAGATTAGTAATTATACGGGTATTGTTGTGATTTGTCAGTCGTGACAAATTTAGCTAGAATTAATTACAAGAGTTGTAATTATTAGCTAAAATATGATTAGATATAATTATTATATCAATATATAATAGTTAATTGTAACTTAATTAGTTAAGTTATGAAATGACTAAATTAACCTTGTTATACCTTAAAGGTTGGTTAATGTTAGTGGGGGCAAATTAGTAAATTTGATTTACTAATTTAACCCACCACTATATATAGTCTAATCCATGTTTAGACTTAGAGTACTAATCATTTTCAACACAAAAATAAAAAACCCAAAAAAATTGAGGAAAGAATCATCATCTTCTTCCTCTCTAAAAAGAGCCAACTATTTCACCATAGCCACCAAGTTTTTTGAGCTTTGCATGTAGCTCAAAAACACATCTAAACACAAAAATACTTCACCATAATTGATCCTAATTGTTAGGGATTAGGGCTATTTTGTTTTTGGGGTAAACCGAGTTATTACTAGTACATAATAACTCGGTTTTCTCGTGAATCCTTTGGTACGTGCCGTGGGAGATTAGAAGAGTTCAAGAATCAAAGTTTGGAAGGAGGATCATCCTTGTTAAGCAGCTCAAGACACTCCTTAGTAAAGGAGAGCACAACCTAGAGCCAAAACAAGGTATACGATCTTTAAACTCGGTTTTTTAGTTGTTTTTAACTACATGCAAATCGATCCTCACCTAAGGTTCCACTTAATAGAGTTATTAAGTGTTGTTTAGAGTGTCTAAACCACCTTAGGTTCTAACAATAAGTTAACCAAGTGTCATTTCTAACCACACTCATTGCGTGTAATTCACACATTCAATTCAAACTTGTGAAACGAACTGTGCATGCTTCTACTCTTCTTTTAAGCTTATTGTCGTATTCTATGCTTATTTTCAAATTCTAAAGGCAATACGATGATTGTGTAGGTTCGGATTGTCATGTAAGTAAACCAAATATCATTTCTAACCACACTTATTGCGTGTAATTCACACATTCAATTCAAACTTGTGAAACGAACTTTGCATGTTTCTACTCTTCTTTTAAGCTTATTTTCGAATTCCATGATTATTTTTCACGTCTAAAGACACTAAGATGATTGTGTATGTTGAGATTGTCATATAAGTAAGCGAAATGTCATTTCTAACCACACTCATTGCGTGTAATTCACACATTCAATTCAAACATGTAAAACAAACTATGCATGTTTCTACTCTTCTTTTAAGCTTATTTTCGAATTCCAAGATTATTTTAAAATTCTAAAGACACTACGATGATTGTGTAGGTTAGGATTATCGTATAAGTTAACGAAGTGTCATTTCTAACCACACTCATTGCGTCCAATTCATAAATTCAATTCAAACTTGTGAAACGAACTGTGCATGCTTCAACTCTTCTTTTAATCTTATTTTCGAATTCTATGGTTATTTTCAAATTCTAAAGACACTTTGATGATTGTGTTGGTTAGGATTGTCATATAAGTAAACCAAATGTCATTTCTAACCACACTCATTGCGTGTAATTCACACATTCAATTCAAAGTTGTGATAGGAATTGTGCATGCTTCTACTCTTCTTTTAAGCTTATTTTCGAATTATATGCTTATTTTCAAATTCTAAAGACACTACGATGATTGTGTAGGTTAGGATTGTCGTATAAGTTAACCAAGTGGCATTTCTAACCACACTCATTGCGTGTAATTCACACATTCAATTCAAACTTGTGAAACGAACTATGCATGCTTCTACTTTCTTTTATGCTTATTTTCGGATTCTATGCTTATTTCAAATTCTAAAGACACTACGATGATTATTTATGTTAAGATTGTCATATACGCAAACCAAATTTCATTTTTAACCACACTCATTGCGTGTAATTCACACATTCAATTCAAACTTGTGAAAGGAATTGTGTATGCTTCAACTCTTCTATTAAGCTTATTTTCGAATTCCAACCTCATTTTCAATTTCTAAAGACACTACGATGATTGTGTAGGTTAGGATTGTCATTAACCAAATGTCATTTCTAACCACACTCATTGCGTGTAATTCACACATTCATTTCAAACTTGTGAAACGAACTGTGCATGTTTCTACTCTTCTTTTAAGCTTATTTTCGAATTGCAAGATTATTTTTAAATTCTAAAGCCACTACGAAGATTGTGTAGGTTAGGACTATCGTATAAGTAAACCAAATGTCATTTCTAACCACACTCATTGCGTGTAATTCACACATTCAATTCAAAGGTGTGATAGGAATTGTGCATGCTTCTACTCTTCGATCTTTTAAGCTGATATACGAATTCTATGCTTATTTTCAAATTCTAAAGACACTACGATGATTGTGTAGGTTAGGATTGTCTTATAAGTTAACCAAAGGTCATTTCTAACCACACTCATTGCGTGTAATTCACACATTCAATTCAAAGTTGTAATAGGAATTGTGTATGCTTCTACTCTTCTTTTAAGCTTATTTTCGAAATCTATGGTTATTTTCAAATTCTAAAGACACTACGATGATTGTGTAGGTAAGAATTCTCATATAAGTTAACCAAATGTCATTTTTAACCACACTCATTGCGTGTAATTCACACATTCACTTCAAACTTGAAAAACGAACTGTGCATGTTTCTAATTTTCTTTTAACCTTATTTTCGAATTGCAAGGTTATTTTAAAATTCTAAAGCCACTACGATGATTATGTAGGTTAGGATTGTGGTATAAGTTAACCAAGTGTCATTTCTATCCAAACTCATTGCATGTAATTCACACATTCAATTCAAACTTGTGATAGAAATTGTGTATGCTTCTACTCTTCTTTTAAGCTTATTTTCGAATTCCAACCTCATTTTCAAATTCTAAACACACTACAATGATTGTGGAGGTTAGGATTGTCATTAACCAAATGTCATTTCTAACCACACTCATTGCGTGTAATTCACACATTCAATTCAAACTTGTGAAACGAACTGTGCATGCTTCTACTCTTCTTTTAAGCTTATTTTCGAATTCCAAGATTATTTTAAAATTTTAAAGACACTACGATGATTGTGTAGGTTATGATTGTCGTATAAGTTAACCAAGTGTCATTTCTAACCACACTCATTGCGTGTAATTCACACATTCAATTCAAACTTGTGAAACGAACTGTGCATGTTTCTACTCTTCTTTTAAGCTTATTTTCGAATTCCAAGAATATTTTTCACGTCTAAAGACACTACGATGATTGTATATGTTGATATTGTCAAATAAGTAAACGAAATGGCGTTTCTAACCACACTCATTGCGTGTAATTCACACATTCAATTCAAACTTGTAAAACGAACTGTGCATATTTCTACTCTTCTTTTAAGCTTATTTTCGAATTCCAAGATTATTTTAAAATGCTAAAGACACTATGATGATAGTGTAGGTTATGATTGTCGTATAAGTTAACCAAGTGTAATTTCTAATCACACTCATTGCGTGTAATTCACACATTCAATTCAAAGTTGTGAAACGAACTATGCATGCTTCTACTCTTATTTTTTACCTTATTTTCGAATTCTGGGATTATGTTTCAATGATAAAGACACTACGTTTATTGTGTATGTTGAGATTGTCATATAAGTAAACGAAATGTCATTTCTAACTACACTCATTGCGTGTAATTCACACATTCAATTCAAACTTGTGTAACGAACTTAGCATGTTTCTACTCTTCTTTTAAGCTTAATTTCGAATTCCAAGATTATTTTTCACGTCTAAAGACACTACGATGATTGTGTATGTTGAGATTGTCATATAAGTAAACGAAATGTCGTTTCGAACCACACTCATTGCGTGTAATTCACACATTCAATTCAAACTTGTGAAACGAACTGTTCATGCTTCTACTCTTCTTTTAAGCTTAATTTCTTATTCTATGCTTATTTTCAAATTCTAAATGCACTACGATGATTGTGAAGGTTAGGATTGTCATATAAGTAAACCAAATGTCATTTCTAACCACACTCATTACGTGTAATTCACACATTCAATTCAAACTTGTAAAACGAACTGTGCATGTTTCTACTCTTCTTTTTAGCTTAATTTCGAATTCCAAGATTATTTTAAAATCCTAAAGCCACTCCGATGATTGTCTAGGTTAGGATTGTCGTATAAGTTTACCAAGTGTCATTTCTAATCACACTCATTGCGTGTAATTCACACATTCAATTCAAAGTTGTGAATCAAACTATGCATGCTTCTACACTTATTTTAACCTTATTTTCGAATTCCGGGATTATTTTTCTATTATAAAGACACTACGTTTATTGTGTATGTTGGGATTGTCATATAAGTAAACGAAATGTCATTTCTAACCACACTCATTGCGTGTAATTCACACATTCAATTCAAACTTGTGAAACGAACTTTGCATGCTTCTACACTTATTTTTCCCTTATTTTCGAATTCCGGGATTATTTTTCTATTATAAAGACACTACGTTTATTGTGTATGTTGGGATTGTCATATAAGTAAACGAAATGTCATTTCTAACCACACTCATTGCGTGTAATTCACACATTCAATTCAAACTTGTGAAACGAACTTTGCATGCTTCTACACTTATTTTTCCCTTATTTTCGAATTCCGGGATTATTTTTCTATTATAAAGACACTACGTTTATTGTGTATGTTGGGATTGTCATATAAGTAAACGAAATGTCATTTCTAACCACACTCATTGCGTGTAATTCACACATTCAATTCAAACTTGTGAAACGAACTTTGCATGTTTCTACTCTTCTTTTAAGCTTATTTTCGAATTCCAAGAATATTTTTCACGTCTAAAGACACTACGATGATTGTGTATGTTGATATTGTCATATAAGTAAACGAAATGGCGTTTCTAACCACACTCATTGCGTGTAATTCACAAATTCAATTCGAACTTGTGAAACGAACTGTGCATATTTCTACCCTTCTTTTAAGCTTATTTTCGAATTCCAAGATTATTATCAAATTCTAAAAACAGTACGATGATTGTGTAGGTTAGGATTTTCATTAACCAAATGTCATTTCTAACCACACATTTATAGCATGTAATTCACACATTCAATTCAAACTTGTGAAACGAACATTGCATGCTTCTACTCTTCTTTTATGCTTATTTTCGAATTCCAAGATTATTTTCAAATTCGAAAGCCACTACGATAATTGTGTAGGTTAGGATGGTCGTATAATTAAACCAAATGTCATTTCAAACTACACTCATTGCATGTAATTCACACATTCAATTCCAACTTGTGAAACGAACTGTGCATGCTTTTAATCTTCTTTTAAGCTTATTTTCGAATTCAATGCTTATTTTAAAATTCTAAAGACACTACGATGATTGTGCAGGTTATGATTGTCGTATAAGTTAACCAAATGTCATCTCTAACCACACTCATTGCGTGTAATTCACACATTCAATGCAAACTTGTGAAACGAACTGTGCATGCTTCTACTCTTCTTTTAAGCTTATTTTCGAATTCAATGTTTATTTTCAAATTCTAAAGACACAATGATGATTGTGTAGGTTAGGATTGTCGTATAAGTTAACCAAATGTCATTTCTAACCACACTCATTCCATGTAATTCGCACATTCAATTCAAACTTGTGAAACGAACTGTGCATGCTTCTCCTCTTCTTTAAAGCTTATTTTCGAATTCAATGCTTATTTTCTAATTCTAAAGACACTACGATGATTGTGCAGGTTATGATTGTCATATTAGTTAACCAAATGTTATCTCTAACCACATTCACTGCGTGTAATTCAAACATTCAATTCAAACTTGTGAAACGAACTGTGCATGCTTCTACTCTTCTTTTAAGCTTATTTTCGAATTCAATGCTTATTTTCAAATTCTAAAGACACTATGATGATTGTGTAGGTTAGGATTGTCGTATAAGTTAACCATTTGTCATTTCTAACCACACTCATTGCGTGTAATTCACACATTCAATTCAAACTTGTGAAACGAACTGTGCATGCTTCTACTCTTCTTTTAAGCTTATTTTCGAATTCTATGCTTATTTTCAGATTCTAAAGACTTTTTGATGATTGTGTTGGTTAGGATTGTCATATAAGTAAACAAAATGTCATTTCTAACCACACTCATTGCGTGTAATTCACACATCCAATTCAAAGCTGTGAAATGAACTGTGTGTGTTTCTACTCTTCTTTTAACCTTATTTTCGAATTCCAAGCTTTTTTTCAAATTCTAAAGACACTACGATGATTGTATATATTAAGATTGTCATATAAGTAAACCAAATGTCATTTCTAACCACACTCATTGCGTGTAATTCACACATTCAATTCAAACTTGTATAACGAACTGTGCATGATTCTTCTCTTCTTTTTAGCTTAATTTCGAATTCTAAGATTATTTTAAAATCCTAAAGCCACTACGACGATTGTGTAGGTTAGGATTTTCGTATAAGTTAACCAAGTTTCATTTCTATTCACACTCATTGCGTGTAATTCACACATTCAATTCAAAGTTGTGAAACGAACTATGCATGCTTCTACTCTTATTTTAACCTTATTTTCGAATTCCGGGATTATTTTTCAAATATAAAGACACTACGTTTATTGTGTATGTTGAGATTTTCATATAATTAAACGAAATGTCATTTCTAACAACACTCATTGCGTGTAATTCACACATTCAATTCAAACTTGTGAAACGAACTTTGCATGTTTCTACTCTTCTTTTAAGCTTATTTTCGAATTCCAAGAATATTTTTCACGTCTAAAGACACTACGATGATTGTGTATGTTGATATTGTCATATAAGTAAACGAAATGGCGTTTCTAACCACACTCATTGCGTGTAATTCACACATTCAATTCAAACTTGTAAAACGAACTGTGCATGTTTCTACTCTTCTTTTAAGCTTATTTTCGAATTCCAAGATTATTTTAAAATTCTAAAGACACTATGATGATAGTGTAGGTTATGATTGTCGTATAAGTTAACCAAGTGTTATTTCTAACCACACTCATTGCGTGTAATTCACACATTCAATTCAAACTTGTGAAACGAACTGTGCATGTTTCAACTCTTCTTTTAAGCTTATTTTCGAATTCTATGCTTATTTTCAAATTCTAAAGACTTTTTGATGATTGTGTTGGTTAGGATTGTCATATAAGTAAACAAAATGTCATTTCTAACCACACTCATTGCGTGTAATTCACACATCCAATTCAAAGCTGTGAAATGAACTGTGCATGTTTCTACCCTTCTTTTAAGCTTATTTTCGAATTCCAAGATTATTTTAAAATTCTAAAAACACTACACCAAATGTCATTTCTAACCACACTCATTCCATGTAATTCGCACATTCAATTCAAACTTGTGAAACGAACTGTGCATGCTTCTCCTCTTCTTTAAAGCTTATTTTCGAATTCAATGCTTATTTTCTAATTCTAAAGACACTACGATGATTGTGCAGGTTATGATTGTCATATTAGTTAACCAAATGTTATCTCTAACCACATTCACTGCGTGTAATTCAAACATTCAATTCAAACTTGTGAAACGAACTGTGCATGCTTCTACTCTTCTTTTAAGCTTATTTTCGAATTCAATGCTTATTTTCAAATTCTAAAGACACTATGATGATTGTGTAGGTTAGGATTGTCGTATAAGTTAACCATTTGTCATTTCTAACCACACTCATTGCGTGTAATTCACACATTCAATTCAAACTTGTGAAACGAACTGTGCATGCTTCTACTCTTCTTTTAAGCTTATTTTCGAATTCTATGCTTATTTTCAGATTCTAAAGACTTTTTGATGATTGTGTTGGTTAGGATTGTCATATAAGTAAACAAAATGTCATTTCTAACCACACTCATTGCGTGTAATTCACACATCCAATTCAAAGCTGTGAAATGAACTGTGTGTGTTTCTACTCTTCTTTTAACCTTATTTTCGAATTCCAAGCTTTTTTTCAAATTCTAAAGACACTACGATGATTGTATATATTAAGATTGTCATATAAGTAAACCAAATGTCATTTCTAACCACACTCATTGCGTGTAATTCACACATTCAATTCAAACTTGTATAACGAACTGTGCATGATTCTTCTCTTCTTTTTAGCTTAATTTCGAATTCTAAGATTATTTTAAAATCCTAAAGCCACTACGACGATTGTGTAGGTTAGGATTTTCGTATAAGTTAACCAAGTTTCATTTCTATTCACACTCATTGCGTGTAATTCACACATTCAATTCAAAGTTGTGAAACGAACTATGCATGCTTCTACTCTTATTTTAACCTTATTTTCGAATTCCGGGATTATTTTTCAAATATAAAGACACTACGTTTATTGTGTATGTTGAGATTTTCATATAATTAAACGAAATGTCATTTCTAACAACACTCATTGCGTGTAATTCACACATTCAATTCAAACTTGTGAAACGAACTTTGCATGTTTCTACTCTTCTTTTAAGCTTATTTTCGAATTCCAAGAATATTTTTCACGTCTAAAGACACTACGATGATTGTGTATGTTGATATTGTCATATAAGTAAACGAAATGGCGTTTCTAACCACACTCATTGCGTGTAATTCACACATTCAATTCAAACTTGTAAAACGAACTGTGCATGTTTCTACTCTTCTTTTAAGCTTATTTTCGAATTCCAAGATTATTTTAAAATTCTAAAGACACTATGATGATAGTGTAGGTTATGATTGTCGTATAAGTTAACCAAGTGTTATTTCTAACCACACTCATTGCGTGTAATTCACACATTCAATTCAAACTTGTGAAACGAACTGTGCATGTTTCAACTCTTCTTTTAAGCTTATTTTCGAATTCTATGCTTATTTTCAAATTCTAAAGACTTTTTGATGATTGTGTTGGTTAGGATTGTCATATAAGTAAACAAAATGTCATTTCTAACCACACTCATTGCGTGTAATTCACACATCCAATTCAAAGCTGTGAAATGAACTGTGCATGTTTCTACCCTTCTTTTAAGCTTATTTTCGAATTCCAAGATTATTTTAAAATTCTAAAAACACTACACCAAGGGTCATTTCTAACTACACTCATTGCGTGTAATTCACACATTCAATTCAAACTTGTGAAACGAATTGTGCATGTTTCAACTATTCTTTTAAGCTTCTTTTCGAATTCTATGTTTATTTTCATATTCTAAAGACACTTTGATGATTGTGTTGGTTAGGATTGTCATATAAGTAAACGAAATATCATTTCTAACCACACTCATTGCGTGTAATTCACACATTCAATTCAAACTTGTGAAATGAACTGTGTATGTTTCTACTCTTCTTTTAACCTTATTTTCGAATTCCAAGCTTTTTTTTCAAATTCTAAAGACACTACGATGATTGTATATATTAAGATTGTCATATAAGTAAACCAAATGTCATTTCTAACCACACTCATTGCGTGTAATTCACACATTCTATTCAAACTTGTGATAGGAATTGTGCATGCTTCTACTCTTCTTTTAATCTTATTTTCGAATTCCAACGTCATTTTAAAATTCTAAAGCCACTACGATGATTGTGTAGGTTAGGATTGTCATTAACCAAATGTCATGTCTAACCACACTCATTGCGTGTAATTCACACATTCAATTCAAACTTGTAAAACGAACTATGCATGTTTCTACTCTTCTCTTTAGCTTAATTTCGAATTCCAAGATTATTTTAAAATCTTAAAGCCACTACGATGATTGTGTAGGTTAGGATTGTCGTATAATTTAACCAATTTTCATTTCTATTCACACTCATTGCGTGTACTTCACACATTCAATTCAAAGTTGTGAAATGAACTATGCATGCTTCTACTCTTATTTTAACCTTATTTTCGAATTCCAGGATTATTTTTCAATTATAAATACACTACGTTTATTGTGTATGTTGAGATTTTCATATAAGTAAACTAAATGTCATTTCTAACCACACTCATTGCGTATAATTCACACATTCAATTCAAACTTGTGAAACGAAGTTTGCATGCTTCTACTCTTCTTTTAACCTTATTTTCGAATTCCAAGAATATTTTTCACGTCTAAAGACACTACGATGAATGTGTAGTTTAGGATTGTCGTATAAGTTAACCAAGTGTCATTTCTTACAACACTTATTGCGTGTAATCACACATTCAATTCAAACTTGTGAAACGAACTGTGCATGCTTCTACTCTTCTTTTATGCTTATTTTCATATTCTATGCTTATTTTCAAATTCTAAAGGCACTTTGATGATTGTGTAGTTTAGGATTGTCATCTAAGTAAACCAAATGTCATTTCTAACCACACTCATTGCGTGTAATTCACACATTCAATTCAAACTTCTGAAACGAACTATGTATGTTTCTACTCTTCTTTTAACCTTATTTTCGAATTCCAAGCTTTTTTTCAAATTCCAAAGACACTACGATGATTTTATATATTAAGATTGTCATATAAGTAAACCAAATGTCATTTCTAACCACACTCATTGCGTGTAATTCCCACATTCAATTCAAACTTGTGAAACGAACTGTGCTTGCTTATACTATTCTTTTAAGCTTATTTTTGAAATCTATGCTTTTTTTCAAATTCTGAAACACTACGATGATTGTGTAGGTAAGGATTCTCATATAAGTTAACCAAATGTCATTTCTAACTATATACTCATTGCGTGTAATTCACTCATTCAATTCAAACTTGTAAAACGAATTGTGCAAGTTTCTAATCTTCCTTTAAGCTTATTTTCGAATTCCAAGGTTATTTTAAAATTCTAAAGCCACTACGATGATTGTGTAGGTTAGGATTGTCATATAAGTTATTTTCAAATTCTAAAGGCACTTCGATGATTGTGTAGGTTAGGATTGTCATATAAGTAAACCAAATGTCATTTCTAACCACACTCATGGCGTGTAATTCACACATTCAATTCAAACTTGTAAAACGAACTGTGCATGTTTCTACTCTTCTTTTTAGCTTAATTTCGAATTCCAAGATTATTTTAAAATGCTAAAGCCACTACGATAATTGTGTAAGTTAGGATTATCGTATAAGTTAACCAAGTTCCATTTCTATTCATACTCATTGCGTGTAATTCACACATTAAATTCAAAGTTGTGAAACGAACTATGCATGCTTCTACTCTTATTTTAACCTTATTTTCGAATTCCGGTATTATTTTTCAATTATAAAGACATTACGTTTATTGTGTATGTTGAGATTGTCATATAAGTAAACGAAATGTCATTTCTAACCACACTGATTGCGTGTAATTCACACATTCAATTCAAACTTGTGAAACGAATTTTGCATGTTTCTACTCTTCTTTTAAGCTTATTTTCGAATTCCAAGATTATTTTTCACGTCAAAAGACACTACGATGATTGTGTATGTTGAGATTGTCACATAAGTAAACGAAATGTCGTTTCTAACCACACTGATTGCGTTTAATTCACATATTCAATTCAAACTTGTAAAACGAATTGTGTATGTTTCTACCCTTCTTTAAAGCTTATTTTCGAATTCCAAGATTATTTTAAAATTTTAAAGACACTACGATGATTGTGTAGGTTAGGATTGTCGTCTAAGTTAAGCAAGTGTCATTTCTAATCACACTCATTCCGTGTAATTCACACATTCAATTCAAACTTGTGAAACGGAATATGCATGATTCTACTCTTCTTTTAAGCTTATATTCGAATTCAATGCTTATTTTCAAATTCTAAAGACACTACGATGATTGTGTAGGTTATGATTGTCATATAAGGAAACCAAATGTCATTTCTAACCACACTCATTGCGTGTAATTCCCACATTCAATTCAAACTTGTGAAACGAACTGTGCTTGCTTCTACTATTCTTTTAAGCTTATTTTTGAAATCTATGCTTTTTTTCAAATTCTGAAGACACTACGATGATTGTGTAGGTAAGGATTCTCATATAAGTTAACCAAATGTCATTTCTAACTATATACTCATTGCGTGTAATTCACTCATTCAATTCAAACTTGTAAAACGAATTCTGCAAGTTTCTAATCTTCCTTTAAGCTTATTTTCGAATTCCAAGGTTATTTTAAAATTCTAAAGCCACTACGATGATTGTGTAGGTTAGGATTGTCATATAAGTTATTTTCGAATTCTAAAGGCACTTCGATGATTGTGTAGGTTAGGATTGTCATATAAGGAAACCAAATGTCATTTCTAACCACACTCATTGCGTGTAATTCCCACATTCAATTCAAACTTGTGAAACGAACTGTGCTTGCTTCTACTATTCTTTTAAGCTTATTTTTGAAATCTATGCTTTTTTTCAAATTCTGAAGACACTACGATGATTGTGTAGGTAAGGATTCTCATATAAGTTAACCAAATGTCATTTCTAACTATATACTCATTCCGTGTAATTCACTCATTCAATTCAAACTTGTAAAACGAATTGTGTATGTTTCTACCCTTCTTTAAAGCTTATTTTCGAATTCCAAGATTATTTTAAAATTTTAAAGACACTACGATGATTGTGTAGGTTAGGATTGTCGTATAAGTTAAGCAAGTGTCATTTCTAATCACACTCATTCCGTGTAATTCACACATTCAATTCAAACTTGTGAAACGAAATATGCATGATTCTACTCTTCTTTTAAGCTTATATTCGAATTCAATGCTTATTTTCAAATTCTAAAGACACTACGATGATTGTGTAGGTTATGATTGTCATATTAGTTAACAAAATGTCATTTCTAACCACACTCATTGCGTGTAATTCGCACATTCAATTCAAACTTGTGAAACGAACTGTGCTTGCTTCTACTATTCTTTTAAGCTTATTTTTGAAATCTATGCTTTTTTTCAAATTCTGAAGACACTACGTAGGTAAGGATTCTCATATAAGTTAACCAAATGTCATTTCTAACTATATACTCATTGCGTGTAATTCACTCATTCAATTCAAACTTGTAAAACGAATTGTGCAAGTTTCTAATCTTCCTTTAAGCTTATTTTGAATTCCAAGGTTATTTTAAAATTCTAAAGCCACTACGATGATTGTGTAGGTTAGGATTGTCATATAAGTTATTTTCAAATTCTAAAGGCACTTCGATGATTGTGTAGGTTAGGATTGTCATATAAGTAAACCAAATGTCATTTCTAACCACACTCATTGCGTGTAATTCACACATTCAATTCAAACTTCTGAAACGAACTATGTATGTTTCTACTCTTCTTTTAACCTTATTTTCGAATTCCAAGCTTTTTTTCAAATTCCAAAGACACTACGATGATTTTATATATTAAGATTGTCATATAAGTAAACCAAATGTCATTTCTAACCACACTCATTGCGTGTAATTCACACATTCAATTCAAACTTGTGATAGGAATTGTGCATGCTTCTTTTAATCTTATTTTCGAATTCCAACGTCATTTTCAAATTCTAAAGACACTACGATGATTGTGTAGTTTAGGATTGTCATTAACCAAATGTCATGTCTAACCACACTCATTGCGTGTAATTCACACATTCAATTCAAACTTGTGAAATGAACTGTGCATGTTTCTACTCTTCTTTTAAGCTTATTTTCGAATTGCAAGATTATTTCAACTTCTAAAGCCACTACGAAGATTGTGTAGTTTAGGATTGTTGTATAAGTAAACCAAATGTCATTTCTAACCACACTCATCGCGTGTAATTCACACATTCAATTCAAAATTGTAATAAGAATTGTGCATGCTTCTACTCTTCTTTTAAGCTTATTTTCGAATTCTATGCTTATTTTCAAATTCTAAAGACACTATGATGTTTGTGTAGGTTAGGATTGTCATATAAGTTAACCAAATGTCATTTCTAACCACACTCATTGCATGTAATTCCCACATTCAATTCAAACTAGTGAAACGAACTGTGCTTGCTTCTACTATTCTTTTAAGCTTATTTTTGAAATCTATGCTTATTTTCAAATTCTAAAAACACTACCATGATTGTGTAGGTAAGGATTCTTATATAAGTTAACCAAATGTCATTTCTAACTATATACTCATTGCGTTTTATTCACTCATTCAATTCAAACTTGTAAAACGAATTGTGCAAGTTTCTAATCTTCCTTTAAGCTTATTTTCGAATTCCAAGGTTATTTTAAAATTCTAAAGCCACTACGATGATTGTGTAGGTTAGGATTGTCGTATAAGTTAACCAAGTGTCATTTCTAACAACACTCATTGCCTGTAATTCGCACATTCAATTCAAACTTGTGAAAGGAACTGTGCATGCTTCTACTCTTCTTTTAAGCTTATTTTCGTATTCTATGCTTATTTTCAAATTCTCAAGGCACTTCGATGATTGTGTAGGTTAGGATTGTCATATAAGTAAACCAAATATCATTTCTAACTATATACTCATTGTGTGTAATTCACTCATTCAATTCAAACATGTAAAACGAATTGTGCAAGTTTCTAATCTTCCTTTAAGCTTATTTTCGAATTCCAAAGTTATTTTAAAATTCCAAAGCCACTACGATGATTGTGTAGGTTAGGATTGTCGTATAAGTTAACCAACTTTCATTTCTAACAACACTCATTGCGTGTAATTCACACATTCAATTCAAACTTGTGAAACGAACTGTGCATGCTTCTACACTTCTTTTAAGCTTATTTTCGTATTCTATGCTTATTTTCAAATTCTAAAGGCACTTCGATGATTGTGTAGGTTAGGATTGTCATATAAGTAAACCAAATGTCATTTCTAACCACACTTATTGCGTGTAATTCACACATTCAATTCAAACTTGTAAAACGAACTGTGCATGTTTCTACTCTTCTCTTTAGCTTAATTTCGAATTCCAAGATTATTTTAGGAATTGTGCTGGCTTCAACTCTTCTTTTAAGCTTATTATCGAATTCTATGCTTATTTTCAAATTCTAAAGACACTACGATGTTTATGTAGGTTAGGATTGATATATAAGTTAACCAAATGTCATTTCTAACCACACTCATTGCGTGTAATTCACACATTCAATTCAAACTTGTGAAACGAACTGTTCATGCTTCTACTCTTCGTTTAAGCTTATTTTCGAATTCAATGCTTATTTTCAAATTCTAAAGACACTATGATGATTGTGTAGGTTAGGATTGTCGTATAAGTTAAGCAAGTGTCATTTCTAACCACACTCCTTGCATGTAATTCACACATTCCATTCAAACTTGTGAAACGAACTGTACATGGTTCTACTTTTCTTTTAAGCTCATTTTCGTATTCTATGCTTATTTTCAAATTCTAAAGGCACTTCGATGATCGTATAGGTTAAGATTGTCATATAAGTAAACCAAATGTCATTTCTAACCACACTCATTGCGTGTAATTCACACATTCAATTCAAACTTGTAAAACGAACTGTGCATGTTTTTCCTCTTCTTTGTAGCTTAATTTCGAATTCCAAGATTATTTTAAAATCCTAAAACCACTACGATTATTGTGTAGGTTAGGATTGTCGTATAAGTTAACCAAGTTTAATTTCTATTCACACTCATTGCGTGTAATTCACACATTCAATTCAAAGTTGTGAAACGAACTATGCATGCTTCTACTCTTATTTTAACCTTATTTTCGAATTCCGGGATTATTTTTCAATTATAAAGACACTACGTTTATTGTGTATGTTGAGATTGTCATATAAGTAAACGAAATGTCATTTCTAACCACACTCATTGCGTGTAATTCACACATTCAATTCAAACTTGTGAAACGAACTTTGCATGTTTCTACTCTTCTTTTAAACTAATTTTCGAATTCCAAGATTAATTTTCACGTCTAAAGACACTACGATGATTGTGTATGTTGAGATTGTCATATAAGTAAACGAAATGTCGTTTCTAACCACACTCATTGCGTGTAATTCACACATTCAATTCAAACTTGTAAAACGAACTGTGCATGTTTCTACCCTTCTTTAAAGCTTATTTTCGAATTCCAAGATTATTTTAAAATTCTAAAGACTCTACGATGATTGTGTAGGTTAGGATTGTCGTATAAGTTAACCAAGTGTCATTTCTAACAACACTCCTTGCATGTAATTCACACATTCCATTCAAACTTGTGAAACGAACTGTGCATGCTTCTACACTTCTTTTAAGCTTATTTTCGTATTCTATGCTTATTTTCAAATTCTAAAGGCACTTCGATGATTGTGTAGGTTAGGATTGTCATATAAGTAAACCAAATGTCATTTCTAACCACACTTATTGCGTGTAATTCACGTATTCAATTCAAACTTGTGAAATGAACTATGTATGTTTCTACCCTTCTTTTAACCTTATTTTCGAATTCCAAGCTTTTTTTCAAATTCTAAAGACACTACGATGATTGTATATATTAAGATTGTCATCTAAGTAAACCAAATGTCATTTTTAACCACACTCATTACGTGTAATTCACACATTCAATTCAAACTTGTGATAGGAATTCTGCATACTTCTACTCTTCTTTTAATCTTATTTTCGAATTCCAACCTCATTTTCAAATTCCAAAGACACTACGATGATCGTGTAGGTTAGGATTGTCATTAACCAAATGTCATTTCTAACCACACTCATTGCGTGTAATTCACACATTCCATTCACACTTGTGAAACGAACTGTGCATGTTTCTACTCTTCTATTAAGCTTATTTTCGAATTGCAAGATTATTTTCAAATTCTAAAGCCACTACGAAGATTGTGTAGTTTATGATTGTCGTATAAGTAAACCAAATGTCATTTCTAACCACACTCATCGCGTGTAATTTACACATTCAATTCAAACTTGTGAAACGGACTGTGTTTGCTTCTACTCTTCTTTTAAGCTTCTTTTTGAAATCAATGCTTATTTTCAAATTCTGAAGACACTACGATGATTTTGTAGGTAAGGATTCTCATATAAGTTAACCAAATGTCATTTCTAACCATACTCATTGCGTGTAATTCACACATTCAATTCAAACTTGTAAAACGAACTGTCCATGTTTTTACTTTTCTATTCAGCTTATTTTCGAATTCCAACGTTATTTTAAAATTCTAAAGCCAATACGATGATTGTGTAGGTTAGGATTGTCGTATAAGTTAAGCAAGTGTCATTTATATTAACACTCATTGTGTGTAATTCACACATTCAATTCAAACTTGTGAAACGAAATGTGCATGCTTCTACTCTTCTTTTAGGCTTATTTTCGAATTCAATGCTTATTTTCCAATTCTAAAGACACTACGATGATTGTGTAGGTTATGATTGTCATATTAGTTAAACAAATGTCATTTCTAACCACAGTCATTGCGTGTAATTCACACATTCAATTCAAACTTGTGAAACGAACTATGCATGCTTCTACTCTCCTTTTAAGCTTATTTTCGAATTCAATGCTTATTTTCAAATTCTATAGACACTATGATGATTGTGTAGGTTAGGATTGTCGTACAAGTTAACCAAGTGTCATTTCTAACCACACTCATTGCGTGTAATTCACACATTCAATTCAAACTTGTGAAACGAATTGTGCATGCTTCTACTCTTCTTTTAAGCTTATTTTCGTATTCTATGCTTTCTTTCAATACTAAAGGCACTTCGATGATTGTGTACGTTAGGATTGTGATATGAGTAAACCAAATGTCATTTCTAACCACACTCATTGCGTGTAATTCACACATTCAATTCAAACTTGTAAAACGAACTGTGCATGTTTCTAATCTTCTTTTTAGCTTAATTTGGAATTCCAAGATTATTTTAAAATCCTAAAGCCACTACGATGATTTTTTAGGTTAGGATTGTCTTATAAGTTAACCAAGTGTCATTTCTATTCACACTCATTGCGTGTAATTCACGCATTCAATTCAAAGTTGTGAAACGAACTATGCATGCTTCTACTCTTATTTTAACCTTATTTTCGAATTCCGGGATTATTTTTCAATTATAAAGACACTACGTTTATTGTGTATGTTGAGATTGTCATATAAGTAAACGAAATGTCATTTCTAACCACACTTATTGCGTGTAATTACACGCATTCAATTCAAACTTGTGAAACGAACTTTGCATGTTTCTACCCTTTTTCTAAGCCTATTTTCGAATTCCAAGATTATTTTTCACGTCTAAAGACACTACGATGATTGTGTATGTTGAGATTGTCATATAAGTAAACGAAATGTCGTTTCTAACCACACTCATTGCGTGTAATTCACACATTTAATTCAAACTTGTAAAACGAACTGTGCATGTTTCTACCCTTCTTTTAAGTTTATTTTCGAATTCCAAGATTATTTTAAAATTCTAAAGACACTACGATGATTGTGTAGGTTAGGATTGTCGTATAAGTTAACCAAGTGTCATTTCTAACCACACTCATTGCGTGTAATTCACACATTAAATTCAAAGTTGTGAAACGAACTGTGCATGTTTCAACTCTTCTTTTAAGCTTATTTTCGAATTCTATGCTTATTTTCAAATTCTAAAGACACTTTGACGATTGTGTTGGTTAGGATTGTCATATAAGTGGTAGGCAATTGCCGTGGGTTGCACCAAATTAATTGAATACTTATCCTAAAACTATGTAGTATGGCAAACAAGTTCTTATCCACAGGGAATCAGTTAATGTTTATGTATGTAACGTCGATTGGTTAACCAATTGGGGGGGGGGGTTTGCTTGAAAGTTGATTAACTAAGCAACTAATAAAACAAACGAGTCAAATTCAATTAAAGAGAAGTCTTGGTTTATGTTTCAATCCACCAACAATTATCAATTGATCATCGATATTCACCTAATTCAATCCTGTGAGCAAATCGTTGCGAAATCGAAATTCCTATTCTTCCTTTAGTAATTAACTCGAACGAATCAGCGTATCAAAGTTAATTCTGACTATTAATCAACCTAGAACACGCGCCTAGATATATTTCAATAGAAGCAATGATATCTAGAAGAATTTCAACGAAGATAATCAATTCAAACACACGCGGCTTAAATCGAATATAAATCAATTCTCTCTACAACAATCTAACGTTGAATCAGCAATCAATTAGAAAGATGCAGTTGCTACGAATTTAGCGATAGAAACATACAAGTACTATACTAGTAGCGCTCTGAGCAAGAACAAGTATAAATCATGCAATGTTAGGGCAAGAGAATTGAAATTACTCACAAAGAAATTGAATAGATGATAATCTCACAATCTGACGATAAATGACGGCTTCAATTCACAATAACCAAGATGGAGGAATTAGTTCTCCATCGAGTTCTTCAATAATCCCCAAAATAAGTCTTGAGTTGCAAAAGTTATGAAAATAAACGTACAAACTAGGTATTAATAGTGTCTAACAATAAAATACGGAAAATATAGAAATACGGAAAGTACCTCTCGACGTCAACCGCGGACCGCGCTCAAGAAACCCGCGGACCGCGCCTCAATTTCCGCGGACCGCGGCCAGCTCTCTGGTCCCGTCTTCAAACTCGCATAACTTCTTCGTTACTTATCCGGTGGAGGTGTGTAACCACTTTTTTGGAAAGGTAACATCATGAAATTTCAAGTCCAATTGGTTTCAAAGCTAAATTCCAAATATTTAGAGACAAATGAAGCTCCAAAGTTTGTCTTGCATAACCGGATCGAATTTCGCCATTCTTGAGATTTCAAATGGTCATAATAACCACTAATTCTTGTATCAAACAAAAATCACACCAAATAACATAATTAGCAGTCAAATGATACAAAAACCAACTTTAAACACCTCAAAAACCCGACTTTAACCACAACGAAATAGCGCACATCAATAAGTAAACGAAATGTCATTTCTAACCACACTCATTGCGTGTAATTCCCACATTCAATTCAAACTTGTGAAATGAACTGTGTATGTTTCTACTCTTCTTTTAACCTTATTTTCGAATTCCAAGTTTTTTTTCAAATTCTAAAGACACTACGATGATTGTATATATTAAGATTGTCATATAAGTAAACCAAATGTCATTTCTAACCACACTCATTGCGTGTAATTCACAGATTCAATTCAAACTTGTGATAGGAATTGTGCATGCTTCTACTCTTCTTTTAAGCTTATTTTCGAATTCCAACCTCATTTTCAAATTCTAAAGACACTACGATGATTGTGTAGGTTAGGATTGTCATTAACCAAATGTGGTTTCTAACCACACTCATTGCGTGTAATTCACATATACAATCCGAACTTGTGAAACGAACTGTGCATGTTTCTACTCTTCTTTTAAGCTTATTTTCGAATTCCAACATTATTTTCAAATTCTAAAGTCAGTACGATGATTGTGTAGTTTAGGATTGTCATCTAAGTAAACCAAATGTCATTTCTAACCACACTCATTGCGTGTAATTCACACATTCAATTCAAACTTGTGAAATGAACTGTGCATGCTTCTACTCTTCTTTTAACCTTAATTTCGAGTTCCAAGTTTATTTTCAAATTCTTAAGACACTACGATGATTGTGTAGGTTAGGATTGTCATATAAGTAAAGCAAATGTCATTTCTATTCACACTCATTGCTTGTAGTTCATACATTCATTTAAAACTTGTGAAACGAAATGTGTATGTTTCTACTCTTCTTTTAACCTTATTTTCGAATTGCAAGCTATTTTTCAAATTCTAAAGACACTACGATGATTGTATATGTTAGGATTGTCATATAAGTAAACTAAATGTCATTTCTAACCACACACATTGCGTGTAATTCACACATTCACACTACAAGAAAAACTCTGATTAAGGATGGAAGTTAAACATCCATCTCTAATTTTGAGACGAAAAATATAAATCCGTCTCAAAATAGTGATCAGAGACGGAATATATTTTCCATCTCTAATCAGAGACGGAATATATTTTCCATCTCCAATTAGAGACGGAATACATATTTCTATCTCCAAATAGAGACGGTCCTTTATTATCCGTCTCAAAACCATGTTTATTTTTCAAAATACGGGGAGTATGCATCTACTTGTATAATTTTGGTAAGGCCAACCATCTCAGTCTCTCTCCTATCTATCTTAACTACTTTTTTCACATATGTTTTTTTCTCTCCTCTCAATCTCCTTCTTCAAGTAACCCCTTTTCCTATTCTTTCTCTCAAAATTCCCCCTCAAAATTCCGATTCTTTAATCCCCTTTCTCTTCTGCAACTTTATTTTTGCAACCTTTGACTATGGTTTTATTTCAGGAACTTGGGTTTCACGCTGTCTAGATCCAATGTTTTCAGATCTTGCAACCTCGACGTACTCCTACTGCCGCTGAAGGTATGATATCTCATTCTCTCCCCCCTTGATTCCAAGTAACGATAAGATAACTTCTTTAAATTCAATTTCAAATTTTCAATTATTGATTTCATTTATTATGTGTGATTATATTTGTCATCAGTTATTTCTTGTATGGATTTGTGATTTGTTCTTCCCGTCTTTTTTATTTAGTTTTTTCAGATTCTGATTTTGGGTTTATCAATTAGTTAAGTTTGCGATTTGTGTTGAATATGGTTTTTTATCTAGATTTGTCAATAGGATCATAAGTTCTGGTGTTTTGAAATGGGAATTATTAGGTTTTCATATGATGAGTGCTTAAAGTTACAAAAAAATCGTGTATGTCTGGTGATTCCGTAACTATTATGAGTGCTAAGATGTTGCTTTTTTTCCTTAAGTTTTCTAGATCTGGTTCTTCTATTTTTTTCGATTAGCTTAACAATGTTCCGAGTATTTGAACTGGTGTCTCTCTTTGAGATTAAAATTTTATTGATGAATCAATTAGAATTTAGAAGTCCTTAGCGTGATTACAAAATCCTTTAATTTGATTCATGACTCAGGATTTGAGGATAATAAGGCTGTGAAATGAGAAGTGACTTGAGTCTTTGAAGTTAGTTATCTTTGATCTTCGTTATGATTTTTCTATTCTTGTCAATTGTAAAGTTGTTGTTGTGGTGCTATTCTGATACAATAGTCTCATGTAGGAGTGATGGACAAGCTTCTTACACATGCACAATTGCATAGTAGTATTCTACACCTTAACTACACCCAACCCATGTTGCAATCTCACTAAAGCACGTATCCTGGTGCCAACACAAACAAGTTTCTGCATGGGCACTAACTATGATAGATATGGGTTTAAATTGTGATTTTCTTGATACTTTATGATCCTTTTTTGCAATTGAGCTGCATTTTGAGGTCAAATTTCATATAAACTCACATTGATTGATGTAACTAGAACTCTTTACGGTGATTATTTTTGGCCTATCACATCAGTTTTAGTTTGTTGTGCTAAGGAGCTAAAACTCCATATTGACTGAGATAAGAAGGAAGATTATACAGCCTTGCATCGTAAGGTAATGGCAATTCTGGAAATTTTATGAAAATAAAGGGAGTCACGATTGGTGTAAAGGTAATGTGGACGTTACACTTGAAACCTATTATGTAACACCTTGCTTTCTGACTTTAGTCTAACTTGTGCGCACAAGTGTTCTTGCAGCAGTGGTTATAATTATAAATGAATGTTGTTATATACGTATAATCAGGCTTTCACTAGTACAGGTCCTAAAAGATGTTGCATAGACATGGGTGTGGTTGTGCAATGCTATGGATGACTCACATTGAGTCAGCTTAGGTTCCTCAAGTATGTAACCGGACCACGTACATACTCTGGTGTGTTATGTATCTTACTACGATTTTACATTATGATTATTTAGAGGCTATTAGCTCAAAATTGGAAGAGCGTGTGTGTTGGCACATAGACGTGGCTTCGAATCCCATATACCCTCCCAAAAAAAAAATTTGTTTCTGATATTTGATATATTGTGAACTATAATAATATGCAATATGGCCTAGAATAAAAACAACGCTAATTATTCAAAATTCTAGCTTTTATTTTGAGATGGATGGTCTGAAATGCCGTCTCTAATTTCAGATGTAATTTGAAATCCGTCTTTGACATATTTGAGACGGATATAACAATCCGTCTCAAATATGTTAGAGACGGATCCTGAATCCGTCTCAAATTTGAGAAGGATTTTAAATTCCGTCTCTAATAAATTTGAGAAGAGTTGTTCAGAGACGAATCATATTTTGTCTCTAATCCGTCTCTAATCGTAGTTTGAGACAGATTTCCTTCCCAAACTTCCGTCTCTATTTAACTTATGTCTTGTAGTGATCAATTCAAACTTGTGATAGGAATTGTGCATGCTTGTACTCTTCTTTTAATCTTAGTTTCAAATTCCAACCATATTTTAAAATTCTAAAGGCACTACGATGATTGTGTAGGTTAGGATTGTCATTAACCAAATGTCATTTCTGACCACACTCATTGCGTGTAATTAACACATTCAATTCAAACTTGTGAAACGAACTGTGCATGTTTCTACTATTCTTTAAAACTTATTTTCGAATTCCAAGATTATTTTCAAATTCTAAAGCCACTACGATATTTGTGTAGGTTAGGATTGTCGTATAAGTAAACCCATTGTCATTTCTAGCCACACTCATTGCGTGTAATTCACACATTCAATTCAAACTTGTGAAATGAACTGTGCATGCGTCTACTATTCTTTTAACCTTATTTTCGAATTCCAAGCTTTTTTTTTTCAAATTCTATAGACACTACGATGATTGTATATGTAAGGATTGCCATATAAGTATACCAAATGTCATTTGTAACCACACTCATTGCGTGTAATTCACACATTTAATTCAAACTTGTGATTGGAACTGTGCATGTTTCTACTCTTCTTTTAAGCTTATTTTCGTCCAAGGTTATTTTCAAATTCTAAAGACACTATGATGATTCTGTAGGTTAGGATTGTCATTAACCAAATGTGATTTCTAACCACACTCATGGCGTGTAATTTATTCACACATTCAATTCAAACTTGTAAAACGATCTGTGCATGGTTCGACTCTTCTTTTTAGCTTATTTTCGAATTCCAAGCTTATTTTCAAATTCGAAAGATACAACGATGATTGTGTAGGTTAGGATTGTCATTAACCAAATGTCATATCTAACCAAACTCATTGTGTGTAACTCACACATTCAATTCAAACTTGTGAAACGAACCGTGCATGCTTCTACGCTTCTTTTAACCTTATTTTCGAACTCCAAAGCTTATTTTCAAATTCTAAAAACCCTACGATGATTGTATATGTAAGGATTGTCATATAAGTAAACCAAATGTCAATTCTAACCACACTCATTGCGTGTAATTCACACATTTAATTCAAACTTCTGATAGGAACTGTGCATGCTTCTACTCTTCTTTTAAGCTTATTTTCGAATTCCAAGCTTTTTTTGCTAAAGACACCACGATGATTCTGTAGGTTAGGATTTTCATTAACCAAATGTGGTTTCTAACCACACTCATTGCGTGTAATTCACACATTCAATCCAAACTTGTGAAACGAACTGTGCATGATTCTACTCTTCTTTTAAGCTTATTTTCGAATACCAACATTATTTTCAAATTCGAAAGCCACTACGATGATTGTGTGGGTTAGGATTGTCGTATAAGGTACCCAAATGTTATTTCTAACCACATTCATTGCGTGTAATTCACACATCAATTCAAACTTGTGAAACGAACTTTGCATAATTCTACTCTTCTTTAAGGTTATTTTCGAATTTCAAGATTATTTTTCACGTATAAGGACACTACGATGATTGTATATGTTAGGATTGTCATATACGTAAAAAAATGTCATTGATACCCACACTCATTGCGTGTAATTAATTCACACATTCAGTTCAAACTTGTAAAACGAACTGTGCATGCTTCTACTCTTCTTTTATGGTTATTTTCGAATTCCAAAATTATTTTTCACGTCTAAAGACACTACGATGATTCTATATGTTAGGATTGTCATATACGTAAACAAAATATCATTTCTAACCACACTCATTGCGTGTAATTAATTCACACATCCAATTCAAACTTGTAAAACGAACTATGCATGTTTCGACTCTTCTTTTAAACTTATTTTCGAATTCCAAGATTATTTTCAAATTCTAAAGCCACTACGATGATTGTGTAGGTTAGGATTGGCGTATAAGTTACCCAAATGTTATTTCTAACCACATTTATTGCGTGTAATTCACACATTCAATTCAAACTTGTGAAACGAACTTTGCATGCTTCTATGCTTCTTTTAACCTTATTTTCGAGTTCCAAGCTTATATTCAAATTCAAAATACACTATGATGATTGTGTAGGTTAGGGTTGTCATATAAGTAAAGCAAATGTCATTTCTATTCACACTCATTGCGTGTAGTTCATAAATTCAATTTAAACTTGTGACACGAACTGTGTATGCTTCTACTCTTCTATTAACCTTATTTTCGAATTCCTTGCTTTTTTTCAAATTCTAAAGATACTACGATGATTGTATATGTTAGAATTGTCATATAAGTAAACCAAATGTCATTTCTTACCACACTCATTGCGTATAATTCGCACATTCAATTCAAACTCGTGATAGGAACTGCGCATGTTTCTACTCTTCTTTTAAGTTTATTTTCGAATTCCAAGCTTTTTTTCAAATTCTAAAGAAACCACGATGATTCTGTAGGTTAGGATTGTCATTAACCAAATGTGGTTTCTAACCACACTCATTGCTTGTAATTCACATATACAATCCGAACTTGTGAAACGAACTGTGCATGTTTCTACTCTTCTTTTAAGCTTATATTCGAACACCAACATTATTTTCAAATTCGAAAGTCTCTACGATGATTGTGTAGGTTAGGATTGTCGTATAAGTTACCCAAATGTTATTTCTAACCACATTCATGGCGTGTAATTCACACATTAAATTCAAACTTGTGAAACGAACTTTGCATCCTTCTACTCTTCCTTTAAGGTTATTTTCGAATTCCAAGATTATTTTTCACGTCTAAAGACACTACGATGATTGTATATGTTAGGATTGTCATATATGTAAACAAAATGTCATTTCTAACCAAACTCATTGCGTGTAATTAATTCACACATTCAATTCAAACTTGTAAAACAAATTGTGCATGTTTCGACTCTTCTTTTAAGCTTATTTTCGAATTCCAACATTATTTTCAAATTCTTAAGCCACTACGATGATTGTGTAGGTTAGGATTGTCGTATATGTTAACCACATTCATTGCGTGTAATTCACACATTCAATTCAAACTTGTGAAATGAACTTTCCATGTTTCCATGTTTCTACTCTTTTAAGCTTATTTTCGAATACCAACATTATTTTTAAATTCGAAAGCCACTACGATGATTGTGTAGGTTAGAATTGTCGTATAAGTTACCCAAATGTTATTTCTAACCACATTCATTGCGTGTAATTCACACCCTCAATTCAAACTTGTGAAACGAACTTTGCATGCTTCTACTCTTCTTTTAAGGTTATTTTCGAATTCCAAGATTATTTTTCACGTCTAAAGACACTACGATGATTGTATATGTTAGGATTGTCATATACGTTAACAAAATGTCATTTCTAACCACACTCATTGCGTGTAATTAATTTACACATTAAATTCAAACTTGTAAAATGAACTGTGCATGTTTCTACCCTTCTTTTAAGCTTATTTTCGAATACCAACATTATTTTCAAATTCCAAAGCCACTACGATGATTGTGTAGGTTAGGATTGTCGTATAAGTTATCCAAATGTTATTTCTAACCACATTCATTGCGTGTAATTCACACATTCAATTCAAACTTGTGATACGAACTTTGCATGCTTCTACTCTTCTTTTAAGATTATTTTTGAATTCCAAGATTATTTTTCACGTCTAAAGACACTACGATGATTGTATATGTTAGGATTGTCATATACGTAAACAAAATATCATTTCTAACCACACTCATTGCGTGTAATTAATTCACACATTCAATTCAAACTTGTAAAACGAACTGTGCATGTTTCTACTCTTCTTTTAACCTTATTTTCGAATTCCAAGTTTATTTTCAAATTCTAAAGACACTACGATGATTGTGTAGGTTAGGATTGTCATATAAGTTAACCAAATGTCATTTCTAACCACACTTATTGCGTGTAATTCACACGTTCAATTAAAACTTGTAAAACGAACTGTGCATGCTTCTACTCTTCTTTTAAGGTAATTTTCGAATTCCAAGATTTTTTTTCACGTCTAAAGACCCTACGATGATTGTATATGTTAAGATTGTCATATACGTAAACAAAATGTCATTTCTAAACACACTCATTGCGTGTAATTAATTCACACATTCAATTCAAACTTATAAAACGATTTATGCATGTATCGACTCTTCTTTTAAGCTTATTTTCGAATTCCAAGATTATTTTTCACGTCTAAAGACACTACGATGATTGTATATGTTAGGATTGTCATATACGTAAACAAAATGTCATTTCTAACCACCCTCATTGCGTGTAATTAATTCACACATTCAATTTAAACTTATAAAACGATTTATGCATCTATCGACTCTTCTTTTAAGCTTATCTTCGAATTCCAACATTATTTTCAAATTCTAAAGCCACTACGATAATTGTGTAGGTTATGATTGTCGTATAAGTTAACCAAATGTTATTTCTAACCACATTCATTGCGTGTAATTCATACATTCAATTCAAACTTGTGAAACAATTTGTGCATGTTTCGACTCTTCTTTTAAGCTTATTTTCGAATTCCGAGATTATTTTCAAATTCTAAAGCCACTACGATGATTGTTTAGGTTAGGATTGTCGTATAAGTTAACCAAATGTTATTTCTAACCACATTATTTGCGTGTAATTCACAGATTCAATTCAAACTTGTGAAACGAAAGTCCATGCTTCTACTCTTCTTTTTAGCTTATTTTCGAATTTCAAGCTTATTTTCAAATTCGAAAGAAACCACGATGATTCTGTAGGTTAGGATTGTCATTAACCAAATGTGGTTTCTAACCACACTCATTGCGTGTAATTCACACATTCAATTCAAACTTGTGAAACGAATTGTGCATGCTTCTACTCTTCTTTTAAGTTTATTTTCGAATTCCAACATTATTTTCAAATTCGAAAGCCACTACGATGATTGTGTAGGTTAGGATTGTCATATAAGTTACCCAAATGTTATTTCTAACCACATTCATTGCGTGTAAATGTGTATTTCACACATTCAATTCAAACTTGTGAAACAAACTTTGCATGCTTCTACTCTTCTTTTAAGGTTATTTTCAAATTCCAAAATTATTTTTCACGTCTAAAGACACTACGATGATTGTATATGTTAGGATTGTCATACGCGTTAATAAAATGTCATTTCTAACCACACTCATTGCGTGTAATTACTTAACATATTCAATTCAAACTTGTAAAACGAACTGTGCATGTTTTGACTCTAAACATTATTTTCAAATTCTAAAGCCACTACGATGATTGTGTAGGTTAGGATTGTCGTATAAGTTAACCAAATGTTATTTCTAACCACATTCATTGCGTGTAATTCACACATTCATTTCAAACTTGTGAAACGAACTGTCCATGCTTCTACTCTTCTTTTTAGCTTATTTTCGAATTCCAAGCTTATTTTCAAATTGTAAAGAAACTACGATGATTGTGTTGGTTAGGATTGTCATATAAGTTAACCAAATGTCATTTCTAACCACACTCATTGCGTGTAATTCACACATTCAATTCTAACTTGTGAAACGAATTGTGCATGTTTCTACTCTTCTTTTAAACTTTTAAACCCCCCTGCATTTTTATCGCATTTTACATCTGATGTAGCTCGAGTTTAGGTTGCATTACTCTATGGTGCATAATATCATCACATTTCATAACACTGCATTACATCGAGTCAGTTACACTTGCACACCACATGCACAACCCTTTACACGAGCACCAGGCATCACTTGTTTTTCATGGCATGACATACATTTGCACACTAATTGCATAAACCTTTGCATGAGAACTAGGCATCACTCGCCCACCCACAAGACAAGATTTAATCGCATGCCACTACTACTTTACAAGCATTGGCACCGCGAGGTCAAAAGCACACACGTCTACGCCACGATCTGCTTGCTCGCACAAGAGTGAGACAAAGTACAACAAGAATTTTCAACATGCATAATCAATTGGAAAACAAGAGGTACAAGCGGCATCCAATTGCTCCATAATCTCCTCTTTCATGCAAGAATGGGGGATATCCTCGAAGCTTTCAATCCTGCATAGACCAACTAAGATTACACTCCTTCAACTCATGTTACAGTCGCACCGACTTTAAATTCGACCATAATACCTTACAAAACTCCATTTTCAGTAGCAACGGACCTAACTCCGTTACGATCAAGAAACGTCGGACCCGCTTTCGACATTTCAAGCGAAATACCATTAACAACAGTGGACCTAACTCCACCATGATCAAGCAACATCGGACCCACTTCCAATAAAAGCAAAAACAAGCACAACTAGCTAACAATCAGCGGTCGCATTGACCTTAAACATTGACATAAACACCAAGTAACATCGGACTTACTTTCAACATCCAAAAATCACTACAAGTACAACCAGCAAGTTACACAATGCTATACAACGGTCGCACCGACCTTAAACATCATCCGCAATCGCACTGACTATAAATATCAGGTATGTCTTCTTATTGGTTAGCAAACCTCTAAAAACGCATCGGCGGTCTACTGGACCTTAAACGACCCTCCACGTGCATTCGCATCCCGTTTGTACGATTTACATACTTTGACTTTCGCCTTGTCCAAGCCTCAATCAAAGTGGGGGCTTCTGTAGACACGTGCATTTGTCCCTACCCAAATGCCCGATGATGAAAAGACATTTTACAGTGAACCGCGTCTCCTTGCTCTACTATGTGAACCACCGCTGTTGTGAATCCCTTAGCAAATGCGTTGTCACCCAAAACAAGGCCAAAAACAACCATTTTCTTCCCCTTTTACACCTGACTTAACGCAGGAATGATCCGCGAGCCTAAATCGCCAAGAATCATCAAGAAAACATGTTTTTGTACGTCATTTGTCCACCCAAATTCACATGTACAATACTCATGTCATAAGAAGGCCAGAATTGCAATTTTGTATGGTGCGTCAAAGGGTCCAGGCGCACCTCTATGCGCGCGCATAGGCTTTGGCACACGCGCGCATGCGCCCGACGCAGCACTACCTGCGCCAGACGCAGCCCCTCCCTCGCATGACGCAGCCTTGCCTGCGCATGACGCAGCACTCTCGCGCCCTGACGCAGCCCGGCTTGCGCATGACACAGCCACTCTCGCGCATGACGCAGCTCCGCCTGCGCATGACGTACCACCCCTTGCGCCTTGCGCACGCACCTCTAGACGGCAGCAACCCTAGCTTCCCCCACACTATAAATACAACCCATTTTCCACCCCATTTGACCTTCACACACCATTTTTCACCCCGAATCTCTTCTCCTCTCTCTTTCATTCTCTCACAAAAACCCTAGCAACTACAACACAAAAACCCTAATAGCACCCCTATACCTCTAGGGCACCCCTAAACACAACGTAATTAAACAAAACTACTCAAGCAAAGCCCCTCTTAAACACCACATTCGAAGAGCAACAAATCGCTCTAAGAACACATCTAGCCCCTACGACGCATACTAAGGATCAACGCAACGATCTCGAAGCATAGTAGAGCAAGTAGTGATATCGGGAACACACGTAAGTCCTGAGGGCACCCCCTCTTTACTAAACTCATCCTTTTACTTTATTCTCATCTTCTACCCCTTTTTTACGTGCACAATTTATTGCTTTCGACCTAGAATTATATTTTGCCTAAACAAGATTAGATCTAAAACGAATTACATGAATCACGCGTAACACACATAGCGCCAAACGCTTGGACAAATTGGTAGCTAGGGACCGTTAATCCATCTTAACGACGTTGCAACCTAAGATCTAGTTTATGTGCTAAATAACCGACTTAGCTAATTTACTAGGTTATGTATAACTTGTAAATGATTGTAACTTGCATGCCTTAACTTCTCGACGACTTGTAAACGATAATTCAACTAGTAGAGGCCGCTATACGCGGGTGGGGTTGGGTCTCTTATGGCTTCCCAACCTGTACCGTCACCCCCGAACCCAGTCTTTCGGTCTGTTGACTGCATATTGGCGTAGGGCACAATGCGCATTTTGTTCCTTACGTTCCTCAGTTTTGTCCCTTTCGGTAAACGACTCGCAAACGTGATTTGTACTCGGCATGACTCGCGTCTCCAAGCGTTTATGCTCAATCGGTACAGACTCACCTAACGTTTACGTAGTCCCTCGGTAACAAGGAACAAGATCGCATTGCATGGTTTCCAAACACCCAACAATTGTTTGGTGTCGACTCCTATCCTAGTGCAATCATCGCACGACTCGCGCGTCTGCCACGATAGAGACCATCCGTAAAATCTACACATTGCGTGTAATTTACACATTCAATTCAAACTTGTGAAACGAACTGTGGATGTTTCTACTCTTCTTTTAAACTTATTTTCGAATCCCAGGATTATTTTCAAAGTCTAAAGACAATACGATGATTGTGTAGGTTAGGATTGTCATATAAGTTAACCAAATGTAATTTCTAACCACACTCATTGCGTGTAATTCATACATTCAATTAAAACTTGTGAAACAAACTGTGCATGCTTCTACTCTTCTTTTAAGCTTATTTTTGAATTCCAAGGTAATTTTCCAATTCTAAAGACACTACGATGATTCTGTAGGTTAGGATTGTCATTAACCAAATGTGATTTCTAACCACACTCATTGCGTTTAATTCACACATTCAATCCAAACTTGTGAAACAAACTGTGCATGTTTCTACTCTTCTTTTAAGCTTATTTTCGAGCTCCAAGTTTATTTTCAAATTCTAAAGACACTACGATGATTGTGTAGGTTAGGATTGTCATATAACTTAAGCAAATGTCATTTTTATTCATACTCATTGCATGTAGTTCATACATTCAATTAAAACTTGTGAAACGAACTGTGTATGCTTCTACTTTTCTGTTTACCTTATTTTCGAATTCCAAGCTTTTTTTTCAAATTCTAAAGACACTACGATAATTGTATATGAAAAGATTGTCATATAAGTAAACCAAATGTCATTTCTATCCACACTCATTGCGTGTAATTACACATTCAATTCAAACTTGGGATAGGAACTGTGCATGCTTCTACTCTTCTTTTAAGCTTATTTTCGAATTTCAAGCTTATTTTCAAATTCTAAAGACACTACGATGATTGTATATGTTAGGATTGTGATATAAGTAGACCAAATGTAAATTCTAACCACACTCATTGCATGTAATTTACACATTTAATTTAAACTTGTGATAGGAACTGTGCATGCTTCTACTCTTCGTTTAAGCTTATTTTTGAATTCCAAGCTTATTTTCAAATTCTAAAGACACTACGATGATTCTCTGGTTAGGGTTGTCCTTAACCAAATGTGATTTCTAACCACACTCATTGCGTGTAATTGACACATTCAATCCAAACTTGTGAAACGAACTGTGCATGTTTCTACTCTTCTTTTAAACTTATTTTCGAATTCCAAGATTATTTTAAAATTCTAAAGCCACTACGATGATTGTCTAGGTTAGGATTGTCGTATAAGTAAACAGAATGTAATTTCTAACCACACTCATTGCGTGTAATTCACACATTCAATTCAAACTTTTGAAACGAACTGTGCATGCTTCCACTCTTCTTTAAACCTTATTTTCGAATTCCAATCTAATTTTCAAATTCTAAACACACTACGATGATTGTGTAGAAAAAGATTTTCATATAAGTTAACCAAATTTTTTTTCTAACCACACTCATTGCGTGTCATTCACATATTCAATTAAAACTTGTGAAACGAACGGTGCATGCTTCTACTCTTCTTTTAAGCTTATTTTCGAATTCCAAGATTAATTTCAAATTCTAAAGCCACTACTATGATTGTTTGGGTTAGAATTGTCGTATAAGTTAACCAAATGTCATTTCTAACCACACCTATTGCGTGCAATTCACATATTCAATTCAAACTTGTGAAACGAACGGTGCATGCTTCTACTCTTCTTTTAAGCTTATTTTCGAATTCCAAGATTAATTTTCAATTCTAAAGACACTACGATGATTCTGTATGTTAGGATTGTCATATAAGTTAACCAAATGTCATTTCTAACCACACTCATTGCGTGTAATTCACACATTCAATTCAAACTTGTGAAACGAACGGTGCATGCTTCTACTCTTCTTTTAAGCTTATTTTTGAATTCCAAGCTTTTTTTCAAATTCTAAACACACCAAGATGATTTTGTAGGTTAGGATTGTCATATAAGTTAACCAAATGTCATTTCTAACCACACTTATTGCGTGTCCTTCACACGTTCAATTAAAACTTGTAAAACAAACTGTGCATGCTTCTACTCTTCCTTTAAGCTTATTTTCGAATTCCAAGATTACTTTTCACGTCTAAAGACACTACGATGATTGTGTATGTTAGGATTGTCATATACGTAAACCAAATGTCATTTCTAACCACACTCATTGCGTGTATTTCACACATCGAATTCAAATTTTTAAAACGAACTTTGCACGTTTATACTCTTCTTTTAAGCTTATTTTCGAATCCAAAATTGTTTTTCAAATTCTAAAGCCACTACAATAATTGTGTGGGTTAGGATTGTCGTATAAGTTAACCAAATGTCATTTCTAACCACACTCATTGCGTGTAATTCACACATTCAATTCAAACTTGTGAAACGAACTGTGCATGCTTCTACTCTTGTTTTAACCTTATTTTCGAATTCCAAGTTTATTTTCAAATTCTAAAGACAGTACGACGATTGTGTAGGTTAGGATTGTCATATAAGTTAACCAAATGTCAATTCTAACCACACTCATTGCGTGTAATTGACACATTCAATTCAAACTTGTGAAACGAACGGTGCATGCTTCTAGATTCTTTTAAGGTTATTTTCGTATTGCAAGATTATTTTTCACGTCTAAAGACGCTACGATGATTGTGTATGTTAGGATTATCATATACGTAAACCAAATTTTATTTCTAACCACACTCATTGTGTGTAATTCACACATCCAATTCAAATTTGTAAAACAACTTTGCATGTTTCTACTCTTCTTTTAAGGTTATTTTCGAATTCCAAGATTAATTTCAAATTCTAAAGCCACTGCTATGATTGTTTGGGTTAGAATTGTCGTATAAGTTAACCAAATGTCATTTCCAACCACACTCATTACGTGCAATTCACATATTCAATTAAAACTTGTGAAACGAACGGTGCATGCTTCTACTCCTCTTTTAAGCTTATTTTCGAATTCCAAGATTAATTTCAAATTCTAAAGCCACTACTATGATTGTTTGGGTTAGAATTGTCGTATAAGTTAACCAAATGTCATTTCTAACCACACTCATTGCGTGCAATTCACATATTCAATTCAAACTTGTGAAACGAACGGTGCATGCTTCTACTCTTCTTTTAAGCTTATTTTCGAATTCCAAGATTAATTTTCAATTCTAAAGACACTTCGATGATTCTGTATGTTAGGATTGTCATATAAGTTAACCAAATGTCATTTCTAACCACACTCATTGCGTGTAATTCACACATTCAATTCAAACTTGTGAAACGAACGGTGTATGCTTCTACTCTTCTTTTAAGCTTATTTTTGAATTCCAAGCTTTTTTTCAAATTCTAAACACACCAAGATGATTTTGTAGGTTAGGATTGTCATATAAGTTAACCAAATCTCATTTCTAACCACACTTATTGCGTGTCCTTCACACGTTCAATTAAAACTTGTAAAACAAACTGTGCATGCTTCTACTCTTCCTTTAAGCTTATTTTCGAATTCCAAGATTACTTTTCACGTCTAAAGACACTACGATGATTGTGTATGTTAGGATTGTCATATACGTAAACCAAATGTCATTTCTAACCACACTTATTGCGTGTATTTCACACATCGAATTCAAATTTGTAAAACGAACTTTGCATGTTTATACTCTTCTTTTAAGGTTATTTTCGAATTCTAAGATTAATTTCAAATTCTAAAGCCACAGCTATGATTGTTTAGGTTAGGATTGTCGTATATGTTAACCAAATGTCATTTCTAACCACACTCATTGCGTGTAATTCACACATTCAATTCAAACTTGTAAAACGAACGGTGCATGCTTCTACTCTTCTTTTAAGCTTATTTTCGAATTCCAAGATTAATTTTCAATTCTAAAGACACTACGATGATTCTGTATGTTAGGATTGTCATATAAATTAACCAAATGTCATTTCTAACCACACTCATTGCGTGTAATTCACACATTCAATTCAAACTTGTGAAACGAACGGTGCATGCTTCTACTCTTCTTTTCAGCTTATTTTTGAATTCCAAGCTTTTTTTCAAATTCTAAACACACCAAGATGATTTTGTAGGTTAGGATTTTCGTATAAGTTAACCAAATGTCATTTCTAACCACACTTATTGCGTGTCCTTCACACGTTCAATTAAAACTTATAAAACGAACTGTGCATGCTTCTACTCTTCCTTTAAGCTTATTTTCTTATTCCAAGATTACTTTTCACGTCTAAAGACTCTACGATGATTGTGTATGTTAGGATTGTCATATACGTAAACCAAATGTCATTTCTACCCACACTCATTGCGTATATTTCACACATCCAATTCAAATTTGTAAAACGAACTTTGCATGTTTATACTCTTCTTTTAAGCTTATTTTCGAATCCAAAATTGTTTTTCAAATTCTAAAGCCACTACAATGATTGTGTGGGTTATGATTGTCGTATAAGTTAACCAAATGTCATTTCTAACCACACTTATTGCGTGTAATTCACACATTCAATTCAAACTTGTGAAACGAACTGTGCATGCTTCTACTCTTCTTTAAGCCTTATTTTCGAATTCAAATCTTATTTTCAAAATCTAAAGAGACTTCGATGATTGTGTAGAAAAGGATTTTCATATAAGTTAACCAAATTTTATTTCTAACCACACTTATTGCGTGTCATTCACATATTCAATTAAAACTTGTGAAACGAACCGTGCATGCTTCTACTCTTCTTTGAAGCTTATTTTCGAATTCCAAGATTAATTTCAAATTCTAAAGCCACTGCTATGATTGTTTGGGTTAGGATTGTCGTATAAGTTAACCAATTGTCATTTCTAACCACACTCATTGCGTGTAATTCACACAGTCAATTCAAACTTGTGAATCGAACGGTGCATTCTTCTACTCTTCTGTTAAGCTTATTTTCGAATTCCAAGATTACTTTCAAATTCTAAAGTCAGTACGATGATTGTGTAGGTTAGGATTGTCATATAAGTTAACCAAATGTCATTTCTAACCACACTCAAATTGACATATTCAATTCAAACATGTGAAACGAAGGGTGCATGCTTCTACTCTTCTTTTAAGCTTATTTTCGAATTCCATGATTAATTTTCAATTCTAAAGACACTTCGATGATTCTGTATGTTAGGATTGTCATATAAGTAAACCAAATGTCATTTATAACCATACTTATTGCGTGTAATTCACATATTGAATTCAAACTTGTGAAACGAACTCTGTATGTTTCTTCTCTTCTTTTAAGCTTATTTTCTAATCCTAAGATTATTTTCAAATTTTAAAGCAACTACGATGATTGTGTAGGTTAGAACTGTCGTATAAATTAACCAAATGTCATTTCTAATGACACTCATTGCGTGTAATTCACACATTCAATTCAAACTTGTGAAACGAACTGTGCATGCTTCTACTCTTGTTTTAACCTTATTTTCGAATTCCAAGTTTATTTTCAAATTCTAAATACAGTACGATGATTGTGTAGGTTAGGATTGTCATATAAGTTAACCAAATGTCAATTCTAACCACACTCATTGCGTGTAATTGACACATTCAATTCAAACTTGTGAAACGAACGGTGCATGCTTCTAGTCTTCTTTTAAGCTTATTTTCGTATTGCAAGATTATTTTTCACGTCTAAAGACACTACGATGATTGTGTATGTTAAGATTATCATATACGTAAACCAAATTTTATTTCTAACCACACTCATTGCTTGTAATTCACACATCCAATTCAAATTTGTAAAACAACTTTGCATGTTTCTACTCTCCTTTTAAGGTTATTTTCGAATTCCAAGATTAATTTCAAATTCTAAAGCCACAGCTATGATTGTTTAGGTTAGGATTGTCGTATAAGTTAACTAAATGTCATTTGTAACCACACTCATTGCGTGTAATTCAAACATTCAATTCAAACTTGTGAAACGAACTGTGCATGCTTCTACTCTTCTTTAAACTTTATTTTCGAATTCAAATCTTATTTTCAAATTCTAAAGACACTACGATGATTTTGTAGAAAATGATTTTCATATAAGTTAACCAAATTTTATTTCTAACCACACTCATTGCGTGTCATTCACATATTCAATTAAAACTTGTGAAACGAACGGTGCATGCTTCTACTCTTCTTTTAAGCTTATTTTCGAATTCCAAGATTAATTTCAAATTCTAAAGCCACTACTATGATTGTTTGGGTTAGAATTGTCGTATAAGTTAACCAAATGTCATTTCTAACCACACTCATTGCGTGCAATTCACATATTCAATTCAAACTTGTGAAACGAACGGTGCATGCTTCTACTCTTCTTTTAAGCTTATTTTCGAATTCCAAGATTAATTTTCAATTCTAAAGACACTACGATGATTCTGTATGTTAGGATTGTCATATAAGTTAACCAAATGTCATTTCTAACCACACTCATTGCGTGTAATTCACACATTCAATTCAAACTTGTGAAACGAACGGTGCATGCTTCTACTCTTCTTTTAAGCTTATTTTTGAATTCCAAGCTTTTTTTCAAATTCTAAACACACCAAGATGATTTTGTAGGTTAGGATTGTCATATAAGTTAACCAAATGTCATTTCTAACCACACTTATTGCGTGTCCTTCACACGTTCAATTAAAACTTGTAAAACAAACTGTGCATGCTTCTACTCTTCCTTTAAGCTTATTTTCGAATTCCAAGATTACTTTTCACGTCTAAAGACACTACGATGATTGTGTATGTTAGGATTGTCATATACGTAAACCAAATGTCATTTCTAACCACACTCATTGCGTGTATTTCACACATCGAATTCAAATTTGTAAAACGAACTTTGCATGTTTATACTCTTCTTTTAAGCTTATTTTCGAATCCAAAATTGTTTTTCAAATTCTAAAGCCACTACAATAATTGTGTGGGTTAGGATTGTCGTATAAGTTAACCAAATGTCATTTCTAACCACACTCATTGCGTGTAATTCACACATTCAATTCAAACTTGTGAAACGAACTGTGCATGCTTCTACTCTTGTTTTAACCTTATTTTCGAATTCCAAGTTTATTTTCAAATTCTAAAGACAGTACGACGATTGTGTAGGTTAGGATTGTCATATAAGTTAACCAAATGTCAATTCTAACCACACTCATTGCGTG
The DNA here is from genome assembly GCA_963457585.1 of Spergularia bocconei. NCBI lineage: Eukaryota > Viridiplantae > Streptophyta > Magnoliopsida > Caryophyllales > Caryophyllaceae > Spergularia > Spergularia bocconei. The sequence goes on from OY734959.1 coordinate 7,504,286, forward strand.
TAATTGACACATTCAATTCAAACTTGTGAAACGAACGGTGCATGCTTCTAGATTCTTTTAAGGTTATTTTCGTATTGCAAGATTATTTTTCACGTCTAAAGACGCTACGATGATTGTGTATGTTAGGATTATCATATACGTAAACCAAATTTTATTTCTAACCACACTCATTGTGTGTAATTCACACATCCAATTCAAATTTGTAAAACAACTTTGCATGTTTCTACTCTTTTTTAAGGTTATTTTCGAATTCCAAGATTAATTTCAAATTCTAAAGCCACTGCTATGATTGTTTGGGTTAGAATTGTCGTATAAGTTAACCAAATGTCATTTCTAACCACACTCATTGCGTGCAATTCACATATTCAATTCAAACTTGTGAAACGAACGGTGCATGCTTCTACTCTTCTTTTAAGCTTATTTTCGAATTCCAAGATTAATTTTCAATTCTAAAGACACTACGATGATTCTGTATGTTAGGATTGTCATATAAGTTAACCAAATGTCATTTCTAACCACACTCATTGCGTGTAATTCACACATTCAATTCAAACTTGTGAAACGAACGGTGCATGCTTCTACTCTTCTTTTAAGCTTATTTTTGAATTCCAAGCTTTTTTTCAAATTCTAAACACACCAAGATGATTTTGTAGGTTAGGATTGTCATATAAGTTAACCAAATGTTATTTCTAACCACACTTATTGCGTGTCCTTCACACGTTCAATTAAAACTTGTAAAACAAACTGTGCATGCTTCTACTCTTCCTTTAAGCTTATTTTCGAATTCCAAGATTACTTTTCACGTCTAAAGACACTACGATGATTGTGTATGTTAGGATTGTCATATACGTAAACCAAATGTCATTTCTAACCACACTCATTGCGTGTATTTCACACATCGAATTCAAATTTGTAAAACGAACTTTGCATGTTTATACTCTTCTTTTAAGCTTATTTTCGAATCCAAAATTGTTTTTAAATTCTAAAGCCACTACAATAATTGTGTGGGTTAGGATTGTCGTATAAGTTAACCAAATGTCATTTCTAACCACACTCATTGCGTGTAATTCACCCATTCAATTCAAACTTGTGAAACGAACTGTGCATGCTTCTACTCTTGTTTTAACCTTATTTTCGAATTCCAAGTTTATTTTCAAATTCTAAAGACAGTACGACGATTGTGTAGGTTAGGATTGTCATATAAGTTAACCAAATGTCAATTCTAACCACACTCATTGCGTGTAATTGACACATTCAATTCAAACTTGTGAAACGAACGGTGCATGCTTCTAGATTCTTTTAAGGTTATTTTCGTATTGCAAGATTATTTTTCACGTCTAAAGACGCTACGATGATTGTGTATGTTAGGATTATCATATACGTAAACCAAATTTTATTTCTAACCACACTCATTGTGTGTAATTCACACATCCAATTTAAATTTGTAAAACAACTTTGCATGTTTCTACTCTTTTTTAAGGTTATTTTCGAATTCCAAGATTAATTTCAAATTCTAAAGCCACTGCTATGATTGTTTGGGTTAGAATTGTCGTATAAGTTAACCAAATGTCATTTCTAACCACACTCATTGTGTGCAATTCACATATTCAATTCAAACTTGTGAAACGAACGGTGCATGCTTCTACTCTTCTTTTAAGCTTATTTTCGAATTCCAAGATTAATTTTCAATTCTAAAGACACTACGATGATTCTGTATGTTAGGATTGTCATATAAGTTAACCAAATGCCATTTCTAACCACACTCATTGCGTGTAATTCACACATTCAATTCAAACTTGTGAAACGAACGGTGCATGCTTCTACTCTTCTTTTAAGCTTATTTTTGAATTCCAAGCTTTTTTTCAAATTCTAAACACACCAAGATGATTTTGTAGGTTAGGATTTTCGTATAAGTTAACCAAATGTCATTTCTAACCACACTTATTGCGTGTCCTTCACACGTTCAATTAAAACTTATAAAACGAACTGTGCATGCTTCTACTCTTCCTTTAAGCTTATTTTCTTATTCCAAGATTACTTTTCACGTCTAAAGACTCTACGATGATTGTGTATGTTAGGATTGTCATATACGTTAACCAAATGTCATTTCTACCCACACTCATTGCGTGTATTTCACACATCCAATTCAAATTTGTAAAACGAACTTTGCATGTTTATACTCTTCTTTTAAGCTTATTTTCGAATCAAAATTTTTTTTTTCAAATTCTAAAGCCACTACAATGATTGTGTGGGTTAGGATTGTCGTATAAGTTAACCAAATGTCATTTCTAACCACACTTATTGCGTGTAATTCACACATTCAATTCAAACTTGTGAAACGAACTGTGCATGCTTCTACTCTTCTTTAAACCTTATTTTCGAATTCAAATCTTATTTTCAAAATCTAAAGAGACTTCGATGATTGTGTAGAAAAGGATTTTCATATAAGTTAACCAAATTTTATTTCTAACCACACTTATTGCGTGTCATTCACATATTCAATTAAAACTTGTGAAACGAACGGTGCATGCTTCTACTCTTCTTTGAAGCTTATTTTCGAATTCCAAGATTAATTTCAAATTCTAAAGCCACTGCTATGATTGTTTGGGTTAGGATTGTCGTATAAGTTAACCAATTGTCATTTCTAACCACACTCATTGCGTGTAATTCACACAGTCAATTCAAACTTGTGAATCGAACGGTGCATTCTTCTACTCTTCTGTTAAGCTTATTTTCGAATTCCAAGATTACTTTCAAATTCTAAAGTCAGTACGATGATTGTGTAGGTTAGGATTGTCATATAAGTTAACCAAATGTCATTTCTAACCACAGTCAAATTGACATATTCAATTCAAACTTGTGAAACGAAGGGTGCATGCTTCTACTCTTCTTTTAAGCTTATTTTCGAATTCCATGATTAATTTTCAATTCTAAAGACACTTCGATGATTCTGTATGTTAGGATTGTCATATAAGTAAACCAAATGTCATTTATATCCATACTTATTGCGTGTAATTCACATATTGAATTCAAACTTGTGAAACGAACTGTGTATGTTTCTTCTCTTCTTTTAAGCTTATTTTCTAATCCTAAGATTATTTTCAAATTTTAAAGCAACTACGATGATTGTGTAGGTTAGAACTGTCGTATAAATTAACCAAATGTCATTTCTAATGACACTCATTGCGTGTAATTCACACATTCAATTCAAACTTGTGAAACGAACTGTGCATGCTTCTACTCTTGTTTTAACCTTATTTTCGAATTCCAAGTTTATTTTCAAATTCTAAATACAGTACGATGATTGTGTAGGTTAGGATTGTCATATAAGTTAACCAAATGTCAATTCTAACCACACTCATTGCGTGTAATTGACACATTCAATTCAAACTTGTGAAACGAACGGTGCATGCTTCTACTCTTCTTTTAAGCTTATTTTTGAATTCCAAGCTTTTTTTCAAATTCTAAACACACCAAGATGATTTTGTAGGTTAGGATTTTCGAATAAGTTAACCAAATGTCATTTCTAACCACACTTATTGCGTGTCCTTCACACGTTCAATTAAAACTTATAAAACGAACTGTGCATGCTTCTACTCTTCCTTTAAGCTTATTTTCTTATTCCAAGATTACTTTTCACGTCTAAAGACTCTACGATGATTGTGTATGTTAGGATTGTCATATACGTAAACCAAATGTCATTTCTAACCACACTCATTGCGTGTATTTCACACATCGAATTCAAATTTGTAAAACGAACTTTGCATGTTTATACTCTTCTTTTAAGCTTATTTTCGAATCCAAAATTGTTTTTCAAATTCTAAAGCCACTACAATAATTGTGTGGGTTAGGATTGTCGTATAAGTTAACCAAATGTCATTTCTAACCACACTCATTGCGTGTAATTCACACATTCAATTCAAACTTGTGAAACGAACTGTGCATGCTTCTACTCTTGTTTTAACCTTATTTTCGAATTCCAAGTTTATTTTCAAATTCTAAAGACAGTACGACGATTGTGTAGGTTAGGATTTTCATATAAGTTAACCAAATGTCAATTCTAACCACACTCATTGCGTGTAATTGACACATTCAATTCAAACTTGTGAAACGAACGGTGCATGCTTCTAGATTCTTTTAAGGTTATTTTCGTATTGCAAGATTATTTTTCACGTCTAAAGACGCTACGATGATTGTGTATGTTAGGATTATCATATACGTAAACCAAATTTTATTTCTAACCACACTCATTGTGTGTAATTCACACATCCAATTCAAATTTGTAAAACAACTTTGCATGTTTCTACTCTTCTTTTAAGGTTATTTTCGAATTCCAAGATTAATTTCAAATTCTAAAGCCACTGCTATGATTGTTTGGGTTAGAATTGTCGTATAAGTTAACCAAATGTCATTTCTAACCACACTCATTGCGTGCAATTCACATATTCAATTCAAACTTGAGAAACGAACGGTGCATGCTTCTACTCTTCTTTTAAACTTATTTTCGAATTCCAAGATTAATTTTCAATTCTAAAGACACTACGATGATTCTGTATGTTAGGATTGTCATATAAGTTAACCAAATGTCATTTCTAACCACACTCATTGCGTGTAATTCACACATTCAATTCAAACTTGTGAAACGAACGGTGCATGCTTCTACTCTTCTTTTAAGCTTATTTTTGAATTCCAAGCTTTTTTTCAAATTCTAAACACACCAAGATGATTTTGTAGGTTAGGATTTTCGTATAAGTTAACCAAATGTCATTTCTAACCACACTTATTGCGTGTCCTTCACACGTTCAATTAAAAGTTATAAAACGAACTGTGCATGCTTCTACTCTTCCTTTAAGCTTATTTTCTTATTCCAAGATTACTTTTCACGTCTAAAGACTCTACGATGATTGTGTATGTTAGGATTGTCATATACGTAAACCAAATGTCATTTCTACCCACACTCATTGCGTGTATTTCACACATCCAATTCAAATTTGTAAAACGAACTTTGCATGTTTATACTCTTCTTTTAAGCTTATTTTCGAATCCAAAATTGTTTTTCAAATTCTAAAGCCACTACAATGATTGTGTGGGTTAGGATTGTCGTATAAGTTAACCAAATGTCATTTCTAACCACACTTATTGCGTGTAATTCACACATTCAATTCAAACTTGTGAAACGAACTGTGCATGCTTCTACTCTTCTTTAAACCTTATTTTCGAATTCAAATCTTATTTTCAAAATCTAAAGAGACTTCGATGATTGTGTAGAAAAGGATTTTCATATAAGTTAACCAAATTTTATTTCTAACCACACTTATTGCGTGTCATTCACATATTCAATTAAAACTTGTGAAACGAACGGTGCATGCTTCTACTCTTCTTTGAAGCTTATTTTCGAATTCCAAGATTAATTTCAAATTCTAAAGCCACTGCTATGATTGTTTGGGTTAGGATTGTCGTATAAGTTAACCAATTGTCATTTCTAACCACACTCATTGCGTGTAATTCACACAGTCAATTCAAACTTGTGAATCGAACGGTGCATTCTTCTACTCTTCTGTTAAGCTTATTTTCGAATTCCAAGATTACTTTCAAATTCTAAAGTCAGTACGATGATTGTGTAGGTTAGGATTGTCATATAAGTTAACCAAATGTCATTTCTAACCACACTCAAATTGACATATTCAATTCAAACTTGTGAAACGAAGGGTGCATGCTTCTACTCTTCTTTTAAGCTTATTTTCGAATTCCATGATTAATTTTCAATTTTAAAGACACTTCGATGATTCTGTATGTTAGGATTGTCATATAAGTAAACCAAATGTCATTTATAACCATACTTATTGCGTGTAATTCACATATTGAATTCAAACTTGTGAAACGAACTGTGTATGTTTCTTCTTTTCTTTTAAGCTTATTTTCTAATCCTAAGATTATTTTCAAATTTTAAAGCAACTACGATGATTGTGTAGGTTAGAACTGTCGTATAAATTAACCAAATGTCATTTCTAATGACACTCATTGAGTGTAATTCACACATTCAATTCAAACTTGTGAAACGAACTGTGCATGCTTCTACTCTTGTTTTAACCTTATTTTCGAATTCCAAGTTTATTTTCAAATTCTAAATACAGTACGATGATTGTGTAGGTTAGGATTGTCATATAAGTTAACCAAATGTCAATTCTAACCACACTCATTGCGTGTAATTGACACATTCAATTCAAACTTGTGAAACGAACGGTGCATGCTTCTAGTCTTCTTTTAAGCTTATTTTCGTATTGCAAGATTATTTTTCACGTCTAAAGACACTACGATGATTGTGTATGTTAAGATTATCATATACGTAAACCAAATTTTATTTCTAACCACACTCATTGCGTGTAATTCACACATCCAATTCAAATTTGTAAAACAACTTTGCATGTTTCTACTCTCCTTTTAAGGTTATTTTCGAATTCCAAGATTAATTTCAAATTCTAAAGCCACAGCTATGATTGTTTAGGTTAGAATTGTCGTATAAGTTAACCAAATGTCATTTCTAACCACACTCATTGCGTGTAATTCAAACATTCAATTGAAACTTGTGAAACGAACTGTGCATGCTTCTACTCTTCTTTAAACTTTATTTTCGAATTCAAATCTTATTTTCAAATTCTAAAGACACTACGATGATTTTCTAGAAAATGATTTTCATATAAGTTAACCAAATTTTATTTCTAACCACACTCATTGCGTGTCATTCACATATTCAATTAAAACTTGTGAAACGAACGGTGCATGCTTCTACTCTTCTTTTAAGCTTATTTTCGAATTCCAAGATTAATTTCAAATTCTAAAGCCACTACTATGATTGTTTGGGTTAGAATTGTCGTATAAGTTAACCAAATGTCATTTCTAACCACACTCATTGCGTGCAATTCACATATTCAATTCAAACTTGTGAAACGAACGGTGCATGCTTCTACTCTTCTTTTAAGCTTATTTTCGAATTCCAAGATTAATTGTCAATTCTAAAGACACTACGATGATTCTGTATGTTAGGATTGTCATATAAGTTAACCAAATGTCATTTCTAACCACACTCATTGCGTGTAATTCACACATTCAATTCAAACTTGTGAAACGAACGGTGCATGCTTCTACTCTTCTTTTAAGCTTATTTTTGAATTCCAAGCTTTTTTTCAAATTCTAAACACACCAAGATGATTTTGTAGGTTAGGATTGTCATATAAGTTAACCAAATGTTATTTCTAACCACACTTATTGCGTGTCCTTCACACGTTCAATTAAAACTTGTAAAACAAACTGTGCATGCTTCTACTCTTTCTTTAAGCTTATTTTCGAATTCCAAGATTACTTTTCACGTCTAAAGACACTACGATGATTGTGTATGTTAGGATTGTCATATACGTAAACCAAATGTCATTTCTAACCACACTCATTGCGTGTATTTCACACATCGAATTCAAATTTGTAAAACGAACTTTGCATGTTTATACTCTTCTTTTAAGCTTATTTTCGAATCCAAAATTGTTTTTCAAATTCTAAAGCCACTACAATAATTGTGTGGGTTAGGATTGTCGTATAAGTTAACCAAATGTCATTTCTAACCACACTCATTGCGTGTAATTCACCCATTCAATTCAAACTTGTGAAACGAACTGTGCATGCTTCTACTCTTGTTTTAACCTTATTTTCGAATTCCAAGTTTATTTTCAAATTCTAAAGACAGTACGACGATTGTGTAGGTTAGGATTGTCATATAAGTTAACCAAATGTCAATTCTAACCACACTCATTGCGTGTAATTGACACATTCAATTCAAACTTGTGAAACGAACGGTGCATGCTTCTAGATTCTTTTAAGGTTATTTTCGTATTGCAAGATTATTTTTCACGTCTAAAGACGCTACGATGATTGTGTATGTTAGGATTATCATATACGTAAACCAAATTTTATTTCTAACCACACTCATTGTGTGTAATTCACCCATCCAATTCAAATTTGTAAAACAACTTTGCATGTTTCTACTCTTCTTTTAAGGTTATTTTCGAATTCCAAGATTAATTTCAAATTCTAAAGCCACTGCTATGATTGTTTGGGTTAGAATTGTCGTATAAGTTAACCAAATGTCATTTCTAACCACACTCATTGCGTGCAATTCACATATTCAATTCAAACTTGTGAAACGAACGGTGCATGCTTCTACTCTTCTTTTAAGCTTATTTTCGAATTCCAAGATTAATTTTCAATTCTAAAGACACTACGATGATTCTGTATGTTAGGATTGTCATATAAGTTAACCAAATGTCATTTCTAACCACACTCATTGCGTGTAATTCACACATTCAATTCAAACTTGTGAAACGAACGGTGCATGCTTCTACTCTTCTTTTAAGCTTATTTTTGATTTCCAAGCTTTTTTTCAAATTCTAAACACACCAAGATGATTTTGTAGGTTAGGATTTTCGTATAAGTTAACCAAATGTCATTTCTAACCACACTCAAATTGACATATTCAATTCAAACTTGTGAAACGAAGGGTGCATGCTTCTACTCTTCTTTTAAGCTTATTTTCGAATTCCATGATTAATTTTCAATTCTAAAGACACTTCGATGATTCTGTATGTTAGGATTGTCATATAAGTAAACCAAATGTCATTTATAACCATACTTATTGCGTGTAATTCACATATTGAATTCAAACTTGTGAAACGAACTGTGTATGTTTCTTCTCTTCTTTTAAGCTTATTTTCTAATCCTAAGATTATTTTCAAATTTTAAAGCAACTACGATGATTGTGTAGGTTAGAACTGTCGTATAAATTAACCAAATGTCATTTCTAATGACACTCATTGCGTGTAATTCACACATTCAATTCAAACTTGTGAAACGAACTGTGCATGCTTCTACTCTTGTTTTAACCTTATTTTCGAATTCCAAGTTTATTTTCAAATTCTAAATACAGTACGATGATTGTGTAGGTTAGGATTGTCATATAAGTTAACCAAATGTCAATTCTAACCACACTCATTGCGTGTAATTGACACATTCAATTCAAACTTGTGAAACGAACGGTGCATGCTTCTAGTCTTCTTTTAAGCTTATTTTCGTATTGCAAGATTATTTTTCACGTCTAAAGACACTACGATGATTGTGTATGTTAAGATTATCATATACGTAAACCAAATTTTATTTCTAACCACACTCATTGCGTGTAATTCACACATCCAATTCAAATTTGTAAAACAGCTTTGCATGTTTCTACTCTCCTTTTAAGGTTATTTTCGAATTCCAAGATTAATTTCAAATTCTAAAGCCACAGCTATGATTGTTTAGGTTAGGATTGTCGTATAAGTTAACCAAATGTCATTTCTAACCACACTCATTGCGTGTAATTCAAACATTCAATTCAAACTTGTGAAACGAACTGTGCATGCTTCTACTCTTCTTTAAACTTTATTTTCGAATTCAAATCTTATTTTCAAATTCTAAAGACACTACGATGATTTTGTAGAAAATGATTTTCATATAAGTTAACCAAATTTTATTTCTAACCACACTCATTGCGTGTCATTCACATATTCAATTAAAACTTGTGAAACAAACGGTGCATGCTTCTACTCTTCTTTTAAGCTTATTTTCGAATTCCAAGATTAATTTCAAATACTAAAGCCACTACTATGATTGTTTGGGTTAGAATTGTCGTATAAGTTAACCAAATGTCATTTCTAGCCACACTCATTGCGTGTAATTCACATATTCAATTCAAACTTGTGAAACGAACGGTGCATGCTTCAACTCTTCTTTTAAGCTTATTTTCGAATTCCAAGAATACTATCAAATTCTAAAGTCAGTACGATGATTGTGTAGGTTAGGATTGTCATATAAGTTAACCAAATGTCATTTCTAACCACACTTATTGCGTGTCCTTCACACGTTCAATTAAAACTTGTAAAACAAACTGTGCATGCTTCTACTCTTCCTTTAAGCTTATTTTCGAATTCCAAGATTACTTTTCACGTCTAAAGACACTACGATGATTGTGTATGTTAGGATTGTCATATACGTAAACCAAATGTCATTTCTAACCACACTCATTGCGTGTATTTCACACATCCAATTCAAATTTGTAAAACGAACTTTGCATGTTTATACTCTTCTTTTAAGCTTATTTTCGAATCCAAAATTGTTTTTCAAATTCTAAAGCCACTACAATAATTGTGTGGGTTAGGATTGTCGTATAAGTTAACCAAATGTCATTTCTAACCACACTCATTGCGTGTAATTCAAACATTCAATTCAAACTTGTGAAACGAACGGTGCATGCTTCTACTCTTCTTTGAAGCTTATTTTCGAATTCCAAGATTAATTTCAAATTCTAAAGCCACTACTATGATTGTTTGGGTTAGAATTGTCGTATAAGTTAACCAAATGTCATTTCTAGCCACACTCATTGCGTGTAATTCACACATTCAATTCAAACTTATGAAACGAACTGTACATGCTTCTACTCTTCTTTAAACCTTATTTTCGAATTCAAATCTTATTTTCAAATTCTAAAGACACTACGATGATTGTGTAGAAAAGGATTTTCATATAAGTTAACCAAATTTTATTTCTAACCACACTCATTGCGTGTCATTCACATATTCAATTAAAACTTGTGAAACGAATGGTGCATGCTTCTACTCTTCTTTTAAGGTTATTTTCGAATTCCAAGATTAATTTCAAATTCTTAAGCCACTACTATGATTGTTTGGGCTAGGATTGTCGTATAACTTAACCAAATGTCATTTCTAACCACACTCATTGCGTGTAATTCACATATTCAATTCAAACTTGTGAAACGAACGGTGCATGCTTCTACTCTTCTTTTAAGCTTATTTTCGAATTCCAAGATTACTATCAAATTTTAAAGTCAGTACGATGATTGTGTAGGTTAGGATTGTCATATAAGTTAACCAAATGTCATTTATAACCACACTTATTGTGTGTCTTTCACACGTTCAATTAAAACTTGTAAAACAAATTGTGCATGCTTCTACTCTTCCTTTAAGCTTATTTTCGAATTCCAAGATTACTTTTCACGTCTAAAGCCACTACTATGATTATTTGGGTTAGGAATAATGCCATTTCTAACCACACTCATTGCGTGCATTTCACACAATCAATTCAAACTTGTGAATAAAAACAGTGCAAGTTTCTACTCTTCTTTTAAGCTTATTTTCGAATTCCAAGATTACTTTTCACTTCTAAAGACACTACGATGATTGTGTATGTTAGGATTGTCATATACGTAAACCAAATGTCATTTCTAACCACACTCATTGCGTGTATTTCACACATCCAATTCACATTTGTAAAACGAACTTTGCATGTTTATACTCTTCTTTTAAGCGTATTTTCGAATCCAAAATTGTTTTTCAAATTCTAAAGCCACTACAATGATTTTGTGAGTTAGGATTGTCGTATAAGTTAACCAAATGTCATTTCTAACCACACTCATTGCGTGTAATTCACACATTCAATTCAAAATTGTGAAACGAACTGTGCATGCTTCTACTCTTCTTTAAACCTTATTTTCGATTTCAAATCTTATTTTCAAATTCTAAAGACACTACGATGATTGTGTAGAAAAGGATTTTCATATAAGTTAACCAAATTTTATTTCTAACCACACTCATTGCGTGTCATTCACATATTCAATTCAAACTTGTGAAACGAACGGTGCATGCTTCTACTCTTCTTTTAAGGTTATTTTCGAATTCCAAGATTAATTTCAAATTCTAAAGCCACTGCTATGATTGTTTGGGTTAGGATTTTCGTATAAGTTAACCAAATGTCAATTCTAACCACACTCATTATGTGTAATTCACATATTCAGTTCAAACTTGTGAAACGAACGGTACATGTTTCTACTCTTCTTTTAAGCTTATTTTCGAATTCCATGATTAATTTTCAATTCTAAAGACAGTTCGATGATTCTGTATGTTAGGATAGTCATATAAGTAAACCAAATGTCATTTATAACCATACTTATTGCGTGTAATTCACATATTGAATTCAAACTTGTGAAACGAACGGTGCATGCTTCTACTCTTCTTTTAAGCTTATTTTCGAATTCCAAGATTACTATCAAATTCTAAAGTCAGTACGATGATTATGTAGGTTAGGATTGTCATATAAGTTAACCAAATGTCATTTCTAACCACACTCATTGCGTGTAATTCACATATTCAATTAAAACTTGTGAAACGAAGGGTGCATGCTTCTACTCTTCTTTTAAGGTTATTTTCGAATTCCAAGATTAATTTCAAATTCTAAAGCCACTACTATGATTGTTTGGGTTAGAATTGTCGTATAAGTTAACCAAATGTCATTTCTAACCACACTCATTGCGTGTAATTCACATATTCAATTCAAACTTGTGAAACGTACGGTATATGTTTCTACTCTTGTTTTAACCTTATTTTCGAATTTCAATTTTATTTTCAAATTCTAAAGTCAGTACGATGATTGTGTAGGTTAGGATTGTCATATAAGTTAACCAAATGTCATTTCTAACCACACTCAAATTGACATATTCAATTCAAACTTGTGAAACGAAGGGTGCATGCTTCTACTCTTCTTTTAAGCTTATTTTCGAATTCCATGATTAATTTTCAATTCTAAAGACACTTCGATGATTCTGTATGTTAGGATTGTCATATAAGTAAACCAAATGTCATTTATAACCATACTTATTGCGTGTAATTCACATATTGAATTCAAACTTGTGAAACGAACTGTGTATGTTTCTTCTCTTCTTTTAAGCTTATTTTCTAATCCTAAGATTATTTTCAAATTTTAAAGCAACTACGATGATTGTGTAGGTTAGAACTGTCGTATAAATTAACCAAATGTCATTTCTAATGACACTCATTGCGTGTAATTCACACATTCAATTCAAACTTGTGAAACGAACTGTGCATGCTTCTACTCTTGTTTTAACCTTATTTTCGAATTCCAAGTTTATTTTCAAATTCTAAATACAGTACGATGATTGTGTAGGTTAGGATTGTCATATAAGTTAACCAAATGTCAATTCTAACCACACTCATTGCGTGTAATTGACACATTCAATTCAAACTTGTGAAACGAACGGTGCATGCTTCTAGTCTTCTTTTAAGCTTATTTTCGTATTGCAAGATTATTTTTCACGTCTAAAGACACTACGATGATTGTGTATGTTAAAATTATCATATACGTAAACCAAATTTTATTTCTAACCACACTCATTGCGTGTAATTCACACATCCAATTCAAATTTGTAAAACAACTTTGCATGTTTCTACTCTCCTTTTAAGGTTATTTTCGAATTCCAAGATTAATTTCAAATTCTAAAGCCACAGCTATGATTGTTTAGGTTAGGATTGTCGTATAAGTTAACCAAATGTCATTTCTAAGCACACTCATTGCGTGTAATTGACACATTCAATTCAAACTTGTGAAACGAACGGTGCATGCTTCTACTCTTCTTTTAAGCTTATTTTCGAATTCCAAGATTAATTTCAAATTCTAAAGCCACTACTATGATTCTTTGGGTTAGAATTGTCGTATAAGTTAACCAAATGTCATTTCTAGCCACACTCATTGCGTGTAATTCACATATTCAATTCAAACTTGTGAAACGAACGGTGCATGCTTCAACTCTTCTTTTAAGCTTATTTTCGAATTCCAAGAATACTATCAAATTCTAAAGTCAGTACGATGATTGTGTAGGTTAGCATTGTCATATAAGTTAACCAAATGTCATTTCTAACCACACTTATTGCGTGTCCTTCACACGTTCAATTAAAACTTGTAAAACAAACTGTGCATGCTTCTACTCTTCCTTTAAGCTTATTTTCGAATTCCAAGATTACTTTTCACGTCTAAAGACACTACGATGATTGTGTATGTTAGGATTGTCATATACGTAAACCAAATGTCATTTCTAACCACACTCATTGCGTGTATTTCACACATCCAATTCAAATTTGTAAAACGAACTTTGCATGTTTATACTCTTCTTTTAAGCTTATTTTCGAATCCAAAATTGTTTTTCAAATTCTAAAGCCACTACAATAATTGTGTGGGTTAGGATTGTCGTATAAGTTAACCAAATGTCATTTCTAACCACACTCATTGCGTGTAATTCAAACATTCAATTCAAACTTGTGAAACGAACGGTGCATGCTTCTACTCTTCTTTGAAGCTTATTTTCGAATTCCAAGATTAATTTCAAATTCTAAAGCCACTACTATGATTGTTTGGGTTAGAATTGTCGTATAAGTTAACCAAATGTCATTTCTAGCCACACTCATTGCGTGTAATTCACACATTCAATTCAAACTTGTGAAACGAACTGTACATGCTTCTACTCTTCTTTAAACCTTATTTTCGAATTCAAATCTTATTTTCAAATTCTAAAGACACTACGATGATTGTGTAGAAAAGGATTTTCATATAAGTTAACCAAATTTTATTTCTAACCACACTCATTGCGTGTCATTCACATATTCAATTAAAACTTGTAAAACGAATGGTGCATGCTTCTACTCTTCTTTTAAGGTTATTTTCGAATTCCAAGATTAATTTCAAATTCTTAAGCCACTACTATGATTGTTTGGGCTAGGATTGTCGTATAACTTAACCAAATTTTATTTCTAACCACACTCATTGCGTGTCATTCACATATTCAATTCAAACTTGTGAAACGAACGGTGCATGCTTCTACTCTTCTTTTAAGGTTATTTTCGAATTCCAAGATTAATTTCAAATTCTAAAGCCACTGCTATGATTGTTTGGGTTAGGATTTTCGTATAAGTTAACCAAATGTCAATTCTAACCACACTCATTATGTGTAATTCACATATTCAGTTCAAACTTGTGAAACGAACGGTACATGTTTCTACTCTTCTTTTAAGCTTATTTTCGAATTCCATGATTAATTTTCAATTCTAAAGACAGTTCGATGATTCTGTATGTTAGGATAGTCATATAAGTAAACCAAATGTCATTTATAACCATACTTATTGCGTGTAATTCACATATTGAATTCAAACTTGTGAAACGAACGGTGCATGCTTCTACTCTTCTTTTAAGCTTATTTTCGAATTCCAAGATTACTATCAAATTCTAAAGTCAGTACGATGATTATGTAGGTTAGGATTGTCATATAAGTTAACCAAATGTCATTTCTAACCACACTCATTGCGTGTAATTCACATATTCAATTAAAACTTGTGAAACGAAGGGTGCATGCTTCTACTCTTCTTTTAAGGTTATTTTCGAATTCCAAGATTAATTTCAAATTCTAAAGCCACTACTATGATTGTTTGGGTTAGAATTGTCGTATAAGTTAACCAAATGTCATTTCTAACCACACTCATTGCGTGTAATTCACATATTCAATTCAAACTTGTGAAACGTACGGTATATGTTTCTACTCTTGTTTTAACCTTATTTTCGAATTTCAATTTTATTTTCAAATTCTAAAGTCAGTACGATGATTGTGTAGGTTAGGATTGTCATATAAGTTAACCAAATGTCATTTCTAACCACACTCAAATTGACATATTCAATTCAAACTTGTGAAACGAAGGGTGCATGCTTCTACTCTTCTTTTAAGCTTATTTTCGAATTCCATGATTAATTTTCAATTCTAAAGACACTTCGATGATTCTGTATGTTAGGATTGTCATATAAGTAAACCAAATGTCATTTATAACCATACTTATTGCGTGTAATTCACATATTGAATTCAAACTTGTGAAACGAACTGTGTATGTTTCTTCTCTTCTTTTAAGCTTATTTTCTAATCCTAAGATTATTTTCAAATTTTAAAGCAACTACGATGATTGTGTAGGTTAGAACTGTCGTATAAATTAACCAAATGTCATTTCTAATGACACTCATTGCGTGTAATTCACACATTCAATTCAAACTTGTGAAACGAACTGTGCATGCTTCTACTCTTGTTTTAACCTTATTTTCGAATTCCAAGTTTATTTTCAAATTCTAAATACAGTACGATGATTGTGTAGGTTAGGATTGTCATATAAGTTAACCAAATGTCAATTCTAACCACACTCATTGCGTGTAATTGACACATTCAATTCAAACTTGTGAAACGAACGGTGCATGCTTCTAGTCTTCTTTTAAGCTTATTTTCGTATTGCAAGATTATTTTTCACGTCTAAAGACACTACGATGATTGTGTATGTTAAAATTATCATATACGTAAACCAAATTTTATTTCTAACCACACTCATTGCGTGTAATTCACACATCCAATTCAAATTTGTAAAACAACTTTGCATGTTTCTACTCTCCTTTTAAGGTTATTTTCGAATTCCAAGATTAATTTCAAATTCTAAAGCCACAGCTATGATTGTTTAGGTTAGGATTGTCGTATAAGTTAACCAAATGTCATTTCTAAGCACACTCATTGCGTGTAATTGACACATTCAATTCAAACTTGTGAAACGAACGGTGCATGCTTCTACTCTTCTTTTAAGCTTATTTTCGAATTCCAAGATTAATTTCAAATTCTAAAGCCACTACTATGATTCTTTGGGTTAGAATTGTCGTATAAGTTAACCAAATGTCATTTCTAGCCACACTCATTGCGTGTAATTCACATATTCAATTCAAACTTGTGAAACGAACGGTGCATGCTTCAACTCTTCTTTTAAGCTTATTTTCGAATTCCAAGAATACTATCAAATTCTAAAGTCAGTACGATGATTGTGTAGGTTAGCATTGTCATATAAGTTAACCAAATGTCATTTCTAACCACACTTATTGCGTGTCCTTCACACGTTCAATTAAAACTTGTAAAACAAACTGTGCATGCTTCTACTCTTCCTTTAAGCTTATTTTCGAATTCCAAGATTACTTTTCACGTCTAAAGACACTACGATGATTGTGTATGTTAGGATTGTCATATACGTAAACCAAATGTCATTTCTAACCACACTCATTGCGTGTATTTCACACATCCAATTCAAATTTGTAAAACGAACTTTGCATGTTTATACTCTTCTTTTAAGCTTATTTTCGAATCCAAAATTGTTTTTCAAATTCTAAAGCCACTACAATAATTGTGTGGGTTAGGATTGTCGTATAAGTTAACCAAATGTCATTTCTAACCACACTCATTGCGTGTAATTCAAACATTCAATTCAAACTTGTGAAACGAACGGTGCATGCTTCTACTCTTCTTTGAAGCTTATTTTCGAATTCCAAGATTAATTTCAAATTCTAAAGCCACTACTATGATTGTTTGGGTTAGAATTGTCGTATAAGTTAACCAAATGTCATTTCTAGCCACACTCATTGCGTGTAATTCACACATTCAATTCAAACTTGTGAAACGAACTGTACATGCTTCTACTCTTCTTTAAACCTTATTTTCGAATTCAAATCTTATTTTCAAATTCTAAAGACACTACGATGATTGTGTAGAAAAGGATTTTCATATAAGTTAACCAAATTTTATTTCTAACCACACTCATTGCGTGTCATTCACATATTCAATTAAAACTTGTGAAACGAATGGTGCATGCTTCTACTCTTCTTTTAAGGTTATTTTCGAATTCCAAGATTAATTTCAAATTCTTAAGCCACTACTATGATTGTTTGGGCTAGGATTGTCGTATAACTTAACCAAATTTTATTTCTAACCACACTCATTGCGTGTCATTCACATATTCAATTCAAACTTGTGAAACGAACGGTGCATGCTTCTACTCTTCTTTTAAGGTTATTTTCGAATTCCAAGATTAATTTCAAATTCTAAAGCCACTGCTATGATTGTTTGGGTTAGGATTTTCGTATAAGTTAACCAAATGTCAATTCTAACCACACTCATTATGTGTAATTCACATATTCAGTTCAAACTTGTGAAACGAACGGTACATGTTTCTACTCTTCTTTTAAGCTTATTTTCGAATTCCATGATTAATTTTCAATTCTAAAGACAGTTCGATGATTCTGTATGTTAGGATAGTCATATAAGTAAACCAAATGTCATTTATAACCATACTTATTGCGTGTAATTCACATATTGAATTCAAACTTGTGAAACGAACGGTGCATGCTTCTACTCTTCTTTTAAGCTTATTTTCGAATTCCAAGATTACTATCAAATTCTAAAGTCAGTACGATGATTATGTAGGTTAGGATTGTCATATAAGTTAACCAAATGTCATTTCTAACCACACTCATTGCGTGTAATTCACATATTCAATTAAAACTTGTGAAACGAAGGGTGCATGCTTCTACTCTTCTTTTAAGGTTATTTTCGAATTCCAAGATTAATTTCAAATTCTAAAGCCACTACTATGATTGTTTGGGTTAGAATTGTCGTATAAGTTAACCAAATGTCATTTCTAACCACACTCATTGCGTGTAATTCACATATTCAATTCAAACTTGTGAAACGTACGGTATATGTTTCTACTCTTGTTTTAACCTTATTTTCGAATTTCAATTTTATTTTCAAATTCTAAAGTCAGTACGATGATTGTGTAGGTTAGGATTGTCATATAAGTTAACCAAATGTCATTTCTAACCACACTCAAATTGACATATTCAATTCAAACTTGTGAAACGAAGGGTGCATGCTTCTACTCTTCTTTTAAGCTTATTTTCGAATTCCATGATTAATTTTCAATTCTAAAGACACTTCGATGATTCTGTATGTTAGGATTGTCATATAAGTAAACCAAATGTCATTTATAACCATACTTATTGCGTGTAATTCACATATTGAATTCAAACTTGTGAAACGAACTGTGTATGTTTCTTCTCTTCTTTTAAGCTTATTTTCTAATCCTAAGATTATTTTCAAATTTTAAAGCAACTACGATGATTGTGTAGGTTAGAACTGTCGTATAAATTAACCAAATGTCATTTCTAATGACACTCATTGCGTGTAATTCACACATTCAATTCAAACTTGTGAAACGAACTGTGCATGCTTCTACTCTTGTTTTAACCTTATTTTCGAATTCCAAGTTTATTTTCAAATTCTAAATACAGTACGATGATTGTGTAGGTTAGGATTGTCATATAAGTTAACCAAATGTCAATTCTAACCACACTCATTGCGTGTAATTGACACATTCAATTCAAACTTGTGAAACGAACGGTGCATGGTTCTAGTCTTCTTTTAAGCTTATTTTCGTATTGCAAGATTATTTTTCACGTCTAAAGACACTACGATGATTGTGTATGTTAAAATTATCATATACGTAAACCAAATTTTATTTCTAACCACACTCATTGCGTGTAATTCACACATCCAATTCAAATTTGTAAAACAACTTTGCATGTTTCTACTCTCCTTTTAAGGTTATTTTCGAATTCCAAGATTAATTTCAAATTCTAAAGCCACAGCTATGATTGTTTAGGTTAGGATTGTCGTATAAGTTAACCAAATGTCATTTCTAAGCACACTCATTGCGTGTAATTGACACATTCAATTCAAACTTGTGAAACGAACGGTGCATGCTTCTACTCTTCTTTTAAGCTTATTTTCGAATTCCAAGATTAATTTCAAATTCTAAAGCCACTACTATGATTCTTTGGGTTAGAATTGTCGTATAAGTTAACCAAATGTCATTTCTAGCCACACTCATTGCGTGTAATTCACATATTCAATTCAAACTTGTGAAACGAACGGTGCATGCTTCAACTCTTCTTTTAAGCTTATTTTCGAATTCCAAGAATACTATCAAATTCTAAAGTCAGTACGATGATTGTGTAGGTTAGCATTGTCATATAAGTTAACCAAATGTCATTTCTAACCACACTTATTGCGTGTCCTTCACACGTTCAATTAAAACTTGTAAAACAAACTGTGCATGCTTCTACTCTTCCTTTAAGCTTATTTTCGAATTCCAAGATTACTTTTCACGTCTAAAGACACTACGATGATTGTGTATGTTAGGATTGTCATATACGTAAACCAAATGTCATTTCTAACCACACTCATTGCGTGTATTTCACACATCCAATTCAAATTTGTAAAACGAACTTTGCATGTTTATACTCTTCTTTTAAGCTTATTTTCGAATCCAAAATTGTTTTTCAAATTCTAAAGCCACTACAATAATTGTGTGGGTTAGGATTGTCGTATAAGTTAACCAAATGTCATTTCTAACCACACTCATTGCGTGTAATTCAAACATTCAATTCAAACTTGTGAAACGAACGGTGCATGCTTCTACTCTTCTTTGAAGCTTATTTTCGAATTCCAAGATTAATTTCAAATTCTAAAGCCACTACTATGATTGTTTGGGTTAGAATTGTCGTATAAGTTAACCAAATGTCATTTCTAGCCACACTCATTGCGTGTAATTCACACATTCAATTCAAACTTGTGAAACGAACTGTACATGCTTCTACTCTTCTTTAAACCTTATTTTCGAATTCAAATCTTATTTTCAAATTCTAAAGACACTACGATGATTGTGTAGAAAAGGATTTTCATATAAGTTAACCAAATTTTATTTCTAACCACACTCATTGCGTGTCATTCACATATTCAATTAAAACTTGTGAAACGAATGGTGCATGCTTCTACTCTTCTTTTAAGGTTATTTTCGAATTCCAAGATTAATTTCAAATTCTTAAGCCACTACTATGATTGTTTGGGCTAGGATTGTCGTATAACTTAACCAAATGTCATTTCTAACCACACTCATTGCGTGTAATTCACATATTCAATTCAAACTTGTGAAACGAACGGTGCATGCTTCTACGCTTCTTTTAAGCTTATTTTCGAATTCCAAGATTACTATCAAATTTTGAAGTCAGTACGATGATTGTGTAGGTTAGGATTGTCATATAAGTTAACCAAATGTCATTTATAACCACACTTATTGTGTGTCTTTCACACGTTCAATTAAAACTTGTAAAACAAATTGTGCATGCTTCTACTCTTCCTTTAAGCTTATTTTCGAATTCCAAGATTACTTTTCACGTCTAAAGCCACTACTATGATTATTTGGGTTAGGAATAATGCCATTTCTAACCACACTCATTGCGTGCATTTCACACAATCAATTCAAACTTGTGAATAAAAACATTGCAAGTTTCTACTCTTCTTTTAAGCTTATTTTCGAATTCCAAGATTACTTTTCACTTCTAAAGACACTACGATGATTGTGTATGTTAGGATTGTCATATACGTAAACCAAATGTCATTTCTAACCACACTCATTGCGTGTATTTCACACATCCAATTCACATTTGTAAAACGAACTTTGCATGTTTATACTCTTCTTTTAAGCGTATTTTCGAATCCAAAATTGTTTTTCAAATTCTAAAGCCACTACAATGATTTTGTGAGTTAGGATTGTCGTATAAGTTAACCAAATGTCATTTCTAACCACACTCATTGCGTGTAATTCACACATTCAATTCAAAATTGTGAAACGATCTACTCTTCTTTAAACCTTATTTTCGATTCCAAATCTTATTTTCAAATTCTAAAGACACTACGATGATTGTGTAGAAAAGGATTTTCATATAAGTTAACCAAATTTTATTTCTAACCACACTCATTGCGTGTCATTCACATATTCAATTCAAACTTGTGAAACGAATGGTGCATGCTTCTACTCTTCTTTTAAGGTTATTTTCGAATTCCAAGATTAATTTCAAATTCTAAAGCCACTGCTATGATTGTTTGGGTTAGGATTTTCGTATAAGTTAACCAAATGTCAATTCTAACCACACTCATTGTGTGTAATTCACATATTCAGTTCAAACTTGTGAAACGAACGGTACATGTTTCTACTCTTCTTTTAAGCTTATTTTCGAATTCCATGATTAATTTTCAATTCTAAAGACAGTTCGATGATTCTGTATGTTAGGATAGTCATATAAGTAAACCAAATGTCATTTATAACCATACTTATTGCGTGTAATTCACATATTGAATTCAAACTTGTGAAAACGAACGGTGCATGCTTCTACTCTTCTTTTAAGCTTATTTTCGAATTCCAAGATTACTATCAAATTCTAAAGTCAGTACGATGATTATGTAGGTTAGGATTGTCATATAAGTTAACCAAATGTCATTTCTAACCACACTCATTGCGTGTAATTCACATATTCAATTAAAACTTGTGAAACGAAGGGTGCATGCTTCTACTCTTCTTTTAAGGTTATTTTCGAATTCCAAGATTAATTTCAAATTCTAAAGCCACTACTATGATTGTTTGGGTTAGAATTGTCGTATAAGTTAACCAAATGTCATTTCTAACCACACTCATTGCGTGTAATTCACATATTCAATTCAAACTTGTGAAACGTACGGTATATGTTTCTACTCTTGTTTTAACCTTATTTTCGAATTTCAATTTTATTTTCAAATTCTAAAGTCAGTACGTAAACCAAATGTCATTTCTAACCACACTCATTGCGTGTAATTCACACATCCAATTCAAATTTGTAAAACGAACTTTGTATGTTTCTACTCTTCTTTTAAGCTTATATTCGAATTCCAAGATTAATTTCAAATTCTAAAGCCACTACTATGATTGTTCGGGTTAGGATTATCTATAAGTTAACCAAATGTCATTTCTAACCACACTCATTGCATGCAATTCACATATTCAATTCAAACTTGTGAAACGAACGGTGCATGCTTCTACTCTTCTTTTAAGCTTATATTCGAATTCCAAGATTAATTTCAAATTCTAAAGCCACTACTATGATTGTTCGGGTTAGGATTATCTATAAGTTAACCAAATGTCATTTCTAACCACACTCATTGCATGCAATTCACATATTCAATTCAAACTTGTGAAACGAACGGTGCATGCTTCTACTCTTGTTTTGAAGCTTATTTTCGAATTCCAAGATTAATTTTCAATTCTAAAGACACTACGATGATTCTTTATGTTAGGATTGTCATATAAGTAAAACAAATGTCATTTATAACCATACTCATTGCGTGTAATTCACACATGTGAAACGAACTGTGTATGTTCTACTCTTCTTTTGAGCTTATTTTCTAATTCCAAGATTATTTTCAAATTCTAAATCCACTACGATGATTGTGTAGGTTAGAATTGTCGTATAAATTAAACAAATGTCATTTCTTACCACACTCATTGCGTGTAATTCACACATTCAATTCAAACTTCTGAAACGAAATGTGCATGCTTCTACTCTTCTTTTAACCTTACTTTCGAATTCCAATCTTATTTTCAAATTCTAAAGACTCTACTATGATTGTGTAGTTTAGGATTGTCATATAAGTTAACCAAATGTTATTTCTAACCACACTCATTGCGTGCCATTCACATATTCAATTAAAACTTGTGAAACGAACGGTGCATGGTTCGAGTCTTCTTTTAAGCTTATTTTCGAATTCCAACATTAATTTCAAATTATAAAGCCACTACTATGATTGTTTGGGTTAGGATTGTCGTATAAGTTAACCAAATGTTATTTCTAACCAGACTCATTGCGTGCCATTCACATATTCAATTAAAACTTGTGAAACGAACGGTGCATACTTCTAGTCTTCTTTTAAGCTAATTTTCGAATTCCAAGATTAATTTCAAATTCTAAAGCCACTACTCTGATTGTTTGGGTTAGAATTGTCGTATAAGTTAACCAAATGTCATTTCTAACCACACTCATTGCGTGCAATTCACATATTCAATTCAATCTTGTGAAACGAACGGTGCATGCTTCTACTCTTCTTTTAAGCTTATTTTTGAATTCCAAGATTAATTTTCAATGCTAAACACACTACGATGATTTTGTATGTTAGGATTGTCATATAAGTAAACCAAATGTCATTTATAACCATACTCATTGCGTGTAATTCACACATGTGAAACGAACTATGTATGTTCTACTCTTCTTTTGAGCTTATTTTCTAATTCCAAGATTATTTCAAATTCTAAATCCACTACGATGATTGTGTAGGTTAGAATTGTCGTATAAATTAAACAAATGTCATTTCTTACCACACTCATTGCGTGTAATTCACACATTCAATTCATACTTGTGAAACGAATTGTGCATGCTTCTACTCTTCTTTTAAACTTATTTTCGAATCCGAAGATTAATTTTCAAATTTTAAAGACTCTACGATGATTGTGTAGTTTAGGATTGTCATATAAGTTAACCAAATGTTATTTCTAACCACACTCATTGCGTGTCATTCACATATTCAATTAAAACTTGTGAAACGAAAGGTGCATGCTTCTAGTCTTCTTTTAAGCTTATTTTCGAATTCCAAGATTAATTTCAAATTATAAAGCCACTACTATGATTGTTTGGGTTACGATTGTCGTATAAGTTAACCAAATGTCATTTTTAACCACACTCATTGCGTGCAATTCACATATTCAATTCAATCTTGTAATACGAACGGTGCATGCTTCTACTCTTCTTTTAAGCTTATTTTTGAATTCCAAGATTAATTTTCAATTCTAAAGAAACTACGATGATTTTGTATATTAGGATTGTCATATAAGTAAACCAAATGTCATTTCTAACCACACTCATTGCGTGTAATTCACACATTCAACTCAAACTTGTGAAACGAACGGTGCATGCTTCTACTCGTCTTTTAAGCTTATTTTCGAAATCCAAGATTACTTTCAAATTCTATAGTCAGTACGATGATTGTGTAGGTTAGGATTGTCATATAAGTTAACCAAATGTCATATCTAACCACAATCATTGCGTGTTATTCACATATTCAATTCAAACATGTGAAACGAACGGTGCATGCTTCTACTCTTCTTTTAAGCTTATTTTCGAATTCCAAGATTAATTTCAAATTATAAAGCCACTACTATGATTGTTTGGGTTTGTATTGTCGTATAAGTTAACCAAATGTCAATTTTAACCACACTCATTGCGTGTAATTCCCACATTCAATTCAAACTTGTGAAACGAACGGTGCATCCTTCTACTCTTCTTTTAAGCTTATTTTCGAATTCCAAGATTAATTTCAAATTATAAAGCCACTACTATGATTGTTTGGGTTTGTATTGTCGTATAAGTTAACCAAATGTCAATTCTAACCACACTCATTGCGTGTAATTCCCATATTCAATTCAAACTTGTGAAACGAACGGTGCATGCTTCTACTCTTCTTTTAAGCTTATTTTCGAATTCCAAGATTAATTTTCAATTCTAAAGACACTACGATGATTCTTTATGTTAGGATTGTCATATAAGTAAAACAAATGTCATTTATAACCATACTCATTGCGTGTAATTCACACATGTGAAACGAACTGTGTATGTTCTACTCTTCTTTTGAGCTTATTTTCTAATTCCAAGATTATTTTCAAATTCTAAAGCCACTACGATGATTGTGTAGGTTAGGATTGTCGTATAAGTTACCCAAATGTTATTTCTAACCACATTCATTGCGTGTAATTCACACATTCAATTCAAACTTGTGAAACGAACTTTGCATGCTTCTATGCTTCTTTTAACCTTATTTTCGAGTTCCAAGCTTATATTCAAATTCAAAATACACTATGATGATTGTGTAGGTTAGGGTTGTCATATAAGTAAAGCAAATGTCATTTCTATTCACACTCATTGCGTGTAGTTCATAAATTCAATTTAAACTTGTGACACGAACTGTGCATGCTTCTACTCTTCTTTTAACCTTACTTTCGAATTCCAATCTTATTTTCAAATTCTAAAGACTCTACTATGATTGTGTAGTTTAGGATTGTCATATAAGTTAACCAAATGTTATTTCTAACCACACTCATTGCGTGCCATTCACATATTCAATTAAAACTTGTGAAACGAACGGTGCATGCTTCGAGTCTTCTTTTAAGCTTATTTTCGAATTCCAACATTAATTTCAAATTATAAAGCCACTACTATGATTGTTTGGGTTAGGATTGTCGTATAAGTTAACCAAATGTTATTTCTAACCAGACTCATTGCGTGCCATTCACATATTCAATTAAAACTTGTGAAACGAACGGTGCATACTTCTAGTCTTCTTTTAAGCTAATTTTCGAATTCCAAGATTAATTTCAAATTCTAAAGCCACTACTATGATTGTTTGGGTTAGAATTGTCGTATAAGTTAACCAAATGTCATTTCTAACCACACTCATTGCGTGCAATTCACATATTCAATTCAATCTTGTGAAACGAACGGTGCATGCTTCTACTCTTCTTTTAAGCTTATTTTTGAATTCCAAGATTAATTTTCAATGCTAAACACACTACGATGATTTTGTATGTTAGGATTGTCATATAAGTAAACCAAATGTCATTTATAACCATACTCATTGCGTGTAATTCACACATGTGAAACGAACTATGTATGTTCTACTCTTCTTTTGAGCTTATTTTCTAATTCCAAGATTATTTCAAATTCTAAATCCACTACGATGATTGTGTAGGTTAGAATTGTCGTATAAATTAAACAAATGTCATTTCTTACCACACTCATTGCGTGTAATTCACACATTCAATTCATACTTGTGAAACGAATTGTGCATGCTTCTACTCTTCTTTTAAACTTATTTTCGAATCCGAAGATTAATTTTCAAATTTTAAAGACTCTACGATGATTGTGTAGTTTAGGATTGTCATATAAGTTAACCAAATGTTATTTCTAACCACACTCATTGCGTGTCATTCACATATTCAATTAAAACTTGTGAAACGAAAGGTGCATGCTTCTAGTCTTCTTTTAAGCTTATTTTCGAATTCCAAGATTAATTTCAAATTATAAAGCCACTACTATGATTGTTTGGGTTACGATTGTCGTATAAGTTAACCAAATGTCATTTTTAACCACACTCATTGCGTGCAATTCACATATTCAATTCAATCTTGTAATACGAACGGTGCATGCTTCTACTCTTCTTTTAAGCTTATTTTTGAATTCCAAGATTAATTTTCAATTCTAAAGAAACTACGATGATTTTGTATATTAGGATTGTCATATAAGTAAACCAAATGTCATTTCTAACCACACTCATTGCGTGTAATTCACACATTCAACTCAAACTTGTGAAACGAACGGTGCATGCTTCTACTCGTCTTTTAAGCTTATTTTCGAAATCCAAGATTACTTTCAAATTCTATAGTCAGTACGATGATTGTGTAGGTTAGGATTGTCATATAAGTTAACCAAATGTCATTTCTAACCACAATCATTGCGTGTTATTCACATATTCAATTCAAACATGTGAAACGAACGGTGCATGCTTCTACTCTTCTTTTAAGCTTATTTTCGAATTCCAAGATTAATTTCAAATTATAAAGCCACTACTATGATTGTTTGGGTTTGTATTGTCGTATAAGTTAACCAAATGTCAATTTTAACCACACTCATTGCGTGTAATTCCCACATCCAATTCAAATTTGTAAAACAACTTTGCATGTTTCTACTCTTCTTTTAAGGTTATTTTCGAATTCCAAGATTAATTTCAAATTCTAAAGCCACTGCTATGATTGTTTGGGTTAGAATTGTCGTATAAGTTAACCAAATGTCATTTCCAACCACACTCATTACGTGCAATTCACATATTCAATTAAAACTTGTGAAACGAACGGTGCATGCTTCTACTCTTCTTTTAAGCTTATTTTCGAATTCCAAGATTAATTTCAAATTCTAAAGCCACTACTATGATTGTTTGGGTTAGGATTGCCGTATAAGTTAACCAAATGTCATTTCTAACCACACTCATTGCGTGTAATTCACATATTCAATTTAAACTTGTGAAACGAACGGTGCATGCTTCTACTCTTCTTTTAAGCTTATTTTCGAATTCCAAGATTAATTTTCAATTCTAAAGACACTACGATGATTCTTTATGTTAGGATTGTCATATAAGTAAAACAAATGTCATTTATAACCATACTCATTGCGTGTAATTCACACATGTGAAACGAACTGTGTATGTTCTACTCTTCTTTTGAGCTTATTTTCTAATTCCAAGATTATTTTCAAATTTTAAAGACTCTACGATGATTGTGTAGTTTAGGATTGTCATATAAGTTAACCAAATGTTATTTCTAACCACACTCATTGCGTGTCATTCACATATTCAATTAAAACTTGTGAAACGAAAGGTGCATGCTTCTAGTCTTCTTTTAAGCTTATTTTCGAATTCCAAGATTAATTTCAAATTATAAAGCCACTACTATGATTGTTTGGGTTACGATTGTCGTATAAGTTAACCAAATGTCATTTTTAACCACACTCATTGCGTGCAATTCACATATTCAATTCAATCTTGTAATACGAACGGTGCATGCTTCTACTCTTCTTTTAAGCTTATTTTTGAATTCCAAGATTAATTTTCAATTCTAAAGAAACTACGATGATTTTGTATATTAGGATTGTCATATAAGTAAACCAAATGTCATTTCTAACCACACTCATTGCGTGTAATTCACACATTCAACTCAAACTTGTGAAACGAACGGTGCATGCTTCTACTCGTCTTTTAAGCTTATTTTCGAAATCCAAGATTACTTTCAAATTCTATAGTCAGTACGATGATTGTGTAGGTTAGGATTGTCATATAAGTTAACCAAATGTCATTTCTAACCACAATCATTGCGTGTTATTCACATATTCAATTCAAACATGTGAAACGAACGGTGCATGCTTCTACTCTTCTTTTAAGCTTATTTTCGAATTCCAAGATTAATTTCAAATTATAAAGCCACTACTATGATTGTTTGGGTTTGTATTGTCGTATAAGTTAACCAAATGTCAATTTTAACCACACTCATTGCGTGTAATTCCCACATCCAATTCAAATTTGTAAAACAACTTTGCATGTTTCTACTCTTCTTTTAAGGTTATTTTCGAATTCCAAGATTAATTTCAAATTCTAAAGCCACTGCTATGATTGTTTGGGTTAGAATTGTCGTATAAGTTAACCAAATGTCATTTCCAACCACACTCATTACGTGCAATTCACATATTCAATTAAAACTTGTGAAACGAACGGTGCATGGTTCTACTCTTCTTTTAAGCTTATTTTCGAATTCCAAGATTAATTTCAAATTCTAAAGCCACTACTATGATTGTTTGGGTTAGGATTGCCGTATAAGTTAACCAAATGTCATTTCTAACCACACTCATTGCGTGTAATTAACATATTCAATTTAAACTTGTGAAACGAACGGTGCATGCTTCTACTCTTCTTTTAAGCTTATTTTCGAATTCCAAGATTAATTTTCAATTCTAAAGACACTACGATGATTCTTTATGTTAGGATTGTCATATAAGTAAAACAAATGTCATTTATAACCATACTCATTGCGTGTAATTCACACATGTGAAACGAACTGTGTATGTTCTACTCTTCTTTTGAGCTTATTTTCTAATTCCAAGATTATTTTCAAATTTTAAAGACTCTACGATGATTGTGTAGTTTAGGATTGTCATATAAGTTAACCAAATGTTATTTCTAACCACACTCATTGCGTGTCATTCACATATTCAATTAAAACTTGTGAAACGAAAGGTGCATGCTTCTAGTCTTCTTTTAAGCTTATTTTCGAATTCCAAGATTAATTTCAAATTATAAAGCCACTACTATGATTGTTTGGGTTACGATTGTCGTATAAGTTAACCAAATGTCATTTTTAACCACACTCATTGCGTGCAATTCACATATTCAATTCAATCTTGTAATACGAACGGTGCATGCTTCTACTCTTCTTTTAAGCTTATTTTTGAATTCCAAGATTAATTTTCAATTCTAAAGAAACTACGATGATTTTGTATATTAGGATTGTCATATAAGTAAACCAAATGTCATTTCTAACCACACTCATTGCGTGTAATTCACACATTCAACTCAAACTTGTGAAACGAACGGTGCATGCTTCTACTCGTCTTTTAAGCTTATTTTCGAAATCCAAGATTACTTTCAAATTCTATAGTCAGTACGATGATTGTGTAGGTTAGGATTGTCATATAAGTTAACCAAATGTCATTTCTAACCACAATCATTGCGTGTTATTCACATATTCAATTCAAACATGTGAAACGAACGGTGCATGCTTCTACTCTTCTTTTAAGCTTATTTTCGAATTCCAAGATTAATTTCAAATTATAAAGCCACTACTATGATTGTTTGGGTTTGTATTGTCGTATAAGTTAACCAAATGTCAATTTTAACCACACTCATTGCGTGTAATTCCCACATCCAATTCAAATTTGTAAAACAACTTTGCATGTTTCTACTCTTCTTTTAAGGTTATTTTCGAATTCCAAGATTAATTTCAAATTCTAAAGCCACTGCTATGATTGTTTGGGTTAGAATTGTCGTATAAGTTAACCAAATGTCATTTCCAACCACACTCATTACGTGCAATTCACATATTCAATTAAAACTTGTGAAACGAACGGTGCATGGTTCTACTCTTCTTTTAAGCTTATTTTCGAATTCCAAGATTAATTTCAAATTCTAAAGCCACTACTATGATTGTTTGGGTTAGGATTGCCGTATAAGTTAACCAAATGTCATTTCTAACCACACTCATTGCGTGTAATTCACATATTCAATTTAAACTTGTGAAACGAACGGTGCATGCTTCTACTCTTCTTTTAAGCTTATTTTCGAATTCCAAGATTAATTTTCAATTCTAAAGACACTACGATGATTCTTTATGTTAGGATTGTCATATAAGTAAAACAAATGTCATTTATAACTATACTCATTGCGTGTAATTCACACATGTGAAACGAACTGTGTATGTTCTACTCTTCTTTTGAGCTTATTTTCTAATTCCAAGATTATTTTCAAATTCTAAAGCCACTACGATGATTGTGTAGTTTAGAATTGTCGTATAAATTAAACAATTGTCATTTCTTACCACACTCATTGCGTGTAATTCACACATTCAATTCAAACTTGTAAAACGAACTGTGGATGGTTCTACTCTTCTTTTAAGCTTATTTTCGAATCAAAGATTTTTTTTTTCAAATTCTAAAGCCATTACAATGATTGTATGGGTTAGGATTGTCGTATAAGTTAACCAAATGTCATTTCTAACCACACTCATTGCGTGTAATTCACACATTAACCAAATGTTATTTCTAACCACACTCATTGCGTGCCATTCACATATTCAATTAAAACTTGTGAAACGAACGGTGCATGCTTCTACTCTTCTTTTAAGCTTATTTTCGAATTCCAAGATTAATTTCAAATTCTAAAGCCACTACTATGATTTTTTGGGTTAGGATTGTCGTATAAGTTAACCCATTGTCATTTCTAACCACACTCATTGCGTGCAATTCACATATTCAATTCAATCTTGTGAAACGAACGGTGCATGCTTCTACTCTTCTTTTAAGCTTATTTTCGAATTCCAAGATTAATTTTCAATTCTAAAGACACTACGATGATTTTGTATGTTAGGATTGTCATATAAGTAAACCAAATGTCATTTCTAACCACACTCATTGCGTGTAATTCACACATTCAACTCAAACTTGTGAAACGAACGGTGCATGCTTCTACTCTTCTTCTAAGCTTATTTTCGAATTCCAAGATTACTTTCAAATTCTAAAGTCAGTACGATGATTGTGTAGGTTAGGATTGTCATATAAGTTAACCAAATGTCATTTCTAACCACAGTCATTGCGTGTAATTCACATATTCAATTCAAACTTGTGAAACGAACGGTGCATGCTTCTACTCTTCTTTTAAGCTTATTTTCGAATTCCAAGATTAATTTCAAATTATAAAGCCACTACTATGATTGTTTGGGTTAGTATTGTCGTATAACTTAACCAAATGTGAATTCTAACTACACTCATTGCGTGTAATTCCCACATTCAACTCAAACTTGTGAAACGAACGGTGCATGCTTCTACTCTTCTTCTAAGCTTATTTTCGAATTCCAAGATTACTTTCAAATTCTAAAGTCAGTACGATGATTGTGTAGGTTAGGATTGTCATATAAGTTAACCAAATGTCATTTCTAACCACAGTCATTGCGTGTAATTCACATATTCAATTCAAACTTGTGAAACGAACGGTGCATGCTTCTACTCTTCTTCTAAGCTTATTTTCGAATTCCAAAATTAGTTTCCAATTCTAAAGTCAGTATGTTGATTTTATAGGTTAGGATTGTCATATAAGTTAACCAAATGTCATTTCTAACCACAATCATTGCGTGTTATTCACATATTCAATTCAAACTTGTGAAACGAACGGTGCATGCTTCTACTGCTCTGTTAAGCTTATATTCGAATTCCAAGATTAATTTTCAATTCTAAACACACTACGATGATTCTTTATGTTAGGATTATCATATACGTAAACCAAATGTCATTTATAACCACACTCATTCCGTGTAATTCACACATTCAATTCAAACTTGTGAAACGAACTGTGTATGTTTCTACTCTTCTTTTAAGCTTATTATCTAATTCCAAGATTAGTTTCAAATTTTAAAGCCACTACGATGATTGTGTAGGTTATAATTGTCGTATAAATTAACCAAATGTCATTTCTAAGCACACTCATTGCGTGTAATTGACACATTCAATTCAAACTTGTGAAACGAACGGTGCATGCTTCTACTCTTCTTTTAAGCTTATTTTCGAATTCCAAGATTAATTTCAAATTCTAAAGCCACTACTATGATTGTTTGGGTTAGGATTGTCGTATAAGTTAACCAAATGTCATTTCTAACCACACTCATTGCGTGTAATTCACATATTTAATTCAAACTTGTGAAACGAACGGTGCATGCTTCTACTCTTCTTTTAAGCTTATTTTCGAATTCCAAGATTAATTTTCAATTCTACAGACACTACGATGATTCTTTATGTTAGGATTGTCATATAAGTAAACCAAATGTCATTTAGAACCATACTCATTGCGTGTAATTCACACATTCAATTCAAACTTGTGTAACGAACTTTGTATGTTTCTACTCTTCTTTTAAGCTTATTTTCGAATTCCAAGATTAATTTCAAATTCTAAAGCCACTACTATGATTGTTTGGGTTAGGATTGTCGTATAAGTTAACCAAATGTCATTTCTAACCACACTCATTGCGTGTAATTCACATATTCAATTCAAACTTGTGAAACGAACGGTGCATGCTTTTACTCTTCTTTTAAGCTTATTTTCGAATTCCAAGATTAATTTTCAATTCTAAAGAGACTACGATGATTCTTTATGTTAGGATTGTCATATAAGTAAACCAAATGTCATTTCTAACCACAGTCATTGCGTGCAATTCACACATTCAATTCAAACTTGTGAAACGAACGGTGCATGCTTCTACTCATCGTCTTTTAAGCTTATTTTCGAATTCCAAGATTACTTTCAAAATCTAAAGTCAGTACAATGATTGTGTAGGTTAGGATAGTCATATAAGTTAACCAAATGTCATTTCTAACCACAGTCATAGCGTGTAATTCACATATTCAATTCGAACGGTGCATGCTTCTACTCTTCTTTTAAGCTTATTTTTGAATTCCAAGATTAATTTTCAATTCTAAAGAAACTACGATGATTTTGTATATTAGGATTGTCATATAAGTAAACCAAATGTCATTTCTAACCACACTCATTGCGTGTAATTTACACATTCAACTCAAACTTGTGAAACGAACGGTGCATGCTTCTACTCGTCTTTTAAGCTTATTTTCGAAATCCAAGATTACTTTCAAATTCTATAGTCAGTACGATGATTGTGTAGGTTAGGATTGTCATATAAGTTAACCAAATGTCATTTCTAACCACAATCATTGCGTGTTATTCACATATTCAATTCAAACATGTGAAACGAACGGTGCATGCTTCTACTCTTCTTTTAAGCTTATTTTCGAATTCCAAGATTAATTTCAAATTATAAAGCCACTACTATGATTGTTTGGGTTTGTATTGTCGTATAAGTTAACCAAATGTCAATTTTAACCACACTCATTGCGTGTAATTCCCACATTCAATTCAAACTTGTGAAACGAACGGTGCATGCTTCTACTCTTCTTTTAAGCTTATTTTCGAATTCCAAGATTAATTTCAAATTATAAAGCCACTACTATGATTGTTTGGGTTTGTATTGTCGTATAAGTTAACCAAATGTCAATTCTAACCACACTCATTGCGTGTAATTCCCATATTCAATTCAAACTTGTGAAACGAACGGTGCCTGCTTCTACTCTTCTTTAAAGCTTATTTTCGAATTCCAAGATTAATTTTCAATTCTAAAGACACTACGATGATTCTGTATGTTATGATTGTCATATAAGTAAACCAAATGTCATTTCTAACCACACTCATTGCGTGTAATTCACACATTCAACTCAAACTTGAGAAACGAACGGTGCATGCTTCTACTCTTCTTTTAATTTTATTTTCGAATTGCAAGATTATGTTTCACGTCTAAAGACACTACGATGATTGTGTATGTTAGGATTATCATAAACGTAAACCAAATTTTATTTCTAACCACACTCATTGCGTGTAATTCACACATCCAATTCAAATTTGTAAAACGAACTTTGTATGTTTCTACTCTTCTTTTAAGCTTATTTTTGAATTCCAAGATTAATTTTCAATTCTAAA
Source organism: Spergularia bocconei (assembly GCA_963457585.1). Classification (NCBI taxonomy): domain Eukaryota; kingdom Viridiplantae; phylum Streptophyta; class Magnoliopsida; order Caryophyllales; family Caryophyllaceae; genus Spergularia; species Spergularia bocconei. Next base: position 7,538,898 of record OY734959.1, read on the forward strand.
GACACTACGATGATTTTGTATGAGGATTGTCATATAAGTAAACCAAATGTCATTTCTAACCACTCTCATTGCGTGTAATTCACACATTCAACTCAAACTTGTGAAACGAACGGTGCATGCTTCTACTCTTCTTTTAAGCTTATTTTCGAATTCCAAGATTACTTTCAAATTCTAAAGTCAGTACGATGATTGTGTAGGTTAGGATTGTCATATAAGTTAACCAAATGTCATTTCTAACCACAGTCATTGCGTGTAATTCACAGATTCAATTCAAACTTGTGAAACGAACGGTGCATGCTTCTACTCTTCTTTTAAGCTTATTTTCGAATTCCAAGATTAATTTCAAATTCTAAAGCCACAACTATGATTGTTTGGGTTAGGATTGTCGTATAAGTTAACCAAATGTCATTTCTAACCAAACTCATTGCGTGTAATTCACATATTTAATTCAAACTTGTGAAACGAACGGTGCATGCTTCTACTCTTCTTTTAAGCTTATTTTCGAATTCCAAGATTAATTTTCAATTCTAAAGACACTACGATGATTTTTTATGTTAGGATTGTCATATAAGTAAACCAAAGGTCATTTATAACCACACTCATTGCGTGTAATTCACACATTCAATTCAAACTTGTGTAACGAACTTTGTATGTTTCTACTCTTCTTTTAAGCTTATTTTCGAATTCCCAGATTAATTTCAAATTCTAAAGCCACTATTATGATTGTTTGGGTTAGGATTGTCGTATAAGTTAACCAAATGTCATTTCTAACCACACTCATTGCGTGTAATTCACATATTCAATTCAAACTTGTGAAACGAACGGTGCATGCTTCTACTCTTCTTTTAAGCTTATTTTCGAATTCCAAGATTAATTTTCAATTCTAAAGACACTACGATGATTCTTTATGTTAGGATTGTCATATAAGTAAAACAAATGTCATTTATAACCATACTCATTGCGTGTAATTCACACATGTGAAACGAACTGTGTATGTTCTACTCTTCTTTTAAGCTTATTTTCTAATTCCAAGATTATTTTCAAATTCGAAAGCCACTACGATGATTGTGTAGGTTAGAATTGTCGTATAAATTAAACAAATGTCATTTCTTACCACACTCATTGCGTGTAATTCACACATTCAATTCAGACTTGTGAAACGAACTGTGTATGTTTCTACTTCTCTTTTAAGCTTATTTTCGAATCCAAGATTATTTTCAAATTCTAAAGCCACTACTATGATTGTTTGGGTTAGGATTAATGCCATTTGTAACCACACTCATTGCATGCATATCACACATCCAATTCAAACATGTGAAACAAACAGTAATGTTTCTACTATTCTTTTAAGCTTATTTTTGAATTCCAGATTATTTTTGACGTCTAAAGACACTACGATGATTGTGTATGTTAAGATTGTCATATACGTAAACCAAATGTCATTTTTAACCACACTCATTGCCTGTAATTCACACATTCAACTCAAACTTGTGAAACGAACGGTGCATGCTTCTACTCTTCTTTTAAGCTTATTTTCGAATTCCAAGATTACTTTCAAATTCTAAAGTCAGTTCGATGATTGTATGGGTTAGGATTGTCATATAAGTTAACCAAATGTCATTTTTAACTACACTCATTGCGTGTAATTCACACATCCAATTCAACTTTGTAAAACTAACTTTGCATGTTTCTACTCTTCTTTTTAGCTTATTTTCGAATCAAAGATTTTTTTTTCAAATTCTAAAGCCACTACAATGATTGTGTGGGTTAGGATTGTCGTATAAGTTAACCAAATGTCATTTCTAACCACACTCATTGCGTGTAATTCACACATTCAATTCAAACTTGTGAAATGAACTGTGCATGCTTCTGCTATTCTTTTAACCTTATTTTCGAATTCCAATCTTATTTTCAAATTCGAAAGACTCTACGATGATTGTGTAGGTTAGGATTGTCATATAAATTAACCAAATGTTATTTCTAACCACACTCAGTGCCTGCCATTCACATATTCAATTAAAACTTGTGAAACGAAGGGTGCATGCTTCTTCTCTTCTTTTAAGCTTATTTTCGAATTACAAGATTAATTTTCAATTCTAAAGACACTACGATGATTCTGTATGTTAGGATTATCGTATAAGTTAACCAAATGTCATTTCTAACAACACTAATGGCGTGCAATTCACATATTCAATTCAAACGAGTGAAACGAACGGTGCATGCTTCTACTCTTCTTTTAAGCTTATTTTCGAATTCCAAACTTAAAATTCCGAAACGAATTGTGTATGTTTCTACTATTCTTTTAAGCTTATTATCCAATTCCAAGATTATTTTCAAATTCTAAACATAATACGATGATTCTGTATGTTAGGATTGTCATATAAGTAAACCAAATGTCATTTCTAACCACACTCATTGCGTGTAATTCACACATTCAATTCAAAATGTGAAATGAACAGTGCATGCTTCTACTCTTCTGTTGAGCTTATTTTCGAATTCCAAAATTATTTTTCACGTCTAAAGACACCACGATGATTGTGTATGTTAGGATTGTCATATACGTAAACCAATTGTCATTTCTAACCACACTCATTGCGTTCAATTCACACATTTAACTTGAGGTTCTGAAACGAACTGTGTATGTTTCTACTCTTCTTTTAAGCTTATTATCGAATTCCATGATTATTTCCAAATTCTAAACACAATACGATGATTCTGTATGTTAGGATTGTCATATAAGTAAACCAAATATCATTTCTAACCACACTCATTGCGTGTAATTCACACATTCAATTCAAACTTGTGAAACGAACGGTGCATGCTTCTACTCTTCTTTTAAGCTTATTTTCGAATTCCAAGATTATTTTTGTAACGACCCAAATTTCCGTAAACGGGGGTTAGATGCTAAGCCCGATTTACGAAGACTTAGAACTCGTTACCGCCATATAGGCTATGTTTACCTAGGTTGGAAAACAACCACCACCTAGGTAAAGATAGACTACACAAGGCTCCATGGATCTTCACCTAAAAACATTATATAATACATACTTTTGAAACCATCAAAACTTCAGCGGAACGCTTTCTTGGACTCGGGTATTTAAACCCCAAAATTTGAATTAATATTACAACTATTTCATAAAAATTTGAATAATATGATTCAAATTCGATTACATATAGTCATATATCAACAACTCTTCTTTATTACAATTAATCTCAAATCTTAGCGTCTTATAGCTAAAACTTCCCCCACTTGCACCTAGCTCAAACTCTTGTAACCTGTAAAACATTTAATATTGATTGGGTGAGTCGAATGACCCAGTAAGCTCTTACCTCTTCCCTTTGTTTCACAAATTTTGAGACTCACCGCTGCCTTTTCACAGTGGTTCTCCACATCACCACATACACATGGTTCACTCGCAACTTAGGTGCCATAAACATCACTTAGACATGAACAACTATATATATCACACTTTCACTTGTCTCGTATGCATGTATACGAGCATACTATTATCAATGTTTGTGTTCAAACGACGAACATAAGGATGCTATATGCATATCATTTTATCACACAAAAACAGGTTTACCTGACTTCTAACGTAAACCCGTAACCTGCAAGCTATCTTATGTAAGATATTTCTTTTCATAAGCAATGAATTCTAAATATATATTGCTTCTCATAAGCAACGGATTCTAAATGATATGTTGCTTCTCATAAGCAACAAATTCAAACTCTATGTCTAACATGGAGTGTGACGACGACAATGACAATACGGGACCGTGGAAATCGGGCCGAGGTCTGACCTCTTACTTAGACCTCCGCCTCACAAGACGGGGCTTGATATGCCCTAAGTTCTATGTTGTCCTTTGTGTTCCTCACACAGGACCATTTCGTTTTCTTTTATTTTCTTTTCTAAGGTGTGCTGGAAACCCACACCGACACCGACAGCACCCACTATGTTTTAGGTCAAGTACTCCACCTGTACTTGCCGACGCTTTCAGGATCCTTGGTACGTCTCAACCACTCCAGACACAAAACAACTTCTAACTTTGTCGTCACTCCATTTAGACTTCTACACGCTTGACCATCTCAGATATGGACGGCCAGTCATCTCAATTTCAACAACCCGACTTACCCATGTGGGTATTGTCGGTCTACTAATTACGGGTAGACAATCAATCCAAGCATGTTATAACCGTATTATTCGGTTTCTTACCTAATCATAGCAACATATAACTAGCAAAACCAAACTCTATGTTCGCTTATGCTCCACATCAGTTGATTTAATCATTCTCCACAAGTATAGACAATCTTTAAATTGTCATAACACAAATGAAACATGTATCTACTTACATACATGCCTTTATCACGTAAAGACATCCCATCATAAGGATGACTAATCACACCACAAACTATCACACTTGAACCTTAGGATAGACTACAAGGTTCAATACATTCAATAACCATAGAGAAACAATCATGTCATGGCTATAGCACACTTTGGGTATAAAAGTATGTCACAAGAATGACATCAGTCACAACTGGGAAACTGAACCATTCAATTTTCAGATGCAAGAAGTACATGAGGAAGATTAAAATACTTATAGAACTCAAAAACTTGACCACCTGGTCTATATTTGGTTAACTGATCTACATCAGACTTGTAGTTTAGGTATTTCGACCCTTTTATGAACTAGAACGTCAAACTCATTCATTTTGTGACCCCTTTCTTTTAAACATCCTTTGTCATTTACCTTTTATGGTTGTTCAATTAAAATCTATCAGACGGTGATAATCAACTAGTTGTTCATGGAACACTTTTGAAATCACCATCTTTAGACAATTATACCTTGCTCAAATTACTAGTAAACTGACCCAGTCTCACTATTCTGGTTATAACTCCAGATTTACTTATCTTTTTTGTAAATCCGTAAATTTTTGGTGAAACTAGACATCCGTACTATTCTAACAATATATTACACGACATCAGATTCTTTGTCATTTGCTCGCAGTTTAATTTTTAAGATGACCCTGCGTGCAGTCCTTAATTCCGGACAGCCTGTAAACTTTAGGCAACTTTTCCTAATGTTCACCTTCATTTGACACAACATAGGCTGACCCTCATTAAAGGGAGATACGACCACCGCTTTGGCAGATTAGAAACTTTATTACTTTTGCAATAGCCACTGACTAAACGCACTAAGACGTCATCACGTCGATACACTTCTATCTAATCCATCTCGTGCACTTAACTGGTTGTCTAACCACTTTTAGTCGTAGTTAATCAACACGACGCATACACTAGACTCATAGAGCTAGGGGAAACTTTATCAAATTCATAGTCCGCACATAATCTGCTTCACACATACTCACAAGATAATCGTGAGTTTCAAACAAGTTTCACCAGCCAATTTCACCTTGAATAATTCACTGACCAACTTGAGCACTCATGGCACCACACTTTGATCAAGTGAGCATAACTTGCTCATTTCTTAATACAATTTAAAAAACCACCACATTAATTCATAGTACAAATCATAGAGAATTCAATCATATATGGGCACCTACTCAGAGTTCATTTGCTAACTCAAACTTAGCACTTTCCAAGAAATAGTGGCTGTCACAAGCCCAGAAATCAGCATCACCAAGATCAATTCATATCTTCATCAATTTCTAATCAACTACAACATGAAAGTATACTATCATGTAGGAAATTTTCCCACGAGTCCAAACATATAAAGATATCAAATTTTGGGGTTCATTTGGTACCCCAAACACATCAAATACCGACTGCTGCCCATTCCCGTAATCAGGAAACAACACTAAGAAGAACACACCATAACTCATTCATTTCTACTTCGATTTCAACAAGTGAGCACACTATTTCACAAGAAATTTCACGAGGAATCCAAATATCTAATTTGTTTCCACAAAAGAAAAGGTCTACTTATCAGAAAATCCCAGTTTTCGAAACTGGTCAATCAATCAATCAAACTTGCTAAAGTGATTAAATATCTTATTGATTCCTAAAGCTCCATACAACTTATTAGGTGAAATTAAACGACCTAAATGTATAATTATTTTCAATTGAGCCATTAATCTAATTCAAGGATGAGTTTAGAGCTTACCTCAATCAATTTAATCGATTGATCCTCCAAAAACGTAAGCTCCTAGCTAGCTACCCATATATCTTCCTTTTCTTCTCCTAATTTCTGCCCATATACTCTTCGCTTTTCATTCACAATCGAATCCCCAATTTATAAATTGATGAGATGTCATTTTCGGGGCTGTTCTCAAAATTATATTGGCGTTGCCCCTTTTTGTTGTTTTTTTGTTGTTGTTGTCGGTTCAGAAGTGAGGAGGTGAGGATGAGTGAAGATGGGGATGAGGATGACAATAAGATGAGGATGAAGGAGAATTAGACAGCAAAATTACCTCTCCTGGGTAGTTCCACGTATCAAGGTAATATTGGGGTTTTTTTGCATTCGTTAATTTTCATCACACAGCTATTGATCAACCAAATCAATAGCAACAGTTTCTTCCTTACTAAGAAATCGTGTTGGCTTCTAAAAGAAGACTCGGGGCTTCGGGGGTCGTAGACAAATGAGACGGTAAAACTTAAAATAGTAAGGACTCGTCGAATTAGTCGATATTCTTTATAGGGATATTTAGGTCTTATCAACATGAATAACATTAGGAACTCGTAATTGTCCGAATACACCAAGACAGTTACCTTCAGGCTCTTAGGTCTTGTTCTTACATTTCAAAAATACCCCAATTAATAGGACAGTTCATTGCAAACAATCACTTTCTACATATAGCTTAATTCAAAGCTAAGCGACACACACACAAACTTCAACGCCAAACTCGGCCACCTCTAGCAAAGCAAATAAAATTTAAAATTTGTACGTAAAAACGTGTTAATCACGCTATTAAATCGCTTATTTTCGAATCCAAGATTATTTTCAAATTCTAAAGCCACTACTATAATTGTTTGGGTTAGGATTAATGCCATTTCTAACCGCACTCATTGCGTGCATTTCACAGATTCAATTCAAACATGTGAAACAAACAGTAATGTTTCTACTCTTCTTTTAAGCTTATTTTCGAATTCCAAGATCATTTTCAAATTCTAAAGACACTACGAAGATTGTGTAGGTTAGGATTGTCATATAAGTTAACCAAATGTCATTTCTAACCACACTCATTGCATGGAATACATATTCAATTCAAACTTGTGAAACGAACTTGTATGTTTCTACTCTTCTTTTAAACTTATTTTCGAATTCCAAGATTAATTTTCAATTCTAAAGACACTACGATGATTCTGTATGTTAGGATGTTCATATAAGTAAACCAAATGTCATTTCTAACCACACTCATTGCGTTTAATTTTCACATACAATTCAAACATGTGAAACGAACAGTGCATGTTTCTACTCTTCTTTTAAGCTTATTTTCGAATTCGAAGATTATTTTCAAATTCTAAAGACACTAAGATGATTGTGTAGGTTAGGATTGTCATATAATTTAACCAAATGTCATTTCTAACCACAGTCATTGCGTGTAATTCACATATTCAATTCAAACTTGTGAAACGAACGGTGCATGCTTCTACTCTTTTTTTAAGCTTATTTTCAAATTTCAAGTTTATTTTTGAAATTCTAAAGACACTACGATGATTGTGTAGCTTAGGATTGTCGTATAAGTTAACCAAAGGTCATTTCAAACCACACTCATTGCGTGTAATTCACACATTCAATTCAAACTTGTGAAACGAACTATGCATGCTTCTACTCTTGTTTTAAGCTTATTTTCGAATTCCAAGTTTATTTTCAAATTCTTAAACCACTACGATGATTGTTTGGGTTAGGATTGTCGTCTAAGTTAACCAAATGTCATTTCTACCCTCACTCATTGCGTGTAATTCACACATTCAATTCAAACTTGTGAAACGAACTGTGCATGCTTCTACTCTTGTTTTAAGCTTATTTTCGAATTCCAAGTTTATTTTCAAATTCTTAAGCCACTACGATGATTGTTTGGGTTAGGATTGTCGTCTAAGTTAACCAAATGTCATTTCTAACCACACTCATTGCGTGTAATTCACACATTCAATTCAAACTTGTGAAACGAACTGTGCATGCTTCTACTCTTGTTTTAACCTTATTTTCGAATTCCAAGTTTATTTTCAAATTCTAAACACAATACGATAATTATGTATGTTAGGATTGTCATATAAGTAAACCAAATGTCATTTCTAACCACACTCATTGCGTTCAATTCACACATTTTTCTCAAACTTCTTAAACGAACTGTGTATGTTTCTACTCTTCTTTTAAGCTTATTATGAATTCCAAGATTATTTTAAATTTCTAAACACAATACAATAACTGTATGTTAGGATTGTCATATAAGTAAACCAAATGTCATTTCTAACCACACTCATTGCGTGTAATTCACACATGCAATTCAAACTTGTGAAATGAAGGGTGCATGCTTCTACTCTTCTTTTAAGCTTATTTTCGAATTCCAAGATTATTTTTCACGTCTAAAGACACTACGATGATTGTGTATGTTAGGATTGTCATATACGTAAACCAAATGTCATTTCTAACCACACTCATTGCGTGTGGTTCACACATTCAATTCAAACTTGTAAAACGAAGATTGCATGTTTGTACTCTTCTTTTAAGCTTAATTTCGAATCCAAGATTATTTTCAAATTCTAAAGCCACTACGATGATTGTGTGGGTTAGGATTGTCGTATAATTTAACCAAATGTCATTTCTAACCTCACTCATTGCGTGTAATTCACACATTCAAATCAAACTTGTGAAACGAACTGTGCATGCTTCTACTCTTGTTTTAACCTTATTTTCGAATTCCAAGTTTATTTTCAAATTCTAAAGATACTACGATCATTGTGTATGTTAGGATTGTCATATAAGGAAACCAAATGTCATTTCTAACCACACTCATTGGGTGTAATTCACACATTCAATTCAAACTTGTGAAACAAACTATTTATGTTTCTACTCTTCTTTTAAGCTTATTTTCGAATTCCAAGATTATTTTCAAATTCTAAAGACAATACGATGATTGTGTAGGTTAGGATTGTCATATAAGTTATTCAAATGTCATTTCAAACCACACTCAATGCGTGTCATTCACACATTCAATTAAAACTTGTAAAACGAATTGTGCATGTTTGTACTCTTCTTTTAAGCTTATTTTCGAATCCAAGATTATTTTCAAATTCTAAACCCACTACGATGATTGTTTGGGTTAGGATTGTCATGTACGTAAACCAAATGTCATTTCTAACCACACTCATTGCGTGTAATTCACACATTCAATTCAAACTTGTTAAACGAACTGTGTATGTTTCTACTCTTCTTTTAAGCTTATTTACGAATCCAAGATTATTTTCAAATTCTAAAGCTACTACTATGATAGTTTGGGTTAGGATTAATGCCATTTCTAACCACACTCATTGCGTGCATTTCACACATTCAATTCAAACATGTGAAACAAACAGTGCATGTTTCTACTCTTCTTTTAAGCTTATTTTCGAATTCCAAGATTAATTTTCAATTCTAAAGACACTATGCTAATTCTGTATGTTAGGATTGTCATATAAGGAAACCAAATGTCATTTCTAACCACAGTCATTGCGTGTAATTCATACATTCAATTTAAACTTGTGCATGATTTTACTCTTCTTTTAAGCTTCTGTTCGAATTTAGATCTTATTTTCAAATTCTCAAAACACTACGATGATTGTGTAGGTTAGGATTGTCATTTACCAAATGTCATTTCTAACCACACTCATTGCATGTAATTTACACATTCAATTCAAACTTGTGAAACGAACTGTGTATGTTTCTACTCTTCGTTAAAACTTATTTTCGAATTCCATGATTATTTTCAAATTCTAAAGCCACTACGATGATTGTATAGGTTAGGATTGTCGTATAAGTTAACCAAATGTCATTTCTAACCACACTCATTGCGTGTAATTCACACATTCATATCAAACTTGTGAAACGAAGTGTGCATGCTTCTACTCTTCTTTTAAGCTTACTTTCGAATTCCAATCTTATTTTCAGTTTATAAAGACACTACGATGATAGTGTAGCTTAGGATTTTCATATAAGTTAACCAGATGTCATTTCAAACCACTCTCATTGCCAGTAATTCACACATTCATATGAAACTTGTAAAATGAACTTTGCATGTTTAAACTCTTCATTTAAGCTTATTTTCGAATCCAAAATTATTTTCAAATTCTAAAGCCACTACGATGATTGTGTAAGTTAGGATTGTTGTATAAGTTAACCAAATGTCAATTCTAACAACACTCATTGCGTTTAATTTTCACATTCAATTCAAACTTGTGAAACGAACTATGCATGTTTCTACTCTTCTTTTAAGCTTATTTTCGAATTCGAAGATTATTTTCAATTTCTAAAGACACTAAGATGATTGTGTAGGTTAGGATTGTCATATAAGTTAACCAGATTTCATTTCTAACCACAGTCATTGCGTGTAATTCACATATTCAATTCAAACTTGTGAAACGAAAGGTGCATGCTTCTACTCTTTTTTTAAACTTATTTTCGAATTCCAAGTTTATTTGTGAAATGCTAAAGACACTACTATGATTCTGTAGCTTAGGATTGTCATATAAGTTAACCAAAGGTCATTTCAAACCACACTCATTGCGTGTAATATACGCATTCAATTCAAACTTGTGAAACGAACTTTGCATGCTTCTACTCTTCTTTTAAAGTAATTTTCGAATTCCAAGATTATTTTCAAATTCTAAAGACAATACGATGATTGTGTAGGTTAGGATTGTCATATAAGTTAACCAAATGTCATTTCTAACCACACTCATTGCGTGTAATTCACACATTCAATTCAAACTTGTGAAACGAACTGTGCATGCTTCTACTCTTATTTCAACCTTATTTTCGAATTCCAAGTTTATTTACAAATTCTAAAGCCACTACTATGATTGTTTGGGTTAGGATTAATGCCATTTCTAACCACACTCATTGCGTGCATTTCACACATTCAATTCAAACTTGTGAAACAAACAGCATGTTTCTACTCTTCTTTTAAGCTTATTTTCGAATTCCAAGATTATTTTCAAATTCTAAAGACACTAGGATGATTGAGTAGGTTAGGATTGTCATATAAGTTAACCAAATGTTATTTCTAACCACACTCATTGCGTGTAATTCACACATTTAATTCAAAATTGTGAAATGCCAAGATTAGTTTTCCATTCTAAAGACACTACGATGATTCCGTATGTTTGGATTGTCATATAAATAAACCAAATGTCATTTCTAACCACACTCATTGCGTTTAATTATCACATTCAATTCAAACTTGTGAAACGAACTATGCATGTTTTTACTCTTTTTTTCAGCTTATTTTCGAATTTTAAGATTATTTTAAAATTCTAAAGACACTAAGATGATGGTGTAGGTTAGGATTGTCATATAAGTTAACCAAATGTCATTTCTAACCATAGTCATTGCGTGTAATTCACATATTCAATTCAAACTTGTGAAATAAACGGTACGTGCTTCTACTCTTTTTTTAAGCTTATTTTCGAATTCCAAGTTTATTTTTGAAATTCTAAAGACACTACAATGATTCCGTATTGTAGGATTGTCATATAAGTTAACCAAATGTCATTTCTAACCACACTCATTGCGTGTTCACACAGTCAATTCAAACTTGTGAAACGAACTGTGCATGCATCTACTCTTATTTTAACCTTATTTTCGAATTCCAAGTTTATTTTCAAATTCAAAAGCCACTAGTACGATTGTTTGGGTTAGGATTAATGCCATTTCTAACCACACTCATTGCATGCATTTCACACATTCAATTCAAACTTGTGAAACAAACAGTGCATGTTTCTACTCTTCTTTTAAGCTTATTTTCGAATTTCAAGATTATTTTCAAATTCTAAAGACACTTCGATGATTGTGTAGGTTAGGATTGTCATATAAGTTAACCAAAAGTCATTTCTAACCATACTCATTGCGTGTAATTCACACATTCCATTCAAACTTGTGAAACGAACTGTGTATGTTTCTACCCTTCTTTTAAGCTTATCGAATTCCAAGATTAATTTTCAATTTTAAAGACACTACGATGATTGTGTATGTTAGGATTGTCATATAAGTAAACCAAATGTCATTTCTAACCACACTCATTGCGATTAATTTTCACATTCAATTCAAACTTGTGAAACGAACTGTTCATGTTTTTACTCTTCTTTTCAGCTTATTTTCGAATTCGAAATTATTTTAAAATTCTAAAGACAATAAGATGATTGTGTAGGTTAGGATTGTCATATAAGTTAACAAAATGTCATTTCTAACCATAGTCATTGCGTGTAATTCACATATTCAATTCAAACTTGTGAAATGAACGGTGAATGCTTGTACTCTTTTTTTAAGCTTATTTTCGAATTCCAAGTTTATTTTTGAAATTCTAAAGACACAACGATGATTGTGTAGGTTAGGATTGTCATATAAGTTAACCAAATGTCATTTCTAACCACACTCATTGCGTGTAATTCACACATTCAATTCAAACTTGTGAAATGAACTGTGTATGTTTCTGCTCTTCTTTTAAGCTTATTTTCGAATCCAAGATTATTTTCAAATTCTAAAGCCACTACTATGATTGTTTGGGTTAGGATTAATGCCTTTTCTAACCACACTCATTGTGTGCATTTCACACATTCAATTTAAACATGTGAAACAAATAGTGCATGTTTCTACTCATGTTTTAAGCTTATTTTCGAATTCGAATTTTATTTTCAAATTCTCTAGACACAACGATGATTGTGTAGGTTAGGATTGTCATATAAGTAAACCAAATGTCATTTCTAACCACACTCATTGCGTGTAATTCACACATTCAATTCAAACTTGTGAAATGAACTGTGTATGTTTCTACTCTTCTTTTAAGGTTATTTTCGAAGCCAAGATTATTTTCAAATTCTAAAGCCACTACTATGATTTTTTGGGTTAGGATTAATGCCTTTTCTAACCACACTCATTGCGTGCATTTCACATATTCAATTGAAACATATGAAACAAACAGTGCATGTTTCTACTTTTCTTTTAAGCTTATCTTCGAATTCCAAGATTATTCTCAAATTCTAAAGACACTACGATGATTGTGTAGGTTAGGATTGTCATATAAGTTAACCAAATGTCATTTCTAACCACACTCATTGCGTGTAATTCACACATTCAATTCAAACTTGTGAAACGAACTCTGTATGTTTCTACTCTTCTTTTAATCTTATTTTCGAATCCAAGATTATTTTCAAATTGTAAAGCCACTACTATGATTATTTGGGTTAGGATTAATGCCATTTCTAAACACACTCATTGCGTGCATTTCACACATTCAATTCAAACATGTGAAACAAACAGTGCATATTTCCACTCTTCTTTTAAGCTTATTTTCGAATTCCAAGATTATTTTCAAATTATAAAGACACTTCGATGATTGTGTAGGTTAGGATTGTCATATAAGTTAACCAAATGTCATTTTTAACCACACGCATTGCGTGTAATTCACACATTCAATTCAAACTTGTGAAATGAACTGTGTATGTTTCTACTCTTCTTTTAAGCTTATTTTCGAATCCAAGTTTATTTTCAAATTCTAAAGCCACTACTAGGATTGTTTGGCTTGGGATTAATGCCTTTTCTAACCACACTCATTGCGTGCATTTCACACATTCAATTAAAACATGTGAAACAAACAGTGCATGTTTCTACTCTTCTTTTAAGCTTATTTTCGAATTCTAAGATTATTTTCAAATTCTAAAGACACTACGATGATTAAGTAGGTTAGGATTGTCATATAAGTTAACCAAATGTCATTTCTAACCACACTCATTGCGGGTATTTCACACATTCAATTAAAACTTGTGAAACGAACTGTGCTTGCTTCTAGTCCTGTTTTAACCTCATTTTCGAATTCCAAGTATATTTTTAAATTGTAAAGCCACTACTATGATTGTTTGGGTTAGGATTAATGCCCTTTCTAACCACACTCATTGCGTGCATTTCACACAATCAATTCAAACTTGTGAATAAAAACACTGCATGTTTCTAATCTTCTTTTAAGCTTATTTTCGAATTCCAAGTTTATTTTCAAATTCTAAAGACACTACGATGATTGTGTAGGTTAGGATTGTCATATAAGTTAACCAAATGTCATTTCTAACCACACTCATTGCGTGTAATTCACACATTCAATTCAAACTTGTGAAACAAACTCTGTAATTTTCTACTCTTCTTTTAAGCTTATATTCGAATCCAAGATTATTTTCAAATTCTAAAGCCACTACTATGATTGTTTGGGTTGGGATTAATGCCTTTTCTAACCACACTCATTGCGTGCATTTCACACATTCAATTGAAACATATGAAACAAACAGTGCATGTTTCTACTTTTCTTTTAAGCTTATCTTCGAATTCCAAGATTATTCTCAAATTCTAAAGACACTACGATGATTGTGTAGGTTAGGATTGTCATATAAGTTAACCAAATGTCATTTCTAACCACACTCATTGCGTGTAATTCACACATTCAATTCAAACTTGTGAAACGAACTCTGTATGTTTCTACTCTTCTTTTAATCTTATTTTCGAATCCAAGATTATTTTCAAATTGTAAAGCCACTACTATGATTATTTGGGTTAGGATTAATGCCATTTCTAAACACACTCATTGCGTGCATTTCACACATTCAATTCAAACATGTGAAACAAACAGTGCGTATTTCCACTCTTCTTTTAAGCTTATTTTCGAATTCCAAGATTATTTTCAAATTATAAAGACACTTCGATGATTGTGTAGGTTAGGATTGTCATATAAGTTAACCAAATGTCATTTTTAACCACACGCATTGCGTGTAATTCACACATTCAATTCAAACTTGTGAAATGAACTGTGTATGTTTCTACTCTTCTTTTAAGCTTATTTTCGAATCGAAGATTATTTTCAAATTCTAAAGCCACTACTAGGATTGTTTGGCTTGGGATTAATGCCTTTTCTAACCACACTCATTGCGTGCATTTCACACATTCAATTAAAACATGTGAAACAAACAGTGCATGTTTCTACTCTTCTTTTAAGCTTATTTTCGAATTCTAAGATTATTTTCAAATTCTAAAGACACTACGATGATTAAGTAGGTTAGGATTGTCATATAAGTTAACCAAATGTCATTTCTAACCACACTCATTGCGGGTATTTCACACATTCAATTAAAACTTGTGAAATGAACTGTGCTTGCTTCTAGTCCTGTTTTAACCTCATTTTCGAATTCCAAGTTTATTTTTAAATTGTAAAGCCACTACTATGATTGTTTGGGTTAGGATTAATGCCCTTTCTAACCACACTCATTGCGTGCATTTCACACAATCAATTCAAACTTGTGAATAAAAACACTGCATGTTTCTAATCTTCTTTTAAGCTTATTTTCGAATTCCAAGTTTATTTTCAAATTCTAAAGACACTACGATGATTGTGTAGGTTAGGATTGTCATATAAGTTAACCAAATATCTTTTTTATCCACACTCATAGCGTGTAATTCACACATTCAATTCAAACTTGTGAAACGAACTGTGCATGGTTCTACTCTTCGTTTAACCTTTTTTTCGAGTTCCTAGCTAATTTTCAAATTCAAAAGACACTACGCTGATTGTGTAGGTTACGATTGTCATATAAGTTAACCAAATATCATTTCTAACCACACGCATTGCGTGTAATTCACACATTCAATTCAAACTTGTGAAATGAACTGTGTATGTTTCTACTCTTCTTTTAAGCTTACTTTCGAATACAAGATTATTTTCAAATTCTAAAGCCACTACTATGATTGTTTGGGTTAGGATTAATGCCTTTTCTAACCACTCTCATTGCGTGCATTTCACACATTCAATTCAAACATGTGAAACAAACAGTGCATGTATCTACTCTTCTTTTAAGCATATTTTCGAATTCCAAGATTATTTTCAAATTCTAAAGACACTACGATGATTGTGTAGGTTAGGATTGTCATATAAGTTAACCAAATGTCATTTCTAACCACACTCATTGCGTGTAATTCACACATTCAATTCAAACTTGTGAAACGAACTCTGTATGTTTCTACTCATCTTTTAAGCTTATTTACGAATCCAAGATAATTTTCAAATTCTAAAGCCACTACTATGATTGTTTGGGTTAGGATTAATGTCATTTCGAACCACACTCATTGCGTGCATTTCGCATATTCAATTTAAACATGTGAAACAAACCAGGCATGTTTCTACTCTTATTTTAAGCTTATTTTCGAATTCCAAGATTATTTTCAAATTCTAAAGACACTACGATGATTGTGTAGGTTAGGATTGTCATATAAGTTAATCAAATGTCATTTCTAACCACACTCATTGCGTGTAAGTCACATATTCAATTCAAACTTGTGAAACGAACGGTGCATGCTTCTACTCTTTTTTTAAGCTTATTTTCGAATTCCAAGTTTCTTTTTGAAATTCTAAAGCCACTACGATGATTGTTTGGGTTATGGTTGTCGTCTAAGTTAACCAAATGTCATTTCTAACCACACTCATTGCGTTCAATTCACACATTTAATTCAAACTTCTGAAACGAACTGTGTATGTTTGTACTCTTGTTTTAAGCTTATTTTCGAATTCCAAGATTATTTTCAAATTTTAAATACAATACGATGATTCTGTATGTTAGGATTGTCATATAAGTAAACCAAATGTCATTTCTAACCACACTCATTGCGTGTAATTCACACATTCAATTCAAACTTGTGAAACGAACGGTGCATGCTTTTACTCTTCTTTTAAACTTAATTTCGAATTCCTAGATTAATATTCAATTCTAAAGACACTACGATGATTCCGTATGTTAAGATTGTCATATAAGTAAACCAAATGTCATTTCTAACCACACTCATTGTGTGTAATTAACACATTCATATTAAATTGGTGAAACAAATTGTGCATGCTTCTACTCTTGTTTTAAGCTTATTTTCAAATTCCAAGTTTATTTTCAAATTCTAAAGACACTACGATGATTGTGTAGATTATGATTGTCATATAAGTTAACCAAATGTCATTTCTATCCACCATCATAGCGTGTAATTCACACATTCAATTCAAAGTTGTGAAACGAACTGTGGATGCTTCTACTCTTTTTTTAAGCTTATTTTTGAATTCCAAGTTTATTTTTGAAATTCTAAAGACACTACGATGATTGTGTAGGTTAGAATTGTCATATAAGTTAACCAAATGTAATTTCTAACCACACTCATTGCGTGTAATTCACACATTCAATTCAAACTTGTGAAATGAACTGTGTATGTTTCTACTCTTCTTTTAAACTTATTTTCGAATTCCAAGATTATTTTCAAATTCTAAAGACACTACGATGATTGTATAGGTTAGGATTGTCATATAAGTTAACCAAATGTCATTTCTAACCACACTCATTGCGTGCATTTCACAGATTCAATTCAAACTTGTGAAACAAACAGCATGTTTCTACTCTTCTTTTAAGCTTATTTTCGAATTCCAAGATTATTTTCAAATTCTAAAGACACTACGATGATTGAGTAGGTTAGGATTGGGTCATATAAGTTAACCAAACGTCATTTCTAACCACACTCATTGCGTGTAATTCACACATTTAATTCGAACTTGTGAAATGAACTGTGTATGTTTCTACTCTTCTTTTAAGCTTATTTTCCAATCCAAGATTATTTTCAAATTCTAAAGCCACTACTATGATTGTTTGGGTTAGGATTAATGCCTTTTCTAAACACACTCATTGCGTGCATTTCACACATTCAATTCAAACATGTGAAACAAACAGTACATGTTTCCACTCTTCTTTTAAGCCTATTTTCGAATTCCAAGATTATTTTCAAATTCTAAAGACACTACGATGATTGTGTAGGTTAGGATTGTTATATAAGTTAACCAAATGTCATTTCTAACCACACTCATTGCGTGTAATTCACACATTCAATTCAAACTTGTGAAACGAACTGTGTATGTTTCTACTCTTCTTTTAAGCTTATTTTCGATTGCCAAGATTAATTTTCAATTCTAAAGACACGACGATGATTCTGTATGTTAGAATTGTCATATAAGTTAACCAAATGTCATTTCTAACCATACTCATTGCGTGTAATTCACATATTCAATTCAAACACGTGAAACAAACAGTGCATGTTTCTACTCTTCTTTTAAGCTTATTTACGAATTCCAAGATTATTTTCAAATTCTGAAGACACTACGATGATTGTGTAGGTTAGGATTGTCATATACGTTAACCAAATGTCATTTCTAACCACTCATTGCGTGTAATTCACACATTCAATTCAAACTTGTGAAACGAACTGTGTATGTTTCTACTCTTCTTTTAAGCTTATTTTCGAATTCTAAGATTAATATTCAATTTTAAAGACACTACGATGATTGTGTATGTTAGGATTTTCATATAAGTAAACCAAATGTCATTTCTAACCACCCTCATTGCGTTTAATTTTCACATTCAATTCAAACTTGTGAAACGAACTATTCATGTTTTTACTCTTCTTTTCAGCTTATTTTGAAAATTGAAGATTATTTTAAAATTCTAAAGACATTAGATAATTGTGTTGGTTAGGATTGTCATATAAGTTAACCAAATGTAATTTCTAACCATAGTCATTGCGTGTAACTCACATATTCAATTCAAACTTGTGAAACGAACGGTGCATGATACTACTCTTTTTTTAAACTTATTTTCGAATTCCAGGATTATTTTTGAAATTATAAAGACACTACGATGATTGTGTAGGTTAGGATTGTCATATAAGTCAACCAAATGTCATTTCTAACCACACTCATTGCGTGTAATTCACACATTCAATTCAAACTTGTGAAACGAACTGTGCATGCTTCTACTCTTCTTTTAAGCTTATCTTCGAATTCCAAGATTAATTTTCAATTTTAAAGCCACTACTATGATTGTTTGGGTTAGGATTAATGCCTTTTCTAACCACACTCATTGCGTGTATTCACACATTCAACTCAAACATGTGAAACAAACAGTGCATGTTTCCACTATTCTTTTAAGCTTATTTTCGAACTCCAAGATTATTTTCAAATTCTAAAGACACTACGATGATTGTGTAGGTTAGGATTGTCATATAAGTTAACCAAATGTCATTTCTAACCACACTCATTGCGTGTAATTCACACATTCAATTCAAACTTGTGAAACGAACTGTGTATGTTTCTAATCTTCTTTTAAGCTTATTTTCGAATGCCAAGATTAATTTTCAATTCTAAAGACACTACGATGATTCCGTATGTTAGGATTGTCATATAAGTAAACCAATTGTCTTTTCTAACCACACTCATTGCGTTTAATTTTCGCATTCAATTCAAACTTGTGAAACGAACTATGCATGTTTTTACTCTTCTTTTCAGCTTATTTTCGAATTCGAAGATTATTTTAAAATTCTAAAGACACTAGATGATTGCGTAGGTTAGGATTGTAATATAAGTTAACCAAATGTCATTTCTAACCATAGTCATTGCGTGTAATTCACATATTCAATTCAAACTTGTGAAACGAACACTGCATGCTTCTACTCTTTTTTTAAGCTTATTTTCGAATTCCAAGTTTATTTTTGAAATTCTAAAGCCACTACTATGATTGTTTGGGTTGGGATTAATGGCACTTCTAAACACACTCATTGCGTGCATTTCAAACTTGTGAAACAAACTGTGCATGTTTCTACTCTTCTTTTAAGCTTGTTTTCGAATTCCAAGATTATTTTCAAATTATAAAGACACTTCGATGATTGTGTAGGTTAGGATTGTCATATAAGTTAACCAAATGTCATTTTTAACCACACGCATTGCGTGTAATTCACACATTCAATTCAAACTTGTGAAATGAACTGTGTATGTTTCTACTCTTCTTTTAAGCTTATTTTCGAATCCAAGATTATTTTCAAATTCTAAAGCCACTACTAGGATTGTTTGGCTTGGGATTAATGCCTTTTCTAACCACACTCATTGCGTGCATTTCACACATTCAATTAAAACATGTGAAACAAACAGTGCATGTTTCTACTCTTCTTTTAAGCTTATTTTCGAATTCTAAGATTATTTTCAAATTCTAAAGACACTACGATGATTAAGTAGGTTAGGATTGTCATATAAGTTAACCAAATGTCATTTCTAACCACACTCATTGCGGGTATTTCACACATTCAATTAAAACTTGTGAAACGAACTGTGCTTGCTTCTAGTCCTGTTTTAACCTCATTTTCGAATTCCAAGTATATTTTTAAATTGTAAAGCCACTACTATGATCGTTTGGGTTAGGATTAATGCCCTTTCTAACCACACTCATTGCGTGCATTTCACACAATCAATTCAAACTTGTGAATAAAAACACTGCATGTTTCTAATCTTCTTTTAAGCTTATTTTCGAATTCCAAGTTTATTTTCAAATTCTAAAGACACTACGATGATTGTGTAGGTTAGGATTGTCATATAAGTTAACCAAATGTCATTTCTAACCACACTCATTGCGTGTAATTCACACATTCAATTCAAACTTGTGAAACGAACTCTGTATGTTTCTACTCATCTTTTAAGCTTATTTACGAATCCAAGATAATTTTCAAATTCTAAAGCCACTACTATGATTGTTTGGGTTAGGATTAATGTCATTTCGAACCACACTCATTGCGTGCATTTCGCATATTCAATTCAAACATGTGAAACAAACTCTGTAATTTTCTACTCTTCTTTTAAGCTTATATTCGAATCCAAGATTATTTTCAAATTCTAAAGCCACTACTATGATTGTTTGGGTTGGGATTAATGCCTTTTCTAACCACACTCATTGCGTGCATTTCACACATTCAATTGAAACATATGAAACAAACAGTGCATGTTTCTACTTTTCTTTTAAGCTTATCTTCGAATTCCAAGATTATTCTCAAATTCTAAAGACACTACGATGATTGTGTAGGTTAGGATTGTCATATAAGTTAACCAAATGTCATTTCTAACCACACTCATTGCGTGTAATTCACACATTCAATTCAAACTTGTGAAACGAACTCTGTATGTTTCTACTCTTCTTTTAATCTTATTTTCGAATCCAAGATTATTTTCAAATTGTAAAGCCACTACTATGATTATTTGGGTTAGGATTAATGCCATTTCTAAACACACTCATTGCGTGCATTTCACACATTCAATTCAAACATGTGAAACAAACAGTGCATATTTCCACTCTTCTTTTAAGCTTATTTTCGAATTCCAAGATTATTTTCAAATTATAAAGACACTTCGATGATTGTGTAGGTTAGGATTGGCATATAAGTTAACCAAATGTCATTTTTAACCACACGCATTGCGTGTAATTCACACATTCAATTCAAACTTGTGAAATGAACTGTGTATGTTTCTACTCTTCTTTTAAGCTTATTTTCGAATCCAAGATTATTTTCAAATTCTAAAGCCACTACTAGGATTGTTTGGCTTGGGATTAATGCCTTTTCTAACCACACTCATTGCGTGCATTTCACACATTCAATTAAAACATGTGAAACAAACAGTGCATGTTTCTACTCTTCTTTTAAGCTTATTTTCGAATTCTAAGATTATTTTCAAATTCTAAAGACACAACGATGATTAAGTAGGTTAGGATTGTCATATAAGTTAACCAAATGTCATTTCTAACCACACTCATTGCGGGTATTTCACACATTCAATTAAAACTTGTGAAACGAACTGTGCTTGCTTCTAGTCCTGTTTTAACCTCATTTTCGAATTCCAAGTTTATTTTTAAATTGTAAAGCCACTACTATGATTGTTTGGGTTAGGATTAATGCCCTTTCTAACCACACTCATTGCGTGCATTTCACACAATCAATTCAAACTTGTGAATAAAAACACTGCATGTTTCTAATCTTCTTTTAAGCTTATTTTCGAATTCCAAGTTTATTTTCAAATTCTAAAGACACTACGATGATTGTGTAGGTTAGGATTGTCATATAAGTTAACCAAATATCTTTTTTATCCACACTCATAGCGTGTAATTCACACATTCAATTCAAACTTGTGAAACGAACTGTGCATGGTTCTACTCTTCGTTTAACCTTTTTTTCGAGTTCCTAGCTAATTTTCAAATTCAAAAGACACTACGCTGATTGTGTAGGTTACGATTGTCATATAAGTTAACCAAATATCATTTCTAACCACACGCATTGCGTGTAATTCACACATTCAATTCAAACTTGTGAAATGAACTGTGTATGTTTCTACTCTTCTTTTAAGCTTACTTTCGAATACAAGATTATTTTCAAATTCTAAAGCCACTACTAGGATTGTTTGGCTTGGGATTAATGCCTTTTCTAACCACTCTCATTGCGTGCATTTCACACATTCAATTCAAACATGTGAAACAAACAGTGCATGTATCTACTCTTCTTTTAAGCATATTTTCGAATTCCAAGATTATTTTCAAATTCTAAAGACACTACGATGATTGTGTAGGTTAGGATTGTCATATAAGTTAACCAAATGTCATTTCTAACCACACTCATTGCGTGTAATTCACACATTCAATTCAAACTTGTGAAACGAACTCTGTATGTTTCTACTCATCTTTTAAGCTTATTTACGAATCCAAGATAATTTTCAAATTCTAAAGCCACTACTATGATTGTTTGGGTTAGGATTAATGTCATTTCGAACCACACTCATTGCGTGCATTTCGCATATTCAATTCAAACATGTGAAACAAACCAGGCATGTTTCTACTCTTATTTTAAGCTTATTTTCGAATTCCAAGATTATTTTCAAATTCTAAAGACACTACGATGATTGTGTAGGTTAGGATTGTCATATAAATTAATCAAATGTCATTTCTAACCACACTCATTGCGTGTAATTCACACATTCAATTCAAACTTGTGAAACGAACGGTGCATGCTTTTACTCTTCTTTTAAACTTAATTTCGAATTCCTAGATTAATATTCAATTCTAAAGACACTACGATGATTCCGTATGTTAAGACTGTCATATAAGTAAACCAAATGTCATTTCTAACCACACTCATTGTGTGTAATTAACACATTCATATTAAATTGGTGAAACAAATTGTGCATGCTTCTACTCTTGTTTTAAGCTTATTTTCAAATTCCAAGTTTATTTTCAAATTCTAAAGACACTACGATGATTGTGTAGATTATGATTGTCATATAAGTTAACCAAATGTCATTTCTATCCACCATCATAGCGTGTAATTCACACATTCAATTCAAAGTTGTGAAACGAACTGTGGATGCTTCTACTCTTTTTTTAAGCTTATTTTTGAATTCCAAGTTTATTTTTGAAATTCTAAAGACACTACGATGATTGTGTAGGTTAGAATTGTCATATAAGTTAACCAAATGTAATTTCTAACCACACTCATTGCGTGTAATTCACACATTCAATTCAAACTTGTGAAATGAACTGTGTATGTTTCTACTCTTCTTTTAAACTTATTTTCGAATTCCAAGATTATTTTCAAATTCTAAAGACACTACGATGATTGTATAGGTTAGGATTGTCATATAAGTTAACCAAATGTCATTTCTAACCACACTCATTGCGTGCATTTCACAGATTCAATTCAAACTTGTGAAACAAACAGCATGTTTCTACTCTTCTTTTAAGCTTATTTTCGAATTCCAAGATTATTTTCAAATTCTAAAGACACTACGATGATTGAGTAGGTTAGGATTGGGTCATATAAGTTAACCAAACGTCATTTCTAACCACACTCATTGCGTGTAATTCACACATTTAATTCGAACTTGTGAAATGAACTGTGTATGTTTCTACTCTTCTTTTAAGCTTATTTTCCAATCCAAGATTATTTTCAAATTCTAAAGCCACTACTATGATTGTTTGGGTTAGGATTAATGCCTTTTCTAAACACACTCATTGCGTGCATTTCACACATTCAATTCAAACATGTGAAACAAACAGTACATGTTTCCACTCTTCTTTTAAGCCTATTTTCGAATTCCAAGATTATTTTCAAATTCTAAAGACACTACGATGATTGTGTAGGTTAGGATTGTTATATAAGTTAACCAAATGTCATTTCTAACCACACTCATTGCGTGTAATTCACACATTCAATTCAAACTTGTGAAACGAACTGTGTATGTTTCTACTCTTCTTTTAAGCTTATTTTCGATTGCCAAGATTAATTTTCAATTCTAAAGACACGACGATGATTCTGTATGTTAGAATTGTCATATAAGTTAACCAAATGTCATTTCTAACCATACTCATTGCGTGTAATTCACATATTCAATTCAAACACGTGAAACAAACAGTGCATGTTTCTACTCTTCTTTTAAGCTTATTTACGAATTCCAAGATTATTTTCAAATTCTGAAGACACTACGATGATTGTGTAGGTTAGGATTGTCATATACGTTAACCAAATGTCATTTCTAACCACTCATTGCGTGTAATTCACACATTCAATTCAAACTTGTGAAACGAACTGTGTATGTTTCTACTCTTCTTTTAAGCTTATTTTCGAATTCTAAGATTAATATTCAATTTTAAAGACACTACGATGATTGTGTATGTTAGGATTTTCATATAAGTAAACCAAATGTCATTTCTAACCACCCTCATTGCGTTTAATTTTCACATTCAATTCAAACTTGTGAAACGAACTATTCATGTTTTTACTCTTCTTTTCAGCTTATTTTGAAAATCGAAGATTATTTTAAAATTCTAAAGACATTAGATAATTGTGTTGGTTAGGATTGTCATATAAGTTAACCAAATGTAATTTCTAACCATAGAAATTGCGTGTAACTCACATATTCAATTCAAACTTGTGAAACGAACGGTGCATGATTCTACTCTTTTTTTAAACTTATTTTCGAATTCCAGGATTATTTTTGAAATTATAAAGACACTACGATGATTGTGTAGGTTAGGATTGTCATATAAGTCAACCAAATGTCATTTCTAACCACACTCATTGCGTGTAATTCACACATTCAATTCAAACTTGTGAAACGAACTGTGCATGCTTCTACTCTTCTTTTAAGCTTATCTTCGAATTCCAAGATTAATTTTCAATTTTAAAGCCACTACTATGATTGTTTGGGTTAGGATTAATGCCTTTTCTAACCACACTCATTGCGTGTATTCACACATTCAACTCAAACATGTGAAACAAACAGTGCATGTTTCTACTATTCTTTTAAGCTTATTTTCGAACTCCAAGATTATTTTCAAATTCTAAAGACACTACGATGATTGTGTAGGTTTGGATTGTCATATAAGTTAACCAAATGTCATTTCTAACCACACTCATTGCGTGTAATTCACACATTCAATTCAAACTTGTGAAACGAACTGTGTATGTTTCTAATCTTCTTTTAAGCTTATTTTCGAATGCCAAGATTAATTTTCAATTCTAAAGACACTACGATGATTCCGTATGTTAGGATTGTCATATAAGTAAACCAATTGTCTTTTCTAACCACACTCATTGCGTTCAATTTTCGCATTCAATTCAAACTTGTGAAACGAACTATGCATGTTTTTACTCTTCTTTTCAGCTTATTTTCGAATTCGAAGATTATTTTAAAATTCTAAAGACACTAGATGATTGTGTAGGTTAGGATTGTAATATAAGTTAACCAAATGTCATTTCTAACCATAGTCATTGCGTGTAATTCACATATTCAATTCAAACTTGTGAAACGAACAGTGCATGCTTCTACTCTTTTTTTAAGCTTATTTTCGAATTCCAAGTTTATTTTTGAAATTCTAAAGCCACTACTATGATTGTTTGGGTTGGGATTAATGCCACTTCTAAACACACTCATTGCGTGCATTTCAAACTTGTGAAACAAACTGTGCATGTTTCTACTCTTCTTTTAAGCTTGTTTTCGAATTCCAAGATTATTTTCAAATTCTAAAGACACTACGATGATTGTGTAGGTTTGGATTGTCATATAAGTTAACCAAATGTCATTTCTAACCACACTCATTGCGTGTAATTCACACATTCAATTCAAACTTGTGAAATGAACTGTGTATGTTTCTACTCTTCTTTTAAGCTTATTTTCGAATTCGAAGATTAATTTTCAATTTTAAAGACACTACGATGATTGTGTATGTTAGGATTGTCATATAAGTAAACCAAATGTCATTTTTAACCACACTCATTGCGTTTAATTTTCACATTCAATTCAAACTTGTGAAACGAACTATTCATGTTTTTACTCTTCTTTTCAGCTTATTTTGGAAATCGAAGATTATTTTAAAATTCTAAAGACACTAAGATAATTGTGTAGGTTAGGATTGTCATATAAGTTAACCAAATGTCATGGCTAACCATACTCATTGCGTGTAATTCACATATTCAATTCAAACATGTGAAACAAACAGTGCATGTTTCTACTCTTCTTTTAAGCTTATTTACAAATTCCAAGATTATTTTCAAATTCTGAAGACACTACGATGATTGTGTAGGTTAGGATTGTCATATACGTTAACCAAATGTCATTTCTAACCACACTCATTGCGTGTAATTCACACATTCAATTCAAACTTGTGAAACGAACTCTGTATGTTTCTACTCTTCTTTTAAGCTTATTTTCGAATCCAAGATTATTTTCAAACTGTAAAGCCACTACTATGATTGTTTGGGTTAGGATTAATGTCATTTCTAACCACACTCATTGCGTGCATTTCACACATTCAATTCAAACATGTAAAACAAACAGTGCATGTTTCTACTCTTCTTCTAAGCTTGTTTTCGAATTCCAAGATTATTTTCAAATTCTAAAGACACTACGATGATTGTGTAGGTTTGGATTGTCATATAAGTTAACCAAATGTCATTTGTAACCACACTCATTGCGTTTAATTCACACATTCAATTCAAACATGTGAAACAAACAGTGCATGTTTCTACTCTTCTTTTAAGCTTGTTTTCGAATTCCAAGATTATTTTCAAATTCTAAAGACACTCCGATGATTGTGTAGGTTAGGATTGTCATATAAGTTAACCAAATGTCATTTCTAACCACTCATTGCGTGTAATTCACACATTCAATTCAAACTTGTGAAACGAACTGTGTATGTTTCTACTCTTCTTTTAAGCTTATTTTCGAATTCTAAGATTAATATTCAATTTTAAAGACACTACGATGATTGTGTATGTTAGGATTTTCATATAAGTAAACCAAATGTCATTTCTAACCACCCTCATTGCGTTTAATTTTCACATTCAATTCAAACTTGTGAAACGAACTATTCATGTTTTTACTCTTCTTTTCAGCTTATTTTGAAAATCGAAGATTATTTTAAAATTCTAAAGACATTAGATAATTGTGTTGGTTAGGATTGTCATATAAGTTAACCAAATGTAATTTCTAACCATAGTCATTGCGTGTAACTCACATATTCAATTCAAACTTGTGAAACGAACTGTGTATGTTTCTAATCTTCTTTTAAGCTTATTTTCGAATGCCAAGATTAGTTTTCAATTCTAAAGACACTACGATGATTCCGTATGTTAGGATTGTCATATAAGTAAACCAATTGTCTTTTCTAACCACACTCATTGTGTTTAATTTTCGCATTCAATTCAAACTTGTGAAACGAACTATGCATGTTTTTACTCTTCTTTTCAGCTTATTTTCGAATTCGAAGATTATTTTAAAATTCTAAAGACACTAAGATGATTGTGTAGGTTAGGATTGTCATATAAGTTAACAAAATGTCATTTCTAACCATAGTCATTGCGTGTAATTCACATATTCAATTCAAACTTGTGAAACGAACAGTGCATGCTTCTACTCTTTTTTTAAGCTTATTTTCGAATTCCAAGTTTATTTTTGAAATTCTAAAGCCACTACTATGATTGTTTGGGTTAGGATTAATGCCACTTCTAAACACACTCATTGCGTGCATTTCACACATTCAATTCAAACTTGTGAAACAAACAGTGCATGTTTCTACTCTTCTTTTAAGCTTGTTTTCGAATTCCAAGATTATTTTCAAATTCTAAAGACACTACGATGATTGTGTAGGTTTGGATTGTCATATAAGTTAACCAAATGTCATTTCTAACCACACTCATTGCGTTTAATTTTCACAGTCAATTCAACTTGTGAAACGAACTATGCATGTTTTTACTCTTCTTTTCAGCTTATTTTCGAATTCGAAGATTATTTTAAAATTCTAAAGACACTAAGATGATTGTGTAGGTTAGGATTGTCATATAAGTTAACAAAATGTCATTTCTAACCATAGTCATTGCGTGTAATTCACATATTCAATTCAAACTTGTGAAACGAACAGTGCATGCTTCTACTCTTTTTTTAAGCTTATTTTCGAATTCCAAGTTTATTTTTGAAATTCTAAAGCCACTACTATGATTGTTTGGGTTAGGATTAATGCCACTTCTAATCACACTCATTGCGTGCATTTCACACATTCAATTCAAACTTGTGAAACAAACAGTGCATGTTTCTACTCTTCTTTTAAGCTTGTTTTTGAATTCCAAGATTATTTTCAAATTCTAAAGACACTACGATGATTGTGTAGGTTAGGATTGTCATATAAGTTAACCAAATGTCATTTCTAACCACACTCATTGCGTGTAATTCACACATTCAATTCAAACTTGTGAAACGAACTGTGTATGTTTCTACTCTTCTTTTAAGCTTATTTTCGAATTCTAAGATTAATATTCAATTTTAAAGACACTACGATGATTGTGTATGTTAGGATTGTCATATAAGTAAACCAAATGTCATTTTTAACCACTCTCATTGCGTTTAATTTTCACATTCAATTCAAACTTGTGAAACGAACTATTCATGTTTTTACTATTCTTTTCAGCTTATTTTGGAAATCGAAGATTATTTTAAAATTCAAAAGACATTAGATAGTTGTGTTGGTTAGGATTGTCATATAAGTTAACCAAATGTAATTTCTAACCATAGTCATTGCGTGTAACTCACATATTCAATTCAAACTTGTGAAACGAACGGTGCATGATTCTACTCTTTTTTTAAACTTATTTTCGAATTCCAGGATTATTTTTGAAATTATAAAGACACTACGATGATTGTGTAGGTTAGGATTGTCATATAAGTCAACCAAATGTCGTTTCTAACCACACTCATTGCGTGTAATTCACACATTCAATTCAAACTTGTGAAACGAACTGTGCATGCTTCTACTCTTCTTTTTAGCTTATCTTCGAATTCCAAGATTAATTATCAATTTTAAAGCCACTACTATGATTGTTTGGGTTAGGATTAATGCCTTTTCTAACCACACTCATTGCGTGCATTTCACACATTCAACTCAAACATGTGAAACAAACAGTGCATGTTTCTACTATTCTTTTAAGCTTATTTTCGAACTCCAAGATTATTTTCAAATTCTAAAGACACTACGATGATTGTGTAGGTTAGGATTGTCATATAAGTTAACCAAATGTTATTTCTAACCACACTCATTGCGTGTAATTCATACATGCAATTCAAACTTGTGAAACGAACTTTGTATGTTTCTAATCTTCTTTTAAACTTATTTTCGAATGCCAAGATTAATTTTCAATTCTAAAGACACTTCGATGATTCCGTATGTTAGGATTGTCATATAAGTAAACCAATTGTCTTTTCTAACCACACTCATTGCGTTTAATTTTCGCATTCAATTCAAACTTGTGAAACGAACTATGCATGTTTTTACTCTTCTTTTCAGCTTATTTTCGAATTCGAAGATTATTTTAAAATTCTAAAGACACTAAGATGATTGTGTAGGTTAGGATTGTCATATAAGTTAACAAAATGTCATTTCTAACCATAGTCATTGCGTGTAATTCACATATTCAATTCAAACTTGTGAAACGAACAGTGCATGCTTCTACTCTTTTTTTAAGCTTATTTTCGAATTCCAAGTTTATTTTTGAAATTCTAAAGCCACTACTATGATTGTTTGGGTTAGGATTAATGCCACTTCTAAACACACTCATTGCGTGCATTTCACACATTCAATTCAAACTTGTGAAACAAACAGTGCATGTTTCTACTCTTCTTTTAAGCTTGTTTTCGAATTCCAAGATTATTTTCAAATTCTAAAGACACTACGATGATTGTGTAGGTTAGGATTGTCATTTAAGTTAACGAAATGTCATTTCTAACCACACTCATTGCGTGTAATTCACACATTCAATTCAAACTTGTGAAACGAACTGTGTATGTTTCTACTCTTCTTTTAAGCTTATTTTCGAATTCTAAGATTAATATTCAATTTTAAAGACACTACGATGATTGTGTATGTTAGGATTGTCATATAAGTAAACCAAATGTCATTTTTAACCACCCTCATTGCGTTTAATTTTCACATTCAATTCAAACTTGTGAAACGAACTATTCATGTTTTTACTATTCTTTTCAGCTTATTTTGGAAATCGAAGATTAATTTAAATTTCAAATGACATTAGATAGTTGTGTTGGTTAGGATTGTCATATAAGTTAACCAAATGTAATTTCTAACCATAGTCATTGCGTGTAACTCACATATTCAATTCAAACTTGTGAAACGAACGGTGCATGATCTACTCTTTTTTTAAACTTATTTTCGAATTCCAGGATTATTTTTGAAATTATAAAGACACTACGATGATTGTGTAGGTTAGGATTGTCATATAAGTCAACCAAATGTCATTTCTAACCACACTCATTGCGTGTAATTCACACATTCAATTCAAACTTGTGAAACGAACTGTGCATGCTTCTACTCTTCTTTTTAGCTTATCTTCGAATTCCAAGATTAATTATCAATTTTAAAGCCACTACTATGATTGTTTGGGTTAGGATTAATGCCTTTTCTAACCACACTCATTGCGTGCATTTCACACATTCAACTCAAACATGTGAAACAAACAGTGCATGTTTCTACTATTCTTTTAAGCTTATTTTCGAACTCCAAGATTATTTTCAAATTCTAAACACACTACGATGATTGTGTAGGTTAGGATTGTCATATAAGTTAACCAAATGTTATTTCTAACCACACTCATTGCGTGTAATTCACACATGCAATTCAAACTTGTGAAACGAACTTTGTATGTTTCTAATCTTCTTTTAAGCTTATTTTCGAATGCCAAGATTAATTTTCAATTCTAAAGACACTACGATGATTCCGTATGTTAGGATTGTCATATAAGTAAACCAATTGTCTTTTCTAACCACACTCATTGCGTTTAATTTTCGCATTCAATTCAAACTTGTGAAACGAACTATGCATGTTTTTACTCTTCTTTTCAGCTTATTTTCGAATTCGAAGATTATTTTTAAATTCTAAAGACACTAAGATGATTGTGTAGGTTAGGATTGTCATATAAGTTAACAAAATGTCATTTCTAACCATAGTCATTGCGTGTAATTCACATATTCAATTCAAACTTGTGAAACGAACAGTGCATGCTTCTACTCTTTTTTTAAGCTTATTTTCGAATTCCAAGTTTATTTTTGAAATTCTAAAGCCACTACTATGATTGTTTGGGTTAGGATTAATGCCACTTCTAAACACACTCATTGCGTGCATTTCACACATTCAATTCAAACTTGTGAAACAAACAGTGCATGTTTCTACTCTTCTTTTAAGCTTGTTTTCGAATTCCAAGATTATTTTCAAATTCTAAAGACACTACGATGATTGTGTAGGTTAGGATTGTCATATAAGTTAACCAAATGTCATTTCTAACCACACTCATTGCGTGTAATTCACACATTCAATTCAAACTTGTGAAACGAACTGTGTATGTTTCTACTCTTCTTTTAAGCTTATTTTCGAATTCTAAGAATAATATTCAATTTTAAAGACACTACGATGATTGTGTATGTTAGGATTGTCATATAAGTAAACCAAATGTCATTTTTAACCACCCTCATTGCGTTTAATTTTCACATTCAATTCAAACTTGTGAAACGAACTATTCATGTTTTTACTATTCTTTTCAGCTTATTTTGGAAATCGAAGATTATTTTAAAATTCAAAAGACATTAGATAATTGTGTTGGTTAGGATTGTCATATAAGTTAACCAAATGTAATTTCTAACCATAGTCATTGCGTGTAACTTACATATTCAATTCAAACTTGTGAAACGAACGGTGCATGATTCTACTCTTTTTTTAAACTTATTTTCGAATTCCAGGATTATTTTTGAAATTATAAAGACACTACGATGATTGTGTAGGTTAGGATTGTCATATAAGTCAACCAAATGTCATTTCTAACCACACTCATTGCGTGTAATTCACACATTCAATTCAAACTTGTGAAACGAACTGTGCATGCTTCTACTCTTCTTTTTAGCTTATCTTCGAATTCCAAGATTAATTTTCAATTTTAAAGCCACTACTATGATTGTTTGGGTTAGAATTAATGCCTTTTCTAACCACACTCATTGCGTGCATTTCACACATTCAACTCCAACATGTGAAACAAACAGTGCATGTTTCTACTATTCTTTTAAGCTTATTTTCGAAGTCCAAGATTATTTTCAAATTCTAAAGACACTACGATGATTTTGTAGGTTAGGATTGTCATATAAGTTAACCAAATGTCATTTCTAACCACACTCATTGCGTGTAATTCACACATGCAATTCAAACTTGTGAAACGAACTGTGTATGTTTCTAATCTTCTTTTAAGCTTAATTTCGAATGCCAAGATTAATTTTCAATTCTAAAGACACTACGATGATTCCGTATGTTAGGATTGTCATATAAGTAAACCAATTGTCTTTTCTAACCACACTCATTGCGTTTAATTTTCGCATTCAATTCAAACTTGTGAAACGAACTATGCATGTTTTTACTCTTCTTTTCAGCTTATTTTCGAATTCAACGATTATTTTAAAATTCTAAAGACACTAAGATGATTTTGTAGGTTAGGATTGTCATATAAGTTAACAAAATGTCATTTGTAACCATCGTCATTGCGTGTAATTCACATATTCAATTCAAACTTGTGAAACGAACAGTGCATGCTTCTACTCTTTTTTTAAGCTTATTTTCGAATTCCAAGTTTATTTTTGAAATTCTAAAGCCACTACTATGATTGTTTGGGTTGGGATTAATGCCACTTCTAAACACACTCATTGCGTGCATGTCAAACTTGTGAAACAAACTGTGCATGTTTCTACTCTTCTTTTAAGCTTGTTTTCGAATTCCAAGATTATTTTCAAATTCTCAAGACACTACGATGATTTTGTAGGTTTGGATTGTCATATAAGTTAACCAAATGTCATTTCTAACCACACTCATTGCGTGTAATTCACACATTCAATTCAAACTTGTGAAACGAACTGTGTATGTTTCTAATCTTCTTTTAAGCTTATTTTCGAATGCCAAGATTAATTTTCAATTCTAAAGACACTACGATGATTCCGTATGTTAGGATTGTCATATAAGTAAACCAATTGTCTTTTCTAACCACACTCATTGCGTTTAATTTTCGCATTCAATTCAAACTTGTGAAACGAACTATGCATGTTTTTACTCTTCTTTTCAGCTTATTTTCGAATTCAAAGATTATTTTAAAATTCTAAAGACACTAAGATGATTGTGTAGGTTAGGATTGTCATATAAATTAACAAAATGTCATTTCTAACCATAGTCATTGCGTGTAATTCACATATTCAATTCAAACTTGTGAAACGAACAGTGCATGCTTCTACTCTTTTTTTAAGCTTATTTTCGAATTCCAAGTTTATTTTTGAAATTCTAAAGCCACTACTATGATTGTTTGGGTTAGGATTAATGCCACTTCTAAACACACTCATTGCGTGCATTTCACACATTCAATTCAAACTTGTGAAACAAACAGAGCATGTTTCTACTCTTCTTTTAAGCTTGTTTTCGAATTCCAAGATTATTTTCAAATTCTAAAGACACTACGATGATTGTGTAGGTTAGGATTGTCATATAAGTTAACCAAATGTCATTTCTAACCACACTCATTGCGTGTAATTCACACATTCAATTCAAACTTGTGAAACGAACTGTGTATGTTTCTACTCTTCTTTTAAGCTTATTTTCGAATTCTAAGATTAATATTCAATTTTAAAGACACTACGATGATTGTGTATGTTAGGATTGTCATATAAGTAAACCAAATGTCATTTTTAACCACCCTCATTGCGTTTAATTTTCACATTCAATTCAAACTTGTGAAACGAACTATTCATGTTTTTACTATTCTTTTCAGCTTATTTTGGAAATCGAAGATTATTTTAAAATTCAAAAGACATTAGATAATTGTGTTGGTTAGGATTGTCATATAAGTTAACCAAATGTAATTTCTAACCATAGTCATTGCGTGTAACTCACATATTCAATTCAAACTTGTGAAATGAACGGTGCATGATTCTACTCTTTTTTTAAACTTATTTTCGAATTCCAGGATTATTTTTGAAATTATAAAGACACTACGATGATTGTGTAGGTTAGGATTGTCATATAAGTCAACCAAATGTCATTTCTAACCACACTCATTGCGTGTAATTCACACATTCAATTTAAACTTGTGAAACGAACTGTGCATGCTTCTACTCTTCTTTTTAGCTTATCTTCCAATTCCAAGATTAATTTGCAATTTTAAAGCCACTACTATGATTGTTCGGATTAGGATTAATGCCTTTTCTAACCACACTCATTGCGTGCATTTCACACATTCAACTCAAACATGTGAAACAAACAGTGCATGTTTCTACTATTCTTTTAAGCTTATTTTCGAACTCCAAGATTATTTTCAAATTCTAAAGACACTACGATGATTTTGTAGGTTAGGATTGTCATATAAGTTAACCAAATGTCATTTCTAACCACACTCATTGCGTGTAATTCACACATGCAATTCAAACTTGTGAAACGAACTGTGTATGTTTCTAATCTTCTTTTAAGCTTATTTTCGAATGCCAAGATTAATTTTCAATTCTAAAGACACTACGAGGATTCCGTATGTTAGGATTGTCATATAAGTAAACCAATTGTCTTTTCTAACCACACTCATTGCGTTTAATTTTCGCATTCAATTCAAACTTGTGAAACGAACTATGCATGTTTTTACTCTTCTTTTCAGCTTATTTTCGAATTCGAAGATTATTTTAAAATTCTAAAGACACTAAGATGATTTTTTAGGTTAGGATTGTCATATAAGTTAACAAAATGTCATTTCTAACCATAGTCATTGCGTGTAATTCACATATTCAATTCAAACTTGTGAAACGAACAGTGCATGCTTCTACTCTTTTTTTAAGCTTATTTTCGAATTCCAAGTTTATTTTTGAAATTCTAAAGCCACTACTATGATTGTTTGGGTTAGGATTAATGCCACTTCTAAACACACTCATTGCGTGCATTTCACACATTCAATTCAAACTTGTGAAACAAACAGTGCATGTTTCTACTCTTCTTTTAAGCTTATTTTGAAAATCCAAGATTATTTTCAAATTTTAAAGATAATACGATGATTCTGTATGTTAGGATTGTCGTATAAGTAAACCAAATGTCATTTCTAACCACACTCATTCATGTAATTCACACATTCAATTCAAACTATTAAACGAACTGTGTATGTTTCTACTCTTCTTTTAAGCTTATATTCGAATGCCAAGATTAATTTTCAATTCTAAAGACACTACGATGATTCCGTATGTTAGGATTGTCATATAAGTAAACCAAATGTTATTTCTAACCACACTCATTGCGTTTAATTTTTACATTCAATTTAAACTTGTGAAACGAATTGTGCATGTTTCTACTCTTCTTTTAAGCTTATTTTCGAATTCGAAGATTGTTTTCAAATTCTAAAGACACTACGATGATTGTGTAGGTTAGGATTGTCATATAAGTTAACCAAATGTCATTTCTAACCACACTCATTGCGTGTAATTCACACAATCAATTCAAACTTGTCAAACGAACGGTGCATGCTTCTACTTTTTTTTTAAGCTTATTTTCGAATTCCAAGTTTACTTTTGAAATTCTAAAGACAGTACGATGATTGTTTAGGTTAGGATTGTCATATAAGTTAACCAAATATCATATCTAACCACAGTCATTGCGTTTAATTCACATATTCAATTCAAACTTGTGAAACGAACGGTGCATGCTTCTACTCTTTTTTTAAGCTTATTTTCGAATTCCAAGTTTATTTTTGAAATTCTAAAGACACTACGATGATTGTGTAGCTTAGGATTGTCATAGAAGTTAACCAAAGGTCATTTCAAACCACAGTCATTGCGTGTAATATACACATTCAATTCAAACTTGTGAAACAAATTTTGCATGGTTCTATTCTTCTTTCTAGGTAATTTTCGAATTCCAAGATTATTTTCAAATTCTAAAGACAATAAGATGATTGTGTAGGTTAGGACTGTCATATAAGTTAACCAAATATCATTTCTAACCACACTCATTGCGTGTAATTCACACATTCAATTTAAACTTGTGAAACGAACTGGGCATGCTTCTACTCTTGTTTTAACCTTATTTTCGAATTCCAAGTTTATTTTCACATTCTAAAGCCACTACTATGATTGTTTGGGTTAGGATTAATGCCATTTCTAACCACACTCACTGCGTGCATTTCACACATTCAACTCAAACTTGTGAAACAAACAGTGCATGTTTCCACTCTTCTTTTAAGCTTGTTTTCGAATTCCAAGATTATTTTCAAATTCTAAAGACACTACGATGATTGTGTAGGTTTGGATTGTCATATAAGTTAACCAAATGTCATTTCTAACCACACTCATTGCCTGTAATTCACACATTCAATTCAAACTTGTGAAATGAACTGTGTATGTTTCTACTCTTCTTTTAAGCTTATTTTCGAATCCAAGATTATTTTCAAATTCTAAAGCCACTACTACGATTGTTTGGGTTAGGATTAATGCCTTTTCTAACCACACTCATTGCGTGCATTTCACACATTCAATTCAAACATGTGAAACAAACAGTGCATGTTTCTACTCTTCTTTGAAGCTTATTTTCGAAATCCAAGATTATTTTCAAATTTTAAAGATAATAAGATGATTCTGTATGTTAGGATTGTCGTATAAGTAAACCTAATGTCATTTCTAACCACACTCATTGCGTGTAATTCACACACTCAATTCAAACTTGTCAAACGAACGGTGCATGCTTCTACTCTTTTTTTAAGCTTATTTTCGAATTCCAAGTTTATTTTTGAAATTCTAAAGACAGTACGATGATTGTTTAGGTTAGGATTCTCATATAAGTTAACCAAATGTCATTTCTAACCACAGTCATTGCGTGTAATTCACATATTCAATTCAAACTTGTGAAACGAACGGTGCATGCTTCTACTCTTTTTTTAAGCTTATTTTCGAATTCCAAGTTTATTTTTGAAATTCTAAAGACAGTACGATGATTGTTTAGGTTAGGATTGTCATATAAGTTAACCAAATGTCATTTCTAACCACAGTCATTGCGTGTAATTCACACACTCAATTCAAACTTGTCAAACGAACGGTGCATGCTTCTACTCTTTTTTTAAGCTTATTTTCGAATTCCAAGTTTATTTTTGAAATTCTAAAGACAGTACGATGATTGTTTAGGTTAGGATTTTCATATAAGTTAACCAAATGTCATTTCTAACCACAGTCATTGCGTGTAATTCACACACTCAATTCAAACTTGTCAAACGAACGGTGCATGCTTCTACTCTTTTTTTAAGCTTATTTTCGAATTCCAAGTTTATTTTTGAAATTCTAAAGACACTACGATGATTGTGTAGGTTTGGATTGTCATATAAGTTAACCAAATGTCATTTCTAACCATACTCATTGCCTGTAATTCACACATTCAATTCAAACTTGTGAAATGAACTGTGTATGTTTCTACTGTTCTTTTAAGCTTATTTTCGAATCCCAGATTATTTTCAAATTCTAAAGCAACTACAACGATTGTTTGGGTTAGGATTAATGCCTTTTCTAACCACACTCATTGCGTGCATTTCACACATTCAATTCAAACATGTGAAACAAACAGTGCATGTTTCTACTCTTCTTTGAAGCTTATTTTCGAAATCCAAGATTATTTTCTAATTTTAAAGATAATAAGATGATTCTGTATGTTAGGATTGTCGTATAAGTAAACCAAATGTCATTTCTAACCACACTCATTGCGTGTAATTCACACATTCAATTCAAACTTGTGAAAGGAACTGTGTATGTTTCTACTCTTCTTTAAAGCTTATTTTCGAATGCCAAGATTAATTTTCAATTCTAAAGACACTACGAGGATTCCGTATGTTAGGATTGTCATATAAGTAAACCAAATGTTATTTCTAACCACACTCATTGCGTTTAATTTTTACATTCAATTCAAACTTGTGAAACGAACTGTGCATGTTTCTACTCTTCTTTTAAGCTTATTTTCGAATTCGAAGATTGTTTTCAAATTCTAAAGACACTAAGATGATTGTGTAGGTTAGGATTGTCATATAAGTTAACCAAATGTCATTTCTAACCACAGTCATTGCGTGTAATTCACATATTCAATTCAAACTTGTGAAACGAACAGTGCATGCTTCTACTCTTTTTTTAAGCTTATTTTCGAATTCCAAGTTTATTTTTGAAATTCTAAAGACACTACGATGATTGTGTAGCTTAGGATTGTCATATAAGTTAACCAAATGTCATTTCTAACCACAGTCATTGCGTGTAATTCACATATTCAATTCAAACTTGTGAAACGAACAGTGCATGCTTCTACTCTTTTTTAAAGCTTATTTTCGAATTCCAAGTTTATTTTTGAAATTCTAAAGACACTACGATGATTGTGTAGCTTAGGATTGTCATATAAGTTAACCAAAGGTCATTTGAAACCACACTCATTGCGTGTAATATACACATTCAATTCAAACTTGTGAAACGAACTTTGCATGCTTCTACTCTTCTTTTAAGCTTATTTTCGAATTCGAAGATTGTTTTCAAATTCTAAAGACACTAAGATGATTGTGTAGGTTACGAGTGTCATATAAGTTAACCAAATGTCATTTCTAACCACAGTCATTGCCTGTAATTCACACATTCAATTCAAACTTGTGAAATGAACTGTGTATGTTTCTACTCTTCTTTTAAGCTTATTTTCGAATCCCAGATTATTTTCAAATTCTAAAGCAACTACAACGATTGTTTGGGTTAGGATTAATGCCTTTTCTAACCACACTCATTGCGTGCATTTCACACATTCAATTCAAACATGTGAAACAAACAGTGCATGTTTCTACTCTTCTTTGAAGCTTATTTTCGAAATCCAAGATTATTTTCTAATTTTAAAGATAATAAGATGATTCTGTATGTTAGGATTGTCGTATAAGTAAACCAAATGTCATTTCTAACCACACTCATTGCGTGTAATTCACACATTCAATTCAAACTTGTGAAAGGAACTGTGTATGTTTCTACTCTTCTTTAAAGCTTATTTTCGAATGCCAAGATTAATTTTCAATTCTAAAGACACTACGAGGATTCCGTATGTTAGGATTGTCATATAAGTAAACCAAATGTTATTTCTAACCACACTCATTGCGTTTAATTTTTATATTCAATTCAAACTTGTGAAACGAACTGTGCATGTTTCTACTCTTCTTTTAAGCTTATTTTCGAATTCGAAGATTGTTTTCAAATTCTAAAGACACTAAGATGATTGTGTAGGTTAGGATTGTCATATAAGTTAACCAAATGTCATTTCTAACCACAGTCATTGCGTGTAATTCACATATTCAATTCAAACTTGTGAAACGAACAGTGCATGCTTCTAGTCTTTTTTTAAGCTTATTTTCGAATTCCAAGTTTATTTTTGAAATTCTAAAGACACTACGATGATTTTGTAGGTTTGGATTGTCATATAAGTTAACCAAATGTCATTTCTAACCACACTCATTGCGTGTAATTCACACATTCAATTCAAACTTGTGAAACGAACTGTGTATGTTTCTAATCTTCTTTTAAGCTTATTTTCGAATGCCAAGATTAATTTTCAATTCTAAAGACACTACGATGATTCCGTATGTTAGGATTGTCATATAAGTAAACCAATTGTCTTTTCTAACCACACTCATTGCGTTTAATTTTCGCATTCAATTCAAACTTGTGAAACGAACTATGCATGTTTTTACTCTTCTTTTCAGCTTATTTTCGAATTCAAAGATTATTTTAAAATTCTAAAGACACTAAGATGATTGTGTAGGTTAGGATTGTCATATAAATTAACAAAATGTCATTTCTAACCATAGTCATTGCGTGTAATTCACATATTCAATTCAAACTTGTGAAACGAACAGTGCATGCTTCTACTCTTTTTTTAAGCTTATTTTCGAATTCCAAGTTTATTTTTGAAATTCTAAAGCCACTACTATGATTGTTTGGGTTAGGATTAATGCCACTTCTAAACACACTCATTGCGTGCATTTCACACATTCAATTCAAACTTGTGAAACAAACAGAGCATGTTTCTACTCTTCTTTTAAGCTTGTTTTCGAATTCCAAGATTATTTTCAAATTCTAAAGACACTACGATGATTGTGTAGGTTAGGATTGTCATATAAGTTAACCAAATGTCATTTCTAACCACACTCATTGCGTGTAATTCACACATTCAATTCAAACTTGTGAAACGAACTGTGTATGTTTCTACTCTTCTTTTAAGCTTATTTTCGAATTCTAAGATTAATATTCAATTTTAAAGACACTACGATGATTGTGTATGTTAGGATTGTCATATAAGTAAACCAAATGTCATTTTTAACCACCCTCATTGCGTTTAATTTTCACATTCAATTCAAACTTGTGAAACGAACTATTCATGTTTTTACTATTCTTTTCAGCTTATTTTGGAAATCGAAGATTATTTTAAAATTCAAAAGACATTAGATAATTGTGTTGGTTAGGATTGTCATATAAGTTAACCAAATGTAATTTCTAACCATAGTCATTGCGTGTAACTCACATATTCAATTCAAACTTGTGAAATGAACGGTGCATGATTCTACTCTTTTTTTAAACTTATTTTCGAATTCCAGGATTATTTTTGAAATTATAAAGACACTACGATGATTGTGTAGGTTAGGATTGTCATATAAGTCAACCAAATGTCATTTCTAACCACACTCATTGCGTGTAATTCACACATTCAATTTAAACTTGTGAAACGAACTGTGCATGCTTCTACTCTTCTTTTTAGCTTATCTTCCAATTCCAAGATTAATTTGCAATTTTAAAGCCACTACTATGATTGTTCGGATTAGGATTAATGCCTTTTCTAACCACACTCATTGCGTGCATTTCACACATTCAACTCAAACATGTGAAACAAACAGTGCATGTTTCTACTATTCTTTTAAGCTTATTTTCGAAC
Source organism: Spergularia bocconei (assembly GCA_963457585.1). Classification (NCBI taxonomy): domain Eukaryota; kingdom Viridiplantae; phylum Streptophyta; class Magnoliopsida; order Caryophyllales; family Caryophyllaceae; genus Spergularia; species Spergularia bocconei. The sequence continues at coordinate 7,580,504 of OY734959.1, forward strand.
TCCAAGATTATTTTCAAATTCTAAAGACACTACGATGATTTTGTAGGTTAGGATTGTCATATAAGTTAACCAAATGTCATTTCTAACCACACTCATTGCGTGTAATTCACACATGCAATTCAAACTTGTGAAACGAACTGTGTATGTTTCTAATCTTCTTTTAAGCTTATTTTCGAATGCCAAGATTAATTTTCAATTCTAAAGACACTACGAGGATTCCGTATGTTAGGATTGTCATATAAGTAAACCAATTGTCTTTTCTAACCACACTCATTGCGTTTAATTTTCGCATTCAATTCAAACTTGTGAAACGAACTATGCATGTTTTTACTCTTCTTTTCAGCTTATTTTCGAATTCGAAGATTATTTTAAAATTCTAAAGACACTAAGATGATTTTTTAGGTTAGGATTGTCATATAAGTTAACAAAATGTCATTTCTAACCATAGTCATTGCGTGTAATTCACATATTCAATTCAAACTTGTGAAACGAACAGTGCATGCTTCTACTCTTTTTTTAAGCTTATTTTCGAATTCCAAGTTTATTTTTGAAATTCTAAAGCCACTACTATGATTGTTTGGGTTAGGATTAATGCCACTTCTAAACACACTCATTGCGTGCATTTCACACATTCAATTCAAACTTGTGAAACAAACAGTGCATGTTTCTACTCTTCTTTTAAGCTTATTTTGAAAATCCAAGATTATTTTCAAATTTTAAAGATAATACGATGATTCTGTATGTTAGGATTGTCGTATAAGTAAACCAAATGTCATTTCTAACCACACTCATTCATGTAATTCACACATTCAATTCAAACTATTAAACGAACTGTGTATGTTTCTACTCTTCTTTTAAGCTTATATTCGAATGCCAAGATTAATTTTCAATTCTAAAGACACTACGATGATTCCGTATGTTAGGATTGTCATATAAGTAAACCAAATGTTATTTCTAACCACACTCATTGCGTTTAATTTTTACATTCAATTTAAACTTGTGAAACGAATTGTGCATGTTTCTACTCTTCTTTTAAGCTTATTTTCGAATTCGAAGATTGTTTTCAAATTCTAAAGACACTACGATGATTGTGTAGGTTAGGATTGTCATATAAGTTAACCAAATGTCATTTCTAACCACACTCATTGCGTGTAATTCACACAATCAATTCAAACTTGTCAAACGAACGGTGCATGCTTCTACTTTTTTTTTAAGCTTATTTTCGAATTCCAAGTTTACTTTTGAAATTCTAAAGACAGTACGATGATTGTTTAGGTTAGGATTGTCATATAAGTTAACCAAATATCATATCTAACCACAGTCATTGCGTTTAATTCACATATTCAATTCAAACTTGTGAAACGAACGGTGCATGCTTCTACTCTTTTTTTAAGCTTATTTTCGAATTCCAAGTTTATTTTTGAAATTCTAAAGACACTACGATGATTGTGTAGCTTAGGATTGTCATAGAAGTTAACCAAAGGTCATTTCAAACCACAGTCATTGCGTGTAATATACACATTCAATTCAAACTTGTGAAACAAATTTTGCATGGTTCTATTCTTCTTTCTAGGTAATTTTCGAATTCCAAGATTATTTTCAAATTCTAAAGACAATAAGATGATTGTGTAGGTTAGGACTGTCATATAAGTTAACCAAATATCATTTCTAACCACACTCATTGCGTGTAATTCACACATTCAATTTAAACTTGTGAAACGAACTGGGCATGCTTCTACTCTTGTTTTAACCTTATTTTCGAATTCCAAGTTTATTTTCACATTCTAAAGCCACTACTATGATTGTTTGGGTTAGGATTAATGCCATTTCTAACCACACTCACTGCGTGCATTTCACACATTCAACTCAAACTTGTGAAACAAACAGTGCATGTTTCCACTCTTCTTTTAAGCTTGTTTTCGAATTCCAAGATTATTTTCAAATTCTAAAGACACTACGATGATTGTGTAGGTTTGGATTGTCATATAAGTTAACCAAATGTCATTTCTAACCACACTCATTGCCTGTAATTCACACATTCAATTCAAACTTGTGAAATGAACTGTGTATGTTTCTACTCTTCTTTTAAGCTTATTTTCGAATCCAAGATTATTTTCAAATTCTAAAGCCACTACTACGATTGTTTGGGTTAGGATTAATGCCTTTTCTAACCACACTCATTGCGTGCATTTCACACATTCAATTCAAACATGTGAAACAAACAGTGCATGTTTCTACTCTTCTTTGAAGCTTATTTTCGAAATCCAAGATTATTTTCAAATTTTAAAGATAATAAGATGATTCTGTATGTTAGGATTGTCGTATAAGTAAACCTAATGTCATTTCTAACCACACTCATTGCGTGTAATTCACACACTCAATTCAAACTTGTCAAACGAACGGTGCATGCTTCTACTCTTTTTTTAAGCTTATTTTCGAATTCCAAGTTTATTTTTGAAATTCTAAAGACAGTACGATGATTGTTTAGGTTAGGATTCTCATATAAGTTAACCAAATGTCATTTCTAACCACAGTCATTGCGTGTAATTCACATATTCAATTCAAACTTGTGAAACGAACGGTGCATGCTTCTACTCTTTTTTTAAGCTTATTTTCGAATTCCAAGTTTATTTTTGAAATTCTAAAGACAGTACGATGATTGTTTAGGTTAGGATTGTCATATAAGTTAACCAAATGTCATTTCTAACCACAGTCATTGCGTGTAATTCACACACTCAATTCAAACTTGTCAAACGAACGGTGCATGCTTCTACTCTTTTTTTAAGCTTATTTTCGAATTCCAAGTTTATTTTTGAAATTCTAAAGACAGTACGATGATTGTTTAGGTTAGGATTTTCATATAAGTTAACCAAATGTCATTTCTAACCACAGTCATTGCGTGTAATTCACACACTCAATTCAAACTTGTCAAACGAACGGTGCATGCTTCTACTCTTTTTTTAAGCTTATTTTCGAATTCCAAGTTTATTTTTGAAATTCTAAAGACACTACGATGATTGTGTAGGTTTGGATTGTCATATAAGTTAACCAAATGTCATTTCTAACCATACTCATTGCCTGTAATTCACACATTCAATTCAAACTTGTGAAATGAACTGTGTATGTTTCTACTGTTCTTTTAAGCTTATTTTCGAATCCCAGATTATTTTCAAATTCTAAAGCAACTACAACGATTGTTTGGGTTAGGATTAATGCCTTTTCTAACCACACTCATTGCGTGCATTTCACACATTCAATTCAAACATGTGAAACAAACAGTGCATGTTTCTACTCTTCTTTGAAGCTTATTTTCGAAATCCAAGATTATTTTCTAATTTTAAAGATAATAAGATGATTCTGTATGTTAGGATTGTCGTATAAGTAAACCAAATGTCATTTCTAACCACACTCATTGCGTGTAATTCACACATTCAATTCAAACTTGTGAAAGGAACTGTGTATGTTTCTACTCTTCTTTAAACCTTATTTTCGAATGCCAAGATTAATTTTCAATTCTAAAGACACTACGAGGATTCCGTATGTTAGGATTGTCATATAAGTAAACCAAATGTTATTTCTAACCACACTCATTGCGTTTAATTTTTACATTCAATTCAAACTTGTGAAACGAACTGTGCATGTTTCTACTCTTCTTTTAAGCTTATTTTCGAATTCGAAGATTGTTTTCAAATTCTAAAGACACTAAGATGATTGTGTAGGTTAGGATTGTCATATAAGTTAACCAAATGTCATTTCTAACCACAGTCATTGCGTGTAATTCACATATTCAATTCAAACTTGTGAAACGAACAGTGCATGCTTCTACTCTTTTTTTAAGCTTATTTTCGAATTCCAAGTTTATTTTTGAAATTCTAAAGACACTACGATGATTGTGTAGCTTAGGATTGTCATATAAGTTAACCAAATGTCATTTCTAACCACAGTCATTGCGTGTAATTCACATATTCAATTCAAACTTGTGAAACGAACAGTGCATGCTTCTACTCTTTTTTAAAGCTTATTTTCGAATTCCAAGTTTATTTTTGAAATTCTAAAGACACTACGATGATTGTGTAGCTTAGGATTGTCATATAAGTTAACCAAAGGTCATTTGAAACCACACTCATTGCGTGTAATATACACATTCAATTCAAACTTGTGAAACGAACTTTGCATGCTTCTACTCTTCTTTTAAGCTTATTTTCGAATTCGAAGATTGTTTTCAAATTCTAAAGACACTAAGATGATTGTGTAGGTTACGAGTGTCATATAAGTTAACCAAATGTCATTTCTAACCACAGTCATTGCCTGTAATTCACACATTCAATTCAAACTTGTGAAATGAACTGTGTATGTTTCTACTCTTCTTTTAAGCTTATTTTCGAATCCCAGATTATTTTCAAATTCTAAAGCAACTACTACGATTGTTTGGGTTAGGATTAATGCCTTTTCTAACCACACTCATTGCGTGCATTTCACACATTCAATTCAAACATGTGAAACAAACAGTGCATGTTTCTACTCTTCTTTGAAGCTTATTTTCGAAATCCAAGATTATTTTCTAATTTTAAAGATAATAAGATGATTCTGTATGTTAGGATTGTCGTATAAGTAAACCAAATGTCATTTCTAACCACACTCATTGCGTGTAATTCACACATTCAATTCAAACTTGTGAAAGGAACTGTGTATGTTTCTACTCTTCTTTAAAGCTTATTTTCGAATGCCAAGATTAATTTTCAATTCTAAAGACACTACGAGGATTCCGTATGTTAGGATTGTCATATAAGTAAACCAAATGTTATTTCTAACCACACTCATTGCGTTTAATTTTTATATTCAATTCAAACTTGTGAAACGAACTGTGCATGTTTCTACTCTTCTTTTAAGCTTATTTTCGAATTCGAAGATTGTTTTCAAATTCTAAAGACACTAAGATGATTGTGTAGGTTAGGATTGTCATATAAGTTAACCAAATGTCATTTCTAACCACAGTCATTGCGTGTAATTCACATATTCAATTCAAACTTGTGAAACGAACAGTGCATGCTTCTAGTCTTTTTTTAAACTTATTTTCGAATTCCAAGTTTATTTTTGAAATTCTAAAGACACTACGATGATTGTGTAGCTTAGGATTGTCATATAAGTTAACCAAATGTCATTTCTAACCACAGTCATTGCGTGTAATTCACATATTCAATTCAAACTTGTGAAACGAACAGTGCATGCTTCTACTCTTTTTTAAAGCTTATTTTCGAATTCCAAGTTTATTTTTGAAATTCTAAAGACACTAGGATGATTGTGTAGCTTAGGATTGTCATAGAAGTTAACCAAAGGTCATTTGAAACCACACTCATTGCGTGTAATATACACATTCAATTCAAACTTGTGAAACGAACTTTGCATGCTTCTACTCTTCTTTCTAGGTAATTTTCGAATTCAAGATTATTTTCAAATTCTAAAGACAATACGATGACTGTGTAGGTTAGGATTCTCATATAAGTTAACCAAATGTCATTTCTAACCACACTCATTGCGTTCAATTCACACATTTAATTCAAACTTGTAAAACGAACTGTGCATGTTTGTAATCTTTTTTTAAGCTTATTTTCAAATCCAAGATTATTTTCAAATTCTAATGCCACTACAATGATTGTTTGGGTTAGGATTAATGCCATTTCTAACCACACTCATTGCGTGCATTTCACACATTCAATTCAAACTTGTGAAACAAACAGTGCATGTTTCTACTCTTCTTTTAAGCTTATTTTCGAATTCCAAGATTATTTTCAAATTCTAAAGACACTAAGATGATTGTGTAGGTTAGGATAGTCATATAAGTTAACCAAATGTCATTTCTAACCACACTCATTGCGTGTAATTCACATATTCAATTCAAACTTGTCAAACGAACGGTGTAGCTTCTACTCTTTTTTTAAGCTTATTTTCGGATTCCAAGTTTATTTTTGAAATTCTAAAGACAGTAAGATGATTGTTTAGGTTAGGATTGTCATATAAGTTAACCAAATGTCATTTCTAACCACATTCATTGCGTATCATTCACATATTCAATCAAACTTGTGAAATGAAAGGTGCATGGTTCTACTCTTTTTTTAAGCTTATTTTCGAATTCCAAGTTTATTTTTTAAATTCTAAAGACACTACGATGGTTGTGTATGTTAGGATTGTCATATAAGTAAACCAAATGTTATTTCTAACCACACTCATTGCGTTTAATTTTTATATTCAATTCAAACTTGTGAAACGAACTGTGGATGTTTCTACTCTTCTTTTAAGCTTATTTTCGAATTCGAAGATTGTTTTCAAATTCTAAAGACACTAAGATGATTGTGTAGGTTAGGATTGTCATATAAGTTAACCAAATGTCATTTCTAACCACAGTCATTGCGTGTAATTCACATATTCAATTCAAACTTGTGAAACGAACAGTGCATGCTTCTACTCTTTTTTTAAGCTTATTTTCGAATTCCAAGTTTATTTTTGAAATTCTAAAGACACTACGATGATTGTGTAGCTTAGGATTGTCATATAAGTTAACCAAATGTCATTTCTAACCACAGTCATTGCGTGTAATTCACATATTCAATTCAAACTTGTGAAACGAACAGTGCATGCTTCTACTCTTTTTTAAAGCTTATTTTCGAATTCCAAGTTTATTTTTGAAATTCTAAAGACACTACGATGATTGTGTAGCTTAGGATTGTCATATAAGTTAACCAAAGGTCATTTGAAACCACACTCATTGCGTGTAATATACACATTCAATTCAAACTTGTGAAACGAACTTTGCATGCTTCTACTCTTCTTTTAAGCTTATTTTCGAATTCGAAGATTGTTTTTAAATTCTAAAGACACTAAGATGATTGTGTAGGTTACGAGTGTCATATAAGTTAACCAAATGTCATTTCTAACCACAGTCATTGCGTGTAATTCACATATTCAATTCAAACTTGTCAAACGAACGGTGCATGCTTCTACTCTTTTTTTAAGCTTATTTTCGAATTCCAAGTTTATTTTTGAAATTCTAAAGACAGTAAGATGATTGTTTAGGTTAGGATTGTCATATAAGTTAACCAAATGTCATTTCTAACCACAGTCATTGCGTGTAATTCACATATTCAATTCAAACTTGTGAAATGAAAGGTGCATGGTTCTACTCTTTTTTTAAGCTTATTTTCGAATTCCAAGTTTATTTTTTAAATTCTAAAGACATTACGATGATTGTGTAGCTTAGGATTGTCATATAAGTTAACCAAATGTCATTTCTAACCACAGTCATTGCGTGTAATTCACATATTCAATTCAAACTTGTGAAACGAACGGTGCATGCTTCTATTCTTTTTTTAAGCTTATTTTCGAATTCCAAGTTTATTTTTGAAATTCTAAAGACACTAGGATGATTGTGTAGCTTAGGATTGTCATAGAAGTTAACCAAAGGTCATTTGAAACCACACTCATTGCGTGTAATATACACATTCAATTCAAACTTGTGAAACGAACTTTGCATGCTTCTACTCTTCTTTCTAGGTAATTTTCGAATTCAAGATTATTTTCAAATTCTAAAGACAATACGATGACTGTGTAGATTAGGATTCTCATATAAGTTAACCAAATGTCATTTCTAACCACACTCATTGCGTTCAATTCACACATTTAATTCAAACTTGTAAAACGAACTGTGCATGTTTGTAATCTTTTTTTAAGCTTATTTTCAAATCCAAGATTATTTTCAAATTCTAATGCCACTACAATGATTGTTTGGGTTAGGATTAATGTCATTTCTAACCACACTCATTGCGTGCATTTCACACATTCAATTCAAACTTGTGAAACAAACAGTGCATGTTTCTACTCTTCTTTTAAGCTTATTTTCGAATTCCAAGATTATTTTCAAATTCTAAAGACACTAAGATGATTGTGTAGGTTAGGATAGTCATATAAGTTAACCAAATGTCATTTCTAACCACACTCATTGCGTGTAATTCACATATTCAATTCAAACTTGTCAAACGAACGGTGTAGCTTCTACTCTTTTTTTAAGCTTATTTTCGAATTCCAAGTTTATTTTTGAAATTCTAAAGACAGTAAGATGATTGTTTAGGTTAGGATTGTCATATAAGTTAACCAAATGTCATTTCTAACCACATTCATTGCGTATCATTCACATATTCAATTCAAACTTGTGAAATGAAAGGTGCATGGTTCTACTCTTTTTTTAAGCTTATTTTCGAATTCCAAGTTTATTTTTGAAATTCTAAAGACACTAGGATGATTGTGTACCTTAGGATTGTCATAGAAGTTAACCAAAGGTCATTTGAAACCACACTCATTGCGTGTAATATACACATTCAATTCAAACTTGTGAAACGAACTCTGTATGTTTCTACTCTTCTTTTAATCTTATTTTCGAATCCAAGATTATTTTCAAATTGTAAAGCCACTACTATGATTATTTGGGTTAGGATTAATGCCATTTCTAACCACACTCATTGCGTTCAATTCACACATTTAATTCAAACTTGTAAAACGAACTGTGCATGTTTGTAATCTTTTTTTAAGCTTATTTTCAAATCCAAGATTATTTTCAAATTCTAATGCCACTACAATGATTGTTTGGGTTAGGATTAATGTCATTTCTAACCACACTCATTGCGTGCATTTCACACATTCAATTCAAACTTGTGAAACAAACAGTGCATGTTTCTACTCTTCTTTTAAGCTTATTTTCGAATTCCAAGATTATTTTCAAATTCTAAAGACACTAAGATGATTGTGTAGGTTAGGATAGTCATATAAGTTAACCAAATGTCATTTCTAACCACACTCATTGCGTGTAATTCACATATTCAATTCAAACTTGTCAAACGAACGGTGTAGCTTCTACTCTTTTTTTAAGCTTATTTTCGAATTCCAAGTTTATTTTTGAAATTCTAAAGACAGTAAGATGATTGTTTAGGTTAGGATTGTCATATAAGTTAACCAAATGTCATTTCTAACCACATTCATTGCGTATCATTCACATATTCAATTCAAACTTGTGAAATGAAAGGTGCATGGTTCTACTCTTTTTTTAAGCTTATTTTCGAATTCCAAGTTTATTTTTTAAATTCTAAAGACACTACGATGGTTGTGTAGCTTAGGATTGTCGTATAAGTTAACCAAATGTCATTTCTAACCACAGTCATTGCGTGTAATTCACATATTCAATTCAAACTTGTGAAACGAACGGTGCATGCTTCTACTCTTTTTTTAAGCTTATTTTCGAATTCCAAGTTTATTTTTGAAATTCTAAAGACACTAGGATGATTGTGTAGCTTAGGATTGTCATAGAAGTTAACCAAAGGTCATTTGAAACCACACCCATTGCGTGTAATATACACATTCAATTCAAACTTGTGAAACGAACTTTGCATGCTTCTACTCTTCTTTCTAGGTAATTTTCGAATTCAAGATTATTTTCAAATTCTAAAGACAATACGATGACTGTGTAGGTTAGGATTCTCATATAAGTTAACCAAATGTCATTTCTAACCATACTCATTGCGTTCAATTCACACATTTAATTCAAACTTGTAAAACGAACTGTGCATGTTTGTAATCTTTTTTTAAGCTTATTTTCAAATCCAAGATTATTTTCAAATTCTAATGCCACTACAATGATTGTTTGGGTTAGGATTAATGCCATTTCTAACCACACTCATTGCGTGCATTTCACACATTCAATTCAAACTTGTGAAACAAACAGTGCATGTTTCTACTCTTCTATTAAGCTTATTTTCGAATTCCAAGATTATTTTCAAATTCTAAAGACACTAAGATGATTGTTTAGGTTAGGATTGTCATATAAGTTAACCAAATGTCATTTCTAACCACAGTCATTGCGTGTAATTCACATATTCAATTCAAACTTGTGAAACGAACGGTGCATGCTTCTACTCTTTTTTTAAGCTTATTTTCGAATTCCAAGTTTATTTTTGAAATTCTAAAGACAATACGATGATTGTGTAGGTTAGGATTTTCATATAAATTAACCAAAGGTCATTTCAAACCACACTCATTGCGTGTAATTCACACATTCAACTCAAACTTGTGAAACGAACTGTGCATGCTTCAACTCTTGATTTAAGCTTATTTTCGAATTCCAAGATAATTTTCAAATTCTAAAGACACTACAATGATTTTGTAGGTTAGGATTGTCGTATAAATTAACCAAATGTCATTTCTAACCACACTCATTGCGTGTAATTAACACATTCATATCAAACTTGTGAAACAAATTGTGCATGCTTCTACTCTTCTTTTAAGCTTATTTTTCCAATTCCAAGTTTATTTTCAAATTCTAAAGACTCTACGATGATTGTGTAGGTTAGGATTGTCTTATAAGTTAACCAAATGTAATTTCTATCCACAGTCTTAGCGTGTAATTGACACATTCAATTCAAACTTGTGAAACGAACTGTGCATGGTTCTACTCTTCTTTTAACCTTTTTTTCGAGTTCCAAGCTTATTTTCAAATTCAAAAGACACTACGATGATTGTGTAGGTTAGGATTGTCATATAAGTTAACTAAATGTCATTTCTGATCACACTCATTGCGTGTTATTCACATATTCAATTAAAACTTGTAAAATGAACTGTGCATGTTTGTACTCTTCTTTTAAGCTTATTTTCAAATCCAATATTATTTTTAAATTTTAAAGCCACTTTTATGATTGTTTGGGTTAGGATTAATGCCATTTCTAACCACACTCATTGCGTGCATTTCACACATTCAATTCAAACTTGTGAAACAAACAGTGCATGTTTGTATTCTTCTTTTAAGCTTATTTTCGAATTCGAAGATTATTTTCAAATTCTATAGACACTAAGATGATTGTGTAGGTTAGGATTGTCATATAAGTTAATCAAATGTCATTTCTAACCACACTCATTGCGTGTAATTCACACATTCAATTCAAACTTGTGAAACGAACTGTGTATGTTTCTACTCTTCTTTTAAGCTTATTTTCGAATCCAAGATTATTTTGAAATTCTAAAGCCACTACTATGATTGTTTGGGTTAGGATTAATGCTATTTCTAACCACACTCATTGCGTGCATTTCACACATTCAATTCAAACATGTGAAACAAACAGTGCATGTTTCTACTCTTCTTTTAAGCTTATTTTCGAATTCCAAGATTATTTTCAAATTCTAAAGACACTACGATGATTGTGTAGGTTAGGATTGTCATATAACTTAACCAAATGTCATTTCTAACCACACTCATTGCGTGTAATTCACACATTCAATTCAAACTTGTCTCAATATTGTTTAATTTTCTTTCAAAATCAAATCAATTTAATGACTAACGACAAATATTTTAGTTAACATATCTTAATTAAATTAAAAAAACTACAATTTGGAATCGTGTGCTCAGATGACGGTTTTTTGAGGAAGATGATGAGTTGTGGGAGCTGCATGAGTTGGTGGAGGTTTTGTGGGAGATTGGTTGCTATAAGGGAAAGTGGAGTGCAGACACAAAAAATAAGTAAGGAGGAAAAAAAAGCATTGGTAAAGAAATTGAACTGAATTCAAAAAAAGATCATTGGTTGCTTTGTCCGACGCGTCGAGTAGCCAAGACTACATCGATGGCTGTGCATTTTTAGGAGAATGGGGGAGTAAAGGCACTGAAATATATATGTGATTTCTATATACTAAGAGGACAAGGGATTCATTTGGGGAAAGTAGATATCGGACACTGAAGAATGAAAATCAGACTTCCTAACAAATAGAGTATGATAGAGACTTTGTGCCCTACAAAAGAACGCATGCCCGTAAACATAATTTTATGGGGCAAATACAATTCGTTTATAAATTTTATAATTATTCCCCATTAACTAATATAGAGATAGTTGAACTAAAATGATTTCATATATGGTGAGTCGTTCATCATTGTGTGATCTAATATTATTTTTTGATTATTAATACGACTAAGCTAATTAATACTTATTTTCCAAAGAAAATTAGCATTCCATATTTGGTCATCTAGTAGCTAGAATGATAACACACGCAAAATAGACTTATATTTTGGAATGAGGATCCTCAATCTTATTTTGTGCTTTACTCCATATATCTTTCCAATAAAAAGTTTGAAAATTCATATTAAAGTTTAATAAATTCATTTTTCTTTTTAAGATAAATGATATTTTACAAATATGAAGAGAGAGGTGCATGGAATGAGACACAAGAATCATGAACAAAGGATACTCACTCCTCAATTTGGACCTTTAGATTGTATATATATCGGAAATTGGTTGAGAACATTTATATCGAAAGAGAGATGGTTGTTCTTCTTCTACTGTTTTAAAGAAAATTTGTCATGGATAATCACCTAAATATATTGATATGAACACGATAGTTTCGAACAAATTGTATTATAATCGACGTTGACTCTCATCACCATGTCCGAAAATTCCCATTCATTTTTCCTTTAGTTTTGAAGTAAAAAAAATCGTAATTCGGGGAATATGTATTATATTATTTTTCCTAATAAGACGCTAATCACTCATAAATTTTAGCAGTCCCGTGAATTCACGGGGACAAAAACTAGTTACTGATTATTAGGATATGGAAATACATATAAAATATGAAAAAAGTAATAAGGAAAATTAATAAACAATTTAAAATATAATTAGTTGAATATTTAAATAATTTTAACTTACACAGAATAAGGAAAGTTTTAAAATCTATTGAGGCCCTGTTTGACAGGACTGCATCTTTCTGAATTGAACTGATCTGATCTGAATGATTCTGATCTGATTTGAATGATTCCGATCTGATCTGAATTGGTTGAAAATTTGATTGAATTTCAACAAATTAGTATCAATTATGGACCAAATACATAAATAGTTATTTGAAAATTTCTGAACTGAACTGATCTGATCTGAATGATTCTGATCTGATCTGATCCGATCTGAATGATTCTGATCTGATCTGATCCGATCTGAATGATTCTGATCAGATCTGATCCGATCTGAATGATTCTGATCTGATCTGATCTGAATTCATCTAAGAATAAGTTATATCAAACAGCGCCTAAGTCTAGAAAATATTAAATGTTTAAAACAGTCTAATGAAAATGATTTCTAATCCATACAAAGTATATGATTCTCTTCCAATATGTTAATCTTGATCATAGTATTGTGACACATTTTCATTTTGCAACACATCTCTTACTAATAAAATGAAAGAGGTTTAAAAAGAAGACACACATCATAGAAAATTGGAGAAAAGTATAAGTCTTGAGGTGAATTATTAGTTGTTTAAAAAATTATTATAATGATTTGCGTTTACTAATTTTGCTAATTTGACTCTTTCGTACAAGTGTCGAGAGAGTTTCATTTCAAAAATATTCAACAAGATTAGGCAATGTGTTTAGAATATAATACTTAGTAGTACCGAAGGAAATATGTTTATACAAAAAGTTAGTTATTGGTTCATGATTAGGGTTGGGATGGTGTATTTTGTTATGAGTATTTGTTCATGAATTTTTCTATAATTTTTTTTTTGTTGTGTCTTCTTGAGTATCATTTTTCAAATTATTATTAGAATCAAGTATGGGTTGGACATTATTATGTAATGCAGCAATACGTCATGAATAGAGTTTTGTTGAGTCAAATTCCACCACGTCGATTTATTGGATTTCTCGGATCATGCCAACTTTGATGCAAACAAACGTGACTTATTCTTATGAAAAGTAACTACATAAAATTCTCCATTTACAACTTACATGTTATTGTAATTTTATATTTCGACTCTTTCGTGCGTTAATTTAGAGCTGAAAGAGTTAAATTTCAAAAAAGCTCAACTACGTATATGTAGAAAATCAAGCACGTTATAAAGAAATGAATGAAATTCAAATTGTATAATTTCTTCTTCTATGTTAGTATAGTGAAAAAAGTATCTCTGAACCAAGAGTAATAATTTTGTAGCAAAACATAATTAATAAATGAATACGATATAAAAGTTTGACCAAAATTTATTTTCTCCTTTTTTTTGGATTCTCTTGAGTCTTGACTACCATTGTTTCTAATTTTTCAAATGTTTCGTTTGCTTATATGATTTGTATTCCCCCCTCCCCCCCCCCCCCCCCTTAATTTTCTAGGTATGGTTAGAGGGGGTTTCGGTTGAGCCGGAGTAAGACCGAGTATTTGGAGTGTAAGTTCAGCGGCAGTAGGCAAACGGAGACGGGGACGATCAATTTGGATGGTGAGATTGTCAGGGATCTGAGTTTTTTCGATATTTGGGATCGATTCTTCAAAATGATGGAGAATTAGATGGAGATGTGGCCCATAGGATCAAATCAGGTTGGATGAAGTGGAAGAATGCCACAGGACTTCTGTGTGATCGAGGAATGCCCAATAAGTTGAAGGGTAAGTTTTATCGAACGGCAATTAGGCCGGCACTGTTATATGACACGGAATGTTGGGCCGTGAAACAGTGTCACGTTCATAAGATGAGTGTGACGGAGATGCGCATGATACGGTGGATGTGTGAGCACACAAGACGTGATAGGTTAAGAAATGAAGTTATTAGGGATAAAGTAGGGGTTGCACCCATCGGGGATAAGATGATGGAGAACCGACTGAGATGGTATGGTCACGTGAGGAGGAGGCCTAGTGACGCGCCGGTTAGAAGAGTAGAAGGGTGGGGAAGTGGTAATATTAGTAGGGGTCGGGGAAGACCTAAGATGACTTGGATGAGGGTGATTAGAAGTGATATGAGCTTCCTAGGGCTTGAAGAGAGTATGGTGTTGGATAGGGCGAGGTGGAGAGACTCTATACATGCGGCGAAGTTAATCTGACTCCTTTGATTTATTTGTTTGGTTTCCCTAACTCTTTTCCCAAAACTTTTTTTTTTTTTTGTAAATCTTTTGAATTTATTTTGACGACTTTATAAAAATTCTTTTGAAAATATTTAATTACTCCAAAAAGGTTTACAACGTTTTGGAATTTCATGGCGTACACAAGACGGTTATTAGATGACGATTCATGTTAGCCGACCCCAAATCATTTTGGGAATAAGGCTTGGTTGTTGTTGTTGTTGTTGTTGTTGTTGTTGTTGTATGGTTAGAGGGGGTTAGGTCATATGAAAGTTCATGACATGTCGAATCGATTCGGTTTCGATTCGGGTTGCTATCGACTTTGGTATTATAGGGTAATTTTTTTGTGATGTTAGGTTTTTTTTTTTTTTTTTTAGACCCTCATTGGGCCTGGTTACTAAAATTTATTTGATGGCTTCATGTCCAATTTTGTTCAAGGTTTTTTGTTTTGTTTTTAAAGATACACTGAGATTCTTATGTCATTAAGTTAAAATTATACATATCTATATTACATTCGTTTAATTGGTATCATTTCTTATAACTTGACTATTGAATGATGTGTTATCAAAAAGGGGGTGGGGGTCATTGATTTCGAAAGAGTTAGTTTCAAAAATATTTCGAAAGAGTTAGTTTCAAGTAGTTTGGTTCATGAATTTGTCTATACAATTTGTTCTTTCTCTCTTTTTATTTTTTGTTTGTTTTTTGACTACTATTGTTTCTTATTTTTCAAATTTTCATTATCTTATAAGAATCGAAATCAGTTTAGGTTAAACATTATTTTGTCATGTACCATTGGTTCATGAATAGGGGTTCATGAATAGGATTGAGTTGACTCAATGTTCTTACACATCGAGTTTTTGAATTTCTCGCATAATGGCACCTATGATACAAACAATTATACTAAATAATACTTTGAAATAATGACCATAATATAGGCTAAAAAAAATTATTTACATTTATAATGTTACAACTAAAGTGTATTATTTTCATACATTAAATAAGGGTCAATACGTGACATTTTAAAAGATGCCTTGAAGACCATTGATATAAACAAGAGCCCAGGTCCAGATGGCTTCTCTTCTGGATTCTTTATAGAAGCTTGGGATATAGTTGGAGATTTATATTGTGAAGCAGTTAAGGAGTTCTTTCATACAGGGAAAATGCTGAAACAAACTAACTACACTCTCATTTCTCTCATCCCAAAGGGAGCAACTCCTCAAAGTGTTGCTGATTTCAGACCAATCTCCTGTTGTACCACCATATACAAAACAATCAGTAAAATTCTTGCCATAAGGATGAAGGGGGTTCTGCCAGACATTATAGGAATGGAGCAGGCTGCTTTTGTGCAGCATAGACAGCTTTTTGACAACACTTTGCTGGCTCATGAGTTGGCAAGAAAATATGGTAGAAAAGACATCTCCCCAAGATGCATTATAAAAGTGGATATAAAAAAAGCTTCCGACTCTGTATCTTGGGAATTTGTCAAGTGCATCCTTCAAGACTTTGGTTTTCCTGATCAATTTTCAAAATGGGTAATTTCTTGCATCACCTCAACTTACTTCTCTCTGAACATCAATGGAGTGATTGAAGGTTTTTTCAAGGGGAAGAGAGGGTTAAGACAAGGAGATCCATTATCTCCTTATCTCTTTGTTTTATGCATGGAAGTGCTTTCCAGGCTGCTAAGAAACTCCCCCTCCAACTCAGGTTTTTCTTTCCACCCAAAATGTGTGAGAATCAGACTCACACACTTAGTTTTTGCTAATGATCTGTTGGTTTTTACTAGAGGTGACCTACCATCAATCAAAGCCATAGCAACTTATCTTGGTATGTTTGCTGATTACTCTGGTCTTCAAGCTAACCCTCTAAAAACTGAAGTCTACTATGGAGGGGTTTCTAAGGAAGTAAGGAGGCTTATGAATGAAGCTACTGGTTTCTCAGAGGGATCCTTCCCTTTCAGATACCTAGGGGTGCCACTCTATCATGCCAAGCTCACATCCAGCATGTTCCAGCCACTCCTCAATAAAATTAAGCAGAAAATTCAACACTGGGCCAATCAATTTCTTTCCTATGCAGGAAAAGTGGAACTGATAAACTCAGTGATCTTTGGTTTGCAGAATGTTTGGGGAGCTAGTATTCTTCTTCCTAAAGGCATAATTAAAAGAATCAACAAGATGTGCAAGGATTTCATCTGGGGCATTAAGGAAGGGGAAAGAAGAATGGTGTTTATATCTTGGGATAGTTTATGTAAACCTAGAAAGGAGGCTGGTTTTGATATCAAGGAAATCTTAAGTTGGAACAAAACCCTAATGCTTAAGTGGATTAGGAAGCTTGAAGTTAATACTGACAATATCTGGGTGCAGTGGATAAAGGCTTATATCATTGGCAACCAAGATTTGTGGACAGTTGAGGCAAAAGCAGTCTGGTCTTGTAGTTGGAGGACCATCATTCAGGTCAGGGATAGTCTTATTAACAGAACATGGGGGATTGATGCAGCAAAAAATGTGGTCTCTGGAGCAAGGAGTACTACTGATATTTACAATATCTTCAGGATAAAGACAATGTAAAGTTTTGGCAGAAGACACTTTGTGATCATGCTGTCATTCCCAAGCATGGCTTTATTGGCTCAATGGCAATGCAGAAGTGTTTAGCTACCTTGGACAACCTCTGTAGAAGAGGCTTTCAGTTGGCCAGCAGATGTGTGCTTTGCTGCATGAATGCTGAGACCACAAACCATCTATTCTTCAGGTGCAGCTTTTCTAGGATGGTTTGGGGGTCAGTAATCAATAAGTATCATATTCACCATGGCATTACAACTCTCAGGCAGGAAATCAATTGGTTCCATAGGCATAACAAGGGTAAGGAATGGAAACAAAGGAGGAACAAGTGTCCATTGCTCTGTACGATTTATGAGCTTTGGCAGGAGAGGAATCACAAAATATTTCAAGACAAGCAAAGAAATGTAGATGAAATTGTTAGGAGAAATAGTTACACATTTGCTGTTAGGATGATGTTTCTTAATTCAGGTTTGAGTGAGGCAACACTAGCTACCATGCTTTGATTTGCCATTTTGTAGGCAATTCAGAGTATAGGCTAGCACCCCTTTTGTAATGGTTTTTGGGATTTTCTGGGGTTAATATAATCTCGATCATTACACAAAAAAAAAAAAAAAATACGTGACATTTATAATGCAACATCATCATCAAAATTGGAGGGAGTACAAGTAAGTTAGTTATTATTCTTAAAATTGATAATAAAGTATCCCTCAATTACTTACTATTCCCTGTGGTAATTTATTGTTGAAAGAGTTATATTTCAAAATTTTCAACTGGATTAAAAGTTATAAATGGGAACATGACGCTTATTAACATAATTTTGTATATAGTCAATGACTTTATTATTTTTTTTAAAGATGGTCAATAAAAATATAATGATGTAAATTAATAAGAGAAATATGTTTCCCTTGGTAAGATAATTACGTATATGTAGAATTATAGATTTCTTTGATATCTTTTATCTCAATAGAGATAACAATAAATGAATAATCAAATCTAGAGTTGGAAATTAGGAGGTCAGATCAATTTCATGTATGCTCAAAGCGGGATGGGTTAGATTGAGTTCGTGTCATGTCAGGTTTGCATGGAATTATATTTTTCATAATTTATTAATTGTGAAAGTATTTTTCGACACGAATCCCACGATGTAGATTTTTTTTATGAATATTTATTCTTATATTTGTAAGTTAAATCCTTATTTCGATCAAATCGTCATCTATACTTTTATAACGGTGGTAATAATCAACATTTTTATAAGGGATATCATATACTCTTGAAGTGACAACTGCCACTTATAAATTCCTAGCCCAAAATGAAACTATATATTTTCATACGTTAAATAATGTTCAACATGTGACACTATGTGTACAGTATATGTAGTGTCTTTGTGAAACAAGTATGATTGATACAAATAGGGAGCCCGGACGCGGCACGGGCACGCAAACTAGTGAGGATTTGAACCCGTGACAACTCCAAGCATGTTGAGTTACTAAGCACTATACAAATCTTAATCCTCTCCGGTAGTATATTATTGCAATGAGGATCCTCTGTCCCACTTTGTGTGCCACTCGCTGTCTAGGTAGCATCGATACGGACTCCGACACGGACACGGACACCGACACGGATACTTGACACGGCACTTTGAAAAATAGTGGACACGGACACGACAAAAAACAAAATTTAATATGTATTTTGAATACATATTTTTTCAATTACACGTACTGTTCGCCGGTAGGTAGAGGTAGGGCTAGAGCGGTCGGGTGCAGGTTGGGCTGTAGCGATGGGCCGCTAGTGGACGTCAGTCGGAGGAAGTCTCCTGAGGCGGCGTCGATCGAAGGTGGAAGAGTCAGCAGGAGCAAGAAGATGGGAAACAAAAAGAGACAAAGAAGTAAGACATGTAGTTGAGCTATCGGCTAGTGTAATTAGAATAGGAGAGAGAAAAAATAGTTTTTTTTAAAAAAAAGTTGTCAAAACGACGTAGTTTTGTGTCGTGTCGGGTGTCTGGTTGGTGTCTGGTCGGTGTCCTGTTCGTGTCCAATTAAAAAAAACCGTGTCTGTGTCCTAAAATTAAATAAAAAAACCGGACACGGTTTTTGGGTGTGTCGGACACGTGTCGTACCGTGTCCGACACGGTGTCGGACACAAACACGGCACTGGACAGGCGTGTCCGTGCTTCCTAGCTCTCTGTACCCCTCAAATTAGATTTCAGGAGATCATTAAATATAAAAATTGAACTGAATATCTTAAGGTTATAATATAAATTCCTTGAAATCTGATTGGAGGGGTGCATGGAGTGACACACAAAGTGGGACTGGAGATCCTCATTGATATTATTGGGACTACTTCCTTGGTTCATTACCTCGATACTTCTGCAAACTTGTGTTAGAAGGGTAACGGAGAGAGTTCCAAGCTAGTAACTGGCAGGAAAGGCGGGAAAGAGAAAAAGCAATCACAAAAATGGGGAAAATGCAGGGAAACATAATCGAAATCCCAGACGATTACGAAGACATTGCCTTCCTCACCGAACTCGAGGCTGTCGAAGCTCAGGCTCTCTCTCTGTCCGCCTCCAAACGGCGTCGCATGACCCTCAATTGTTCCCTTTCACCGCCATCTTCAGCTGGTGTCACCGCTACAAACCCTAACACCAACTTGGAACTGCAGGAGGGGCCTTACACCGCCGCGCTCAAAGGAAGCAGGAGTCTCACATGGCAGAACCAATCCAGCCGCGGCGCCGCGCCGGAGATCCCCCCCGCACCGTTGCCAGCGGCAGCGCGTGCTTCAAATGCGGGATGGACGGTCATTGGGCTAGGGATTGCAACGCTTCAGGTTTGATATCGGTGCCGGGAACGTCGAATGTGGTAGCTAAGGAGTGTTCATGTGGTGTGGGGACTTGTTTGGTTCTCACTGCTAATACTGAGCGAAACCGTGGCCGCAAGTTCTTCAAGTGTCCTGTTCGTCAGGTCCGCTCTCTCTATCTCTTTCTCTTAATTCCCCCTGATTTCGTTGGCAGACGATGATTTTATTGCATTGCCTAGTGTTAGGGGAGGAGAGACCGAACGGGGAGTCAAACCCTAGCCCATACACCCAAGCGGGGCTCCATCCTAAAACCATTTGGCAATAGGAGGAGTAACCCTCTTGTTTATATGGCTAGCAATATCCCACTTATTTTCAATGTGGGACGAGCTCACACATGTTTCAACACCTAGTTATGTACTGTTTTGTGGATTCATTGAATTAACTGAAGAGTTGCAATGATTATATTTATAATGTATTGCCTGGTTGTGTATTGTTTTGTGGATTGATTGATTAAATGGAACACTAACGGGATAATAGTCGCTTTGAATCTGACTATCACAAGTTTGTTGCTTTACAATTTCAATTAAATTGAATTAGATTCATGTCTATGTAGAGTGGTGAAGCTAAGGCTACGTTTAATAGTAATGTCGTCAACCTTGTTATGTAATGTAATGGGGTGTTTTTAGTTCAATTTGGCTTCAAAAAGAGGAGGAGAGAGGATACTTATACGAAAGAGGGTGAGTTTATTTGTCATGTCTTGACAATTACCTAGGTTTTACTTGAACAATCATTCATTGGAATGGAAGCTCTCACTTTGTAATGGTGATTACACCCTTCCCCTCTGTCCTACTTTCCCTTAGTGTTTGCGCTAACCGAGGCAGCTTAGGTGATATTCTTGTTTCGTCAGGTTTCGGAATGAGTTTGTGTGTTTTTTGTGTTGTGATTGTGAATTAGTTAGGTAATTCTTTTAATGTGGCTAGCTGTACTTTGGGACTCAGTTTTACATGAACTTTTGAATTGGTTATTAGTTTCACAATTATACATGGCCGGCCTTGGAAGGAGATACACTGGCAAAGAGTTATGATTCTATGTATTCGTAACCATGAAACATTTTGGGGCTCAACTGCAGTTCTTACGCATGGGTGGGGTGCGGGTAAACAGTAAGCAACCTTGATAATTGGCTTCAATCAATACCTTGTTAGTGTGCATTATAGTAGACAAGTTTTTCTCCACTCCATTTGTGTGTAGCTTCTTTCACTCGTATGAAGGTGTCATGCAGCCTACAAATTGGATTTCGTCGAGTGTGATGCTAAACACTTAAAGTTTAATGGTAAATTAGTGCCAAATGATTTCAATCAATATTTCCATTTCCAATGAAGCCAAAGACTACTTATTCTTTGGTTTTTGGGATATATGGAATAAAGCAGAATGGCTCATAAAACTGTATGTGCTTCTTATTTTGTGAAGCAGCAGTCGGTGCGATTCTCGAAACAATTTTCATTTTGGGTCATCCGTGCGCACCCTCTCTATGTTTCAATAGGGGTAAGGCTTGCGTGCATCCGACCCCCCCTTACCCCGCATTATGGCGGGAGCCTTTAAGGCATTGGGGTTAAAGATGTTGTTTGGCTTTGTGGTGTAGAGAGAATTTTCTGTCAATTTAATTTTTAACTTGGATGAAGAGGAGAAAAGGAGGTATGTTGTTTCTTTGTTTAGAAAACATGCTTAAACATGGTGGAATGGATTAGATCTTATTGAGGGAATCAAAAGGGAGGAAGAAAATCAGAATTTGGAACAAAATGAATCAAGTTTTGAAATGAAATTTTCTGTCATTACTTGTATGAGGCTTATGAGAACTGGTGGTGCTGAAGCAGAGCAACAAGGATGTTTCTCAATATGTAAAGATTTTGAGTTTCTATTGTCTAGATGTGATGAAGGAATATCAATGGGTAATTTCTTATTACACTTTTACTTGGGGTTAAATGACCAAATTTCACTTGAGATCTGCACTCTTTCATGAAGTGTGTCAGATATCCCTTGACCTTGAAACTGATTCCAAGAAGAGACCGAAGTTTTAAGTTTGTTTCTTACTGATCTCACGGACAAAAGTGATAACGAAGCTAACTTTATATGAGGATAATTTGTGTTTACATGTTGGAATGGTAAAGATATCTTTGATAAAGACTTCTGAACTTTCTGGTGAACCAAGTCTAGTGGTTCCAATGAGCAGAAGATTGAGCAACATATGAGTGGTTCCAATGAGCAGAAGATTGAGCAACATATTAGAATTGTAGCTTATGTTCGTCCACCTCTTGAGGGTAGAAATTGTGAACGAAAATTCCGGTAGAAGAAGGGGATTAGTTTCCGTTGGAATTTGGAAGAGATGAATTATGATTTGTTTATTACTTAGGTTTTCTGTTTTCACTTTCTGCATAAAGTCGAATGGTTCTGTTGCTGGTGATAACACTAGAATCCAATTGAAGAGAATGATATACTTCTGGAATCTTTAGGATGCCATCTAAGTTTTGGCTTTGGTTTCATGGTGAAATGAGTTCTAGATAATAAGTTATACGCCTTTCAAATCAGTTTCGGAGTCTGAAGCTTCTAGAGGTTAGACCTGACCCGTCAACTCTGAAACTTAAATATCTCTTGATCCAGTAAGAATTATTGGGTGATACTTGTTTAGGGAGAAAGCTTTACTTCTATAGCTACGTCATGATGTATTGATGCGGATTCGCACACCATAAGTAATAAACGAATCCCAAATTGAACCATGGTAGAATTTCTGAGCAAATGACAGTTTTTGTTCTTGTGTTTTTCTGTGTTTTATGAACTGAAAGTAAAAGGATAGATAGAGAGAGGTTATGGGATACAGAAACACCACTCTTAAACTCTAAGTGGGAAGAGAGTTCTTAGTCCAAATGTATGATACAGAGATACCACATACAAATAAGCTAAGCTAGGACACCTTTCAAGCCTTCCCCTATGTAAGAGTTAAGTGTGTAAATGGTGACTGAACTTTGCACTTTTTTTGAAATTGGTGACTGAACTTTATTTGGGCTGAAATTGGTGTTAGGACTAATTTCCGTCCAAGACCGTTAGTTAAGTATGATGTGTACCTATTAAATATCTAAACTTTGTTACTTTTTTTTCTTTCTCAATTCCGTACCTGCCTTCCACCATGATCATATCCATCATCTTCATCAATCTTCATCAACTTCGATTTTCCCCTCCCTTATGGCTGCTGATTGCTTCAAGTCTTCAACCCCACCCTTTTCAATTTCTCTCTCCTCAATTCCCCCCCTTTGATTGTAAATCAAATCTTCATCTTCATCTTCATCAATTTCGATCATGTTAATTCTTTACTTGTACAATTCAATAATTCAAACTTCTAACCCAGAAATTTAAACCCAAAAAATACATACCCAAAAAAACCCAGAATATAACCCCAAAATTCAACCCAGATATTCAAGCCCAGAATTTTGAACCAAAAACCCAGGACATTCATCCCACATGCGTAAACATTGATTAAAAACGAAATAAAAAGATTAAGATTGCTACGCTTATGTTGTGTTGATGATCAGAAATTTTTGGTCTTTGAATATAATCAGAAGTTTTGTTTGGGAGATACTTTTGGGATTTTTTGAGGTTTACAAGAGAAGATGGGGAAGAGTAGTGCAGTGAAGAGTAGTCACCACCGCCATCACCATCATCATCTCGCCACCACCACCATCGTCTTTACTGAAGATATTAATTCAGATTTTTTTTTGGGTAAAGAAAATAGAGAGGTAGGTGGGAGAGAAAATGGAGAAAATGAAGATGATGAAGTCGCAAGAGAAGACGGAACTGCCAGCGATCACCCCAACCCCACGCAAAGAAGACAGAATTGGACGCCGTTGCTTCGGTCACCAAATTCAGGGCAAAAAAAGTTGAGACCCTGATTTTAAAAAAAGTGCAAAGTTCGGTCACCATTTACCCACTTAACTCCCCTATGCAAGAACTACTCAAACTAAAAGGTTTTTCGAATCCACTTGAATCGGTTTTTTTTTCATTTCTCACAATCTGATTTCTACAATGGTTATTAGCCTCATTCTATGCATGAGACCTAAGCTACATTTGGTCGTAAAATAATCTAATAGCTAATATATTTTCTAGGGTAATACCTTAGTTTAAAAAAGCGTGAGGCGCTCCAAGGCGATGAGGACCCGAGGCGACGAGGCGTGAGGCGACCGATAAAAGCGAGCGCCTCATGGAAGCGAGGCGTTTTATTTTTTTTCCTAAGAAGTACTAGTGTACTACAGCTAGAAGTCTCCAATTTTGATGATGGGTTGATGGACTAGATGGTATCATGCTGAAATGAAAAAACTGAAAGGGTATGAAACAGAAAATAACGTACAAACCCTTGTTGATGGTTAAATTATATATATATATTTTTAAAATCTGTTGATTCTCCACTCTTTAATTAAAAAACCCTTTTGCTCTTAATGAGAAGAAAAGTCAAAGAAAGAAAGTAGTTACTCTACAATTAATAATTTACTAGGATAAAAGCCCGTGCGTTGCACGAGTTTTTTAATAATGATTTCTATTAAACTTATTAAAACTGAAAATTGTAATTTATGTTTGGATATAGATATTGTGTGGTAAAATCTCTATTTAATAAACATTTTTTCATATTAATTTGTGTAGTTTTTTTATACATTGTATAACGTATTTGTTTTTCGAGTTAGGGGTTTGATTGTCAGGGCTGACGAAAAAATATTTTAAATCAATTATGAAACTTCTCGTTAGATTCTTGGTGAAAATTAATTTCATAAGTGTATAATATTATAATCCAACCATTGTATTTTGAGAGATATTAACGTTAAAGGAGTGTCACGAAAGTTAAGCTCTTTTTTTTTTACAATGAATGATACTCCCTTCCATTCATTTTCAAGCTTTCTATTTTTCTTTTAGGGGGGAATTCACTACTAAACTTCACGTTTCCAGTTTTTTTATAACTTCTGAGCCAATGAAAGGCCTCCTGAGTGCTGGGTGTTCCTTTCCCGGTTGCTTTTAATACTTTTTAATCCATTCCTAAAACTTTGTGCAAAAGGCAACATGAAGCTTGGAAATGAATGAAGGGAGTAGTTTGAGTTTAGACAGACACTACAGATTATATTAGACAAGTAGATTAAAATTATACAACCAATAGGTTGTTAGTGGCTAGCTATACTTTTCTAAGTCTCTTCGAAATGTTCTTTCGGATGATAAATATATCAACTAATTATTTTGAAAAACAAACAAAGAAGAAGAAGCAGCAAAGCTTATACAATTATATTTATACAACCTATAGGCTAGATATTGGACACACTTATTAAAAACTCATGCACAAAGTACGTAGGATTATGACGTATTTCGTTGAGCTAGGATAAGTACGTAGTGTATGTCTTGCGTTTACTACTGTAATTGTGATTGGAAACACCTTCTACACTAACGCATATCGTACGCTAATCCTAACAAATGAAAAAGGCTAATTACAATCTAATACTAACAATAATGGAAGTTATATAGGGGTTCTAAATACTTCTTGAGATGGAAATCATATTGGAACCATTTATTATCAAGAGACATGAAAATTGACGAATTAAAGATCATCACAAAGTTTCCAGATGAAAACCCACCAATATTTTGCAATAAAATTTACATTTCATAAAAAAAAACAAAAGAAAAAAAAACCACCAATCACATTTAGCAACCTTCACTTGATTTTTAGATGAATATAGTTAACATTAACTCCTAATTAGAATGTGTATTATCGTACTATAGCAAGTTTATGACATAAGACTTTGAAAACTACGTATTAGTAGGATTATTAGTAGGATTGTCTAGTCTAAACATTATTATTATAAGGAAAATTTGCGAGACCGCACCTTATAAAATATGTTTTTTGCGAGACTGCACCTTTTATGTTAAATTTTGTGAAACAACATCTTTTAAGTATATTTCTTTGCGAAGCAGCACATTTTTTCACTTTCGACCAATATTGACTTCACTACAAAGTTGACCCGACGTTGACTTAATCTAACAATTCAGGGTTCTTTAATTTGGGGGAAAAAGGGGGGAAAATTGGAGGGAAATTGAAGGGGAAGAGTAAGGTCGGGTCAACGTTGGATAGTGGTCAAAATTGATCGAAAATGAAAAAGGGTGCTGCTTCGCAAAGAAATAGAGTTAAAAGGTGTTGTTTCGCAAAAATTAACATAAAAGGTGCGGTTTCGCAAAAAACTAATTTTATAAGGTGCGGTCTCGCAAATTATCCTTATTATTATTAGAAGATTGTCTAATTAAAAGAGTTTCACATAAACTTGATAACTAAATAATATTAAAAAATTGCCAAAACTCTCTAATAACCTCCGGTCATTGTGAGAGCACTTAAAAAGCCTCCTTTAATAGTATAGAAGGATTATTAAAAGATAATGGAGTTTTATCTATTTTTTAGGAAAAACAGAAAATATATGTATTTAATTCAATTTACAGCACAAACTCCTCATTCTCTCTCTCTCTCGCCTCCTATTTTCCCGTGCACACACCTTGTAACTCCATTAACAATGGCGGATGGGGGTTTTCTGTGAAAAAAAGAAAGAAAAGTGCTAAAAAAAGCCCTCCTTTCTCTGAGGCGCTCGCCTCACATGCCTCTCGCCTCTGGCAGCATCACGGAATCTGCGCCGCCTCACCCCTTCCGAGGCGTTTAGACCACCGCCTCACCCGCCTCACGCCTGAGGCGCGCTTTTTTTAACTAAGGGTAATACAAAGGAAAATACGAGCTAAATTATACTAAATCTATATGCTTAAGAGTGTTGCTTTTCACACCTGATTAGGAGCTGCAGTTGCTGCTTTTTGGCTGCAACTTTCCTTCCCTTAAATCATCAAGTTGCAGCTGCTAACATGATTATTTTGGCTGAGATGTGGCATGAGATTTTAATCTCAAATAGCAGGTGCAAATTGGCTTGAAGCTCACTGATGTGGACAGCAACTTGAGCTCTCTTTTCATTTCTTTAATCTTCTACTTCGAGCTGCTTTCAGTAATTTGCTGAGAATGACCTTGCCTTTGAGGTGAAATAAAGCTGCTTCATATGGGTAAAATAATACTATAAGTTGATAATGAAATGTACTTAAGGGTTCCTCAGACCTCAATGATTTGTTTAACACCATTTCTGCTACTTGGTTACTTTGTAGAAACTGATTCTTTGCACCTTTGAATGGATTGATCCCTGCTTCATGCTTTCTTTCTTCAAGGAAGATTTGGCCTTAAATCTTAGCATTTGATGATCAAATTAAGATACTTCCTAAAATCGCAGCAATGACCAAATTATCAAACACAGGATATTTTTTCTTGCAGAAGTTCCAACTTTGAACTCCCAAAATTTTTTCCTTGCCCAAGACATACCAAGACGTAGCCACAGAAGTTAGCAACCACCCAGAACAAACTCCACCCAAAAATTCCAGCGGAGTAAAAACATATCCACATTTTGGTGTTGACAGGTAAGAAACTCACGTGCAGGACATTCAGATTGCACGACCGTATGGAAATGCTAATAACTTGAATTATTGATCTAATTTTTTCATGAAACGAAATCTAGAACTTATTAACATTCCAAATTTTCTAGAATAGTATCATGCCAAACCAGTAGACACCTGAGCTAGTTTCAGTACACAAAATACCCAGACCCATCTGCACACTTCACAATTACAGAACATTGTTCTGCAAAAAAGTAATGCTACTGTGATGACGCACCCCTGTCGATACTAATTCATGAAACCAAGGTATCAATCCCACCTTACTCATTCAGAAGATTTACCAATATTTATTGTTTGAAAAAAACAATATTTGAGCTTGGCAAACTTGTTGCAAAATGACAGAGTAGGCTTCTTCCTGTTAGTGTAAAGGATTAAAGCCAGAATTGTTACCTCCACATAGGTTTCAGAAATTGCTCGTGGATTTCCGAATTTGTGGGCTGCTAAACACCAGCTCCGACTTTCTTCTTCTTCTTCCACTGTCTCTGCTGCTTCTTCTAATTCTTTCCTACTGTTTTTAGCCGTCAGTTCTTAAATTGCAGCAGCTTTTCCTCTTTTTTTCTTTTTTTCTTAATACTCTTTTCAACTATATAATCCATTTCCAATGGAGCCAAAGACTACTTATTTTTGGTTTTAGGGATATTACGGAATAAAGCAAAATGGCTCATAAAACTGTCTGTGCTTCTTATTTTGTGAAGTAGTAGTCAGTCGGTGCGATTCTCGAAGCAATTTTCATTTTGGGTCATCCGTGCGCAGCCTCTCTATGTTTCAATAGGGGTAAGCCTTGCGTGCATCCGACCCCCCCTTACCCCGCCTTATGGCGGGAGCCTTTAAGGCATTGGGGTTAAAGATGTTCTAGTCTTTTCAACTTTATCTATCTTAACTCCAGGAGCAATCTCCCTTAACTTTCTGTCAATTTCATCAAACACCCTCTTTTTTTGTTTTCTTCTTTTTCGTTCATATTCAAAATAGTCCCACACCCTCACAGGTTGTGTTTGGTGTGTGGGTTTTTAAGGCTGTTTATGGAATGCGTTTTTAATAGGACACCTGAGCCGAACCTCTGATATCACTTTATGCGGATTCGCACACCATAAGTGATAGTCTGATAGATGAATTCTAAATTGAACCATGATAAAATTCCTAAGCCAATGACTTTTTTTTGTGTGTGTGTTTTTCTGTGTTTTATGCACTGAAAGTAAAAGGATAGACCGATAGAGGTTATGAGATACAGAAACACAACTCTTAAAACTCTAATTGGGGATGGGAGTTCTTAGTGTAAATGTATGATATAGAGACACCACATACAAATAAGCTAAGCTAGCACACCATTCAAGCCTTTCCCTAAGCAAGAACTACTGAAACTAGTAGCTGTTTGAGAATCCACTCAAATCGTTTCTTTTTCCATTTCTCACAATCTGATTCTTGCAATGGTGATTAGCCTCAATTTATTCTGGAGATTTAAGCTACAATTGGTCTTTAATAATACAATAGCTAATATATTGTCTAGGGAAATACAAATTACAAGCTAAATTATACTGAATCTATATGCTTCAGAGCGCTGCTTTTCACGCCTGATTAGGGGCTGAAATTGCTGCTTTTAGGCTGCAACTTTCTTTCCCTTAAATCATCAACTTGCAGCTGCTAACATAATTATTTTGGCTGAGATGTGGCATGAGAATTAAGTCTCAAATAGCGGGTGCAAATTGCATGAACCTAACTGATGTGGACAGCAACTTGAGCTCGCTTTTCATTTCTTTAATCTTCTACTTGGAGCTGCTTTCTTTAAGTGTTTTGCTGAGAATGACCTGCCTTAGAATTCCAGAAAAACTCCTTCATATGGGTAAAATAGTACTCCAAGTTGATAATGAAATGTAAACCCCTGCTTAAGGGTTTCCTCATTCATTTGTTTAACAGCAATTCTGCTACTTGGTCACTTTGTAGAAACCGATTCTTTGCACCTTTGATGGATTGATCCGTGCATCATGTATCATGGTCATGATAAACAGTTAGTGAGCTGGAAGTTATGGTCTCTGAAAGAAGAGATTTGTGCATGAAGATGATGCAGTTTTGTAGTTTTGATAATTGTTGCAAAATTTGTGAGCATAAAAGCCTTTCAGAATTCACGAAACTCTTAGTTTCTATGAATTGAGATCAATTCTTTTCGTCGAAGAGGAGATTGATGCAGCTTCAAGGCACAAAGTTCATGACAAAACCATGTTTAATACCAAAACAATAAAGGAGGGTTGCCATTTGCTTCCTGCTTGAACCGTTTTATAACCAGTAATGATTTATTCCACCAAAGAGGAAGGTTAAAAATCAAACTATTCGATGGTTTTAATGAGCATGTCAGAAACAGCCTTTCAAGTCCTATTGTGTGTAGTCAGTTTGAAGAGGTCCTTAGAGGCATCATATGGAATTGGAGTCCAATATCTATTCACCATACCATTTGGAAATCTAAGAGATTAAACTAAGTCATGGTTTTTGAATCAACAGAAAAACATTTGTAGATTGCATGCAGTTTTTTGAAACCAGACTAATAGCAAGAGTCGATTAGAAACTGCAAGCTTCAGGTCTGAACTTTGAGGACTTATATCTCCTTGTGCAGATAAAGAAATTGGGTGAAACCTGTGTTCCAAGTGAGGTTCACGAAGATAGTTTTCCAGTGGTATCATGTAGGGCATCATCAGATGACATTAGCTACGTTCTGAAAGCCGT
This sequence comes from Spergularia bocconei, assembly GCA_963457585.1. Taxonomy (NCBI): domain Eukaryota; kingdom Viridiplantae; phylum Streptophyta; class Magnoliopsida; order Caryophyllales; family Caryophyllaceae; genus Spergularia; species Spergularia bocconei. The sequence continues at coordinate 7,610,999 of OY734959.1, forward strand.
TTTCGCACTGTGTCGTGCTCATTTGTTCTGTTTCAGGGTTTTGTCTCTCTTTCGTTATAGTTACGTGTGAAGGGTAAAACTAAGAATGGACTGTGTGAGAGAAAATATTCCAAGAGGAAACCCTCAAAGGGGAAAGGTAGCAAGCTTCTGATTCAAGTGGAAGAGCTTTTTAGAATAGTTCGCCTCTAGGAAAGCCTCTCATTGGTTGTAGCTTTGAGCTTCTTGATGTGTTGTTGCGGCTTTCCGTTTCTTTTCTGTATAGTATGACTTTTTGTTGCTTTCTTTTAGCATTTTAATAAGTTAACTGTCTGTAAGTAGGGGCCTATGACTAAGCTCATATATACCTCAGAAAGCTTGGATTTTGATACTGGAAAAACAACCTTTTGAATGTTATCCTCACTTCTCTGGCATTCAATAGCTTTAGCTCTTGGAATAACCGATGTGGTGAACCAGCTAACCTTTGAGAGTATGTGGTGGTTTTGCATCATACAGGGTTACCAGATTCGACCCTACCACCTCCGAATCCCGAACTAGTTCGACCGTGATACGTTTCTGAACTAGTTCTCTGGAATACAGGCTGGAATCATAATCAAGCTAAGAATTCTTCCTCAGTTAGGAAACAGAGTGGTGATAACTATAACTCTGGCTTTCTCTCTGCCTATCTTTTCTTTTAGTTCCTTAAGCACCGGAATACAAAAAATAATACCTGAATTTCACTGACGAATTCTGTCATGGTTCAATTTCGAGTTGGTTTAATGTTATGGTGATCAGATGTCCAATAGTTCGTGGTGTGTTTTAATATTGTGGCCTTGGAAGGAGTCTCACTGGTAAAGAGTCACAATTCTTAATCTCATAGAAGTTTTTGCAACCTTGATAAATTGTCTGTGGTTGAGCTTAGTGTAGCTTCTTTCACTAATGATATTCTGTGGTCCTGCAGGAAAATGGTGGTTGTGGATTTTTTGAATGGTGTGATGAGTCTTCTGGAGGTCATGCTTCTGTTAAAGGTAGGAATAATTCTGGAGGTCATGCTTCTGTTCAAGGTAGGAATAATTCTTTCATAGAGCTTTTTGACGTGCTTCACGTAAGCTGAACCTCACATTTCGTTGGTATGTTGCTTTTCTCTCTCATTGGCAGAGAAGGCTTGGAATGAATGCCAACAGGACAGTTACCAGCGTTCTGCAAACAAGGTAGTTTCATCTGCTGATGTCCTGTTTTCTTCTGTATTGTTTTCAGAAGTTTCCTTGTCACTTTAATATTATTTTTTCACTGCAAGTTACTTTGCGTGATAAACCTCAGCCAAGGAAAGGCGGCCATCATAGTTTTTTCTGCCTAATTCGGGTCTAGCACAGTTTCATCTTATGCTATGCGACTCTTTCACGATCTGTTATGTAGCTTGTATGTACTTCTGCTCAGCACCTTAAGGCTGTAGCTTGTACAGAACCAATATGTTTGTTGATCGGTTGTGATGTTTTAATTTTAATATCAAACCTGTGATTGTCAACCAACTTAAGACAGATTGTGATACACTGATGCCTTCTTAAACTTCCTCTCTGACCACTAGATATAACGGCTTTTGATTTCTGTAAGGACCACAGCTACTAGCCTACTACATGTTTCGTAAGTGATCTTGATATGTAATCTATCGCATGATTTGAGGATTTTCAATTTCAATTTTTGAATACGTTTTGTTTTGTAAGCATAAAGTTTATCTAATCGAGGGGTAATCGTACATAGATCGTTGATAACCCATGAGATGGCCCCCGTTCTACACTAAATGTAGATAGATTGCATCTTTTTAACGTCCGTTTTGAACTTCGTAAGAACTACATGTTTTACTTTTTACTCTCTATTGCTTTTGATGATGGTTTAGGACAATTCGTGTTAGCTGACCCCAAATCATTTTGGGACTAAGGCTTGGTTGTTATTATTGTTGTTGTGGTATGAACTTTGTGACATTGCATTCCCGCCTTCAGTTTCAAGCATGTTTCCTTTGTTCATCCTTGCATTCCTTCTCCTGGTTTAGCGAGTTTGACCACCTTCCATCGAAAATTATATGATATCCCAATGGGGGCTTCAACCTCTCTCTCATATTACAATTGAAAGATGCAGTTTAAATTTTCTTGTGCACTGAATAATAGTTGTACTGCTAGGAGACCAGTAATCGAAAATCTTTCTATGGGAATTTTGTTGTAGCCTTGTGGTCTTCAAAAAATATACGAAGTATATCTTCCATGATATTCCGTTGCGAGTCTCAGATGTATGTATGCGGTCCCGAATTCCACATCTTGCTGCTGAATCGTTATTCAGCTTTGGTATATTTCACGATTTTTAAATGTGGTTGGGGTACGAATATCTTCACAGGGAATTACAGGCTATACGAAATCATGGGACGAGTATGATAAAGGAAGTACTACTGCGAAGTCTGCCTATGGAGCAGCTCCCAAATTTGAGACCCGTGAGAACAAAGGCTATGGTGTTAGAACTAGTTCCTCATGCTTCAAATGTGGCGAGGAAGGACATTGGGCTCGAGACTGCCTCACAACTTCATCCAATATGACAACTGGTGTTAGAGGGAAGTCATCTTCATCTAATGATTGTTACAAGTGTGGTCAATCTGGACATTGGGCGAAAGATTGCTCCCAGGGCCAGACTACGAAGGTCCACTTTCAATGAACTCTATTGGTTTTTTTTTCAACGTATGACTGGCAGACTTTGCTATCACTAATAGTAGTTGTGCTTTTGTGTCCTGGTGTTCGTCCCCCTGACTGTTTGTAGCAACAAGATAGTGTTGCTGCTTTGTGATGGACATTGGGGCCAACTATGTAGTGTACTAGTGTTATTTTGTTAATTGTATAAATATGGATCATGCGCAGCCTGACTCTTCCAGCATGCATGTGAACTATCTTTTTAATATTCTACCTACGTTTTGGTGCTTTGCATAATTTGATCAAGTGAACATTGTAACTTGTAGCTGCTTGTCTTTGAAGCATTATCTTTTTCCTCTTATCTGATCCAGTATGCTTTAGATGCGTGCACGATGAGCTCGTTGATCCTTTTTTGGGGGTAGGTTTTATATACAGCAGCCAATGTGTTACGGATATCAGTTGAGGCGGTTAATAGTCGTTGTAGCTATAAATAGAGGAACCCTGTCATCGGTACATTTATTGAATCAATTTTACTGTTTTACCGAATTGTTCTTGTAAGTCTTGAGTTTGAGAGTTGAGCTTGCTCCTCCTTCTCCTATCCAATCTAAGTTGAGTTTAGCTTACTCCTTATATTGGAATATCCTTGTAATCTTGATCATCTATCGTTTTGGTCAATAATCTGTTACAATTTTCCTCTACAATACTCTTGTTATTGGTATTAATCAGTTGAGTTTGACATACTCTTGAATACCACAACATTGGTATCAGCTTCAATCGATCCTAAACACCACAATTCTTCCGCAAAATTCACTCAATTCCGATCGCGCGCCGCGAAATCACATCAATTCCTTCCTCTCACCTTCGACTACAATTCTGGCGCCAAGAAGCAAGAAATCGACCATGGAGGCCCAATTACAAGTTTTGCAGCAACAAATTCGTGATCAAAACGAACAATTTCAGCAGAAGTTCTTGAAACAACAACAACAACAACAAGCTCTGCAGGCGCAAATGATTGAGATGATGCAGAAATTCACTGCCAATTCTGCAGAAATCAGGCATGAAACAGAGAATTCTGGGCATCCAAGATATGGGTATGAAAGTCCTGGGCATGGTTCTTCGAATTTTTCTGGGTTTAACCATGTTCATCAGCAACCACGATCACTTGGGTATGTGCCTAAACTTGATTTTCCTAAATTTGATGGTAGTAATTCCAGTATGTGGTTGAAGAAGTGTGTTCGATACTTTTCTTTGTGTAAAATTCCTGATAATCAGAAGGTTGATCTTGCTGCATTGAATATGGTTAGGAAAAGCCAAATTATGGGTTTCTAGTTATTTGTTTGTGAATAGAGAGATTTCTTGGGATGTGTTTATGATAAATGTGGCAGCAAGATTTAGAGATGAAATTGGGTATAATCTGGTAGAGCAATTTAGTAAACTTGAACAAAAATCCACTATTGAGGCATATGTGGATGAGTTTGAGGCTCTAAAGGGATTAATGGTGCAGAAAAACCCTGGTTTACCTAATGAATACTTCTTGGACAGTTTTGTTAGTGGTCTGAAATCCACCATTAAACCTTTTGTTCGAGCTTTCCATCCAAGAACAATGGCTCAGGCCATTGAGTTTGCTAGGTTGCAGGAAGAAAGTGTGGCTGCAAATGCTAAATTTGCTAACAAATCTCAGTAGATTTAGCCCAAGCTCTCTCACAAACAAACCGAATACTCCCAAGCTTGTCCCTGAAACTATTAAAGTTAGCCACCTTAAGGATATTGTGCACCATCAGGGTTCACAAAAACCTGCACAAAGAATGACATTCATACCAGCAAACATTCGAGCAGAAAAGTTGGCTAAGGATGAGTGCTACTATTGTGATGAACCATATGGCAAAAATCATAAGTGTAAATTCAAGCACACTCAGGTGTTTACAGTAGAAGTTCAGGGATATGATGACTGTGAAGAGGAGGGAGAAACTGAGTATGAGGAAGATCAGGTTAATCAGGAAATACGAGAATTCTTCTCATGGGACCATGGCATATCTGTGAATGCTATCTCAGGCAACCAAGGGAAGCAGGGCTATCAAACCATGAAATTAATGGGGTTTGTCGGGAAAAAATCTGTAAACATTCTAATTGAGTCAGGGTCTACACATAACTTCACGATTTGGCTTTTGCAAAACAACTAGGGTGCTCTACTGATAGCATATCTCCCCTAGTTGTTACGGGTCCTGATGGGAAGATTTTAGCATGCCAAAATGTTTGTCGAAACCTGTCTTGGACATTGCAGCAACATCAATTCTGTTCAGATGCTTTATTGACTCATTTATGAGGTTGTGACATGCTATTAGGGATACAATGGTTAAGTACATTGGGGCCTGTCCGGTGGGATTTCAAACAGATGGTGATGGAGTTTGATTGGAAGGGAGGAAAGGTAACACTGCAAAGGGAAGTGAGCAAAAAAGCTAACGCAAGCTCATGGTCCACTCAGCCAACTCAACTCTGCTTTCTACAGTTGCTGCCTCTGAATGCTGCGGAAGGGAAATCTGATACACTAGACACTCAGTTACAATTGATGACTCAGGAACTTGACAATGACATTTCCTTAAATGATACTGCTTCAACTGCTTGCCATGGGTCAGAATGTCATCCAGATTTCAGGGTCAATTAGCTTACATCAGACTTGAGGTCAAGTCTCCTTCAAGGAGGGTGGTATGTTACGGATATCAGTTGAGGCGGTTAATAGTTGTTGTAGCTATAAATAGAGGAATCCTGTCATCGGTACATTTATTGAATCAGTTTTACTGTTTTACCAAATTGTTCTTGTAAGTCTTGAGTTTGAGAGTTGAGCTTGCTCCTCCTTCTCCTATCCAATCTAAGTTGAGTTTAGCTTACTCCTTATATTGGAATATCCTTGTAATCTTGATCATCTATCGTTTTGGTCAATAATCTGTTACAATCTTCCTTTACAATACTCTTGTTATTGGTATTAATCAGTTGAGTTTGCATACTCTTGAATACCACAACACAATGTATATATGTTGTTCCGTTCACTGTTATAAGATCAGGAATGGGAATGGCGCTCATCTCTACCAAGTTCTTAATCATGGCAGTGGTGCTAGTGGTTTTTCTGTTCACTCTTACATGTAATTTATCTTGTTATTCTCTCTCTGTCCCCTTTTACGAGTTCTAGTAGTTTCGTGTGCATGGTTATTGTATCCCTGTACCATGAGAATTGGTGTAAAAGCTTCTTTGCCTGCACCTAGATCTTTGAGTTGGATACAGGCCAAATAGACCGGGTTGTCGATTAGATCAACTTTCAACATTGCAATCCTTCAGCAAGTTAATATTGGTTGGGTCAATTTTCGACAATTTTGAGTGAAGGTGTCTTGGAAGTTTCTAGTTTCTCGCTTCTGCTTAGAATAAAGTTAAATAAATGTAAACAAGGTTGATACGTGATTTGTAACTTAATTGCAATGAAAGCAACTAGTAAGATCTTCAAAAAAAAGTGACTGGAGGCAACGTGCGAGGGTGAGTGATTTCCTTGAAGGTGATAGGAACACTAAGTTCTTCCATATCAAGGCCTCAAGCCGCAAACGAAAAAATTTCATCGATAAAATCCAGGCTTCTAGTGGTGAGTGGATTACTGACCTCGAAGATATTGGAAATGTGGCTTGAAGCTATTTCATGGATTTATTTTCAAGAACGAACCTTACTGGCATGGACGCGGTGCTGGATTGCATTCAACTGCGTATTTTTGAGCTGATGAATGCAGAGCTGGTGCGTGATGTTTCGTCGGAGGAGGTTCACCTAGCTCTTATACAAATGCACCCTTGTAAGTCCCCTGACCATGGCTTAAATGCTAAATTTTTCCAGGAATATTGGCATATTATTGGAGGTGATGTGACTAGTTTTGTAGTTGATTGTATCAAAGGCCGTGTTGACATGAGGCAGATTAATCAGTCCCATATTTTGCTCATTCCAAAGATTAATAAGCCCTCGAATATGACAGGATTCCGTCCAATCTCGTTGTGCAATGTGATATACAAGGTGGTGTGATATACAATTGATTGACACCCCTTCTTGAGGATGCTATATCTCTTGAACAAAGTGCTTTTATTCCAAACCGTTTGATTTCCGATAATGCGAGGATAGCTGTTGAAGTTTTCCACTTTATGAAATCTCACAATTCGGGTAATACGGGGTATATGGCGTTGAAATTGGATATGAGCAAGGCTTTTAATCCCCAACGAGGACTGCGACAGGGTGACCCGATTTCTCCTTGCTTGTTTATTATTTGCGGGGAGGCCTTTTCGCAACTTATGTCGAAGGCGGTAAATAACAAGGTCATGGATGGGATTAGAATTTGTCGCAGGGCCCCTACGGTATCTCATTTGTTCTTTGCAGATGACACAGCTATTTTTTGCAAGGCTACTTTGGCCAATGCTATTTCAGTGTTGTCTCTCCTTAATTCCTACCAGAATGCCTTAGGCCAGAGGTTAAACATTAAAAAATATGAGATTTCTTGTAGTGCAAATGTCCCAGAGGAGTAGAGGTGCTTACTGATGAATCATCTTTGGGCTCGTTATGTTCAAACGCCAAGCAAGTATCTTGGTATGCCGGATGTGGTGGAGAGAAACAAGCATGCAGCTTTCTCTGTCATCCGTGATCGCATTTGGAAGAAGATGAAAGGGTGGAAGGAGAAATTGTTGTCCTATGCGGGTAGAGAGGTCCTCTTAAAGGCAATTGCCCAATCGATCCCTACCTATCAGATGGGATTGTTCAAACTCTCTAACACCCTTTGGCCCGAAATCGAGATGAGTATGGAAAGGTTTTGGTGGGGTTTTGGGAAGGAGAAAAGGTGGATATACTGGGTAGCCTGGAATCAGTTGTGTATGTCAAAAGACAATGGGGGCATGGGATTTCGTAGTTTTTCCGAATTCAATATTGCTATGCTTGCTAAATAGGGCTGGCGTTTCATGAATGGGGTAGAAACTCTGGCGGGCCGTTTGATGAAGGCTCGATATTTCCCTAACTAGTTTTACCGTGCGTTGCACGGTTAAAATATTATATCATTCTTAATGATATTTATGTTTATAACCAACTATGCTATCATTTCAATAAAAGTAATTCATAGCAATTATTTTGATGTTGCTTACATGTATTTTAAAATCTTGATCAATTAAAAAAAAAACACAAAGATGTCTCAATTGTTCATGTTTAAATTATACTAACAACATTTCTTATCTATACTATTCAAAAACACATTTTTCTTAATAGATATAGTATATAAAGTCGATTGTACTCATTAAGCATTGCTTATCGGAAAATGTATAAATGGATCTCAAATTAAAATTCATTTCAAATCAAATAAAATGATATATTTTTCAAAATTTTATGATACACATAACCAATTGTATGATTAATCATACCGTGTTTCTATAAAATAGTGTGAGTTATTAATAATTAACAGTGTAATCTATCCTCTCCTTTTTTGCTCTTTAACCATACACTAAACTCTTCGTTTTTGCTCTCTCATTATACACTAAACTCTCTGAGTAATTCTTAAATATTGGACTCTTCTTTTTGATCTTTAACCATACACTAAATTCTCTGAGTAGTTCTTACATGACTGACTCTTCTTTTTTGCTCTTTCACCACACACTAAACTATTTGAGTATTTCTCATATAGTGAACTCTTAAATTGTTTTGCATATCGTGTACACAGAGTAACTGAATTGTTCGAAAAAATGTGTAAATGGATCTCAAATAGAGATACATTTCAAAACAAATCTAATGATATATATTTTTAAATTTTTTGATACACGTAACCAATGTTATGAGTGATTATGTCGCAAATCTATTACATACATTTATGAAAGAGTGTCATGAATGAAGGATTCTATATAAGGTTTATTAATTATTGTTGTGTGATTTGTTAATAATAAAATGTTGGTGTTTCTCATTTTTTAAACACTCTCAATATTTCATTTTTGTTGGACTCTCTCTATGCTCTTTAAAAACCTCTCTTTAAAATATATAAATTAGATTGTTCCTTCCTCTATGCAAAACTAGGACACCATCTTAGTTTCGTCTAGAGGAGCATCCTTGCAGGCCAAGATGTGCTGCGTAATGGTTGCAGATGGTTATTGGGTGATGGGCGTCACATCAAAGTTTGGAAGGACCGATGGAAGCTAAGTCCACCATCTTTCCGACTGATTTCACCACCAAAGGGAGATGTTGAGGTTACAGAATCTGAGTGGGTCGATTGGTACCTTCGACAGTGGAAGGAGGATACAGTTCGGGAGCATATCCTCCCTTTTGAGACTGATGAAATTTTGAAAATACCAATCTCTTCTCGAAATATCAAAGACAGATTGGTCTGGCATTTTGCGAAGGATGGGTGTTACTCTGTTAAATCAGGGTACCATTTTATCAGATGGTGTCAGGATTTCGAGACCGGTATGCAAGGAGGTAGTGAGAAAACGCCAATTTGGAGTAAGATTTGGAGGTTACAGGTCCCGCCTAAGATTAGAACTTTTTTATGGCGTGGTTGTCGGGGGGCTCTCCCTCATGGGGCCGCTATTAAAAAACGAGTTCATGACTTTGACGCAACCTGCTGCAGGTGCCAAGAGTCTTTCGAGACTGATCTTCATGCGCTATTCTTCTGTCCAGTTGCAGCTGAAGTGTGGAACGCTGGGGGATTGGTTCGAGGGTGTTCATGCTTCAGGTGGTACTGCAAAAATTGAAGAGATGGTGGTCATCTTATGGAATATTTGGATTGAACGTAATAATTGGTTTCATGGTAAGAATTTACGGAGCGGAATAGAAGTAGTTCATGACGCTAATAGTTATTTGGCAGCTTACCGGGAGCTTATTGCGAAGGAGCCTAAACCCAAAATTTTTGAGCAAGGCAAGTGGGCAGCCCCAAGGAATGGCTACTGGAAAATAAATTGTGATGGAGCAGACTTAGGATGGAGATAACGGCAGGGGCCTTGGTGTTGTTATTCGAGGGTGGCCTGGGATGGGGATGTGCTACTAGCTGGATGTCATCAACCAAGAGTATTGTGGGAACCAGTGATCATCGAAGCTAAAGCGTTGGAGTTGGGGTTGAAACTTGCTATGCAACAAGGACTTCGAAACGTGATTGCGGAGTCTGATAGCCTACAGCTTATTACCATGTTGCAGTCTAGTTCTTTTCCGTTGAATTACCTAGGGTCTATAGGTAGAGATATCGAGTCATTAGTTCAATGTTTCAATTCCGTTCTTTTTTCGCATGTGCGTAGAGAGGGTAATCAAGCTGCTCACTTTATGGCGCACTTGACCCTTATACTTCTATTGTTAGAGTGTGGTTTAAGATTGGTCGTAATGGTCTCCAAGATGTAACTTTAGCTGACTTTGTTTATGCCTTTGATTAATTTTAAGGAAAATTTGCGAGACCGCACTTTATAAAATCAGTTTTTTGCGAGACAGCACCTTTTATGTTCAAAACTGCACCTTTTAAGTCTATTGCTTTGCGAAGCGGCACCTTTTCTCATTTTCGTTCAATTTTTACCACTATCCGACATTGACTCGACCTTACTCTTCTCCTTCAGTTTCCCTCCAATTTTCCCCCTTTCTCCTCCTCCCCAAAAAACCCCTAAATTTTTAGGTCAAGTCAACATCAGAGAGTGGACAAAAGTGGTCGGAAATGAGAAACGGTGCAGTTTCGCAAAATTAAACATTGAAAGTGCGGTCTCGCAAAAACCTGGTTTTATAAGGTGCAGTCTCGCAAATTTTCCTAATTTTAATTATACTTTTATCTCAAAAACTAGTAAGTGACATCAAAGTAAACTTGCTCTACTTTATAGGATTACTAGTTGAATGTCCATGCAATGCACGGGTCCTATATTTTGTCAAACATTAAAATCAATATTTAAAATGGATGATCAATTCTATGTTGTGCTAATTGATTTTTGAAACATTTGAATCATAAATGTTTTGTTATTTTATTATCCTAATAAATGTTTATCCTCTTATTGTAGCTCGGGATCTATACTATAAGAGTAAGAGTATAATAGATTGTTCTTGTTATTTTAGCTTTAAAATATTTTTGTTAATTGAGTCAGTAAGAATTATATATTATTTTCCCTTAAAAAATGCGCAAAGGGACTAATACATTTAAATAAAACCGGAGGACTACATACACTTCTCGATGGGATTTAACTTTATAAAGATGGTGAAAACGGTCTATTATGAGCCTTCTTTGGTGACAGGCATATGCGATGGCTTATAGTTATTAGTAGATCATTCTTAATTCTTGGTAACCTACCAGTAAGTCTGAAATAAAACTGAAAAAAATTAAATATATAGTAATAAGCTTACAACATCTTTAACCCCACTGCCTTAAAGGCTCCCGCCATAAGGCGGGGTAAGGGAGGGTCGGATGCACGGAAGCATTACCCCTATTGAAACATAGAGAGACTGCGCATGGATGACCCAAAATGAAAACTGATTCGAGAATCGCACCGACTGACTGCTAATTCACAAAATAAGAAGCACATACAGTTTTATGAGTCATTTTGCTTTATTCCATTATATAATAATAAGTTTCTTACACTATAATTTGTCCTCCATGAGTAATGTGAGTTATCAATACTATACCTTTAATACGCTAATTTCCACGCCTACGTGTCAGCCTTTGAAAGCATCCGTAGCCAAAAATTTCACCTCATATCCTACGTGTCGGCTCGCTGTTCAGTTTCATTCTCTCTCCTCCATGTCATACATCCTTTAATATCTAATGTTAAATTTCATAAATTTGAACATTCACATCATAATTCATATTGTCTAACATTAACGTCCTACTTTGCGTTCTCCGACGAGTTTTGGGGGTTAGGTCTTGTAGAAAAGCCACGTGTCACTAGGAGATGTTTTGACAACACTGTTACTATTATTCTTTTGGGGTGCTCATTTAGATGTTACGAGTCACTTCAAATTTTCTTACCATAAATCTCTTTAAAGTTTAATAAATTAATCATTATTCATCACCATTATTCATCATAAAAATGATATTAAATATGGTGTCTCTTGGCTCTTCATTGCCAATTGTATCGGTTACGTTTTAATTCAAATAAGTATATATGTGTTATGATTTTGTTTGATTTTGGTGAAAAAAATATCATTTCATGTACAATGAGTTCATCAAAGAGATACTTTTAGACTATAGAAGAGATATATATTTTTAGAGCGTGTTTTTATGTATTTTTTGTAGCAAGACTTTCTTATGTTTATATTTTACTATCAAAGTATGAAGATAAGTTGGGAATCGATATTGTAATTGCTAATAATCTATGTTACATATTTTTTTTCCTAAGATATGATCATCTTGGTCATGTTTATTTTCGATATAGTGATTGACAAGTTTGATTCTATTTTCGATATAGTTGATATGTTAGTACAACTTTACAAATAAATTAAAATGATTCCGTGAATTCACGGGGCCAAAAACTAGTTTCTTGTAATTGGAGTATACATTGCCTAGTATGTTTAGAGTTTTATAAGGAAACGTATAATCCATTTGGTCAAGATTCAACGTGTTCTGGGATAATTTTTCGATCATTTTTTTTTTTATTGAAAATTGTCCCACATCACTTAGAAAGCAAGAGTAGTAAAGTATCTTTGGGACTATAAGAAAATTTGTGTTCGTCCCACATTATTGTATGAGATCATGAAGATGCTAAATTATCGTGATTATTAGTTTGTATACTTAATGATACCACTCACTTTGGAGTGAGTTTTGTGATGTTTAATTTTATTTGAGTTTCACTTCATTTTCGGACAATTAGAGTGCATTATTCTACTTATCATGTTTTGTAAGCTTAATGGAAGAATATGCAAGTTTTGATGCCTAAATGCAAGCTCAAGGATTAATGACGTGCGCTACCAAGATCCTGAGGATGCTAGAGTTTCGAGAAGATGAAGAACCAACAAGTTGGAGCTTTGGGAGAAGGCCCCGGATCAGAAGGGTTTCAAACGACTCGTGTCAAAAAGTTGACACAAGTTGTCGGAAGGACGAAACCGGGCATAATACATTTGAGACGACTCGTCCCTGTTCCAGACGAGTCGTCCCAAAGCCAGACGACTCGTCCCAGGTGCAGACGAGTCGTTGTTGTTGCTGTGTCGGTGTATTTTCGGATTTCCTTAATCCGTTTTGTAATATTTTAATATAAATACCTAGACTTCGTTTTACTTTTATTAATTCAGTTTTTGACAGGCTAAAGTCGTATGCCTACAAATATAAAATATCAATGCTAACCTAAAACGTAGTAAAATGGAAGCAAGGTTCGTATCCACAGAGAACGGTAATTATCAATGTATGTCAAGTAACAAATTGGAGGTTAATGAGTATAAGTGATCAAGTAATCAAAACACAAAAGAGTAATTTGTAGACAAATGGAGGAAAAGATCTCGGATAATTAATACCCACTATCGTTCACCTAATTGGTCCTAGTTATCAACTAATCCTAATTCGTTGAGTATTTAGTTGTAGAAATATAATTTCCTATCGTTTATTAATTGTAGCTAAGAGGAGAGATAAGCCCTACCTAATAGCTCTAATCGGTGGATAACAAAGACGCACGCCTAAATTCAATCCAGCGAAAGTATAAAGCAATTAAACGATATCAACTAAGATTAACAAGATCTAGACACACGCGGTTTTGATGTTCAGGTAATATGTTTATTCTCTCTAACCTAATACCGATGTTCAGCATAGAAATACTAGGCTAGTTGCTACTTGTGAATCGACAATCTAACAATTAGTCCTTAAATTGTGAATCTAGCAATATGATAGATCTAGGGCTAATTAGTTTGCAACCTAATTAATCAATAAACCAATCAATACCAACAATGATACCAAGAGAATAAACAATACTCAAACGAATAAAGGAATTACAATCAAACTCACAATTGTCGGTCAATAGTAGCTTCGATTAATAAATCCGAGAATAAAGAGGTTCTTAGCCTTGCATAATTCTTCAAAATACACTTAAAGTCTTGAGAAAACTGAATAATGAAAATAAAACGTAACTTAGGTTTAAATAGTAAAATATTGCAAACGGATTTAGGAAACTCGTCAATACGCCGACACAGCAGCGGACGAGTCGTCCAATCCGGGATCCGGGACGACCCGTCTGGACGACTCGTCTGACCTGGGACGAGTCGTCTGGCACCTTATGTCAAGTTTTGATGAAGTCGCTGCAAGAGTCGTCTAGAAGTCGTCCGGACTGGGACGAGAACGACTCGTCTACAGTCAGACGACTCGTCTTCAACGGACTGGCTCTGGCGATGTTTTTCAGACGGTCATAACTTCTTCGTTACTTGGACTGTAAGAATGTGTGACCACTTCCTGGAAAGATAAGATCATGAAGTTTACTATGCCGTTGGGTTTACTGCAAAATTCTAAGCCATTTGTAAGTTATGAAACTTCAAACTTGACCTTCCGTAATTGGACTGAAATTCCTCCAAAACTTGTCCAAAACTTGGCATCTCGCTCCTTGGATCCTCTTTTATCGCCTCATTGTCTTTCCACACACTTGCACGTCAATCTTGAGGCCATAAATACATTCAAAAACCACTAATTCTTAGATTAAAGCACAAATCATCAAATAATCGAATTAGCCAATAAACCGATTCAAAAGCTACCATTTAAATGCATAAAAATCCATCTTTAACCACTACTAAGTGGTGTGCATCAAATTCCCCCATGTTTAGGCCTTTACTCGTCCTCGAGTATACAACCATCTCCAAATTGTCCCCAAGGTCTTTTGACAAAGCAACATGGGCCGAATAATACATCTACCTATCTCCTCTACTCCGTTTAAGGTATTCATCTTCCTAGTTAGGGGTCGTCACGGATGTAATCTCAACGCAACGGTCCCCAACCATCTTATGCATCATAAAACACAACCACAAACAATAACCAAATGGCAAAGGGACCTACAATGCCCTAAATGTCCCTAAGCCGCTCACACACAACACCCTCGTGAGCCTAGGTCCAGAATAACACTGTCGGATCAAAGACTACCTCGATATAGCCACCAATCGCCCCAAACAACCAAGGGAATCGATGATTTTCTATCCTATCACCGATACTATACAATCCTACCGAACCTCCTTATATCAGCCAAGAGAGACCTACCCTAACACGACCTTCAAAATACCCTTCTTATGCATCGCCGGTACAGTAGCACGCTCCACTCATTTTGCCTAGGCTCCCTTTCGGGTTTTCACCTAGCCTCTCGTTAACTTTTCCAATGCTCACCGACTCACTTTCTTCTCTCGTGTCTATTCCTGACTTTATTTTCCGCTCCTCTATCTTTTCTGACTATCTTCTCTCTCTCTTTTTTTTTTCCTCTGTTTTCATTTTTTTTTTGCGAAAATAATAAAATCATGTACATATAATACAACAAAGATGATGACATCTTCTCCCCCAACCTTAAACCGAACATTGTCCTCAATGTGAACCACACCAATAATAAAATAGGACAACAATAAATAGGGAAAAAGATAAACAATCTCATAAAATATACACTTCTCCCTTATCACTCCAAAAGTATGCAAGAACGAACACCTCCTGCTCATCATAATACTCAAGGCAATGGGCTCATAGAAAATAGAAACAGGGTGTAGAGCCACACTCAACTCACACAATATCCCAAACACCCTCAAGAAAAAGTCGCCACCAATCCACCACACATCTCACAAAACCTCCATACTCCCTCAAATAGCAAGGTCCAAAACACATAAAGGACCTATTCACCACTATCATGCTACACACATACACCATATCACAAAGTAATAAACGTCAAATCCGCCCTCAAAGGACACCATTAATGGCATAAATAAAATATTGGGTGCAAGCAGGGTGTAAATGGTGGTGGAAAAAGAAAAACAAAGTGGTGAATTATAGGTGGGAACCAAGAGAGATGGTTTATAGAAACAGGTGAAAAAATTGTGGTGGGAAAGAAAGGTGAGAATAAGTAGGAGGAGAGAAAAAAGGATAGAAAAAATGTATACCTGAGCATCATCTTTTTTTTTTTTTGAATTTACTGTTTTTTTTTAAACCTACACAAGAAACAAACAAATCAAAAGGAAAAATAAAATAAAATAAGAAAATACTTAGGTTGCCTCCCAAGCAGCGCACTTGTTTAACGTCGTTGGCTCGACGCATATCATGACCATCTTCCTGGATCACTTAGAACATATAAAAAGACATGGTTTAAGAGCGGAGCAATTCAATGCTCTCAGAAGTTTGTCGAATGAGCTGGCACAAGTCTCAATAGATTGACAATAGAAAACGTTAGTAAACAGCAGTGCAGAAACAATAGAGGTCGCGATATCATGTAGATGACGGTTGTCGGGACCTCTTTGCTCAAATCTATTTTCTATGTCATAATATTCAGCTTGTTGATGCGACAAATCATGAAACAAGGATAAAAAGGAATGACAGTAATTGACCCATGGGGGTTTGGGGACTAACGTAATAGGTTCACTCATTGGGGATGTGAGGGAAGCTCCCTTAGTGGGAAGAACCTCAATATGCTCATGCGTTGTCTTCCCAACCCCATTCTCCTTGGAATAGTCACAAGAACCAACATAATCAACACCGTCATCCAAAAAGATAACATTCTCCTTTGAAAGAGTATCACGCTGACTCACATTAGTCTCCATAACAAACAAATCCTTAATATGCTCTCGTGAAGGTTCATTAAGTTCAAGAATGTCAGTTTCCTCAATTTCACCCATGTTCAAACAATTAACATCAGTTTCAAAATTTGGGAGCATAGTAGGAACTGTCATATGACTATCCTTCAATTGTACTTGAAAAGATGCAAGTGCCATGTTCTTCCAAAATTTCATTAGTGTCCATGGATTCAAAACTACCATTACTCATATAGTGAGCCAAATCCCAAGTTTCAGGGGTTACGCCTCTAAGAATAATCAAATTTAACTCCAATTTAGCGAAAACACTACCACGAGAAGCCAGATCAATTACATGTTCCATAAGTCGAACATAATAGTCATGAAACGATTCATTAGCAAATTGCTCAAATTTTATAATAGCCATGAATCACCACTTATGAAAACAAATCATGCAAATCAAAGGTAAAACACACAAAGAGAAATTAAAACCGTTCCCCGCCAATGGCGCCAAAATTTGTCAGGCTAAAGTCGTATGCCTACAAATATAAAATATCAATGCTAACCTAAAACGTAGTAAAAGAGAAGCAAGGTTCGTATCCACAGAGAACGGTAATTATCAATGTATGTCAAGTAACAAATGGGGGGTTAATGAGTATACGTGATTAAGTAATCAAAACACAAAAGCGTAATTTGTAGACAAATGGAGGAAAAGATCTCGGATAATTAATACCCACTATCGTTCACCTAATTGGTCCTACTTATCAACTAATCCTAATTCGTTGAGTATTTAGTTGTAGAAATATAATTTCCTATCGTTTCTTAATTGTATCTAAGAGGAGAGATCAGCCCTACCTAATAGCCCTAATCGGTGGATAACAAAGACGCGCACCTAAATTCAATCCAGCGAAAGCATAAAGCAATTAAACGATATCAACTAAGATTAACAAGATCTAGACACACGCGGTTTTGATGTTCAATTAATATGTTTATTCTCTCTAACCTAATACCGATGTTCAGCATAGAAATACTAGGCTAGTTGCTACTTGTGAATCAACAATCTAACAATTAGTCCTTAAATTGTGAATCTAGCAATATGATAGATCTAGGGCTAATTAGTTTGCAACCTAATTAATCAATAAACCAATCAATACCAACAATGATACCAAGAGAATAAACAATACTCAAACGAATAAAGGAATTAGAATCAAACTCACAATTGTCGGTGAGTAATAGTTTCGATTAATAAATCTGAGAATAAAGAGGTTCTTAGCCTTGCATAATTCTTCAAAATACACTTAAAGTCTTGAGAAAACTGAATAATGAAAATAAAACGTAACTTAGGTTTAAATAGTAAAATATTACAAAACGGATTATCGTCAATACGCCGACACAGCAGCGGACGAGTCGTATGGCACCTTATGTCAAGTTTTGATGAAGTCGCTGCAAGCGTCGTCTAGAAGTCGTCCGGACTGGGACGAGGACGACTCGTCTACAGTCAGACGACTCGTCTTCAACGGACTGGCTCTGGCGATATTTTTCAGACGGTCATAACTTCTTCGTTACTTGGCCTGTAAGAACGTGTGACCACTTCCTGGAAAGCTAAGATCATGAAGTTTACTATGCCGTTAGGCTTACTGCAAAATTCAAAGCCATTTGAAAGTTATGAAACTTCAAACTTGACCTTCCGTAATTGGACTGAAATTCCTCCAAAACTTGTCCAAAACTTGGCATCTCGCTCCTTGGATCTTCTTTTATCGCCTCATTGTCTTTCCACACACTTGCACGTCAATCTCGAGGCCATAAATACATTCAAAAACCACTAATTCTTAGATTAAAGCACAAATCATCAAATAATCGAATTAGCCAATAAACTGATCCAAAAGCTACCATTTAAATGCATAAAAATCCATCTTTAACCACCATTAAGTGGTGTGCATCAGTTTTCTCAAGACCTAAAGTTGTATTTTGAAGAATTATGCAAGGCTAAAAGCCTTTTATTCTCAGATTATTAATCAAAACTATTATTCATCGACAATTGTGAGTTTGATTTCTAATTCTTAATCTCGTTTGAGTATTGTTTATTCTCTTGCTGTCATTTTTATTGTTGATTGATTTGCTGTTAATTAGGTGGCCACTAATTAACCCTAGATTAATCTTTATTGCTAGATTCTCAATTAAAGGATTGATTGTTTGATTGTTGAATCGATTAGTAGAAACTAGGTCTAATTGCATGATGATCATCATGATTAGATTTAGAGGAGAATAAACATATTAATTGAAGATCGAAACTGCGTGTGTCTAGATCTTATTAATCTTAGGGTGTGTTTGGCCAAGCTTATGAAGTGTTTCTGAACTGTTTCTGGGTCCTAGAAACTGAAAACTGGCCAAACACCCAAAATTGAGAAACTGTTTCTGGTTTTTGAGAAGCACTTCTAGTGTAAATTTGTTTTTCAGAAGTACCTCCAAAAACTGTTTCTCAGAAACTGTTTTTGAGAAGCACTTCTGGAGAAGTTGGAGCTTGGCCAAACTGGCCCTTAGTTGATATCGTTTAATTGCTTTATGCTTTCGCTGGATTGAATTTAGGCGCGCGTCTTTGTTATCCACCGATTGGGGTTATTAGGTAGGGCCTGATCTCTCCTCTTAGCTACAATTAAGAAACGATAAGGAATTATATTTCTACAACTAAGTACTTAACGAATTAGGATTAGTTGATAACTAGGACCAATTAGGTGAACGATAGTGGGGTATTAATCGTCCGAGATCTTTCATTCTTTCCAATTGTTTACATATTATTCGCTTTGCTTTAGATTACTTGGTCATTTACACTCATAAACCCCCTATTTGGTTACCATTACATAGTTAGACAATTACCGTTCTCTGTGGATACGAACCTTGCTTGCCTATTACTACGTTTTAGGTTAATATTGATTTATTATATTTGATTTAGGCATACGACTTTAGGATGTCAAATTTTCGCGCCGCTGCCGACGGTTTAATTTGTTTTTGTGTGTTTTTTGTTTGTGTTTGTGTGTGTGTGTGGTGGACCCTTTACACCCGTGCTACTAATAAGTCTCTTGCCCCATTTAATTCATAAATAGAAAGGAGTTTGCGAGCTACAAGAAAACCATTTAGGGAATTACCGTTTTCCCATCTAGAGTGTGACTCTGAAACTAGTAAAGTTGTAGATATGAGTATCTGAACACTCACAGCCCCAAATCTCGCCAGGCAACCATCATGCATCAAATACCCAGAGGAAGAAGTGGGTAAATCGGTAGAGATCAAGGGGGCACTATTACACCAACTCCCACACTTTCTTGGGGGTCAGTTTGAGGATCCTAATCGGCATGTGTCAGAGGTTTTCTTTTATTATAGTGGGATGAAGTTCGCTTTGGTCAAGATTGATGACTATCTGCTGAAGGCATTCCCTTTCACCTTGAAAGAGAGAGCGAGGGATTGGTTGTACACTCTTCCTGAAGGTAGCATCACCTCGTGGGATGATATGAAGAAGGCATTCATTCAAAAATACTTCCCAACCACCAAATCATCTTCATTGAAGAAGAGTATTTGTAATGTTATGCAAGAAGAGGATGAGCGGTTTTCCACATATTGGGAGAGATTCAAACAGCTGTGCTCAAGTTGCCCTTAGCATGGATTTAAAGTAGAGGATCTCGTCCTCTATTTTTTCAATGGCCTTCAGGATGATGATCAACGCCATGTGGTAGCTGCTAGTCAAGGGGGTATTGACCAATTGACTCCTTATGAAGCGTTGAATTTGCTTAATAAATTGGCCGATCAAGACCAAGCTTGTGTTAGTGGTCGGCCGTCTACAAGGAAAGTGAGCGACATTGGTACCGAAAAAACTGTTGAAAAGAAGGTAGATGAGCTTACATCCATGACGAGAATCTTTACGCGTGGACATACATCGGCATCAGTGAAAACATAGCTTGTGGAGTATGCTATGCCGAATGGCATCTGACTGATGCTTGTCCTTCCAATATTGTTGAAAATGAGAAGGTCGAATATGTGAATGATGTAGGCTATCAAGGTGGATTTCAAAGGAAGTATGACCCTTATTCCAACACTTACAATGAAGGATGGAAAGATAATCCTAAGTTCAGGTGGTCAACTCCCACCAACAACTTTCAAGGAGGGCGAACATTCTAACCTAGACCACAAGGGGCACCACAAGACTAGTGTAATAAGCCTATGTCTACGGAGGAGATGATTTGTGCTATGGAAACTAACATGAACCAATTCCAACAGCAAACCCAATCGAGCATCCGAAATCTGGAGAATCAATTTGGGCAATTGTCTACCGTTATAGCTAGGTTGGAAGCCAAGGATTCCCAACGTTTACCCTCCAATACGGAAGTGCCAAAGAAGAATGTGAGTACAGTGACATTAAGAAATGGCAAAACAGTTGGTGAAAAAGACAAATTGGTCGACTTGGAAGAAGAGAACGAGTCGGAGGTCAGAGACCTTCCGACGACTCGTCCCTTGGGCGACGCGTCGTCCTAGGCCCAGACGAGTCGTTCTATATTCAGACGAGTCGTCCCATTCGCCGAGAACTCCTATTTGGTCCGATTTTGTGGTGGAGACGGAACTCACCCCTAATTCTTCCGAGGGGGAGATAGATACTCATAAGACACCTGATCCTCCTCCATACAAGCCAGATGCTCCATTTCCTGATGCATTGAAGGATACACGCCAGTATGAGAGTAACAAGAAGATGTACGAGACATTCAGCCGTTGTATGGTGAAGATCTCGTTGCTTAAGCTTTGTCAATTGTTTCCCAAGTGGGGAAAGGTCTACAAGGATTTGACCAAAGTTCAAAAGAGCTACAAATTGAAGGGTAAACAACGAGTTCAGGTAAGTGAACAAG
The DNA here is from genome assembly GCA_963457585.1 of Spergularia bocconei. NCBI lineage: Eukaryota > Viridiplantae > Streptophyta > Magnoliopsida > Caryophyllales > Caryophyllaceae > Spergularia > Spergularia bocconei. The sequence goes on from OY734959.1 coordinate 7,632,204, forward strand.
TTTCCGCTGTTTTCCAACGTAAGATGCCTGTTAAATATGGTGATCCAGGTAAGTTTACTATCCTCATTACTTTAGGGGAGTCTAGATTTGATGGTGCCATGTTATTAGACTTAGGTGCGTCCATTAATGTGTTGCCTTATTCTGCACATAAGTCGTTAAAACTTGGTCACTTAATGGAAACTGATTTGGTTGTGCAAGTAGATGATAGATAGCTTCTCTACCCTCAGGGTCTTGTTGAAGATATGTTTGTTTTGGTTGATAGTTTGACTTTTCTTGCTAATTTCTATGTTTTGCAAATGGATCATGATAAGGATATCGTACCAATCTTATTGGGTAGACTGTTTTTGAAAACGGCTAGGATGAAGATAGATGTGTTTAGTGGGTCACTAACTATGAAATTTGATGGTCACATAGTTAAGTACAACTTGAATGATACTCTAAAATATCCATCTGACCATCAATCTTTGTGTGCTTTGAATATGTTGGATGATGTTGTGCAAGAGGTCTTTGATGCACATGCTGCTAATGATGATTTGATTAATGCTTTAAATGGTGATATAGTAGATAATACTTTAGATTTTGAGTTGTCTACTTGCTTACAGGAGATGATTGCCAGCTTAAATACTTATGATAGCCTCCCTATGAGGCCTTCTAAGTCAAGGGTCATCCCATTGGATGTGCCGAAAGAAAAGTTGGTTCCTTATGTTGTGCAGGCACCGAAGATTGAGCACAAGCCATTGTCGGATGATGCACAACCAGAAACTGAGGCTAGACTCGGAGTAGGGGGGTTCTTCGATGACCGGTTTCGTTTTTTCAGCGTATATGATATTTGCTAGAGCTGTCACCAATTAGTGGTAGAATTAGTTTAATTAATTTTCTTTTTCTTAATTTGCTAGTATGTGTAGAAAGTATGTAGTTAGATTAATTAAAGTTTGTTTTAATTAGTGTAATTAGACTAGCTAAAGTTACGTAGCACATGGCCACAATTTAGCCAACAGAAGACTTAATGGAAGCATCAAGATATTTTCTGGCAGAAAAGGAAGACTTAGGACAAAAGAAAACTTCCCATTGGAAGCCCTGATCAAAGCAGTCGACATAGGGAAGCAAAATGTTTCCATTAGGAATTTTTTATATTATATTAGGTTGATATTTTGTAAGCAAGGCAGCAGCTTGCCTGACGTTTCGAGGCTACATATATAGCCTCTATTGTAATCAGAATACACAAGTTGAATTTTGAGAAAATTAATGAGAGTGAATCTTATTTCCGATGCGAGAAGCATTGCAATCTATTTTCTGAGAGTGGGTAGCATCTCAAAGAGGGTAGATTAATCCCGAGTGATAGCTAATCTTGGGTGAGTTTATCCTAAGTCCAGTTCTTGTGTGTGAGTTGAGAGAATCAACGAGCATTCAAGTCCATATCTTTAATTTTCAACCAAAATACAGAAAATCAGAAAAAGAAATCGAATCCTTTTAAATTGAGCTTAGATGGTGTTTAGGAGTGCATCACCGGATCATCTCAAGTATGTGTTCCTTGGAGAGGGAGATACCCTGCCAGTGATTGGTTCTAATGAGTTAACCAAGGAACAAGAGAGCCAGCTGATTGATGTGTTGAAGGATAGGAAGTTAGCTATTGGATGGACAATTGCGGACATCCGTGGTATTCCTTCATCGACATGCATGCATAAGATACTATTAGAGGACGATGCCAAACCGATAAGGCAATCCCAGAGGCGTTTAAACCCACCTATGATGGAGGTTGTAAAGAAGATGATCAAGCTATTTCAGATAGGGATCATCTACTCAGCACCGCACAGCATGTGGGTGAGTCCTACACAGGTAGTACGTAAGAAGGGAGGCAATAATGTTGTGCCTAATCAGAGTGGTGAATTAGTCCCAACTCGTACACAAACGGGTTAGAGGGTATGTATTGATTATTATAGATTTAATGCGGTAACAAAGAAAGACCACTTCCGCCTCCCCTTTATTGCCCAGATGCTTGAGCGACTTGCAGGTCGCGCTTATTATTGCTTCTTGGATGGATACTCGGGCTATTTGCGTACAGGCGCATGCCTTTTGAACTTTAAAATGCACCCACAACCTTTCAGCGGTTTATGATGAGTATTTTCATTGAGTATATACATTACAAGAAAACAGGTCTTTTACAACTAAACCGATTAGTCGCTAAGTTGGTCGGTAATCGCCGATTGGTCGCTAATTTTGGTCACTAAACAGATTTTGCGACCACCTAGCGACCAATTGAGGTTTGGTCGCAAAAAGCCTGGTCGCAACCGAAGTTGGTCACATGGATGGACGCTAATTTGCGACCAACATGATTTCGGACGCTAATTTGCGACCAACGCGATTTTGGACGCTAATTTGCGACCAGCACGATGTTGGTAGCATATTTGCGTCCAAACCTAATTGGTAGCGGATTTAGCGACCAAAGTCAAATTGGAAGTTGACCAGCGACCAAAAATTTGTCGCTAAACTGGTTCAAGATTATAAAAAAAGTACCCTCCCAACCCGTATTTTGGGTTGAGAGGGCGGTCCACTACTTCACTATTCATCATCAGCAGCACACCACACAGGCACACACATCACATTCATACCAAAATATCTCCAAAAACATACCCAACTTTATTGAAAATATTCAAAACAAAGAATCAAATTACAACCACAAAAAAAAAATAAAGAAAAAAATTTCTTTCACTTGTATAGTTGCGCCTGATCAACTGACCCAAGATCTTCAACTTCCTTCATTTTTCGTTCAGATCTGAAATTGGGAGAGCATAAAAATTAGAGGAAAAGAACCAATACAAAAAGAACTGAAAAACATAAAACTAAAAACCATCACAACATATATGCAACTAAGATCAATTAATAGCGAGTTAATACAAGAAAAACATCAAAAGATGAGGATGAAGGTCAGGATATGACTAACCCAGAAAATAATTCAACTAAATGAACAACATAATGATTAGATCTAGAAACTAAATAAACCACGATATTTAAAGGAAGCAAAATTTCGAAATCTTAGGCAAAAAAAGTTAAAATAGACAAACATGACATTTGAAATAGAAATCAAACCCGGTAAACTTCACATGAGCAACCATCTTCATATAATGATGTTCGCAGAAGTGTATCCCAATATGTGAAATGATAAAGTTTGAATATGATGAAGAAGGAGATAGAGAGGAAAAACAGAAGGAATGGTAAAGAAAATTAAGTGAAGCAGGATGAATTTTTAGAGGAGAGAGAGAGAAATGTTTGAGATGAGAGAGATGAGAGAGATGAGAGAAGAAGTGAGATGAGAAAGACAGAGCGGCTCCAATGAAGGCCAAAAAACCCTACATACTCTTTGAATAAGACCAACCTGGCAGCCCAGGTACATTAACACAAGAAAAAAAAACGAAAAATTAGGTTGGCCGCAGATTTGGTTGCTAATTTTCGACCAATGTTGATTTGGTCGCAGATTAGCGTCTAATTGCATATTTGGATGCAAATTAGCAACCAATCTTGCATCTAAATGACATTTGGATGCAAATTTGCATCCAAATGTCATTTAGAGGCTCATCATCATCCAAAGTGAAGTTGGTCGCCAATTCGCATCTTAAGCGATTTTTGGATAAAAATTAGCAACCAATTAACTGTCGGACGCAGAAGTTGGTCGCAAAAGGGCCTATTTCTTGTAGTGATAGAGCATTGCATGGAGGTGTTTATGGACGACTTTACAGTACATGGTGAGTCTTTTTCTGCATGTTTGCATCATCAAACTCTGGTTTTAGATAGGTGTGTTGAGTCCCACCTTGTTTTAAATTCTGAAAAATGTCATTTTATGGTTAAACAAGGTATTGTGCTAGGTCACGTAGTTTCTGCAAGGGGTATTGAAGTTGATAAGGCTAAGATTGATGTTATTAAGTCTCTCCCCTACCCCACTAATGTGCGAGAAGTGCGATCTTTTCTTGGTCATGTAGGATTTTATCGGAAGTTTATCAAGGATTTCTCCAAGATTTCCTCACCATTATGTAAGCTGTTATAGAAGGAGATTAGCTTTGAGTTCGATGAAGAGTGCAAGAGAGCTTTCAATAATTTGAAATGGAAGCTCACTAGTGCTCCAATCATCCAAGCCCCGAATTGGTCACTCCCATTTGAGATCATGTGTGACGCTAGTGACTATGCTGTGGGGGCTGTGTTAGGCCAGAAGGTGGAAAAGCATCTCATGTGATCCACTACGCTTCTATGACGCTGAATGAGGCCCAACGGAACTACACTACCACTGAGAAGGAGATGTTAGCTGTGGTATTCGCCTTGGAGAAGTTTCGTTCTTACTTGCTTGGTACCAAGTTGATTGTGTACTCCGATCATGCAGCTATTCGTTATTTGATGACGAAGAAGGATACTAAGATGAGGTTGATTAGATGGGTACTACTTCTCGGTGAGTTTGATGTGGAGGTTTGAGACAAGAAAGGAGATCAGAACTTGGTTGCTATGCTCCCTATGAGGCCTTCTAACTCTAGGGTAATCCCTTTGGATGTGCCAAAAGAAAAGTTGGTTCCTTCTGTTGTGCAGGCACCTAAGATTGAGTTGAAACCATTACCAGATCATCTCAAGTATGTGTTCCTTGGAGAGGGAGATACATTACCAGTCATTGTTTCCAATGAGTTGACCGAGGAGCAAGAGAGCCAGCTGGTTGATGTGTTGAAGGAGAGAAAGTTAGCTATTGGATGGACGATTCCCGACATCCGTGGTATCCCTTCATCGACATGCATGCACAACATACTGCTAGAGGACGATGCTAAACCGATAGGCAACCCCAGAGGCGCTTAAATCCGCCCATGATGGAGGTTGTAAAGAAGGAGGTGATCAAGCTATTTCAGATGGGGATCATCTACTTAGTACCGCAAAGCAAATGCGTGAGTCCTACACAGGCAGTACCCAAGAAGGGAGGCATTACTGTTGTGCCTAATCAGAGTGGTGAATTGGTCTCAACTCGTACACAAACGGGTTGGAGGGTATGTATCGGTTATCGTAGATTGAATGCGGTAACGAAGAAAGACCACTTGTAGACACCTGCATTTGTCCCTACCCAAATGCCCAATGATAAAAGGACACTATACTGTGAACTGCGTCTACTTGCTCTACTATGTGAACCACCATTGTCATGAATCTGTTAGCAAATGCGTCTTCACCCAAAATAATGCCAAAAACAACCATTTTCTTCCCCTTATCCACCTGACCTAACTCAGGAATAACCCGCGTGCCTAAACCACCAAATATCATCAAGAAAACATGTTTTTGTACGTCATTTGACCACCCAAATTCACATGTGCAATACTCATGTCATAAGAAGGCCAGAAATGCAATTTTGTATGCTGCGTCAAGGGGTCCAGGCGCACCCCCACGCGCGCACAAAGGCATTGGCGCACCAGCAGGCGCGCCTGACGCACCACCACCTGCGCCTAACGCTGCCAGCTCGCGCCAGACGCATCCTTACCTGCGTCTGACGCATCATCACCCGCGCATGACGTAGCCCTGCCTGCGCCTGGCGCAGCACCACCCGCGTCTGGCGCACCTAACCCTAGACGGCCGGCTGCCCTAGCCTCCTATACACTATAAATACCCCTTCATTTCCACCCCATTTACAACATTCACACACCATTTTCCACCCCGAATCTCTGCTCCTCTCTCTACAATTCTCTCACAAAAAACCCTAAACACAATACAAAAACCCTACCAACTACAAAACCAAAACCCTAAGGCACCCTTAAACTTTAGGGCACCCCTAAACACAACACAATCAAGCACAACTCAAGCAAAGCCCCTCTTAAACACCACGTTCGAGCTACACATCGCTCTAAGAACACATCTAGCCCCTATGACGCATACTAAAGATCAACGCAACGATCTCGAAGCATAGTAGAGCAAGTAGTGGTATCGCAGATACACGTAAGTCTTGAGGGCACCCCCTCTTTTCTAAACTTGTCTTTTTACATTTTCTCATCTTCTACCCCTTCTTTACGTGCACATTTTATTGCTTTTACGACATAGATTTATAATTTGCCTAACCAAGATTTAGATCTAAAACGAATTACATGAATCACGCCTAACACACATAGCGCAAAGCGCTTGGACAAATTGGTAGCTAGGGACCGTGAATCAATCATAACGACGTTGCGACCTAAGATCTAGTTTATGTGCTAAATAACCGACTTAGCTAATTTACTAGGTTGTATATAACTTGTAAATGATTGTAATTTGCATGGCTAACTTCTCAACAACTTGTAAAGGATAATTCAACTAGTAGAGGCCGCTATACGTGGGGGGGTTTGGGTGTCTTATGGCTTCCCAACAAGTACTGTCACCCCCGAACCCAGTCTTGCGGTCCGTAGACTGCTTATTGGCGTAGTGTACAATGCGCATTTAGTTCCTTACGTCCCTCAGTTTTGTCACTTTCGATAAACGACTCGCGAAAGTGTTTTGTACTTGGCATGACTCGCTTCCCCCAAGCGTTTATGCTCAATGGGTACAGACTCACCCAGCGTGTACGTAGTCCCCCGGTAACAAGGAACAAGATCGCATTGCATGGTTTCCAAACACCCCACAATGGTTTGGTGGCGACTCCTATCCTAGTGCAATCATCGCACGACTCGCGCGTCCGTCACTTTAGAGACCATCCGTGGAATCTACAGTGGCGACTCCGCTGGGGACTTATTGTTCAAAGTGGGTGAGACTCGAAGATTGGTTATCACGTTACATTTGTTGAGAAGTTTAGCACTTTCATTTACATGGACGCGACCCACGTCCCATAGGAACCATTGTCCTTTCGGTACATCCATGTCTTTCTACCTCGTGTAGGACTGAATAATGGTTGTACCACCCACGTTCGCATCATCGACACTTCGTTTCCAATGAAACATTGTTTCTGGTGCAAGAATGTTATACTTTCGAGCATGGGCTGCCACAAATCGAGATATAGCTACGTAAAACGTGGTACCCTAAGCCTAACATCAAAGCCTAAGCCATAGTACATTTGCATGATATATGTTCGTTCCAACGTGCCTTTATTGGTTCTTTTTGTTGCTTTTTGTGCCTTATTTGTACCATTTCAACCCCAAAACTTTGTCAAATCAAGTTTTAATCACACCATGGTCTTTCTCATGCCCCATGTCCCTTTCTTTATCATTTTTTCTACGTGCGTCGATGACCTCGTGCGCACTCGCTCGTGCGTCTGGAGGCCTATGTGCATCACGCTGTCGTGCGTCCGCGCGCTTGTGCGCACCACCCCCGTGCGTCTGCTCACTAATACGCACCATGCATTTACCTTTGAATAGTGCAATTCCCATTCCAAGTCATGCCCCACTGCATGTTTCCCATTGTTGAGTCATTTTTAACAATTGCATACACTACCATGCACCTATACACCTCGCACACACATGTTGCACCCACAAAATTGAATCAACCTTATTGCACTTCATGCTGCATTCTTGAATACCGCATTGCCGTGTCATGCACACACAACCATAGTTTGCTGCATACATACATACACACATACGTCATTTCCCTAGAGTCGCGTGTTGCATCATACATTTGCATATCATCTAGGTCCACCCCTAGTCATCTAAATCATGCATCATGCTAGTCCATACCATTCTTAGGACAAACAATTTCATGTAGGGTCAAGTTTGTACCTAACTACGAACTCATGCATTAGGAACCCGAACCATTGCACGTGTTTTTGCACTACGACTAGTATGATCACATGCATCCATGCATACATGCATCACAACTCATGCACCGAACCTACAAAAAAAACAAAAAAAAAACAAGTTACGTCATGCATCATGTCAAACACATCATGTCTGTCTCATACGTCAATCCACATCATCGACTCTATCCACCTAAGATTTTTTAGGCCCACTCCTCACCCATTTTTCAACAATTCCGTGCAACTTATGGAAATACGAACCATATAACTTGATCTTAGCCACCTAGGATCACCGAGGCTCACTCCTCACTCACATCATCGATGAATTTTTGCATCTCGTCCATACGTCTATCCGTATGCGTACACATCACACACATTGCACTTGTTTTGATCTTAGCCACCTAGGATGTTTGAGGCCCACTCCTCACCCATTTTTCAACAATTTCGTGCAACTTATGGAAATACGAACCATATAACTTGATCTTAGCCACCTAGGGTCACCGAGGCCCACTCCTCACTTACATCATCATTGAATTTTTGCATCTCGTCCATATGTCTATCCGTATACGTACACATCACACACATTGCACTTGTTTTGATCTTAGCCACCTAGGATGTTTGAGGCCCACTCCTCACCCATTTTTCAACAATTTCGTGCAACTTATGGAAATACGAACCATATAACTTGATCTTAGCCACCTAGGGTCACCGAGGCCCACTCCTCACTTACATCATCATTGAATTTTTGCATCTCGTCCATATGTCTATCCGTATGCGTACACATCGAACACATTGCACTTGTTTCTATCTTAGCTACCTAGGATCATCGAGGTCCACTCCTCACCTCCTTCCTTTCCGTCGTTGAATCCCACTCTTCACGACCGTTCGATCTTTACATACACAAGATCGTCAACACCTTGTCCAACTCGGTGACCCCGGCCCACATTTTCAAGTAACTCAATTGAAGCGCCAATGGTTTGAGGGACGACTACTACTTCTGTATGGGTCCACAATCCACGTCGAGATTGGTCGCACGTTCCTCTCGTCAATGTTAAGTTTTTTCCACAAGTTCTCGACATTACCATCCCGAAAATCAAAGGGGTAGCAAAATTAGTGCACTATGTCTTGAACTCAAAAGCTTACATTGCACGAAAGCTAAAGGCGAAGATGACACGCATCACTACAACGAGGCTACCATCAACGACATCAACAATGAACGTTCTTTCCGAACTACATTTGGTTTGATTCCACGCGCTAGTGGATACGTGGGCAGTCTTTCGAGACACAACCACATGACAAAAGGTTTCATGCATGTTCTTTTTACCTCATTTCCATGTCTAGCATAGATACCTCCAACCGATCGAAATTTCTCTTTTTCGCTGATGGAATTGAGCTTTTGGTGTACCATATTTCTCATGATCATCCAACGACGAATCCTAGTATGTCTTACGCTGCACGATTAATGACTGGAGGCAAAAATTTGTAACTACATAAATGACTTTGATCCCTAACGATTAAATCCATTTTCTTTGGTAGCCCGCAGAGCCTCCATGCCGATAGCCTTTTCATTTTTATCCTACATCTTCGTAGCTTGGGTAAAGGGTGTTGACTTGACCGAAACGGCAAGACTTAATAAAGTGGAGCCACTAACTATAAATGTTTATTACTAACAGATGGCAAGACTTAAAAAAGTGGAGCCACTAACTATAAATGTTTATTACTAACAGATGGCAAGACTTAAAAAAGTGGAGCCACTATCTGCAAATAGACTAACAATGCCAAAACTTAAAAAAAGTAGAGCCAAAGTGAAATATGTCTAACAAAAAAAAAAAGCAAAACTTCTGAAGATGGAGCCAAAAACAAATAACAAGTATCACGAACAAGTGAAAGCATCCCTTAATAGGGACAAATTTGAAAACTTCAAACAAAATGTGTCTTTCTAACTGCAAACATGGTCCAGTCAGCATAATTGGGGGTAAAATGGGCCAGAGCCTTCATGAACATCCGTCATTTGTCACCCAAGCCAACTACAAAAGCGCCGAAAAAAGTCCTCCTTGAGATCGTGCAAATCACGCCACCGCAATTTGTCGCTCTTCTAATCAAGAACTTGGCATTTGTCGACTCACCGCGAGAGTTCTTCCGCACGACGGATAATAATAGAGAAGGTAAGACACTAGGAATTTTGAGGATCGCTCATCAAGCTCGCCATGCATGCATTCTCTGATTCTTTTCCTATAGTGCTAAATAACATGGAAATTTGAGCCCACGTTATCAACCTACCCCTTTGCAAATTTAGACCGACGCATAGGTCTGAATTCCCCTTTTTCAGCCACATTACAAGCCATAACCCTTGGCCAGCCGCATCAAATATGCCTCCAGAATTTATATTCCACTTGGTCCAACCTCAAGGATCAACGCCCAATTGAGCCAGCCACAACTACCGAACTCCACATTCCAAATTCTTGGACTTTTCTTTACCCTTGCCAACGCATGGAATCTTTTGTCGACCCAAGACAAGAACGATCGTCATCACGAGCAGCACGTCTCGTCCATTTCGAATCATCATATATATATTGCGCCGCCGCAAACACTAACCCTTGAGCCACCTCAAGAATCAAGTTGTGTGCCACCACATGCATACATTTGTGTCACCACAAATACAAAGCCTTGCTCCACAGCAAGCACCGAGATCATCCTCGACCAGTGGGAATGTCAGTATGAGTCGTCACCATAAGTTGGACAATCACAACTTTTACTCACCTTTTTCATCATTTTTTTCTTTTGGGGGTAACCTCAAATTTCTTCCACAAAACTTTACCATTTTCATCTTTTTTTTTTTCTTTTAGGGGAAACCTCAAACTCACTCCTACACATTTCTGTTCTCCTAACCATTTTCTATTTGGCACTCTTAGTTTTATTCCATGAAACTTACCATCTCTTTCATCCTTTTTCCATTTGGGGGAAGTCGGGGTACCCCCTGCATTTTTTCGCATTTCACATCTGCATGTACCTCGAATTTAGGTTGCATTATTACTCTAAGTTGCATAACATCATCGCATTTCATTTCATAACAATGCATTATATTGCGGTCAGTTACACTTGCACACCACGGCACAACCCTTTACACAAGCACTAGGCATCACTTGTTAGTCATCACTTGACATACATTTGCACACTACTTGCATAAACCTTTGCATTAGAACTAGGCATCACTGGCCCACCCACAAGACAAGATTCAATCGCGTGCCACTACTACTCTACAAGCACTGGCACGACGGGGTCAAAAGAATACACCACTGCGCCACGATCTCCTTGCTCGCACAAGAATTTCAACATGCATAATCAACTGGCAAACAAGAGGTACAAGCGACATCCAATTGCTCCATAATCTCCTCTTTCATGCAAGAATGGGGGCTCCCCTTGAATCTGTCAATCCATCAAAGATCGAGCAAGATCACACACCATCAAGTCATGTAACAGTCGCACCGACTTTAAACTCGAGCATCTAGCAAAATTCCAAATTCAACACCAACGAACCTAACTCTGTTACGATCAAGCAACGTCGGACCCACTTTCGACATCTCAGCGAAATACCATCAACAGCAATGGACCTAACTCCACCGTGATCAAGCAACGTTAGACCCACTTTCAACTTCTCAAGCCAAATACCATCAACAGTAGTGGACCTAACTCCACCATTATCAAGCAACATCGGACCCACCTCCGATATAAGTATAAACAATCACTACTAGCAATCAGCGGTCGCACAACATTGACATAATCACCAAGTAACATCGGACCACTTCCGACATTCAAAAATCACTACTAGTACAACAAAACAAGTTACACAATGCTATCCAACGGTCGCACCGACCTTAAACATCATACGCAGCCGCACTGACTATAAACATCAGGTATGTCTTCTTATTGGTTGGCGAACCTCTAAAAACGCACCGGCGGTCTACTGGACCTTAAACGACCCTCCACGTGCATTGGCATCCCGTTTGCACGATTTACAAACTTTGACTTTCGCCTTGTCCAAGCCTCAGTTAAAGTGGGGGCTTCTGTAGACACCTGCATTTGTCCCTACCCAAATGCCCGATGATGAAAGGACACTATACTGTGAACTGCGTCTACTTGCTCTACTATGTAAACCACCATTGTCGTGAATCCGTTATCAAATGCGTCTTCACCCAAAACAATGCCAAAAACAATCATTTTCTTCCCCTTATCCACCTGACCTAACTCAGGAATAACCCGCGTGCCTAAACCGCCAAATATCATCAAGAAAACATGTTTTTGTACGTCATTTGCCCACCCAAATTCACATGTGCAATACTCATGTCATAAGAAGGCCAGAAATGCAATTTTGTATGCTGCGTCAAGGGGTCCAGGCGCACCCCCGCCCGCGCACAAAGGCATTGGCGCACCAGCAGGCGCACCTGACGCACCACCACCTGCGCCTGGCGCAGCCAACTCGCGCTAGACGCATCCTTACCTGCGTCTGACGCATCATCACCCGTGCATGACGCAGCCTCGCCTGCGCCTGACGCAGCACTACCCGCGTCTGGCGCACCTAACCCTAGACGGCCGGCTGCCCTAGCCTCCTATACACTATAAATACCCCTTCATTTCCACCCCATTTACAACATTCACACACCATTTTCCACCCCGAATCTCTGCTCCTCTCTCTACAATTCTCTCACAAAAAACCCTAACCACAATACAAAAACCCTACCAACTACAAAACCAAAACCCTAAGGCACCCTTAAACTTTAGGGCACCCCTAAACACAACACAATCAAGCACAACTCAAGCAAAACCCCTCTTAAACACCACGTTCGAGCTACACATCGCTCTAAGAACACATGTAGCCCCTATGACGCATACTAAGGATCAACGCAACGATCTCGAAGCATAGTAGAGCAAGTAGTGGTATCGCGGACACACGTAAGTCCTGAGGACACCCCCTCTTTTCTAAACTTGTCTTTTTATATTTTCTCATCTTCTACCCTTTCTTTACGTGCACATTTTATTGCTTTTACGACATAGATTTATAATTTGCCTAACCAAGATTTAGATCTAAAACGAATTACATGAATCACGCCTAACACACATAGCGCAAAGCGCTTGGACAAATTGGTAGCTAGGGACCGTTAATCAATCTTAACGACGTTGCGACCTAAGATCTACTTGATGTGCTAAATAACCGACTTAGCTAATTTACTAGGTTGTATATAACTTGTAAATGATTGTTATTTGCATGGCTAACTTCTCAACAACTTGTAAACGATAATTCAACTAGTAGAGACCGCTATACGTGGGCGGGGCTGGGTGTCTTATGGCTTCCCAACACGTACCGTCACCCCCGAACCCAGTCTTGCGGTCCGTAGACTGCATATTGGCGTAGGGTACAATGGGCATTTAGTTCCTTACGTCCCTCGGTGTTGTCCCTTTTGGTAAACAACTCGCGAAAGTGTTTCGTACTTGGCATGACTTGCTTCCCCCAAGCGTTTATACTCAATGAGTACAGACTCACCCATCGTTTACGCAGTCCCTCGGTAACAAGGAACAAGATCGCATTCCATGGTTTCCAAACACCCCTCAATTGTTTGGTGGCGACTTCTATCTTAGTGCAATCATCGCACGACTCGCACGTCCATCGCTTTAGAGACCATCCGTGGAATCTACACCACTTCCCCCTCCCCTTCATTGATCAAATGTTTGTGCGCTTGCAGGTCGCGCTTTATACTGCTTCTTGGATGGACACTCAGGATATTTTCAGATTTAGATCTCACCTGAGGATCGCGAGAAGACCCCTTTCACATGTCCTTTTGGCACATTTGCGTACAGGCGCTTGCCCTTTGGACTTTGCAATGCACCCGCCACCTTTCAGCGGTGTATGATGAGTATTTTCACTGAGTAAATAGAGCATTGCATGGAAGTGTTTATGGATGACTTTACAGTATATGGTGACTCATTTTCTACTTGTTTGCATCATCTAACTCTTGTTTAGATAGGTGTATTGAGTCCCACCTTGTTTTAAATTCCGAAAAGTGTCATTTTATGGTTAAGCAAGATATTGTGGTAGGTCGTGTAGTTTCTGCTAGGGGTATTTGAAGTTGATAAGGCTAAGATTGATGTTATTGAGTCACTCCCCTACCCCACTAATGTGCGAGAATTGCGATCTTTTCTTGGTCATGCAGGATTTTATCGCAGGTTTATCAAGGATTTCTCAAAGATTTCCTCGCCATTGTGTAAGCTGCTGCAGAAGGAAATTAGCTTTGAGTTCGATGAAGAGAGCAAGAGAGCTTTCGATGATTTGAAAGGGAAGCTCACTAGTGCTCCAATCATCCAAGCCCCGAATTGGCCACTCCCATTTGAGATCATGTGTGATTCGAGTGACTATGCAGTAGGGGCTGTGTTGGGCCAGAAGGTAGGGAAAGCATCTCATGTGATCCACTACGCCTCTATGACGCTGAATGAGGCCCAACGGAACTACACTACCACTGAGAAGGAGATGTTAGCTGTGGTATTCGCCTTGGAGAAGTTTCGTTCTTACTTGCTGGGTACCAAGGTGATTGTGTACTCTGATCATGCAGCTATCCGTTATTTGATGACGAAGAAGGATGCTAAGCCGAGGTTGATTAGATGGGTGCTACTTCTCAGTGAGTTTGATGTGGAGGTTAGAAACAAGAAAGGGGCTGACAACTTGGTTGCTGACAACTTGAGTAGATTGGTTCGAGATGATGACATGCCTCACACTCAAGTACCTGTTCTAGGACTATTCCCGGATGAGACTTTGTGTGCGATCCGCGTCACACGACCATGGTATGCTAACATTGTTAACTATCTTGTTTCTGGTAAATTTCCTCCACAGATGATGAAGGCTCAGCGAGATAAGTTGAGGAGTGACGCCAAGCACTATATGTGGGATGACCCCTATTTGTGGAAGCACTGCGCAGATCAAGTCATTCGCCGATGTGTTTCTGATATTGAGGTACCTTCTATTCTTGATTTTTGTCATGTTGGTGCGTGTAGTGGTCATTTTGGGGCTAAGAGAACGGCTAGGAAAGTCTTAGATTGTGGATTTTACTGGCTTAGTTTGTTTAGGGACTCTTATAAATTCTGTCAGATTTGTGATAGATGTCAAAGAGTCGAGTCGATTTCCCGGCGGAATGAGATGCTACAACAGTCTCTCATTTATTGTGAAATATATGATGTATGGGGGGTTGATTTCATGGGACCATTTCCCATGTCCCACGGTAATCAGTGTATCTTTCTTGCGGTGGACTATGTCTCTATGTGGGTAGAGGCAAAAGCCACCAGGACTAACGATGCTCCCGTGGTTTCAGCGTTCCTTAAGAGTAATATTTTCACCAGGTTCGGGGTCCCCCGTGCCCTCATAAGTGGTCAAGGGACGCATTTCTGCAACAGGACCGTGAGTGCTTTACTGAAGAAGTACTCGGTCACCCACAAGGTATCCACACTATATCATCCACAGACCAATGGGCAAGCTGAGGTGTCCAATAGAGAGGTCAAATTCATCCTACAGAATTGAAGACGGTGAATCCGAATAGGAAGGAATGGAGTTTGAGGTTGTATGATTCGCTATGGGTCTACCGCACTGCGTACAAGACCCCTATCGGTATGTCACCCTTTAGACTTGTGTTCGGCAAAACTTGTCATCTTCCAGTGGAATTGAAACACAAGGCCTATTGGGCGGTGAAGAACCTTAATATGAGTATCGATGAGGCGGGTGTACACCGGAAGCTGCAATTGCAAGAGTTGGACGAGATTCGGCTTGATGCGTATGATAATGAAGCTATCTACAAGCAGAAGACCAAGGCATTGCATGATAAGATGATATCGAGAACGGAATTCAAGGTTGGTGATAAATTCCTTCTCTATCAATCGCGCCTTAAGCTCTTTCCGGGCAAACTACGGTCTAGATGGATTGGACCGTTCATTGTGATGAAGGTGTATCCTCATGGAGCTGTGGAAATTCGAGGGCTAAATTCGAGTTCAGAGTTTAAGGTAAATGGTCAATGGCTCAAGCCATACTATCAGGATTTTACACAGACAGAGGTGGAAGATGTTGACCTTAGCGACCCGGTTGTTGAAGATTGATCGTGATCTACTTTTTGCGTCGAGCCAACGACGTTAAACAAGTGCGCTTCTTGGGAGGCAACCCGAGCATTTCCTGTATTTTACTTGTTGTTTTTATTATTTTATTTTACGTGTTTTTGGGTTTGGTGTTTAATTTAGGTCCCCATGGAGTCACTCGAGAAGAAGACTAGCGCAGACGCCTTCAGACGACTCGTCCAAGAAGAAAACGAGTCGTCCTTTGAAGAGGGACGAGTCGTCCCAGAAGAAGACAACTCGTCCGAAAAACAGAGGAATTTCAACGAGTATGCAGTGTGCTTAGGACGACTCGTCCCAGGAGAAGACGAGTCGTCCCCAAGGCATAGACGAGTTGTCTCGTCTTCAGACAAGTCGTCTAAGCGGAAAAATACGGTAAGTTGTTTTTTTTAAACCTGACTACCTCTGTCTCTCTTCCTCACTTCTCGACCTTCCCCTTTTCTCTTTCACTCACAAACTCCATTAAAGCATCCTCAAAACTTCTCAATCCTTTCTACCCACCTCACAACAACATCAAATCTTCCTCTTCTACACATTCTCTACTACTTACAACCATAATTTCATCCTCAAATCCCCCAAATTTCCCCCAAATCGATTTTTGCACCCTTCAACCTAGGTTTTGGGGGTTTTACAATTAAAGTCGAATTGAAGATTGGGGCTACTTGGAGCGGTTAATTGGAGGTGCTATTGACGGGTTTTCACTACTCTTGCACATCTTTGGACTCCATTGAAGGTAAATTTCGAATTCCTTCATTTGGGGCTCGATTTTTTTTAACTCTTGTGCTTGGGTAATTGGTAGTAGTGTTGAGGGACTTTGCTTGTGGATTTTCCATGCTTGTAGTGTTGTTGGTGTTGTGCTAGTAGTTGGGTGTTCCTTGTTACTTAAATTGGGAAGTGTATTGGTGTTGTGCTTGATTTCTTGCATGTTGGAGTAGTGGGCACTGTGATAGCTATTGTTGCCTAGCGTTGTTGTTGGGTGATTGTTGTTTGTTGTTTGTTCCTAGCGGGAGAGTTGAGAGTTAGAGAGGTAGAGCTAACCCAGTGAGACTCGAGGGAGAACGATGCCGCCTAGGAAGCGTTTGAACCGTGGTGATAATGGTGCCGACACGAATACAACCGGGGCTAGAGGTGGAGGTGCTCGTGGTAGCCGCACTAGTAGAGGTCGTGGGGACCATATGCAGGAGGACCCCCCGTTTGATACACTTGGGTTTGGTGCGTATGGTGGGCAATCGTACATGGGTTCGTGTGAGTAATCCTACGAGACTGGTGCAACAGACTTGTTATTTGCACTCTCGTACTTTACGCCCCTTGGGTTTGGAGGATTTAGTGCAGGGTTTACTTCGTAATGCCGCTGTAGAGGGTCTCTGGGCTTACCCTATAGGAGTGTGTCGCAGATATACGTTGGAATTCATCACCACCCTTGCTTTGCACAAGGGCACGGTCGGGGTGCGACCACCGGCGATCTCATTCTGCATCAATGATGAGGATCATCATCTCACACTTCCAAAGCTTCGAGATATCTTGGGTGTGGCTGAACCCGATGAGGATTGGGAGGATCCGGGTGAGGAGGCCGCGTTTTGCTACCAGCTTACTGGCATACCTTACAATGACCCCCGAGTTAATCACTTCCGTCACCCTGCATGGCGTATGGCAGCTCGATTGTTGGGGGTGACTTTCTTTTGCAAAGGGGAGCCCTCCAAGCTCTCTCATCTCGAGGTCCGATACCTAATGAGTCTTCTTCCTCGCCCTGGATATCACGGATTGCTTGGACCTTAGCTTGGCCTATCAGCAGAGTTTCGCTACATTTTTCACTCAGCCGGAGCCTAGGGCGTACATGCCTATCCCACAGGAGGTGTTTGATGAGGCTGCCGCTAGGAGATTGGCGCATGACCAGCGTTGTGCAGCCAGACGTGGAGGATCCTCGAGGGAGTCGGGCGACCCGTCATCCTCCACGGCTCATGAGTGAGCCATTCTCCTTTTCCCTATGCTTTACTTTTCATTAGATTTATGCAACAACACGGACGTTGTTTGTTTTAAGCATAGGGGAGGATTGTATGTTACTATGTATATGAGTTTCTTTTCATTTGTACGAATTTATTTGCTCATTTGGTCCGGACCTAGGCTCACGAGGGAGTTGTGTCTGAGCGGCTTAGGGACACTTAGGACATTGTAGGTCCCTTGGTCATTTGGTATGTTTGTGGTTGTGTTTTGTGATGTATAAGATGGTTGGAGACCGTTGCGTTGAGGTTACATCCGTGACGGCCCCTAACTAGGTGAATTAGGACTATCATAAACAGAGTAGAGGAGATAGGTAGATATCTATTCTCCCTGTGGTGCTTGTAAAAAAGACCTTGGAGACGTATTGGGAATGATTGTGATACTCGAGGACGGGTAAAGGTCTAAGCATGGGGGAATTTGATACGACTCACTTTAGAGTGAGTTTTGTGATGGTTTATATGAGTTTTCATTTCATTTTTCGGACAATTATAATGCATTATTCTACTTATTATGTTTTGGAGCTTACTGGAAGAATATGCAAGTTTTGATGTCTAAATGCGAGCTTGGGGATTAATAACGTGTGCTATGAAGATCCCGAGAGTGCTAGAGTTCCGAGAGGATGAAAACTAACATGATGGAGCTTTGGAAAGAAGGCCTCGGATCAATAAGATTTGAGACGACTCGTCTGGAAGGTGAGACGAGTCGTCGTAAGGACCACATCGGGCAGGATAGGATTCAGACGAGTCGTCCCAGCTTCAGACGGCTCGTCCCGTCTGCAGACGACTCGTCCCAGGTGAAGACGAGTCGTCCCAATGCTGTGTCGGCGTATTTTCGGATTTCCTTAACCCGATTTGTAACCTTTTATTATAAATACCTAGACTTCGTTTTTCTTTAATTATTCAGTACTCAAGACCTAAAAGTTGTATTTTGAAGAATTATGCAAGGCTAAACACCTTTTTATTCTCGGATTTATTGATCGAAACTATTGTTCACCAACAATTGTGAGTTTGATTTCTAATTCTTAATTTCGTTTGAGTATTGTTTATTCTCTTGTTTCGTTTGTTATTATTGATTGATTCGCTGTTAATTAGGTGGCCACTAATTAACCTTAGATTAATCTTTATTGCTAGATTCTCAATTAAAGGATTAATTGTTTGATTGTTGAATCGATTAGTAGAAACTAGGTCTAATTGCATGCCGATCATCGTGATTAGATTTAGGGGAGAATAAACTTATTAATTGAAGATCGAAACCGTGTGTGTCTAGATCTTATTAGTCTTAGTTGATATCGTTTAATTGCTTTATGCTTTCGTTAGATTGAAGTTAGGCGCGCGACTTTGTTATCCGTCGATTAGGACTATTAGGTAGGACTGATCTCTCCTCTTAGTTATAATTAAGAAACGATTAGAATTTGTACTTCTACAACTACGTACTCAACGACTTAAGATTAGTTGATAACTAGTGTAACACTACGGAATATGGAAAGTGGTTTATGGAGTTGGTTTGTCCCACATTGGGAAACTAAAGCTCATATGATCAGTTTATAATAGATTCCTACCATAATACTACCAACAAGGCATTCACCTTTTAGAGCCCACGAGAGGATATTCGGGCCTAAAAGGTGACTTCCCATCTTATTGGGTTGTGTTGCGACGGACGGTGGATCGGGCTATTACAACTAGGATCAATTAGGTGAACGATAGTGGGTATCAATGGTCCGAGATCTTTTCCTCAATTGATTTACGAATTACTCTTTTACGTTTAGATTACTTGATCATATTAACTCAAAACCCCCAATTTAGTTACGTTTTCATACTTAAACAATCACCGTTCTCTGTGGATTCGACACCCAGTTACTCAATACTACGTTACAGGTTTGTGTGTTAATTATATTTGATTTAGGTATACGACTTTAGCCTGTGGGGGAGCGATGTGGATGATCGTTTAGAGGATATCACGAATCGCTTGGACCTTAACTTTGCTTTTCACCAGAGTTTCGCTACATTCTTCTCTCAACCGGAGCCTAGGGCGTACATGCGCGTCCCACAAGAGGTGTTTGATGAGGCTGCTTGTAACACTATTTGGAAAGTGGATTATGGAGTTGGTTTGTCCCACATTGGGAAAATAAATCTCATATGATCAGTTTATAATAGATTCCTACCATAATACTACCAACAAGACCTTCACCTTTTAGAGCCCACGAGAGGATTTATGGGCCTAAGAGGTGACTACCCATCTTATTGGGTTGTGTTGCGACGGACGGTGGATCGGGCTGTTACAGATGGTATCAGAGCAACCCTGCGACCGCGTGCTGAGTTCTGGGGTTAGGCCCAGGTCAGCCGTCTAGCGAGGGAGATCTTGGACCTGTGTTGATGTTAGTATGGAATGGCTGAAGCGCGACGGGGACGTCGCGTTCTCTAAGTGGGGGAGTTTGTAACACTAAGGAATTTGGAAAGTGGATTATGGAGTTGGTTTGTCCCACATTGGGAAAATAAAGCTCATATGATCAGTTTATAATAGATTCCTACCATCATACTACCAACAAGGCCTTCACCTTTTAGAGCCCACGAGAGGATTTATGGGCCTAAGAGGTGACTACCCATCTTATTGGGTTGTGTTGCGACGGACGGTGGATCGGGCTGTTACAGATGGTATCAGAGCAACCCTGCGACCGCGTGCTGAGTGCTGGGGTTAGGCCCAGGTCAGCCGTCTAGCGAGGGAGATCTTGGACCTGTGTTGATGTTAGTATGGAATGGCTGAAGCGCGACGGGGACGTCGCGTTCTCTAAGTGGGGGAGTTTGTAACACTAAGGAATTTGGAAAGTGGATTATGGAGTTGGTTTGTCCCACATTGGGAAAATAAAGCTCATATGATCAGTTTATAATAGATTCCTACCATCATACTACCAACAAGGCCTTCACCTTTTAGAGCCCACGAGAGGATTTATGGGCCTAAGAGGTGACTACCCATCTTATTGGGCTGTGTTGCGACGGACGGTGGATCGGGCTGTTACACTGCTGCTAAGAGATTGGCGCGTGATCAGCGCCATGCAGCCAGACGTGGAGGAGCCTCGAGGGAGTCGGGCGGCCCCTCATCCTCTACAGCTCATGAGTGGGTCTTTTTCCCCTTCCCATGTTTTATTTTTCATTAGATTTTTGCAACAACGCGGACGTTGTTTGGTTTAAGCATGAGGGAGGATTGTATGTTATCATGTATATGAGTTTGATTTGTACAAATTCATTTCATTTGCATTATAGTTTGACAAAAAAAAAGAAATGAAAAAAAAAGAGGAAAAAAAGAAGAGAGAAGACAGTCGGAAAAGAGGGAAGAGCGGAAAAGAATGTAAGGAAAATACACGAGAGAAAAAAGTGAGCCAGTGAGCATGGAAAATTTAACGAGAAGCTAGGTGAAAACCCGAGAGGGCGCCTAGGCAAAACGAGTGGAGCATGCTAATAAGAAGGGTGTGTTGAAGGTCGTGTCTGGGTAGGTCTCTCTTGGCTTATATAAGGAGGTTCGGTTGGATTGTATAGTATCGGTGATAGGATAGAAAATCCTTGATTCCTTTGGTTGTTTTGGGCGGTTGGAGTTTATATCGAGGTAGTCTTGGATCCGATGGTATTATTCCGGACTTAGGCTCACGAGGGAGTTGTGTGTGAGCGGCTTAGGGATACTTAGGGCATTGTAGGTCCCTTTGCCATTTGGTTATGTTTGTGGTTGTACGTGTTTTGTGATGAATAAGATGGTTGGGGACCGTTGAGTTGAGGTTACATCCGTGACGGCCCCTAACTAGGTAAATTAGGACCATAAACGGAATAGAGGAGATAGGTAGATATCTGATCTATTCTTCCCGTGCTGCTGCGGGGCTCGCAAAAAAATGGTTTGGGGTTTGCAAGTTATTGAACTAACTTAGGTTTGATGGTAGAAACTCAGAGTCGTCATCCTGTCTTTACCCCAACAAGGAAGGGTTTCGAAACAAGTTTAAAAAGCACAAGTTCGAAAACAAATGAAAGAATTTTAAGGAAAACCTTTCGAAAACCAAAAATGACTCACTACTACAGAATAGCACATAGACATCGGATTTCCGTTCGACGTTAAGTTGGGTCACGTCTATTGTAGGCGAATAGACATCGGATTTTCGTCCGATGTCTATCAGTTTTTTAGACATGGGTTTTTTTGATAAATCCGATGTCTATTTGTTGAATAGACATGGGATTTCTCTAAAATTTTGACGTCTATGCATGTAACATATAGACATGGGAGTTTTCAAAAAACTGATGTCTATAACACAGTTTACACATCAGTTTTTTGTAAAAGCCCATGTCTATTCTTTTCAAACGAAATAAAAAAAATACCCAGCAAAATTTGTTCGAATGAACAATTCTGGGTATCAGCTTAAATTAAAGTTATCGCACATGAACAAAATCAGAGTATTGACCAATATTGGAGATGATGTACAAAAGAAATTGTGAAGTATTACAAACATTATGTCTAACTAGTTACAACAAATTACAAATCTTTGATCTGGAATATGATACTAGAACTAACTCTTTTAGCTGTAGTATCAAACCCTTTAAAATTAACCTGCAAACCCTCCCTTTCAATGTTTTGAATCTAGAAATGAATACAGACGATATTTTCTCTCAAAAGGTTACAACTAAAAACAAAATAAATAAATAAAAGCTTCAAATCACTAAAGAGAAATTACAGATCTGGAGAAAATGAAGAAAAAAAATTGAACAGACCACCCACCATGAACCTAATCTTGATTGTAACTGCAAACAAAAAGAAATAAAAAATTTATAAGATTTGGAACGATTAATAACAAGATGAGAAGAAGAATAACAAGGTTATTCAACATATACTTTATATATCAACAGATATAAATGAATAACCCTAACTCATCATATCGTCATATTTAGATCTATGCATATTTCTACACGGGTTCATACTAAGATTAAAGATTCATAATATAAAAGAAAAAAAAGGCATTTATACTACTCAAATAATTCCTTCTAAATTAAAAACTAGTTTGAACACATGAATTACCTCAAAAAGTTTATTCTTTGATGTTTGAAGATCTGCTGAAACGAATTTGACCTCGATCATATTAAGGTTGGGAGGGATAAGGTAGGAAAGAGATAGAGAGAAATTTGATGGATGATTAGAGGAAAGAGAGAAAAGAGTTAAAGGAAAGAAAAAACTGGAATTTAGATTTGAGAAGTATGATAGGTTACAATTAAATCTGATTTGGGGGATATGGGAGAAGATAAGGCTAAGTATTGTGTGGTAGAATATGTATCAGAATATAAATGGATTTTTAATTTTCGGATTTTTTTTTTCTAAGTTAACAATAATAGACATGGGTTTTCCAAAAAATGTGATGTATATGGAATAATAAAACACATCGGTTTTTAAAAAAAAGCCGATTTCTATTATTAGACATCAGATTTTTTGTAAAACCCCATGTCTATTATTTCATCATAATTACAAGATTGCCACCGGTCTTTAATACACATGGGTTTTACAAATGTATGATGTCTATACACCGATGTCTATAGCTCATTTTGTAGTAGTGACTCCATGCGCCTTAAAGGCAAAATTTCGTTTTATTGTTTATTCACAAAATTAGGAAAACTGGTCTGCGAAATAGAGAAAAAGGGTTCGGTGCCTTAGTTAAGGGGTGCGAACATTTGGAACTCGTCTCCCCTTCCGTCCTAAGGACGGGCACTTACTAATACATCATTTCCTTCAAAAGATTCTCGCTATATTGGTTACGTTAAGATCCATATAAACAAGTAGAATAGAAAAGCACATATATTCACATTGTCATTCACATGCAAAAAGTTTGGAAAAAGAATTTACAAAAGTTCCCGAATCTTTTTGTTCGGACTTGGGGGGTTTGAGCACCAAAGTTTCCCTACATACCTTTCATCGTGGGATTGGAATCCACTCGAGGATCAAAACCCTACGTAGTTCTGACGGGCAGCCCCACGACAACGATCTTTTCCACTGGGGGGTAGCGGCTAATATCCGCTAGGGTAGGTGGATGGATCCACAGGATAGATATCATTCCACTAGGGAAATGATCGGGTTGATTCCACTAGGGATATCAGCCATGTTGGGGTAGAGATGGGTTTTACTTCGCTTGGAAGGGGTAGAAAGTCGTTTCACTCAAAGTCGTGCTATTGAGGGACTTTATAGATGACTCACATTAGAGTCAAGTCGATCCACGTAGAATAGAGCAAGGTATATTCCGCTTGCATCTATGTGTCTCACATCGAGACGGCGATCGCCATTGATCACCATGCCTCCTGAACCGGCATGCCTCCTGAACGAGGTCTTAAGTGGATGACTCGACCTCTCTAATGTGAGTTTAGTGATTAGATCTCTCAATAGTTTGACTATGGTTGAATTGACTCTCGCGGGGAGATTTAATGGAATGGATTGGGTTTTGTGTTTGGGCTCGGTGAATCGGCGGTATCGATAGAGCTGCCCGTGAAGGCCCTACAACAATATAAGGAAAATAAATCGCCGATTCGATTATGTTCATCAAGTGGTGTTGCACTGGAGCGTTGGTGGAATAGATGGTAGAGGTGAATGTAGATCGACCTCATGATTGCGCATAAGCGAATTGGCAATCCTTGCCTAGTGTTGGGGTAGGGCCCCATCCAAAGTCCATACAAAGAACGAGGAAGAAAACTTTACATGCAAAACACATTAAGGAAGTTTATTTACTTCCATGTACAAAAGGTTTTGAAAAAAAAATGGAAATTCTCAAAACGTTATAGAATACGGAGAAAACGACTTTAATTAGAAAAACTAAGAAAAAGACGTTTGAAAATAAGTAAGAAAACATTTTTAGGAGTTTTTGGTTTTATTAACTACATTATTTACAAAGGAGGTCAATTTTAGTCCTTATTGACTTCGATTGACTCGGGTTGAGTTCGGTTGACTTGCACCTATTTGCAAAGTTGACTTTAGTCGGTTGTTGGGTAGAGTCGGGTTGACTTGGATAGACGTTGATTGACGTTGGTAGACTTGGGTGGGCTTGGGTGGGCTTGGGTAGATTTGGGTAGATTTGTTTGACTTTAGTTGACTTTGGTTGACTTTGGTGGACTTTGGTTTATTTGTTGGATTTTAGTAGACTTTGGTAGACTTGGTTGTATTTGGATTGGTTTTAGACCATGGTTGACTTTCATTGACTTGATCTCGATTGACTTGATTTCAATTGACTTGACTTAGGTTGACTCGACTTAGGTAGGCTTGATTTAGGTTGACTTGACTTAGGTAGGCTTGACTTAGGTTGACTTGACTTAAATTGACTTGACTTAGATTTACTTAGAAGTCATTCTAAGTGATTAAAGTTATCAAACAAGTCGGTGATTAATTAGACTCTCTATTAAGTCTAATTATTTGTAAAATGGTTTAAACAGACTCCTAATTAAGTCTAAATTGTTTTTAACATTTTGACATCTCAATGGGGTGGATTAATTAGACTCCCTATTAAGTCTAATTATTTAGCTAATTAAATCAATTAAAATGGGGGAGAAACTTGTCATTTATGACCCCAAAAACAGAAAGTTGGTGGAAATTGAATGGTTTGGAAAATCAAACGAAATCTTAAAATTTTTCTGGGTTGAGAGTGAGGTTATGAATATCTTAGGATCAATCATGAATTTTTTCATGATCCCAAGAGTTCATTTACTCACAAAACAAATTTAAGGTTGAAAATCGGATTTCTGAACAAAACAGAGTATGTTTTCAAAAAATCATATCTATTGATAGGGACGTGAACAAATTCTGAACCATAGCTTTCTGGAAACCTGGGAGTCTGAAATTCAACTTTCATGAAGAAGACTTGCCCAGCAAATGTCATCTTTAATTCCAAAAAACGCGTTGAAGTTAGTTGGTCGGAGTTGGGACCAGTTTTGAGCAGTTTAAGTACAAAAAATGTCATAAATATTCTGCTTTGATTTTGGATCTAAACGTTTTCAGGAATGCATTTAAGACTCTAAATAAGTTGTCTTTATAATATCAAGGATTGAAACCAAAAGAATATTTTTTTACACTTTTTACAAGTTGGACTGAAAAACAATTTGAAGTGAACAAAAAAACCGGGTTGGAGTTTGAATCGTTTTGTACATGGAAAATATAGTAAACAAATTCGTAAAAAATACCAAATCATCAAAAGGTTAATAAAACAGTAGAACTCAAGAAAAAACACACAAAGACGCTCCACTCCTAAAACTCTCGCAACTAATGTTCCCCTTAATAAAGGGAACGGCCCCCGTAAGGCCCTAGAAGTTGACTTATGGATTTTGTTGTGGCTCAATAAACCACACTAAACCCATTACCAACCAAGGCTATACAAAAAAAAGTGTTAGTAATGTATTTGAGATGAAAATGAAATGAAATAACAATAAAAGAAGCAAAGAAGAAAGAGTAATACCTTTGAAGCTCAATGTTGAAGATCCTCCAATGCTAGGGTACTAAGTTCTCTAAATTGATTTTAGTCTAAGTGAGGTTGATTGATTTTATTATTCCTATGATCTAGAGTAAGTCTAATACTACTAGTTTATTAGTAGAGATGTAATTTTATGGTGGAGTTTTTATGTGAGAAATAAATGGGAGAATAATGAAAATGTAGGAGTAAATGCAAGAGAGCAAATGCTCTTTTTGTGTGTGTGTGAGAGGGCCGGCTCTCCTCTTCTCCTTCTCTCTTTTTTTGCTTGCTTTTGTTTGTGTGTTGATGAGTATTAAGTGTGGTGTGTATGTGTGTGTTTGCTTAAGTATTAAGGGAAGAGAAATGAGTGAAGGAGAGTGAATGTGAGGAATAAATATCTACTTAATGAGCAAATAAACAAAGCAAAACACTTGCTCACCAAGGCTCCAAGTTGGCCGGCCCTTACAAGCCTTACACATCAAAAAAAAAATTGTCTTTTGCTCTTGTATTGAATGAGGAAGAATCATGAGTCATCAGTTGAAAATTAAATCAAAAATGAAATAGTTAGCAACATTGTTAGCACATTGTTAGTGTAACTATAGGTGACATGAGCATGACATATATAAAATAATGGCATTGCTTATGTGGTTTAGTAGTATAAAAACGAAATCGAGTTTGGTTCGTTTCGAGCAAATCCGCCTCGGTTTGCGCAAAAATGAAAACCGGGCGAATTAAATCAAAGAATTAATGAAATTAGAAATAAAATGATAAAAATCAATATTATTAATATTATTTACGCAATTTTCAAAATTTATAGAAATAATAGAAAAAATGGTGAAATTGAAATTGTTGAGAAATCGTTTTATTCACAAATAAACGAATAGAAGTGGGTAAATAGGAATGAATAAAATGAAATTGAATTAGAAAATAGAAATAGATTAATAAACAATGAAAATAAAAAGGTGAGACAAAATTTGGTGGCTACAGCTGCTTGTTTAAAGACCTTGGAGACATTTTGGGAATGATTGATATACTCAAGAACGAGTAAAGGTCTAACCATGGGGGAATTTGATACGACTCACTTTAGAGTGAGTTTTGTGATGTTTTATTTGAGTTTTCACTAGATTTTCGGACAATTAGAGTGCATTATTCTACTTATCATATTTTGTAAGCTTAATGGAAGAATATACAAGTTTTAATGCGTAAATGCAAGCTCGATGATTAATGACGTGCGCTATGAAGATCCCGAGGATGCTAGAGTTCCGAGAAGATGAAAAACCAACAAGTTGGAGCTTTGGGAGAAGGCCCCGGATAAGAAGGGTTTCAGACCACTCGTCCAGTAGTTGAGACGAGTCGTCGGAAGGAGGAAACCGGGCATAATACATTTAAGACGACTCGTCCCTGTTTCAGACGACTCTTCCCAAAGCTAGACAACTCGTCCCAGGTGCAGACGAGTCGTCCCGCTGCTGTGTTGGCGTATTTTCGGATTTCCTTAATCCGTTTTGTAATCTTTTAGTATAAATACCTAGACTTCGATTTACTTTTATTCACTAGTTGTTGCGCGCGGCCTCCCAATATTATCAACTCTTGTGTTGAATCGTTATTATAACGCGCACGGTGCTCCCCCAACATTATTGGTCATAGTAATTAGGCGGCGATTGCATCGATTATAATTCTATGAACGTTAAAGAGTATTGCACCCCCGAAGTTCGTGATTCTTTTTTAAATAATGTTTGGCTCGTCATACAAAGAAGAATTTCTAACGTATTACGAAATTGGCAGATAATCCAAAATGGACCCCGACAACTGAATAACCACAACAGGAATACCCCGAGTGGAAGCACATGATGAATTCAGATAAAGCACAAAAATATGGCGTACCCTGGCAACTTGGGTACTTTTTCAAAGGTTGCAACTCTGCAAAGCCATGGCTTGCTAATATAACTCTTTGTTTGGTTATTTCCTCTAGAAAGATTTTTTTTTTTTTTGTTAGTTCTTTTCGACTACCTGACCTCATTGGAAGAAATCCTCAACAAACTATAAGGTGATGCTAAGAACCACCTTTAAAATACTCTAATAACCACAAGGACGACAATTTAACCTAAATGTCTTAAAAACTCCGGTCATAAGGTCGATAATGAGGGCCAAGACACGTTATAATGCACCGAGCATCGAGACATGACATCACTTTACAATCATAAACCCAAACATATATAGTAATTTTCATATACATCAATCCAATAGACCAAAAGTAAACAAATACTTCGTCGAATCAATACCCCAAGACATTTTATCTCGGAAGTGCAGTTGTATGGCTGCATTGGGGTGGTAGGGAGCTGAGTTGAGGATTGTAGCTGCCACAACGGAGATGATTTGGTATGAGTAAACACGTCTCTCAATGGAAGCGTCACTGAACATAATCATACTTATGAAGATTTGAGACTGCCACATACATCAATCATCACCAAATATGCGTAAAACATATGGTAGTAAATGATTTGGACCAATATCTCCGCATGAAACCATTGTTAAAGGTGAAAAACCAATCTTCCGAGCAAATTCAAACAGTTGCACCAATTATCTTCACAAACATGTCCATAGATTTTCTGCAAAATGAGGAATTGAGAAGTCTATCATATACCAACGGTAGTCCTGAACTCCTAAAATAAGTCATATTAATTCAACTACTACCTGCTCTAACTCCAAATTCCATGTATGACATACATTCACAATAAAGGGAGAATGGGGTGGCATGTACACACTCTTACCATTATGCTAAAACCATGTACGCTTACGATATTCAACTACCCTTTACTGGACATAAGGTGCGGAAACTCAAATATTACGAAATATAAACAATTTCTGCTAACTAATCAACCACCTAGATGCTGAAATATCAGCAAGACCAAATTCCAATAAAATGATTACTAAATCAGTAAGTTCCATAATGAATTAAACCAGGAACTTATCGGAAAAATTCCGTTTAGGACTCCAGAAGTTCTTAGGTTACATTCCGAACCCCAAAAGAAACGCCCTACAAGGCACAGTTTTCAGCTCCTTCCCCTTCTCTTGGGTGTCTCCTTTTAGCCCCCCCCCCCCCCTCCTCAGTATACATTACCTTAACTCTCTATCCTCGTTCCTCCTCTATTTTCTCTCACAGTCTCACCCTTTTCATTATCTTTGTTCAGTCCTGATATGCGGCAAAGAGTGTGTGCTAACGAGTGGATTTTAGATGCTTTTAGGGGTGTTTGAGCTTGTTCTTAGCATGATTCGTGAGCCATATGATGATGTTGTGAGTGGAGGTTAATTGGTGGTTTTACGACTTGGTTGTGGCTCAAACCCCTGACATGCAGACTTAGCACGAACCGAGAGAAGACCCGAGAAGCCCTTGGAGCTAGCACGAGGAAAAGGAGGAAACAGAGCTCCTCGGGCCGAGAAACACCTATCTCGGTTCGAGGAAGAGCTTTCTCGGGCCGAGAAGATCCTGTCTCGGTCCGAGACGACGGGCTCTCGGGCCGAGAGGACTCTTCATCGGTCCGAGATTGGCGCCTTCCGGGAATCTTCGTTTGCCTTTTTGAGCGGTTGCTTTTGTATTGGATTCTTTGCTTTTGTCTTGTAATATCTTTTGTACTTATCTTTAATAAAAGGGGCATGTAAACCCTCCATGGGGATTATCACCTTTCACATTATTTTTCATCTAGTTTTCATTTTAGAGAGAGAAACTCAAGGAGAATTAATATTTTCATTATGTTTTTCATCTCAAATCTTTTGGTAATTATTTTCATGGAAGGCTAATCCCCTTCTAGACTCTTGGTGTAATTAAATTCCCTCATCCTATGTATTAGTAAGATTTTCTTCTCTCTACTTTACCTTTATTTTCATTATAATTAATTCCTTGTTCTTTAATGCATGATTTATCCTTATTTTCTCTAATTAGTTGATTGGATTGAATTGGGTATTTCATATGCTTGGTTGATAATTGGTGGTCATTGATTATTAACCTAAAAGGAATTTTTGAGAGTTTTCATCCAAGCTTCAGTACAAGTTTTCATCTAAAAATTGTCTTTTATCTTAAAAATAATCGCATGTAAGTCTTTGATTTAATTGTCGAAATTTGGAGTTTTACCTCTTAAAATTTTAGGTATTATTCAGTATGGAAGTTTTTGTTTTAGACACATTTTTTTGTCCACACCTAATATAATTATTCAAGTTCTATTCGAATTCGTAGCATAAAATTTCCTGAAATTGAAATTGCGGTGTTTATTTCCGTTACAGAGGGAGGGGAAGAGGAAGAAAATGTTTTCGTACAGGAAAAGGTAAGAATAGTGGAGGGCCTGTTACAAACACACAAGGAGGGGGTTTAACAGGGAGAGAATAGAGATAAGGAGGTAGGTGGAGGTCAAGTGTTTGGTATGAGAAAAGCAAAAAGAGAAGGGAATGATTTGGGGACGAAATTTAAAAGAGGAGAGAATGAAGATTGAAGAAATGATAGAGAGTGTTGGAAAGAAAAGGAGGGGCAGAGAGTAAAAAGAAGGGATAAAAGCGGATGTGCAGGGGGGTTGGTTTAGGAGACACGAAGGGGTAGAGAGCAGGGGGGATAGATGAGGGCAACGAGGAAGATAAGGAGTGAATGAGCGAGAAAGCTAGAGTATAAAAAAGATAATGAAGAGAGGAAGGGAAGGACAATGTGTTATGGACAAGGGAAACTTTAAAAAAATATGCACAACAACAACATCTTTAACCCCGGTGCCTTAAAGACAAAAAACATGTAAAAGACAAAATAGTATAAGAGGTGAAAGAGATGGGGAGAAAGGACAAATATATGGGAAGGGAGGCAAGGAAGGATGTAGAGAGAGAGAGAGAGATAAATATATATAGAGGTGGGAAAGGAATTGAACATGATCAGAAATTGGTTTTCGATTCACGATTGAGTGACAGAGAGTGAAATAGGACAGGTGGGAGGGGAACATGACCAGAGATTGGTTTTTGATTTGCCATCGAGTGAGAGATAGTTGATATCCTTCAATGGCTTAATTATGTAGTCGTGGTTATTAGCAAGTTACACTTGTCAGCCCTATTTGTTGTTCTCTCCTGCTTTCGTTCAATATCGTTGAATTGGAGGAATGGAGATGGACCTAGAAAGAGAGGGCATAAGGCGAAAAAAGAGGAGGGGAAGGGGAGGGGTGAGGGAGAGAATTGTGCAGAAAGAAAGAGAGACAAAGTCACAAGGGGATGTACAAACAAAGAAAGCGGGGGGGAAGCAATGAAGAAGATGTTGCTTAGGGAGGGAGACTAGAGGGAAGGAGAGAGGGAGAGGGATAGTTTTACTGTAGGATAACAGAAGTTGGCCATTACAACATGAAGTTGTCAAGCATAGAGTCAGTGAAGATGAGAAGAGAGTTGTAAAGTATGTGGTTATGTGCGATAATTATATTATATGGACCATTAGATCCCCACACTGATTCGAGAGGTTAGCACACCTATGCCATATTTTTAAGTTATCTCCGTTTCGCGTAACAACTAAATGAATTAAATGACTTTTTAACTATCAATTCACTATTGTGTATGTAACCTGAGCGACATTTTTTGTCGGTTACATTGTTGTTCAAGAAGAGATGAGATGAGATGATAGCTTGTAACTTTTTCCCTTCTGGTTTTGTGTTTAACAAGGTGCTATATATTTTTATTTAAAAAAAAAACAAGGTGCTATATATGGAGAGTTGTCATCTTAAAGGAGGAAACCTATAATGTTGTTAGTAGCTATCCTTTTTCAATTCATTCATTGTTTGTACGCTTCCGTTTTATGAGCGACCTTGCTCATTGTATCTTGAAGTGCGTGGTTGTGTTACTTCTTAAAGAACAATGTGTTTTGTGGAGCTGGCTTATGAGTTACTAGGAAATTTTATGGTGGGGGGTTAAACTGTTGTTTTATTAAGAGCTATTTCCTTCCTTTGCTTTTCCAAATTTTACTAGTGGTAAGCAGCATTTCTTTTCCATACGTTCTCGGTTCTTATTGCGTATTGCTTATGTAGGAAGCCACTTGACTTGACGTCGGACCACAATTAGCCGAGGATATGATCGAATTTTTGAGGTTTTCGGGCATCCTGCATTTTGGTTGTGATAGGTGACGAGGAAGTTACACATGTGGGAGACTATTGATTCATCTCCTTTTATCAGAAAATGGGTCAAAAAATTTATTCAACGATCTACAATTGAGAGTCAAGTTATTAGTTTTGTTAAAAAACCAGATTTTTAAACGAAAACATTTTATGGAAAGTCATCCGCCTTTACTTGAACTTTTGTGTTTGAAAGATCCAGATCTTGCCTGGAGCTACCCCTGTGATGTATGATGTATCAGACTATCAGTTGTATCCTTGTGGAGACTTTGATGTGCAAGTGTGATGGTTTCCCATCTTCCGAAAACATCTATAGTGTGAAAGAAGACGCAATTTAACTGTACGATCAGTTCTATTTTATGTACAATATTAAAATAATACAAGAGTATTCATGTCACATCCATCTATTGGAGTTGTGGAATTTTGGGAGACCCCATTCATCTGTTTGGGCCAGGCAATTATAGCCATATTGGCCGTGTATAGTTGGAATAAGCCGCTCCATCACTGCTTTCGAATTTAGGACTATGCTTATCTTCAAAGAATGTAGATGTACTTATGGAACTTCATAGCTCTGGTTACGCAGGCATACAATGTAAACAAATAGTGTTGGTCTCTTATATCTTTCAAAATGCTTGCATTACAAACAAGTTTACAAACAAACACGCTTGAGAGCAACGTTTTGATGATACAATACCAAACAACGTCAAAATGACAATCGAACAAGAGATTTGATAATGTTGGGGGACCGCGCGCAGCGCGCACAGTCCAACGACTAGTTATATTAAACAACGTGACAATATCGTAAGTGATAATGTACGAACTTTACACATGATAAGAAAAATATCTCTCCACCGCCCTATTCAACACCGTACTCTCTTCAAGCACAGGGCACTCTAATCACTTCTGGTCACCCTCGTTCAACTCATCTCGGGTCTTCCCCGACCCCCGATGATATTATCATTTCCCACTATTCTATTCTTCTAAACGACATGTCTCTAGGCCTTGTTCTGATATGGTCGCACCAGCTAAATTGGTTCTCCATCACCCCAGATGCAACCTCTACTTTCTCCCTAATAACTTCATTTCTTAACTGATCCTTTATTGTATATCCTCATATCCATCATATCATGCGGATCTCCCACCACACTCATCATAGATGCTTCCATTTAGACACGCTGGAAAAAAAAACTACATATGGCGTCAGTCGTAAGTAGATGCAAGTCGATCATGCAACGCCTGAATCTTCATAAAAACCGCTTATATGAGTCGTACTGTTGTGAGGTCACATTGCATTGACTAACACGAGATTCAATCGTTATATCATACCCCTGGGGGTATTTTGTTTTGTTGTACCCCTTGAAAGAAAACAAGAATTAAATTAAAAAAACAAAGAAAATAATAATTGTACGAAGCAGTTTTGTTCTGCACTTAAAAGGAAATTTGTCTTAGGGGGTACATGATTGCCAAATACCCTCGGGGGTAGGTTATAAATTTCCCACCATATTCGCATTTATTAAGAAGTTGATTCTAATTTGTAAAAAGTAATTGAAAATGATGTCTAATGCTGTGATGTAAATCCTTTGTTTTACTATATTCAAACAAACAAGGAAAATGAGCAAACAACTATTGTAAATCTACTTACAAGTTTAGTGTATACATGGGGTGTTTTATTAGATTATAAAAAAAAACCAAGCTTTGGTGAAGGTTAGATATAAAATACAAAGTTGATCATAGAGTTAATGTCTACCATTTTCGTTTAAAAAGAAACAAAAGAAAAAAAAAAAAAAACACTCGTGAAATCACGACACAAAAGGTAATTTTAGTTTTAGTTTTGGTTTTGGTTTGTGCTATTCAAGTTAAAAAGGGCTGAGAATTGTAATACACGGAGTAGAATTTCGCGAGCGAACCTCAAACTGAACAAACTTTTAACCTTCCAAAATCAATCGATCCTCCGACGGGATCTCCGGCATCCCAACTCTCTCACTCCTCGTCTGCCGGCCATATCTCCGACGAACCTCCGGTAATATTTCTCATACCACCCTCAATTCATCAAACTTCCATGATTTCTTATCGTTTGTAACAAGAATTTGATTTGTGGATCCCTGAATTCAGCTAATAGCACAAAAAATGCAGAATTTTCTTTGACGCAAAAATTAACAATCTTTAACTTGTTAATCGTATAAAATGTTCAGGGTGTTATATCAAATCGAAAAGGGTATTGAATAGAAATGGGAGTAAAGCAAGCAATTAAGAGGCTTGATGCCTTCCCTCGGGCTGAAGAACATCTGTTGCAGAAAACTCAATCTGGTGCTATTGGTAATTTCTTTATTATTTGCCTCAGTTTTTCTTTTAGAGTATTGGGTCTTCTTCTATTTTTCGGATTCATCCAGTAATTTGTTGATTTCGGGGTTAGTTCCTCCTGGAATTATGCTTCCCACTTTAATTGGAGTAAATTTTACTAATGTTGCATAGGACATAATGTGATAATATTGGTAATTTCTGTAATGCTTACACTCTCAAATTTCGTTTTCGCTTATGGGAATATACGGAGTTTTTCCTGTGGAATCAAATTGTTGCATTCTCAGGCCACTTCATGTTTGAAATTTGTTTTGAACACTCCATGAATTCGTTTATCAACGGGATCATTACCCAATGCTCTTTAACAAGGTCGCGGTGACAGCATGGATGGGTCGGAAGTACACAGGCTTCCCCTTCCTGTAGTACACTGAGATGCCGTCTCACATGTGACCCTTCTTTAACCGCAAAAGTTAAGTGAAGTGTTAGGACAGAGATAAATGACAGATCAGTAGGTGTTATTGCCCATAGAACCTATATTACCTTTCCAAGATTAGCTATTCAGGTTAATCAGGCAAGGAGTGCACGATCTTAGTTTGGGTATAAGAATTAGTTCTCTTTAGACGCATTTTCTTTTTGGACGGTCACTTTAGACACATTTTAAACGTCAGGTTACAATGAGTATTATTTGGGCACTATTGATTATTGTACCAAGTGATTTGATAAGTTGAACATTCCCAGCCAATGTAGTGAAAGTGCTGGTCTCTTGTTGACGATGAGCTAAAGCTAAATCTGTTGAACTTGTTATTTATATATTGTGCACTTGCTGTTGTGTATAAGAAAATGATTAGCACCTACCTTTTTTTTCTTGCGCAGTGTCTATCATAGGCTTGGTCATTATGGCCACTTTGTTCCTACACGAACTCAGATATTATCTAAGTACCTACACAGTTCATCAGGTGACTTCTCTTTTCTTGTATCCTTGTGTTGTTGTCACTTTCTCTTGTTCCTTTTAATTTATTCTTTGAAATTTGACAATGGCATCTGCGGTCTGCCTTCACAGATGTCTGTGGATCTGAAGCGTGGAGAAACCCTTCCCATACATATCAATATGACATTTCCTTCACTACCATGCGATGGTATTGATAAATTTCCTTATTTATGCTTTACATGTCACTGCTGCTGATATTGATCGCACGTGCTGCCGCTAAGCCTGGTGTCTCACAATATCAATTAACTGTAAAGGCTGACTTCTAAAGTTGATCTGCACAATGTTTATAAATGAGGGGTGATATTTCTTTTATGCAGTTCTTAGCGTGGATGCTATTGATATGTCAGGAAAGCATGAAGTGGATCTGGATACAAATATATGGAAAGTATGTTGAACGTTTTCTTTGAGTTCATCATTGATTTCTTTACGAATGCCTGGTACTACACGCGTACGACCTGTATATGCAACCTGCGCTCACTGCACTATTTGCTTCTGTTAACTCTTGTCCTTCCCTCTTGTTATCCTCTTATTGTTGTTAACCTCCTTGTAAAGTTCTTTATGATGGTCATGCTAGTTGTCCCCACTAAATTTCGAACTTAGGGTTTATTCTGTCACAGAAATTCCTCATACCGTTTTCCATGTGGTTTCTTTGGTTATGCGCCATGCATAATCAAATAAAGCCCTTTCTGTATATTTGCTGATTTCCACGAGGTGGAATGATTAAATTCACTCTCACACCCTTCATGATTTTGGGCTATGTTAGACAAGATCTCACTGGTTAAACTTTCCATAATGATTACTTTACTAGTGATGTTATACGTAATCTTAAATTTCATCAAAACAGAAATGTGCTTTTATCTTTTTCTTCATTCCATTTATGATCAATTATGGACATAGGGACTGTAGCTTGACATGATAGTTGATCTTTGCTTCTCCTTGTTCTCTAATGTTTGTGTTTTGGATTAAATTAGTCCTTGTCGTGAAAGTATGCAGATATTTCCTGCTTATTGGATCCCCTCAACTAAACTTTATCAAGTTGAAGGGAAAATGCAGGGAAAGTTTTATTTCGTATAACCAAGTTGAAAAATCAGTAGATATGCCGTGGGTAATATTGAACTAAGCTACTGATCATTCCTTTTTGCATCATCAAGCTCACAAAATAGGCACCACATGTTAAAAGATTCTCCCTCCATCCCACTTATATTTTCATGGATATTCTTTTCAGAGTATTGAAGATCGAACTTTGACCATTATTTTCTCTCTGTACAATGAAATGTTTTTTTTTTCTTGGTATACACTATTAAAAGTTATAAAGGTTTGGGACACATGAAAAGTATTTTGAAGTGGATATCTAACCATATAACTTTTTAATATCAATCCCGTATATATTAAACCAATTGATGG
Source organism: Spergularia bocconei (assembly GCA_963457585.1). Taxonomy (NCBI): domain Eukaryota; kingdom Viridiplantae; phylum Streptophyta; class Magnoliopsida; order Caryophyllales; family Caryophyllaceae; genus Spergularia; species Spergularia bocconei. The sequence continues at coordinate 7,669,298 of OY734959.1, forward strand.
CTAAAGACTGTCAATTATGACCTTCAAAAAGTATTTAGGACTTAAAAGTGGGGCGAAAAGAGAAAGATATTTGATCTTTATGGATGTATCGTAAGTACAGAATATCTAGTCATGAATATTAAGACTAAATGGTGTAGTTGGAGCTGTGTTTGGAGTTCGTAAACAAACTAAAGTTGTAGTGTAGAGATTTCCTACAGGGATTGGTACTTGGATAGTGCCTTTTTACTTTAAACTCACAGTTTGTCTTCTGCAGAGGCAACCTTTAAGATGATCAGGGTATATGTGCTTATACACTTTTTATTGGTTTTATGCAGCTCCGCTTGAACCGTGACGGCCATATTATTGGAACTGAATTCTTGACAGACCTGGTAGAGAAGGGGCACTCTCATGGTCATGGTAACTCTTTTGTTTTACAGTTGTTTTCCTTTTTTCCTTCAAGGCCCCTGAGGTGGGTGGGGGCGGGGGATGGGGAAGTGATGCCAACCAAAACAGACATTAACAGGATAAATCCTGATTTATATATGATTGATCGTCTAAGAAAGATTATATTTTATTTTGTTGGAATATAATTGTAATGGATGGAATTAGAGATATCTTAGAAGAAATTATTCTAGGAAGGTTTTGGTAGTTACTTAATGAAAACTCGAGAAAACTGGTTAAGAAGAATAAGAACACTGACAGGTCAGTTAGGGCAACAAGGATATCAACTTAGCTCTCTAATGTTTCCCACACCTTCGAACTAAGAACTGTTCAGAGTTTAGCTTGGGAATATCCTGCTACTCTCAAACACTCTCACAAGTTTCCTCAACTCACAAGATTCAAAGACAAATTTCTTGAACTTCAAGCCAAGCTTCTTGTTGTTTTTGTATTTCTTGGTTGATTGCTGCAAAATGAACTTGAGCCTAGGTTATAGAGACCATACAACTTGTTACCTACTAGAGTTTCTGAAAGGGCCATGGCCAGCCTTTATAACCGTGAGGCGCTCCGAGTCGATGAGGGCCTGAGGCGACAAGGCGTGAGGCGAGTGCTCACGGACGCAAGGTGTTTGTTATTTTTTCAAAAGAATAAGCAGAACAGAAACGAAAAGAAAGAAAGGAAAAAAGAAAGAAGAAGAAAAGTACCTTAGGGTCACAGATGAAGAACAGACAAAAAGGATAAAAGAAACGTTGAGCTTAAGATAAGACACTGTTTCTTAGGAGTATTGGGTTGAGGTAGGAGAGGTTTTAATGATTCCATAAAATGATGTCCTATTTAGCTTAAATAGAATAAGCTTGGCATATCAAGCATTTAAAATGAAATTCAAGAGTCTGCTTTCCTTAACAACGCCTCAGCTTGAGGCGGTCGCCTCAGGTTGCCTTATGGAATCGCCTCGCCTCACCATGTCTGAGGCGCGCTTTTTTAAACTGATCTGGTCACTGAAGCACAGATAAAAAGGAGCTGTGAATGGGTAACTCAGTGCGTGCCTACCACACTAAACATAACTTAACTTCTTCAGTCACACTCGAACTCAGTTCTTTATCTGACTCAATGCCATGGCCATCAGGAAGGGGATTTGTGCTGAGTACATACTGCAGCAATTAAAGTTTCAGTTATATCTACTAGGTCAGTGCATTTTTTTAGTTACTGTGAAGTAGGAGTCAGTCGGTGCGCTTTTCGATGCAGCTTTTATTATAGATCATCCGTAGAAGCCTCTCTATGTTTTTAACACAGGTTAAGGATTGCGTACGTCCGACCCCTTATCTTGGCATAGGCAGAATCCTTAGAGGCACTGGGGTAATGTTGTTGTATTATAATATTAGGGTAATTCTTTTTTAATGAAGAATCAGATTGTGTTGTTGACTTGTTGTACTTCGACGCTTACGGTTAAGGGCCTTGTGGAAAGTGGAAACAGCCACCCTATTTGGGGCATGCTACTTAAGTTGGACCCCCACGTGGTTTGGGAGCCTGTTTGAAAATGCTGGGGTCCTGGAGTCTTGATGTTGACTTGATATGATCTAATCCAGACTGACGCTCAACCTTTACCACAAGACCACACCACTCTTGCAGTCTTGCCTATGCATAATTAAGCTTATTTCTTAGTGAGAAACCTAGCCAAGTACAGTCGAGCACCTTGGCCACTTGATGAGTTATGTTGTTTCATAAGAGTTTTCTACATGAACCATTGCAAAATAGTTGATCATTAAGTGATTTTTAAACTTTTTAGAGAACACTGTGGAGAAGTAAACGTGGTGAATGATCGAATGCGTAAGAGCGGGAACTTTGATAAAGTGTGGTTACGAGGCAAGCTGTGTCTCTTATAGTATTCTTTGATTGTGTGAAGCTTGTCCTGGTTAGGATTTGATTGTCTTTGACTCTCTGTAAAGATTCAGCAAAGAGAGTTGAGTAGTTTACATGGTCTTGTCTGACTGATACAGAAAGGAATAACGTGCTCGCTGATGCATTTTTCTATGATGCTGGGACCCAATGTGACTCTAATCCCGACACATAATACAGGTATGGTCGGTCGAAGTTATCAAAGTGATAACTGGACATGTCTATGATGGAAGCCATAGCCATGGGAGAAGAATTGGTGCTTGTGGAGGAGATGAAATTATGTGGGAGAAGGGGAATAGTAGGTGATAGAACAGAGAATAGTAGATAGGGACAGAAAATTAGATAATAAATACAAGATGGGACACGAAAAATGCAGTACTTTTATTTTAAATAAAAAACAGGGCACAGAAAGCTAGACTAGAGAATACAACGACAATCCCAAAATGGTTTGACAAGTTTAAAAACTTTTGGAACATGTTTAAGGAGTTTCAAGTCATCAAAAGAAAAGGAAAACAATAGATTAAAAATAGCTGAAAAGCAAGTGAAAAAGATATGAACTTTATACAAATAAAATGAAGAAAAGGTTTGAGAGAAGATGATAAAGTTTAGGTGACAAAGAAAAAAAACGAAAATTATAAAACCCAACAAAGAAACCAATAAAAGTCAAATTAAGTCCTCCACATGGATAGTGTCTCTCCACACCGCCCTATCCAACACCATACTCTTTTCAAACCCTAAGGCACTCATATGACTTCGAATCACCCTCACCCTCATATAAGTCATCTTGGGTCTTCTTGATGATGTTATCACTAGCCCATTCTTCTACTCTTCTAACCGGCACATCAAAATTAGACTAGAGATATCTTTTTTTTTTTTAATTATAAAATAATGGGTGGAATTGTTGGGGTATTGGGCCTATTGAACTATTTTTGTTAAGGCCAAAATGCCATCTCCAGTCCAGAATCTTGATCTGGTTTTCTGGGTAATGGTAAATCTTGTCCAAAATAGAAAATTGGATACTTTGACTGTGTCCAAATGTGTAACTATCCACTTTTTGACCTGTCTTTGTATCCTTGTTTTTAGAATGAAAGATGTCAGACAGTATGGTCACTCGCATCCGTATCCATTCCGATCTTTGACTTGCCAATTTTTAAACTGATTGTCTATTAGGTTGCTTGAGTGTGTGCTGTGTATTGTTTTGGTTATCCTCACTCCATCTGGGGCCTAGGTTTCATCCATTTTGGACTACTGATCCCCTGTTGCATCCTTGTTCTCTGTGTTTGGAGTGCCATGTCTGTGAGCATGGCTTTGTGCCACAGGTTAAAAAGTGTATCCGACATTAGCTTTTGTGTGCTTGTGGAAATTGTAGCTTCAATGTCACATGTGCTTGTCAAGTCATAACCTGTTAAGATCAGGTAACGTGAACTAGATTTTGTGTGTTTCATCACATTGGCACCAAAGATAAGAAGAACTCCTTTTCTTTTTGGGTCCGAGCTGTTGGAGATACAGCGGGATAATTTTTTAACGCCACAGAATTCGAGAAAAGATCAAAATGAAATCTTGTCGATTTGAAAGAAAGATGCATCGAATGTCCGGATCCCATTAGAACTCTGCAGTTAAGTGTGCTTGGGCGAGGGTAGTACTAGGATGGGTGACCCCCTGGAAAGGCCTCGCATTGCTGCCCTATATTCGTTTCTCCATAATTCTATTGATCTTTCTGAAGGATTTCTTGTCCTCCACTCCTCTTGATCATTAATACAAATTTTCTTATCTAAAAAAAAGATCGATCTGAAAAGAAAGTTAGGAAATCGTTGTAGCATGGGTTCCCTGCTATTATGTATCCTGCGCTTGTACAGGGTACCTTATTGATTGATTTCTGCTATTATGATACTGATAGGTTGAGGGGTTTGTATGCATTTTGACTAAAGCAACTTTGAAAGTTTCCCTTTCTCTCTTCATCACCATTATGTTAAAAGATAGTGTTGAAGTATCTTCCGTTGTGTTCACCCACTTGTGAGTGTCCCACAGTGGAATAGGAGAGAGTTGATCACTTTATAAACCAACAAGGAGTTACTCGCTCTCACTGCCGATTGGTTTTGAGATGGGACCTCTTTGGGTCTGTAAAGTGGACTCTCTCCTCCTTATGTGTGTCGCCCGAGCCCATTTTCTGTTATCAACATTCCCAATCAAAAATGTTTGGTTGTGAGCTTCTATGCTAAAAAAATAAAAATTGCTAGTTATTCAACTTAATGGTTCTTTTAACAACGTTTTGGTAGGTCATCATGATCATCACGACAGTGGTCATAGAGATCAGCATGGAGATCATAAAGATGAGCATGGTGATGACAAAGACAAACACAATGATCTAAAAGAGAAGAGTCATCTGCAAAGCTTTGATGAAGAGACTGAAAATATGGTCAAAAAAGTTAAGCAAGCCATAGCTAATGGAGAAGGATGTCGGGTATTTATAATATAGCTTCCAACTGCTTTGGAAATGTATTTAATTGCTGTTACTTCAACTAGTGAACTCATTGCATTCAACAGGTTTATGGTGTTTTGGATGTGCAAAGGGTTGCTGGTAACTTTCATATCTCAGTTCATGGATTGAACATTTTCGTTGCTCAGATGGTGAGGTCCTCTTTGAATTATATTTTACCAAATTGTGTAGTTGTAGATATCTGGCCGATGCAACTGCTTGTTATCTGAACTTATTTGTCTGTATTATTTTTCTTTTCTTTTCTTTTGTATGGAGTTGGCATACATGAATATAGTTTCCGTTGCAACTTTTGTATTAGCTTTGCTATTTGCAAGATATTGAATCGGAAAGTCTCTATTAGTGGAATCAGTTTTCACAGGGTACTTACTCTGGGTATGTAAAAATTTTGTATAATCTCTAAATCTAGTTTCTTCTTGTTGCTCACTTCTGCTCAATTCTGTGTTTACAAATGTTCGACTTCATGTATATTCGTCAACTGAAACCATGGTAGATAGCTTGCATAAAATGTGACTGTAAAACCTTAACTGTTAGGAAAGGATACGTGATTTGGGGGTGTTTATGAAACATGGTAGTCAGCTTATATTAGTGGAAGAGAGATACTGGGAAATGTTCAAAGAATTTACCGTTATAAGGTAAATGACAAACGGTTCATGTTATAAATGATAAACGGTTCATGGCTTGTCGTTATGTAATACAGCTGCATAAGTGACAAACGGTTCATGGTCATATTAGTACCTTTCCCTTTCCAAGTGTTTGGGAACCCAAAATCGGAATTTAAAAGGCATGGGTGAAAGAATTGACACATGCTTCAAGTTGGCTTCTATCGACTATCACCACAATGCCTCATTTATATACATTTGACATTCTTAATATGTGATAATCTAAGTTGGAGATTTTTTTTTAAACTTCTTTCTGTTGCATTTTCTTTGTTTTGTTGTCAAATTTGTTTTTTCATTTTTTTGACAGATTTTTGAAGGATCCAATCATGTCAATGTCAGCCACATGATTCACGATTTATCATTCGGCCCGAAGTATCCTGGAATTCATAACCCTCTTGATGAGACAGCTCGTATTTTGCGTGGTTCAAGTGGCACGTTCAAGTACTACATAAAGGTGTGTTTGGGATGTCAGTTTTATGTCTTCTCATGCTTAGTTTAAGGAGGCACGAGGCGCACCGAGGCGCTGGGGGGCCGTTGTGATGAGGCGCGAGGCGTAAGGCGAAGGCGCACGCCTCATGCACTCGAGGCGCACTCATTTAGCGAATAAAATTATATTTTACGAAACCATATTTTGACAAAATAAAACCTTTTTTTGGTATTTAAAGAGGGACAATGGGTAAATAAGTATAAACAAGGGATTAAGGGGCAAAGGGAAGTGTATAAATAATGTTACAAGAGAAAGAAATTGGAAACTGCACACTTGTGCGCCTCGCGTGCGCCTCAAGGCCTGCGCCTCAGTGCGCCTCAAGGCCTGCGCCTCAGGTGCGCCTCATGTACACCAGTGCGCCTCAAGCTTCTGAGGCGATTGCAGCTGCGCCTCAGGCGCGCTTTTTTAAACTAAGTTCCCATGTCCTGTCTTAGGCATAGCCATTAGCTTTGTAAGCAATGTATGTGTTGCATTTACGGTTCATCTCAGCTTACAATATCGAAATAGAATGAGGGTCCTAACATGCCTACTTGGTTTGAGGGGGAGGGTGGGTGTTGCTGTTTAAAGTTTCACTATCCTGGCTGATTTTGTTGAACATACAAAACTTGCACTCATGTAAGAATGAAGAGTTTATAGTCATCAGTGGTGAGGATAAGACGTCCCCTACAATGGGATATTAACAAATGACCCCAATTATGTCTAAGATACAAGTATATCCCTGAAAATCCCAGCTGCTCTAGGCAATAAGGATGACACCAGACAGTGTGAACTGTGAAGGAAAGAAAATTGCTGAACCTGAGTGTTCTTTTTGAACCGAAGATATCACAACATAGCCAAGATACTTGATGGACAAATCTTATCCTCTCCTCATACCCCGGAGAACTGCTTCTATGAGATTTGAGCCACGTAAGAGTGGATAAATGTAACTACAATAATATTAGAACCATGACAGCCGTGTGGATAGCTGGACTGCTTGAGCCTTTTTGCTGCTTGGTTTCTGTATTATGGGAACTGCGCCATTGCGATCAACTACGTTTGTGGCGAGTACTTGGCCTCACTATAAAACTGCCTTCAAATACTACAGCAGTCTTTTGATGGCCAGCATTTGAGCAACTTTGACTTATGCTTATCAGCTTATGGGTAAAAGTGCACATTACAAATTTGTGTGAGTGTGTGTCTGTGTTTGTGTTTTTTTTTTTTTTTTTCTGTTGTTGTTCAAAGAAGCAGCTAATGCTGCGGGGCGCGGGGTATGAGGATTAGTCCAGGACAACCTTCCGGCAGGCTGAGTTCCTTACCAGGCCAACCTTGATCCGCACATAAAAACTTTTGTAGTTGATGCTTACGTATCATTGATTTTATATATGTTAAGTTTGCTTTAATGCTCTTTGACTCACAGCATTGTCAGATACTCAGATTTATTACTTGTAGAATTTGTGTGACTAAACTGCTGTGTGTTGTTATGTCATAGATTGTTCCAACTGAGTATAAATATATCTCAAAAGAGGTCCTGCCTACCAACCAGTTTTCCGTAACAGAATACTTTTCACCTATGAAAGACTTTGATAGATCATGGCCAGGTTGGTATTTAACGTTCCACTGCAATTTGTGTTTTACGTGGTCATTCTTTTACTGTTCTAACTGTGTTTCTAAACATTTTAATTTTATTTTAACAGCTGTTTACTTCTTGTATGATCTGTCACCCATCACTGTGACAATCAGAGAAGAACGCCGCAGTTTTCTCCACTTCCTTACTCGTCTTTGCGCAGTATTAGGGGGTACCTTTGCATTAACAGGTTAGCCTACATCACCTTAGTTTTAGGCCATCTTAATAGATAGAATATGACAATAATTTGATGAGTTCAGGATTGCGTATGATCGAACTTTCGATGTTGTATAAGTTGGGATGTTTAGCAATTTCCAATTGTTTTTGTCGCTCTTAATGTTGCAAGTTTGAGTTTACATTTTCACACGGTTAATGCCGAGTAAAAGTTTTTATAATATGTATTTGGACCACTTATAGCATTCAGTTCTTCAGTTTGATAGTTGCAATTGAAGGTTGCTGCTTTCTAATTGCGGAGTGAAATCAGAAATCAAATCTGCTTTTACTTTTTTCCATTGTTGCATCTAGAATTGCCTACAGAACTTGAACCTTTCATATTGTGCATCTAATTGTGAGGGCACTTTTCAGAATGACAGGAGCATTGTATTTAAATTCTTATAGTGCCATCGATTGTTGCATACATAGTGGCATATTTGCTATGATTCTGCATATAATAGAAGTTTTTATCTAGTGTTTTAATAGTTCCATTATTGTTCGGTATGCAGGATTGCTGGATCGCTGGATGTATAGGCTCGTTGAGGCAGTGACAAAACCAAACAAAAAGGGAGTACTCTAATAGAAATGCATCATTGGTTTTATGAACTCCTGATATATCTCAAATGAAGGCGAGCCTCTCCTAGCGCATTCAGCATACAGTTCGAAGGAAAGATTTGGAGATGCCCACTTTGATATACTCATCTTTGGAGTCTACTGCCTAACGATCAGTTGTAAGAGCATCATGGTCATTTATGGGTTAGAAGGTTCCGTCATGTTTATATCAGTTATTCTGGAAATACAAGTCAGCCTTTTGTATCATAGTATCTGTAACCTCAATTTTTGGCATGAAAAGATTATTGAGGAGATTACGGTTTAGCTTGAGCCATTCTATTTCTCGTCTCTTCTATCAGTTTTATTTGAAACTTGAATTGTTGCCAACAACTCTTATCGTCTCATCGCTCGTGATTTAAATGCAATCAAAGTGTACTTAAAAACCTAAATCAGAATAGCAGTGTTTGGAGAAACTACTCTGGTTCCCAGTCTTAAGACACAATCTGTTGGGCACAGGAATTACTAATCAGTAATTTTCCCAAGTAACCTTTTGAAGGTAATTGTTGGACCAAAAAAGGGGTTAGGACTGGAAAGATGCAGGTAATAATGCATTTTGTAATGGAGACCTGGGGGAAGTTGGTTTTTGGAAAGTTATCTTCTTGTCTTGAGACTCCAAGAGATAGTTTAGAAGAAAGCAAGTTCTCAGAGGCTTACAAATCCTCAGTTCTAGTACTACTGTACAATACAGAGACTCATTGTGCAAAAACTCTTTCATGCGCCATGCGTGTCTCCTTAATGCAAAAGATGCCGAGATGCCCCAAAACAGCAGCATGTCCAGAGAGGAGTGCCATTTGTCCTGCACTCTCTGTAGGTCTGCATAACATAGATTGAGGTCGTAATTCCAGGTCGGCCAACTGTACACAATAGAAGGGATGTCGAGGATCGTGTGATTTCTGGATTGTGCACTCAGGAACTTAAACGAAACCGGTGCAACAGTATTTACTAGCCGCACTCACCAGTTTTCTGGTGATCGTTAAGGCCTTATGGCATTCTATCCTGAATGTAGTCCCACACTCCCATCTAATTGGCTTATCAGTTGTAGCCTGTAGGTAAACATCAAAGAATTTGTAGGGCATGGATGGCGCTGAAGTCATGCACTGTCCAAGAATACTCTTTCTCGGCAGCAAGCAGTTGCTGTTGTACCCTGAGAATCGACTCAAACGAGTCCTGGGATCTGGCCATGTGTATTATCACTGCACGCAGACACAGATCAATTAATCTACATACACTAGATGCTTGAAGGAAACCAGTGAAATGTCTGCCTGATAAACACTTTTTCCAACAGTAAAACCTTCATATGTTTTAAAATAAACAACAATGATCATCTAACAAATAAGCTATTGTTGTTGGTGAGTTCTGGGAATACTTGATTCACACATTCAGACAGAAAAGTCTGATGATATCGTTGAAAAAAAAAGGATAAGGTAAAATTCCTAAAAAGCGAATACAGTAGGAAATAAGAATGAAAATCTGTACGCCTTCAAATACCTCAATTTCCATTTTAGGACGTCACACCTCAAACACCCCATTTATTTTAGAACATCTTTTCTCTCTCTTACTTTTATTAAACCCCACATTCTCTCATTTTTTTTCTCTCCACTACCACCAATTAACTTTAACAACTCTCCTTATTCAGCTTTTGGTTGAGACTCCAACAATGATTCTATACCTTAGCACGCCTGCTTACGAAATACCCTCTGGGTTAAAGCGTGGAGATAATACACAGGCCCTCCCATACCTTGTGCATGAGAGTCCACTAGATAGAAGAGGGTAGATTGCGTTCACAAGGCAGTCTTAGCTTGGTAAGACAGGATGCATCAAAGCGAGCATAGATCTGATATTAGGTAATATAATGGACTGAGAAGCTAGTGCGGTAACACGAGACTTTCCAAAGCAAGAACACATGATGGGTAATGCTGTGTAATGAGTCTCAGTTTTATGACTGAGGTGAAACACACTGTTGGCTATGGGTTTCTGGAGGTTTATATAGATACAGACATGATGAGAGTGAAATAAACGGATAAAAGGGCAGGAAGGTGAGGAATAGGCACAACTTCAAATAAAAGTTAAAACTGGCACAGGGGTACCGAGAAGTCATGCTTTGAGAGTAACTAATCAGTAAGACAATCCCAAATAATCAATAGAGATTGCAAAACCTGAACGAAGCATGGAATTCAAACTTCTGTCAGTAGCAATATGTATCAACAACACAATTTCCAAATCAAGCCTATTTGTCGAAATACTTGGGACTGACATGGGTTTTCATATAAAATAATGCTGAAATTGCAACAACAATCGAAATTATACGTTTATAATACCTTTGACAATCACCAATCCACATTAAGCTTGCTCTACTCTTGCTTCGTATCCAACACGATCATTGGAATCCACTGAGACTTCTAGCACGTGAACTGGGTGCTGGCGTGTCTGATGCTGGTTGTGGTGCACATGGCGATGGTGATAACTTTGATGGTGTTGTCTGGGATGCCTACCTCTGTTAATAGGATGATGAGAAGATCGAGGGGAACCTGATTTCCATCTAAGGTATTCCACAATCAACGCATTTGTGCTTATTGCAATTCCAAATCCAGTAAAGGAGGAAAGAAGAACTGAGAGAAGAGGGTTAACATTGAGCTGCAGATTTGAACATGTACAAAAGCATGCATGTCAAGATGACAACTTTTCAATTAGCAAACCCACTTACTCAGTGTTAAGATCTGTACTTACAATATTATAGAAAATATGAGCAAAGAGGACAACAATCGCAAACTGGAAGGATGCATAAGCCCATATGTAACCCTTGCTCACTGCTTGTATGAAAGCAGAAGTTATTAGAACAAATTGCATTTCTTCTACTAATGCAAGCAGGCCAGAAAACAAAGTAATTAAGAATGTTGAAGCTAATAATTTACCCATTGTAGATGCTATCATGGACGAGAGAAGTCCTAGAACACATGCAGAAGGTAGTGCTACAGCTAAAGCACGAGGACCCATATCAGAAACCTGTGAATGATATTAGTTGTAGATCCATCAGGAAATTGTTCATAGATAACGCAAACTTGAGCAATCTGCTTAATAGCTTTAACAATGCTATTTTTGCTAGTCATGGTTATGATGTGAATTAGTTGATCTGAATCTGTTGAATCCTGCGAACTGACTAGCAAATCCTGGTAGTCATGGTTATTATGTGAACTAGTAGTACAGAACAAAATTATTATTTTCACTGAGTTTTAACAGCCATACTACACAATTGACATTTGACACCACAAATTGATGGTTTTTAGAGATATGAATTACTACATTGGTTTACTCCTGCCAATATACGATTAGGGAAGAGAAGTTGTGTAAAAGTTTTATACGGTCATCAAAATGGATCCTTTGATAAGACATGAAATCTAACATAAAGCGAAAATAGGAAAAAGCTAATCAATTTACGAAAAGAAACTTATACCAGAAGTTCCTCCAAAAAGCAAAAATAAGCTAGCATGCTCACTATCACTAGGATCGGAATATCCTGCCAAAACCTGTCCACAAAAAATGAGAATTTTTAGTCAAATGGAGATACGAGGTTGAGCTATGAGAGAACAAACAGATCTACTTTGTACACCAAAGCACATACTAGCTTGTTTTGTCTCCAACAAAATATACATGTCACATAGATCAGACCAGTTAAGCCTATTAACCAAAAAAGTAATCCTTCACTTGCCTGTAACTCGTGGCTGGCGTATTTTCTTGGATGGTTGGTGGTCGTTGCAAAGAACGGGACTGTAACCTCAATAGTGTGACAGGTAGATTTTTTACATCTTGCTGACAAACATCACATATTTTGTTGCCCTTTATGGTAAACCACTTGACTGCACATTCCTTGTGAGCAAGTGCGAGCTCACCTTTACAGCTGCACTCCAATTTGAAAGCATCCCCTCCTTCCCCTAACTCCACTAAACATATTCGGCAAACAGCTTCTTCTTCCGGGATGTCTTCACCCGCATTTACATTATCTGATACATAAACACAAATAAGCAAAAAGATCCAGAAACACCAAGCTGTTTCCAACTGCATAATAGTCAAGTTACACTGAAAATGCAAAGAACCACTGGTGGGACAATGGTGTCAAATCTCGGATTTAGGTAAATTGTTCTACAATCGCAGTTATGACGCCTAAATCGTGGAAAATAGCAGCCGATGTGACATACCCCAGGAAAAGATCGAACGACCTTCAACGCCATCGGTCACGGTAAACTCAAAAACCTTAATACATCAGTAAACTCAAAAACTTTAATAAATTGGTATATTTGGTAACATCTCGATTTTAGGGCTAAGAAATGGAGGAAACGGGTATAAGGATCATCAATTGACGGGAAAAGAAAATGGCAACAATTGGATGAAATGAAGGGAGTATTGAATAAATAATGGTGGCCAAATCCTCAAAGGAAATTAAGGAGCATAATGACTTCTGTTATCTTTTGCCAGTGGGGCATATGACAAAGGAAAAAATTGCACAGTACAATACAAATTAAACATACCATTATCACTAATTGTGGCATCAGTTGGCAAAGAATTATTAAGTTCAACTGGATGTGGGGTCACTGGAACAACACGGATTACACCACTTGTGGAACCCAATCTTTTTAAGCTGGGATTCTTTAACTTTACTGGAACCGAAACTGAGCGTTTCATGAGCAGCTGTGCATCTTGATTCTGAAGACAGAGAAGCATAACATGAGAAAATGCTATATTGTCAACATTTGGTATGCTGCTGATTAAATAGAACAGTAAGTAGCCAATGTATTATAAAAAGTACTCACAGAAGCATCATGATGGTCAATAATAACAGTCAGATTTCTTTGTTGTTCAGGCTTGGAACCTGAATTTGCATATGGCGTAACTGGTAAGGAACATGCTCTTTTGGTTGATGGAGAAGAAAAGACCTGTTTCAGAGAAAACAACCTTGAAGTACAGGGCTTTTCAGTAGTGACATCTGACCTGGGCGAGTCTGAGAAGATCAGAACCGCCTTTTCACCATCCTCAGATGAATTCTTAGTTGAGGAGTTCCTCTGAGGAAGCATGTTCCTCATAGATGATCTGAACCCTGCTGAGCAGGGCCTTGGTGGCAGTCCAGCTCTAGCTGAACAAGGACTTGGGAGTGTAGGATTATCTGTTCTTATGATATAAGAGACTGCATTTTCTACAGATCTAGCAGGTATTTCCAGAAGAGAAAGGTTAGGACGTCTTGTATGGCGACTTGAAGTGTTTGCATCGGTCTCTTCAACCTGACAAGATAACAACAGAATATCCATATCATACAAACCTACAAAGATCACATTTCGGAAAATACCAACCCACCCAACTATCCACTCGCTGGAGAAGCTACTAACACCAAACATCTGATCTGAACATTGTTCAACTCGACCTATGTATGGTGCCATCTTTGGGCTTAACTGCTAATGCAATGCTCAAGCAGCAAGCTATAAAAAGATTTTACTAAAAATTGCAGATTCAGAATAAGAATACTCTATTTAGCTGCACGAGCAATCCTGAAGTGTAGGGCAAAAACCAGGAATTTTACCAAATTACCACAAACTATTGCCCACATTGCATTGGCATGAGGATTAATCATAGCTCCAGTACATGAAAGCCATGGGCATTGAAGCATTGCCCCTGTACCTTCATCCATCATGCGTTTAGGCTGGAGGAATGCACCTCACTCAGCCTTGACAATAGGCCCGTTTGCAGTCAAAATACACAATGGTGTCACACAATTCAAGAGCAGATTACTATAACCATGTTGGCCTAATTGAGAGACTATTCTTTTTCTCTCAATCTCTCTTACTATTTTTCTTACTTCACATGATTCTAACAATGAAGACCTCCACGTAATCATTAGACCATTAAGAATATAAACCTACAGTACGAACCTCCAGGTAGACCCTGCAGATGATCCTTTGAAGTGTACCCTCTCTTCATATTTTTTTATATAGCTTCAGATTAGAAGTGATTGAAACAGTAAAGCCAGAAAGCAGGAACGTCTGAAAAGCGTAGTCAATCAGCTGAAGCCTATTTAAAGCTTCTACGTGTTGAAACATGCAAACCACGGCCCTTTAACTAAACAAACGACAATTACATTGTGATTTTGAAGGAATTGTAATTAAACGGTAGTAAACCAGCCTTGGTCTTTTAGTGCATTGAATGTTATAACTTTTATTAGGGTTATCATTGAATTCTTTGAACCTCTGGGGAATATATTGTAAGGGTTTTCCTGATGGCATGACTTTAAAAACCCTTGCCAATTCCAGATTATAAAAAGGCCCAGCTTATGGTTTTGAATTGTGAAGTCTGATTGACCGTCCACCGAACCAATTTATATACCTACAATTCAGTTAATTGATTTCTATGTAACCTCCAGCAGTTGAATCAAATTTTCAACAGAAGAATACACAAACAAGTAGGCCATAAGATAAATAGTTATAATGTGCCAACAATGTAAAATAATCAATCGCCTGACAAAAAACACAACAAAGATAATAATTATTCCTAGCATGAGTCTGCACACTCAAATTATGAACCAAGCACAAGGTTTAAAGGCAAATGCTACGACAATCCTACAAGCATTTGAGCAATAAATGTGCACCGTGACACTATTGATTTCTCGGGAGAGCAGTTCGTCTACAACAACCGCCAACAGGTAATGGTCCTGATTAAGCAGTGTCTAAGGAGGTTGAGATGTGTGAAACCTTACTCATAACTCGTAACAAGCACTACAAGCAAATTACTACCACAAGGTTTGTATCTTTTTACAGGAAAGAGAACAATTTTTCTTTTTTCAGGGTGAGCAAAGGAACCAGAAACTGTGAAAACAACAACATAATATATAAAATCACCCTTCCGCAAGACTTACACCTGTGTTGAAAATATATAAAGGTTGCATACGGATAACCCATAACAAAATTAAACAAAAGGAGACATTTTGAAATCACCTGAAGATCATTGGGAACTTCATGGGTCTGACAGTGAGCAACAGTAACAGTATCATCAGCTTGAGTAAGCTGAATCACAGAATTCTCCATTACACAGAACCTGAAAGTAGAAAAAGATCAAAACTTTCTTAAGAGAAGATCAGAAGTTCGACCAAGTTCAAAACTTTGCCAGATTTTGTGCAAAAGAAGGTGAGTAGAAAAGACAAAGTAGACAAAGGAGAGAGAAAGAAATTGGGGGAAATGATTGAGATGAATGATGATGCAAGCGCACAAGGGCATCTTTTTGAGCTTCGGATCTGGAAAAATACAGTGACTATTGTATATTTTGCATTTTTAATGAAAAACTCCAAAAAAAAAAAAAAAAAAAAAGTGTGTTGTTTTTAATTGAATTACGCGCCAACGTGTTAGTTGCTTCCTAGTACAAATGACCCAAACTCTCATATCCAAATATCCATTAACAAAACAAATTAGTTTTCCATTTGAACAAAAAATAATACAGTATGTACCACGTACTGTTAGTGTACATGATCACCTTTAGTTGTCTATTTCATGGCTTCCTTGGCTTCTTCTTTTATACTCAGTGGTTTGTCTATTACTCTATTTTGACTCATATAAGACCACTTTTCTTTCTCTCCTTTCACTACTCCAGTTTCATAATGTTCTTTTTCCTTTCCACTCAAAATAATAATAAAACAAGGAAGTTTTTTGCGAAATCCTACTTTTAAAAGTCCAAGATTTGCGAAATCCTACCTTTAAGAGAAAAAGTTGTAAAGCACTACCTCAAAATAAAAATAGTTTGCGAAACACTGCCTAATTACGTTTCTACATCTAAATTAACGGTGGTTCCACCATTGACCGTTAGTCAATCTATTTTCTTATACCACTTTCTTACCCAAATCCGATTTACTTACCCAACTGAAATTTTCCCCCAAATTAACCTAATTTCCCACATTTCCCCCATCAAACCCAAGTTCCCAGATTCTCCCCAAATCACACCCAAATTTTCCCAAATCAAACCCAACCTAACAAAATTGATTGTCAACCACGAGTCCGGCCCGTCGAAGCCCTCACCCACCATAAGCCTAGCAATCTTTAGCCAGTCACGGTGGTTGCAACCACGCGCACCATCTTTGCCGCTCGCAGCGTCGACCTCAGCCGGCCACAAGCTTCATCTCGCGCCTAAGCCACCTCGTTGGCTTGCGCAATGCACAACCACGCGTAGCCGAATTGCAAACCTGCTTTTGACAAATTCAATCTCACTTTGCGTATCATTTTCATGCGAACTTTTCGAACTTCTTCTGGGCAAAATTGTTTCATTATCATCCAATTACATCAAACAATTTTCTATTAGAAGAAATCAGGAAGTAATCTAATTAATTTTGTTTCGAATTATGCGGCAATCAATTTCAGAAATTTGGGTTCGAGTGTGATTTGGGAAAATGGGGTTTGATTTGAGGGAAATCTGGGAATGTGGACTTGATTGGGGTTTAATCAATTTTGGGTAAGAAAGTGTTGGTAAGAAAGTAAGTCAACTAACGGTCAATGTCAGATAAACCGTTAGATTAGACGGAGAAACGTGTTTAGCTAGTGTTTCGCAAACTATTTTTATTTTGAGGTAGTGTTTTACAACTTTTTTTAAAGGTAGGATTTCGCAGATCTTGGACTTTTAAATGTAGAGTTTCGCAAAAAAAACCCTAAAACAAATAAAACATAATCATTTATGTTCCTTCTTTCTCTGTTATCAAAGAATACATAAAGGTCAATAACAAATCGTTTAGAAATGGCCTCAAAAAGATTTACAACATATGTAGTATCAGACATACTGCATACGATGATTCGATTACAATAGGAACAAGGTACGTGTTCGAGAAACATGTCGCTCAAAAAGCTGTCTTAGTGGTAAAAACTATAAACCTTGTCAAATCATCAAATGGTTTGAAAAGCATAGTCTTTATCTCGAAAGCAACATTATGAATTGGTCTACAAGCATATTCTTTAAATGTAGGGGAGTGTGAAATCGTTCTAATAAAATACTCAACTGATCATTACTCCCTCCGTTCGGCTTTAAACTTCCTACTTTCTATTTAGGGGTGTGTCGGGGCCAAAAATAGTGATGGGCTAGGACGTTACAAAGCCCATAACCAAGTAATACTAAAAGCCCTCGTCAAGAGCAAGTGAAGGGCAAAATTGTCTTTCACAAGTAAGCAAGAGGATTGTGGTCGTTGATAAGTGGTTACCTCCTCCCCAAGGAAGAAGGGACAGCTCTACACTTGGCAGGGGGACCCTTATGACAACCATAATCTCATCATTTGGAGGAGGATAAATATCCTCTCCTTCCCAAGAAAGCAGTCAGATGATTACACCACATCTATCAAGAAAATAATTCTTTTCATATATTACATCAAGTAAAACCTCTCTAAACTCTCTCAATATATCTGTAGTAAATATCTTTCGGCACCTTGATATCAAGGAGAGCCTACCCTTGTCAAACCCCTGACTTGATTGTCGGAGGGTCCTTGCCCGGGTAAAAACCCCCGGGTTGTGTGCTTTCTTCCTTTGTGCAGGTCCCAAAAGCTGAGCAGCCCAGGTCTTCGACGGCCCAAGCACGTCTCCATTCGACATCGGGAAAAACACCCGAAACAAGTGGCGCCGTCTGTGGGGACGACTTGGCTTTTCCGAAGAACCCGGTGACGCAAAGCGATGGTGACCACGCGAAAACTAACGGAGAGTAAGAGTAAGGCGACGGAAACCGAGAAGGTCATTCCCGCGTCCACCCAAGCGACGGTGGCGGACATGGAGGAGACCATTGCGGAGATGGTAGTAGGAAAAAAGGGGGTGATACCCAGAAGATGAAAGAGAAGGTAGGAGCAGCAAGGCCTCCTCGTGAAGAGCCAGAGAAGGAGCCTGAACAGGTATCCCTCGACGAGTCATCCTTTGACGATTTCGAGGAGTACTATCAACAAGAGGTAGAGGCTGAGGTGAAGAAATGAAGCGAGGAGTTGGTGGTGAAGCGATGTGAGGCGATGCGCGAACAGATCCAAAAAGAGTGTGATGAGAGAATGGCGAGGCAGATGGCCGCGATGAAGGAGGAGATGTTAAAGGCGCTCCAAACCCCTCAGATCCCTAGAGGGCCTACTACGGGTCCAAAAGGGCCTGACCCAGAGCAAGGACCCATTCAAGGGAATGAGGAAACACCAAGGGACCCGTTACGGAGGCTAGCGAGACCCCGTCACAGAAGAGAAGGAGGCTTAGGAGAAAGGAGGCTTACGAAAAACATAAGGCGCATCAAAAGGCTCATAGGTTGGCAATTCGGGCCCTAGAGGCCGCGAAGAAGCTGTCCAAAAAGCCAACCATGACGAAGCAGGATGTCAGACACATCATTAACAAGAAGAAGACGATAAGGGAGTACAATGAGGCACAAACCCAACTTAGCACGTCCGAGCCTCGTGTAAAAAGCAAGGTGAGGGGAACTTTGGAGCCACCTCCAAAAGGGCCTGCCCACACCCGCATCTCTTGGACATCGGGTACTCCACCCCCAGTCAGAGGGTCGCGGAAGAGGCCAAGAACAGGCACTAGACACGGAGGTCCTAAAGATCCACCAGAAGAGGAAGGAAGTGAACAGGGGTCATCCGAGGCCGAGATCCCAGGAAAAGGTCCTCAACCCTTCATCAGGCGCCATGAAGTCCGACATACTCAGGTGCCCTCAGCAAGGAGGCTGGTGACCCTGAATGAGTCGCCTTTTGACAACTGGATTGTCAGAGCTCGAGTGGAGAAGAGGATCAAGAAGCCAAAAATGACCGAGTACGACGGCACAGGAGACCCTGCCGCTCATATTTCGTCGTTTGAGAATCACATGTCTTGCCAGACCAGGGACGAGGCTACTTGGTGTTTACTATTTCCCTCGACCCTGACTGATGTAGCCATGCGATGGTTCGACGGAATCTCACCCATGTCAATAGATTCATACGAGGCTTTAAAGGAGAAATTCAAGGGCCACTTCGTGTCCAGTAAGTCGAGAAAGAAGACCTCAATCCACCTGAGCACCATCAAGCAAAGAGACAAGGAACCTCTGGATGATTCTATGCAAAGGTTTAGAGTTGCCGCCACGCAAGTGACTCACCTGGCCGATGCTGTGGGGGTAGCTGCTTTAATTAATGGGTTGGATGAAGGAGATTGTAAGTATGAGTTGGCTAAGACCGAGCCGGCGACGCTTGAAAAAGCGTATCAGATGGTGTCGGCTCAGGTCAATGCCATGTTGATCAATAAGCCAGAGAAGAGGGGCACAGACCATAGTCGGGTGAAGACTCAGGATCGTGGAGAGGGAAGAAGGGAGAAGCCTCGATCCAGGTTCGACCGCCAAAACTGTTTTCGACCCAGACCGCTGATGAGGGATATCGATTTAAGATATCGCCCCGCAACATGTTCATGGCGTTAAAGAATTCGGATTTGATCAAAAATCCAAGACCAATGCCACAAAACCAAAAAACTGACATGACTAAGTATTGCGAGTATCACCGAGAAAGGGGGCATATGGTCAATGATTGTCTAGATCTGTTGAGAACCTTGGATGGCCTTGCCGACGGGGGCCGAGTAGACCGGTACCTGAAGACCCTAAGAGGCCAAAGAAATAGGCTCTTGGCAACTCGGAAAGGGAATACCGGGTATCGGGCTCCGGCAATCCGAATAATCAGTAGATCATCATGACACTGGCAGGAGGCTTTGCAGCAGGGGGAGAAAGTAACGGGGCCAGGAAGATGAATTCCCGGAATATGATCAATTCTATTGGTCGAGGTTTTGCACCCCAGTTGCGGATGCCTCATTTTCGGTTAGGACCTGAAGATATCACGGATGTGTATGGCCCACATGACGACCCCGTAGTCGTATCTGTGCGAGTAGCAAACCCCATTGTGCAAAGGGTGCTGGTTGATACTGGAGTCTCGATTGATGTGATGACTTTGGATTGCTTGTACAAGTTAAATTACACCGAACAAGACTTGGTTAAGATGACAGCCCCTTTGGTAGCCTTTGGGGGCACATCTGTGGGGCCCGTAGGCTCGATAACGTTACCTGTCCAGTTCGGAGAAGGTGAGACAGTTCGAAAAACTTTTGTGAGGTTCGCCATTATCGACTTCTCATGCCCTATAACATCATCTTAGGGAGGCCGGCGCTGAATTCGATAATGGGTTTGGTATTCACCTATGGTTTGATGTTGTTGTATGTCGCCGACAATGGAAGGGTAGGAATATTAAGAGCCGATCAGAAGGCGGCTCGAGCCTGCTACAATATCAGCCTGAAGCCTCCAATGATGAACCCATCGGAGGTCCCGATCGATTCGGATGTCCCATACCCTAAGAAAAGGAATAAAGAGGACCGGGAGGAAAACACCAAGGGGACACCACTCCTTACCTACTGTTTCGAGACAATAGATGCACGGGATGGTTTGGAGAGTCCCTCGCAGCCTCATGAGGCAACAGAAGAGGTGCAGCTGATAGAAGGGAACCAGGATCGTATGGTTCGTGTAGGAGCCAATCTTGAAGGACCGGTAAAGCAGGATCTTACTCAGCTATTAAGGGAGTTTAAGGATGTTTTCGCCTTTGCTGTGGAGGAAATGCCGGGGCTGGATCCTTTGGTCATTACCCACCAGCTGAATGCTGACCCTGAAATGAAGCCGATCCACCAGAAGCAAAGACACTTTGGAAGTGAAAGAGCCGATGCGATAAAGGCGGAGGTTGACAAGCTCCTAAAGGCGGGTTATATTGAGAAATGCATGTACCCAGTCTGGCTTTCGAATGTGGTGTTGGTGAAAAAGCCCAATGGGAGCTGGAGGATGTGCGTGGATTTTACCAACTTGAATAGGGCATGTCCAAAAGATAGTCAGCCTTTACCCAAGATTGACAGGTTGGTAGACTCCACTTCGGGCCATGGGCTCCTGAGCTTTATGGACGCCTATGCGGGTTATCACCAAGTTCCTTTGGCGGAGGAGGACCGACCCAAAACGGCATTTATCACTACTTTGGGAGTATATATGTATCGGGTCATGCGTTTCGGCCTAAAGAATGCAGGGGTTACTTTTCAGAGGATGGTGAACAAGTTGTTCGAAGCCCAACTTGGAAGAAACATGGAGGCATATGTAGATGACCTCATCGTCATGAGTAAGAAAATGGAGGACCATGCAAAGGACCTCCGAGAGATCTTTGAGACCCTGAGAAAGTATAACATGAAATTGAATCCCAAAAAGTGTGTGTTTGGAGTTCAATCCGGAAAATGTTTGGGCTTTATAGTAAGTGAGAGGGGGATCGATGCTAACCCCGAAAAGGTTCAAGCCATCCTCGACATGGAATCACCCAGAAATGTCAAGGAAGTTCAGAAGCTTACGGGATGTGTGGCCTCTTTGGGAAGGTTCATTGCCAAGTCCGCAGATAAATGTTTGCCTTTCTTCGCGGCCCTGAAAAAGAAGAAGGATTTCGAATGAGATTCCCAAGCAGAGGCAGCCTTCAAGGAGCTGAAGGCCTACCTGCATGGAATCCCCAAGATATCGGTTCCACAAGAGAGTGAGCCCATGTACCTATATTTGGCAGCGAATACGGATGTTGTTATTGTTGTGCTGGTCACCGAAAGGGACAAGAAGCAGAGGTCTGTCTACTATGTCAGCAGAGCTCTCACCGGGGCAGAGATACGTTACCCTCCTTTGGAGAAGTTGGTGTTCGCTTTGCTGATAACCAATAGACAACTCAGGCCCTATTTTCAATCGCATAAAGTCACAGTCTATACAAACTATCCTCTCGAGAAAATCTTGATGAACATGGATGGGCAAGGAAGGCTCCCCAAGTGGGCCTGTGAGTTACGAAGCCATGGCATCGAGTTCGCTCCGCGGAAGAGTGTAAAGGCTCAGGCCCTAGCCGATTTCTTTGCAGAAACCAACTTTGGGTCCGAGGTAGACACCAAGGAAGAGGTGTGGTCCTTACATGTGGATGGCTCGACGTCCTCGGCAGGGAGTGGGGCTGGTATGGTTCTTGTTGCCCCTGACGGGAAGAAGACAGAATATGCACTGAGGTTCAACTTTGACGCCACCAACAATGAGGCGGAATATGAGGTCCTTATTGCAGGACTAAAGATGTGTGTCGACCTAGGGGTGCATAAGGTGGTAGCCTACTCAGACTCGGCCTTGGTAGTTAACCAGCTCAAGGGGACCTTTGAGACAAAGGAGCCTAGCATGGTGGAATACAAGGAGCAAGTACAAAAGATCTTGACTAAGATCCCAAGTTTCAACATCGAGCACATTCCTAGATCGGAAAACCAACAAGCGGATGCCTTAGCTAAGTTGGCTAGCTCGTCAGGGGGTGACGATCCTAGGGTAGTACAATGGGAGATTCTGAAAAGAAGATCCATAGGTACCTTGATGATAATGACCCTTGACAGGTCCGAAGGATGGATGCGGCCCCTGGTTGACTACCTAACAGAAGCCAAACTACCGTCAGACCCAAAAGAGGCAAAGAAAGTGATGAAGAGATCCGAATGGTTCACAATGTTCAATGGGAAGTTGTATAAGAAAGGTTACAGGGAGCCGTGGCTCAGATGCGTAAGCCCTGAGGAGGGCAGGTACGTCCTAAAAGATTTGCACCAAGGAGCTTGTGAGGCACACGTTGGGGGCAGGACCTTAGCAGGAACAGCATGGACCAAGGGCCTCTTCTGGCCTACCATGAAGGCAGATGCAGAGAAGCTGGTGAGGGAATGTGATGCATGCCAAAGGTTTGGACCCCTGCTCAAGAGGCCAGCAGTGCCTTTAATCCCGGTCTTTACACCCCTTCCTTTTGCGAGATGGGGAATGGATTTAGTGGGACCGTTGCCTAAAGCCAAGACCCAGCAAACATACCTTATTGTGGCTGTGGATTACTTCACTAAGTGGATCAAAGCAGAACCCCTCTCGGCAATCACTACGGAGCAGGTCGTGAAGTTTGTGTGGAAGAACATCATCACAAGATTTGGAATATTCCAAGCCCTCGTAGTCGACAATGGGTCTCAATTTAATAGCGGCGAATTGCAAGACTTCTGTGAGCCTTATGGGAGTAAGGTAGAGCACTCAGCGGTCTACTACCCACAGTCCAATGGACTGGTGGAAGCGGCTAATAAGACCATTGTTAAGGGTCTCAAAACGATGCTATTGGGCGTAGTCAAAGGATACTGGGTCGAGAGGCTACCGGGAATCCTATGGGGTTTGAGAACCACAATCAAGGGAGCTACCGGAGAGACCATTTTGCATCTGGTGTATGGCTCCGATGCAGTTCTTCCTTTCGAAGTGGCAATCAAATCTGATAGGCTCTCTCTGTACGAACCAGATAAGAACGATAGAGGGTTGAGAGCCATGTTAGATTTGTTGCCGGAAACTCATGGGAATGCTTTGTTGAGGATGCAGAGGCAGAAACAGGTTATGAAGAGAGATTACGACAAGGTCGGAGATTTGGTGTTGGTTAAGCCCACCGGCGCCGCCAAGCCAAAAGGATTCAAGAAGCTGGACCCCAGGTGGAACGGACCCTACCTGGTGGTGGACCAAATCACCCCGGGGACTTTTCGCTTGTCGGACACGGATGAGAGAATGCTGAGTCACCCTTGGAATGTTCTGAACCTCAAAAAATACTATGTGTAATTCTCTTTGCAAGTTATGTAAGCATTTTGAGGCTTTAGGAAGCTTCAAAAAATAAAGGAAGGCTTTGTAGATAAAGCATTCTGTGTAGTAACCGAGGACCCTTTATGTATGGTCAAGGGGACAAAGGAGCAGCTTTATGAAGAGGCTCCCAAAATTCTCGTGTACTTGGAAAATTTCAATGAAATACGATGAAGTTATGAGAAAATTATTCGTGTATCTTATGTAAGGATCCTGACACGCCAAAGGCGGTTGGAAAGGACCAATAGTGAAAAGCGATCGGGTAACTAGCCGAGGGCAAGGCCCGAGCTCACGATAAAACTTGAGTAAGTCACGAGTAAAGAAAATGAAATCCAAGTAACAAGCGTAAAATGCCGAATAAGAAAATACAAGGAACTGTCAATAAAAGTGAAAAGACAAAGGAAAGTAAATTGTTAGGTTACATACAAAGAGAGTTACAAAAACTCGCAAAATAGTTCACATATAGATTCATTTGGCAGGAACAGGGGTGCTAGAGGAGACATGGTCTGGCTCGGACTGCTGAGGCTGGCGTGGGTCAAGAGAGACTCCTCAGGTTCGTTGGGAAGGGCAAAAGCAACAAGGTCCGGCTCCGAGTACAGTTCATCCAGCATGTGAGCCATCATCTCATGAGGAGGACCGTACCCTCTGCTCTCGTAATCTGCCTGGGATTGCGCTTTGACAGCTTCCTTGAAACTGGCCTCTTCCTGGGCAAACTGCTCCATGAACTGCTCTAGCGAGGCACCGCTTGGAAGTTTGTCAAAAGCCAGCTTAGCCAGGTCCTCCGCATGAGCAGCCCCCTTTGCTTGCTCTACCGCACACTTGGCGTCGACCAAGAAACCAAAGTTTAGGGATTGGGTGTACGTCTTGACGGCAGTGACGGCTTTTTTGACCCAACCCAAGCGATCAGCAAGAACCCTGCTAGCAAAATCCCGATACCAGCTAATCCTTTGGAGCAGACTCTCGACCCTCTTCATCAAAAGCTCCTGAGCCTCCTTGAGCTGCGAGACCTCGACCATATGCTCAGATATTTGATCTTTGTAGGTACGCTCTAGCTCTAGCATACTCTGGACCCTATCGCGGACTAGTGCTTCCTTCTCCAACAGCTCCTTTTCTTTGGCACCAAGCTTGGCCTGCAAGGAGCCTACCTGGTCCTTTAAGGAGAGGTTCGCCCGAACCACATTGTCCAGCTCCCCTTGCCGCTGCTTGGCCCGAGCCTCCATCTCATCGTATTTGCGGGCCCCCTCCTCCAGCCTCTTGGCCATATCTTCCATCCTGTTCTTGAGCCTCTCAAGCTCCTCCGAGGCTTTCTGAGCGGCTTCCACATCGGCCCGACCCTGGTCGCCTATGTCAAAGGCTACCTGGGACAAGTGGTCGGTAGGGGCAGAAGAGGCAAGGGCCAGGTAGACTGCTGTGTTTAGCTGCAAAGAGAAAAGGCTAAGTAAAACAGAAAAATAAGAAACTGGATAAAAAATAATAATAAAAAAAGGGGGGAAATACCTCCACCACCTTGGTAAGGGCGAAGGGGACGGCAACATTTTGCATGGCCTGTATGTCGGCCCTCCTTAGGTGCTCAGCGAAGGGGCGAAGCATGCGAAAAGCCATAGCCGCCTTTTCGACCCCATCAGAATGGATAACGGAGTGTGGGGCCAATAGAGGATCAATGTCACCACCTATTAAATCCGACATGAAAACGGGGTCAAAATTGGCATCGAAGCCAGGAAATAAAGCCGGGCCTTCCTCGTCTCGGTGAGAGGGGCTATCCGGATCATCAGCTATACCTTATGGGCCACCGGTAACCGTTTGGGTCTTAGATAGGAGTTGAGCAAGCACCGAACGGTTGTACTCGTGGGTGGAAGCCTCTTCCACCTGCTTCTGTTGGTGCAAGTGAGGGTAGGGGATGAAATCGGTATCAGAAAGGGTCCTCTTGTTGTTGGCAGCCTCTGTGCTTGCACCGGGATCCACGGTAGGGCCCTCCTAAGAAGCAAAAAGCAAGGGTAAAGATACGAAGGTGTAAAAGCAGGATAATTGTAAAGAGACCAGGGTAAAGAAGCTTACCTCAATAGGTTCTCCCCTGGGCATTTCAGTAGAGAAGTCTTCGGAGCGAGTGCGGTCGTTAAGGTCAAGGCTGGTTTCTGGCTGGCCGATTTGCTGCTCGGGAGGGGTGCTAATATATTGGTGAGCCAGGTCAGTCGACCTCTCAACATGTTGTTGAAATTCAGCCTCGCTCACCAGCTTCAGCTCCTCGGAAGTAACTGGTGAGCTGGGGAAGCGCAGGTTCCTCTGCCTCCGGGTCCTGGGCCTTGGGCGGAGAGGCTGATCATCGTCAGTACCAGCTGCAAGGCTCGACCCCTGGCCAGGTGAGTCAGTGGCCCCGGCGGTAGGGTTACGGCCCTAGAAGGAGCTTGGCTAGACCCAGCGCAAGGAACACTCGGAGGGGCCTTAGGGACCGATCCTGGTATCTCGAAACCTTGACTTAGGATCTCAGACAAGCCCTCTTGCTCGAACAGGAAGAAAGCGAAAGACATTCCTTCCGGTATGGTCAACCCGCTGCGAGGCTTTAGACGGTCCCGAGCAACACATGCAAAAAGGAATGAGGGTAGTTAGAAAATAAAAAGTCAGGAGCACAATAAAAACAAAAATGCATGAAAAGGGGTAATGATCCTACTATGAGGCGTAACGGTGCTAAGACCCGCTGCGCAAAGGTAATCCTCGTTTAGGATGTCGGCGTAGTCGGGGATCCAAAAACGGTTGCGCCAAACGAGGCTACCATCCTGTTGCTTGAACAAATTTTCGGTAAAATAATCTCGGCACGCCGCTTCCCATTCCGTTAGGATCGGCATCTCGCTCAGTTTTTTAAGATCCCCTAGGGGGTGGATAGCAGTGCGAACCCCCAATCGTGATAAGGAACATGTCGGCTCTAGAAGCACAAACAGCTTCTTCCACTTGACGAAGGAGTCCGACTTACCGGTAACGACCCTCCAGTGGGAGACTACGTCCTTACCGCGACGTTGGCGGAGACCAATGGCAGCAGCCCCGTTAGTGGAGGAGACAGTTTGAATGGTGTGTAGAAGGCGGAACACATTGAGGGTAGGGGGAAGACCCACCAACTCAGAAGCCATAATATAGGCGGTGATGTCGTAGAAAGAGCCTGGGGATAACTGGGTAGGCGAAACCCCATAATAATTAAGGATCTCTTTGAAAACTCGATGGTGGGGGACCCGGTAACCACCAATAATGGAATAGATGTTAATGGCGATGGATCTAACAGGAGGGTTGGAGACGGTCAAATCAGTCGATGGGGTAGTCAAGGGAAAGGCGTCGTTGAAGCCCCGCTGGCGCCCAAAGTCGGCCAAGTCCTTGGCCTCTTGAGTTTTGACTTTCTTAAGGATCTCCACAGAAGAGCCCAGCGGGATGGAATTGATGTGAGCCTTCACCACGCCTGATGCGGAGAAAGAAGCAAGGCTATACCCAACAGCCTGCGAGGGAGGAAGCTTGTAAACGTAAGGCCCCCGAGAAGACTCACATATCTCGGAGAAGTTGGTAGGGTTCCTAAAAGAGGCCACAGTAACGTTAAAAGGGACTGAAATAGGAGCATCATCAGAGGAGTCATCAGGGACAGGATAAAAAACCCCAGAATGGGAAAAAGAACGGGGGATCCCCAGGGGAACAGGCAACCCGTCCCAAGTGCCGGGCCTAGAAATCCAGGCCGAGGCTAAAAGGGGTCTTTGGGAGGGAATCCATTTGGGATCCGACCAAGGACAGGTTTCGGAAAGTGTTTCGTGGTGTTCACGGTGGTAGCAGTGCCTACCCATGTTCCAATTCCAAAAAAAGGGATGACAAAAGTGAAAAGGAAAGTGGGAGATAGAAAGACCGATGTAATAGAAAAAGGGTAATAATTCAGGGTAATCGTAGAAGGACGGGGAGAAAAGTAAAAATCCCAATTCAAGAAGACAAGGGTGCTAAATACGGGAAGTAATCACACGGGAAGGGATGGGTCTATGAACCCACATCCTTTCGAATCATAGTAAAAACAACCATGAAGAAGGAGAAAGGAATACTCACCGGAAAAGTTATAGAGACGGAGGAAAGGTGGAGACGCCGAGTGAAACCTTCGGGAGTGACAGTAGGTCGCTAAAGAAGAGGAAGGGATTTGCGAGGAAAGATGAAAAAGTAAGTTAGTAAAAATTTGGCGAAGGGGGATACTTATAAAGGAAGGGTAAGAGAAAAGAGAAAGGGCAATGCAGTTGGGGGCAGCGGGGTAATTATCGTGGTTCGTATTTCAAAAATTAAAAAAGGAAAGGAAGTTGGATAACTTCCATCAGTCTCTAAAAGATATGGTAATGATGGTAAAAGGACACGACCACTGCATGCCACACACGTATCCCTGGGAAAGTGGAAAAGGCATCTGCCTTTAACCCACTCCACTCACTTCCGCGACAAAAGAGGAACCGTCATTCAAGAGGTAACGGCTAGTCAGGTTCCACATTAACTCCACCTCGGCCCGTACAAGGGCCGAGGAGCTACCTGATCAGGGTCGGGACCAGTCTGGCGAAAGAGGGTCGATGCCCGATTGGGGCCGAGAAGAAACCTTCTAGGACCGAGGCCACCCGTGAAACACCCCACCAGAGAGGGTCGAACGGATAGTGGGGCCGTAATTGGGTTATCGGAGGTTAGCATTCAAACAGGGCCACAACTAGTTTTCAACTATATGTTTGAAAGCCGCCCTCCTCCTCACTTAAGAACGGACCTGAAGGATCGGAGTTGTGCCAGGCTCCCTAGGGTCGGTGACGGTGTCATCCAAACAAGGGCCAACTAGTTGCTTTCACCGGTGTTTGCATGAAACCGACACCGATCATTGGGCCGATCAGAAAGTCAGTCTGAGAACTATGCACCTCCGAATAAGGGCCAACTAATTGTTTCACAACGATATTCGAAGGCGATAGTTCCCGAAAAGAAGGAGCCAAGACGCAATAAGCTCCCAGACCCCAAACAAAGGTCATGGCTACCCGGGCTCGAAGTTAGGGTCGAGGCTGAGTCAGGATACCCATGAGAGGCTTATGTTGGGACTAAAAATAGTGATGGGCTAGGACGTTACAAAGCCCATAAGCAAGTAATACTAAAAGCCCACGTCAAGAGCAAGTGAAGGGCAAAATTGTCTTTCACAAGTAAGCAAGAGGATTGTGGCCGTTGATAAGTGGTTACCTCCTCCCTAAGGAAGAAGGGACAGCTCTACACTTGGCAGGGGGACCCTTGTGACAACCCTAATCTCATCATTTGGAGGAGGATAAATATCCTCTCCTTCCCAAGAAAGCAGTCAGATGATTACACCACATTTATCAAGAAAATAATTCTTTTCATATATTACATCAAGTAAAACCTCTCTAAACCCTCTCAATATATCTGTAGTAAATATCTTTCGACACCTTGATATCAAGGAGAGCCTACCCTTGTCAAACCCCTGACTTGATCGTCGGAGGGTCCTTGCCCGGGTAAAAACCCCCGGGTTGTGGGCTTTCTTCCTTTGTGCAGGTCCCAAAAGCTGAGCAGCCCAGGTCTTCCACAGCCCAAACACGTCTCCATTCGACATCAGGAAAAACACCCAAAACAGGGTGTTCATCTTTGAACTTCATACTTAGAATATTTCCTTATTTGTACATATAAATACCAAAACACCCTTATTTTTTTATTAAAAGTGGATGTGGGGCATACCCCTATGTGTAATTTTACACCAAGTGGACCCTAAAACTCATTCTTTATTCTACTTTTCTTAAAAAATGTGTTCTGACCCTACGCGTTTTATAGCCGAACGAAGGGAGTAGTTGTGATCTTGTCACAGGAAAACATCTATTTTGGCACATAGTGAAGACGAATGTAAATGAAGTCAATATTGAATATACATGTTTGACAAATATCAGTCGAAGGATTTGGAGGAAGGTTATGGAAAATATGGTAGTGAACATGTTTGTTCTAAATAAGACCCTGTGTGTTTCAACTTATTCAAATCAAATCAAATCAAATCAGATTTATTCAAATCAAATCAAATCAAATCAGATCAGTTTTATTCAAATCAAATCAAATCAGATCAGAAGTTTTCAAATAACAATCAATGAACTTAGTTTATTTCTAGTTCTTAATTCGTTTCATTGCAGTTAATTTATCAATTAATTCAGTTTAGATTAAATCATATCAGCTCAATTCAAATCAAATCAGATCAGAAAAATGCAGTCCAATCGCACAAGGCCTAATGCCTTGTTTGATAGGACTTATTCTCAGATGAATTCGGATCAGGTCAGAATCATTCAGATCAGATCAGATCAGAATCATTCAGATCAGATCAGATCAGAATCATTCAGATCAGATCAGTTCAGTTCAGAAATGTTCAAATAACTATCTATCTATCTGGTCCATAATTGATACTAATTCGTTGAAATTCAATCAAATTTTCAACCAATTCAAATTAGATCAGATCAGATCAGAATCATTCAAATCATCAGATCAGATCAGAATCATTCAGATCAGATCAGTTCAGAAATATGCAGTCCTATCAAACAGGGACTAAGTTAGACAATATCGTCTACTATATCTGATTCAATATTACTCGAACTTTTCTGAAACAATACTCCCGGAGTACCAAGGCTATATATGGCTACAAAATTATATATGGCGTCTAGCCATCTACTATTCGCATTTGTTCTCTACTTCCTATATATTCTCGTGATCCACCTCAGGCGCCATGCCACCTCAAAATTTAGTAACAGTCCCAATGTACTTGACAGTTCACACAGTGTTGGAGTCGGGCTCGATAGATGAGCGTAGGCCTCTTTGCATCATCATTTGAGAGTAAAATTCAGCATGCTCCTACCAACCAAAAAAATGAGGGTGTTAAGCCACTACTCCAAGTCTGCTAAAATGGACCAAACAACAGTCATCTACAGCTTTGCAAGGACATTCAAATCTACCGCCACTCAGAGAAGGAAACATTTACATAGTAAGGATTAGAAATAAAAGAGAGAATAATCAAAGCTTGTGGAAGCCATGGAAGTTGGGTCATACATTTAACGACTGACGGCTTATATTGATACAAAGCCGGTAAATCATTCAGTGAACCAAGCAATTAATTTAAAGGTCAAATGATTGAGTGGCTCCTATTTTACTAACCCACTAGCCCCTCTGTCCCAAAATAATCGATAAAACAACCATTTTTTGGTTTGTGTCCCAAAATAATTGATCACATCCCACACTTGGTACATAAAAATGATAAGAGTACCAACAATCAAACAAGAAAATCACATTGGAGAAAATTTATGTTGAGCACAAAAGCATATATAGGGTGTTCTTCTCATCTCCTTAAAAAATAACTCTGTTCATGCACCGCTTACCATGAACCTAAATCCTAAATCCTAATTCCAAAGAAGTACCTTCGCATAAAACTTTAGACAGACCACATAAGAAGATTAAGGCAAGCAACAAAGACAGTAAGACCAAGTCACTAAGCCAATGAAAATTATGAAACGCTGGGTTATTTTCCAGGTTTGGGCTCCACTAGAGGCCCCTAAAGAACCAGTAAGCAGACACATAATATTGGTTTCTGACATAGAGATCAACTGTTACAAAATTCCGTTAAAGGTGAAATGCAGTGGCTACCAGTCATAACTAGCTGCCAGGATGATTCGTAGAAAGCTAGAGATGGATAAACTTATTTCTTGGCTGACTAGTGACTACCCCAGTAAGGAAAGGAATTTTGCCTTTGCTTGCCCGTTTTTAATCTGAATGCACTCAACTATGAAAGGCATGAGAGGATAATTTGTCAACAAAATTCAAAATATTTTCCCAAAACTAATGTCCCCTTTCCCTCCTGAAACTAAATTACTTCTACTTCAAAGTTTTTTTTCTTAAAAATTATTTTCCCAATTCTAATATAGATTCCCTCTTACAACTTCTGAGATTTTAAAATTGAAAGAGTAAGTTATTGTTTTCCTTTCATTTCTAATTTTTAAGAAAACATAACTTGTCAAGGCATGGTTGTGTAAACCATAATTTCACCAATGATGCTATATAAACATAGACTCCTGTCAAACTTACACCAAGATGTTCATTATTAGAGCGTAAGGACTAGCTCCACCAGAGGTAATCTGTATCTCGGTACTGCTCCCACTATCCTTCAAATTGACAGTTCATGGCTTACGTTGCTTAGATACACGATTTGAAAACAGCGAATGGACTCTGAGCATGATTAGAAAAATGGGTGTTTAAAGACCAGCAAGTATCTTAAGGTCTGCTCAAAATTTCTTTCATCCAAACAATTGTTGCTACATGAATAGAACGCTTGAGGAGCAAAATACAGATGCCGGGGGTAGCCCAGGCATTTAACTTATTTTCTAGCCAATTTAGTCTCTAGATCAGTTTAGCACTTACTTTGGCTGTACTAAACTTTAATGTTTCTATCTGATGACTGATGCGGTGATACCACCTTCTCCAAAAAGCAAAGGGACAGGAGTGGGGGGAGGGGAGGAAACCGATGCCCACAAGTAATTACGTATGAGGACTCTATGATTGATAAACATACCTTCACTGTCACTATAACGACTGCGACACCATCTTGCCGTGATATACTGAAGAGTCTTCTGGCATCATCAAGTGTGATGGACGGAACTACTTGTGGTAACATCTTTGCAACTGAATGTAAATCACACAATACAACTTAGCAAGATCATACCAAAAATTAAGATGTGTACAAATGGTAGAGGAAGGCACAGTGATCAGAACTCAGAATTTCTTTACCAAGTTTCTCTGTATGACGCTCATCATCCAGCAGCAACACCCTGTAACTGTCTCCACTTCCAGTACTTCTCCTATCTCTCACCCGTCCAATATCTCCTCCTACAAAATAAAAACACAAGATGCTATTACCCCAAATCCCCAATTGACAACCAGAACGTGAAAATCACTTAAACATGGCCAAAGAGTTCACAAGCCGGTATCCTCTAAAGTAACTCCACATCCAATTACACAATTGCTCTTAAAACAAAAGTAAAACTTAACAATGTCAGCACTGAAAGTTTGATCTTTCAAGTAATATCCGGACATCATATCATGGTGTTGCTTACTATTGTTACTCATCTAGGTAAAGAGTCTCTACTCGAGCAGAAGGGGGGAATAAAAGAAATCCCTCCAAATACTCCTCGAAAAAAAAAAGGGAGGGGGTGGAGGGATTGAAGTTGGGGTTCCTCCTATCCTTTCATTTCATTCCATTACATTGTAATGACGAATACACCCAACCCCCTCACTCTATTTCAATTTTGGGCTAAATGGGTGGTAATAGTGATTGAATTTTTCCAACCCAACAAAGGTGCCTCACACGCTCCTACCGTAAGGTGGGGGTAAGGGGGGAGGGGGGAGGGGGGTCGGATGTACACATGCCTGACCCCTACATAGAAAACAAAGAGAGACTGCTTACGGATGGCGCATAATTAACATTGCTTTGAGAATCGCAGTACAGGAAGCGCAAACAAATTTGTGAGCCATTTTTCTTTCCTATAACAAGTACTGTACCACTGTATTGTTCTTCTCCCATTCTTCTACGGAGTAATATTTTCTGTTCTAGGTAGAGCTCCACAGAAGATAAGCTTTACCTGCCTCAGTTTCGGTTAGTTCTAGCTAATTCTACCAAAATACAGTAGCCACTGTATCAGTTTTCATCTTAAAAAATCATAATATAAACCCAGGGAGATATGTCAAACAAACCAAAATCAAACCATTGTAATTCAAAGTTCAACTAAGATGACATAAAT
Source organism: Spergularia bocconei (assembly GCA_963457585.1). Taxonomy (NCBI): domain Eukaryota; kingdom Viridiplantae; phylum Streptophyta; class Magnoliopsida; order Caryophyllales; family Caryophyllaceae; genus Spergularia; species Spergularia bocconei. The sequence continues at coordinate 7,703,109 of OY734959.1, forward strand.
TCTTTCACTGAAAAAATCCGCAACATGAATTTAAATATATTATCAAGAAAATTAACCCAACTGGGGAAAAAAAATCATGAACAATTACTCAACATTAGTAAAGTTAAATTACCTTGTTGAACTTGAGTGGAAGGGTCAAACTGAGACTGATCAAAAGAGGGTCTTTCCAAGACAGCACCTCCTCTTGAAGACCCAAATCTTGCTTTCACCGACATTGACATGGAATTCACGCAAACCTCGTGACTTTTTTCTCTCTCCTCCATTGTTATCCTCACATTTAATGTCGAAGCTTTGAAACTGGGGAGTTGAATTTGCGATGATGGGGTTCTTGTGCTAACCAAGGTTGGCATCACTGAGGAAGACATTGCTCTCTGCTTACAATCTCTACTTCCCAGAAATAGAAACCGTCTTCTGAGAATTCTGAACTGATATTGCCAGATTTGCACAATTCAGGTAAAAGAATGCTGATTATATGTGGTGCTGTGGTGGTTTGAGAATTTAAAGTGAAGAGGTTTTGGGTTTATTTTCAAGGTTTTGGAACTTAATTTTGTGGATGTTAATCTGCCTTGTGACAGGTTTCGCTGCCAATCACTTGTTTGGTCATTCTCTTTTTTTTTTTAGCCACAATTATTCTGATCAAGTATTTTTCGGGTTTTTCTTCTCATTTGATAGGTTAGAACTTAGAATAGATGTAGCAAAAGAAACGTGAATTTACGTCTAAATCACAATGATAATTCGATGAATCTAAGGTGATGGTTGTTGGAGGTAATCGTCATCAGAAATTAACAATCTAATACTATTTATCTAATCTATCTAATCTAATATATATATACTAGTTTGCGTGCTTGTGCCGCGCCCGGGCTCCCTAAATGTATCAATCATAATAGTTTCACAAAAAAAAATTGTCGTTAGATAATTACATTGTACATATAAATATATGGAAAAAAAACAACAATAGTTTAGCTAAGATTTATAAGTGTCAGCTGTCACTTAAAGAGTATTGGATATCCCTTATAAAAATATTGATGACTACCACCTCCATAAATGTATAGATGATGGTTTGATCGAGATGAGGATTTGACTTACAAATATAAGAATAAATATTCATAAAAATTAAATAATGAAAATGAAGATCGTGGGATTCGTATTGAAAAGTAGTTTCACATATTATAAATTATGAAAAGTACAATTTCATGCGGACTTGACATGACACGTACTCAATATAACCCAACACGTGAAATTGAACTGACCATCCTAATTTCCAACTCTATTTGCACTATTCATTTATTGTTATCTTTGTTGAGATTACAAAGAAACCTATAATTCTATACATACGTAATCCTCTTACCAAGAGAAACATATTTTGCTTAGTAATTTACATCAATATCTTTATATAATTTATTGACCGTTTTGAAAAAGAAATTAAGAAAGTCATTGACTATATACATAATTGAGTTAATAGGTGTCGTGTGTCGATTCTAACTTTTAATTCAAGTTTATGAAATATGACTCTTTCAACGATAAATTACCACACAGAATAGTAGGTGCAGTAGTTTAGGGAGAACTTTATTATCAATTTTAAGAATAATAACTAACTTAAACACTTATATTCCCTCCAATTTTGATGATGATGTTGCATTATAAATGTCACGTATTGCCCCCTATTTAATGTATGAAAACAGACTTTAGTTGTGACATTATAAATGTAAATAAAAAATTTATGTCAGAGCCTATTATATAGTCATCATTTCAAGTATTATTTAGTCTAATTGTATACATCAAAGGTGGCATTATGCGAGAAATCCAAAAACTCGACTTGGTAGAACATGAGTCAACTCAATTCTGTTTATGAACCTCATATTCATGAACCAATGGTACATGACTAAATAATGTTCAACCTGAACTTGTTTTCGATTCTTATAAGAGAATGAACCTTTTGAAAAATATAAAATAATAGTAGTCAAGAAGCAAGAGAGAGCAAATGTATAGACAATTTCGGGATAAGAACTTCACTGTATGTCTAACAACCAAAAAAACATTGAACAAAATTCGAGAAGATGAGATCAATTAAATTTTAGTGACCAGACTCAATGAGGATCTAAAGAAAAAACTAACATCGCAAAAAATAACCTATAATAACCAAATCGATAGCAACCCCAACCGAAAGCGACTTGATTCGACATGCCATGAACTTAATAATATGACCTAACGGCTCTGACCATACCTAGAAAATTAAGGGGAAAACTACATCATATACACAAACGAACATTTGAAAAATAAGAAACAATAGTAGTCAAAAGAATCCAAAGAAAAAAGGTGAAAATAAATTCTGGTCAAATTTTATATCATATTCATTTATTAATTCTCTTTCTCTACAACTCTTTGTACAGATATACTTTGTCACTACACTCTAACATAGACGAAAATATTATACTGCTTGGTTCATTAATTTTTTTTATAACGTGCTTGATTTTCTACATATAAGCATTGCTTAATGTAGTTGAACTTTTTGATATATAACTCTTTCAACTCTAAATTATCATACGGAAGAGTCGAATGACAAAATCATAATAACATATAAGTTGTAAATGGAGAACTATATGTAGTCATTTTATGTAATAATAAGTCAAATTTGTTTTCATCAAAGGTGGCACGATCCGAGAAACCAATAACACGACGTGGTAGAATCTGACTTTACCAAACTCTATTCGTCAACTGTTGCTACATAATAATGTCCAACCCAAACTTAATTCCGATAATAATATGAAACAATGGTATTCAAGAAGCCAAAAAAAAGGGGAACAAATTGTACATACAGATTCATGAACCAATGCTACAAACAACACCATGCCCAACCCTATTCATGAACCAATTACTAATTAACTCTTTGTATAGAAAATTTTCTTTCAGTACTATTAAGTTGTATATTCTAAACACATTACTTTATCTTGTTGAATATTTTTGAAATAAAACTCTTTCGACACTTGTACGAAAGAGTGAGTTTCGAAAGAGTCAAATTAGCAAAATTAGTGAACGGAAATCTTTATGATCACTTGTTAAAGTAATAATAATTCACCTTAAGGCTTATACTTTTCTTCAATTCTCTATGATTTGCACTTTTTTTTACCTCTTTCTTTTTTGTGTAAGAGATGTGTTGCAAAATGAAAATGTGTAACGAATATTATGATCATATTAACAAATTGGAAGATAATCATTAACTTTGTATAGATTGGAAATCATTTTTATAGACCGTTTCAACCATTTAATATTTTTTACACTTAATACATTTTAAAAGTTTCCTTTTCTATTTAAGTTAAAATTATTAAAATATTCAACTTATTAGAATTCTTAATTTTTTTTTATTAATTTTCCTTATTATTATTTTAATATTTCATATGTATTTCAATATCCTAATAATCAATACTATTTTTTTAATTCCATCCAATAGGATTGTGCCAAGTGTCCATCAATGAAGGGTTGTACTCGGCTTTTATAATATATATACTAGTTTTTGCGCCCGTGACAATCACGGGACTGTTATACATCTCTTCTATACCTCTTTTCCTTGGTTAAATTAAAAGGATATATGTGAGATACCTTAATCTCATTTGATTGTCAATGTTTATTACCAGTTTTTTCGCTGTGAGTTTATTTCGACAAAACTAATTCGTGTATTACAAAAACATTCCTTTTAATGACCCGAACTTAACCTGATAGAATATAGACCCTAACTAAACTTGGTCCAATCATTATTGACCATGCCAAATAATCGCCCCTAAATCAACCACAATAATTATATAACAATTTTAAATCTTAAATGGATATTTTCAGAATATCCATGTAGTTTCCGACTTATTCTGATATACCGCCAATGTTTTCTCATTCTAAGAAATGCTCTAGAGGTTTGCGTTTCAGATTATTTTTAGAGTTTAGCCTAACAGCCATTATCACTGTCAATTTTTTAAAACCTTCCATGCATCATCATGTAATCATATCATTTGGAGTACCACTGACCTAACCTAATCAAATTCAAATTGTTATTCTCATTAGTTAATGTGTCATTTACGTATTGAGGACAATAGTACTGCCTATAACTCTACAGGTATTCCCAACACTCCATTGCTACCAGTTTACTAATTTAGCATGTGCATGAAGATACTACTGATCTCTTTTGAGCTCGTTTCAACAATCTCTCCTTTGCCGACATTTTTGACTCATGTACACCTAAATTCACATCTAAAGTTGAGTACAAAGTATTTAGTGTATTAATTATTGCATTTTTAAATTTTGAGGACTTAAGAAAATGTTTATATCACAAAAAATAAACAGAAAATAATATAGGAGGTAACTTGCTCATGATAAAAAAATATGGTGTTAATATTGCACATTTAGAAGTTAGGCTGTTAGATTGCACCATTGATTATAAGTGTATGGGATAAATTGTCACTTTCGCCCTTCGATAATCTCATAGTTGATGCATGGAACAATGTTACAATATCGAAATCTTAATACTAAACACATGCAAATCGTAAAAATAAATGACCAAATCGATCAATTCCGATCCATTATAATAGTTATAGTGCGACATGATAAAATTATTTGGAACCTAATAATATGGGATTACAAACAATGATAATGGGTACATAAAATTAATATGAACAAACACAGTAACAACCTCTATACTGTTGCATATGAGAATCCCTTTTCTGCACCACTTTTCGTCTCGACCAAAGTTATCATTATTTTGACAACTTAAATAAAAAACGATGAAACACATATTTTTTGTATGCTAAGCCAAGCAAGAGACCAAAATATATATAGTATGTCGAAATAGTATGTTACAAAAAACTTGGAAAACCAACGACCAAAAGTCACTACATAGATTACCATCAATAAAAAAAACTTTTAAAATAACCATAAAATTCCATTTAAAAAATTTAAATGTATTGTGGAAGATGAAAAATTCTTTATTATTTAATTCAATAAATAATTTGATTAATTTATTCTATTTATAATAAAAAATATTTTCATTAGTTTTAATATATTTAAATCATATATTTATATATAGTGCGACACGCAGCTCTATGACATGGCATTTGCAGATGACAACTATGCGAAATCAACTATGTCATGCCACATGGATTAATAATGTTAGCCTATTAATATTATTATATAGATTAGATAGATTATAAAAGCTGAGTACAACCCTTCATTGATGGACACTTGGCACAATTCTATTGGATGAGAAGAAATAAATATTATTAAAATATTAGAATATGGATATAAAATGATAATATGGTAGTTATCAGCTAATATATGGAAAACATGATAATTTATGGTAATGAGAAGTTAGCTAATTTACAGTAATGAATTGAAATATTATGTGATATAAAGGGTGATAGGATAGTAAAAAAAAATAGCATAATGGGTGACGTGATACTGGTATGAAAATGCAATAGTATAAGGGGTAACGAGATATGGAATAATATAACGGGTGACGTACAAGTAGAAGCGAAATAAAATTACGATAAATTAGTAGAAATAAATAGTAATATAATATGACGGGTGACCAAAGTTGAAAGAAAAAAAATAAAGCAAATTAAAACATCGTTTTAAATAATATTATAATAAAAATAACCTACATTTTTATCAAACGTATATAACAATATAAGTAGGTAGCCCGGGCGCGCGCCGGGCACGCAATCTAGTATATATTAAAATCTAAATTCAAGTCTTTCCTAGGTTGATACTTGACATACATTAATTGGATAGGGCATAAAAATAGTATTAAAATTCAATTATTGATTAACATATGGTAATAAACTATCATATTAGCTAGTTTATAAAAATAATAAATATGGTAATTTAGTTTATAACATGAGATATAAGAGATAATATTATGGTGGTTGGCAAATTTTTGGCACAAATTATTAGGTACCCTGGGGGTACGTAGAGCATCGTGCCCCCCGCGTCAAATTGAGGCCCAAACGAGCCCGGCCCAGGAGAAAAAGAAATCTCGGCCAAAATCTGATGTCCATTGCTTTCTCGCGGGTCAAAATCAGGGCTAAGAGGTTTATGTGAACCCAAATTCAAAGCCCACTATTTTGTGTTGGAAAGGCCCAGTTCTGACAAACTCACTACCAATCAAACAAAAAAAAAAAAATATAAACCCCAAGTTCTGATGTATGGCGTTTCCCCCTCTCCGACCAACATCAGTCCGGCCATCCCCCAGCCGCGCCCTCCAAACCACCCATCGTCCGGCCGTCCCCCAGCCGTGCCACCCATTTCCTGCGCCCTCGCGTCCCACCGCTTCCACGAAGCTCCCATTTCTTCTCCCTCCTCTCCACGCACACCCCAGGCCATTGCCCGACCCCTACCCCAATTGACGAGCCACCAATTGACGCCGGCGACTGGATTTTCTGTTAGAGAGGTTGTTGGGTGGTCACGATGGTGGAGGGAGAGAGAAAACGCGTTGTGGTCGGTGGGAAAGGTGGGTCAAGTTCGGTAGGGGAGGTGAGAGAATGTAGAAAGAAAGGAGGAGAAGGGAGAAAAGGTGGCCCGATGGTAAGGGGTTAGGGTCGTCGTAGGATGGCGTTGATGGTGGTGGTGTCCGATGTGAGTGTGGTGGTGGTGGGTGATAGCGGTGGTGTTCGAGTGGGATGTATGGGTGGTGGTGGTGGTGGTCGGGTGGAGGGGTGTGTGGGGAGGGAGAGGAGAGAGAAATTATTATGTTTGATTTTATTGTTTTGTTTTTTGTTATAATGTTTGATTTAATTAAGTATGAGTTAATAATGATCAACTTTATACAAGTAGTGATAATATCAAAGGAGATAATGACTAGAAAGAACAAAAGATTAATTGAAATGTAGAATTTGTTTTACCAGAAATCAATACACAATTATTAAAATGAAAGAAATAATGATTATAAAGAGATAAATAATGAAAATAAATAATATAACGACCGCAAATAGGAAATAATGATTGAAAATAGAGAAATATTGATTATCAAGAGGTAAATAATGACTGAAAAGTGGGCAGTAATGACCGAACACAGGGAAACACTGACTCTATAGCGGAATATAATGTACAAATGACCGAAACAATAATCAAATAAAAATTAATGAATATATATAGAGTAATATAATGACCTAATTAAACAAAATGATGATGATATAAAAGAAAATGATGACAAAGCATACCAAAATTATGATTAAAAATGGTAGAATATACGATATCAGTCGACCAACCACCTCCCGAGCCAAGTCTCAAAGCCGCCCCCACCCCGACAAGTGATTCTCTTTTCAACTTGTTATTTCCCACCCACACCAGATCCACCCTCTTTCGGGTTATAGTCATTATTTTCCAATTTTCACTCATTATTTTCCAATTTTTCACACATTATTTCCCAATTTTCACTCATTATTTCCCAATTTTAACTCATTACTTCCCGATTTTCACTCATTATTTTCCAATTTCACAAGTTTCACTCTTTATTTCCCAATTTTCACTCATTATATACTACTTTATAGTTATTATGTATTATCAATCATTATTTCCCATTTTTCACTCATTATTTCTCAACTTTCACTGATTATTCCCCAATTTTTATTCTCTAATTTTCACTCATTTTTTTTCAATTTGAACTCATTATTTCTCAATTTTCGGTCATTATGTACCACTTTATAGTCATTATTATTTTCAATAGTTATTTCCAATTACACTCATTATTTCTCAATTTACACTCATTATTTTTCAATTTTCACTCATTATATACCACTTTATAGTCATTAATTCCCAATTTTCACTCATTATTTCTGGATTTTCACTCATTACTTCCCAATTTTCACTCATTATTTTTGGATTTTCACTCATTAGTTTTCAATTTACACTAATTATTCCTCAAATTTACACTCATTATTTTTCAATTTTCACTCATTATATACCACTTATACTCATTATTTCCCAATTTTCATTCATTTTTTTCTGGATTTTCACTCATTATTTCCCAATTTTTACTCATTAGTTCTGGATTTTCACTCATTAGTTTTCAATTTACACTCATTATTTTTCAATTTTCACTCATTATTTTTCAATTTTCACTCATTATATAACACTTTATAGTCATTAATTCCCAATTTTCACTCATTATTTCTGAATTTTCACTCATTATTCCCCAATTTTTCTTCATTAGTTTTGGATTTTCACTCATTAGTTTTCAATTTACACTCTTTTTTTTCTCAATTTCACTCATTATTTTTCAATTTTCACTCATTATATATATGCCACTTTATAGTCATTATTTCCCAATTTTCACTCATTATTTCTGAATTTTCACTCATTGTTTCCCAATTTTCACTCATATTTCTGGATGTTCACTCATTAGTTTTCAATTTACACTCATTGTTTCTCAATTTCACTCATTATTTTTCAATTTTCACTCATCATATATATGCCACTTTATAGTCATTACTTCCCAAGTTTCACTCATTATTTTACAATTTTCACTCATTATTTCTCAATTTTCACTCATTATGTACTTCACTCATTATTTTACAATTTGTACTCATTTTTTTCTCAATTTTCACTCATTATCTTCCGGTTTTCACTCATTATATATAACATTATAGTCATTATTTATTTTCAGTCATTATTTCTGAATTTTCAATCATTATATACAACTTTATTGTCATTATTTATTTTTCAATCTTTATTTCCTAAATTTCACTCATTATCTCCCGAATTCCACTCATTATTCCTCAATTTTCACTCACTATTCCTCAATTTTCACTCATTATATACCATTTTATAGTCATTATATACTTTCACGCATTTTCACTCATTATTTCGTGATTGAAAAATAATGAGTAAAAATAGAGAAATAATGAGTGAAATTGTGTGAAAATAAATAATGACTGTAAAGGGATATATAATGAGTGAAATTTGAGAAAAAAGAGTGAAAATTGAGAAATAATGAGTGAAACTTGAGAAATAATGAGTGAAAATTGGGAAATAATGATTATAAATTGACATATAATGAGTGAAAATGGAGAAATAATGAGTGAAATTGAAAATAAATAATGACTATGAAATGATATATAATGAGTGAAATTTGAGAAAAAAGAGTGAAATTTGAGAAATAATGAGTGAAACTTGAGAAATAATGAGTGAAAATTGGGAAATAATGATTATAAATTGACATATAATGAGTAAAAATAGAGAAATAATGAGTGAAATTGCGTGAAAATAAATAATGACTGTAAAGTTATATATAATGAGTGAAATTTGAGAAAAAAGAGTGAAAATTGAGAAATAATGAGTGAAACTTGAGAAATAATGAGTGAAAATTGGGAAATAATGATTATAAATTGACATATAATGAGTGACAATGGAAAAATAATGAGTGAAATTGCGTGAAAATAAATAATGACTGTGAAATGATATATAATGAGTGAAAATTGAGAAATAATGAGTAAAAATAGAGAAACAATGAGTGAAATTGCGTGAAAATAGAAAATGGCTGTAAAGTGATATATAATAAGTGAAAATTGAGAAATAATGAGTAAAAAATGGAGAAATAATGAGTGAAAATAAATAATGACCGTAAAGTGATATATAATGAGTGAAAATTGAGAAATAATGAATGAAATTACGTGAAAATAAATAATGACCGTAAAGTGATATATAATGAGTGAAAATTGAAAATAATGAGTGAAAATTGAAAAATAATGAGTGAAAATAAATAATGACTGTAAAATGGTATATAATGAGTGAGGATTGAGAAATAATGAGTGAAAATTGAGAAATATTGAGTGAAAATTGATAAATAATGACTGAAAATTGAGAAATAATGACCGAAAATTGAGAAAATAATGAGTGAAAATTGAAAAATATTATTTTCAATCATAACTTCCCAATTTACTCATTATTTTCCAATTTGCACTAATTATTTTCATATTTTCAGTCATTATTTTACAATTTTTATTAATTATTTCTCAATTTTTACTTATTATCTTCTGATTTTCACTCATTATATATAACATTATATTCATTAATTATTTTCAGTCATTATTTCTGAATTCTCAATCATTAATTATTTTTATTACAACCTAATTGTAACTATTTATTTTCCAATCATTCTTTTCCAAATTTCACTCATTATTTCCCGAATTCCACTCATTAGTTTTCAATTTTGACTCATTATTTCTCAATTTCACTCATTATATACCACTTTATAGTCATTGGTTATTTTCACTCATTATTTCCCAATTTTCACTCATTATTTCCCAATTTTTACTCATTATTTCACAATTTTGACTCATTATTTCTCAATTTTGACTTATTATTTATTACTTTATAGTCATTAGTTATTTTCAATCATTAGTTCCAATTTTTCGCTCATTAGTTCTCAATTTTTACTCATTATATACTGCTACTACTTCGCGTGAGTAGAGAATAGAAAAAAATCATGGATATAATGATCAGAGATTCCTACAAGTCATTCTCAATACATTGACAAACGGATAATTATCATTTTTTTACTGTTTCTAGTCATTAGTCATTACCCAGAGACCAGAGTAATAATCCAAATTCACTTTCATCTTTATCACCTCCCACGACAAACCCTCACCAGCGTCGGCTCCACCACCACCACCTAGACCGCCATACCAGCCACCCTCGCCATCAACAAAATGACCATTCTTCAACTCAGGTCCCTACTACCTCGCCACTACCTCTCCCTGTTCTCCTCTTTCATTTCCTTTCTTTTTTCCTTCTCTCTCCTCTTTTTTATCACTCTCCGGCGAATTTCTGTCGGAAATACGGTGGAGTAGAAATTATGTTGATTGATTTTGAGATGGGTGAAGACTGAGGAGAGAGAAGAAATGGGGTGGAAAGGAAGGATGGTTGATCGGGTGAGAGGGGAGGTGAGGAGAGAGAAAATTAGGGGTTTATTTTGTTTTTGATTTTATTTGGTTTGTAAGGAGCAGTGAGCCTACTTTGTATATGGAGTCTTTGTTTTAAATTTGGGCCGCGTCTATTACCAATTACAAGCCCAAATAAACGACTTTCATGCCGGCCTTCACCATATTTGTGCTGGACTTCTATAAAAGGGACGGGGGGTACGTAGATCTACGTACCCCCGGGGTTCTATATACCAATTGAATTTTTGGTAATAAATTTGAATATGATGTGATATAACAGGTGACGGAATAGTACAGTGACACAATGTAACATGTGACAAGATAATGAGATTGAAATTGTAAAATGGGTGACATAAAAGTGGAAATATGATAATACGATGAGTGAGTAAAAATATATAATAATATGACGGGGGATAAAAGTTGATTATAGTACCCTACTACCCTTCATTGTAAAATTAGAACAACGATAAAACATGCTGTCATTTAAAAAAAACGAGTATAAACATTATAAATAGATAAGCCCGGGCATGCAAACTAGTTTTTACACCCATGAACTTAAGGGTCTGTGTTTTGCGTCCTATTGGAGAAAAATTGTAGACAGTTTCTCTGTGACAAATCCGTTGTGTGTTTTATCATTGTGTTACCTTGAGCCAAAATTTGGACTTTTATCTAACCCGGCCCGAAAAAGCCCGCATTAATATGGGCCGGGCTTGGGCCGAGCTCGTGGCCCGAAAATTGGCCCGGCTGGGTCCGCTTTTAAAAGTGAAAACAAACTTTTTAAATTTTATAAACCTAATTTATGTAAACTAGTGTAAACGATGTCGGATTATGACGAATTTGGTAATTAAAGTACTCATAGTAGCAAAATTAGGCTAGATGTAGTGAATAAAGCATATTCTAATAATACAAATAAAACTATTAATAAAATAAAATATTATGAAAATAACATAAAAAATCTCTTTAAAAATGTATAATAATTTATTATTAAACTAAATGTGCAAGTAGTAGATTATATTAATGGGTAAAGTGATAAAAAAAAACGTATAAATTAGGTAATACGTGATTTTTTTTTAAAAAGCCCGAACGAGCCCGAAAGCCTGCTTTGGCCCGAATGGGCCGGGCTTGGGCCAATCGATTAGGCCCGGCCCATGATCACCTCTAATGTAAACTAAAAGTGCAAATATGTTTATTTTTTCTAAATGAATGTTATCTTGTCCATCAATCTTGTACTCTTTAACATTCATTGGAAATTACTATGTTTTATTTTAATGAATGTCCTTAATTTAGCATATTAAGTAGCATATCAATTTAATATTTTCAAAATTCTTAGTAAGAGTTTCCTCGAGCCCTCTATGGGTCTTGTCCATTGTTATTTTATGTTTGATCACCATGACCTTAACGATGGTTGCATGCTAACCAATGTGGATCTTCTATCCCACTCAACGACGGTTGTGGAAGACCTTATCACATAAGGATATGAGCTAACAATGTTGTGAAGCTTATGTGGAAAACGTTTTCAGTCATTGTCATCACTATCACACATGCGCGCATATAAAAATATTTAATCAAACCCCAAATGTTCGAGACCAATAAGTTGAACAATGTTCAACAGAAATTGCAATCACATAGAGAGAGTTGCAAATCACATAGAGAGAGTTGCAAGAGTCACTAAAATTGCCATTGCTCCTCCTTTTCCTGTGTAGTGCTTGTAATAACTATTTCGGAGGCATCAATTAAGGCAATGTTCCTCAGCCCACACCGCATTATTCTGTAAGTTGCGTTAATTTAAGATGTGGAATGTCTCCCTTGTTTCAAAAGTTGTTCAAGCTTATCTCGGCCAAGCCAATGACCAATGAAAACCATAGGCACATTTGAAGCACCAGACAAAAGACCAGCAGCATAATCCTCATAGTGTCCATGGATCGAAGTTGGCCACACACGCTGCCCAGCCCAATCTGCTCACCAAGAACCTTAAACATCTGCACCATCACCATTTTCTAGAATTTACGGCCAAAGTGATTCTTTGGTAACATATTTGTCCTTAGGCCCAAATGGTATGCTAATGATGTAAGCACCACTGCTCTCACCGAGCTCCTCAGGGACCTCTTCAGCACCTATCAGCATACCACTCAACAAATTGTCTTCCGAGATGTCAATGTCTGAGCTTTCCTATGCGACTTCAGTCCATTGCATTCCCCATGGACGTACTTATATTAGCTTTCTAGAGTGTCGGTTCATAGTTTGTGTTATCACCAGATTGAGTTGTAACCACGTGACCTTTCTGTTTGAGATATTGCACCATAAGGACCCTGTAATTCGGGGGGGGGGGGGGATTTTCAGGACTTGGGAATTCAAGAAAAGAAGAAAAAAAAAACTAAAAAGCCATGTTAGAAGTTAACCGTAAACACATCTACCATCAAGTAGAATTTCAAAACTAAACAAATAGAAACCACCTACAATCCAATTAAAGGAAATATGCAGGTACAATATGAAAATCACTAAGAGCACACATACCTCAAAAGAGTCTTGGCTTAAATAATATCCACTCAATTTTCTCATTAGGAAAAAGATGTTACCTAAAGAAATCATCACAATTCCAAGGTATAGTAGTTCAATCAAACCTCATTCTCATAGTCAATCATAATCATTTCCTAAGAGACTGTAATACTTACGCTTTTATAAGCACTAAACCTCTCAAGCTTAATCATTTTAGAAGCAACTGAGAACACATGAAGCCGCTCAAGCCAAATCAAACCCAAATCAGGTGTTTCAAAATCAATAATTCAGCCCAGATGCATATCCATAATCCAGTCGTTGTATACATCATGTTGATAGATCACACCTCCAACTAATGCTCTACTATTCTCTATTGGCTGGAAAGAGTCGAAGGTGAAATATTTACAATTTATAAATTACATTAAAAAAACCTCTAATGATGTAATCAAAGCTTTATTTCAGCTATTTTTCTAGGCATGTCCTACACTATATGACGGTTAATGGCTTCTGAAATTATGCGTACACTTCTCTCTCCCTCTCTCTTGTTTCTAAAACTCAGCTCTCTTACAAAACGAAAACTTTGGCCTGTTTCCGATTTTTGAGCAACAAAAGTTATCTGCTTTCTGCTATGTTTTTAACTCTCTTTTCTTGTTTCTGACTTTCTAACAAAACTCACCTATTACCTTACGTTTCTCAAAAAAAGAGGAGAGACATTTTGTAAAGAAAAAAATGGAAAGAGCATCTTCCTACGACAAATCAGATGTAAAAAGAGGGACATGGTCACCTGAATAAGATACCACTTTGACGAATTACCTAAACTGGTGGTTACTGAGTTTCTCTCCCTCAAAGAGCAGGTAAAAGAAAACCAAAAAAATACCAGATTCTATATCACATTAATGTAGTTCATATTAAATTGATGTAAAGGTTTTATCTTTGGTACAAATTCACGCATACAAAATTGCAAAATTAGAGGTCACGTTTATTATACGGCGGTTCATGTTAGTCAACTCGAAAATAAATTGTATCTTTTCCTTTGAGATTATTGTTCAATTGTAGCTTACTTTCTATTATTTCCCGTTTTTCTTTGGTTATTTGTGCTAGATTCATAACCTATCTACTTACATATATGTAAGGTGTGCTTAAATCAAGCCCCTTAAGAAGCCGAACGGTTTTTCTCAATTTCTGCCACTATAAGATACTATCATAAAATTGCTCTAATTTTTCGTAAAACTAAAGTTTTTCACTTTAATTGATCAGATTCTTGTAGAATTTTCACTGTTTCATTGCTACGTTCATATTTGTGATGCAATTTGATTTGGAAGGTCTCAAAAGGTGCGGGAGGAGTCGTTGGCCAGACATTACAGGAGGAGCTAATTACCTTATTGTAATATATCAAGTTAGGACTATATATACTCAGTGTTTACCTTGTTCCAACCATATTTAGGTTGACTTTCTTTCATTTTGGTTATGCTACGGGAAACCTGGACCATACAAAGAGAACTCTAAAAATCAACCACAAGCGTGTATGTTGTCCTCACTAGAACCTAATCTAATTCAGCAGAATAACGACATGAAATTACTCATATAACATAAGTATAAATATAATACCACACAATAACTAACACGATCACTATAAATGTGTGCTAAAGGTGAGTGAGATAAACAGAAGTCTCACTCGAGTCCCTAATCAACGATTCTTAATCAATATATCACAACAACCACAATGTATCTCGACCAATTGAAAAAACATTAACTTTCAGAAATTAAAATTTGATTTGTCTTCATAAATTCCATTTTGTACCATAAAACCTTTGTAGTAGTAGTAGGGGTCAAGTTGCGAGATACAATGCATAATTCATTTTTGGTTATAGTTCTTATCACAATACACAAAAATTTAGATCTGAACTTTGTTTTTAATTGAAATTTAGATCCTTCAATCTAGCCTTTTTGTTTAAATAATAATCCAAGCACTAATAATTGATTTTATTTATCGATTAATTGTCGTTGTTTTGAAATTTTCGGGAGTTTTACTTCAAAGATGTTGATAAATTGGGCTAGATCCCTAAAAAGTTTTGATTTGTATGCGCGATTCAAATTTTTTGATTTGTAAGGAAGTTTTTGTTGTATCATATGAAGAAGATTGTTTGTCTGATTACCTGGTGCATTAGTGTATAAGTTAGCTGTTAGAACATATATATGTATGTATTATACTAGCGAGCCTTGTTTCCCCCTATTCCCTAGAAAAAACATACGAGTATGATTTTTGTATGTGTGAACATAGGTGGAGCTGGTTAGGATAGGTCCCTAGAAAAAACATACGAGTATGATTTGGGCATGACCTATCAGATCCTTCATATAAATATGTTTTGCCGGTGTCTTCACACGTGTAAATTTGTTTCAAATTGAGACGTCTAGTATGAATTCGTCTCATTTCGATTAACATTGCTCATGTAAAATACTGTATACAAATGTGTTTGTTTACTACTAACATATTTGCAGAGCTACAACAGTTTGAAATCAACTTGTGTTAAATGCCTCTTGGCAAAGGCAAACTAGCAAGGAAAACTTGTAGATAAGTAATACATGGACATTCTCGTGACATCTCATATTAGTTATTTGGAGTCTTGCATGTTGGTGAGGCAGTATACATAAGCTAAATTGTTTTTAGAATGGAGCTTGACAATTTTTTTTTTAAGTTGTTATGTTACTAATTCACTGGTTTTGGACCGGACCAGACCGAGACCGAAAACTTAAAATTTTATGGACCATGGACAGGACCGACCAGACTGGTCCAGGCTATTTCTCGGTCCAGACCGAACTTTGCTCAGCCCTAGTTTGGACAGAATATTAGCATTTCCCTTCGTTATTAGTGGTAGCACATTACGACTTGTCATTGAAGCAGAGGGATAGCGTTACAAAGTAAACATGCATACTGAAAATATACTCTCGCTACCACCCTAACAGGATACACATAAAATTCACTCGCTCACAACCCTCTATCTCTTTAGAGTTTGTTGTTTGGACAGAATATTAGCATTTGCCTTCGTTTTTAGTGGTAGCACATTACGACTTGTCATTGAAGCAGAGGGATAGCCTTACAAAGTAAACACGCATACTGAAAATATACTCTCGCTACCACCCTAACAGGATACACATAAAATTCGCTCACTGACAACCCTCTATCTCTTTTGGTACTACAGTTTTAGATAGTGTGACCATGATTGTGCAAGTGTAGCTGATTTGAGAAAAACGTCAAAGAGCTGTGTAAGATCACTTCCTGCAATTAAAATATTATCCTATGACCAGCCTCAAACTTAACTACTCTTCCTGCATATACTACTATCCTACTTCCAGCATGGATTAAGGTTGTCACCCTTTGTGCACATTTATACTCTTACTATTTCTGTAGATTAAGCTAGTTATTTGTACATGTTTTTCAAAAGAAATTTCATTTATTCCCTCGGTTTTTTTAAAGGTTGGAATGAAGAGAGATACATCATACATAGTTAATCTCTCCATACATACATCAGATTGATTCTATAGATGTTTCTTTTTAGGAACCATTGATTCTATAGAAACCAAGTAAATTCAAGCAAGGTAGGCTTACAATATTATTTCCTATGATTCTGATCATGCCAATTGTTTCTATTCCGTCAATGGCGCATTCGCCAACCATAAAGACTTTTGGCCCAAGAATCTTAGACTTTTATGATTTTTAGGTTGTTTAGTGTAACATGTCTCTGGGTTGAACCAAAAGAACTTAATATCACTTGAAATTCAATCATTTAAATCAAGGCCCAACATGCGCCAACTGTAGCCCATGCCACAGAAATCTCAGTTTTTTCTTCTAATTCACGGTTTCTTTCCTTTGGGTATAGAAGGGTGAGGTGAGGATCTAGTGCCACCTTTTCTACCAAATATCCCACATGTAGCAGGACCCTAACATATAAGTAATCCATGACTTCCGAATAAGTAAATAG
This sequence comes from Spergularia bocconei, assembly GCA_963457585.1. Taxonomy (NCBI): domain Eukaryota; kingdom Viridiplantae; phylum Streptophyta; class Magnoliopsida; order Caryophyllales; family Caryophyllaceae; genus Spergularia; species Spergularia bocconei. Next base: position 7,720,504 of record OY734959.1, read on the forward strand.
GTCATCTTACTATCTTAGCATGCCGATCATAATTAAAACAATCATGATCTCCTTCATACAAATAATAATTACACAAATCATAAAGCACTAATAATCAACATTCACAAACAACAAAACTTCTATGGTATAAAAGATAGAGAAAAGCAAGGAGAAATGATATCAATATTCCAAACTCACCTCCAATTCCTCCAACTGTCAGAATAGACTGAACAGCCACACCACATGATTCTGCTATAGCGACAACTCCAACACCAAGAAGTCCAACAGTGGAAACTTTGTCCAATGTGAGCAAAACATAAATGATCAAAATGATTATGATCAACAATTTAAACAATGTTTGATGGCCTGGAAGGCACGATTACTAATCAATCCATGATCAAACAAACCCACAAAAGAATTAAATTTCAGTTCACTAACCTTATTTCTCATCACCTAACCCCAAATTTTTTCCAAATTAGTTTGTAGATCCCTGAAAAAAGCTCAATGTGAGATCAAACGCCTAGTAATTTTAAGACTAATTTACACTATATAATGTAGCCGCACCAGTTGAAAACGAAAGATAAAGATTGAAATGACCACGATTATTCTACCAGCAGAAAGTTCATTCCAATGGACAACAACACCACTTAAATTATCATAGCAAGTTTGTACAGCGATCGAATTAATACTACATATATAATTCTGGCATGGAATTACACTCGGATTATTGATGTGTTGATTGCCTAAGTTGTTCGGTTTCTTGCTAACAACTACCATATGATCATTTTTATCTGAATTTGTCTTTTGTGCATATTTAGAGAGGCCAAATATGAAAACTTGTGTGTCAGGCTGTACAAAAGCAATTAACGGTGATCTTAAATGCAAAGAAATTCCTAGAAGTTTTGGGTTTGGCCCTACTTCCAAGATTAGTGTGCCATCTTTGTGCTTGAACGTACATTATTGATTTTTTTTATAATGATGACTAAATCTCATTTTTATCAACACATGAATGTTTTACCTAATTCAAATTTAGACGCGCACAAATGTCATCCTCCAAATTGATTCATATGAACCATTTATCACGGCAATACACCCAAACCCCCCCCCCAAAAAACCAGATCATACTCAATTTCAGAGCTTAATCAAACATAGCTCTAAGTTCTATAGTCCTGTAGATTCCACGGATGGTCTCTATAGCAGCGGACGCGCGAGTCGTGCGATGATTGCACTAGGATAAGAGTCGCCACCTAACAATTGTGGGGTATTTGGAAACCATGCAATGCGATCTTGTTCCTTGTTACCGAGGGACTACGTAAACGCTAGGTGAGTCTGTACCCATTGAGCATAAACGCTTGGGGAAACGAGTCATGCCAAGTACAAAACACTTTCGCGAGTAGTTTACCGAAAGGGACAAAACCGAGGGACGTAAGGAACAAAATGCGCATTGTACCCTACGCCAATATGCAGTCTACGGACCGCAAGATTGGGTTCGGGGGTGACAGTACGTGTTGGGAAGCCATAAGACACCCAACCCCCCCACATAGCGGCCTCTACTAGTTGAATTATCGTTTACAAGTCGTCGAGAAGTTAAGCCATGCAAGTTACAATCATTTACAAGTTATACACAACCTAGTAAATAAGCTAAGTCGGTTATTTATCACATAAACTAGATCTTAAATCGCAATGTCGTTAAGATTGATTAACGGTCCCTAGTTACCAATTTGTCTAAGCCACTAGTAGAAAAATGCTAAGTAGCGTCGGGTGTAAAGACCTTTGGGCGTCGGTCTTGGTCGACGCGGAATGAGATGACGCGTTAAGTCAAGTACTTAAGGCGTCGGTGTTGACCGACGCCTTAAGTGACTTAAGGCATCGGTTGTACACGACAATCGACGCCTAAAGTTCACTTAAGGCGTCGCTCCTAACATAGAAATGATGCCTTAAGTGTATTTTAGGCATCAGTTGTAAACACAGCGGACGCCTAAAGTCTATTTTCAAAGCCAAAATAAATCCACTTTAGGCGTCATATCCACTGAAGGAACCGACGCCAAAAGTGGTCAAGGAAAAAAAATGAAATTTCTTTGTAATCCACCAGCACCTTTCATCCATTACAATTTAAAACCCATATTGCTTAAATGTTCCAAAAACGACTTGTTAATCACAAATCAAGTACAACCAAACATTTGAAAAGTCAATTACAAAGATTCGCTACAGACGATGATAATATACACTTCTTACTCCAAAGTAGTGACTGTAGTGAGCTTATACTATGGAGCTCAATAAGAGGGATGGACCATCAAACTAAACATGCTTCCAAAGCCAAAATGCATACCCACACGGCCACACCCAATTTCGAAAAACTAGCAAGGACGATTTTGCTTTCTCTTGGCCCATTGAAGAATGAGGCTTATCAGATTTAGCTAAAAGACCATAGAAAGTCGATCAATTCTTCACTCTGCACATATGAATATCCTAGTAAGTTAAATTGAACACGAAAACCAAAGAGAAACAGCAGCATGGGATTTGATCAACGCCAGCCATAAACAAATTATATGACCTTATAAAAACATAGGAGAAACTTGTACGGGAAATGGCGTTCTAGATTAGTACAAGACTAGGTACACGAACTTATGCAATTTAATCAAATACACATAAAAAATATTCAAACCCACGCAAACATGTCAAGCAAACTGATGTTAAACATAATAACCGATTAGAATAACTTGCTTTGGTATGTATAGTTGAAGGAAACAATCAGTAGTTTTGAATATGTAAGCAAAGGTATACTAAAAGGAAAAAAATGTACCTGCTGTCACTTTTCTTTCTCCCCTACTTGGTCTTAGTAAACCTGTCTTTTAGGCTATTCTCTGTTCATATCCTTAACCAGGCGGTTGTACTTGCAATTTATGGTCTTTCCAGCTTTCCATCACTGTGACAAACATCCAGCGCATTCAGAATTTCACATGACTTAAATCAAATACTATCAATTGAAACCAGGGTTCGGCTAAATTAAGGGGGACCATAAACCTGTAAAATCTATCTACTAGCTGACAGGTCTCCAATAAGTGACCGATTAATATGAGAATTTGTAAAGGGTGACCGAAAGCCTTAAGATTTTAGAAGGGTTCAGTTTTTACAAAGAACCTATACAAGTAAGCTTGTCCCAGACATGAACAAACTTGTTCTTCTTTGCAAACCCAGTGGCTTTTTTTCTGTTCAAAAGCTTCATATATCCAGGCGGCTTCACATGCATCCCCTGGTCTTTCCTCCACTGTGACAAATAATCCACTGCTTTCAGAATTTCTCTTAAGACTCTAATTAAATATTTCAAATACTATCAATTGAAACCATGTTTCAACTCTTTCCTATACTTTCAATTAAAATAAAATGGGGACCAGGAACTCGTACATACTCTCATTTATTACAAATACTAGTGCAGAAGGAGACCATACCAACAACAAAATGAATTTAAATACTAGCTCGAATGACATTAACTTAATTGACCATTACATGAGAATTTGATAGGTTCTTTCATCATTTTTCACAAAGCATTCGAGAATTTGAATCAAAACTGAATGCATAATTTAAAATTAAGGCAAACAAAGTTACATACTTTTCACAGGAAAGACATATCAACCGAAAAAGAGCCACCAAATAAAATTATCAGAATTAATGTAAAGCAGATACATATAGCAAAGCTTGACACTCAACATCCAACAATAACACCGTAAGCACAATGACAAGGAACACCCAAAGAAAATGCATCTTGAAGAAAATAAAATGGCCGTCCTGAAATTTTAGCGGAGGATTCGAGGTTGAAGATCCATATCTGATTCAAGCGAGCAAGTTTGACATTAATTTTGAAATCATCAAACGAAGGCGAAATCACAAACACTAATTGACAAACCCCAAATTACAAACACTAACTGACAAACCCCAAATTATATACCCTAATTCATAAACCCCAAATCATAAACCCTAATTCACAAACCCCAAATTATGAACTCTAATTCACAAACCCCAAATCATAAACCCTAATTCACAATCAGTCACAAATCCCAATTCAGAAACTTAATAACATTTGGAAAATGCCGTTAATACTTGCTTAAAATCATAGATATACATACGTTCATAAACTAATTATTGATTTGTAAAAGGGGCGATCTTTTGCCGAAAACTGGTGAAGAAACTATACCTTGGATTCAATTCCTGATGGCGGCGACTTGAGATTGAGAGTGAGAGACGATTTCATGTCGGAAACAAAGAATATCGATTCGATAGGCTTGAGATTGAGACTGAGAGACAATGAGAGAGAAAGAATAAGGAGGAAGGAGACAGAGACAACACGACTGCACGAGAAAGAAGAGAGAGAAAATGAGACGGTGAAAGGAGACGATTTTTTTTTAATTGGCCCAAAAACAATGTTTAAGGCATCATTTAGTGAGGACCGATGCCATTATACGTCGGTTCCTTGATACAACCGATGCCAAAAGATTTTACATGAAGTGCGCTTAAATGCTTCCACCTTTAGGCGTCGGTTTTTCTTAACAGCCGATGCCTCAACTACTTTTAGACTTCGGTTTTGAAAGTACCGACGCCTTTAAGGTGACGTCGTATTGGGTTTTTTTACTAGTGAGCGCTTTGCACTATGTGTGTTAGGCGTGATTCATGTAATTCGTTTTAGATCTAAATCTTGGTTAGGCAAAATAAATCTATGTCGAAAGCAATAAAATGCGCACGTAAAGAAGGGATAGAAGATCAGAAAATGTAAAAAGACAAGTTTAGAAAATAGGGGGTGCCCTCATGACTTACACGTGTCCGCGGTACCACTACTTGCTTTACTAGGCTTCGAGATCGTTGCGTTGATCCTTAGTATGCGTCGTAGGGGCTAGATGTGTTCTTGAAGCGTTGCGCTGCTCTTCGAACGTGGTGTTTAAGAGGGGCTTTACTTGAGTTGTGTTTGTAGTGCTGTGTTTGAGGGTAACCTAGAGTGTAAGGTTGCCCTAGGGTTTTGGGTGTTGTGTTGCTAGGGTTTTGTGTTATATATAGTTGTTAGGGTTTTGTGTGAGAGAATGGAAGAGAGAGGAGCAGAGATTCGGGGTGAAAATGGTGTGTGAAGGTGTCAAATGGGGTGGAAATGAGGGGTATTTATAGTGGTGGTGAGCTAGGGTGGCCGGTCAAGCTAGGGTTTGTGTGCGCCTAGCGCAGAGGGGTCGCGTATGGCGCAAGTGTGCTCACGCATGGCGCAGCCGGGGGTTGCGCAAGGCACATGCAGGGTCGCGCAAGGTGCACGCGCGGGTCGCCAAGGCCTCTGTGCGCGCGCAAAGGTGCGCCTGAACCCCTTGACGCACCATACAAAATTGCATTTCTGGCCTTCTTATGACATGGGTATTGTACATGTGAATTTGGGTGGGCAAATGACGTACAAAAACATGTGTTGTTGATGATTTTTGGCGGTTTAGACACGCGGGTCATTCCTGAGTTAGGTCAGGTGTAAAAAGGGAGGAAAATGGTTGTTTTTGGCCTTGTTTTGGGTGAAGACGCATTTACTAACGGATTCACAATAATGGTGGTTCAATAGTAGAGCAAGTAGACGCAGTTCACTGTAATATGTCCTTTCATCAGCGGGCATTTGGGTAGAGACAAATGCAGGTGTCTACAAGTCCCCACCAATAAATTGAAAATTAATCAATTCCTGGCCAATCTCAAATAAAACATAGAAGCAACAACTAATTAAACAATCATCAACATAATTAGGATTAGGATAAACGTTCTAAAGCGAACATCCAAACCCCATTGCAGTCTATAATCGATTACCCAGAAACCATAATCAAAGCTTGGTACAAATAATAATCAAGTGATCACACTACTACTACTACTACTACTACTACTACTACTTCTATACATGTAACAAAAAAAAACTACTATTTGTATACAGAAACAACATGGATCTAATAAGTAACCACAAACTCAAAGAAATAAAAAAATAAGCATAACTTGCCTCAGAAGGAGCAGGCAGAAAATCTAATTTCTGATGAAGAAATGAACTGCTTTTATAGTTGAGGTGCAAAAGATGGAAGAACGAACGACCTTATAACCCTTGCTTCATAATCGCCATTAAAAGGGAGGAGAAGAAAAGTTGCGTACTGTCGTGGAAGTTGAACGAATTTATTGAGGAATCACAAGGACAATATAAGCGTTAGTATAGATTTCTTTTTGTTTTTTTGGCTCCACACAGTTATGTATACCAAGGGACGTGGAAGAGAGAGAAGGGACTTACGATGGGTCGACAACTCATCTATGACCTGAATTTTTTTCCATAAGAGTACATTTATGAAGTGCCAGGTAGGATCTGATGTAGCCTATTAAAGTATAAGTATAGATGAGATTGTATATTAAATTCCTTTATGAAAAATATATAATTTTTTTTAAAAATATGGACACACAAAAGATATTTTAGGACACAGAAAGCTGTTTTTTTTTCGAAATTTCAAGATTCAATCATCCTAACCATGCATAATGTCTAAATAATCGCTGGATTACTTTGTTGCACCATAAATTAAACCTGATACTAATTACTTAGCAATAGCTAGGATTCGTGAGTACGTAGTCATGTTAACTTTGATCCACCGTTACAGAGTGACATTAGTTTAGCTAATATGGGGGAGGAGAGGTCGAGGGAAAGGGGTGGGAGGGGGGGCAACTTTGATGCACCATTACAAAGTGACATTAGTTTAGTATAGGGCATGCTTATACCACAAAGTCTCGCATGCAGTAATTGATTTTTGTGAATTTTTTATAATAAAGAATGAAAATGTGTTAATGTTAAAATAAATAAGAAAGGTTTGTTTGTAACAAGCAGAGGGAAACTGCTGGAAAAATGGGGTTTGGGATCACTTCGGTGAATCTGGAGTTTTGGAATCCTACTATACATCGGACACATTACTACTGTTCACGACACTAATGAAAAATAAAGTTCTACATTACTTTATTTACTTTGATATATTGAGTATATCACTGTAATGACGTGCATAGTGTTTAGGATGATCGTTGAGCTCTTAATAGACTCATATCCAGAGTGGTGGTCCTGGTGGATGATGGATTCTTCCTCACTTGATTGGTGGTGTATGGGTAGCGCACTTTACGAGATCTACCTAGTTGAATGGGGAACATGTGTAGTGAAAGGATGATTTCCTCTTACATAAGGCAATTGAGACCGAGTCTCATTTGCACGACCGATCCTATGGGAGTGATAGTGATAACTCCCTAGAGAATTCAACGAAATCCAGGTATAGTGTTAGCCCTCATAAAAAATGCGTTAGATTACACTTGTGAGATAGTCACGATGCCAGCGATATAACAAATCCTTTAGTAGAATGGATGGTTGTGACCCTTGTGGTTTAGGTGGTGCTTTCATATCACCTCTCTTTGTTTCAAAAATTAAATTACCAATTGGGGCATGACGACGAGCTTAAATTCCACAATGTGTTGATTCAAGTCGCGAGACATCAACACATTTACCTGAAGTCTTTCAGATGTCTCAACTATGCTCATTATTCTCAGGATGCTTCTCGATTAGTGGGAGATTGTTGGATATAATCTGCAAGGCTAAGTGTTTGTAGTAGACATGGAATATAGCAAATATAGCAAGGCACGAATGAAGAAAAACAAACACAATCCCAAGACTCGCGCGCGGACCGCGGAGCTGAGGTCGGTGGACCGTGGGCCCAAGTCGGCGTATTTACGCGTTTTCCTTATCACCCTAGTTCATCTTTTGGCTAATTTTTTTCCTATATTAACAAGACTTTGTCCCAGCCCTAACGACACACACAAAAATATCATACAACGATGGAGGGAAAAACGAATAATTGAGACTGAGCATACTTGGGACATTCGGGATCGGTTATATCAACCGGATTTCTGCAGTATAGAGGAGGTTCGGTGTTGTCACTGTTGTGGAACTTGAGGGCGACTGCATTGAGGAGCTTGCACTATGGCTCGGCGAAATCGTCCCAAAGATACTGGTGATGTGGGCATAACAATTTCATTACTCCGAACCGCTCAGATAAGTCATATTAATTCCAATATTTTCAACAAATGATTCCATTTGACTTGTGTTCTTCTATATTTGTGTCAATAATTGTAGCGGTTAAAAACACGCAACTTGAAAGAGGTGTCCGTGCTTATTTTTATTCGAATGCGAAAAGGAAAGGGAAAGAAAAGCAAAGAGGGGGAAGAGAGGGAAAAAGAGAAAGAACAGACGACAACCAGAAACACTCCAAAGCTGTCGGAGCAACGACGCATGTGTGTCCAGCACTCTAAACAAAAACAACCTCATTTTCGCCTAATTATTGTTCTTCATTCACAATCGTAATCTTAATCAGCAGATATTAATCACTCTAATCATAGTTATTCTCATAATCATCACCTTAATCTTAATCCATGGCGGCCTTCATCGACCTCGAAGATTCCCCCATGTTTCACAAGCAGGTACACCTATGTAATTTTTTCCCACTTCCCATTTATTTGATCCGTCATAGCTGCTTTTTTTTTTCGTGAATTTCTTCTGATAGATCTATAATATTGATGTTATCACCGACCCAACTTTTTAATCGGCATTTGATCGCATTGCCGAATTGCCGACGTTTTGTGCCTTAGAATCATACTATGTTGCGAATTTTTCAAGACATTTTAGCTACATTTTCACTTGTGTCGGTGAAATTTAGTGGCTATTTGATCGGCTGAACTTATGTGGGATGTAGTGATTTCGGGTCATTGGTGTAAAAGATGGATAATTATGGAAGATTGTTGTTGAATTTCATCAAATCGATTAAGAAACAATCAAATTGGTCTAATGTTGGTGAAATTCTCATTTCACAATGTGGTATTCTATAAATTTATAATACAAAGTCTTTCTCACATTATGGAAGAATGATGTCGAGTTTAGTCGACTCAATTAAGAAGCTGATCGAATTGGCCTAAACCGGTAATTTTAGGGTGAACTATACCTATATGAGCTTAGAGATTAGTGTAAGTGTTGTCAATCACGTCTGAGAAGTCCTTAATTTTTTACAGTGGAGTTTTGGTTATAACAATGTAGTGACGTTTTTACACTTTGACAGTTCAGGTCATTCCTTAAATAGAAGCGTAACTTAATCGTATCTTGTATTTTCATCTCTTATCTTATCCTAAAAGTAAAAGGAATTATGTGGGCTGTCATCACTTCATGTAAATGTGGACCACTGTAACCTAACTATTAGTTCACTCTCAAATCTGTTATCCGAAATTTGATCTATCAGTACGTTTTAAGTTTTTCGTTATGTGCAAGAAACTTGTTATTATTTATATATTCAAAGTGATTAGGCATCGGATGGGTAAATGAAATTTCTTCATTTCATTTCAGTCCCCACCAGAATTATTAGGTAATGTAACTAATATATTATTTCGGATTCATACAAATAGTAAAGCACCAATTCCTTTTTCTCTCTGTTGCTTCGTCATTTGGTTCCCGTGATGGTGTGAACTCGATAACGGGTAGAAGTAGTAAAAAGAAAGGAACAGAATTTGTGTAACCATTCAGTCATTGTTTTAGCTGTATTAGGAACTGAAATCGTTTGGTTGGCTATTTGTAACAGTCCCTAAGGTATTAGATTTGACTCAGTAAATTCCCTAAGGTAAGATTTATAAATTATAGCAGTTTCTAAGGTATACTGGAGTCATGAAATTCCTTAAGATAATAGAGTTGAGTCGTTTGACTTTGAAGGGACGTGTCATCTGTCGCTTGGTTGGCTTGTTGGTGTAAAGTCAATACTCATTATACTTAACTCATACTGGGCTTCCGTATTTGTTTTATCTAAGAGGGTTATAGATTGAGTCATGGCAGTGTGTAGGAACACTCTTTAGGATGGGAAGGACATTCATATATGATCCACTTTGGTAGCATGAGACACAATTTGTAGACCATTGGAGCAGGATGGTTTGGGTATCTACCATAGCATTGAGATGAATTTGGCCTTGCTTGGCAAGTATATCTGGTGGATTCATCACATTCATGCCAAAGAGGACGAGATCTGGATTCGATGGGTGCATTACCTGTACTTGAAGGGTCAGAATTGGGGTAATTATCAACCATAAGTTTGGATGTCAGGTGCTATTGGAAATGCTTATGCAAGTAGTGGAAAAATAAGCTAAAGTATGTTAGGGCAAATTCATTCGGAATAGGCTGGTAATTTGTAAGCATAGCTTCATTACATGGTTAGTAATTATCAACCAAGTACAGATATCAGGATCGGAAAGACGTCAGATTAAGGAGAAATTGCACAAAATGCTGCCAGGATTTCTGTCTTTATCAAGGACAAAGGCACATTCATTATCACTTGTAATACGAATGTTGCTACGGCAAGAGACCCTCTAATGGTGCTATTCTTAAGAGGAAGCTGAAATCAAAAATCCCTTTTCACAAGACCCTCTAATGGTGCTGTCAAAGAAGAGTCAGCTCAAAACCGCAAAACAAGTTGTACTCGTGTGTTATTTGTGGATTAATCTAAAATATTTGGATGATCAGGAATACCTGCTGGTAGTAAAATTTGGTACTCCAAACTAGACCTCTAGTGGGATAGAATGCTTGGTGATGTATAAAGTAGAATTCTGTCAAAAGTGTCTTAAATGGTAGAGATAACAAATGGATAGAAGATATGCTTTAGTATTGGAGTAGTACGCTTGTCAATGGGTTGATGTGGGCTATTTTTCTGACTTGTATTTTAGATCTTAATTCAATAAAGTCACTTATTCACATAAGAAAAAAAAAGGTGAGAGTTGAGAGGATTTTGTTGCTTGTTAGCTATATATAAGCAAACTCAAAGGAAAGTAAGTGGAAAATTTTCCTTGTGGTCTATAAGGAGCAATAACCGTAAGTAACTTATATGCCATACACGAGACGGTTACTTATGACGATTCATGTTAGCCGACCCCAAATTATCTTGAGAATAAGGCTTGGTTGTTGTTGTTGTTGTCTATAAGGAGCCACTGAGTTAGGTAAAAACTGAACTCTGAAGAGGGGGGGTATGAACCTGGGACCTAGAGCACCCAGTAACTTACTCTTTAGGCTAAGAGATCCTTTTCTATATCGGTAGCTTTCTTTCATTCGAGTTCCACCAATTTGGTTGGATATGCATTGAGACTCTTGTTTGAGATCTTTTCGTTTTTCTGTTCTTCTTCTACGGCTCTACGCCAAATTCGTCAATAAGTTTTAAACATAAGGAACTGAAGGTTCCCCCCCCCTGTATTACTTCTTCTTAGCTACATTCGCTGAAAAAACCGGATTTTGGAACGTTTGTAGAGGCTTCCTCATAAGGATCTTTTAGATCTTGCACATAGTCTTGGCTTTTCATTATAGGTTCCTTATAGGAAGATAAGGAAGTTTGACGATCAAATTTTGGCGCTTCATTCCTCTAGAACATATACCATGCTAATTGGTTTTGCAAAGGAAGCAAGAAATTTATACTGTTTAATAAAGGATGATTGTTGTACTATTGTGTCCACTCTTCTCTTATAGCAGTTTGTTTATTATTGGTGGGCAGGTGGGTTCACTTGAACAAACAAATGATGAATTGAAGGATCGCTGCCAGAGACTTCACAAAGGATGCAAAAGTTTTGTGTAAGTGTTCAATTGAAAAGTCTAGGGGATCCTCTTTTTTGTGTTGTAGATATAGCTAGTGCAAATTGGATGAATGTACTACTCTTATCATATTTGTTTGTCAATCATCGGGTTATTGTAGATGATTGTCTACATTATCAACAAAAAAGAGTTTTAGGGAGAAGACATATTTAGAAGGGAAGGTTTATAGTTAAGCATCAATTTGGGGTCCAACTTTTCAATATTTTTATCATTTGGGGTCTGGACGTTTTCTTTTGTATCGTTAAGGGTCTGAGTACTAACACCGTTAGTCTAAGGTCCAAAGTTTGTTTGTTCCCTATATGTAATACTTCTCTCCTCTTTTCTCTCTCCCCTCTCAACAGTCAATCCCTACCTATTCCATTTCTCCCTCCACCACTCCGCCACAACCCAAAGGCCCAACAATCGCCACCACGGCACCACCCAAGCTTACTCCATCCCCATTTGAACTCTCTCTCATCTCTGTCAAACAAAGTAATTTGATCAAATCAAAAGAAAAAACACGTTAATTTGAATCAACAATGGAAACACGCCTTAAGTCTTTTTTTGCCCACCGACGCGGAGAATAGCCGGCTCATGTACCTTGGAGATCTCCTTCGAGGCGCTGCTTGGAGAGTTGAGCCAGATATCTTCCGCTAAACACTTCAAGATTTCAAGTATGCGTGAGTTCAAATTTATACTAGTTAAAAAAAAAAGAATAATGAAAATGATGATCCTGGATTTTTTGCTGAGATTTTTTTATTATTTCGAATGATTATTTGGGGGAGATTTCTGATGAATTGGTAGAAATTGAGTCAATTTAGATTAAGATTTTATTGGATCATATTGTAGGGATTGGGTTGATTGAGATTGGGAAGGCATAGTTTGAAGTGAGATTGTGTTGATTGATCGGTGCTCTTCACCAATAAATTGTAAGAGAGGAGAGAGGGTATAGGGAATTGGGGAGTTGGGGAGTTGAATTTTAATGATACAAGGTTACTTGAATTGGGGAAAAGGTATCCAAATATGGGAACAAACGTTGGGCCCTGAAAAGAGCCTCCTCTCCCCACAAAACTAACGGCGTTAGTACTTCAGACCCTTAAGGCGAAAAACAAACACGTTGGACCCCAAACGATAAAAATACTAAAACATTAGACCCCAAATTGATGCTAACTCGAAATGTTGAGCTCAGTGCCCTTTGTTTTCCCTTTTGGAGTTCTGAGCCTCACTCTTTTGGGTTGTTATTTGGAAATCTTTGTTAGCTTTTACTTTTTAGGATGCTATCTTTACAATGACACCTGGACTGAGAAGATGTAACTAGGCTGGATCCCATTTAAATATATGCAGCAACCAAATTGATATTTTGTTTCCCTTTCTGAGCAACTTTAATGGGAATTGTGTTGTTAGAGTAACTCTGGCTACTCTTAGTGTCGCATATTATTACTGGTGTCACACAATGTAGTCTCTAGGAACCAAAGTTGTCAAAGGTTAAGAAACTTTAAGTATGGTTTTATCAAATTTCAAACAGACAATTTTACATAGCAAACAAAGATTCATAGTAGAGGAATCTGTTGCAGGGATGCTCTTGCTGGGGCATGTAATGGTGACACGATCTTTGCCGATGCCTTGGAATCCTTTGGTGGTGGACAGGAAGATCCTTTGAGTTTATCAATAGGAGGTAGGATTGAGAGGACTTTTCTCAAATTTTTGATGTTGGTTTTATAAACGCTATTCGTGCATGACTTTTGTTTGTCACAAAGCTTAACCTTCCATTTTTAAATGTACGTATTCCTATATCACCATAGCAACGATCTTGCTGGATCTGGATGTTTACTACTAAGAAATTGCCTGTTTGCTTATGTTGTCATAGTTCTGTAAACCAAGTAGTGTAAGGTAGTTTAAACTGGAAATGTGAAAGGGAGGGAACTTAGTTGAAGAACAGTGAGAGTTTGGTTGACCTCCCACAAGAGGTTGAGTTTTATGTCCTATATATGACAAGATTTTGTTGGGGATTGCAATTATTGGACTCTTCCATGTTATTATTGGGTATTGTTAAACATAACCTAAAAAATACTAGCGTCACCTATTTTTTCCATTTTTCTTCCAATATTACCCTTAATGATATCCCCCTCCCCCTACCACTTCTCAAAGTAAACGTATACTCCGTAACACACTTCTTCAAGCAAGCAACCCTAAACAATCATACTATCAAACACTAGATTGCATTGCAAGTAAAGAAAAGGTTTCAATAAAATCATGGAACGTTCGAACTCGATGGAATCGAGCCAAAATAACGATGAAATTGAGGTATGTAATAGGTTATTATATGTCGCGCAAATTTCCACCTTTTTTTTTGTTTTTTTATAATTATGGGAAGACAATCTGTTTATTTAATAAAATACCAGGTTTAGGGTTTTGTGTTATTATGGAAAAAGTGGGGACATAATGGGTATTTTACCCGGTTAGGTTAGTAAAAAAAATTGCATTTAGCAATCAAGTTATTTTATCTTTCTTCAAGACAATAACACAAGTAGACTTGTACATCAAAGGTTTATCTGAGTGGCAAAGTGTTGCTAACACCCTCTTTACTACTAATTTCACTAGTCTCAAGTCAAAAGTCTGTTTCTCAAACCTACAATTTTAGACAATATGTGCTTTGTGCTTAACCTACCCTAACTTCTCCCGTCATGGTCTATTTCACGTTGATCCTAACAACGCAAGGTCTTCACTTTGTTAGCATATAACTGAACATGCGAAGCCAATTCGTGAAGCTCATTTGGTGTTTATTCTGTCAAAACTTTTCCACAATCAAGTCTCGCTTTCATATGTATGTTTTTTTACTTCCTTTTATTAATTTGTTTTCTTAGGTCCGCTTATATCTAAGTTCATCGGTGCATTCCAGGAGCTTGCTACTTACAAGGACCTTCTCCGTTCGCAGGTATGGGTCTTGTTTAAACTCTGTTTAGAAATGCTGTTTCTTTTATAGGATAGATAAAGACTAATTGACGAGATCCACGGATGTTCCTACGGACCAACCCCATGGTCTCCACCCCACAGGAAGTACGAGATCACCCCAAGGATGCCTCAGGCATCTAGGGTACAGGCCGATCATTGCTTAACCCATAATTGAGCAGAGACTACTCTTGAATTTGCTAGTCGATCCATTATAAAAGACACTAATAGAATCCCCTAAATAAGAACATCCACGCCCAATTAAACCATTCATCCCATGGCTAGTTGGTCCGGAATGGACGTGCTGTGAAGTTGGACTTCGACTTATGTGGAAACGTACCAAGAATTTACGTGATTTACTTTCAACGTGATAGGTACGTCTATAGGGTTAGGAATCAACTTACTATGGTTGGGATTTACAGATACTAGATAAATTGATCAATCGTCTAGATCTGCTTGTCTAAAAACTATCCAGTTTCGTATGACTCCAAGACTCACTAATTCCCTCCTTCGCTAGGCTAAGTGGGTTTTTATAATGAACCACCTTTGCAAAGACTCAATAGGAAAGTACTCTCTCCGCTCGCTTTTAAAATGCGTAGGGCCAACGGGCACGCTTCTTAAGGTTTGGGGTACACGTTAATCGGGTAATCAAAGTTCTAAAAAAATTGCATGATGGGTTAGATAAAATATTGATCTAACCCGCCATGCAATTTTTTTGAAATTAGATTAGCCATAAAGCATGTACATCCACCTTAAATTGCGGGTCTGTTGGCCCTACGCAGTTTAAAGGCGAACGGAGGGAGTAGTAGACTAGTTGCTAGGTAAATCTAAAGAGATATGGAAACTAGCCAAACACTAAGCATCAAAGAAACTCGGACGAAAATATCCCACATGGATTGACCCAGGCAACGAGTCGTAGATAAAGCCGTTGAGTCGTGAATACCTACTGACGGTAGCCATAGTTCACGAGTCGCGGATAGGCACTGTGTCGTGGCTCTCCTCAATGACTCGCGGCCAAGACTCCAGTTATACGATTCACGCACTGGCTTATACCATTCATGGACCTTTGATTACTATTTGCGGACAACCATATTCTATTCTCCTTTTCTTTGATCCTGTTATTGTTCCACACTTGTGATACACTCTAAAATATTAGGATAGGACGAACTGTTTAGTCAAACGATTAATAGGTTCATATGGGTTGTAAATCGGTGGCAAGTATGAGAAAGTTGCCTATGATTCACAATAATGGAGAAGAGAGAAATGGAGTTTTAAAAAAGAGGTCCTTCTCAAAAGAGAAATTGATTCATTGATTCATTTCATATCCTATTCATATCCTACTCTTATAACCTAAACTCTCTATATATACACATGAGATTACTTGGGGACCAATCCTACCCTTAGCTAAAACTAAGAAAATACCATAACATAAAAGGCATAAAAGTATAATGACATCTACATCATTTTTAGTGTGTATCAACTTGTCACCATTTCTATCGCTGAACTCCAGAGACTTGATCATTGTGACATTCTAGTCATAATATCAACAACACGAACTATCAACAATATTACTAATGATTTAGAAATTAAATTAGTCTATAGTCTAGATTTTGGGTTTGATTTCTGATCAGATTATTTTTAACTGCTTGCTTGGTATGGAGGGAAAAATTAGGGTGGGAAAAATCAAGGAGAGATAGTTGCTAGGGAAATCAATTAAGGGGGTAATGGTTCTTTGGATTGTAAGTTTGGCATGTTGGGAATCATTACTTGGGCTGAAAGTTTTTGCTCCAGTAATTGTTACACATGGGAGTGGGGGAGTTTTGCATTACCTCTTGGAAGGGGTAACGAGTTCTGGGCCTCAACTTATCCTCTCACTCCAAACATACAAAATGGACCTCCGCCTATTTTTTCAGGCCTATTAATGCCAATCCAAGCATGCCCTAAAATGTAAAAAGACCACTCTTCCTCATCTAATTAACATTCACCTTGAACTTAAGTTGTGATGTCCCTTTGTTCACTTCGACTGCCTGAAATGGAACGAGTATATTTTTTTCTCTAGGCACTTCTAGTAAGCCGTGTTTGGTTGAACCGGAAAGTATTTGTGAGTCTTTTTGTATGTGAGGTTGAGAATTGTCACAATAATATACAAATTGCAAGTTCTGAAATCCTATTCCTCTCTAGGATTATGTTTTGAGGTCCCTACCAGCTTCTAGTTCTGCTATTAAAAATGGTAATTTGTCCTCTAGGCTCTTTTAGTGACCCCCTATCTTGCATTAGAAGTATCCAGCTTTACGTACGTGAGTCATTTGAGTGTAAAGCTAAGGATCCTGTCAAGCTTATGCGAATTGAAAGTTCTGATGTTTCTGGATCCAAGAGCTCTCTGGGATTAATGTCAGTCCTGAACGGGAGGATCTGTGGTTTGATTGAATTACATTGGTTGTCCTTCTTTCCTATTAGGAACTCTGTGGCCTGGGCAGTGAATGGCTCCCCTGAATTTTAGGTGACAATCCCTTGGGGTCTTCCTAATGTAGTTATAATTCTTCTCCTGGAAGAAAATATAAAACATTAATTAGTGGTAATCTTCATTGAGTAAAATGAGCTAAAGACAGAGTCTTTATTTTCTGCACTTGCTGGTCTCTATGTTTCGGATTTTCTGGCTGATTTTCTTAACTGACTGGTGAGCTCATGAAGTTGCCTATGGTCACCCTGTTTTCAGTGAAGGGGTCACTGAAAATGGCCTCTCCACGTGGTAGAGAAGCTGTGTGTGTCCTACTCCCCTTTAACCTGATTGGCGCGGAGCCTCTTTAGATGCACTGGGTTAATAATAATAAAAAAAAAATAATGATGATGAGGAATGGTTGTATTCTCAGGCTATCTCTTAAATCCTTGCATTTATTGGAACTATGGGAACAACTTATATTTTGGGTTTGCTTCTGTTTTTCAGGTGGAGCATGTCTTACTTGATCGTCTGACGCAGTTCATGTCCATTGATTTGCAAGAAGCTAAGGTCAATTTAAGGATTAGTCTATGGTAGTTATTAGTTATTACTGGATAGTATTGCTGTATCTTATTAAGTTACTTTGTCTGATTTTGTGCACGCAACATATCCCGCTATGCTGAAGCTTCTAGCCGTCAATGTATTGGCGTTCAGCTTGCATTGTCAATGCTTGATGTTTTCTAGGAAAAAAAGTTGTGCATAGGTTCTTTTTGACTGATTTTATACATATACTATGGCTGGAGTTCTGGCAAGACCTACCCAACTTTTTGACGTCTCGCAAATTTATCCAGTTTTGAGAACATGGCCATTATCTGAAGTTCCCTACAATATCATGCTTTATCTATGCTGTTGGTATCAGCAACCAAAGTTTTTTGCCCCATCTCCAATCATGATCTTCCCGAGTTCTCAATGTTTATATTGTCATTTTGGGGAATATTATTATTCTAGCAATCTGCTTATTTGGTCTGCCTCTTACTGCTGGGCATCCCCTTTATGTAGGACTCCCGTCGACGCTTCGACAAATCTATATATGCCTACGATCAGGTACTGTCAATCCCTCAGCTTCTTAAATTCAATACTCTCTCTGCATATGTTGACCTAGAGTTGTCTGTTTTGGTATATTGGAGTTGTAACCGCTTAAGTAACCAGATCTGACAATGATCCAGTGTTAGTAACTGAGTATTGCTGTTCTGGTTCTTGGTAAATACCTAGTTCCTCCTTTCGGGTTTCTAAGCTATATCCTTTTGCTGTTCCTGTCTCACCTGGTTCTAAATAGCAGCAGTGTACTAGACTTCTGTAATTATCAAAGGATGCTTTGTTTTGAATTACCCTTGGTTATTTTTCAGAGAATCTTGAGCATTCTGCGATAGCTTTCTGACATTTCATCAGTTGGTTGAGATAACTTGGAAGGCTAACATTTTTATTACCAGTAATTAGACTTGCATCCTGGGAAAATTGTAATTCACTGTTTGAAGTTCCACAATTTCTCACTTATTTGTGGAAATGCTAGAATTTGCATCGTACGTAACTTAGTTTGAAAAGGCGTGAGGTGCACCAAAGTGATGAGGGCCCATGGCGAAGAGGTGCTCCCTTTTTTTAAAACAAATCTCTATTTTCCGGACAATAATTTGCACAAGATTACCCCTTTTTGGTTTTTAAAGAGGCCAAATATGTAAAAAAGTAGAAGTTATGGATTATGGAGCAAAGAGAGAGGTAAAGACAAGAACTCAAAGATATAAAATGTGGAAAGTGCTTACTTGAACTCCTTGGTTACGCCTCATGTTGGCGAGGCGCTGTGCCTCATGCCCGAGGTGTTTTGGCTGGAGCCTCATGTGAGGCACACTTTTTCAAACTAAGGCCCTGTTTGATAGGACTTATTCTGAGATGAATTCAGATCAGATCAGAATCATTCATATCAGATCAGATCAGATCAGAATCATTTAGATCAGATCAGATCAGAATCATTCAGATCAGATCAGTTCAGTTCAGAAATGTCCAAATAACTATCTATGTATTTGGTCTATAATTGAGACAAACTCGTTGAAATTCAATCAAATTTTCAACCAATTCAGATCAGATCAGAATCATTCAGATCAGATCAGATCAGAATCATTCAAATCAGATCAGATCAGACCAGAATCATTCAGATCAGATCAGCTCAGTTCAGAAAGATGCAGTCCTATCAAACAGGGCCTAAGTATGTAAGAACTGAAGGTCTGCGGTCTGCCATCCCCATAGTGTTTAAGGGCCTTCCCGTACTGGGAATATACTCATAGTTCCTGATCCTTTCCACGCTGTTTTGTCTCCCCTTCTTACTTGTATATTCCATAAATAGAGTATGACAGCAAAAGGGTGATCTTACATCTCAGACATGCAATTTTTGTTTGAAAATTTCCCTTGTCCTAATAAAGTTGGTAAGACGGTCGACAATATGATTTGGAATGTGATGGTGTCTATGCATTCATATAAGCTATTGGTGGTGTGCACATCTTTTCTATCGGGAAGGGGGGGGGGATAAGCAAAAGAAATGTAGACATGATGAAGTTCTAGGGGAGCAGTCCATTTATTTTTGTATCTAGCCAGAAATATAATGCTGCCTATGCTTGTTATTGTTTTGGGGACAGCTAAGTGTTTCAACCGGATTTATTTTTTGAACATGTAATAGTGGATAACGAAAGGAATTTAAGGGCTGACTCGTATCGAAAATATGACACTAATGGGGTAACACCTATATGCGAAAGCAGAGCTGGAGGGTTCATCTCTTCAGCTTTCGGGAGTAATGTTATCTACTTATGTATAAAAAGAAGAAAACAAGAAAAACGTATCTACACCTTGACTGTCCCAAGTTTGTCTCACCCTGCAGACCTGTACTGTGTGCCTCCATCACCTACACTATTCATGCAGCCTTCTCTAGACTATAGCTTCAAAAGAGATCTGTCAATTCTGTGTTGAGTAACATTGTTAATTGTAAAGAAATCCACTGGATACAATAACGAACCTGTTTTCTTACTTAAAGAGCAATCTTATGCGCGATTCTTACCTCCAATATGAATGTAAACAATGAGCATGACTACAGTTTGTACATTAGCTTTTCCTGTTTGAAAATGAGTTATTTTAGGACAAGATGTAAATTGTGGACCCTAAGAAAACAAAAATGCACTTCAGGCACGTGAGAGATACGCCTCATTGAAGAAAAGCACACGCGAGGATATTGTTGCTGAGCTAGAAGAGGTGCGTGTCTTCTGATTCTCTCTTTTACTTTTGCCTGCTCCCGAAATTGAAGTATGGTGCAGATTTTATGTTCTCTAGGGCTGTTAAGATGAGTAGATGTCCGTATTTTGACAGTTTTCCATCCTTGTGCTTCAACATCTTTACTCAATTGCTTGCTGGTCTTCCTAGACTTAGGAAACTTCTGTACTTTTCATATCCAAAGGTTTAAGGATTTTTTCCATCATATCTATGTCAAGTACT
The DNA here is from genome assembly GCA_963457585.1 of Spergularia bocconei. Taxonomy (NCBI): domain Eukaryota; kingdom Viridiplantae; phylum Streptophyta; class Magnoliopsida; order Caryophyllales; family Caryophyllaceae; genus Spergularia; species Spergularia bocconei. The sequence goes on from OY734959.1 coordinate 7,741,053, forward strand.
TACCTATCAATTCTAGAGCTGCTAACATTGATGCACTCCTAAACACTATCAAAGCTCAAACAAATGATCAACAATTTGTTTTTGGGATTTTCTGATTTTTGGACTGAAAATAAAGATATGGACTTGAAGATTGATTGATTCTCTCAACTCCTCTCCAAGAACTAGGTTTAGATTACTTAAGTTAATCTCCCCTAAGCAAGCTTAACCATATGCTTAATTTCAAAGAGATAAACCCACCCTAAGAATTTAAACAAAAACAGAATTCTCATCTGAAAGTTGGTTTTTCATTTCATCAAGTCTGTCTTTTACAATGGTATGGATGCTCTATTTATAGAGCTGTGCTAAGGTTACAGCTAATACAATAATACAGATAAGATACTAAAATAAGCTAAGATAATCCAATTAACACAGAAATACAAAATAGGAAATTTAAACTAATAATACTATATTTGCATAGGCCTGCTGCACGCCTGATTATGCTTCACTTTGGGGCTGCTTTGCTTCAACTTGATGCTGATTTTATTTATTCATTGCTGTGTTGGAGAGCTGCTTGTTTTCTTACTCCTTCAGAAAAGTGGGACGTGGTTTAAGAGTCAAGGAAGGCTGCTGCACATGGGCGAGTGACTCATCATTCTAGCAAACCCTTCATTAAGGGTTTTCTCATATACTTGCTCAAACCTTATACTCCGTATAATCAGCTCCATTACTCCCTTTATTAGCTCTGATCCTTAATAATCATTTTAGGACTAAATACCTTCATTAACTCTTGATTAGTTGATTAAGAAGTCCTTAAACTCGAGCCCCAAAACAACAATAGAAACCCGACCATACTGAACAGAGGATTCAGAAGGGCACCAGTGTGGCAACGCATTTCAGACTTATCAAAACTTATCGGCTGAAGCTCTAAAAGGTGTCATTGGAAAGATTTATTCTTGAACTTCAATTTAGACACAAATTTCACCCCATTTTATAATCTGTAGAAGGAGATATAAGCCTTCAAAGTTCAGACCTGTAATCTGACCATTCTGATGAACGCCTGCATTTAGTCTGGTTTCAAAATTAAACTGCAATTGATCTATAAATCTTTTGATGTTAATTCCAAAGCCATGACTTAGTTTAATCTCTTAGGTTTCTAGAAAGGTATGGCACAAATATATCGGACTTCATTTGAAGCTTCAAAGAGGCTCTTGAATTTAAGTGCGCAAACCTGATTTTCAGCAAACCTGAATTTTCAGAATGTCTTCAATTTAGATTTGTCCTCAAATATAGGTTTCCAAATATGAATGGCTTATGAGCATCGTGCACCTGCATCAAACATCCAGGTGTGTGTCATCTAGTTTATCAGTTTAGCTTCCGAGCTGCAGTCTTTATTGCCGTTTTAACTCTTTTCGGGGTTGTCCTACCAAAGTTCTCCAGTTCCTTTTTTCTCTTTTGTACTCATTGGATAAATTACAATGTCGTCCTCATCCCTCCCTATAGTTTACAAGAAAGACATCCCATTTACCTGCCCAAACTCACTCACCAATTTGAAAACCCACCCTACCAATCTGTCTCCTCTCCTCCCTCCATCCCCCTCACTCTCCTTGCTAATTCCCCAGTCACATCACTCCTCTACAAACCCCCCCCCCCCAACCTCCTTCCCTTCCCTATCCCATCCTTCCACTACTCAAAATTACCCCACCTCCAAGCTCCCTCCTACTGATATCCTCAGCCGCCCCTTCCTGACTGCTGCTGACTCTCTAAGCCCCCTTCTCTCCTCCATAGATAACATCTCTTTCCTAGCCCCCCTCATTGTGCCTTCTTCTCACCGCTGAGCTCCTACCTACTCAACTCATTTTACTCCACCTCTCCCTTTCTCTCCTGCCCCCGCTCACTCTTCCTCAGCTGGAGCTCGTTGGGGGACATAAAGAGGTCTTCAGATGAGGAGATGTGGCTAGGAAAGAGAAGTGGTACTGGGGAGGAGACATGGTGTGGGATAAGATACATGGTTGGGGAGTAGAGAAAGAGTTGTAATGTAGAGGTGATGGCAGAAGTGGTGGGTCTGGTGGGGTGGGAGTGGTTATTGGCTTGGATGGGATGAGTAACTTTTGATCACCATCTTTTTTTTCTTGCCTAAGTGTTATTTTTTTTCCTTTTGTTAGAAACAAGAAGCTTAAAGGGATACAGGGAGTAGTGTCAATAGTCATTGCTCATTATTGTTACATTACTTGCATTGGATATCTGTCACTTCAATTGATATTTGGTATAGCTTTGGGTTGGAATTTCTGATTCGGGGTCTTTTAGTGAAACCTTTCTAAAGGGAGTTACTTGAATTTTTGCAATCTGTTTTTCCAATTTGATGGGAAATGAAGGTGCATGCAGTTGAAGTGATTCTGGCATGTAATATGTATAAGAAGCATTGCCATAAATTGGAAGGATTGATTCTGGCACTCTTGAGTTTGTTTCTTGAATGTGATATATGCATCTGTCAACTCAGTTGAAGGAAGCGGATATATCTGGACATTATGGAGTATATGTCTAAATAGATTGTGTTGACATTTTCTAAATAAACTTTTCCATTGTAAATTTCTCTTACCTTAAGAATCTTCTAGTAATATCTATTGCCTAATTATAATATGCCAATTGTGGGATCAATAATATATTCGCAGGATCTTCATAACTCCAAATCGGCATTTGAGAGAACACGATTCAGTCTGGTATGTTCAGTTTCCTCTTTCCTATCTGGTTCTATCTGTTGGGCTCTTCCTGTTTTGGAAATGTTTATTCGGTGGCTTATTAATACGTTTTTGTTCTCATTGGTGTAAGGATACCAGGTAAACACACTAATGAATGTTGAATCAAAGAAGAAATATGAGTTTTTGGAGTCTTTCAGCGCAATCATGGATGCTCACCTTAGATATTTCAAGCTGGTAACTAGTTTACCTGAACGCTTTTCATTGTAACCTTATTAATTATTTAGAAACGAGAATACAAAGATTGAAGTAAGTTTTCTGATTCCAGGGATATGACTTATTGAGTCAAATGGAGCCCTTGATACATCAGGTATGAAAATGAGGCTTCCTTAATGAATATATTATTCTTTTTTTTTTTGGGGGGGGGGTGTTGTATCATTAAAATTGGGACACTATGTTATCTCATTGTTTGATTGAGAAGTTCTCAAGTAGTGGCCCTTTAGCATCAATGATCTGGTACCTTGATTCTTCAAACAGTAGGTAGAGTGGACATCAGATTTAATGCTATATTATATCATACCGCAAATGATTTGCTGTTTGGAAGTTGGTATTTTATGTATCTGTTGTTGCAGATGATATTTTAACAATTTTCCTCTCACCTTTTGTCACTCTGTGATCCCTTTGTGACATCTTTCTACCCGAGTATTTCTTATAGATAAAGATTGATTTTTTTGTTTGGTTTATGTCAATAGCCTTCCCTGACTGGGATTTCTGGGACTTCGGCAAGAATGGAATCTCTTGAGTCTTGATAGTTCATAAGTATATTCTACATAATGTTGGACTGCCCCTTATCTTAACTAGTGTGTGCGCCTAAACCTTGATCACAAATGGAGTATGTCTTGATAAAATTTTACATGTCAAAGTTTTCATGAAATGAATATATTTCATGATGCAGGTATTGACATATGCACAACAGTCAAAAGAGGCTTCAAATGCTGAACAAGACAAACTTGGACGAAGAATTCAGGAGTTCAGAACTCAAGTGGAAATGGACAACTTGCGTGCTGCTAGCAACACTGAGGCCTCTACAACTGTCGATTATACTCGTCCGATTGGTATAGTTTCCTCACACAAAGATGTACAAGCACTCATGCAGTCGAGCGCGGTAACTTGCTGTCCTTGATTTATTTTCTTTGTTCACTTTCTTCAAGGCCCCTCGCTTTCACTTGCCTTTTCTTAGATACATTGCAATGTTAATATATTCCCTTTCTTCAAGGTTCCAGTGTTATATACTTATATATTTGTCATGTCTCACTTGCTTATGGTGGTAAACTATGCATGTGTTTGACTTTGCCACAGGTTCAAACTATCAAACAAGGCTATCTCCTAAAACATTCTTCAAGCTTGAGGGCAGATTGGAAAAGGCGGTACTTTGTGCTTGACAGCCGTGGAACACTATACTATTACAGAACAAAGGGTCCAAAACCAATGGTAAGCCATGAGTTATATGATCTGTAACAAACTAGTTGTTGAACTTCATGAAGAGGATTTGTTACAAGTGTAGTGCAGTTAGTGGAGCAGTCTACTTTGAATATTTTTATATGTTAATATATTGCCCTTTTGTTTTTTCCTTTGGGTCTTTCTTTTTCAAGGCAACAAACCTTCTTAGTTGTTTCTGGTGGTTTTTATTATGGAGAAGTTAAACTTCACACCTTTTAATAGTAGTGGTCTCTTTCGTGTGTCTTCAGATATCTGTGTCGTGTCAGTGGGTGATTCATACTGTTAATCTGATAGGTTTTGTAAATTATGCTTAATTTTGGACCTTGTGTATCCTATTATCCTGGGATATGGTTTAATATTAGATTTTGTGCACTAGGGGTATTGGTTTTTACTGGTACAAGAAGTGAGCAGTGGTGGAGATTGGAGATATTGTCAGTTATGCTTAGGATGATTGAAAGATTCCTTGTGATCGTCTTGAAAGGCATTAAAGACGAGTCACCCTACTACAAAAGAACTGTCACTGCACCAATCTTAAGAAGCATCCATCTACAAAGTTCCGAAAAGATGAGTGTTGTTCTGAGTGCAACACTGAGACCAAATATTCTCAAAATGACGTTTTTGATCTCCTCCAAGTTCTAATTAGATATCTTCTCTTACAAAACCCACTGACTTCGCTCTTACACTGCCAAACATGATTTTGAAAGGGGACTTTATAGAATAGGTCAGAGAGAAGCAAGATAGACTATTTTCTGCTTATAGATCGCCAGGAGGAACCTCTTCCTCTTATTCTTTGCAAACCCAACAATATAGATCGGAAAGTGGCCCACTAAATACTGTTTTCTGAAATTGTCTATTTCGCCGCTTCCATCTACTTTTTTGCGAGTTTAGATGAGAGAAGCTATCCCCTCGAAGAAAATGTCTCAAATCAAGTTTAAATTTTTGGAGCCAAAGAGAGGCCAAGTGACTATGCTGCTTGTTTCTGTTTCTATCTTTTCCCTTCTATTTGGAGTGGTAGCATAGGAGGGAGCAGCCTACTCTCTGCAGCAATGTTTCACATTCTTGTCTCAATGAGGCCAAAAACCTGAAGAAGTTTGTATCATCTCATGTCTAATCTTAAGGATTAAAGGGCTTTGTTATGTTGGTTACACTAATTAGGACACTTGCCCTCCCCTTAAATTTGTTGCTTATCTCTGATATGATAGTTACATAAATTTAACTCATATTTGAAATCTGTAAGTTACAGGTGTCTTGTATTCTTTTGTCGTTATCTCCTATTTATTTTTCTGAACATTTTGTTAAAAAAAAATATTTTAAAAATTCCAGGGCATACACTCAAAATCAACTTATACAGGAGAGCAATCGAATGGTGTTTTTGGGAGATTTCGGGCAAGGCATAATAGGACATCTTCATGGAATGGAGAGAGCCTAAGTTGCCGTACTGTTGATCTTCGAACTTCGACCATAAAGATTGACGCAGAAGACACGGACCTCCGTCTTTGCTTCAGAATTATTTCACCAGCAAAATCATACACATTGCAGGTATGATTTTCAAGGGAGATAGCTTAAAATATGATAATATCAACCTGGCAAGGAGTGATGTGAATTAAATTGTGAGTTGTGATGGGATCCCAGAAATCAATATAAGCAATCCTTAATGATATCTGTGGTGATTTTTGATGTGCTGATTCTTGAGTTCTAAAAGCAGACTGGCTTTTTTTTTCTTTTTTTTTGCGATAGAGGCAGAAATTGTTATGCATCACTATCATCACGCTTTTACTGTTTTTGTGTTCTGAGAGTTACTTGTGTCCTATCCAGAAAAGTAATAACATATGTAGTCTCTCATCCATTTTGACATTTTGTTGCCATGCCATTTAGGTCGGGGTGACAGTTAAATTTGTAAAAATTAAGTTTGAGCCTGCAGTATCGTTCTAGATGTGATTTATTTTTCCCTTATATTGTCAAATACTCTTGAATGTATTGATTTCAAAAAGATCAGCATAAATAGCAATCCGCAGTGAAATAGCAATATGCTATGTACGGGAAATGTTTTTTATAGACCATTTGGAGCTTGAATGTTATTGCATACGAAGTATTTGCTTGTCCTTTTCTCTATAGAACTTCGAATTAGCAGTACAGCATGATGGCATTTGCTTCTAGGCTCTGTTTACATATGAGCTGCTCGGTGTCTCTTCAATATGCTTCCCTGGTACAACTGTGTCACTGTGCTAGCCTTTTCCCATTACACATTGTTTGGTCAATTAGGGTGATTAATAGCTTATTATTGTGTGTTGCTACTGTTATCATAATTGTTATTGCTGTCATTTGTATCTCTCACTATTATATGCGTCTGGGTCCTAATGGGTAAAATGTCGCAATCAATTCACATAAGTTGGTAGTGAGTGTTATAGTCCCTGCCTTAGTAAATCCAGGTTGTGCTTTATGGTTTTGCCAGGCTGAAACTGAGGCTGATAGGACAGAGTGGATCAACAAAATCACAGGAGTTATCACATCGCTTTTGAATGCCCATCTCTTAGAACAGGTGTTTTGTCACACTCTTATAAAACTCTTTCTATAGAATTGCAAGTAAAAAATTTCTACCTTATAGTTCCTTGGCCTCCAATTCATCTTTGATTCGTTCATTACATTTTAAATATTTCTATTTTTCTTTTACATATTGATTTCTGCTTACACTGGCACGGTAACTTTCCTAGGAGCCATTTATTCCTGTGAATGAAAAGCGTACAAGGAGCTTTACGAGCGAAACAATGACATCAGATAGACAAGGTCGTAGTTTAGGGAATAATATGGAAAAGCAAAATGATGGCATTTCTAGGCTCCTAAGAGAAATCCCTGGAAATGATCAATGTGCAGAGTGCAGTGCTCCTGAACCAGAATGGGCATCTTTGAATTTTGGCATTTTGATGTGTATTGAATGCTCTGGTGCCCATCGGAATCTTGGTGTACACATTTCAAAGGTACTTTTCTAGCCTCCTTCCAAACTAATCTCTATTTTGATTTTGTTTTTTCAAGATATTTTCGTTAACTATTTCTGCCTCTATTATGGAGTTCGCAGTCTCTCAGGTCAACACACAACAACAACAACAACAACAACCAAGCCTTATTCCCAAAATGATTTGGGGTCGGCTAACATGAATCGTCATCTAGTAACCATCTTGTGTACGCCATGAAATTCCAAAACGTTGTAAACCTTTTTGGAGTAATTAAATATTTTCAAAGGAAGTTTTACAAAGTTGTCAAAATAAATTCAAAAGATTTACGAAAAAAAAAATAAAAAAAAAAAAAAAAAAAAGTTTTGGGAAAAGAGTTAGGGAAACCAAACAAATAAATAAAAGGAGTCAGATTAAGTCCGCCGCATGTATAGAGTCTCTCCACCTCGCCCTATCCAACACCATACTCTCTTCAAGCCCTAGGAAGCTCATATCACTTCTAATCACCCTCATCCAAGTCATCTTAGATCTTCCCCGACCCCTACTAATATTACCACTTCCCCACCCTTCTACTCTTCTAACCGGCGCGTCACTAGGCCTCCTCCTCACGTGACCATACCATCTCAGTCGGTTCTCCATCATCTTATCCCCGATGGGTGCAACCACCAATCTATGTTGCGTAGCCGCACTCTCAGGTCAACACACGACGAGAGTATTTGGTATATCTAATTTGATAGGAAAGAGCATGACTATAGTTTTAAGAGATCTCCTTTCTGCTGTAATTAGCTTTTTTTGCATTATTCATTCCTCCAAGACACTTATAAAATGTGGACTAGTAGACAAGGCTACAGATGCAGCCAAAGGGTAGTGGGACGGTTTGTTGTATATGGTGGAAAGAAGGGGAGTGTTTAATACATACTTGTGAAAAATCAGCTGCTTGGATTTCCTTCTGTGTTCAGCCAAAGCTTTACAATCCTTCTCTTTTGTAAAGTGTTAATTAATTAATGTAGCTGAATGGTGAGGCAGATGGAACTTAACCTTTTGTTTACTGGAAAGGGGGAGAGGAGGGGAAGGGGGGGGGGGGGGGGTTGCTATGTGTATGAAGGACCATCATGTTTCTTTGACATTCAACTATGGCCTTGTAGGTAATGATCTATGTTTATTGTAGGCGATGAATTCTTGATCCATCTGATATACATACTTTTTTGACATTTGAAGGTGCGATCTATAACATTGGATGTCAAGGTTTGGGAGCCAACAATCTTGGAATTATTTGGGGCCCTTGGAAATTCGTTTTGCAACTCGGTGTGGGAGGAGTTGTTAGCCGATAATGACAGGTAAAAATATGACAAATTCAAATAAATTTCTGGTCATGGTTGCTGCAAGTTTGTCATATGTGTTGTATATATTAACATCTATTCTGCGATCATTTATGTGATGTTAGAGAATGATGTTAGAAAGAAAGCGAATGGATGTCTATGCTTACTTCCAGGATATTGAGGTTGGAAAGTTTCAATTATTACCACTAGTCGAGCATATAGTTTGTAATCAATAATTCAAGAATGGGAAACGGAATCTTTGACCAGTGGTGATGCTTTATTTTTATGTCAGGAATGTGTTGAAAGAAAGCACCTATAAGCCTCTTGTGGCTGTTGTTTGTATGTGTTAATCATGAGAGTTTAAACCTTATGTGCTTTTCTGGGACTGATTAATATCGGGACATCATCTGACGTAAATTAGGAAGCATGCTTGGTAGCTGTTTGTTTCGTTCTGGCACTTTCGAAGTCATGCTGGAAGTGGCTGAGCCAGAGCTGGAGAGCGTTGAAGAGGGGGGGGGGGGGAGGAAATAACATCATAGTTTGTAAGACTTCTAGGCTCTACTATTACCCTGAGAACAGCAGAAAAGGCCACTAGAGGCCTCAAACCCCACACTGCTTGCAACAGTTTGTATATGCGCATTGTATGAAATATTGATGCGTTGAATTATATTTGTATTCTCCTTGCAAGGGATGCAGGTACCACCCTCAGTCTCTGCAACTTTGTGACCACCAAATATGTCATTTACTTCTCGTTTTCTGTTTCAAAATCCTTTCCTCCGCATTTTTAAACGGAAAAAGGGAAATCACATCCACTCTCACATTTCCCATTTGAAGCTCCTTTCCATTCTTAAACTTTTGCCACATTGTTCACAGAATTTGAGTAACGTACCATTTTATATTTGTCCAGAGCGCATACTTTTACTTATTTTTATTAAGTAGTCTTGTCTGGAGCTGGTTATTTATTTTGATAAAAAGTCGTATGACGGGTTTATTAACTGCTATGAGTTGACAGTGCCTTGTATGGACGTTCAGGTTACTATTGCATTTAGCAATTGCAGGTGAAGTGATATCTAGATATTTTCAATTAGCATCACATGATACATCATTGTTTTCTTGTCACTCGTGTATCTTGTGTATTGTAACTTCTTGGTTAACTAATCGGTTTAAAGCGCTAACAAATGCAGAAAAGATGAGTCAGCTTCTTCTGCTGCATCAATTGTAAAGCCATGCTCACATGATTCATTCCATCAGAAGGAGAAATATATTCAGATGAAGGTAATCTGTTCTATGGTCCAATTTGGTTACAATAATATCTAGTATAGCTCATTTTACTACTTTGAAATCCTGTTTAAAAAAGAAAAATTATTCAATCATTTTAATCACATACATTCTTCTTCATGATTCAGTATGTTGAAAAGCTGCTAATTAGCCAAAAATCTACTAGAACTGGTTTTGCGTCACGGGCCAGTGCTCTGTGGGAAGCAGTCAGAGCTTGTGACTTGCGAGAAGCATACTATCTTATAGCTGTATCAGATGCCAATATATTGAATACCACATATGACGAGATTCAGAGTGCTGATTCATTGAGCCTTGAAGAAAGCCTAGGCAAAGATGGTCACCAGCTGGATCCATCTGCCTGTCCAAGATTAAAAGATGGGGCAGCACCTGAGAATTGCTTACGAGGTTGTTCGCTACTACACTTAGCATGCCATGTTGGGAAACCTGTTATGATTGAACTATTGCTGCAATTTGGCGCTGATGTTAATATGAGAGACTTCCATGGAAGAACGCCTTTACACCACTGCATTGCAAGGAAGGACAATGAGTTGGCCAAGTTTCTTTTAAGAAGGTGAAGTACTCGAACAACATTCCTAACTAACAGATTATATAAATTTCCATAATTGACATATTATTCTTCTCTCGGGGAAAAATTCCTCCCCATTTCAATTATGTTTTTGGTTCATAGCAACTTCATTGATTATCATTGTCCCGTAGATTAGTGTTGATTATGAAGCATCTATTTCTTCTTTAATGCGTATTGTATTGCTCGATGTGGTGTTAAAGTAGTGGTTGCATTTTGCTTCACCTCGCGTTTGTATTGTTTGTGTCCTGGTTCTTATAGAAACGTCTTCTCTGCTAAACTTGTTCTGTATTTTCCTCCTTCCCCCATCACTATTGCCTCCACTTCTTCTTGACTTTTGATCCGCTAATGTATAGTATGGTTTAATGTTTCAGAGGTGTGAGAGGACTCATCAAAGACTGGGGAGGACTAACTGCACTTGAGAGAGCAATGGAGTTGGGATCAATTACAGACGAGCAGCTCTTCATTTTGCTCGCTGAAAACGAATGAGCAAAATTTTGTAGGTACCTTTTGGTTTACAATTTTACCAGTTTTTACAGTTTGTGTGTCGTGATTGTTGTATCAAGGATATGCGTCTCTGTATAATAGTATAAAGCCAATGTGAAATGAATAATTTGTTTGGACAAAGATCCACTTCCAGTTCTCCATATTTTTTTTTCGAAATAGGGCTCAAAATATAAAGATTAAACAAAATGGGTCGGATTCAAAAACGTTTAATGTTATGGGGTGCAAGTCACCCCATTTCAGGTTCGCAACAAAACCGCCATTACCACTGGCGGTTTTACGTGTCCTAAAGAGTAAATATGAGTTTCAGGGGGGGATCTTGGGCAATTGTGAAACCGCCATGGGGAGTAGCGGTTTATGTGTTTCTGAAACCCCTTTGCTCCGTGGTGGTTTTAGTTTTTTTTTTTTTTTTTTTTTTTTTTTTTTTTGAGGGTGTTTTCCCTCTATTTCGTTTCACCTGCAACTCAAACAAACCCAAACCAATAACCACCCAAGATGAGAACTCGAATGACATGGTATCTTATTTCATAACTTAAAACGTCTTTTACATACTTGAAATAGTCGAATACAACATAAACTTGACAAATTATTCTCATACATTACAAACTAATATATTAATAGCTAATCTTCCGCTAGGCGGCCGCGGCGTGTAGCTCGACGTTGGCTTGAGGAGGGAGGTGGCTTGAGGAAGAACCCGGAGCGTCGCCTTCCATAATTGGTGTCATAGGAGAACCAACTCTACGTCGACGCATATATTGTATAAGAGGAGAATGGTCATTCAAACTTGCACTTGGTTGTTCTTGACATTGTTGGATAAGATGTGAAAACCTCACCTTCTCGAGACATCCGGAGCAATATTTGCGGATGTCAGTTAAAGTTTGGACAAAATTGACACTAGATGCGTCATTTAGTGCAGCTTGAAGGTTATGCTCACACCTCATGTGTAGAGTTGCAAAACCTTGGGTCTACAATCACAAAAATCAAAAGATTGCACTAATTAATTCATAAACAAGCTTACTATTCAATAAGAGTGAAATAACGATAAATCATACTTAGAAGCAATTGAATTGAGCGAGAAGAAGGATGGAAGGAAACCGGGCCACCATGAGATTGTTTAACAGCTCCAATGACACGACGAGTATGGTTTCAATACCAAACCATATACGGATCATTGTAATCCATCGTGTCATGATCTACATCGGCATTAGCCACCACCCTCTCTCGTCGCCTACGCCATAAATCGATATAGACATTGTGGATTTCACTCCAACTTATCTTGCGATTTCTTCTCCTATCCAATTTATGAAGAGCCACCGAAGTATCACACTCCACCGGGATTGTTTGTTTCAAACCAAATTAGCGTACTACCCGATCCTGACAATGCCACTCTACAATATCGAGGCAGATCATAGGAGCCAAAACACACCAATCTTGTTCATCCTTAGAACAAATCGGAGAGAGAGCTGAGACAACATCCGCCGTCTAAGGCTGCCAAATGAACTAAAATAAAACAAATAAATAAGTGAATTACCAAAAAATTTTCATGATTAAAAAGTCACAAAACAATGGATTGGATAAATAAACTTACTTGATCATGAGTTATACAATCAAATACATCTCTCTATAAGCGGTAAGAGAGAAAATCTCATCGGCTCTTCGTCGATCGATTATAAGCCACTTACGTCCTAATGAATCTCTCCCATAGATATGTTGTGACCCAAATGGACTAGCTATAATCTCATCCTCATCATCATCCTCATCATCATCTTCATTATCATCATCATCCTCATATTCTAATGGTCCCATGTTCATAGGGAATTTTTTTTCGAAATAGGGCTCAAAAAATAAATGTTAAACAAAATTGGTCGAATTTGGATTTATTCAACCTTATGGGGTGCACGTCACCCCATTTTAAATTCGGGACAAAACCGCCAATGGTAATGGCGGTTCTACGTGTGTCAAACAGTAACAATATGGCTCGACGGAGAAGCCATTGAGCACCTAAAACCGCCATAGGGACTGGCGGTTACACGTTGGCGGTTTTAAGTTTTTATTTTTATTTTTTTTTACCACATTAAACAAACCCCTAAATCCTCAATTTCTACTAACAATTACCCGTGAAAATGCAAATCATTACAAATGCTAAGAAAATAATCATCGGCAAATTCACGTGGTGCCCATGAGTTATGTCAAAATGCACGTGGTGCCCCCACTATGCAAACTACTACTCTCTGGTGCCCTTGAACTATTGCACCCAATGCACGTGGTGCCCGTTTTACTTATATTGACTAACAGTGTTAACTTTCGAGTGTTAAGTAATGACGTGGCAATGAGTTAGCAGTTGTGTAACACCCCCAAATTTCCTGTCATTTTTGTAAAACATTTTTGAGAAAAATCCAAGACAGTACTCAGGAAATTTGAAGGTGCCACTCCGCATTTAAGTCGAAACTCAAATGTAAGGAGAATCTGAATATTAGTCCAAACAATCTAAATGGTTTAAAGTGGCCAATTACATTCAAGAACTTTGAAAATTACAATAATTCAAACTCCGAATGAAATACTCCGTATGAAATAACCAAGTTTAACAAATTGTCTAGCTTTATTCAATAATTAAATCCTAGAATATGAAGGTGAATCGCGCCCCAATAGTCAAGCATCATATCCCACCTGTGACAGATTTAAAACACAAAAACCACAGTTGAAAAAGTCAGGAAATTGAGTAAGCTAACACCTCAACTTGTAAAAAAAACCAAAACACTTACCGGGGTTTTCGAAAACATTTGATTTTTCATTTGAAAACAACACTTAGCACATAATCAACTTCACGGTCTAAACCACAACATTCATAACCATAGCCATTACAAATTTACAATATATATAACACAATCCATTTCAAACAATCTTGTTGACTTAACATTAATGAGTGGGAAACCATAATAATCTGTGAGGCGGTGTAACCAACCTGCCATACAATCATAACTATTAAGGCGGTAAAACCAGCATGCCATACATTCATAACTTTAAGGCGGTAGAACCAGCCTGCCAAGGTGGAGTAAGTCCGACTTACAACATACCAACCAAGACAATCTAGACCTTAAGTGTACAAACCCCCTACTGAGTGTTTCTAACCCAATAGAGTAGTCCTAGACGCCTACTAGCCCTCTTGAAGACCTATGCGGTGGAGCAAACATATACTTAGAGTATAATAGAATTTGATAACCAAAGCTATTAGAGCTTAACAACAGTCCCAATCTTATCATTGTAAATATATTGAAACACAATACATTAGCCAACCATAGATATTCCGCATAACCATAGCAATACATATAACAATCTTATCATGCCAACCAAGTAATATTCAAACTTGAGATAACAAGTTCTCCACCTAACAAGATACTATGTTTTCATCCAACCTCCAATTCACACTTAGCACATACTTTTAAAAGGTTTCTACAATTTAGAGAATGGTTGAGCATGCTAGTCGACTTTCACAAACTCAAGCACAAACAGCACTACTCAGAGAAATAATCCTCGTTCACAAACTTCTCGTCTACAATAATATAAACACGAATCTAAATAAGTCACTAATTCATCTACCCATCATACTAACTTCCTAACTAGATATGCAATCCTATATGCCATGTATGAATGTCCCACGATATAGATATCAAGCAATAGACCTCCCCCAACACATAAACGAACCAAGAGTATCACAATTGCAATCCTATTACTCTAACTAGTTCATAATCACAATTAAAACGCTAATACACGAAAATTTCAAAAGAGTCAATTAACTTTGTTAAAACAGAAATTAAACCTTCAAAAATCGAATTTTTTTTCGAAATAAGGCTCAAAAAATAAATATTAAACAAAATGGGTTGGGCTGAAAAAAGTTCAATCTTATGGGGTGCACGTCACCCCTTTTAGGTCCGGGACAAAACTGCCAGTGCCCCTGGCGGTTTTAAGTGAAGAGAAATCGCCACCCCCCATGGTGGTTTAACCCTCGGCCAAAATAACACTTACAACCTCATAGCCACTGTTCAAGACAATTAAAACCGCCGGGGGGCGGTTTTGTCCCGAACTTGAAATGGGGTGACGTGCACCCCATAAGATTGAACTTTTTTTCAATCCAACCCATTTTGTTCAATATTTATTTTTTGAGCCCTATTTCGAAAACAAATTCTCAAAAATCATGCTTTCATTTAACCATATTAATCCCAAACAAAACCAACTAAATATTTTATGTAAAAACCATCAAAAACCCATGTTTTTGGCCTAATTAACCTTAAATCCGAAAATTAGTAATTAAATTCCAAAAATCAGAAACTAATTCCACAATTCAAGAAGATTTCGAAAATAATCATAATATGCTACTTTTGAGTTTTCAAAATAGATTTTAATTACAAAACTAATTTCTATCCCCAATTTCAATTAAACAAAAATCATGAATACACTCCACATACTACTTCAAACCAAAATTCGAAAACCCTAATATCATAATTCATACCAATCTATCAACCATATCAAATCAATAACACACCCATCAACAATTCGAATTATAAAATCCCCAATTTCAATTACTTCCCAATTAATCCAATAATTCAAGAACATGCCTAAAAACTTATTCTTTGAATATAAAATCAACCCCAATCAATTACCCACATCATATGTGAACTAATTAAGCATAAGAAACTTAAAAACGAACTCAAAGGAACAAGAATCAAATTGGGCTTAGAGAAAAATCGAAAACAGAGGAGAGAGAAAAGGGGTTTATGTTACCCAAGAGTGGTCGAAAATAGAGGGGGCGACAGATTGATGATGGGAAGGCGGCTGGAACGACGACGGAAGGCAAGGACGCGGTGGTTGTTGGTGTTGTCGCGCGACTGGGACAGGAGAGAGCAGAGGCAGGAGACCCTTTGTGTTTTACGTGAGAAACAAAAGAAAAAAAAGGTGGGTTTTCTTGATTTTTATCTGATTTCGTTTTTTTTTTTTTCCGAATTGGATTAGTTTTGGGTTGGGGTGTTTGGGCTAGTTGGAGAAAAGATGGATCGAAATAAAATAAGTCCAATTTAGCTAATCCACAAATAAAAACTCTCCTAAATCAATTTGTTTTATGCAAAACAACTCGATACCTAATTTGAAACTCATTTCCTAATTACAAAATATCACGAAAATTCGGTATATTACATCCTTTCCCCCTTAAGACCAAGCTTCGTCCCCGAAGTTACGAGTACAAGATATTCTATTCGATCACATATTTAAAACATAGACAAATAGTGAATGCAAATGTATGAATGCAAGTTTAATGTGTGCAGTTAGTATTATAACCTTCCCCCCTTAAGGGAGTTACATCCCCGTAACTCTAGTTAGTACCTGATCAAACAAGTGAGGGTATTTTTGTTTCATCTCATCTTCTGCTTCCCATGTAGCTTCTTCAGTGTGGTGATTAGTCCACAACACTTTGACCAACTTCGTGACTTTGGTACAAGTTTCTCTAGTTTTAGAGTCAAGAATTTTTACAAGATGTTCCTCATAGGTCAGATTTGGATCAAATTCTACAGCTTCTGGCTCTAAGACATGAGAAGGGTCAGGTATGTACTTTTTGAGTTGGGACACATGGAAGACATTGTGGACATGTTCAAGACTCGCTGGAAGATCTAATCTATACGCCACCACCCCAATTCTCTCAAAGACATCATATGGACCAATGAATTTAGGACTCAGTTTTCCTTTTTGACCAAATCTCATTACCCCTTTTGTTGGTGAAACTCGCAGAAATACCTTGTCCCTTACTTCAAACTCAATCGGTCTCCTCCGCTGGTCAGCATAAGATTTTTGTCGATCCTGAGCTGCCTTCATTCTCTGTTGAATAAAACGAATCTGATTCGTCGTATCCTCTATCAGCTGTGGTCCCAGTACCACTGTCTCACTTATATCACTCCAACACAATGGAGTTCTGCACTTCCTACCATACAAAGCCTCGTAAGGAGCCATCCCTATACTAGCATGGTAGCTATTGTTATAAGAAAACTCTATCAATGGGAGCTTATCAGCCCAAGACCCTTGGAAATCCATAGTACAAGCTCGTAACATATCCTCTAAGGTCTGAATTGTACGCTCTGTCTGACCATCTGTTGCTGGGTGAAAAGCTGTGCTGTAGCTCAATTTAGTGCTCATTGTCTTCTGTAGTTCCCTCCAAAAGTGTGCCAAGTAGTTTGGGTCCCTATCGGAAACAATGGTTTTAGGTACACCATGATAACGAACAATGTTCTTAATGTAAGCATCAGCTCTCTGTTCCATAGTCCATGTATCTTTCATAGAGACAAATCTCGCAATCTTGGTGAGTCGATCCACTACCACCCATATCTGATTCATTCCATTCTTTGTCACGGGTAAGGCAGTAACAAAATTCATTGAAACAGAATCCCATTTCCAACTTGGAACCGCAAGAGGTTGTACAAGTCCTCCCATCCTCTTATGCTCAAATTTCACTTTTTGACAAGTCAAGCATCTAGACACAAATTCTGCCATTTCCCTCTTCATTTTCGGGCACTAAAAGTGTTTTTTCAAATCCTTATACAATTTGTCTCCCCCTGGGAGTATGGAATATGGAGTGGTATGCGCCTCTCTCATTAATTTTTTTTTTCACTTCACTACATTTTAGAGGAACACACCACCTACCCTTATATCTTATACCCCCATCTCCAAAAATCTGGAACTCATTGGTTAAGCCCTCCTCGATCTTTCTTCTAATCCTCTCCAATTTTACATCCCCTCGCTGTCCATTTCGAATCTCCTCATAAATATCAGATGTGGCAGTCATGCTACACAGTTGAAGTTTCACAGCTCCTTGTTCCATCACTTCTATTTCTAGCTTCTGAAATTCTTCACATAGAGCTCACAATGTGATTAGATTTTCTACTTAACGCATCTGCAACTACATTTGCTTTCCCCTCATGGTACTGTATCTCAAGGTCCTAATCTTTTATCAACTCAAGCCATCTCCTCTGTCTCATAATTTGCTCTTTTTGGGTAAAGATATATTTCAGGCTCTTGTGGTCAGTGAACATCTTACAGGTTGCCCCTATACAAGTAATGTCTCCAAATTTTCAAAGCAAATACAACAGCAGCTAGCTCAAGGTCATGTGCAGGGTAGTTCTCCTCATGTGGTTTCAACTGCCTAGATGCATAAGCAATCACTTTTCCTTTCTGCATAAGTACACAACCCAATCCTCTTTTGGATGCATCACTGTACACCTCAAATCCCTCATCTTCAGATGGTAAAACTAACACAAGTGTTGTAGTCGACCTCTCTTTCAAGGTCTGAAAGGCTTCCTCACATTTTTCATCCCGTTGGTACTTCGTGGTTTTCTTTAGCAAATTGGTTAGTGGTCTGGCAATTTTTGAGAAGTCCTGAACGAATCTCCTGTAATAACCTGCAAGGCCTAAGAAGCTCCTTACCTCGGTCACTGACTTAGGTATTGGCCAATCTTTTACATCTTCAATTTTTCCTGGATCTACAGAAATCCCCTCACTAGTGATCACATGCCCCAAAAATGATACCCGCTCAAGCCAAAAATCGCACTTGGGCAATTTTGCATACAATTTGTTTTCTCTTAAGCTTTGTAAGACAAATCTAAGGTGTTTCTCATCATCTTCCTTTCCTTTGGAGTACACAAGTATATCATCAATAAACACAACAACAAAACGATCCAAGTATTGCATCCATAAACACAGCAGGAGCATTAGTCAATCCAAACGACATAACAGTAAACTCATAGTGCCCATATCTTGTCCTAAATGCAGTCTTAGGAATATCTTTCTCTGTAATCTTCAGCTGATGATAACCGGATCTCAAATCAATTTTAGAAAAAGTATCAGCTCCCTTTAACTGGTCAAACAAATCATCTATCCGTGGCAAAGGGTACTTGTTCTTTACTGTTACATTGTTCAACTCTCTGTAGTCAACACACAATCTCAATCCCCCATCTTTCTTCTTCAGAAATAACACCGGGGCACCCCATGGAGAAACACTAGGTCTGATGTACCCCTTATCCAACAATTCTTGTAAATGATCCCTCAACTCTTTCATCTCAGCAGGTGCCATACAGTACGGTGCTTTGGATATAGGACCAGTCCCTGGAACTAAGTCTATAGTAAACTCCACAGCTCTGTCAGGTGGCATCCCCGAAATCTCATCAGGAAACACATCAGGAAATTCATTCACCACAACTATTGTTACTTAGTCCTTTTTCTTCCACACTAGTGTCTTGGACAAAACAAAGGTAAGCTGGGTGGCGCTTCCACACTAGTGTCTTGGACAAAACAAAGGTAATCTCAGAAATGATGTTCATGGCTGACACAATTTGGATCCATGGTTTGTGTTCTATCCCCCTATAGGAAATGCGCTCCCCTTTGGGTCCTCTCATAGTCACTTTTTGGTTGAAACAGTCAATGTTAGCTCTATGTATTCCTAACCAATCCATCCCTAGTATGACATCTATGTTTTCAAGGTGTATCTGAATAAGGTCAGTTGGTAAAACACTCCCCATGATCATGATGTTTACCCCCTCATAAAGCTTATCACAATTAATGACTCTACTAGATGGAATAGATAAAGGCACATAAATTTGAGAAGGAGGTTTAAGGCTCAATTTTTGTACAAAAGAATATGAGGCTCCAGAAACAAACAAAACAAAAGCGGGAGTATCATGAACTAGAAATGTACCAGTCACCACATTAGTCGCTGTGTCTACTTGTGCCTTATTCATCACAAAAATCTGTCCAGGCTTGCGCGGTTGTTACCTCCTTGCACATTTCCTCCATTTCATTTCCATTCTTTACCTGATTTCCATTTCCATCATGTCCTCTATTGTTCACCTGGTTGTTCAGAACACTCCCCTGGTAGTTGCCTCTGAATTGGTTCCCATTTTGGTTATTTTTGAAGTTGTTGGCACGATAGTTGGGATTGTAGGCATTTTGGTTGTTGTTTGGAGTGTAGTTTTGGTAGTTTCTTTGAAAGTTGCTTCCCCCAGTTTGGTTTCTCGCGGGGCCTGATTGTTCTGCCTGGGTTTTGGTCCTACACTCAAACTCCCGGTGTCCCTTTTTCCCATAGTACCTACACTCAACAGGAATTCCTTGACAATCAACTCCAGGGTGGTCTCCTTACACCATTTGCAGAAGTAGTGCCGAACATGTCTAAACTTTTGATTGCGGTTGTTTTGTCCCCCATTATTTTGTCCACTACCCTGGTTTCTCTGGAACCCCTGATTACCCCCATTGGTGTTCGGTTTTGCTCTCTTGTCATATCCCTGGTTCAAATACTTTCCCTCAGTGTTGGTATTGTTCTCTGGTTCCTCATTACCTCCTCTTGTTTCTGTTTTGATTTGCATCTTGCTCCTGAAATACCTTCCAACCACTAGCAGCTTTCTGATAGGCCTCATGTAAGCTAGGAAAAGTCACCAAAGTCATGGGCGCTCTTATACGATAGTTTAAACCCGCAATGAATCTGTAAATTTTCTTAGCATCATCTGGCACAATATCCCCAGCAAAACGGGACAACTCTAGGTATTTGGAATAGTACTCACTGACACTTCCATTAAGTTGCTTCAGGTGTATAAACTCCTCATACTTTTGGGTTTTGATATGCTCAGGGTAGAATCTCTCCCTCATTGCGGTCTTAAGGCTATCCCAGTTAAAGTTTGGTTGAGCCTGAAGGGCTGCCCCACTAGCAGTCCCCCATGTATCAGCTTCTCCCTTAAAGTAGAAAACAGCCCCGGTTACCCTGTCATTTGCCGGACAGTTGATTGTATCCAGAATTTTACCAATATCCTTGATCCAATTTTCCAGCTCTACTGGGTCCTCACTACCATGGTAGAAATCAGGTTTCATTTGGGTAATTTTCTTGGTCTAGTCAATCATAGGAGCTTGGTTGTTTTGTTGGTTTTGCAACAACTGTACCACATTAGCAACAATCTGGTGCAGGTCATTGATTTGTTGTTGGTGGGCCATGGTTTGGTTATTTCTCCTGGTGTAGTGGTGATGTATAGGGCGCATGCAACCTTCACTCAATAAATTAATTTCAATTACTACCTCATTTAAGTACACATTTTGAAAAGATTGCAAACAATCACCACGTAATGAACAAACATCAAATAAAATGTAGTGGAAGCAGTCTTATCATAGCATCAAAGAAATGTAAGCATCCATGAATATATAAACATATATATCATCGTCGTAGCGATGTCTAAACAATGTCTAATATACTGAACTCTGGACATTCCTAAAGTAATTATTAACTCTCTGATTACCCCCTATGGTTAGTAATTAGTAACTCATCAACCTATTGCAAAAAGTTACCATCACATCAATACTTTAGGTAAACCCAATTCAAACAATTTATGGTAACAAAGTTACCATCACAACACATAGCAATTTACTTCAGCATTCGGAGGAAACTTCTTTACATTTCTCATATATGTAACTGTCATATATTCATTACAAAGAAATAGGGCTCTTTCGGCCTTCGAAGATTAAACCAATTCCCACAAGCATTCTTATATATAAAACCAAGGGCATGGTATATCACTTTTCCAATCCATATAGTCAAATCCAATAGCTTCAATCAAATTTATTTACATAAAAGCTTCAACAACTTGAGGAACAAATGAAATAGGATAAAAGTAATCAACTACACATAAGCAAGCAGTTACGCAAATAGACACATCCCTTTCCCCCACGACTTGGTTCATTTTATCATTTTCATCCTAAGTTTTATTTTATTCATTTTAGTTTGTCCTAACCTGGCTCCGATAGCAAATGTAACACCTTCAAATTTCTTGAGTACTATCTTGAATTTTTCTCAAAAATGTTTTATAAAAATGACAGGAAATTTGGGGGTGTTACAAGTTGGACGGAAAAATTAGTGTAGGATTAATGATTAGTTATAGTTTTATATTATTAAAGTAATAAAAAAATTAATTTTTTTTTGCAAAAAAGCACAAAACTTTTGTTCTTCAGAAAATATTTGCAAGTTTTGATAAAAAAAAAGTGAACATGGTGCCCCTTAGGTTTACTCGGCAATGCACACGGTGCCCCTAAAATTTATTTTTTAGAAAAAAACGGGGCACTATGTGCATTGCCGAGTAAACGTTAGGGGCACCATGTGCACTCTTTTTTTTATCAAAATTTGCAAAATTTCAGAAATATTTTCTGAAGAAAAAAAAATTTGTGGATCAGGCTGTTACAGACCAGCCGCCTAGCGGGGGAGATCTTGGACCTGTGTTGATGTTAGATGGAATGGCCGAGGCGCGACGGGGACATCGCGTTCTCTAAGTGGGGGAGTTTGTAACACTACGGAATTTGTAAAGTGGATTATGGAGTTGGTTTGTCCTACATTGGGAAAATAAAGCTCATATGATCAGTTTATAATAGATTCCTACCATCATACCACCAACAAGACCTTCACCTTTTAGAGCCCACGAGAGGATATTCGGGCCTAATGGATGACTTCCCATCTTATTGGGTTGTGTTGCGACGGACGGTGGTTTGGGCTGTTACAGTATGACCCCAAATACTCACCACTAGTGTAAAACACATCCACAAATGCGTTTGTACTTAAACCCATTGAGCTACAAACGGCAATTACATGTGAACAAGGGTACTTGTAAATTTCAAGTTTTTTACAAGTGCATGTTTTAGTTACAACATTCACATTATGCTTATGTTTCCCTTTTCTACTACCTCTGTGCCCCGACCCAGTGGTCACTTGAAACAGTCCTCTATCAAATCCGACACAGTATGGTGTGCGGCCTTCCCAGAATTTGCAGCAATGACATCCATTACTTTCTTACAATATGCATGTCTCTCTTCAAGCCTTTGTTTTGCCTTTTCACGCCGCTCCACAAAGTACGCATTGACTCGATAAAATATCAATTTCACAAGTGCGACGATGGGTAAGAATCAGCCTCCTTTCAAAACTCCATTGAAACACTCCACCATATTGGTAGTCATTATACCATACCTGAACCCACCGTCATGATAATTTAACCACTTCTCCATCTCCAAGCCATGTTTGGTCAAATATCGTCGTGTATCAATATTTATTTCATCCATTCGATTGAAACCACGATTTGAACTTCTGCTTCTGATGTTGTGTGGCAGTCCAACCAAACAAGTTTTTCAGATCCTTACTTTTAAACTTTGTGTTGATGTTGGATGCCACATGACGCATGCAAAATCTATGGTAGGCATGCGGCTCAGTCATTTCGATGTGTTCATCATTCATAGCAGCTTTGATGCCATCATGTCTATCTGATATAACACAAAAACCTTTTCTATCTGTCACGAACCTCGTTATACATGCCATAAACCAAGGCCAACTACTAGTATTTTCACTCTCAACAATACCGAAAGCAAGTGGGTAAAGTTGGTCGTTAGCATCAACTGCCATTGCAATAATTAAAGTACCCTTATATTTCCCATATAAATGAGTGCCATCAACAGTTATAAAAGGGCGACAATGGTTGAAACCTTGAATTGATGGTCCAAATGCCCAAAACACTCGAAAGAAAATTTCTCATTAGGTTTTCCTGTTGGTGATGCGGGAGCATGGGTTAAGGGCTCTCAAGTTTTAATGCCAACAATATGATCCAAAAGATCCACAAGCATTCTCAATGAAAGGAGACTTGTAATGATGCATTTTCTTAGAAAACTCTGACAATTTCAGTGATTTTCATCTGAGTTTTGGAGCTTCATATACTTGGGTATATATGGGCTATGGCTATGGTTTTTATATGGGTGTAAATTTCATTGTTCAAGCTTTCTTATGACATCATTTAGAGCTCCATTGAAGCTACAAACAATATTTTATGAAGGCTCAAAACTAGGGCATCAGAATGCGAGACCTGTAGAAATGGGACTGACCTGATGTCACTCAGAGGGGCATACCATGAAAAATTTTGGGTTTATTCTTTTTTCATATTTAAACTAAGATCCACAGCTTTAATTTGGCATATTATGGGTTCACCAAAGATGTCGAAGCACAAAGTTATGGCCTGTGCAATCCGGAACCAGTGAATGAAGAAAAACTGGAGTAATGTCCGGAAATGCATCTCAAGCGTGGAAGGGGCATCTTTGTCCTTTCACTTGGTTGTCACTGACTCCTTAAGCTGTCATATGGACCAAGGAATATCCTAAGGTCGGTAGAATGTGAGAAAAGAGACATGTGACTGCTTTTGGCTGAGATATAAAGGCTCTGAAAACGACATCACCTGTCATTGTCAGTTTTGTGGTCCAAAGCTCTTTCAACAGCTATTTCCTTCATTATGGACCAGATGGGCACGAATTTGAGCTGCTCTCCTTCTACCATACACCTCACCACACTCACATGAAGAAGAAGACAAGGGAGAAGCCTTGTGTCAACCAATAGGAATTTAGTTCCTTTTAATTTTGCTAATTTCTGCATTTTGTTTGTTTTAATGACAGCTATGCTGTCCTTACCTTGTCTGAGCCATAGGATTAGATGTTAATCAAAGGCTAAGATTCATTTCCAAGCCTCTATATATAGAATGCAAGTTGTAAGGTTTTAGGGAGCTTTTTGATGAATAAAAACATGAGTTTTACTCTGAAAATCCTTCGTGGTTTACTGTGACCTTTGTGGCGCCTTTTGCCTTCGTGGCTTAAGTTTTCGTGGCTGTGTTCCGGTGTGATTTGCACCACCACAATCTATCATTTTTATCCCTTAGTTGTGCAGCCTTCGTGGTTGTCGATTTTGTTCTTTTCACTACTCATAAAAACCCAGAAAAATCACACAAAAACAAGTTTATTTTCCTGATGTTTGTTCTTACTTTTGTTGGCAAGTTTTTAGATTTTCTTTTCATTTTTCAATACCACTCAAATTCTATAAACCCCATGGTATTACGTATCAAAATGGTTATCAGAGCCTAGGTTGTTTGTTGAGTGGTTTAAACCCCAAAGTTCTTGTCTTTGTTTCATAAAAAGTTTCAATCTTTCTGTTGGAAATTTCTGATCTTTGTTCATAGTCCTCTGTTTTTTTGTTAAACTACAAAGAACCCTTTTCCAACATTAAAACCAACTACAAAAATCCCTCAAAATGGGTGAAGACAGGTTAGGGAGAATTGAGAATAATCTCGAAAGATTGACAGGTCAAATGTATATGATGATGACAGCAATAAAACATCTCAATCACAACCCTGAAGACTTGGCTCACACAACGAAGCTTGGGAGAGGGCAGAGGAATAAAAATGGGTCAGATTCACAAGAGGATGGCAGAGGGCATCCCCAAGAGGAGGTTGGCAAGCATCTTAAGGCAGAAATTCCTGATTTTTTTGGTACTTTAAATCCTGATGAATGCCTAGATTGGTTGTGGTCTGTGGAGAGAATGTTTGAGTATATGAGCTATGATGATGTTAAGATGTTTAAAGTTGTTGTATTAAAATTGAAAGGATATGCTTTACTGTGGTATAAGACTTTAAAAGCTCAGAGATTTAATGAAGGAAAACCTGCTATAAAGTCTTGGATTAAACTGAGGAAAAGGATTAATGACAATTTTATTCTTTCTGATTCTAAACCACAAAAGAGCCTTCCTTTTCTATCCCTAAACCATCAACATTTGTACTCTGATCTTGAGGATATAAAGTCTTCATTTGGCGGTTCAAATAGAAGGAAAAACCAGGAGAAAAGCAATAAGAAATCCAAAGAGAAGGAGACTGCACTTAAGTCTGATGTGCAGAAAGAAATGGAGGATTTTTCTGCCTCTCTTGAGTCTAAGATGGTAGTGAATGAACCACAAGTTGAGTTAGCTGTATGTAATGTAAGTAAGCTTACTCAAGATGAAGAAAAGTCAGAAACTTGCTTGGTTTCATGTCATGAGGCAGTAGAAGATGTTGGTTTTTCTTGTGGTGCATTGTCTTGCTCATATGTGGGTTCTTTTGAGTCAAACATCAACCAAAGGCCGTGTCTTTCTCCTAGAAGCAATGTGGGTGAATTCTTAACTGTGTTTGATGGGAAAATTATATGGGATTCAAGGAGAAAAGACCAAACAATTGATGCTTACTGTCTAGTGCAAGGGAATGTCGTTAGAAAATTGCTATGTGGCTGCACAGTGTGTCTTTGGGCTTGTTCCGACTTTATCAAAACTTAAACTAGATCTAGAAAAACCTAATAAAATTATCAAAACTTACATAAAAGAAGAAAACTCTATCATATTTGTAGATTGATCCCAAACTAATTAAATACATTTAATCCCAAATACCGTATATAAGATTTCAATTTCATGTACATTTACAAAATCTTACAAAAAATAAGTCTAGATCTAAAAAAAGCCTAATAAAACTCACAAAACTTAGATAATTTCTTTTTGTAAATGTCGATTTGTAGATATTTCTCTTGCCTGTGTTCATCAGCCTTCGAGTGAAATCGTGGACTCCGACTTTGGTAAGAAAGGAAGACCGCAACCGCAGGTAAGTTAAGAGGGGTTTTTATTTTATGTAGTAGAAAAATGATCAGAGTTGATTTTTGAGGAATTGTGATTGTTTTCTTCACAGGTACTACAGGAAAGAAGATGAGATTTTTAAGAAATTTGGAGAGTTTTTGGGAGAGATCTCGATGGTCTTCTTTGTTTAATTTCCAAATAAAGGGGGTTGAATGAATCTTTGTTTTGAAGAATGTACGGAGTATAATGGATGAGAGAGAGATAGGGGGGAAGATGGAGCAGTGGGTGGGAGACGAAGATTACAAGAAAAGCAAGTAATAAACAAAATATTAAAAGAAAAGTGGAGAAGACATATAACATCGGTTTTGGTAATAACCGGTGTCATATGTTTTATTTTTATATTTTTCCTTTAAAATTGCATGCGATAAACACCATCTTACAATAACCGGTGTCATATGGTGTACCTAATTTATTTTCTGGGCAATTTTTTTTTTAAAAATATGTACGACACCGGGTAATGTAAAACCGGTGTCTTAAAATTATCTGACACCGGTTCTAAGCCCTCCGGTGTCATATACGCCGGTGTAAAATGCATATTTTGGCGTAGTGACATCCTTTAGCTATATGTTTCTTTAGGTTCATGGCCGATACAAGCTTGATCCTTGGTCCGTAGTACACGATAAGATACTCAAGCATTTTTTGTCTACGAAGTGTAACTTTCCCCAACCAGCAGTTTATCCTAGCTTTATATCTACCCATCCAATCCATCTCCAGAATCACATCAAAGTAGGGTAAGGGAAAAACTATTAAGTCAGATTTAAACTCATGTCCACAAATCACTACAGCCACATTCTTAAACTAACTCTTACACAAAACACTTGATCCATTAGGCATAGATTACTCAAAACCTAATTCCGAGCTAGCATTAAGTCCACATTTCTTCACAATTCTATCGGTGATAAACGAATGAGATGCACCACTATCAAATAAAACATTTGAGAGTAAAGAGTTAACAGGAAATTTACCCGAAACCACATCCGCGTTGTCAGCATCTTCCTGGTCAATGACATACAGTTGCCCCGTAGGCTTCTTCCCGGGGGTGGCCACACTGGCTGATCCTGCTGGTTTAGCCTGGTTAGCGGATGCCATTTCCTTGGTCGGTGCTGGGTTCCTATAGGTATTGCTCGATATAGCATATCTACTTTGAGGTCTGAAATTCTGGAACCGATTCGGCGCCACTGAACCTCCTGTGGCTGATACTGGTGGCTTCCCGAGCATCTTGGAGTAACATTCGGCACATCTGTGCCCCAGTTTACCACAATGGAAACAAGTGATTTTGTCGCCTGTGCAGGCCTTTCCGGGGTTGTATTTTTGGCACTTCCTACAGGAATTGTTCGGAGTTGTACCCGAACTCTGAGCCCTGTTGGCAGGGAGGGTCTTAAACCCTAAGTTTCTGGTATTGGCAGACTGTGTAGTTCCCGTAGAGTTATTGAAATTTCCTCTCTTATTCGGTATATTCGTCAGATCAAATAGGGGTTTCCTTCCTTTTTCCTCCAACTTCCAGGTTCGTACTCTCCATATTCCGCTCTACTGTAGTGGCTCTCTCATAGATTTCCTTTACTGAATGAAATCGCTCAGAGACAAATCATCCTTTGATACTCCAAAGAAAGCTTCTTCCTGAAATAGATGGCTCTTGATATCTCAGTCGGGTTCCACTCTCTGCGAATCTGCTCAGTTCCTCAAATCGATCATAAAAATCCTTCACAAACATTCCCTCCGTCTGTTGGAGTGCCTCAAACTTAGCGACCTTATTTTTTTCAAATGTTCCGGAAAAAATTCCTCTTCTAGAATTTTCTTAAAGATCGGCCAGCCTCTCCTGTGTTCGATCACACTCCCATCGGCCAGCTTCTCCAGCAGTGGCTTGAAAAACTCTTCATGGATTCTCATCCACCAGCGACCAGCTATCTCCTTGAGGAAAAAGGCAGCGATCTTAACCTTGAATGGCTCAGGGCAGCCAACGGTCATAAAAATCCTCTCCATATCCTCCAACCATTCCAGTAGTAGGCTGGGGTCTCCTTTCCCAGTGAAGTTGAGAAGTTTCTTTTTCTGCACGACATCTGACATTTTTGCTAGCAGCATCTCATCCACATGTCCTCCATTGTTATCACTATTCCCATCATTATTATTGTTGTTTCCGTGGTTTCCATTGTCACCAAAGTTACCCTGGTTCCCATTATTTCCTTTGTTACCATTGTTGTTCTGGTTGCCATTGTTGCCCTGGTTACCATTATTACCCTGGTCACCATTGTTACCCTGGTTTCTATTGTTACCCTGGTCGCCATTGTTACCCTGGTCGCCATTATTTTGCATGTTGTTGGCCATCTGAGCTATAGCCTGCATCATAACCTGATGTTCTTCCGCCAACTGAGCTAGGTACGGTTGCTACGTCAGGGCCATCATTGTTTCCGCGTACCATTTCTATAAGGTAATAATGATTGAATCAGGCGTGCCCCAATTCAAATTAGTTAATGTATGTGCATACCAATTTCACAGTAATAGATAGGCATTGAAATAAGTCGACATGCAAAAGGCAACAAGCGAAAATCAACAAACGAGTCACGCAAAAAGGTAAGCGACATTTTTTCTTCTTTTTTTTTCTTTTTTTTTTGGGGAGCACCCCTCGTGTCTACTGTAGCACGAGTCGTGTCGGGATCAGGATCATTTCTGTCGGGCGAGAAGTTCAAGTACGTGTCGTACCGCTCTTGATTGGGCCAAATAACGCGATTTCAACAAATATTGACAAGCTCCAAACAAACAGAAGCACACAAATAGCAATTAATTAAATCAATCTTAATAAATAATCATACAACCATAGAGTTAATGGGGTATTGTCCCTGCTTAGAACGAATGCAACAAGTAATTTGTCTAAAGAGTTCGCAAATTACACTTTATTGACGTAATTGAATCTATAATCTATTGAATTCTAGCATATAGTCTCCCAATATCGTGGGTTATGACTTCAAGCACCTCCTAAGGTGTTTCCAATATCATTTGATCCTTCCCCCTCCTCAGGGAAGTCTCCAGATTCAAAAGGCTCTTCACTATCATCCTCTGGCGCATCATTCATTCTATTAAATACAGACGCAAGATTATTCCCATCTCCCAGATTACTCGCGGCTCCTCCATTTCCTCCACTCTCTTCACCTCAAGCAACGGCTAAG
This sequence comes from Spergularia bocconei, assembly GCA_963457585.1. NCBI lineage: Eukaryota > Viridiplantae > Streptophyta > Magnoliopsida > Caryophyllales > Caryophyllaceae > Spergularia > Spergularia bocconei. The sequence continues at coordinate 7,770,532 of OY734959.1, forward strand.
GGGGCATTCTCTTGTACATGTCCTTCCTCTCTATCCGCAGTGTTAGCTCGGATGTCTATGTGTCTCACTCTTGTACATTTCTTCTTCCTAGAGGTTCGGTAAATGTCAGCCCTTAAAGACACAGGGGAGCCTGGTGGTGTAGGAATATAGTAGCGATGTCCAGCCTTAATCCTTTTATTACTGAGGTGTGCAGCCAACTCTTTTGCTTCCCTCTCCTTAACCCTATCCTTATAAATCTTGTAAGGGTTTGGGTAAGGGTAGTGAGGGTTAATAGTTGCATCCACCAAAAATTCAGGTAACTCTTTGAAATCACGCTTAAGGTTCCTTTAGAGTAGGTCCTCATACTCTAATATATTGTCTTTAGCTTTTCCATTGTTAAGGTAGTTCCTGAATCAGTAGTTAGGTAGCGCATGTCACCAAAATGGCAAGCAAAATAGGTCATTCTTTCAAGTCGGTTACGGATATGATCCCATCAAGCTTGGTCCCTCAGATTGACCATAACCACAAACATTTTCACTTCCTCGTCTGGTGCCCAAACATAAGTTTCACGAGCCGTTTGAAGCTTGTCTCCAATTCTGTCAACAAACTCTGAGATGGTCTCACCCTACCCCATTGGTTCATAAAACAATCCTGGGTTCAGTCCTAGATTAAATAGGGAGAACAAACGGTAAGTCATTGATTAACATAGAAGGTCACACCTCAACTAGCATGTCTCCAACTTCAGTTAGGTTAACCAGTACTTTCGCGAATTAGTAGGTCATAGACTAACATTTAGCAGTTAGCCATTAGTATGCGTATGAATGCACCCGACTCACCCCCTTTTGAAAATCTTACTTAGAACAAGTTTTGAAATTTTTTGTAGAATCCACGAATCAGAACCTATCGCTCTGAAATTATAAGTCTGTTACTATGGAAAGCAATTTGTCTGCAACTATGAAGGCACAACTTCAAAACAGCCAAATTCATGAGGTAGATACCAAATTGGCGCGTTTTGATGGGACTAACTATACTCGCTGGAAAGATCGCAGGGTTTTCCTACTTACGACACTCAAGATTTTTTATGTTCTCGACAATGATCTCGCTGCCATCCGGAATCAACACCGGAAGACAATTTAGCGTTAAGAAGAGAACGAACCAAGCGTAAGGAGGACGAGTTGGTATTTCGTGGTTACATTCTTAATTCTCTAACAAACCGACTTTACGATCTTTACCGCAATTTATCATCTCCCAAAGAAATCTTGAATGCATTGGAGGCGAAGTACAAGAATGAGAAAAAAGGTACGGATAAATTTCTTGTAACAACCCTAAATTTTCACAACAATAAATAAGTAAATAATATAGAATTTATAGCTACTGAGTCAACTAATAGGCTTGAAATTCAAATAACAGCTTAACAATAACCAACAAATGAAAAGACAGTGGAAGATTTAGAATGTCAAACTATAGTTCTCAAAACTGAAATTAAATTACAAAACCAAATAAAGTTCATGTCTAAATAACGTTTATGAAAAGTCCCCAGCATGCAAGTGAATCCCCCAAGCAAGTATCCATATCGTCAAGACATGTCAACTATGCCATCGAAGAATGCCATTGGCCCCAGAACATGGTAGGGAACGAACCAAAAAATAGAACGTCAACACAGGCTAAGTAAGAAACATAAAGCAAGGAAACAAAGATACGCGGCTCAAGGCGCGTAGCTAACAAATAACAAGCATTAGATATAACAATGAATGAGTACCATCAGGACAAGGCAGTGTGATGGTCATTACTCCCTCCGTCCCAGCTCAAACGCCCCATATTCCGTTTTAGGACGTCCCACCTCAAACACCCCATCTATTTTGGGATACATATCTCTCTCCTACTTTTATATTAAATTATTACATCCTCTCTCACATATCTCTCTTACTTTCATTAATCCCCACATTCTCTCTCCTCCATTTTCCAAATATTACCCCACTCAACTTAATATATCAATTTTTATTATTCCACTACAAAAAACACCTGGGGCGTTTGAGCTGGGACGAAGAGAGTATATCGCATGCGAGACAATCGCTCTCGTCATTCATACACGGCTGAGCTCCTACCCCGCAGCCACCACAATCTCGATCCGACGCGAGCTAGATTACGAATAAACAGATCCTAAGGACTTGAAGTGTGCACACCCCTCTCTAGAGGGCCAGTAGGATGCGAAACCTCTAGGAGGAAAGCCTATTAGGAAGTAGGTAGCTACTCCGACCCAAAACATTACAGAGGTATACACAGTGATCGGTCAGGGCCGCATCACAACACTCTAGGTGGTACGCATATCTCATATTTTTCGTGTAGCCGTTTTATGTACATTATTCAATGGTACGTTATTTGATACACAATTCATAAATGGTCGTAGCCGGAGTCGACGATTCAATACAAACAAATAACGATTCAAGACTTATTAAAGAAACACACCACCCGGTCGAGAGGCCGAGTAGCCGAAAGACAACAGAGGCCAAAGGCCCTAAGGAAGCAAGGTCAGGAGCGAATAATGGTGAATATAAAATCAATGCAACATATATGATAACAATGGGTAAGAGTTGAATCACCATTGATGTGATATTTAGCATGTGAAACTCAAGCGACGATCAACGTTCTTACCTTACTCTGAACTAAACACTAAACTGCTCCAAGACTAGAAAGGAACCTCCTCAAACACAAACCCTAATCAGAAACATAATAGGATTGAATTACTAATTAATCACCATCATAATCCCAACACAAAGCAAATCAACCAACGACAACAAGGCCACAACAATCATGTTTTCAACTTCCAAACACCCCAATAATCATACCAAATTCGTAGAACATCTTTCCCATCATACTAGTTACACAATCCCATCAATTAGACATCAAAATAACAACAATAACACTCAAACTATTTCAAAAATCAGAACCGACAGTAGGTAAATTCTTCACCCAATTCATTATCAAAAGCTCCAAAACAATACCACAATATCCCAATTTATAACAAAGCCCTCCACCAAAAAATCAAGCAATTCCATAAACAAAATCAATCATGATTAACATAAACCCCAATTCGAAAATTCCCCAATTCGAAAATCATAACCATAACTTACAATCACCACAAACACGATCATGACCCTAAAACAATCGAGCTAATCAACTAATCGCGTTCTAATCATCAATTGAACACAATTTCGAAAACCCAATTCATACAATTATAGAAAAAGGATGAGAACACTTACTACTCTTGATATAGAATCAAGAGAGAGAGGGCGGGTAGGGGAATAGGGCGGTGGAAGCGGCCTAGGCGGAGGAGGCGAGGGCGATTCGCGGGGAGGCGCGCGACTCTTTTCCTCTTCTCCTCTTTTCTTTTCTTCTTTTCGTCTTCTCTTCTTTTCTGTTTCTTGCGTGCGGCTGAGGTTGATGTCTTTTGTTTTGTTTTTTTGTTTTGTTTTTTATTGGTGAGGGTGGGTTAGTAAGGGTAAATAGGTAATTTTGTGAGCTGATTCTCTAATTAGGAATACAACCCAAAAAGGAAAGGGATCTAACTTCCAAAATAGAAACTCGTAACTCTAGAATGAAGATCTCCCGACGACGTTAATACTTTAGAAGTCCCAAAAATATGGGGTGTTACAGTATAAGTGATTACGAAAACTGTTACCATCTAGGGGATGTGAAAGCAATAGATGAACTTTTCTGGAAATATTACCAAGAGAAGTTCGGTTTAAAATTTGATATAATGACAATTGATGAAATGTCAATTGACACCGACTCTTTCTTTGAATTAGAACAAGAAAAGGTATGGGCGAAAAGCGATGATATCAAACAGATGGTAAGTGATGAATGGCTGGAAGTAAACCTCAGATCCAAAGAGAATCCAAGGGTTACGTATATAAGTAAATTACTCGGTGAAGAGGAACAAGCATAGGTTCTTGAAATTCTTCAGGAATTTAAGGATTGTTTTGCCTGCCCGCATAATGACATGACGGGTTTGAGGAGAGTGTTAGTTGAACATAAATTACCTATTATGCCAGGCTTTGAACCAGTTGCTCAACAACAACGAAGGTTAGCGCCTGAATTGTTACCGAAAATCCAGGAAGAAGTTGAACAATTGTTAAAGGCTGCTTTTATTAGACCCATGAAATATGCGCGATGAGTTGCCAATATTGATCCCGTTATTAAGAAAAATGGGAAGGTTAGGGTTTGCATAGATTTAAAGGACCTCAACAAGGCGACCCCCAAAAGATCAATATCCTATGCCAGTAGCATAAATGCTTATTGCTCGATGCATCTAGATACGGGTACTTCTCATTGCTGGATGGGTACGTGGGATATCATCAATTTAGGATAGCTGAAGAGGAATGTCATAAAACAGTTTTCACATTTCCAGGATCTATGTGAATGGGTTGCCATGTCATTTGGTTAAAGAATGCCGAGGCAACCTATCAAAGAACCATGGATCGGATTTTCAAAGATATGATCGGAAAATCCATGGAAATTTATATTGACGATGTTTTGATCGAATCTCATGATCTTGAATCTCATCTCGCTCATGTAAGACAGTCTCTCCAGATAATGAGAGAACATAGTTTAAAATTAAACCCTCTCATCTGTGTGTTAGGAGTAAGAGCAGGAAATTTTTTGGGATTCCTCATTCACAGAAAGGGAATTGAGATTGACCAAAATAAGGCAAAACCCTTCTAACTGCGTCGCTCCCTTCGAATAAGAAGTAACTACAAAGATTTCTGAGATAAATTAATTACGTTCGGAGATTTATGAAAAATTTGGATGGGAAAACAAAGATTTTCTCACCTCTTCTAAAATTGAAGAGAAGATTCATTCGTTTGGGAAAACGAGCACCAATAGGCTTTTGATCAAATTAAAAAGCAAGTTGCAAGTCCTCCGGTTATTTTACCACCGAAACAAAATGGTAAACGCTTATGAATCTATCTTTCGGTTACGCAGGATTCTATTGCAAGCCTTCTAACTCAAGAAAATGATTTAGGGCATGAGCAAGCAGTCTTTTATCTAAGTAGAATCATGCATGATACAGAAAAGCAATACACCATGGCAGAAAAATGGTGTTTATGCTTGTATGATGCGTCTGGAAAATTGGTACACTACTTCGTGGTGTTCAAAGTTGAGGTAGTATCACCTACGGATGTGCTCAAATATCTCTTGTCACAACCCTTCTTGAAAGGAAGGTTGTGTAAGTAGCATCTCCATCTGTCACAATTTTACCTGATTTATGTGCCAAAAAAGGCAATCAAGGATCATGTCTTGTGGATTTCCTAGCTACACATCCAAGCGAATAACAAATCGTCAAAGAATCAAGTGAGTCTTGGATTTTGTTTTTCAATGGTTCATCAACTAGGACTGCAGGGGCAATGATTGTCATAATAAATCCTGATGAACATACGACAAAATTGGCTGTAACTCTTGAAGGCGAATGTACGAATAATAGAGCAGATAATGAGGCTCTGATTATCGGATTGGAAATTCTCAAGGTATTAGGAGCCGAAAAAGTTTGAGCCTTTGGAGACTCCTAGTTAATTATAAATCAGGTAACTGGAGAATCCAGATTAATGCCACAGTTGCAATTTATGAGACCCAAAAGGTTAACGAGTTGGTAAATACCTTTAAGAAAGTAGAATTCCATCATATTCCTCGTGACATTAACCACAACGCGGACGAATTAGAAGGGTTTACGTCATCAAAAGAATTGGCAGTCGCCCCGACAACTCGATCACAATTCTAATAACGACTTTGGATCCTTCAGAAATTTTTAATTAATGGGATGAGAACAATTATGTCAACACCATAAATAACGTTGAATTTCTTAGCTATGAAAAGGATTGGAGAGATGACATAATCGAATATATAAGCAATCCTTATACTAGAGAAATTCCATTTCGGATCAAGATGGTTGCAAATAATTTTTTCCTACTCGGGAACGAATTGTTTTGGAAAGACATTGACGGACAGATCCTCTGATGTATAGATATGGGAGAAGCTCTAGCTGTAATGGCAGAAGTCCATGACAGAATATGTGGAGCTCATCAAGATGGTCTAAAGATGCGATGGGCGCTACATAAAGCGGGATTTTATTGACCCTCTATGGGAAATGATTGCATCAAATATGCTAAGGGCTGGGAAAAATGTCAGAAATTTGGCCCAATCGTATTAGAACCTGCTGCACCAATGAAATGTGTCCTCAAACCATGGTCGTTTCGAGGACGGGTGATGGATGCAATTGGAAACATAAAATCCAATTCACCTAAAAATCATAAATTCTTACTAGTAATAACAGACTATTTCACCAAATGGGTTGAACCGGTGCCTTTCAAGAAACTTGATAGTAAAGTCGTGTTACAGTTTTTAGAAGAAATAATCTTTGTTAGATTTGGAATTCCCGAGTCAATTACTGTTAAAAACACAAGCGGTGTTAGCAATGAACCATATGTTGTATTCTTAACCAAATTCGGGGTTAAGATTTTGCATTCCACCCCGTACTATGCACAATCCAATGGTCAGCCAGAATCTACAAACAAGACAATCATCGCGGGGCTGCTTTGAAAAATGATTGTTGTGAAGCCAAGGAAATGGCATGAAAAACTACTCTACACACTATGGGCTTACACCTCAAAGAGGGATGCAATAGGGATAAGTCCTTTTGAGTTGGTTTATGGTCATGACGGGGTGATTCTAGCAGAAGTTTTGATCTAGTCAGCACGAGTTGTGAAACAATCAGAGCTCTTCGGGAAAGAGTATATGGAAGCGATGGGCATAGAACACTTGGATGCTGAAGAAAGTAAGTTTGAAGCCACACAAAGAATGAGATTACAGAAGCTCGGAGTGCGTGGCAAAGGCTTACAATAAGAGGGTTAAAGCCAAATCTTTTCAGCAAGGGGATTTAGTTTGGAAGATGGTTTTACGAGCATGCCATTACAAAAACCCCGTCTTAGGGGAATTCAAACCTAAGTGGGGAGGACCCTTCAAAATTCATAAGGAATGTTTAGGAATCTCGTATGTTTTGGTATCAAGAAAAGGGAAAATCTTATCAAGACCTTTGAACGCAAAAGGTCTTAAAAAGTTTCATCCATCAATTTGGGAACAATATGGTCCAGAACTTAAAAGGTTACATATACAGTTATATGGTAGTCTACAAGAACAACAAAGAGAATTAGAGTTGGGGCACGAATTAAACAAAGATTCGAACCCTAACTTCCATCAATATTTTCCTATAAAATTCATCTCAACTATCAATCCTATAAACTCAATCTAATCTTTCTGCTATCCAAGATAAGGAGTACCGATATGGGATTGTTAATTTGGATTTTGATTTGGAGATTTTTAAATTAGGGATTTTTTTATTGGGGAATTCCTCTTGACTTCAATTTTTTTGTTTTTTCTCTTCAATCTTCTTATTGTTAATTAAATCTCGCCCAACATATCTCAATCAAACTTCTGTAACAAATTTCTAGCCTGTCAATTTTGGTTGCACCGACGTAATTATACTTAACAATCTAGCTGCCATGAACACTGAAAATGATGATGGGCCTTCTACAAGTTTCTGAGCTGAACGATATAGCCCCTGAAAGTCAGAAGCAGTGCAAGAGATGTTACTTGTGAAGCTACTGATTCAAGAATTCGAGATACAATATGAAATTGTTGTCACTCAAACTTTAATATTTCTTGGTTTTGTTTGCTTGCTTGTAAGTGAAGTTGTGGGTTCTGAAACTACTGAAAGGGAGCATTTTAGGGAGATTCTGGGAAGTGGATTTTGCTTAGGAGAGAGAAAGTTTGGAACTTTGAGGGATTAATTTGGGTTTCCGGGTTTGGATGAATGTGGGCAAAATTTGGGAGGAGAGAGATTGGGTTTGCTTGTAATTTAATAGTAGCAAACTTTACCGAAGAATGGTAGAAATTGTTTGTGAGGAAATTGTTTTCGGGGAGGTTATTAGGCATGTTAGAGTCTGTACCTTAAGTATCCTAGAGGAAGCTATTGATTTGGGAACATAAAGAGAGTAGCTTTAGTACTCCCTCCATTTTATTAGGTTCTTTGCATTTGGTTTGAATCTGTGAGAGGAATTCAAACACAATGCAAATAACCTAATTAAGTGGAGGGAGTATATCACAGTTGGTGCGTGATGAGCAGGTTTTCTACAATATGCTGATGCTAATCTAGATGCTGCAAAAATTTTGGCTGGACAATAGTTTTCTTGTTGGTGAAAAAAGACATCACTCCTGAGCATGTTTGGCAGCTAATATTTGTTTTAGACTTTGAGGACAAGGCTAAAGTGAACTTTATCAAAGAATTTATGATTGAGAAGACACTGTTAAAAACCCAAGCTACATATCTGATTACAGAGATTTTGTTTCTAGAGCTACACTAGGTTGGCTCCCTAGATTCGGTGCCAAAAATATGACTAGAAATGCTTCTATTGGCGTTCTGATTTCTATCATCTGGAAAGTACCATAAACAGGTCTGAAGTTAGGTAGAGAGTGAAACCAGAGGTATACATCAGCCAGCCAGCTAAATTCTTATGACAGAAACTTCTCACGTCTGCGGCTTCCATGGTAATCTGGTCTTGGCTGTCTCAGAGTTACTCCTCCTTTCTCCATCTTTGTGCCTAAGGAAGTTAATTCAGATAAGTAAGTAACAATATACTAGTATTGTTTCCAACTTCCAACAAACACTAATTATACTTTTTACCTTTGAGGGAGTTTCAAACGTCTTTTTTCCCTGTGCAAAAATTCTACGGTTCTGCTCTTTCATCTCCTCTGCCTTCAACTTTGTAACACTAGATCATTATAGTATCACAGTGCCAGCAATAGTGAGTAATACCTGAGCATATAAAAAGGCGATGTGTTTAGCACTTTAGCTTTAGCCTAATAGTGAGTAATACCTGTTGGAGCAAATTGACAGATTGGATTAAGTATGATGTTTTTTTTTTCTTTTCTGACTTGAGTTGATCAGCTCTAGCATCACCCCTCTTCCTAAAGGCTTCTTGTTTCTTTCTTTACTGACTTGAGTTGATCAGCTCTAGTATCATGTTTTTGTCTTTTCTGACTTGACTTGTAGTGACAATAAGAGATTGATTAGCTTCTTGTTGTAGATATATCTGCCTGACACTATTTAATGCGGTTGAGAAACAGTCTAACTTAAGTTCTATGTTAGCTTTTCTTTAATTTGTGCTAAAGATTCTGCATTTGTGCCCCTTATTTCCATTAGGGTGTGCTGGTGTCTGGGGATGAGTTCTCCTAAATTTTAAATTTGAAGGTCAAGCTTTTTGACTGATTAGAAGGTCTTGTCTTTGGTACAATCTGCACGGTGCAAGTAATCTGTTTCAAAGAAAGAACATTAGTTTGGAGCCAATGTGCCAATTCCATTTTTTTTTTTTTTTTTTTTTTTTTGTGAATGTTAGGTACATTAGTGTCATATTAGCAACTATGTTATTCAGAAAAGAACGAAAGAAATTTCATCTATTTGCATAGCTGCTAATTCTAAAGTTTTTACCTTTTCCGATTTTGCCAGGATTGTCAGTTGAGGCACGCTTCAAGTATCAAAGTCCCAGATTTCATCTTCAAGTTGAGGCACGCTTCAAGTATCAAAGTCCCTCATCTCATCTTCAATTTCAAGGTTTGTCGTCTTTCTCTCTGGTAATATTAGATGAACCAACAAAGAAGTTACACATACCAACATAGAAGTTCCACCTGCCAGCAGAGGAGATCCACCTGCCAGCAAAGAAGATCCACAACCTGCCAGCAAAGAAGTTCCACCTGCCGAAAGAGAAGTTCCATCTGCCAGCAAAAACGTTCCAAATGCTCCAAATGTTGCTGATTATCGTCCTCCCGAAATCTGCATAGCTGAGAATGCCATTGTTCGAGGTTGTTCTTGACTCCATCACTCTGTTTTCTTTTAACACAATCTTCCTCTGTTTTACTTTTGTATTACAATCTACCTCTTGCTCTTGCTACAGGGATTGAGACTAGAAAAAGAAGTAGAAGACCTGATGCTAAGCCACGCGGGGTTCACAAGTGCAAGAAGGTGGCTAATCTTAGAGAAGGGGAGACACTGAAGGTTGATTACTACTACAATGGATCGGTTGGAGATAATCAAAAAGACTTTGTTAGGCATATGGGTAAAATTGTTCGTGATCGTAATATTTGTCCAGTTAAAGTGCATTCCTGGAGCAAAATTTCTGAGGATGCTAAGGAGCATATGTGGCAAGCTCTGCCGGTAATGCTTAATGTCCATTTCAAGTGCATTCTTATGTTACATTTCAAGTGCAAAAATTTATACCATCGATCTTAACTTCTTTTTAGAACAAGTTTGTTGGTAGGGAAGATGAGCTGAATCGCAAAAGTAGTTTAGAGCGTATGAAAAGGCTTTGGCAAAATTGGAGAGGTATACTGAGTCAAGAAGTCAAGAAAAAGGGAGGCGTAGAAGATGCAGTAAAGAGTACCCCCAATGATTTGACTCAAGATGATTGGCGCTAATTGTTGTACGATCATTTTACAAGTGATAGCCTTGAGGTAATGCCTCTAAAATTTGATTTAAAGAGGATGAGATTATGCTTAACTGAGTTAATTAGTGTACTGTACCAATGGATGATAAAGCATATGTAATTTTCTCAGTTTTTTTTTTTTTTTGAGGTACTCAGTTTAGTTGCTTATATATTGTAATGCAGAAAGTAAGCAAAAGGATTCAAGCAGATCGTACAATGCTGCATTGTACCGGTAGTAAACCATTTCGTCAAGTCATTTGGGAAGACCTGGTATGTTTATATGCCCTTTTTTTTGCCATGAGACATATATAGTCTAATATCAAATTGTATATTAGTGACATCATTGCTGCTGAAGTCTTGAATTTTTGGCGGAAAAGAAGGAAAAACACCCTCGATATCAGAAATCTTCAAGAAGACAAGGGAGACAAAGTCTGGAGTTTTAAACAAAGAAGAAGCTGAAAAATATGTGCGTTATACTCTCCACTTTGTTTTCCATAACAAAGCATATAGCATATACTTCAATTATTAGCTATCGGTTTCTTATCATTTTGTTCAATTTGCAGGAAGAGATATTGAGAGTTGAAAAAGAAAACCCATCTTTCTGACAATTTGAGGTGGTTGAAGAATGTTTTGGTGATCAAGACCATGATTCAGTAGTGTGTTTTGGGCATGGATTGAGGCCTAAACATTTGCGGGGACCTTTACCAACCAGAAGTGATCTCACAGCAAGTCTTCGTCAGAAAGACAAAGAGAATGCTCAGAAAGACATAGAGAATGATGAACTTAGAAAGCGCATTGAGGTAGTTGAAAGAAACTATCAAATTGAGCGTGAGAAGAATGAGAAACAGCGTAGTGAGATGGAAAAAAAAGCTCAACATGATCTTGAATGCTTGTCTTCAACGTGGTGCTGTTGGCTTGAGTCGACTTGGCGCTGCTGGCTCGAGTTGACGTGGCATTGCTAGCTCCAGTCATTTTGCTACACAAAATTTAGGTAAGTATGCAAAAGTTTGAAATCTCTGATCTATTATTTTTCGAAACGGTTTGAGGGCATGATTCCAGATTCAGATTGGAAACCTATTCAGACTAACATACTATGGCCTTGGAGTTGATTTCCTAGTGATATATAAAATTGAATCTCCTCTGTGTTAAGACGACATTTAGATATGGTCAGGGGTGCTTTGTTGGTTGGTTTACTTTGCTGGTTTTGACATTATGATGGAATATGAGTGTTGGAACATGATGATATACTATGCTTGGTGATGTGCTAGTTAGATTTTCTGTTAATGCTCCCATTCAAGGTATCGTCAAGTAGCTGAAAATGATGACCTAAGGCTGCATTAAGATATTCTCAGGTGCATTTAGATATGGTCAGGGCTGAGTTAAGGCGGGATTTAGATATGGTCAGGGTTGCATTTAGATATGGATAGGGCTGTTGGATCAAGACTCGATGTTTAGTTTGCTGGTTTTGACATCATGATCATATGAGTATTTTGGGTAAGTTTTCTATCGTATAGCATACCTCAGGCTGTGTAATATGATTACTTTTGTATCTTATAATTGAGATGGTGGCTCGTTGTTCGATAACTTAGACGTGTTCAGTAGGTGAAATGAATTCATTGGCGATTGTTTTTGTTTGGGAGAATGATGTGGTAGAAACAGACCAAAAAATAGTGAAGGTAGGAAAATGAATCCTCTAGTTCACCGCTCGCTTTTTTTCTTTGAGCACTTCCTTCAGGCATCCTTATCTAGTAGCTCCAATCTCTTTACTAGTGGCATTAGTCAACTGGTTATAGAGGATGAATTTTGTACATGTTATACATTGTTTTTAGTGATATTTCAAGCCATATATTAGATACCGTTTTCCCAAGTTAGCCTCTTCGATGTTTGTATGTTAAGCAATTAACTCTTTTTCATCTATTGGCGGAGAATTAATTTGTTCATACGCATGAGATAATGTTGTGGTCTAATTTTTTCTCCATCTTATTAGGTCATCTATCGTCATGGACGGATGAGCAGCTAGGACTCGAGGACGGTGATGATGAGGATGATGACGATATCGTCATGTGATATTATCGAAGGCAAGCAAGATAAGCATCTTTTGGTGTTAGAAATGATACTAAACTTACTATCAAAGATTGAGAGACGGAACTACATACTACTCTTTTTGCGGCGAATCTCCCCTCGGCTTTTAAGCACGTCGGAGGAGAAGCGTCATTATTGGTAATATAATACCTTTGTAACATATAAGCTAGATAGTAGTGTAATTCGTGTGTTACCGATTTTGCTCTCAATCTAAACAAATGGGTATATATATATGTAGGTTAAGTCTTATTAGATTTAATTACGTAGTAGGCATGAAAAACCTTGTTATTATACTGCCATTGTAACACGTTATATGTTAATTAATGAAAGGTGACGTTCCTTCTAGACGTGTGCTAATAATACTATTAGTTATTATGTAATGCATTTATATTTAATTAAATTAAATTAAATTTCATTTCATTTGGTACAAATTATTTGTGTTACAAAACTTTTTGACAACGAGAAAGTGAAAGTGGTCGCAAAAAATATTCAATCTAGTAGGAAGGCTTGCTGGAAAAATTTGTTTTTGCGACGAGAATACTCGCAAATAAATATGAGGATAACGACGAGAGTGGTTGTAGAAAGTTGTTTTACAACGAGAGATAGTGGTCGCTAATAAATCTTCTACAACGATATTAGAACTCGTCGTAAACAATAATTTACAACGAGCCAGCCAAACTCGTTGTAAAGTATTTGTGATGGAGCCTTTTGCGATGACTCACGACCGGAAGGGATTCTCGTCGTAAAAGAGCATTTGCGACGAGTTTTGGTTGATTTGCGACGAGTTAGCTCCGTCGCAAATCAACGTGTTTCTTGTAGTGTCTGTACACATATTTCTTGGAAACATTGTTTCTTGAATGACTCTGAGTGGGTTGCTTAGATAGTGGTTTCACTGACTTGAGATTGGCTTTGTCACTGGGTGATTCCTTGGTAAATGTATAATCTCAGGTTTGATTTAAAAGCTATGTGTACATGATAGTCTAGTATAGAGGATTTACGATCTATTCATAAATCTGTAGAAGAAAATGATCTAGAATCTAAGAGGACCTTAAACGAGTTAGTCCTAGACTCGACATGAGTAATATAAGGATGAGCGTAGACTATTAATGAATCTATATCCCTGTTGCTGGGTGGTTCTTATTGATGGACTTGATAGATTCACCGTATTATTACTATATATGCTTGAAGAGCGAGTTATGGCTCTTGAGATAAAAGATTGTAAGGTTAAAACTGAGCAATCTGTAGAGTATTACCCATTGTAAGGTTAAAACTGAGCAATCTGTAGAGTACTGATACATTAATCCTCAATGTAGTGAAGTTGCAAAGAATATGAATACGTTAACGTTAAATGTTATATATGGCCGATATATGTTGAAGTAGAGCGGATCTACTGTAAAATGGAGCTGAGATCACTTGATTGATTAGTAGTGTTGGATTCCCACTATACTTTATATAGTTCAAGGGATACAATTATTACATTTCACGGGCACAAAATAAAGCTTCTCCATTACTTTATTTGTTAAGTGCAATATCTACCAAATGTTTTAGGTTGAGCTATTAGCTCTTAATAGACCCATGGCCATTGTATTGAAGAAATGTTTTCTCCTCACTATTTGGCGGTGTGTGGTAGCACACTTGATGGGATCTACCTAGTTGGAGGTGGAAACATATGTAGAACAGGATGTGGTCCTCTACATATGGCGATGGAGATTGAGTCTCCTAGCATGGACGATTCATATGAGAGTGATGGGGATAACTCTCTAGAGCCCCCAACGAAATCCAGGTAAGACGTAAGGCCTCATCAATATATGCGTCAAATGTTTTTCGTCGTGATGTGTCATGACAATCGCGGTACAGTAGGATGGATAGTTGTGAGTTAGGTGATGCTTTCACAATCACTTTAGCTTGGTTCAAAACGTAAGTTACCAACTAAAGCGTGATAGCTAGCCTTAAACTTCACGATGTGTTGATTCAATCGTAAGACACCAACACATGTACTTGAAGTCCTTCGAATGTCTTAGTTTTTCTCAAGGTGGTCGTTTGTAGATTAGTGGGGGATTGTTGGAGTTTAATCTCCAAAGACTCACCTTTATGAGTCGGCCAAATCCAGGGCCCGCCTGCTCAGTTGGATTGCCGCGAGTTTACCGCGATCGCGGTGGCTACCCAGTGGCGATTCCCGCGAACGCGGTGTTCTTTTCCTGCGAACGCGGCTTGGCGTACGAGGCACGGCTGCGAGTTTACCTAAAAACCTACTCTTCTCTTTTCCTTGTACCCTATATAAACACCCTCCTATACACAACCCAAAAACACAATGAAAAACAGAGAAAGTACACATACACACAAAAGGCCATAAACACAATACATAAACACATCAAACATGAGTCGTGTACTTGAGCAAGTCTAGGGCATTCGAGATCGACTGTACCAGCCGATCTTCGTTCGTGCAAACGAGGTTGGCGTTGTGTAACCTGGAGGACGGACGCCTAAGATATAGCGTGCACTATTGTGGCTAGGGCGGAATCGTTCTTAAGTTCAGAGAACTTCAATTCTCGCCACAACAATTTTATCCTACGATCCGATCATCAGATAAGTGTCAAAAGTCTAATTAACTCATCCATATTTCCAACATTTGCTAATCCACTTAACATGCCACTGTGGGGAGCCGGCAAGCAATTCTCAGGTGCTGCCCCATCTTTTAATCTTATAACTGTGTCTGATGTTGACATTTTGAATACCACATGTGATGAGATTTAAAGTGTCGATTCACTATAACTGACTTAAACCGGAAAAAGAAAAAAAAATAGAAGTGTGGATTCGCTGAGCATGGAAGAGAACCTTGGCAAAGATGGCCACAAGCTGGATCCATCTTAATGTCAAAGATTAAATAATAGGACAACGTCTGAGAATTGCTTACGAGGAGTGTGTGCTACCAGCAACCTTCTTACCAAGCAGCAACTACCCTGAACTTAGTAGTAGCAGTATCAAGTAAGTAGCAGCATCAGTAGCAGCAGTCCAGCAAGCAATGGAGTTAGTTTAGAGTCAAAGCCACTTAAGGGAGTCAATGCTGACTAAGACGACAGCTGTAGACGACTGTTATGACACGTCAGAAGATTCCCTATATAAACTCATCATTGTAATGTATATCATTTGATACAAAATGGAATAAATTTTCCTTACGAATTCCATCCAATATGTCGTGTATTCTATAAGATTTAATAGAGTGACTTCTATGTAAGAACGTCGTTACACCATTGCATTGCAAAGAAGTGTAATGAGTTGGGCAGGTATCTTTAGAAAGGTTTAGTGCTTGGAGAGCATTCTTAGCTGATACATTATCTTCTATTAATGAAGAATGAACTGAGTATTTGTGTTCTCTCATTTTGACATTTTATTATTCTATAGGAAAAAATTTCTCCCGATTTAAATTTTCTGTTTTTGTTAAATTCATAGTTGTTGGGATTAAAGTCCATCCCAAGTGCACATTGACACTGGAACTTAATGTGAATGGAATGGTTAATTGCATTCTTAATTGTGAAGTTTAAGAATGGTGTGTTTGCAATACATGTATGTGCAAGGTGTTACATAATAACTTCCTTGGTTTCAATGCACTTAATTGATGTCATTGTTCAATGCATATGCAAATGAGTTTGTTATATAAAGGAATGGTTTTTCATTTGGTAAGACACCCACACACTCACACACTTACACAAGGAGAATTGTGGGGTGGCATCACAAGAGAGAAAAATACTAGGAGTGTTAAACACATTTAGTGTGGAAAAATTTTGGAGGGTAAAATAGTCGACTCCAAAATTGGGACAATCTTAGAGGGTAAAATAATTGACTCTAAAATTGGCTAGTATTTATCTTGTGAGGGTTCTAAGTTAATGTGTAACTTATGACGGCAGTCTTTGTACTGGCACTATTTCAATAGTGGAATTTCAGTTGTTTGGCTGGTGGGCTTACCCCCAGATTTGGAGGATTTTCCCTAGGTTAAGTCCCTAAATATCTTGTCTCATCGTGTTATTACTTGCGGTTGTTTTGACTTTTACGGTTACTTGTCGATTGGTGATTCCGTTCAGCGGGAAAATTGCCGTTAATTTCCCAACAATAGTGAGGTAGCGACTTCATTGATTATCAATGTACTGTAAATTAGTGTTGATCATGATTCATGAAGTATGTGTTTCCTCTTAATGCATGTTGTATTACGTCAATAAAAGATCGCATTTGATTTAGAAATGGCACCCAACATGGTCAATCAAAGACTAAACCATATACGAGATTCAAACCTAGAGAGAGTACCGTCTTTTGAGGCCGTTAATACTCCCTCTATCTCACTTCTAACTTCCCATTTATCATAGGATATTTTGCCACACTCCCTTATAAAAGGTTGAGTTTGTCAAACACCCCCTTATATATATTTTTTGTCAAACACTCCCAAATGAACATTCCCCGCCACAAAAAGTCAACTTTCCGGTGTGACCACCGCCACCGCCTAGGACGTGACTTTAGTTGGATTTGTCTTTTTTTTTCCTTTTCACCGTTTTAGATGCGTTTTGTCCCTCTAAATATTGAAACGTGAAAAAAAAAGAGTGGAGGGATATGTAAAAAAAGGCCAAAAAGAAAAAGAAAATTAAAATAAAAAGACAAAGACAAATCCGATTGAAGTCACTTGTTAACGGTAGTCATGCCGGAAAGTTGACTTTATGTGGCCGGAAATGTTCATTTGGGAGTGTTTGACAAAAAAAATGGTTATATAAGGGAGTGTTTGACAAAAATATTTATATAAGGGAGTGTTTGACAAACTCAACCTTTTATAAGGGAGTGTTTGACAAAAAATCCTTTATTATAATATGTGAGGTTTTCAAATGAAATGGGAAGAATATTGTAGGACGGAGGCAATAGTAAGCAGTAGCTTAAAAGGCAATGAATGGAAGTAAACGCAGTAGTAGTCAGGCAGGAGGCCTGGAGATTATCTTCCTGGAGACTTTCTTGCTCAACTTTCTTACAAAGCCTCCCAAATTTCGGCTACTAATTTTTCTTCCTCTATGTAACTGGAATCAGATTCTTGGATCTCATCAAACTAAAGAACATACAAAATTCTGTACACAACCTTTTTAACTCCTATCTACCTATCTACCTATCTATCTATCATGGAAGCTGAAAAAGGGCTTAACCATAAAGTACTTCCTAATTTCTCTGAGAAGACAGTCAGTAGCTATGCTATTTCAGTCTCTGATGCCCTAAGCTCTACGCTCTCTTTGCACGTCTAACCTACCTAACTACTCTGTAGGTACTGATTCCTCATGTGCTGCAACTTACATGTTCTAACCGGACATCATCAAGAGCTTTAGACGCTTCGGAAGTAAAAGTTTCCAAAGACTCAAATATTGGTATCAAACCTGCTTGTATGGATCGAGATACGGCGTCATGGACTAGTTTAACAGCTTCCTTGTGACCCGCTCTCTCCTCTCGTACTCTCTGCTTCATTGAATCTAGATCCACCTTTAGGTCATCTAGGGGCGAAATCCCACTGTCAGAAGCAACAATTGAGAGGTTGTTTTTGTCTGAAAAGGCATCATCATGTTCATGTCCCTTCCGTTGCATGTCCATCCTAGTGGCTCGAATTTGTTTATCGAAGTCCTTGTACGTATTCTCAGCCTTTAATCTCCGACGTTGCTCTTCATCCTGCCTTTCCCACAATTGATGCAGGCTTGACGCAAAATCGTTCATTGCTGTTTGGACTTCTGATTCCGATACTCTTTCCATGGCTTGCTTCCAATCATGGCAAATTACAAACACAGGCGGAGCACCTATCCGGCCAGGAGAAAAGGGCATTACACTATCCGTGGTCACTTCTGGTTCATATTGTATACACCTTTCAAGCCAGCCATTCAAAGTTTTAGAGTAGGACCTTTGCATTTCAATCCAGTTATTGAAGCGTTGGCACCACTTCAATAGCTCAGCTTCAAGCTGAATGGTGGCCCGCACGCTTGAATCTTTTCTCAATCCAGTATTTGCTCTGAGAGCACGAGTTTTACTTTCTAGGATAGCTTGAAATTGCTTCTGATGACATTTCAGCATCAGCCTCCACATTTTTTTCAAGCTGCACGAGATAAGTTGTTAATTTCAGTCCCTAGATAAGTAAATTCATCTTTGTAACAAACTTCGAAGATAGAACATCTACAGAGTAATTCTAAACTGTTGTAATAGGCATGACTTGACGAGTAGCTCGAAGAAGACATGCATGCACAAATTTACTGAATGTTCATTCATATAACTAGTTAAACTACCATGATCCTCCCACCCATCCCTTTGAAGGGAACAAAAAAAAGCAGTTATGTTGGTTAATTTCATTCCTAGATAAGCCATCAAATATGTACACAAGCAGTTTGAGCAACAGATGGTGATAATTTCCCTCTCGTAAACAGCTTTGTAAACTGAAGCCCACAGCTAGATTTGTGTTTACTACCAAGCCAAATAGTATCTTACACCAGAATATGAATCAAATATGTGAAGATGCATAGCGACAACAGATCAAGCTGTTAGAACGTCGGCTAATGGGTAACTCATCCATTAAGATTGTTAACTTCTTATCCTCCCTGTCTTACCTTCAGTGTTTAATTAAAAAAAAAAAAAAAGGGGCCGCCCGGTCACACATTGGCGTCCCCGCAGGGCGATGGCCCGGGGAAAGGTCCCACCACAAGGGTGTATAGAGGGCAAGCACAACTATCGACAGAGTTAAACGGCTAAGAATCAGAACAGCAGTGCTCTTCTGTTCTCTAGGACCAATCATTAGGCCTTTGCTGATATTAGTCTGAGAGCTATGTTGCTGTAACAGAAAAGAAGCCAGCAGCTACACCGAAGCGTTAAGGATGTCCAAGAGAACTTGAACAGTCTATCTTAGAGATACTGGAAGTCACTACCCAGCTTCACACCATGAGAGACATTATGGAGAGACTTATTGCCTGGCTTTTTACCCTTTGACAGGATAATAGAGCAGATGTTATCGGGGTGGGGAGTGTAACTGAAAGCATGAAATAGGTGAATACATGATGGTGAACGAATGGCATCGGTGAATAGGTGATGGTAAATCATTCAATACACACAGTGGCCAATAAATTAAATAGCATGGGGGAATTAAAATTTTCCATAGATCAAACATAATCATCGAACAGCTGGCACATTAAAATTTAGTTCAAAAATCTTGACAAAAGAAGCGAATTCATACCCATAAATTAATTCCTTCAGTCGAGGCTGCAGCTCCTCGTCCCTTAGTTTGTGTATCCTGATGGATATAGAGTCCACAGCTCTAACACTGACATTGATCTTGGTCAGCAACCTCCTTATTGAAAGCTGAGTAGCTTCAATCTTAGTAGTCTCAGCTCCTTGTTCATCTAAAGCTTTAAGCTTCCTGCACTGCTTCTCATACAGAAGTCTGAACTTCTCTTCATCCTAAAATGAGTAAAATGCCCTAACCAAGTTGAGTGAGAATGTAACAAAAGTGTATCACGATTCACCACATTCATCACAAAGTTTGTAGAATAGATAAAAGCACTCGAAACAAAAGAACGCAAACAATTTAAAGCCTAAAATAGCATGATCAGAATTTCAATCACAACCAGAGGACAGAAAAAATTCAGGTATATGCACTTATGCAGCATACATCAGAAATTTAGATTGTAATACATGAGACAAACACAAAGGCTGAGGTGGTGAAGTTTCTCACACATTTACCTATTAAAAAAAAAAAAGGGCCGAAAGGAAATACAGGTCAAGCTACGACAGGAAGGGTCAAGCCAATGAAACAACATGTTTTTTGACCTCGTTAACCTGAACTTTTCTTCTCAGTCATCTAGGAATGGAGTAGTTGTTTTAGAAGTTACCCAGTAGTGATTTCCATTTAAACAATAATTAATAAACAAAGGAGAAAAACATGTATTGTTCAAGATGATTTAGTTCCAATCCCACAAAGTCATGAAGACATCTTATACTATATATTAAAAGCTACTCCGTATGTTAGAGACAACGACCACGTTCACCGACTTCAATTAAACCATCTGTCATACCACATGGCATGTCTCTTTAGTTTTCACTTAAAAAATTCATTTAAAATGTCTTTTATGGTAAAGAATTCACAATATGCTGTGTTAGAGGCAATGTACCACGTTCACCGACTTTAATTAGACCATCTGTCATGCCACTTGGCATGTCTCTTTAATTTTCACTTA
Source organism: Spergularia bocconei (assembly GCA_963457585.1). Classification (NCBI taxonomy): domain Eukaryota; kingdom Viridiplantae; phylum Streptophyta; class Magnoliopsida; order Caryophyllales; family Caryophyllaceae; genus Spergularia; species Spergularia bocconei. The sequence continues at coordinate 7,791,350 of OY734959.1, forward strand.
AAAAATTCATTTAAAATGTCAGTTAGGGGGTTAGATTCACACTATATGACATGACGAATAAAATTTCTCTTCAAGCCCCTTGGGAGTTCAGCAACAAGCTCTACGTTGTCAACAGCCAACATAAGTGCGTACAATTAAGGAAACTCATGTCTATAAGATATGGCCATAGCTATTCCTCTAATATATAGCAAAGAATCTACCACTTATCCACACTAACTCTAAAGATGGTGAGTGCATAGATACAACCATGTCAGCAGATATATAGCACGACACGAAAAGAAAAAGTCACTTGGTAAACAAAAACATCTAAAGAAATGAGTAACACAACCATAATGCAAAGAGCAAGAGAGACGTTATACAACAAGCATACCTTGACTTCCTTGTAGAGTTTATTTTCCCACGCATATAATTTATCCAGTGTTGATGCAAGGCTGTGAGAGTTAAACTCTTCCTCGGGACATCCTGAGACAGGACCAGATGGAGAGTGCAACGACGATAGTGATGTAGAGCACACTTTGGACAGCACTACTGAAAAGATAGTTTCACCCAATTACTGTAACGATCGAAGACCAGTGACACAACTACACAAGAAAGACACAGGGACATGAAGTAAAAAAAAAAAAAAAAATCATTACCCCCTCAAAATTCAAGGATACATAAGGCCAACCATAAGAACTAAAAATTCAATGGCTGGACAAAATTCTGCCGAACTTCAACCAAAGCATATATGAACAGTCAGCACGAAATTTGTTCTTTTTATCTATGGCATAGTCTCAACTCTCAAGTAGCTTTCTTTAAAAAAAATGTATATAAAGTTCAAACAAGATTTGTACGAGAACAATTAAACACTCAGCAAAAAAAAAGAGCACACATGTGAAAATATCAATAGTAATTGCAAAATCAGAAACAGTAGCAGACACCATTTTGAGGATAGCGCTTTGTTGTTGTTATAACTGCACAACAAAAAAACGAGGAACAAACGGAGTAGTCAATGGTACCTTTGAGCAAGGTGGAGCGAGGTCTATAAGGCTCCCTGCCTACTTCAAGCAAAGTTGAAACCTCCTTGCCGTAGTCAGTAGCAGCCTCAAATTCATGTCTAATCTCCCGAACAACCTCCCTAAGATCTCTTGTTCCATGAGCAGAAATTGTGGTCAAGCTACTAGGCATTGACGATTGTACCTCGTGAGAGGGAGCAGCATTGTCCTCAACCTCAAAGCTAACCCCTTTCTTCTTAACATAAACATGATCATGATCATGCTCCTCCTCTTCCCCACTTGTAGAAACTGCAACAACACTAGGCTCAGTCTCAGGGCTGAAACTGTTCCCGTCCTCCTCTCTCGTCTCATCAACCGCCTCCAACTCCGGCTCTGGCTCAACACCAGGCATCCTTTGCGAAGTGCCCTCACCAAAATTCGCATCTCTACTACCACTACTACTACTACTACTACGCACATTATTAACCTTCTTTTCCTTTTTGTTAAAAGGAATATCATGAACATGATCCTGAAAATGCACACTCTTACCACCCTTGTTAGGAGCTCCTCTTTTGGTATTCGAGACTGAGAGTGGGAAGCTGACCTCGGTCTCAGTCTCCTCCTCTAATTCAGGAATACCTTCCCTCTCCCTCACCTCCCTGGAATCCGGACTACTCGAATTCGACCTAGCCACAAACTCATTCCCATACTCATACCCGTACCCATACCCATACCCATACCCTCCAGGCTGCTGCCCACCAGTATCATAACCACCCCCACCACCTCCGACCCCACTACCCACCAAACTCTGAAACGGATTAAAGTAATCCCAAGCAGAGGCATTGGCAGGTGGTGGCGAAGGGGGCTTCACTTTCTTCTTCTGCTGCTGCTGCTGCTGCTGCTGCTGCCTATTACTATCAACAGTAACACTCTGCCTATTATTATTTTGAGTATCAGAGTAGGAATAAATGGGATTATTCACAACCTTGGGCTCCTCATAAATAAAGGAGGGTATCCTGGTTGTTGATTTCTTCATAAAATAACTCGTGTAAGTTGTAGTAGTCGGACCAAAACCATATGAATTATCAATGTTATTATTACCACCATAATTAAAATTAGATGTCGGAGGAGGATAATTAGCACCACCATTATAAGGAGGTGGCCCAGGAGGATAATTAGCACCACCACTATAAGGGGGAGGCCCAGGAGGGTAATTAGCAGTGCTATACTGTGGATAATTAGACTGGTAATTAAATTCGGAATTTCGATAATCATTACTGTAATAAGGAGGAGGTTGAGGTTGTGTTGGATAATTAGGATAACCATATGAAGTTGAAGGATCAAACGAGTAGTACGGCGGAGGTGGATCAGGATCTGGAATGTACGATATTCCCGGCCGCGGCGAACCTCCACCACCGCCTTTACCTCTACTCTTTTGCTCCTTCACCTTCGCCGCCTTCTCACGGTGGTGATTGTGGTGTTCATGTTTGCCGTGATCCTCCTCCTCGAGATGTCCGTCACCGGAACCACCAGAAGATGACCAATGCAGGTGTGAGCTACGGCTGTCCTCGTCGTCATCTCCACCGCCACGCCGCAAATCGTGCGGAATCGAGGAAGACGACGATGACTTGTTGTTCTTATTCTTCTTTTTGAAGTCGTCGGAGGGGATGGTGATGACAGGGGAGGAGAGAGAAGAAAGGGAAGACGGAGTAGAACCAGACGACGCCGACGACAGTAAAACAAGCTCCTCCTCCACAAACCGCCATAGCGTCTCGCCGACCTCCCTGAGCTGGCCGAAGTAAGCCACGTGCGCCGCCGCGAGTGCAAACCGGTGATCGGCTGCGGATTTGAGGAGGTCTTTCCTCTCTCTACACAGCTTCACTAGTGCTTGCTGCTGATGATCGTCTTCTAATTTTGACCCTCCACATCCCATAACTACCACCGCAGCTGCCACCACTTCAACTACTAAATATAGTAAGTTGTGAACCCTAATTTCGAAGAGGACGAGGAAGTTGTTGTTGTTGTTGTTGCTGTGAATCTTAGTAGTAGGAGTAGAGTGAAGAAGAAGAGAGGGAAGAATCATCCTCTGCGTTGATATCCGCGCGTGAGTTCCGATGCATCTCCGAGATTTTAATTTAATGTACTATTCCTTCTCAGATTGTCGTGGTGAAGGAGTGCTGTTTTTTTTAGGAAATACTAGTATAAAATTTGGGGAAATTTTATTTACTTGTTTTACTGGATATATTATTCAATTAGCTCAGGGAAAAAATTAAAAAGGAGTGAAAAAAGAAAAAGGTAGTTGTTGTTGTTTTGGAGGGAAGGAATTTAATGGAGGGAGACAGGAAGCGCGGAGGGTGTGGAGTTTGATGAAAGTGGGAGAGTTGAGGCCGTCTATGGCGGATGGCACACGCATTACTGAATAATACTGATTACCCATACACTGATACACACATGGCTTTTTTTTTTTTTTTTTCGGAAAATTCACGTGGTACCCTCGAACTTTGACTGATTGCACATGGTGCTCAACTTAGCAAGTTTGTACACATGGTATCCCCGAGGTTACAACTTTGTGCACATGGTACCCAAATACTAACTTCCGTTAGATTTTCCCGTTAAGTGTTAATGTGTTAGTCAGTTGTTAGGTAAATTAGTTGATTAAAGTTACTAATTAACAATTAGTGATAATTTTCAATTTAATAAAATCAAAAAATAAAACAAAATTTTAGACTTTTTAAAACAAATCCAAAAAATATTTTCATGAAAAAAAAAATCTAAAAACCTTGGGTTTTTTTTCCATAAAAATATAATTTTTCTTAAAAAGTATTCATAATTTGTGCACATGGTACCCTTCAAGTTACCACTTTCTGCACACGTACCCTTGAAATCAAACATTTTGCACATGCTATACCTAAAAATTTCAGTTTTTTTTATAAAAAAAATGAAAATAAAATATTTGAAATAAAAATTGTGGAAAAAAAATCAAATTTTCTAAAAATTTATTATATTTTCTATTAAAAATATTTATTATATAATTATATTAACTAATTACCTAACAACTAACAGACATATCATCACTTAACGGAAAAATCTAAGGGAAGTTAATATTTGGGTACCGTGTGTACAAAGTATGTAGTAACCTCAGGGGTACCATATGCACAAACTTGTCAAGTTGGGTACCATGTGCAATCAGTCAAAGTTCGAGGGTACCACGTGAATTTTCCGTTTTTTTTTTCTTTTTTTGGTAATTTTACCAAATTATTACTACGAGTGACTAGGGGAAGTAGAACCGTGTAAGACTATAAGGGAGAAAGATATCGATAACCTAAGACAGAAAAATTACCTTTTTCCTACATGGTAATGTTCACAGAGGTGATAATCAGGTATGTAATTGCGTATATGTTGAATATCAATATATCATGTCATTTTGATCTGAGTCATACCACATCGATAATTGTACAATCTAACCACTAGACCAAACTCAACAGTTTTGATTTCTTGCTAATTTTGTGTCGAATTCAAAGATCAACAGTGATAGTTGTAGCTACATTTTTTTCTTTCATCTAGAACAAATAATTTTTCTTATAGGAATAAGGTGGTAGATATTCGATTAGTGTCTCAAAGTTAAACATTTTCTTTGAGTTTATGTTATTTTTATGTCATTGTCGAGAGAATTTTCTTAGAATTGTCACTTAAAAATAGTTCCCTCCATACGAAATGGGCGTAAGTGTGTAAGGGTTCAATGAAACATTAGTTTGTGCCCTTTATTGTTATCTTTAGCCCGCAATGTATGGTTTCTACGCGTTCTACTCATTGTACTATGAATTTTGCTCAATAACTTTCTATTGGACAGATAAATATATCATGTCCAAAAATTAGAAAGAAAACCAATCGAACGAGGCATGTTGGTTGAACTGGTTTTGACTAGGATGTAAAGAACAAGGACTTTAATGACTTTAATTTTAAAGAGTACATATATCTATATTTCTATATCATAGGTTTGTATGGTTCTTGGTGTCTTTTTGTTAAACTAATGAAGTTTGTGACCTAATCCAAGTGAGTTGGAGTTGGGAGTTCCCACCAAATCGTATTGTAAAGTAGTATTGAGAATTTGAGATCTAAAATGAGACGGACATGTATAGCCATATGTAGAAAAGGCCAATACGTCGACATCCTACAAGATAATTCCGAATTAGCAAGTAGGCCCTTCATTGGATCCCATGTGTGGGTTTGTAGATTGTGAGTTTGTGACTAGTATTTTAATTGAACGATTGGATCTGTGATTTGTCTTATAAAATCCGTGTTCTAACTAGTTTGCATGTCCATGTTATGCCCGGGCTTGTTTATTTATACTCGTTTAGTAGAAATGACAGTATGTTTGATCGTTGTTCTAATTTTACAATGAAGAGTAGTAGGGTACTATAATCAACTTTTGTCCCCCGTCATATTTAATCATTATATATTTTTACTCACTCATCGTATTATCATATTTCCACTTTTATGTCACCCATTTTACAGTTTCGATCCCATTATCTCGTCACATGTTACATTATGTCATTCTACTATTCTGTCACCCGTTATATCACATCATATTCAAATTTATTACCATAAATTAGCCAACCACCATAATATTATCTCTTATATCTCATGTTATAAACTAAATTACCATATTTATTATTTCCATAAATTAGCTAATATGATAATTTATTACCACATGTTAATCAATAATTGTATTTTAATACTATTTTTATGCTCTATCCAATTAATGTATGTCAAGTGTCAACTTAGGGAAGACTTGGTTTCAGGTTTTAATATATAGTATTAGTATCTAACTTTCAGACAGTGCGGATCTTTTGGATCTTTTATCTTACTTTCGTATCTTATTTTATGCACCCCTTCAATTTTGCAAAGAAGTATTTTTTAGCCGGAAAAATTTCTAACTCCTACCTTTTATATACTAAAACTTCCAAAATCCTACCTTATTTTGAAAAAGTTTCCAAATCCTACCTTATAAAACATTTTTGTATCAAACTCCTACCAAAACTTCTACTCCGGCAGGTTTGACTCTATTTTCCGGCATTGACTTTCGAATTGGCGCGATTTGTTTCGTTTTCCCTCCAATTTCACCTTCTCTCCCCAATTTCCCACACTATATCACATTGCACTCCAATTTCATCTTCTCTTTCCTATTTTTCACATCTTGCACTCTCTATCCTCACATCTTGCACTCTCTTTTCTCACATCTTGCAAATTGGAGGGAGAAATTGGAGGAAAAGCGAAACAAATAGAAGGAAATCACGTCAATTCGAAGGTCAATGCCGGAAAATAGAGTCAAACCCGTCGGAGTAAAAGTTTTGGTAGGAGTTTGATAAAAAATGTTTTATAAGGTAGGAGTTGGAAACTTTTTAAAATTAAGGTAGGATTTTGGAAGTTTTGATATATAAAAGGTAGGAGTTAGAAATTTATTCTTTTTAGCCACCAAAATAAAGAGGGTAAGATCTAAAAGACACCAAAGTCGTATTTGGAATTTATAAAACACCAAATTTGATAAACTTGTTTACATAATACACTTTAAACGATTTTAGTATTTATTGAACACCCAAACAAATAAAAAAAGTTAACTTTTATTTTATCTTATAAATTATAGTTCTGCGTTAAGGAAAAAAAAACGCGTTTGTCATTAACTCATAGACGTTCTTCCCTCCTCCAGGGTTAAGTAGTTGCTTTTTCAACTTCTAATTCGTTTCCCGTCATCGATTTTCTCTACGAAGGCATGGCGCAAAATCATATCCAACAAACTTCACAATCAGAACCTAGGATTGGAGAAATTTCAATGTGTGTTTTTAAAACAAGTTCTTCAACTTTGGTGTTTTATACGAGTATATACCAAATAAAACTTTGGTGTTTTTTAGATCCCACCCTCATCACTTTGTTGGCTAAAAAATAATTCTTTGTTCAATTTTGTGACTATCTTTACAACATCTCCATAATATTTCATAAAATTCACAATAAAATAATGGAACATAATTGGAGGAATACGAGGATGAGACAGGGAAATGAGACAGAAGGCCACACACGATATTCTCGATTTTTCGATTTTTAATTTTTCCATACTTCATTTTAAATGGTATCCAAACAACCACCCTCGTCGGTGATTCAAGGCAATGAGGCATAGATCAGACACGCGAGGATGTATCATATTTTCCAGCGAATGTATTAATCTCTTAACTATAAACTTCTCCCCTTTTTGTTTTGCTGGCTATGGTGGGAGCTATTTCTAGACCAAATGAATCAGTCATTTGTTGTAAAAATCAGTACATGATTCTATATTGCATTCTACCAACTCGACTTGATTTCACGACAAACGAGTCTTTCATTTGATTTAGATGTAGACTTGAACATGACCAATCAAAATAGTCTTTCAAAAGGGGGAGAAATCTTTGGGTAAGAGTAATATATTGTACTTCCTTTGTTTTTTCTTTGTTATTTATATTTCGTTTGAGAATGCGAGAGGAATTCAAATAAGAGGTAAAGAACAAAATGATGAGAGGAAGTATTAAAGTTTTTTTTTTTAAAGTGTATTAAAGTTGAAACATAATATATGAGCATTACTCTGTAAGTTGCACCACTAAATCACGAGCAAAGGAATAAATGAGAAAAGTATTTTGCAATAAAATAGAAAAGGTGGTACTCTTTTATTGAAATTTCCAAGTGAAAGTGACTAAAACGGCCACACCAGTTGCTTTACAAGGTGAAACAAAAAGTTTGGTAGAACAACCTGCAACCTTTTCTCCTCAAAGGCACGTCAGAAAACAGAAATATTAATTCTACAATAGCTGTCAAGTTATAGTAGCCATTGTTAAAGATTAAATCACATCCATTGATTGTTCATCAATAAATCTAGACCATTAAATATGTTTGACCATTAATAATATAATTATAATTAGTAAAATCAATAAAATCATTAATAATATAATTATTTAAAAAAATCAGAAAAGCACATCCTCTCTCCCCAACCCACTCCAGGTCTCCAGCAGCCACCCCTTTCTTTTCTATCTCCTCCACTTCCCCCACCAGTCAACCCACGTTTGCCAAACCGCCGGCAATCCCAAACCCACCTATATTCCACCGTTATTTCGCCACCCTAGCTATCTTAACCACCGGATTCCGGCAGCCATGCTACCCGTAACCGTGACCGCACATTAAGTACGTTGGGGCATGGGAAGGGATGGCCAGCGTGGGTTAGCCGGCGACGGGCCGAGTTTGGTGATTGCAAATGCTGGTGGTAAGGCATTTGTGGGTATGGAAGCAATGGTGGAAGAGTTGATGCGTGGTGGTTAAGGGGGAGGGGGAGGAGAGAGGAGAAAGGAGAGAGAAACTGAAAGGATACATGACTATATGGTTGGGTTTTATTTATTTTTATTTTTATTTTTATTATGTTATTTTGGTTTTAAGAAATACAATTAAAATTATTTTAAGATCAAAGTTACAATGGCTAATCAAGCTTGGTAGCCATTATAGAATCACTCAAACAGAAAGGGATTGAGCGATTTGTTCAACTTTTAGTTTTGCACTACTTCGTATCATCTAATGACTCCTGTTTTGCACTATTTCATATCATCAAAACAGGAGTACTAAGATCCTGTTTGATAGAATTGTATTTTTCTAATCCAATTTAATCTGATTTACTTAAGCTTATTCTAATTTAATTTAATTTGAATGAATCTAATATGATTTGATCCGAAATAATTTGATTAACAATTAACCGCATTTAAACGAATTAGACTAGATTCATTAATTGTCTTTGGATAATTCTGATCTTGTATGATTTAATTTGAATGAAACTAAACTAGTTTGAATTGATTTGAACTGATCTTATTTAATTTAAATTCAGCGTTTTTTAAATTAAATCAAACATGGCCTAAAACCTCTGTTTAGTGTCTCCACCCAAATGCAAAATTAGGGCAATTATTGTCTTAAAAATAAAAGTTAGGGGAAGTTATATGTGTACTTCTGAGTACACCTGCAAAACGGGTCACTAGGGGTCAATTCAGATTAGGGCAATTTTGTATCTCTATAATTCACGTTGATTACGGATACAGTTTGAATTAATTCAGTTCTGGTCTAGTTTTGAGTTAGTCAACTTTGGAATGAATATTAATGTCAACAATATTGTTTCGAATTTAGCTAAGTTATCTCACATTGGGCAATTCTGATTGAATGAAAGTCGAATCTTGTAAAAGACGGGATCGATCAAGTTGAGTTACCACTCCATTTCACTCAATTTTTTACGTTAGGTATCATAGTTCGAACGTTTTTGGATTTTAAAGAGTAATCTGCATTATGCCTTTGATCATTGTGATCTAGAATTTAGGTCTTCCTTTTTACATATATGGGCTGGCCCAATACATCTACTTTAAGGGGGCGTTTGGTTCACATTTCGGAATGGAAACGGATTAGAAACAAGAATGGAAAGGGAGTGGAATCAAGTTTCATTCTTTTTAAAGGTTGTTTGGTTAAATATATGAATGGAGATTACATAAGTACGGGCAAAATGGAAAATTTCTCTTTAAATCAAATAACCATCATCACCTTAACTATTCTCTCACCTCCCTCGACCACCACCGTTGGCCACCCCGCCGCCACCGTTGACCACCACCAACCACGACCATTCTAATCACTAACACCACTATTCTAACCGTGATTGAATAATTAACATCACTATGTAATTAGTTTATCTAATTTCTACTCAATAAATCGTAGATCTAGAGATTTAAGTTTGATTTTTTGTTTTTCAAAAAAAAAAAAACAAATTAGGGGTGAGTGAGGGCGGCCGTGGTGGGTCCGGCGATGTCACCGGTCGACCGGTGGAATCTCCGGCGACAGTGGTGGAGATAATAGGATGGAAGTTGTGTAGAAGTGAAGCACGTCACGAGCTTGAGCTTCAGCAACAAGGATCCCTCCATCAAGCTTCAGTGAGATGCAACTAAAAATGCTCCAACAACGGTTGTACAGTTAACTAGAGTCTGTTAGGAGTTTGTTAGGAATTTGTTAGAGTCAACATTGTTTGTTATGGTCAACATCTAGCTGGCACTAGACGGTTACTAGTTGCAGCTTGTATATATAGTTTAGTTTGTACACATTGTATAGTTGATTGATTTTGTTCTGATGAAATCAGTTTCATTTACTCTGACATTCATCATTTTATCAGGTTGAATTAATTTTCTTCGTAGCAGCCCATCTCAAGAGCTCATCTTTCACACCATCACGAAACGCAAGAGCTTTTCAATGGTCACTAGCTAAGTTAAGCACTCGACTTATCTGCCGTATTATAACATGTTTGCATAGGTGGTAAGTGCTTGGAAGAGGAGATGATGTCGATGCGGCACCAGGTAGTCGTGTCTAGATAAGGCTTACCCCAAATGATGAAATGATGACAGTTTGGAAAGAAACTTATTAATGTTTCCTTTTGAGATCACGAGATACGTGTTACAGTAAGAGTAAAATGTGAAACAGTCCTGCGTTATATTATTATTCATCCGAGTGAAAGAGGAAATTAAAAAATCAAGGTTTTAGGTAAAACAAGTCCTTGAGTTCAGTTTTGTGCAGTCATATTGAAGTGGCTCTAACGCCCTGTGCGATTGGACTGCATTTTTCTGATCAGATTTGATTTAATTTAAATTGAACTGATCTGATTTGATTTGATTTGATATGAACTGAATTAATTGATAAATTGAATGCAATCAGACGAATTAATAACTAGAATTAGAATAGATTCATTGATTGTTATTTGGCAATTCTGATCTGATTTGATTTGAATAAAACTGATCTGAATTGATTTGATTTGAATAAATCTGATCTGATTTGAAAACACTTTTGTATAAGTTGAATGGCACAGGGCCTAAGAAGGTTTAAACGAAGTCCAAATCCTGCGATCCATACAGTTGTAGAAAATGTTAACTGTTGATAATACCCTAATCAGGGTGATTACGTGAAGTTGTATATATACTAAGAAAGTGTTACAAACTGAAGGAATACAAAAGGATAAACTTAATTAGCTAAGTTTAGACATACTAATTTACAGACTTTACATATTCTGTTACACCCCTGCAGTCGGAGCGGGAGGAGGACGGACGCTCAGGCTGGATCGAAAACGAGTAAATAAGTGGCGTAACAAGCCCTTGGTGAAAATGTCAGCGTATTGATAAGCAGCAGGGACATGCAAGACACGGTGGGTACCAACCTGAACTTTCTCGCGAACAAAATGGATGTCAAGTTCAACATGTTTGGTGTGTTGGTGTTGAACAGGGTTGCCGGAAAGGTATACAGTAGAGATATTATCGCAATAAACCAGTGTGGTATCAAGTGAAGCTCAAGTAAAAGATTACGAAGCCAACTAGTCTCGGCAACCGCATTGGCGACACCACGATACTCGGCCTCTGCACTGGACCGAGATGACCAAGACACCAAGTTGTTGCCAAGAAAAACACAATACCCAGAAGTGGACCGGCGAGAATCAGAACACCCGGCCCAATCGGCGTCAGTGTAGGCAGTCAATGTATGAGCACAAGATTTATAAAAATGTAGACCATGATCCAAAGTACCTTTCAAGTAACGCAGAACCCGTTTGAGAAACTGTAGATGAGGCTCACGAGGAGCGTGCATGAATAAACAGACTTGCTGAACGACATATGTGATATCTGGGCGCGTAATGGTGAGGTACTGAAGAGCCCCAGCCAAACTGCGATAAAGGGTGGGGTCCTCAAGAGGGGGCCCTGCAGTAGCGCTCAGCTTGGCATCAGTGACGACCGGGGTAGAAACTGGGCTACAAGCACTCATAGAGGCTCGAGCAAGGATGTCCTTGGCATAATTGACAGCGAGATTGTCGTTAAATCTAGTCAAATTACCACTAAATCAAGCTAACTAGCAAGGGTAAGTGGGTATCGTATCCACGAGGAAGAGGGGAAGTCCTAATATGCGATTCTAGTGCGGAAAAATAAGAAATAAAAGAAAAAAGAACGATAAATGGGGGGTTTTTGGTTTGAAAGTTGGATTAAAACGAAATAAACGAGATAACAAGTTAATTAAAACGACTCTCGGTGATAATCTCTTCTAACACCCTAATATAGTAAGTTTTACTCCTCTCTAATTATGCCATTCATAGATAATCTCGGTTTTCACCAATTAATCCTCTTTTGTGGGGAATTTGAGCAACCGCTACCAAATTCCCCTGCTTTAAGTCCTAAATTGCCTAGTGACCATCCAAACAATTCAAAACCAAAGGTATGAAGAGCATGGATTAATAAAAGATTAACAACAACCCAAATTAGTATCTAATTAGACGCAAACGCGACACTAATCAAATCTAATCTATTAGTTGCCTAATTAATTCCCCAATAAGTTAGTCATAACCATACACTAAACATGTGAAAGTTGCTTCCTTTAGGATCAATAATCAATAACCATCAATTAAAAACCTAGCATATGAAGTACCCAATTCAATCCAATTAACCAATTAGATGAAACAAGGATAAATCAAGCAATTGAAGAGCAAGGAATTAATAACCTATGAAATTAAAGGCAAAATAGAGAGAAAAATACTTACTAATACATAGGATGAATAATTGATTACACCAAGCGTCTAGGAGGGGGATTAGCCTTCCAGACTAATTAATACAATAATATTTGAGATTGAAATCATAATAAAAATACTAATTCTCCTTGAGTTTCTCTCTCTAAAATGAAAACTAGATGAAAAATAATATGAAAGGTGATAATGGTGATAATCCCTAAGGAGGGGTTACATGCCCCTTTTATTAAGGATAAGTCCAAAAGAAAAACACTAAAAGACGAAAATAAACATTTCTTAACAAAAAAGAAACCGTCTAAAAGTCTCAAGAAATTTCCCGGAAACTCGCTTCCTCGACTCAAGGGAAGAGGTCCCCGAGTCGAGCGACGGAATCCTCGACTCGAGGGACACTCTCCTCGAGTCGAGCGAGGAAATCCTCGACTCGAGGCGCCTTCCTCTCGAGTCGAGGAACTTGAATTCCTCCTCATTTTGCTTCTCTTCTCCGTGGCTTGAGCTCTTGTGATTCACATTCCTTCGTGGCTCGAGCACTTGTGATTATCTTATGTGTACCCGAGCTAGCCTCTCTTGAACCCCGATCCGACTCCAACCCGATCCACGTTCCCTCCTAATTCACTCCAAAGGGTCTTGAGCGAATAAAAACCCGTAAAACCACCAAATAAGCTCCAAACAACTCTCAGTCGTGTGGTTCACGAATCACGATAATATCATGCTAAAATAGACCCTAAGGCGTATAAATCACGCGGATTAGCACACTACTCTAACGCCACATCAAACTCCCGCATGCATAGACCATTACTCGTCCTCGAGTTCATCAATACTCCACACTAACATCTAGGTCTCTCTTAAAGCACGGGGTAAGTTTCAACACTCAAGACTCCTGCAAAACAAAGAACCGCAAGCCAACTTAACACCCAAACGGTGCTAGCTAGAGTTGGAGTGGATGAAATGCTCGACACCCCAACTCTAACCATCTTATACTCCCTTCTCACGCACTCTAAGCTAGGGGGAACTAACACACAACATTTCCCCCATGCTCGGCTCAACGACCCTCTCAAAGCCGTGCTCCCAAATAAGTTATCGAGCACGACTCACCTCAATCAATCCACCGGCGCCCCTATCATCATATTGCAAGAGGATTTCTAACCTAGGACCACCGATCCTATCACCGAACCTCCTTATAACTCCCGTAGTGATCCTAACCCTTTACGCCCCAAACTCCTCATCTTATGTCGTCCGCCATGGATTACCTCAATTTTGTTTTTGTTTTTTTTTGAAAACGGAAAATAACATCACACTTATATTACAAAGGGACAGATTGCCAAACAAAATTACATAATTATGCCAAGCGTCTCCCCCATGCTTGAACCTCGTCATTGCCCACAATGACATCAACAACCAACCGAAAGATTGGGCAACTACGAGTTAGGGAGGGGGAGAACCAACAAAACAGCCGCAAGCATCCCATACAACTAGTGCAATAGAAACCGTCTCAACTCATCAAGTGAAGAAATAACGGGCTCTCGGGCCAAGAGACACCCTCTCTACCTCACTCCCCTATCTTCCTCGAAAAAGAGTCCTCCCTCGTCTCACTACTCCATCTCCCTCATGAATAATGATAATAACACGTCTTCCTTCAATAATAACTAACCATAAAAAAACAACCCAACCAACAATGAACCAAACAAGGTTATTTTATTGGTTTAAGGGGTAAAATGGTGTGGGTAGAATAAGAATAACGGTGGGAACAAACGCGGTGGGGCACAAAGAGAGATGGTCTAGAAACGGTTAGTGAAACGGGTAGGATAGAAGAGGTTAGAATCGAGATTGAGAGAGAAAAGTTAAGGGAAAAGAAATCATACCTCGTGACAGCTCCATTTCCCTCAATAATCATCAATTCAAGTGGCTCATGGTCCAAAGACCGGCAGAAGAGCCACTCTCTCACCTCACAACCCCGTCTTCCTCAAGATATGTCGCCTCCTATCACCTTACAAACTCCTATCCCCCTCTTGTGTTTGTTGGAGCGTAATGACCCCACACCGAAAGTAGTCCAAAAACCAAAAAGAGGCCATTTTGTGAATGTTTTATGAGTTGCGGGCCAAATGTCAATGGTTGAAGGATCAACAAGTATGTGGAACAAACGGGGGGTCAATATCAAGAGAGATTGTATAAAATATTGGACAAAATAGGGCGATGGACCGACTTGGCTAGAGATGAGAAAAGAAGAAAGTGTACGGAAGAATATATTCATACCTTGGCTTCTCCAACTGAATGGCAAATGTCACGATTGAAATAAAAGTAAAACTCAAAAAACAAACACACAAAACAAATAACACTCGGAAATTGGTTAGACAATATGATACAACTGTACAAGCAAGAGAAATAATCCTCCCCCATGCTCAAAATATGTCAGTAAATGCAAAACAAGACATAAAGAGGGAGGGTGGAAAGAAAACTCACTGAGGGTGGCCGGAATTGCTGCCCACGAATGGAGAGATGCCGGAGGCGCTCGTCGATCTCAGTGAAGTCAGGAGACTCATAGAACGGAGTCTGGGCTCTCATGTGGAGGTTGTGATTAACCTCCATAAACATCATAAGGCGCTCCGTCTGGGCCTCATGGACCATCATCCTATGGTCCAGGCCATCCAACCGATGGCTAACTCCCGTCCTCCAAGCCTCGTACTCAGGGGGAAACGCCACATGGGGCGCAAATCCAGGTCCTCCCACATGCACACGTGGGGGTCCCGGGATGTCCTCTAAAACAGTCTGCCCCTGAGCGACACTAAGTCGCAGCCCCTTAACAAAAAGCTCCTCCGCGTCGTGACCCTCCTCAATCCTCAACCGATCAGGGTTGGGGAGCAACAGGTAACTCTGCGCGTCAGTCCCCAAAGTCCAGTGGTAACGCCCCGCGTACTCTCGCAGTCTCAGCACGGGGGTAATCCATCTGATCTTCCGGAGAGCTTGGATGTTCAGAGTCACGAGCCCCTCCAAAGCCACCTCCTCATCAACCCTCGCTACTTGACACCGACGGGCGATGAGGGTAATCATGCCCCCCAACCCGATAGATCGCGAGGGAAACATCTGGCATGCCATGCACGCATCGGCGAAGAGCTGGGCCCACCGCGACCTCCCATTCTCATTTGGTATGATCGAGGCAAGGCAACCCATCTCCATAAACAGTATGTTATTGGGCTCTCCATGCCCAAAAACACACATACTGATCACCCGGTAAATAAGCCTCATGGCCGGGTGGGGAACCATCGAAATCTTCCCCGAGGGAGGAACCACCGGCTCCCTCGTGAGCTTTGTCCACAACACCTTCATCTCATATCCCCCGTACAAATTGTACGCCTTACCCTCCTCCTCCGGAATGTGTCACCCAAAGCATTGATCAATGTCGCCATAACTCCATTTGCCGAGGCGATTTCCGATGCGGAAAAGGATCCTCTCATTGTCCCGCTCGTGCTTGAGGGTGGACAAAAACTCGTAGGACCA
Source organism: Spergularia bocconei (assembly GCA_963457585.1). NCBI lineage: Eukaryota > Viridiplantae > Streptophyta > Magnoliopsida > Caryophyllales > Caryophyllaceae > Spergularia > Spergularia bocconei. Next base: position 7,807,403 of record OY734959.1, read on the forward strand.
TCTCTCTCATAGGTGGGAGTTAACTTGCCCAAGAAGCCTAACATGCCCCCTACACCCAAATGGAAACGAACGGACTCGAGGAAGCCTAATTGGTAAAGTGTGGCCGCATCGAAGAACTTGGTTACCACGAGCTTCTTGCGCTCGACCATGTCATTGAACCGGGCCTTCTCCGTATCGTCCAGCCCCTCAACCCCCATTGTCTCCCAATGCTTAGGGTCTTTAACTTTCTTTTGCTTCTTGGAGGAGCCGGCTTCACCATCATTTCTACCCATTGTAACACAAACACAAATTTACCACAATCTACTTCTAATTCACAATTCACCAACCAATCCCAAACAACCACTTATCACACAATTTGCACAAACAATCCAACACCCAAATACACACTACAAAGCCAAAATTCACTCTACCCAACGTGCTTCAAACCACGATTATCTTACACAAACATCAATCAATCCAAAATACCCTCACCAAGCCAACAACAAACAACCAAAACATCTACAAGGACCAAAATCGAATTTGGGGGTGATTCTTACCAAATTGGGCTCAAAAACAAATTTTTGAGCAAAGTCAATCCTCCAAATCGCTTCCAGAAGCTTCACTACCGTCCCAAGATGCAATTCCAATGTAGAAATCGACCCTAACTCTCCAAAAAACAAAACCCCTAATTTCTAGGGTTCTTGAAAAGAAATTGAAAATTTTGAATGATTTTTGATGGAATAAGAGATTTTTGTGGCTGATTTGTTGTTTATGGAGTGATTTTTGTGAAGAAATTAGAAGTTTGGGAGTGATTTTGTGTGATTTGGTGAAGATTTGAGTGAGTTTGAGTTTGGGAGAAGAGGGGTCGAAAATGGGGAATGAAAAATGAAGAAGATGAAGTGAGGAGAGAGAGGGGGGGTCGAAAATGGGGAATGAAAAATGAAGAAGATGAAGTGAGGAGAGAGAGGGGGGGTCGGGTTTAAGAAAACTGATAAAAACAGATTTTTCAGAATCCTTGAGTCGAGAAAGTGAGCCTCGACTCGAGGATTTGTTCGCTCGAATCGGATGAAAAATCCTCGAGTCGAGGAATTACCCCAAAAATCCTTCCTACTGCTCGTTTGCCTCGACTCGAGGGAGTTTATCCTCGACTCGAGGAGCGCCTCGCTCGACTCGAGCCATGCTTCATCCGACTCGAGGATTTTCTCCCAAAACTGTTCCTTCTGTAAATCTTCCTCGAGTCGGGGATCACTATCCTCGAGTCGAGGATCATTTTTTTTCTCTACTTCCTCGATCTCTTGCTTGATTCAAAAACCAAAACCAAAATTTCCTCGAAACGAAATACATCAAATAACCCATATATACACAAATGGCTCGGGTTGCCTCCCGAGTAGCGCCTTTGTTTAAAGTCGTTGGCTCGACATGAGAACTCTAATGCTTCATTCTTCAACAATTGGCTCAAAGATAGCCATTTCCTCTACGGTTTTCACCTTGAATCCTTCATAATACGGCTTCAACCTATGACCGTTCACCTTAAAAGATTTATGCTCCTCTTTATCAAAGATTTCGATCGCTCCGTGAGGGTATATCTTAGAAACGGTGAATGGGCCAATCCATCGAGACCTTAGCTTGCCCGGGAAGAGTTTCAACCTTGATTGATAGAGCAACACTTTGTCCCCCACTTCAAAACTCTTCCTTGGAATCAATTTATCGTGCCATGCTTTGGTCTTTTCCTTGTAAATTGCCGCATTATCGTAGGATTCCAACCGTATCTCCTCTATTTCATCAATTGAAGCTTCCGGTGCTCCCCGACCTCACTCATTCCCATGTGAAGATTCTTGATAGCCCAATATGCCCGGTGCTCAATTTCTACGGGAAGATGGCATGCTTTACCGAACACCAATCGGTAGGGAGACATCCCCATTGGAGTCTTGTAGGCCGTCCGGTAAGCCCAAATTGCATCATCTAATCTCAAGCTCCAATCTTTGCGTCTCGGGTTGACCATCTTTTCGAGAATAGACTTGATTTCCCGGTTTGACACCTCGGCTTGCCCATTAGTTTGGGGATGATATGAAGTGGAGACCTTATGAACAACATAGAACTTCCTCAAAAGAGCACACACCGTCCGGTTACAAAAATGCGTCCCTTTATCACTAATTAATGCCTTTGGAATACCTAAACGGGAGAAAATACGTAATCGGAGGCAATCTGAAACAACTTTTTCGCCTCCACCCACTTGGAGACGTAATCCACCACAAGTAAAATATAGTAATGGCCGTGGGAATTTGGAAAAAGGGCCCATGAAATCAATGCCCCAAACGTCAAAAATTTCACAAAAGATAATGGGAGTTTGAGGCATTTCATTTATTTGTGAATTATTGTCTACTCTTTGATACTTATCACATGTTTGACAAAATTCGTGAGCGTCTTTGAAGAGTGAAGGCCAATAAAATCCACATTCGAGCACCTTAAGCGCGGTTCTCTTGGAAGCAAAGTGGCCACCACACGCATAAGAATGACAAAAAGTTAGGATAGAACGTACCTTATCGTCGAGAATGCATCGACGTATAGCCTCATCGGCTCCTTGTTTCCAAAGGTATGGATCATCCCACATGTAGAACCGTGCAACACTCCGAAGTTTCTCTCTTTGACTTTTGGTGAAACCGGGAGGGAATTGGCTAGACGCGAGAAAGTTGACAATATTTGCAAACCATGGTTGCGGGATCCTCTTAGTGCTCAAGGAATATAATGCCTCATCCGGAAACCTGTCTTGAATTTTATCATTGGCATAAGAGGTTTCCTTATCATGGACAATACGACTTAGATGGTCCGCAACGAGATTTTCCGCACCTTTCTTATCTCGTATTTCCACCTCAAATTCACTCAAGAGCAACACCCGTCGGATGAGCCGTGGCTTAGCCTCTTTCTTTGACATTAAGTAACGGATGGCGGCATGGTCACTATAAACAATTACTTTCATTCCCAAGGGATATGGTCGTAATTTTTCTAAAGCAAACACAACCGCCAACATCTCTTTCTCCGTGGTTGTATAGTGACGTTGCGCCTCGTTCAACATCAAAGAGGCATAATGTATGACATGACTCGCCCTCCCCTCCTTTTGGCCCAACACGGCTCCGACCGCGTAGTCGCTTGCATCGCACATAATCTCAAAAGGTAGCGACCAACACGGTGCTCTAATGATAGGAGCGAAGATAAGTCGAGCCTTTAGCTCATCAAATGAAGCTTGACATTCCATGTAAAAGTTAAAATCCGATTCCTTTTGAAGGAGCTTGCACATGAGAGCGGCAATCTTCGAAAAATCTTTGATAAACCGGCGGTAGGAACCCACGTGGCCCAAGAAAGACCGCACCTCTCTCACATTAGTCGGGTAGGGGAGGGTAGAAATCACGTCCACCTTAGCTTTATCAACCTCAATTCCCCATTCCGAGATCACGTGGCCTAGCACCACTCTCTCTTCTACCATAAAATGGCATTTCTCCGAATTGAGGACCAAATTAGACTCCAAACACCGATCTAAGACCCATTCTAGATGATCCAAAGCTTGCTCAAAGGTGTCTCCATGCACGGTGAAGTCGTCCATAAAGACCTCTACAAACTCCTCTATGTGATCGGAGAATATTCTCATCATGGCACGTTGGAACGTAGCCGGGGTGTTGCATAACCCAAACGGCATTCTTCGGTATGCAAATGTACCGAAGGGACAAGTGAATGTGGTCTTTTATTGGTCCTCCGGGGCTATTGCTATTTGGAAATACCCGGAGTAGCCATCCAAGAAGTTGTAAAACTTATGCCCCGCTAGTCGTTCCAACATTTGATCAATAAACGGCAAGGGAAAGTGATCTTTTCTTGTTACGGCATTGAAACGACGGTAGTCAATACAAACTCTCCAACCCGTTTGAAGCCTTGTAGGAACCATTTCCCCCTCCTTATTTGCAACCACAGTGAACCCACCCTTTTTTGGCACGACTTGTGTGGGGCTCACCCATTGGCTATCCGAAATGGGGAAAATCATCCCCATTTGCCAAAGTTTCAAAATCTCACTCTTGACTACCTCCATCATCGGTGGGTTGAGCCGTCTTTGGGGTTGCCGTACGGGTTTCCCCCCCTCCTCCAACATGATACGATGCATACACGTGGAGGGGGAAATACCCCGAATGTCGGCAATAGTCCACCCGATAGCTTCCTTATGCTTCGCCAAAACCCCAATCAATCGTTCCTCTTGACTTTTGCTCAATTGATTCGAAATTATAACGGGGAGAGTTTACTTGTCCCCCAAGAACACATACTTGAGCTTGTCCGGGAGAATTTTAAGTTCCACTTGTGGGGCCTCAACGGTAGACGGCTTAGGTCGAGCAAGCGGCTTCTCAAGAGTGATCGATTTGGAGTTGTTGTTCATCCGAAACGGTTTACCGATCTCATGAGCCATTTCCTGCGGGTTAGTGGACAAAGAACCAAGCAAAGAATTCTCTATCCGACTACATTCAACTCGGCCAAGCACGTCATCAAGAACATTGGCATGTGAGTCAAACACGTCTTGCACAATAGGATCAAAAACATCAATAGAAGAGATTGAATGCACATCCGAAGGGTATTTCATAGAGTTAAAAATATCAAACTTGTAACTCTACCCTCGAATTCCATTGTTAATGATCCACTTGGAACATCAATTTTTGTTTGAGCCGTTTTTAGAAAGGGCCGCCCTAAAAGAATAGGGGCCGCATGCAAGTCGTGTTCCATTTCAATCACATAGAAATCGGCCGAGAAAACAAGTTTATCCACTTCAATAAACACATCCTCAATTATTCCCTTAGGGTACGCATTTGATCTATCGGCTAGTTGAACTATGATATCCGTGTCATGCAATTCACCAAGTTTCAAAGATTCGAACACAGAATAAGGCAAAACATTTATGCTAGCACCGAGATCTAACATGACCCTATCAAACTTAGCACCCCCTAATGTACAAGGGATATAAAACATTCCCGGATCCCTACACTTCTTAGGCAATCTATGTTGGAAAACCGCCGACACATGCTCACTCATTTTCACTTTTTGTTTCCCTTTTTGCTTAGGTGATCGTCTAGGTGTGACTATGTCTTTAACAAATTTCGCCACCTTAGGAACATTCTTAACAAAGTTGAGGAATGGAATGTTTACCTTACAATCTTGAAAGAGGGCATACATGTCGGAGTTGTGCTTGTATTTCCGATTATCCCTAAGTGCTTCGGGAAACGGAACATCAACCTCTATAACCTCATCTTGTGAAACGGGAGAAGGGCCAAGTGAACAATCCCCGAGAACAGAATCCTCGACTCGAGATGGAAATGTCTCGACTCGAGGAGAAGTCATCTCGAGTCGAAGAGATGGTACCTCGACTCGAGGCGGATGTTTCTCGACTCGAGGCAGCATGTCCTCGACTCGAGGCGTGAGATCAGTTTGGTTATTTTTAGGGGGCATTTCCTCGACTCGAGGCGCTTTATCCTCGACTCGAGGATCATCTTCCTCGACTCGAGGGTCTTTCTTCTCGAGTCGAGGGTGAGGAACAGTGCTATTGTTTTTGCGGCTTGGTTTCTCGAGTCGTGGCAAAGACTCCCTCGACTCGAGATTTACTCCAGTAGAGTGTTCTCCACTCCTACTTCCCTCGGCTCGAGCTCGAGCCGAGGTTGCTCATTTCCCGACACATTGTTGCTCTCATATTCCACATCCTCAACCCAAGATTCATCCTTTCCCCGATCATCCGGCTCAAGAGGCTTCCTACCACTCCTTAGACTCACGAAACTCACATTCTTCTTGGGATTGGCTTCGGTTTGAGATGGGAATTTGGTGGAACCTCTTGATTCTAGTCGGTTCACCGCACTTGATAGTTGGCTCATTTGACTTTCAAGGTTTTGAATGCTTGCCTTCGTTTCTTGTTGATTTTAGACCATAGAGGCTTGCATATTCGTGACATTGAGGGTCAATGCCTTGATCATTTCTTCCGCGGACATTGAAGATGAGGGACCACCTTGAGATTGTTGGCCGGAGATAGGTGGTTTAGCTTGGAAACGAGCATTTTGAAAGTTATTTCCACCCCCTTGACCTTGATTGAAATTTCCATGACCTCCTTGATTGTAGTTCCCGTCTCTAGGCCCTCGAGAGTTGTAGTTTCCACTTCCTTGGCCTTGGAACCGGTTACTCTCTTGATTGTAGCTATGGTTAACTTCTTGATTGTTGCCATACCTCAAGTTAGGATGATCTTTCCAACCCGGATTGTATGAGTTTGAATATGGGTCATATCTTCTTGTAGAATTTCCTTGAAAACGACCCACGACATTGACCTCTTCATACTCCCTAGGTGGTGAGTTCCTTGATTGATTTCGGAGGATTTCCTTCATCATACATGTCAATTCTCCCACTTGACTCTCATTGGGAGGCGCCTCAACCATATTAACTCTCCTCACACACCTCTTGGACTCCCGGTCACGTGAGTTTGTCACCAATTCTTCTAGCAAGTCCCAAGCACCAATGGGAGTCATCTTGTCCAACCCACCATTACTCGCGGCTACCACATGCCTATAGTCTTGATCATCGAGTCCGTGGTAGAAGAATAAGATGAGGTCTTGCTCCTTATACCCATGGTATGGACAACTAGCAATCAACTCTCGGAACCGGTCCCAATAAGAAGCAAGTGACTCTCCCCGTTGCTCTATTGTTAAAGTATTAACCGTGCTAAGACCGTAGAAAGTAGGTAGATGGTGTAGAAGAGCTCCCTTGATCTCGATTCTTGAAGTAGCCTCATCATCGGGGAAGACAATGCATGAAGGTTGTTGTGTGAGATCCGGGGCGGTGAGCTCTCTTATACTCATGACTCTAGGTGGTGATTCGAAAAACTCGGAAGAGGCCGAATTCCAAGATCCTTCCTCTCTAAACAACCCAAAATCGGCAAAAATGTTTCCTTCCTCCTCAACAACCACTTGATTAAGTTGCTCCAGTGAGAACTTCTTTCTTTGTCTCAAAGTTCTTTCAAGCTCCCAATCTATCTCAAAACAACTCAAGTCGGGATTAGTAGTACGGGTTTGGACCATAGGCTAGTGGCCCAAACACCGCAAAGGAGAAATAAAACAAGCCTAAAAAACACTCAAAAGAATAACAAAAATAACAAAAGGAAAAACACACAACAAATTTATATGAAATCCACACAAAAATAGCAAAAAGACTAAAAACGCCTCTTCCTCGGCAACGGCGCCAAATTTGACAGCGAGATTGTCGTTAAACCTAGTCAAATTACCACTAAATCAAGCTAACTAGCAAGGGTAAGTGGGTATCGTATCCACGAGGAAGAGGGGAAGTCCTAATATGCGATTCTAGTGCGGAAAAATAAGAAATAAAAGAAAAAAGAACGATAAATGGGGGGTTTTTGGTTTGAAAGTTGGATTAAAACGAAATAAACGAGATAACAAGTTAATTAAAGCGACTCTCGGTGATAATCTCTTCTAACACCCTAATATAGTAAGTTTTACTCCTCTCTAATTATGTCATTCATACATAATCTCGGTTTTCACCAATTAATCCTCTTTTGTAGGGAATTTGAGCAACCGCTACGAAATTCCCCTCCTTTAAATCCTAAATTGCCTAGTGACCACTCAAACAATTCAAAACCAAAGGTATGAAGAGCATGGATTAATAAAAGATTAACAACAACCCAAATTATTATCTAATTAGCCGCAAACGCGACACTAATGAAATCTAATCTATTAGTTGCCTAATTAATTCCCCAATAAGTTAGTCATAACTATACACTAAACATGTGAAAGTTGCTTCCTTTAGGGTCAATAATCAATAACCATCAATTAAAAACCTAGCATATGAAGTACCCAATTCAATCCAATTAACCAATTAGATAAAACAAGGACAAATCAAGCAATTGAAGAGCAAGGAATTAATTACCTATAAAATTAAAGGCAAAATAGAGAGAAAAATACTTACTAATACATAGGATGAAGAATTGATTACACCAAGAGTCTAGGAGGGGGATTAGCCTTCCATAATAATTATTACAATAATATTTGAGATTGAAATCATAATAAAAATACTAATTCTCCTTGAGTTTCTCTCTCTAAAATGAAAACTAGATGAAAAATAATATGAAAGGTGATAATGGTGATAATCTCTAAGGAGGGGTTACATGCCCCTTTTATTAAGGATAAGTCCAAAAGAAAAACACTAAAAGACGAAAATAAACATTTCTTAACAAAAAAGAAACCGTCTAAAAGCCTCAAGAAATTTCCCGGAAGCTCGCTTCCTCGACTCGAGGGACACTCTCCTCGAGTCGAGCGAGGAAATCCTCGACTCGAGGCGCCTTCCTCTCGAGTCGAGGAACTTGAATTCCTCCTCATTTTGCTTCTCTTCTCCGTGGCTTGAGCACTTGTGATTCTCATTCATTCGTGGCTCGAGCACTTGTGATTATCGTATTTGTACCCGAGCTAGCCTCTCTCGAACCCTGATCCGACTCCAACCCGATTCACGTTCACTCCTAATTCACTCCAAAGGGTCTTGAGCGAATAAAAACCCGTAAAACCACCAAATAAGCTCTAAACAACTCCCAGTCATGTGGTTCACGAATCACGATAATATCATGCTAAAATAGACCCTAAGGCATATAAATCACGCGCATTAGCACACTACTCTAACGCCACATCAATAATGTTTCTGGGAGAGGTAGAGACCACTCGAGTGACGTGTGACAGTAATACCAAGGAAATGGTGGAGTGTCTCAAGATCCGTCATAGCAAAATCACTAGAAAGGGAAGCAATCATACGACGTAGGAGAGTAGTGCTAGATGCAGTAAGTACAATATCATCCACATAAAGGAGCAGGTAAGCCATATCCAAGCCATGACGATAAATGAACAAAGAAGGATAACAAGTACTGCTCCGGAACCCCTGAGATAGAATGAAAGTCGCAAACCGCTGATACCAAGCACCAGGTGCTTGCTTAAGTCCATACAGTGATTTGCGGAAGTGACAAACGTGAGTGGGTGCAGATTTGTCGACAAATCCAAGGGGCTGATGCATATAAACACTCTCAACCAAGTCACCATGTAGAAAGGCGTTCTTGACATCCAACTGATGGATGGGCCAAGAACGAGAAACAGCAAGACTCAACACGGTGCGGATGGTGGTCGGTTTGACAACCGGACTGAAGGTCTCAGCATAATCTATCCCAGCCTGTTGGGTCTTACCGGCCATTAACCAGCAGACGAGCCTTATACCGTTGGAGTGAGCCATCAGAGTGAAACTTGTGGCAAAACAGCCACATACATCGGATAATATGAGCATCATGAGGCCAAGGAACCAACTCCCATGTATTATTGTCCTGTAAAGCACGATATTCGTTCCGCATGACAGCATTCTAGTTGGGGTCACGAAGGGCAAGAGTGTGTGATTTGGGAATGGGAGAAACCGTGGGGGAGGAAGAAGTGTGAAAACTGGAGGGAGTGCGTGGTTTAAAAATACCATTCATGGCACGAGTGGTGATGGTTCGAGAGGGAGGTGGTGGTGGCGGGGGAGGTAGTGGTGCGGCATGGGTACGTCGTGTATAGGTGATGGTAGGGGGCTGGGCTCGTCGATGAGGAGGAGTATAAGGTGGTGGAGACGGTGGGGTGAAAGATGTAGGAAGAGGGATGGGAAAAGGTCAGTGAAAACAGCAGGTGAGGGAGAAGTTTCAAGAAAGGAGTAGGTGGAGGGTGATGGAGAAGACGTTTCGGCAAAGGGAAACACCGGCTCATCGAAAGTGACATGACGGGAGAGAATGATCTTGCCAGTAGCAGGATTGAGACAGCGGTAACTGCGATACTCCGCGGGGTACCTGAGGAAGATGCACCGAGCGGAGCGCGGGGCGAGTTTATGAGGACGGCGAGCGGAGAGATTGGGATAACAAGCGCAACCGAACACCCGAAGGTGATCATAGGTAGGCTCCTTGAGGAAAAGGACGGAGGTGGGAGAGCGGAATTGTAAGAGGCGAGTGGGAAGACTGACGAAAAGAGGTGTTATCGAATTCGCGACCCAAATCACATTGAAAAGATTTGATCGGACAGTTAAATTGGGTGCGAACATAGTTTTGGAATTGAAGAAATTTATTAAACACCTCAGATTTATATTTAATGGGATACACCCAAACAAATTGGGAGTAATTATCGACAAGGAAAAGATAGTATTTAATACCACTTTTACTCAAAATTGGCGATGTCCACAGATCGCTATGAATAATATCGAATGAAGCAACAGTAGTTGAAGTAGAATTATAAAAAGGAAGTCTTTTGTGTTTGGTAATTTGGCACGAGTTACAAAGACTGGAGCTAGGCCATTTATTACAAGGAATAAAATTACGAGACCTAAGAAAACTAGTGACTGGGGCTCCCGGATAACCCAATGGACTGTACGAGATATCGGAAGTGAGAGCTACAAGACTTTGACTTGGAGGTGAAGATGGACTCGAGGTGGTGGGCAAAACACGGTAAAGCTCCCCCGAGCTGTTCCTCCGCATAATCATATTCCCAGTCTGAAGGTCCTTGACAGAAAAACCAACAAGGTCAAATTCGACGGAAACGTTATTGTCACGAGTAAATTGACGAACGGAGATAAGATTTTTAATGATTTTAGGAGTATGAAGGACATTGCAAAGGTGAACGGAACGGTCAGGAAGGGGGATTTGCGTGTGACCAGAAGCCGTAACTGGAATGCTCATGCCATTGCTTACGTAAATAGAACGAATAGTGCTATTATGTAAAGGACGAGTGAGAATACCTGCATCCGAAGTCAGATGGGACGTGGCTCCAGTATCCATATACCAATTTGCATCACCATACGGATCCATAGATAAGCCCCGAAATGCTTGTCCAATATCTGTGGGTTGTGGATCAAAATCAACCATGTGGGCTTGCCCATTAAATGGGCCAGAATAAGAATGTTGGCTGGGAGGGGGAGCAAACCCACGGTTAATATACCGACCCCCACGAGGACCAGTGTGCCGAGGAGGCTGCGACCAGGCCGGAGATAGGTGCGGAGCCGGAGCGGACCATACTTGAGAGCAGCCCGGGTTGTTCGGAGAGGGGCACGGTGGGATCGACCAACTTGGCTGCCAGGTGGGTTGAAAAGACCACATGTTTTGAGGGGATCACCGCGAGGAGGGCCTGGAAAAGTTCCGCCCTTGGTATGCCTGGGCAACGGGCCGGGGCGGGCCCGGGTCATGCATATTCGAAACGGGCCGGGCCGGGTCACGGGTCAGTTTTAATCAACAAAGCTGCAGAAAAGCTTTAAGTACAAATAAGTAACTTTCTCACCTGATTCGTTTATACCCTCAGTTAGTTCATTCCACACTTTTGATGTTTTTTTCCTCTTTGAACCATAATTCACCGTGTACTCACTAAACCCATCATCAACAGGAACTGAATTCTCTGTTGATTGACTCTCCATGTTCAATCAAGTCTTACCTATAGCAAACACGAAACTAATTATAAGACACTGCCTCTCACATACATTCTATAAATAAACACTGCCTCTGTTCATACACTCGGACACGACACTAACACAACAAAACGCGGACATTCTATAATTTCGACCATAAGTAATCAACAAACATAAAACATATTCCTAAAATTAAAATCAATATGAACCAAAATGAACCGTCCAAATTTGCCAACTTTAACAGGTGGTTTCTTATTCTGAGCCATACTTGGGAAAACAGACATTTCCTAATCTAAAAAACGTAACTGCCACACCAACCTCATGCAAAATTATGATATTCTAACTTCTAAAATCATATAATAACCAAAAAGAGAAACCCAAATCGATAAACTTGCAACAAGTCAAAATTGAAGCAACAACAACAAAAATTGCGACATACCCACTGAAATTGAAGCTTCAATAACCAAAACCCACTTCAAATTCCAACCAGAAATGCCCAAAATACTCAGCAAAACTTCAGGGCTTTGGTTGAAAATTCAAAAAAATAACAAGAGGGAAAAGTGCAGAAAGATCTAAAGCGTGGGAAACTGAAAATCTAAATTGGGAAACTTGAAATTAATGTGATTGAAACTTTGGAGTTGAAGGGTTGAATGGGAAAGATACGAGTTGTAAATCAATTGAAAATACCCAAAGATTACTTTTTCGTGATTCAAGATGATTGGGGATTTGTGGGTGTGAGATTTTGTAAGGTGGAGTATTGAAGAAGATTAGGGATTTTAGCTGTGTGATTTTGTTTTGAATTTGGGGAAGAACACTAGGTTGCCCAGTTATCTGATAATACGAATGAACTCTTAATTGATTTACCGATTAAATTTTTTTTTTTAACTTGGGCTATGCCTGGGCAACGGGACGTGTTTTTATCACAATAAGTACAAGGGCCGTGTTTTTATCTTTTTAAAGGGTCAGGCCCGCGTCGTTTCTTAAAGGGTCTGACCCTTCTCCGACCCGCCCCGTTAATTAAAAGGCTGGGCTTTGACCCTCTTTAAGACGGTCGATTGTGGGCTCTTCACGGGGTCCTGCCCCGTTGCCCAGGCATAGCCCCTGGCCACGATTGGGCTGATTGTGGCGGCGATTTCAACTGTTGTTGTTGTTGTTGTTGTTGCGCGCGGGCGGCGGCTGTGAAGGAGGGTCCCGATGGTTTTCGTCCAAAACAGTCGTAGGCGGTGCGGGTGGTGCGACAAGGGCGTTCGACGACGATTGGTCGTCGTGATCGGCCGTCCGGTTCTGCTCAAGGAAGAGTCGGGTTTGGGCATCTTCGAAAGTGGGAAGTGTTTGATGAATCATCGCCGCGACGGTGTCGTACTCGGTTGGGAGGCCGCGGATGAGTTGGAGCACCAATCTTTGATCCGTGACAGGGGCGTCGAACTCCGCTAAAAGATCCGAGATCTCACGAAGCCGCTTACAGTAGGCGTCGAGGGACGGCTGAAAAGTGAGTTTGAGGTTGTTAAACTCATGTTCGAGGGCGGCGGCGCGGGCACCTTTGTTGTTGACGAAGATTTTCTTCACACGGTTCCAGGCCTCGTAGGGGGTGGACTTGGCGGTGATGACGCGAGAGAGAAGGTCATCGGAGATTGTACTGTATATCCAGGAGAGGACGATGGCGTCGATCTCCTTCCAGGACGCGTACGTCGGGTCGGTCGTCGCGGGAGGTGTTGTGCCATCAATATGACCGAGGACACGGTGGCCCTCAGCGTGGCCTTCCCACAGCCATACCCATTTTGAATGCACGACCTTTTCGCCGTCTAGAGTGCGAATCTTGGAATTGATGTTCGACACAGTATAGACGGGGTGGTAAGGCTTGGGTCGCTGTTGCTGATTTACTGGTATTTCGCCTGCCATGGCCGAAGCCTGTGGTGGGGAAGAGGCGTGTGTTTGCAAGATCCCAGGTAAAAAAAATTTTAACCTAAGCTCTAATTACCATGTTAACCGTTGATAATCCCCTAATCAGGGTGATTATGTGAAGTTGTATATATACTGAGAAAGTCTTACAAACTGAAGGAATACAAAAGGATAAACTTAATTAGCTAAGGTTACACATAAATAATTTACAAACTTTACATAATCTATTAGAAAACTCTAAGAGACTCAAATAACTGGTGGTACTTTAATAGTAAGCAAAGAAATCATATATCGGTTGCAATTTAATGTTTCATGCAGCTGTTCAGTTAGGTAATGCCCTGATTCCTGAAACTGCAGTTTAGAAAAGTAAACATATAGAAGCCATATCTTCTTGTACAGATATCTGTTTTGGCAAAATTTGGTGTGGATTGAATTAGTTAAAGTCATCGATCTAATGGAACAAATTACACCCAAGGATCATATGAGAATTAAGTTCTAGAGCCGTTTCTGAACTGTGTATCCCGTTGAAATAATCTTGTATTATAAGGAGAGTAGTCGTGCTCTCGTTTGGTGTGTTCCGTGGTACCAATACCATTATGGACTCACAAGGAAAAGAACATATGAAAGAGATGATTAGATACGAGTATGTTTAAATAAGTAAGGTTTTTTTACATATGAAAGAGAGGATATTGCTACTATGCTATTAATAACTTTGATTATTGCTCTGTGATAGTCTGATTTGCATATGGCTGCTAAGGCAGGACTTTAGGGATCACATCAGCCTAATCAAGTTCATGGTCAAGTGATACATCAAGTAGCTCAAATAATAGAAGACCTCAACAAAACGAAAGCGCTTCCCATAGGGTGAAATATCAAGCAAGCATTCTTTTCTTTGTCTATTTTAGTTCATTCCTAGCTTACTGTTCTGTACTGAAAACACAAAAGCAACAACAACGAACCTGTACTAGTTCACTCATTAAGCAGTTATTCCGCCACGCATATTTGATGTCTGCCTCGCTCTGAGGCATTCGAACCATATGTGGAATCCTCAACAATCAAGCATATGTAAAAGGCTTCTGATCGATTAAGGGATCCAATCGTAAGGGAGCATGTTTAGACTAACATCTCTTATTAAGCTAACTGCGAGTTTTAGCATTACATAACTAGGATTAGACTCTAAGTCATGAGCTTAATTACAAGCTTTTTACTTTAAACATGATTCACTTGAGAATGTAAAGATATACTCACCCTCAAACAACATTGTAACCAGATAGTGGATATGAACTAAGCAAAACGACCTGGTTGCTGCAGTTTTCTGTTAAGCATTCTAGCACCACCCTGCGCCGCATTTCCAATCCCAAATCTGACGCCCTGTGCATCAGAGCGCCTCCTAAAAGCAGACCGGGCTACAGGCGGAGATGAGTTAGGAGCTGATGCTTTGAAGGGCTGCAAACATCAAAATAAACGAATGCACGTTTGTCACCATTATATGAGTAAACAGTTTTTTTCTGTTTCTTTTTTTTCCTGACAAAGATGGAGAACGTTGATTTCATGATTTGTATCCTAGATAATTAAGAACAAACCCAATATTCTTTCTGGTGCAGCTGCAAAACAGCTTCCAATCAAATTCTTATGGACATTATTACTTCATTGGGTTCACTGAGCATGCTTTGAAACTTACCATCACGATGTTTTTCACCTGCGAGGCAGCCCCTGGTCCTGCACATAGTTCTTGATGACTTACGAGAATGTCATATGAACAGAAGCGTACAAAACAAGGTCGTTGAGCTCACCTTCAGCAGCCATATGCCTCATCTTCTTCTGGTTGAATTCAGAAATGTTTGGTTGAATAGGTACACTATAGTGTTTCCTCTTTGAGCTCATCATTTGGTTCAGAACAACACTGGAATCAGTTCCTACATGTGGGATGAAAAGACAATTAAGTCAGAAAATATTGCCTAAGCATCAATATACCATAACAAGCCATATGCATACAAGGTCTTCAAACCCACCAGGCCTAAGGCCTTGTTTTCTTCAACTTAGAAAACGATTAGCTAGTTCAGTTGATCCAATGAAGAACTTAGTACAACTGTTAGTACTAAGTAATACTTTTAGTTATGAGATCAGAAATATTTAGGCAAATAGAACAGGACCTAAAACAATTAAAGAAAATGTAATTTACTGTCATCTCTCAATCAAGTTAAATCATACAATGCAAACAAATTTACCGTGAAGTGAGAGAAGAGCAGTGCGCGCAGCAATTTGTTCTGCCTCTCTTTTGCTTCTTGCTCCAGCACCAGTGAAGGTGTTATCCTTGACTGTCACACAGGAAACATAAACTGGAAGACCTCCTTCTGCTTCTTCCAGGACTGTACTGTACTTTGGAATAACGCTGTGTTTCTTGAATGTAACGTCATGTAAAATCGACTTGCTACATCTCGGCTCCTACAGATAATAAAACTTCCAGTTCTTATCTCCGAACCAAAACCATTTAAACACACACGACTGAAATCGTAATCTATAATTGTTTCATGTTCAGCCTAGATTACGTATACTATTATAACTTTCTCAAGTGTTACCTCAGCTAGCACAAATTCACAGTAGTTCGGACTGAAAAATGTAACTGCATCACTTTATTCTGAATCCTAAGACAAGAATAAGAATCATAAACTAGGGTTTCTGATGTATTGCTAGACATGACAGGAAAAATGTCTCCTCCAAATTTTAGAGAAAACCATTTCAGGGGTTCCTAAAATCAAGTCAAGGGTACTAATCTACTGCATTGTACATGCTTTAAAGTCTCTCAGTGAGTGTCTTATTTCTAATCAAGGGTACTAATCCACTCCATGGTTCAGATTAGAAAGAACAGATAAGATACACACACCTTCTCGGGGACGAGCTTGATGAAATCATTTTTCTTAGAATTGCTTAGGATGCAATCATATCCAAGCTTTGCTGCATCCTGCTCAGCTTCTCTGAGTCGGCGAAATGTGGACTTAGAAGTATACTCTGCCCCATCAACGAACACTGTGGCCCTGAACTTTGGTGCGTGCGAAGATCCCTCATTAGCTGCTCGATATGCTGGCATTGCCAAACGTCGTTTCTGGGTGAACTCTTGCAACTTGTTCTTGAACATTGCGACTTCAGCTGAATTTGCCATGATTATGTCAATTTTTTCTAATTGGGACAGGCAATCAATTCAACAATTTGATGAAACAATATGTTTGTAGCTTATACACACGTAGAAGTTATGAAACCTGCTACATGTTGGAGGCATGCAGGAATATTGTGTCTTTAGTGTCCCCATGCTTTTGGGGAGTCCTTTGCTTATGATGAAAACGTAACCGTTAGATCTTACAAATATGTGGTAAATTTAACCGTTGGATCTACATATATGTGTGATGTCCTTTCAATTGCTGATTGGGTTCATAACTTATTTTACCCATGGTAATAATATGGTAGGTATATAATACGAGTAAGGCTAAATCAAAATGACATATACACTTATAAGTGTATATGGAGGGTAAGAAGTATTTTCACCACTTTTAATGACTTCACATCTCCTGTTTTCATTCTCAAATGCACACTCACATGTAACAGATTACTACTCATGAAATAGCATGTCAATTCAGATATAAAGATGTCAATTCAGAATACATCAAAGCAAAACGACTTACAAATGATAATGTCAACTCAAAATATGAGATTGTCAATTCAAAATATAAAATGTCGATGCGAAATATGCCCAGAAAAAAGAGATTGGTGGGGTTGAGGAGAGAAAAATTAGTGGATATATATTTGGTTATGTATATCCATATACATAAAGGCTTTCATATAATACTCATCATTACAACTATTCTCTCACCCTTGGTATCCCCTTTCGCCATCATTTTAAATGTTTAAAATGTAAACCAAAATACAATATTCGGACAATATATGTATGTATATGGTATAACTCTACGGCCTTATACCTACGGACACCCGTGCAATTTGAATTTTGAAACATTACTCCCTCCGTCCCAGTTCAAACGCCCCGGGCAAAATTTGTAGTAGAATAAGAAAAATTAATATAGTAAGTTGAGTGGAGTAATATTAAGAAAAATGAGGAGAGAGAGTATGATGATTAATAAACGGAAAATTCACGTGGTGACCCTGAGTTTTGCAAAATTGCACGTGGTGACCCAAATTTTAAGTTTATGCACACGGTAACCCTGAACTATGCATTTTGTGCATGCGGTAACCCTATATTTTAACACCGTTAGAATTCCGTTAAGTTACGCCATAATTAAGTTCTAATCTACAATCTTTTAACAAAAAAGTTCAATTGATTGAAGTTAACTATATGTTAATACGATATTAAATTAATGTTGGATGAGGTGTAAATAACTAATTGCTACCTCCAAAAGATGATATTAGAGCTTAATTTGACAAAAACTTAACGGACTTCTAACAACGTTAACATATAGGGTCACCACGTGCACAAAATGCATAGTTCAGGGGCATCGTGTGCATAAACTTAAAATTTGGGTCACCACGTGCAATCTTGCAAAACTCAGGGTCACCACGTGAATTTTCCGATTAATAAAAGTAAGAGAGATAATGCGAGAGAGGATGTGATAATTTAATAAAAGTAGGAGAGAGAAATATGTCCCAAAATAGATGGGGTGTTTGATGTGGGACGTCCCGAAATGGAATATGGGGCATTTGAACTAGGACGGAGGAAATATATTGTACAACAAACTTTCTTAAAAATTAGAAATTAACATTTTCCTCTAATAACCCTTTGTCTTTATAAGTTATAACATAAAACAAAGGGTATTTTGCCAGACACCACCTTTTAAGTTTCCGATTTTGACATACACCACCTTTTAAGTTCAAAAATCTCAAACACCACCTTTTAAGACTATTTTCTTTGACAGACACCACCAAAAACAATTCCGGCCACATTTTCTCTTGACTCCAGCGTTGACTCACCCGATCTTTTCTTCTTTCTTCTTTTGAGCCCGATATTCTTTCACTCTTCTTCATCCTTACTCTCTCTACTCAACCATTGCTTAGATTTCTTGCTTTATTATCATCCTTAGTCTCATATGCTTTTGGTGTGTTAGGGATATGATTGGATTGAATAGAAAATAGATATGATCAATTCTCTTATTGATAAGAGGAAGAGAACTGAAGAGTACATAATTGTGCTATTGACCCATTGTTAGATAAAGTCGATGAATTAAAGGTGAAATTGAGTGAAAGCAAAGTTTGAAAATTGGAAAAAGGATAAAATGGTGTTGTTCATAACTTTGACAATGATTAGGGTGCATGTTGCTTACAATTATCGAATCCAAAACTCCATTAGAGGTGAGGGGAGAAATAAGAGAGATTTTTGATATGATAGTGAAAAAAAAGGAGTAGAGTGAAATAATTAATAGGGGGGATTATCGGAGTTAACTGTGGATTTGGTGACTGAACTTTCCAATAGTTTTGGAATAAGGGTCTGGACTTATACACGCCTGGAATTGGTGACTAGAGTAACAGGCGTCCAATTCCGTTTGTTTGCATGGGTGGGGGAAGATGCGCTGGCAATTATTCTGAGCAACACACTGACAAAAAGGAACATTTCTTGGATAAATAAAAACAAGGTGTCTGAACTTTGCTTTACAACGTTCCAAAATTTTCCCCAAAATAGTCGTTGGAGGCATAGCAATTATATATAAGAAAACAGGGGGGTGATTGAGGAACAGAGCAAAGCAATCTTCATTTCCTCCCAAAAACTGATTGCACCAGATTCATCCCAAAAAAATCACTTCAAACTCTGAAAAATAAAGATCATGAATATGGGTGAGGTTCGGTGTTATTGCAATCGCAGAGCTAAACAATCGCTTTCAAAAACAATGCGGAACCCATTGAGAATGTTCTACATATGTACAAGATACAAGAAGTCATTTGGTTGTGAATTTTTTGAGTGGATTGATCCAGCACATGCGGAAGAAATCCACTCAGAAATTGTTGACCAAGGTGTCTTCCATGCTAAATAGAGGATGAGCATTTGCCAAAGCATCCATCTAATATAACCTATTCACACAAGAAAACAGAGCAAAGCTAAGCAAAACCCTAATAATAAAAACCAAAGAAACATCGGAAAATCAAGCTCTAAACGCCACATCAATTACCACCACAATACAACATATCAATCGATCTAAATCAAACAATAAAAGAATGAAATAACAGAGCAAACCCTAAATTCAATTATGCAACGCAACGCAAACCCTAATTCACATGAAAAAAAAAAAATTATATGTAACAAAAAAAAAAAAACAAACTGCAAATACATAGATCAATACATAACAAACATTAATCGATCAACATGCACCCAGAAATACAAGTTCATCAATTATAAGATTCCACAAAAACAACTGTTTCATTACGAAAAAAAATTCAAATAATACGGAAAAAAATTCAAATAAGATGCAGTTGGATTATACTTACTTGAGTGATAATCGAAGATTCGACTTGGGTTTTTTTATATAATCAGAGTTTTTTTTTTTGGGAAGAAATATGGTTGGTGAAAGTATGGAGAAAATGAGGGGGGAAATCTGTTATATTTGATGGGAAGATGATGAGTTTTGCGCCAAAATCACTCAACCCTACAGCAAAAGTCGTGCATGAAAGGACAACCGCCGAAATTCCTTATATTGCATTTAATGCAACTGCCAGCGCATCTTCCCCCACCCATGCAAACAAACGGAATTGGACGCCCGTTACTCTAGTCACCAATTCCAGGCGTGTATAAGTCCAGACCCTTATTCCAAAACTAATGGAAAGTTCAGACACCAAATGCACAGTTAGCTCGGATTATCGAGCTTAAGAGAAGAAGAAAAAAGCAACGGAAAATAATCGGAGAGTGAGTCAATACCGGAGTCAACCAAAAATGTGGCCGCACTTTATTTTGGTGGTGTCTGTCAAAGAAAATAGTTTTAAAAGGTGGTGTTTGGGATTTTTGAACTTAAAAGGTGATATCTGTCAAAATCAGAAACTTAAAAGGTGGTGCTTGGCAAAAAACCCTAAAACAAATTATGCATATACCCCCACGAGTTCACATCGTGGACCATGCCGAGGCTACGTAGACACGACCCCGTGAAACCTTTGAAACATTGCCTGGACAGCGGACACATTTAAGAGACAAAACACTTGACTTGACAGATTTTAACTTGGAACTTATTCCTCACCGTTGACAAAAAAAAAAGGAAAATTTGTGGGGAACCACCTTCAACTTTCACCATTTTTTCGGGAACCACCTTATTAAATTTTATTTGTGGAGAACCACCAAATATAAACAAAACTAAGGGGTAGAAGCACCTCCTTACCCTAACCACCACGCATCACCACCCGTCAACACCAACCACCACCTTAGCTACCCTCGACACCCCCAACATGGTCATCGATCGCCGGTTACCATGTTTATAATGGCCGGAAACCGGGAGGATAGAGAGGATGGAGGGAGAGAGAAAATGGTAGTGGAGGGTGGAGGACATGGAGCCGGGGCAATGTGGTGGTCAGCGTGGCCTTGTCGGCGGTGGGTGGTGGCAGTGGCGGCAAGAATGGTGGTGGCTGGTAGTTGTTAAAGGTGGTGAGAGGGTGGTTTGGGTATGGAGGTAGTTCTACCCTTTGGTTTTGTTTATATTTGGTGGTTCTCCACAAATTTATTTTAATGAGATAGTTTTTCAAAAAAGAGTGAAAGTTGAAGGTGGTTTCCCACGAATTTAAAAAAAAAAAAAACTTGGAACTTAGAATGCTGAACTTTGAAGTAGTCATTAGTCAATAGTCTGACAAGTCAAGGAAACACTCCCCTCCACTAAAGACTCTGCATAAATGACCACCAAACCATTGCTCACCGCTTAACCCAAATCAATCATCTGTCAAGACTCAAGAGTTATATCCCTCATTTCTCTCTGTAAGCAAACTCTCTCTTCTTTGATACTTATTATTTGTCTTAAATCATTTTACTCAATCTCAACGTTTCATAATCATCTGCTTAGTGTTCTCATGCTCAATTATTCATTCTCTAGATTATATGCCATAAGCTTGCATGTTTGTATTAGTATGTTCTTAATTTTGAGTATTGTACAAGTTTACTCAAACCCTTCTTGATTGTAATAAATCATCAGTTCAGAATTATTAAGGGTCTGTTTGGTATCGTATTCTGTTTTCAGTTTTCAGTTTTTTTGAAAACCAAAATCCCGTTTTTGAAAACCAGAAAAAGTGGTTTTCAGTTTTCAGTTGTCAGTTTTTATTTTCAGTATGATTATTATAGAACCATACAATTAAAATTTATTTTTGCAACTTATATAACTAAATGTTTTACACAAAAAAAAAAACAAAAACTGAAAACGGCGGTGATACCGAACGGACCCTAAGAAATGAGGAAAAGTTTGATCAGATGTTTAATTAGGCTTTCTTGAACGTGGGCACCAATTACATTACTATTATTATGATGATCTTCATCTGCTATTGATTTAAAGTATACTAGGGATTTATTTTTCTGAGAATTATTCGTCACAAACAGTAATTTAAGTTGGTGTTGGGTTTGTCCATGTTCAAAATTTATTTTATTATTAATGTAGAGATGAGGGCCATTGCCTAGGATGAGGGTTTATTTGATTTGTACCAAAATTGTAAGTTATTCGCTTAAGCTAGGATTGAAGCTTGAGTCATGCTCATACCTCGTAATTAGAGACGTGTTTTTTTTTCCTGGACGGTACTCCGGTACCCTTGTTGTAATGGCACATGTTGCTGAACGTCTCTGATTTTGACATGCATACAGAAAACTACTCCCTCACTTTGTTGTTCTGTTTAGGTTTCTTTGATAGAGTTTAGGACCTGAACCGAAGCGCTCTGATACAACTTGATGCATTCCTGAACACCTAAACAGTCCGATTTTCATTAGAACAAGACCTTACTTATTAACACAGATTTCAGTTATTTTGGATTAAAATAAAGGGGAAATAAGCCGAGCAGTATGTACGTTGCCTACAGTAAGAAGAGCACGGACTAGGGCTAAAGAACCACTCATATAGCTATAACACACCAAGAATTGAGGTCTGAACTTACTGAGGTATCTTGGGGAAGAGCTTTTTGTAGTTGAGGAAGTAGAGCTACGAATTGATATTGTGACGATGAACACGAGTTTAGGCTAGTAGCTGCGACTTTTAATAGGTAGTGATAGACAAAGTGAATTTTATGAGGTTTCTGAAGATTATACCAACAAAAGGAAGGATATAAACCTGCTAACCAAAGTTCAGAAAAGTCTGAACTTCAGTCTACAAAAGATCTTCCACTTAGATCAGAAGAGTCCTCCTCTCCGTTTTTTAGGCTTTCCTCTTATTGAGATATTTTCCTTTCTAAAGTTGAGTCTTAGTTTACCCTTCAAACTTGCTAACTATAACCAAAGAGAGACAGCTCCCGAAAACAGAGCACATGAGCATGACACGGAAACGGCTTTCAAATGTAGCAAATGTCAACTGATGATGTTCTAATTGTCCCAATCGGAAGTCTATCTTCAAGGATTCCGCTTTCAACACAAGTTTTACCCAATTCCACTAACTTAACAAGGAAAGTCTTAGAAGCTCAGACCTACAGTCTGCAGTTCTGATCAACTCTTGCTGTTAGTCGGGTTTAAAATTAAACTGCAAGAAATCTTCATTTCTTTTGCTGTTGATTCAAAAACCATGACTTAGGGCTTGCCGAGATTGGAAGTAATCATTTCTAGGGTAATGGGGGCTAAAAAAAAGGGAAGAATGAGAGAAATGGTGGTGGTGGAGGGAGGAGCAAATGGGTGGAGGAGAACTATTACTTTCGAATGAGGTTAATGCATTACCTTAGGAGGGAGGTGGATAACTATTACCCCACTTTATTGCAGTAGTCATTACCCTGTCTCCTTTCTCTCCTCCATACACCACCGTCATTAGCGCATTTTTCCCTTTATTTTTAGTCCATTACCCAAATAATGGTTACCCTCTTTCCAAGCTACTTCTTCTCAGGTTTCGGGAGTGGTATGTCACGTATATATTAGATTCCATATGAACCTTTTAAGGATGTGCTCATTGAAACCTGACTATGCAAAATAAAACTTGAGAGGCTGTTTCAGAATTTCAGGCATGCTCCTTGAAAACATTTCGAAACTACTTGACGTCTAACCTTCCTCTTTGAATGGACTGAATCATTAATGGTTATACGACGACTTTTTTTGGTGGCATATCATCATTGTAAGCCTCATTCCTTTGATCTGGAAGCAAATAGCAACCCTCGTTCATTGTTTTTGGTGTTAGCATGGTTTTATCAATGAATTTTGTGTCTTATATGTGCATCAGTTATTCTGATTGGTAAAACTTTGCCGTTCCATGTTAGAGTCTACCATGTGATGAACTTGTTTACTTGACATCTGATCCCCTATGTCAATGATAGTCAGGAGAGTTGATAAGACATTTTGCATTTACTTATAGTTTTTGGATTTGGATTTCTCTCTGCATTAATGATGTCTCATTTGTTGCTTTTGTTTCAAAATATGGCTAGATTATCTTTAACTGAGTTTAAGTTGTGACGTTGTGTCTTTGACCCTCCCCCGTTTTTTGTGTCTGCGTGTATGAAACAGATTGAGATATGGTGGACGCAGTCGTTACTGTCTTTTTGGAAAAACTGCTCAACATCCTTGAACATGAGAGTCGTATTCTACTTGGTTACAGAGATCAGTTTCAGAAGCTACGGACTGAACTCCAGTACATGAGGAGCTTCCTAAAGGATGCAGAGAGACTAAAGCGAAAAAATGAAACTCTAAGATGTGCTTTGGGCGATTTAAGGGAGCTGGTTTATGAAGCTGAAGACATATTAGCAGATTGCGAGGTTCTCTCAAATAGTCCAGGAAATGGCTACTCCCCATTGAAAGTCCCGGCAAAGTACCAAATGTCAAAGCGACTTGGGGAAATCAATGAAAGAATAACTGGCATTAAAGAAAAGATCTCGTCTTATGTTGGGCCGCAACTCATTTCCCAGTCTGGAGATGGTAGTGTGCACGAGGAAGGCCAGTCCAGATGGAGCTCTCCTGTTTATGATCATACTCAGGTCGTGGGTTTAGAAGGTGATACATTAAAGCTCAAGGATTGGTTATTCCAAGCAGATGATGGCATATTATCCGTTGGAATTGTGGGAATGGGGGGGTTGGGAAAAACTACACTTGCTCAAACCGTGTTTAATGATAAAGAGATGGAGCATCATTTTGAGAAGAGGATCTGGGTCTCAGTGTCACAGACGTTTACCGACGAGCAGATTCTGAGGAGCATTTTGAGAAACCTTGGAGATGCCAACATTGGAGATGATTGTGGTGACTTGCTAAAAAGAATAAACCAATATCTCTTAGGAAAGAGGTTTCTGATAGTTATGGATGATGTCTGGTGTGAGGACACTTCATGGTGGCTTAAAATTTATGAAGGGTTACCGAAAGGAAGTGGAAGCTGTGTTATTGTCACCACCAGAAATGAGGGTGTCGCAAGGAAGATGAGGGTTCAAGAAGCAAGAATTCATCGTCCTAAAGTTCTTGGGGAGGGTGATAGCTGGTTGCTTTTTTGCAATGTTGCATTTGCTAATAATAATGGTATTTGTACATCAGATGATCTTCAGTCCATAGGAAAAGAACTTGTCTCCAAATGCAGAGGCCTTCCTCTGGCTATCAAGGCAGTAGGAGGAATGATGTTATGCAAGCGACCATATTTTCATGAGTGGAGAAGAATTGCAGATCATTTTCGAGATGAATTATCTGACAATGATAATTCTGTCATGGCTTCCTTGCAGTTGAGTTATGATGAGCTCCCTTCTTACCTGAAGTCCTGCTTTCTGTCTCTTTCTATATATCCCGAGGACTGTGAAATAAGCAAAGATCAGCTAATCCGTTGGTGGGTTGGAGAGGGGTTTGCGCCTGCGAGAAATGGTAAACTGGCTACTGAAGCTAGTGAAGATTGCTTTTCTGGTTTGACAAATAGATGCTTGGTTGAAGTTGTGGAGTGGGATTACAATGGAAAGATCTCCACCTGTAAAGTTCATGATATGGTTCGTGATCTGGTAATCAAGATTGCAAATGATGATACCTTTTCTGGATTAAGCACTGCTGATTGTCGTCATATAGGGATCAACACCAACCTGAACCAAAAGCACATTACAGTTAGCAAAAAGTTGCGGGCACTGATATCGACTGTCAAAAGTGGTGAAGTGAACAAAATTGATACATGTACCGGGAACAAGGTCTGTGATTTTAGGTACTTGCGAGTGCTGGATGTATCAAAATCAATTTTTGATATGCCTCTTGGATCCCTCCTTGGCAAAATTGGCTGCCTGAAGCACTTGACATGCTTCAACTTAAGCAATACCCATCCGCTAATTCAAGTTCCTGTGTCGCTAAAGAAATTAATTTGCCTTCAGATTTTGGACTTAAGCTACTGCCAAAGTCTGAAGTCTCTTCCTCCATTTGTCATGAATTTCGAGAAGCTGGTGGTGCTTGATGTTAGTCATTGTGGGTCCCTCGAATGTCTTCCGAGAAACTTGGGGAGGCTCTCGAAACTTCAAGTCTTGTTAGGTTTCAAGCCAGCTAGAAAGGGTAAAAGTGGATCTAGCATCTCAGACTTGAGAGGTTTAAGACACTTGAGGACACTGGAATTGCAATTGACCCGGGCTGATGAAATCGATGATTGTGAGACTGATGCACTGACTGGACTGAAAGAACTGCAGATCTTAACAGTAAATTGCTTCAACAGCTTTGAGAGAGAACTCATTCCTACACTCGAGAAACTCCATCCACCCTCAAATCTACATGAGCTGTCTCTTAAATTTTACCCTGGCAAAACAAGCCCGAAATGGCTTAACCCGGCTTCTCTGCCTATGCTAAGGTATCTTTCTATAACTGGCGGGAACCTGGCAAGTTTTGATGAGACTTTCTGGGGTTGTGGTAACTCCTCTTGGAAAATTGAGGGTCTGAAGTTGGATTCATTGTCGCATTTAAGTTTGGATTGGGAGATGATAAAGGAAGTGATGCCGTCCTTGAGAACTGTCCATGCCCATTGGTGTCCTGAACTTAAACTTTTCCCAATAGATGGAGTCGGCTTTAGAGGGGGAGTGTGGAAGGAAGAGCACAAATAGCTAAGATCATAAATAGACCAATTGAACCCAAGAAACTGTGCAATCTTGAATGCACATACAGAATGAAATACAGCATATGCGATTTAAAGACATCTCATATTTCTTTGGACGGGAGGAATGGGATGGGAGCGAACTGCGCTACCTTGTCGATTGCAGCCCCATCCTCTCCTGTAGGTAATAAGATTGATTATGTTTCTGTCTTGTATTCCATTCATATTGTATTTTTTACATTCCTGATTGTTGGTGCTGTTGAGTGTGTATTATTATTCTTGTGGATGTACCGCATTGGCTTTTCAGTTTATATGTAAACTGGTATGTTCATATTGAATGTCTGTCTAGTTTATGAAGTTGGTCGGAAGCGTGAACTTATTGTGTATGTACACTGTTCACTGTATGGTTTTTGCAAATCCATTTCTTGCAAAATTTACCACAGAATGAAGTCATTGAGGATTGCGCCGGAAAATTCACTCCGGTGACTGCTCGATCACTGCAGTACTACTCGGAAGTTTAATCCACACTACCCTCACAAGTTAAATAGGAGCAGGCAAAGAGATTACTACTACATAACTGTTGTGGATGATGCCAACGGTTACAAAAATAGACTAGTGCTGACACAGAATATGACATCCATGTAAAAATTAAGTTGCGGTAGCAAAACTTATTGCATTCATGTGATAGTAAAATTCATGTTAGTTCAAGACGATTTTTATGTGTATATATCTCTGGTGTCTAACAGAAATGACATGCGGGAAACCTAGAGAAATTCGGTTGGCGTCTTAAGCCTGATTAGCCTCTTAACTCTGTCTCTGTCAATAGTCTCCATTAAGCCCTACAAAGCAAAAGAAAGGCAATAACATAATGACAACATCAAACTAGAATCAGATTGCACTCCGGTTTCTTTGTCCTGTTTTATCTTTCGATTTCTCCTTGTCAATAAAAGAAGTAAAATGTACTTAATACAACAACAACAACAACAACCAAGCCTTATTCCCAAAATGATTTGGGGTCGGCTAATTAACATGAATCGTTATTTAGTAACCGTCTTGTGTACGCCATGAAAATTTGTAAACGTTGTAAACCTATTAGAAATATTTAAACATTTTCAAAGGAAGTTTAGAAAGTTGTCAAAATAACTAAAAAGGTTTAAAAAAATATTGAAAAAAACATATGAACTTTGAACACAATGTAAATAAGTTTTGGCAAAAGAGTTGGAAAAACCAAACAAAGAAAACAAAAGGAGTCAGATTAAGTCCTCCACATGAATAGTGTCTCTCCACACCGCTCTATCCAACACCATACTCTTTTCAAGCCCTAAAAAGCTCATATTACTTCTAATCACTCTTGACCAAGTCATCTTGGGTCTTCCCCAACCCCTACTAATATCATCACTTCCCCATCCTTCTACTCTCCTAACCGGCGTGTCACTAGGCCTCCTCACGTAAAATTTAGCACGTTGAACCTAGTAAAGTTGAAGCATGCTCGAATTTTCTCTTCCCTTGCAATTAATTTCGAAAACCACCCTATATTTTGATTATATCAATCTTTATTTGTGTTGTATAATACTAAAACAAAAATATACAAGAAAATGTTTTTACCTTCCAAAAGATTTCGTCAAGGGACAGACATACTCTTCCATACTTGTCTAGAAAGCGTCGCTCCGATGGAGGTTTACCACATATGTCCTTGATGGATGATGTGATCGCACGCACTACTTCTGACACTTCAAATGTAATACAGAAAACAAAAAGAGAGAAAAGATCATTATCATTCAATAAGACTTGTGAATGTAAAAACAAAGTTGCATGAACGATTTAGTAGCAAAGTAAATAAAACTTGTTGATGAAGATCAAATATATTACATCCAAGCTCATCATACTCCTCCTTGCCTACGGCGAAGATACTCACATCTCCAAACATTGTGTAAACAATAAAAACTGACCTGAAAACCCCAAATGAAAAAGAAAATATTAAAAAATTTCACAAATATGATTAGTAATTCTTAACACATCTCCTTGGACTAATTATATTTCCGAAATGTGATTAGTTTATCTGAGATAGATATGAACTAGTGACTATTTCGTGTCTGAAATTGGTATTCAAACAATTGAATTGACGACTCATGAAAACATTGGTGCATATATACGTAGAAAACTGAAATAAAGCAAGGACAAACTTGTGATGTGCAACAAAAAGCTCATCATTTCTAGCTCCCGTCAAATTGTCTGCCCCAAGCTTGAGTAAGAAAGACCGCCAATGCGGCCGCTCTTCCGTTGTAACCCCATTAAATCTAACAAAACGAAAGAAAAACGTTAGTATAAAAACTATGAACTTCTAATTGGTTTAACGTAGGCGATCTATTATACCTCTCAATTAAAATGTTACCCTCAAGGTTAGTGATGAGGACTGCAAGTAACATTTTTAATCTTTAATTTTGTTTGCTGTGGAAGAATTTGAGCATATGCTAGGCTTAGCTGTTTGTTAGGCTCAATTCATTGATTAACGTATTCCATTGCTTAAGATGCGGCTACATTTTCTACATAATTAGCTCCCCATATTGAAGCTGACTTCTTCTAACTCCCCCACATTTTGAGGTTGTGGAGCTCAATGTTCTACTCACTCCCCCCGCCCCCTCTCTAAGTTTATGCCCTATTCCGAGCTTCCAACCGCAGTTTCTCTATAGTTTGAGCTCGGCCAAGTAAACTCCCAACTTTCGAGTACAAAATAGTGGTTTTTTTTCCGGGTACAATGTGGCATGAAGATACAGCCAAACAGCTCAAGATGTCCATTCTTGTTAAGTTCTAAAACATACTGCTAATTTTTAACAAGATTAAAAAAAATGGACAAGACAATTGTCTGAGATTTTGAAAGAACTGGCGATTAGAAATAAATGAATCAGCACTCTATAACAATTTACACAAGCCAGCTGCAGGATTTTCTAAAGGCCACATCGGAAAAAAAAAACGGATTTTCCAATGTCTCTGATGAACTTGTGCCTTGATGATCAGAGAAACGCAGAGTGTAGCTCAGCTCAAAGATTACCTCAAAACAATGAAGCACCTATTTTTCAATCACATCCATGAATAAGCTTTAAAAATGATTTTCTGCACCACAGAAATCATCCACCAGACCACTGGACACAACAGCACGTCATGGTTAAATCGAGCAGAACACCAGCAGCTGTCATTGACATAAACGCCTTCCGTTTTATCCTGATCCATGTTCTTACCAATATGTAGTACGGCATTTGCCCCTTCCCAAATAGTCTGAAGATATATGGGGATTCGACATGTGTGAAAGCTCAAAAATGAATA
The DNA here is from genome assembly GCA_963457585.1 of Spergularia bocconei. Taxonomy (NCBI): domain Eukaryota; kingdom Viridiplantae; phylum Streptophyta; class Magnoliopsida; order Caryophyllales; family Caryophyllaceae; genus Spergularia; species Spergularia bocconei. The sequence continues at coordinate 7,837,228 of OY734959.1, forward strand.
CAACTATTGAATTGCAGACTTTTTTTCCAGCGGAAATCAAAGTCTTAATCATAAGCTGAAGCATTGCAAGAAAGCCAGATATTGCATAACAAAGAGAAATTTAACAAAAAATAAGTCCAATGTGCTTTCATGACTACACATAGCACGATTAAAGAACTGCAAATCAGTTCCAAATACACAGTTGGTGTAATGATAAAAGTTTGTAATAGTGAAATCCACAAAGAATTGCGACTCATAGCCTTGGTTAGACGAAAAGTGTAATTTCTATTTCTTTGGCATGAAGAACCAATTTATTTGTTTGAAATAATAGTTCACAAACTACAGAAGTTGTACAAATCTATGTACCACAGAAAAAAATCGTGTAACTATTGTTTACCTTGATGAAAATCCAGATTCCAGAACAGATGGCAACATTGGCTAAACTCAAATTGGCTCTGGCGTATGGACTTAAGAAAAAGAGCTGAAATCTTTTGTCAGACACAGCAAACGAATCTTTTCGTCTTGAGATAAACACGTGTCTGTTGTAGCTTGTAACCAAGAAGCCAGGCAAACCTGCAGCATTAAAGTTAGGCGATTAGCACCACAAATACAGTCAGACAAACACAGATATGTTCTACAAAGAGAAATTTGCAGGCAGGATACAATAATGTGCAATGGATTGACACTGCAAAAGAATATAGTGTGTCTGAAGGATACAATGGCTTGAGGGTAACTATCCCAAAGTAGCATGGGGGTAATTTATCTGGTCAAGACACATTGTACCTAGGGCTGCCTTTATCAGCTCGTTGGCTGTACAGGGGAGGCAGCAGCTCAGAGACAAGCTGAGAAGGCTTGAAATATGCACAAATGACAGCTTCCTTCTCTGTCGGCAATGCACTCATGAGCATCTGCTGTTGTACAGTGTGTACAGCAAAAAATGCTTAGAGCAGATCAAGGACTGGAGTCACCTAAATTTTCCCACCATTATCAGGTGCTCTAAAAAAGAGAATGGGTTCAAAGCTACGGAATCACATGGCAGGGGCAATCTTTTGTAGCCTGATTTACCACATCTGGTTAATGAGAACTAAATGTAGGATTGAATGTTCTATGAATAATCCTGAGAGTGTTGAAGAATTGGTAAAGAATAAGGTTAGGAGCAGAATCAAGAGCAAAATTCACAATATCAGCTCAAAGGATAGGATTTGGTTGCAAAATAGGATGTTGTAAAAAGAGTTCTGCTGTTATTTGGGCCTTAGCTAAGCATGAGGTTTGTGAATTCATTCTTACAATTTCCCAAACAAAAAAAGAGCATAAAAATAGATTCGTGATAGGATTAGTTTGGGGTATCGTGATCATCTAAAAACATGTCTATGAAACTTGTAAGCAAGAACCACACATCAATGAAGATATTCTCTCATTGGCCTTCTTTAGTTATATCAAACATATTCCAGCGGTAAGTACAATGTCCTCGGACGGGACAATCACCAGTAACCTCTAATACTGTAGTAGAGTCTTGGGATGATTAGTTTGGGGCTAGATTGCTTTCTAAAAGTTGGAAACGAACTGGGATGGAAAAAACAATAAAGGTGTATCTAGGCAAGACAAACAAAAACGCAAACAGGTATGGTCTCAGTTACTACCATTACTACATCACTTTAGGACTAAAAAAGATAGCATGAAGGCATGGACGAAAATTACATATTTTTTTTATGCAATTATCATCGATTTATACCTTATATAATTAGTGAATTAAATGATATGTTAGTACATTTTTCGTTGATTAATCAGAATATTACCATAAATCTTTACCCAAAACTTAGCTACGTAAAAAGTGAACATTTCAAACTTTTAGGCAAGAAAATCTCCGTGATTATATTGAGCAGCAAATTTTAAAAATATAATTTCCTTAAAATTTTGTGTAACAAAAGGTACTATTATGAACGAATTACAATTATCCTAAATGATATTAGTTTATGCTCATGCAATATTCCAACCTGTCATATACGGGATAAATAAAAAAGTTCCCAAGACAAATACTATTCAATCGGAAATTTGGGAAAAGTAACAATTTCCTACCGCAATAAAATATGATTTTAAGGTTATAAAATATGAACAATATATTCCTATTTCCCGGATTTTAAGGTAATAAAATCTGAACACTATATTGCAATTTCCTAAGATTTTAATATTATTTACGAAATAGAATAAAATCTTAACAATATATGGCAATTTCCTAAGATTTTAATATTATTCACGAAATAGAATAAAATCTAAACAATATATTGCAATAAAGTGGGTTCATAACCAAGAAATTGGGTCACGGGACATAAACGCGGATCATGACCCAAAAAATATGTGAGTCGAAACAGTGTCGGGTTCCAGCCAACCCAGGAAGGCTTAATTTTATAACTCAAATACGGGCCAATTGGATGGGTCAATTTAAACCCAAACATATGTGTATCAAATAGTTCGAGTTAATATAGTTTACGGGATCATGATCTTAAAATAACAAGGTCAGAACCTGTAATGCCGGTTATGGGCCATAAAAGTAGGTTCATGGCAAAAGAAGAAAAAAGATCATTTATACTTCAAACATCATGTCTCCTTTTTTTTACCGTACAATACATTACCTATATACGTATAATTTTTTTTTAACAGCTCGTGCCATTTTTGCAGAGTTTGAACTAACTTTATCTTATTTATGGGTGAAATCGGTAAAAAGATCAGGTTCAGTTAGACAAAATATGTGGGTAAAATTGAATATGTGCATGTAGAGGTCACGTACAGGTCAGTATACTAGTATTAATTAATATAGGCAAAACATTTAGTGTAAAATTTTGCGTCCACATCATAGATGAGGGGATGCATATCCTGCAAAGAAATGAGGCTATGAAGGTTTGAACCTATAACCTCATAGTTAGGTTATGACACTTAAACCACTAAACCAATTGATTTTGTTGATTCTTTCATTAACAAAATTCTATATAAAGGACAATAATCCCAAATATTTCGTCCCAATTAAAAAGTAAAGATTTCGGTCAATAATTGTACTACCATATATACTACAGTAAGTCATCAGGCCACAACATAAACAAAAAAAAAGGAAAAGGAATAAAACAAAATGTAAATACTTTATTGGTGCCCAAAACTTGATTTGGCACCAATAAACATAGTCTTGTTATAAGGTATTGATTGATTGATTATATTTATAGTATATATATTACGTAATAACAGTAATCCTAATTTTGTGTTATGTCTTACGGAGTATTGATGCACACCAATTAGTAGTGGTAAAAGATAGGTTTTGATGCATTCAAATAGTTGATTTTGGATCAATTTATTAGCTAATTCTATCATTCGTGTATTTGTGCTTTAATATAAGAATTAGTGGTTTTTTTATGTATTTATGGGCTCAAGATTGATGTGCAATTGTGTGGAACGACAATGAGGCGATGAAAGATGATCCAAGGAGCGAGATGCCAAGTTTTGGACAAGTTTAGAAGGGATTTCATTCTATTTATGGAAGGTCAACTGTGAAGCTTCATAACTACCAAACGGTTTAGAATCTTGTAGTGGAACCAACGGCATATTAAAGTTCATGATCTTAGCTTTCCAGGAAGTGGTCACACGTCCTCACAGGCCAAGTAACAAAGAAGATATGACTGTTTGAAAAATGTCGCCAGAACCAGTCCGGCGACCGAAACAGAAGGCTTAAGACGACTCGTCTTTGTGGAAGACGAGTCGTCCCGAGTCCCAGAGGAGTCGTCTCTATGGCAGACGAGTCATCCAAAGATTAGAATCAGAACCCATTTAAGACGACTCGTCCCAGGTCTGGACGAGTCGTCCCTAAGCCAGACGACTCGTCCCAGATGGAGACGAGTCGTCCCGATGCTGTGTCGGCGTATTTTCGGATTTCCTTAAACCGATTTGTAACCTTTTATTATAAATACCTAGACTTCGTTTTTCTTTAATTATTCAGTATTCAAGACCTAAAAGTTGTATTTTGAAGAATTATGCAAGACTAAACACCTTTTTATTCTCGGATTTATTGATCGAAACTATTGTTCACCAGCAATTTTGAGTTTGATTTCTATTTCTTAATTTCGTTTGAGTATCGTTTATTCTCTTGCTTCGTTTGTTATTATTGATTGATTTGTTGTTAATTAGGTGGGCACTAATTAACCTTAGATTAATCTTTATTGCTAGATTCTCAATTAAAGGATTAATTGTTTGATTGTTGAATCGATTAGTAGAAACTAGGTCTAGTTGCATGCTGATCATCGTGATTAGATTTAGGGTAGAATAAATGTATTAATTGAAGATCTAAACCGCGTGTGTCTAGATCTTATTAGTCTTAGTTGATATCGTTTAATTGCTTTATGCTTTCGTTATTTTGAATTTAGGCGCGCGTCTTTGTTATCCATCGATTAGGACTATTAGGTAGGGCTGATCTCTCCTCTTAGTTACAATTAAGAAACGATTAGAAATTGTATTTCTACAACTAAGTACTCAACGACTTAAGATTAGTTGATAACTAGGATCAATTAGGTGAACGATAGTGGGTATCAATGGTCCGAGATCGTTTCCTCAATTGATTTACGAATTACTCTTTTGCGTCTAGATTACTTGATCATATCAACTCAAAACCCCAAATTTAGTTACGTTTGCATACTTAGACAATCACCGTTCTCTGTGGATTCAACACTCACTTACCAAATACTACGTTATAGGTTTGTGTGTTAATTATATTTGATTTAGGCATACGATTTTAGCCTGTCAAGTATACTAGTATGTATTTTTTTTTTTTGTGTGTTTTTCAAGTGATTTATGTAGAGCTGACAATCGGTCAGGTCGGGTCGCTATTGGGTCAGGTCATGTTGGGTAAATTTTGTGTCAGGTCATAATCGGGTCTAGTTACTAATGGTTATTAATTCGCGTCATTACAAGTTAATTATTTAGTTAGTAAGTTAAAACCACTAACATCCGAACGAAATTCTTTTTATGTAGAGGGTGGCTAATACCATTGAGCTCATGGATGCGGTTGCTACGCTTAACGATCCTCAGAGCGAGTTGTTAGTTCTTCGAGCTTGCACTGGGGTTTCTAAGCTATATTTCGCCCTGCGTACTTGCGCGCCGCATATTTTTGAGTTGGGCCGGCTAACTTTTGATGCGGCCCTTCGCTCTTCCTTAGAGCGTATTGTCGTTGCTTCTGGTCCGGGTTTTGGTAACTGGCAGTGAAGGCTCGCTACCTTGCCTTTTTCGCTCGGAGGGCTTGGTGTTTATACGGCCGGGGATGCTGTCCATTATGTTTTTTTAGCTTCGCGACTTCAGTCTGTTGACCTGCAGTCTAAGCTTCTTCGTCATGCTGGCGTCGTCTCTTTGGGGCCTGCGTTTGTCGCTGTTGTTGGTGTTTTTAATCGGACTTTAGAGGTTGATATCTTGGGTAATCCTGGTGAGATCACTGCCCCCAGACTTATAAAAAGATTGGTAGATATGTGATGTGGCGTAAATGTGGTGTGTTAATTCGGTTGATTTAGGCGCCTTACTGTCTATTTAGACATGGTTTTATCGTGATTCGTAGACCACGCCACTCGGAGTACTTTTGGAGATTATTAATTGGTTTTACGAGTATTTGGTGTCCTTAGACCCTTTTAGTGAGTCTCGGACAATGCTAGGGGATCAAGCTACAAGTTGGAGCAATATTCGAGGAGAAGATCGCTTGACCACACTTCGAGAACCACACATCATCACCTCCAACTTCATTGGGTTATAACTCTCTAACCAGAAGATATTTTGCAGAAATTCCAATTGGAGAGGAAAGTTCATCTTCTTAGCTTTCCGACGATATAATATGAGCACAAAAAGAAGTTCGGAGGTCAGAGTTATGCCCGTTCGAAAAGTGCCCTGCGCACAGTTTCTCGACTCGAGGGTCACTAATCTCGACTCGGGGATGGTTATCTCGGCTCGAGGATTTCTTCCCTCGAGTCGAGGAGAGTTAACAGGACGAGTATTTTGAAGGACAAGATCCTCGACTCGAGGAGGGTGTTCCTCGAGTCGAGAATTTCTTCGCTCGACTCGAGAAACCCTCTCCTCAAGTCGAGAAAGGGAGCTTCCGGGAAGCTTCCTTGAGACTTTTGATGGTTTATTTGTGCCTAAATATCTATTTTGTCTTCTAGTGTTTGGTGCTTATCCTTAATAAAAGGGGCTTGTAACCCCTCCTTAGGAATGATCACCTTATCACTTTTCATATTATTTTGCATCTAGTTTTCATTTTAGAGAGAGAAACTCAAAAATAACTTATCTTTTTATTATGAATTTCATCTCAAATATTATTGTAATAATTAGTATTGAAGGCTAATCACCTTCTAGACTCTTGGTGTAATCAAATTTTCTCATCCTATGTATTAGTAAGATTTTCTTCTCTCTATTTTGCCTTTAAATTCATAGTAATTAATTCCTTGTTCTTTAATGCATGATTTATCCTTGTTTTATCTAATTGGTTGATTTGATTGAATTTGGTACTTCATATGCTTGGTTTTTAATTGATGGTTATTGATTATTGACCCTAAAGGAAACAATTTTCACATGTTTAGTGTATGATTATGACTAACTTGTGATTGGGGAATTAATTAGGCAACTAATAGATTAGATTTGATTAGTGTCGCGGTTGCGGCTAATTAGATACTAATTTGGGTTGTTGTTAATTTTTTATTAATCCATGCTCTTCATGCCTTTGGTTTTGAATTGTTTGAGTGGTCACTAGGCAATTTAGGACTTAAAGGAGGGGAATTTGGTAGCGGTTGATCAAATTTCCCACAAAAGAAGATTAATTGGTGAAAAACGAGATTATCTATGAATGGCATAATTAGAGATGTAAAAATTACTATATTAGGGTGTTTGAAAAGATTATCACCGAGGGTCGCCTTAGTAAATTTGGTATATCGTTTATTTCTCTTTTAATCAACTTTCAAACCAAAAACCCCCAATTTATTGTTCTTATTTCGTTTATTTCTATTTTTTCCGCACTTTAATTGCATGTTAGACTTCCTCCTCTTCTTCGTGTTCGATAACCCACTTACTCTATCTACCTTAGTAATTTGTGGTAATTTGACTAGATTTAACGACAATCTACGTGTCAATATGTATTTCGCTCCGGTCGCTAGGGATGCCGCTTCTGTTTATTCGTTGACACCGCGTCAGTTGGCTTTGTGGAGTTCTCAGCAGAGTGCGCACAGTTCGGATTCGCTTAAGGTTGTCCCTATTTCAGGATTGGGTCAGACTATGAATGGTCGTACTTATCGTTGCATGCTTTGCTACCGTTTGGGGGTGCCTTTATTCACCATAGATTACCCATGCTCTGCTTGCTCGCGGGTCTTCGTGGGTGATATATTTGGGGATCATGCTGTTTCGTGTACAGGTTTAGTTGGCGTCAAACATCGGCATAATGTTGTTCGTGACACGCTGGTTGACATCTGTTATCGGTCGGGGATCTCAGCTGGAAAGGAGGTCGACATTGGTATGGTTGGTGCTGATGGCCGACCTCTTCGCCCAGCGGACATGCTACTTTATTCTTGGGACAGAGGGCGCGACGTTTGCGTCGATTTGACCGGATCGTCGCCTTTGACTCAGACCGGATTGACCGATTTCGAACCGGGTAAGGTGGTGCGGGAGGGGAAGCGGCCCACGCGTGCTAAGTATGAGGCTAGGTGCATTGCTTTGGATAATGAATTCCTTCCCTTCTCTTTCTCCTCTTTGGGGGAGTTGGAACCCACAATTGTTGCTCTGCTTAAGCGGATCCAGAGGTTCTCCCGGACACAGGATATCGGTGCGCAGGCTGCAGCTCATATATTTACTAGGATTGGTCTTTCCATAGCAAAAGGTGTGGGGGCTCAGATCGTCTCTCGACTCCCCACCAATTTCTTGTAAATTATTATTGATTTTTAGTGATAGCTATATTGATTTGGATCATTATTAAGTTGGATAACGGGTCATTACAGGTTTGTCGGGTTGGACATTACCGATTGTATCAGGTCATGGGTCATTGTAGGGTCGAGTCGAGTCGTTTCGGCTGACCACAATTTCAGGTCCAATCGAGTTATTAATTATGGTTATTAATTTGCGTCATCTTTATAGAACTATTAAAAGGCAAGCAAAAACGATTTTCTAAATCCACATGCCATCTCTAGATTGTTCAAAAGCTTACTTGCTAAGCTACTATCTCTTCACTCATAAATTCGCAAGTGCAACTCCTCAATTGCCTAAATAAATGATTTTCATCGTTTCATGAGTGATTTGATATACATCATTTCATCTTCCTTTACCCCTCATCTTCCTCTACCCTTCCCCTTCTTCAAAATAAAATAGTCACCATCAACATAAAAGGTTCTACCAACCACACCATCTTATCATATTCAAATCGTGAGGATTGTTTCTAATTTGCTTCGAACTTTGCTTCTCAATTACAATCTCTTTGTCCCTATTGTATTTGGATTGTTTCTTGTGTCGTATTGATTATATGGTATTTGCTTGATGATTTAATATAATTATAAATGTTCAATTTCATACAGATTCTTGGTAATTAATTTGGATTGATCATATTGCAGGTTTAGATATTATGGAAGCAATTTGGAATACATGAAGCTAAAGTATGACAAACTTTTAATTTCTCTTCCACCGTCACTTTTTCTTTGACATTTCACCGTCTTCTTTGTTTTCGTGGGTTTGAATTTTTCTTTTTTTGCTGGATTATTGGATAACATGATCACCTTTTTTTTTTAATAAGTATTGTACGGAGTATTATTTATGGGATTATTGGATAATCTTCATCCCATGGATTCCAATGTTCCATGTACCTTATAGAAATCATAACCTCACATTCTCTGTTCGATCCCCCAAACAATTATATATATGCGATGTGGAAATGTCTCATTCACTTGAAGGACCGGGAAAGAGTAGAAAGACGGGAGTGGAAAGTAGTAGATACGGAGTGTATGACACTAGATGTGTTACAAACATTGTACGCCATGTTTTGCCTAAAATTTTCATGTGCCATGGCGAACTTGCTTTAAACCTTTGTACAAACCTATGTGGACTCTATTTTGACAAGTACCTTTCGTTTTAATCTTATTTCGACAACTTTATTGAACTTTTAGTATTATTCAATTAACGGTTCACAAAACTACCCGTGAATTTCACGGGCCCTAAATCTAGTTACAAGTTAATTATTTAGTTAGCAAGTTAAAACCACTAACATCCGTACTAAATTCTTTTTATTTGGATCTTTATTAAGTTTAACTAATATCGGGTTATCAAACGGGTCGGGTCATTGTTGGATAACGGGCCATTACAGGTTTGTCGGGTAGGACAGTACCGGTTGTATCGGGTCATGGGTCATTGTCGGCTCGGGTCAAGTCGTTTCGGCTGACCACAATTTCAGGTCCAATCGGGTTATTAATTATGGTTATTAATTCGCGTCATTACAAGTTAATTATTTAGTTAGTAAGTTAAAACCACTAACATCCGTGTTGGGGATAATTGAGAGATTTGATAAATCTTTCTTATAAACTTTCTCAAATAATCTCATTACATCTAGGTCTTTATATAGGTATAGTCCTATGACTCTTGACTTTCCAAGTCCATAACCCCTAAACAATAAATTACTAACTTAATTTCTAATTCATTAGGATATTCTTAATAACGATTTAATAGGGACTTCAATGACCCTAATTATTTTTGGATCATTTCAACACACCCCCTTGATCCAAAAATCGTAGGACCAATTTTTCGTCCGCGCGTTGAGCCGAACACATCATCGTTACGTCATTTATCGTAACGAACCTACGAGATCTCTTAGTTCTCGCACACATCAATTTTCGCTCATCCCTCTAGAATGAACACACCATCGCAAGTCTTGCAAACCTTGCGATTTTCGACACTTCAATTTTGATCTCGCCTTCAGGTCTCAGTCAATCGGGTTTTGCATACCCATCTTCAATTAAAGGAGCATTTCTCCTCAAAACCTTGTGAAGCCCTTGTCTTCACCATGTGATGCACTTCTCATCACCATACGCACTTCTCGTCGTCTTATCGATGCACAATCACCGAAACACACATTGGAGCGATCTCCAACGATGCTAGAGCACTTCTCTCTAACCCTTCAATTTATGGTGCACTTTAAAGATGAGCAAACTACCTTCAAATTTGCAGCCTTTCCGCAACTTCATTGTCATCGGTACTTTGACCTGACATATTTGGGCTCCACACCCAAACCTTCAGTGTCTCCCTTGCTTCATCCACGCACCAATTACACGCAAAGGTCTGCTTTGCCTTTTGCTACTTCTCCAATTCGGCATTCTCGCCAAGGCTACGTACGTGATTGTGGAGACCAAGACTATGTACGTACCATGCCCTTACTTGGAGCATTTCATCACATAATTTTTTTTCTCAAGGCATTTTGTCGTCTGATTACCAACTCACAAATCACACAATTTTTTTTTCTTTTTTTTTTTGACAAAAATGATTTACTCTCAACCTCTCTAACCTCTTGATTTCTTTTTGTAAATTTTCACTCACTCTCAAAATTTGATAATAATAGAGGTATTTTTTGTTCACCTCATTTGAAAATTGGAATCGAACCTGGCTACTTGAGTGGAGGTGGCCGCCATGTCTACCCTCTCAACTCAAGAGCTCTGATACCACTATGTTGGGGATAATTGAGAGATAGAGGGAGAGTAAACCATGGAGAAGTTTCTTTGATAAATCTTTCTTATAAACTTTCTCAAATAATCTCATTACATCTAGGTCTTTATATAGGTATAGTCCTATGACTCTTGACTTTCCAAGTCCATAACCCCTAAACAATAACTCATTAACTTAATTTCTAATTCATTAGGATAATTGAGAGATAGAGAGAGAGTAAACCGTGGAGAAGTTTCTTTGATAAATCTTTCTTATAAACTTTGTCAAATAATCTCATTACATCTAGGTCTTTATATAGGTATACTCCTACGGCTCTTGACTTTCCAAGTCCATAACCCCTAAACAATAAATCATTAACTTAATTTCTAATTCATTAGGATATTTTTAATAACAATTTAATAGGATCATTTCAACAATCTGTACTAAATTCTTTTTATTTGGATCATTATTAAGTTTAGTAAATATCGGGTTATCAAACGGGTCGGGTCATTGTCGGATAACGGGTAAGGTTTCTCTGGTAGGCTTTACAAAAAGCCTTTCGAGGTGGGTGGGACCTGTAAGGGAAGTTCGGGGGCAACTACCGAGGGTCAAAGGTGCTAATTAACCGACTTCCATGATGTCCTGTTGGACAACCAGTAAAGAGAAAATAAAGGATATGTACGTAAGTTGAACGTCTTAAAAAATCGATGTGGGAAAAAAAGTACCCCTGCGACACTGATCACCTATTCAGTTTCAGCTTGGCTTGTATCCCTGTCCCAATTTAAGAATGTTAATTGGGTCATCAGAGCTGAGAGTAGTATGTGACTGTCATTGACTTCCTTGTGACATGAAAACAAAGTTTACATGGTATTTCCAGGGTCTTCGTCTCTCGTGAATATGCTCGAGTAATAGAATTTGTTGATGAACATCAACCTTTTTAGAACGACATTTGGATTCAGGACCTTTGTTTCTTCACCAGCCACACTGACTTTTGCAACTGTGTTACCGAATTCTAGGATGGTCCTCAGGCAGGCCAGACTGTACCCCATGTTCATATACATGTGCTACCTCCGAAGGGTGGTGACTTTGAGAAGAATGATGAGATCTACGATGCGGTAGGGCTAGGCTACTTAGTATTTCCTTTAGTTTCATCTTCCTTCTGTATGTAGCTCAGTTTTCTGTTCCTGGCTTTGAGTTGCTCCAGATTGATGTAAAGGAGAAGCAATTAGCTCAGAAGTTGGACTTGGACTTGAGGAGATGAGTCAAGAGGCAGAGGAATACAGGGCAATTTTCGCTTGACAACTCAACCTCAGATACTCTAGATAAGTCATTTGGTTTACTGTGTTGGGAGAGAACATGGTATTCTAAAGCAATTGGCAGATTATGTAATACGCTAGAAACTATATTACTCGTTCACTGGTTTTGCTTTATACTCAAAATGCTAATTATTCAGTTACACATCCTCTCGAATTCTTTGTGCCCGCTTCTCTTCAGTCTGAATCTTCTGCAGATGCTCTGGAGCTGCTACTATATGCATATATGTAGTGAAATCAATGCATTAGTGATTAGTCACATCAGAAGTTCATCAGATTTTGATGGGTGCTTTCTCTAACTACGAACACAGTAACTTGAACTTCCCAGTCTGGTAGTGAGGAAATTCTCATGAACTTTTCTAGTGCCAAGTACGGCCTTAGCGCCTAGGTCCTTGCCAAAAAAAATTTATCTGTCTTTGTCAGGAATTCCATCTTATTGCATCACATCCCTTTTTTGTAAAATAAAATAAAAATCTCAAAAATCATTTTGTTGTAACAAGGTAATATAAATGGACATACATACGGAGTAACCCTTGTCATGTTCTTATATGATATTTGCACCAATGCGACACTAAGAAATATAAAGCACATTCAACAAATAACATACAGTTTTATACATGCAAATTGCTAGAGGTCTACGATGTAGACACAATTAATTTGTTTACAATGTAAAATTGAGTTAGTAGTAGTAAAATTGAGATGAGAGTAGTAAAATTAATTATAATGAAAAATGGCAGGTAGTAAAATTAATTGTATGAGTAGTAAAATTTTGATAGTGTAGTAAATTTATTTCTGATCGTAGACATATTTGGGTGTCTACACTGTAGACCTCTAGCATTGTCCTACATATATAGCCAACAACGTAACTATACTCGGAAAACTTCTCCTAGATAATTCATCAATTGTCCGTTTGCGTATTTCTTTTCTTGCTTAGTGCACTTACGTAGCTGCTTTTTGATGGTTATTATGGCAAAATGATGCAACATGTAAAGCTTTGAAGGGAGATATAAACTTATGATACATGACAAACTGAATTTGTGTACTCATTTTTCCTGAATGACGGAGTACAAAGTGGATGATTGGGCGCATTTGGCAACCACACAAGGAAGTTAGGAAAGAAAGGGCCACTATTAAGCCAACTGGTCTGTTCTAAGACCATAAGCTCTCTTTTGAGTTTTGCTGTTTCCTCACACCTTTTGTCCCAAAACACTCATAGAACCTTCATTTTTACCAGAATTTGTTCCAAAGACCCACAATATAAATTAACCTCAATAACTGCATAAATAAATAAAAAAATCCACTCATTTCAAACTGGATAAATCCGGGTACATTAGGTCCAAAGTTCGAATCCCTGGCCTCAACATAGACCAAAATAAAAGTAAGTTCGAGCCTCGAACTTTCACCTTTTACACCTTTCATATTAGAGAAAGAAAAGATCAGTGGCGGAGAAAAACAAGTGGAGAGTTGGCAAAAATGGGTTTGCAACTAAATGGTGCATGGTGTATGTGTGGTACAACAACTGTTAGTCAGATAGTGAAACAGCATAAAAGTGGTGTAATTGTGAGAGCAGTAGCATCATCAGATGAGTCATCTGTTACAGCAGTGAAGCCCATAAAAGAAGGCAAAGTTAAGTTAGGAGGGTCTGTTTTGGAGGTCACTAAGCTTGGCATTGGTGCTTGGTCATGGGGTGATACCAGTTACTGGAACAACTTTCAATGGGATGGTAATTCCATTCTTTCTTTTTCTCTCTTATTATGATGATTTTATCTTTGCTCCTTTTACAATTCCCATATTTGGTGTAGTGATCATTTTATCTTCAACTTTTTTTATCATCTACATATGACTATTCATGTTAGCTGACCTTGTTGAAGTGTCCATTAAGCTCCACATGTGAGTATCCCACATTGATGAAAGAGAAGAGAGTTGATTAGTAAATAAACCGAGGCCCGTTATTCCTCAAATCATTTTGGGACAAAGGCTGTTGTTGTTGTGATCATTTTATCAAATTGTGGAATAGTAATCTTGTAAACTGGTTCTAATTAAAGAGCGTCTATTCTCACACCCGTATCTTTGTAAGTAATAATATGATTATTCGAGCCTATAAATCACATGATTAGGTAAATTTTGAAGGTGCAAGAAAAAGGTAAAAGAGTGTGGGAATGAACGCTTAAGGTAAATTTGTGAATGCTGCCAATTGGTAAAATCGTTTCGTGACATAGCAATGACATCTTAGCTGATGCATTTGGGGATTCTTTTTTTTTTAATAAGTAGCTGAAAAAACCAATTTAATGTATACGGCTCTTGTTCTGGTTGCTGCAAACATTTGTCTTGCCCTATTTCTGTTGGTGAGAAAGTCACCAATTCTGTGGAAAGTACCGCTTCGAGTTTCTGTTCTTCTGTTCAAAAAGATTATGGAGAGGAAATTGGTTGTCTAGTTATGGCACCCTTTTGGGTCCTTGTCTAGTCCGTTCCACAAGACAAGGATTGATGTATTAGTCTAGATTGATGTATTAGAGAACATACCGTCACCGGAAGCCATAATATAGATCTGTATCCCCAATAGATAACTCGTAGGTATACCAGGAACTTCTCCTCCTTCTTCTACGTACTGTATGACGGCAATCAATGGGGCATGTCATCCCCAATAACCTATTTATAGGTTAAAGGCGGTTTAGACAGGAGGAGAGACCTAGCCATATTAGAACTGTAATTGGGCCCCCCCATCAGGCTGCCCAGTCTATAATGTTACATGCCCTACACCTATTAATATCACATTTTATTAATAAACCAACCAAGATAGACCTAGGCCTGTATTGGATCATATTATATATCAGGCTTTACCGGTCACCATTCAACCCGTTTTCTCAAAAACATTAAACTCTAAATAATGATAGTCCAATATTCCAACATTCTTCCACTTGGACTACATTATTTGATATACAAGAACAAAGATATTTGACAAAAGAAAAAAGAAAAATAAAACTTGAAAAGACTCTCGGGTTGAATAACATGGCCATTTAATAAAACATCTCGGTTAACAAAACTCGGTCCAATAAACTAATCAGTGTGAACCATGCGGCCGTTATATCAATCAATGATACAAGACCTTCAATGACCACGCCACCAACAGCTTATCGACATGAGTTTCCAGTGTGATAAAGTGTAGTGTGATTTTAGCACAAACGATCCATCACCAAATATAAACATGCTTAATCACATTCAGTCATGGTCTATAAAGACCCACTTCCGAAGAAGCAAATTTCCCATATAAAATTACCTATACTTAGGTAGTACACCACTTAAGGCACATGTATACCAGTTGGCATACCCTTATACTTTATTAAAAAACACATGCCACTTAAGACAAAACCCCACAAGGGCACTACACCACTTAAGGCAATATAATATTAAGGCATAATTGTATACTCAAGAAAATTTTGCACTACCCAACGTACTGCAATACACAAAGCAATCACATGTATACTGCAAGTGGGAAAAGTAAAAGAAAACTTCAATACCTTATCAGAACAGTACTCATAAGTCATAAAGAGTCAAATCAGACGACTCCCACTGTTCCTAAGCATCAAAAGAAATTATAACATTCATACTTTTGACATGCCTATTAAAATCATCTGGTTTAAGTCCCTTAGTTAGAGGGTCAGCTATCATTTCTTCAGTCGGAAGAAAAACAAATTCGATATCTCCATTCTCAACCCATTCTCGAACTTTGTGAATTTTCAGCTCAAAAGATTTAGATTTTTGAGACTTCACAATCTTCTTAGTATATAGTACTGCAACTTTATTATCACAATGAATCGTGATGGGTTGAGGAATAGGAAAAATATCGGTAAAACTGGAGACAAAATTTTTCAACTCTTTAGCATGACGTCCTGCAGCATAACAGGCCATAATTTCAGCCTCCATAGTAGAAGTAGATACAGTACCCTGCTTCACGCTCTTCCACGATACTGCTCCACTAGCTAATATAAAAACAAAACCAGTAGTGGATTTCATATCATCGGCACAACCGCCCAAATCAGCATCCGAATATCCTGTGATTTCAAGCTGATCCACCCTTTTATAAACTAGCATGAAATCCCTCGTCCTACGAAGGTACCTAATAACCTTCTTAGCCGCTACCCAGTGAGCTTGTCCAGGATTAGACAAATACCTTCCCAACACATTAACAGCATAAGCAATGTCAGGCCTAGTACATACTTCAGCATACATCAGACTCAGACTCCCTACTGCACTTGCATAAGGAACATCTTTCATTGACTTCTCATCAAGACCATTTTGAGGACAATCACTCTTACTCGACTTATCCCCTTTTGACACTGGTGCAATACCAGGCTTGCAATCCGAGAGACCGAAGTTCTCAAGAACACGATCAATGTATGTTCGTTGAGATAATCCTAGCATACATTTGGACCTATCTCGTACAATCTTGATACCTAATACAAAAGATGCTTCCCCCAAATCTTTCATGTCAAAGACCTTTGAAAGATTTGTCTTTGTATCAAGTAATAAGCCCAAGTCATTACTAGCAAGCAAAATATCATCAACATAAAGAACAAGGAAAATGAATTTCCTCCCACTTATCTTGGAGTATATACAAAGATCGATAGCATTTTCAACAAAGCCTAAAGATGTCACTACTTCGTGAAATTTTAAGTACCACTGACGAGAGGCCTGCTTTAAACCGTAAATGGATTTATTTAATTTACACACCATGTGCTCCTTACCTTGCTCGACAAAACCATCAGGTTGTTGCATATATACCTCTTCAGCAAGATTACCGTTGAGGAAAGCTGTTCGTACATCCATCTGATGCAGCTCTAGATCATAATGAGCAGTCAAAGCCATAAAAATTCTAAAAGAGACCTTTGAAGAAACTGGTGAAAAAGTTTCATTAAAATCTACCCCCTCTCTTTGAGTAAACCCTTTAGCAACCAATCTCGTCTTAAATCTTTCTACAGCACCCTTCGAATCCTTCTTAATTTTGAACACCCACTTACAACCAATTGGCTTAAAATTATCAGGAGTATCAACTAATTCCCAAACTTTATTTTGAGCCATTGATTTTGTCTCATCAACCATAGCCTCTTTCCATTTATCACTTTGAGGACTAGAAATAGCTTGTGCGTAAGTTTGAGGTTCAACCACTTCACTTAAATCATAGTCAACTTCCCCCATATAAATAACATGACCACTAAATTTGCCAGGAAGTTTTCTTTCTCTGTGCGGACGCATAAGGGGTACAATGACAGATTCTTGAACATTGGTGTTGGGAATTCGTAACTCTGCATTGTTTTGATCAATGATGTTGTCCTCACTAGAAGACAAAGGGACCACCTTTTCATGTACTCTAGGGACAACTACGGGATTCTCAGTTTGGCTAACCAAAGGCGTACATTGGCAATCACATTGTTCCAGATCATGCTCCAAAAACTTTGCTGTCATGGACTCCACAATTCGGGTACTATGAGAGGGACAGTAAAATCTTTATCCTTTCGAATGCATAGGGTATCCGATGAAAAAACCAGGTGTAGTTCTAGGATCAAGCTTCTTCTCAAGTGGGTTATAAATCCTTACCTCAGCCGGACTACCCCATACTCGCAAATAATTTAAACTGGGTTTTCGTCTTGTCCATAGTTCAAAAGGAGTTTTATTCACAGACTTGCTATGCACCCGATTCAAGAGATAACAAGCAGTTTTAAGAGCTTCACCCCAAAGAAAATTTGGTAACTTGGTTCTACTCATCATACTTCTCACCATATCTTTTAGAGTACGATTGCGACGCTCTGCAACGCCATTTTGTTCTGGCATGGTATATTGAGCAATAATCCCACATTCTTGCAAATACTCAGCAAAAGGTCTCATATATTGCCCAGAATCTCCATGTCTACCATAGTACTCACCACCACGGTCCGACCTCACAATCTTGATGTCTTTTCCTAGCTGTTTTTCCACTTCTGTCTTATATATTTTGAGTTTATCAAGGGCCTCAGATTTATTGCTTATAAGATAAACATAACCATATCTAGAGTAGTCGTCAATGAAAGTAACATAGGAATTTTTCCCACAAATTGTGGTGGGCAGGGGTCCACTGATGTCAGTGTGAATAATCTCAAGGATTGAACTGCTACGGGTAGCTTTCTTTTTGACAGATTTGGTCAGTTTCCCCCTAGCACAATCGACACAAGTACCTAAATCACTAAAGTCAAGCTTAGGAAGAATTTCATGTTTAACAAGGCGTTGAATCCTTTCTTTAGAGATATGACCCAGCCTTTTGTCCCATAAGGAAGAAGAAAATTCTTTGGTCAAAGCCCTTTTTGTTCCGACACTCTCAACACTTAAAGAAACATCGTTCGACATCAAACTCACACGATACAAACCATCACAAAGAGAAGCATTACCAATCAAACGAGAACCTTGTAAGATTTCAACTGATTTATTGCCAAAAACAAAACGATATCCCGATTCATCTAATTTCGAAATAGAAATCAAATTTCGTCTCATTGACGGTACATAAAAAGTGTTTTCTAAAATTAAGGAATATCCTGATCTAAGCTTTAAGGCAACTGTTCCCACAAATTTGACTTCAACCTGCTCTCCATTCCCTACCGACACGCTGACTCTACCCTCACTAGGTCTCTGATGGTTTTGGAACCCCTGCAAAGAATTGGAAACATGAATAGAGGTCCCACTATCTAACCACCAAGAATTTGGTGGTACATCAACTAAGGAAGACTCGTAACAGACTAAGGTCAGTAGGTTACCTGATGGTTTTGAAACCCCTATTTTATTTTTTGCTTGCCAGGCTTTATATTTGAAACAGTTCACCTTTTTATGACCAGTCTTACCACAAAACCAACAGGTGAGTTCCTTTGAAATATCAGTTTTAGGACCCAAAATGTGAGATGAATCAGTGGCTTTCACTTTCTCTTGCAAATTATTAGAGTGACCAGGTTTCTCTTGGAATTTATTTTTATAGAACTTTCCACCATTATTTTTCTGAAAAAACTTACCATACTTCCCCTTTGAAAATGATGGTTTCTGGACTAAATTAACAGATTCCTCTTTCATCTCTTTTCCCTTTTTCTTCTCAACTCCAACACATAAGGAAATAAGAGTATTGACATTCCATGTATCATTTTGGGTGTGATAGGCAGTTTTTAAGTGATCCCACTCCTTTTGTGGTAAAGAGCTAAGAATCTGAAAAACAAGGAAGGTTTCTACAATGGGAACCTTAAGCTTGGTGAGGCGATTTGCAGTGTCCTGCATCTTCAAAATGTGAGCTCTGACACTACTTACACCATCATATTTAGTATTGCTCAAAATATCCATCAGCTCTCCTATTTCAGCCTTTTCCGATTCCTTATAACGATTACCCACAGCTTCTAAAAATTCTCTTGCATCTTTGATATCGGGAGCGGATGTCTGAAAATCAATAGACATAGACTTTTTCATAATCATGACGCTCAACCTATTCGCGCCTTCCCATTTGTGATAGTAGTCTCTCTGTGCCCGAGTACTTTCATTAGTTGGCTGCGGGGGCTTGTCTTCAGTCAAGGCAATATCTAAATCAGCTAGCCCCAACGCCAACTCAACATCACTTTTCCACTTCGCAAAATTGTTTCCGGACAAAGTTTCAATAAAACAAATTTGGTTGCTCACAGCAATACTGCTTACTGCTTACTGGAAGAGACAAATAAGGAATAATATTTAACAAAGTTATAAATAGTTGACTACATAGCATGACATGGGTTCTACTAATATTATATGATTAAGAATATGCCCAGGGAAAAGCAATATTCTCCCAGGATTCATTATTGTATCCTACGAATTTTTCCTTTGGGCAAAAAACCATCTGATACAATAATTACCCCACAGTAAATAGATAAGGACATCTCTTAGAAAAAATTTCCCCTTTGGGCAGAAAATTTTCTAAGAAACTAATTATCACACTTACTATTTACCAAAAAAACACTTTCTTAAAATCAATTTATACAAGTTCTCCCTTTGGGCAAGAAATTATATTTATTGGTTTCCAGAAGCAATAACATCCGGGCTCTTTATGAATTATTTCTAAATCAAGGTGATCAGTTCAGCTTTGGCCAAAACGACAACCATGATCCTAAACAATTCACCGGAATCAAACCCATATTACCATATGCATGCTAATTATTTTTATTTTGTAATTGCCCTTTTTTTTAATGAATAAATCAAGCTCTATGTCAACTAAACGTTAATAACTTAATAGTCATAGTCTGGAGGAGAGTGCGTCGACTATGTCAATAACAAATTACGTATAATTCAAGACAAGTCCACAAAATAATAACATCTGGCCAAATCTAGTGCCTAGTAAAAGTAAAGACATGCAAGGAGTCACCTTGTACCCCGTAGCAAATCAACGATAACATGATACCATAGCATAGAAAACATCAAGATCAGATTTATATATATATCTTATAGACTAACGTGCAAACTATTGATGTAAACATTGATAAATCATAAGACGACATGAGCCCTAATACATATGGCTCTGATACCACATGTAGAATTATTAGTCTAGATTGATGTATTAGAGAACATACCACATGTAGAATTATTAGTCTAGATTGATGTATTAGAGAACATACCGTCAGCGGAAGCCATAATATAGATTTGTATCCCCAATAGATAACTCGTAGGTATACCAGGAACTTCTCCTCCTTCTTCTACGTACTGTATGACGACAATCAATGGGGCATGCCATCCCCAATAACCTATTTATAGGTTAAATGCGGTTTAGACAGGAGGAGAGACCTATCCATATTAGAACTGTAATTGGGCCCCCCCATCAGGCTGTCCAGTCTATAATGTTACATGTCCTACACCTATTAATATCACACTTTATTAATAAACCAACCAAGATAGACCTAGGCCTGTATTGGATCATATTATATATCAGCTTTACCGGTCACCATTCAACCCGTTTTCTCAAAAACATTAAACTCTAAATAATGATAGTCCAGTATTCCAACAGGTAACACTTTCTGAATGTCACAATATGTGCGTGAGCGTACGACAATCATTCCTAATAAGGTTCTAGATTTTTGGTACCTAACAATTAACTCTGGTTCCCATTTTATTATTATTTACCTTGACATGTGTGGTGTCTACTTCAGTTTCTAGCATTCTCAGAAAAGAAAATACGGTTGATTCTATAGTTTTCGATTATGACATGCCAGATAGAAAGTTGAAAGCAGCAAAGGCAGCATTTGACACTAGCCTTGATAATGGAATAACTTTCATTGATACTGCAGAGGTCTACGGCTCCAGGGTGAGCTCTTTGATTTATGTTTCTAAATGCTCATATATTTAACAACACGCGATCCTATCATAAGAAATGGTACGATCCTGCTAGGATATCATGATTGCATCTACCTCTATGCAGGCTTCCCTAGGGGCTATCAGCTCTGAAACGCTACTCGGAAGGTAACATTCAGCTATTTGTTTGTCCCTAGCTGTATTTTCTTTGCAATGCTATCGAAGGTCTCAGCACGACGATATGCTCTTTCTTGTTCATATTGTTGATATTTCTACTTGTTTTATGACTGTTGAGAAACTAATCGTTTCTTCTCTTTATTATTTGTTTATTTCATGATGATGCCTTTGGTAGATTCATCAAAGACCGGAAAGAGAAGAATCCGGAGGTAGATGTTGCAGTGGCTACAAAATTTGCAGCTTTGCCATGGAGATTAGGCCGCGAAAGTGTTGTGAGTGCCTTGAAAGATTCTCTGTCTCGGCTAGGGCTCAATTCTGTAGAGCTCTATCAACTCCACTGGTATACATCCTATGACCTAAAGTGGCTAGCATCTGTCATTGCCTTGTGAAATAAGTGAAGCTAATGTAAATTTATTGTGCCAATTTCAGGCCTGGAGTGTGGGGAAATGAAGGTCATTCATCCTAAGTTCAACATCAAATTCAGTGTTCCTCAGAAATTAGAAGTTCAAGCAATCTTACTTAATTGTCAAGGTTTTTTTATCCAGGGTATATTGATGGTCTTGGTGATGCTGTTGAAATGGGACTTGTGAAAGCCGTTGGTGTTTCCAATTACAGTGGTATGTCAATAGCTATACGACAACAACATTACCCCAATGCCTCAATGGCTCCCACCTATGGTGAGGGAAGGGGGGGGGGTCATATGTACGCAGCCTAACCCCTATGTTTAGAACATAGAGAAGCTGTTAAGCCACAATGTAAAATCGTGTTGAGAATCGAAACAACTAAATGCTACTTCACAGTACAAGCAAGGTTTAAGCTCATTTGGAAATGGAAACATATGTCAGTATGTACCAGCTGATAAATTCCATCCTCAGGATTGATTTTGTTTTTTTGTCACTGCTTCAGAAGCTCTTATTCAAAATCATACATAAATAACTCAATCTATTGGATTTTGCAGGATTCATGTTCTACTACTTTCTTTGGTGAGAATTTATCTACAAAACTGAAATTACCTAGTTTTGTCATTTCAGAGAAGCGGTTGCGTGATGCCTATCAGCAGCTGAAAAAGAGAGGGATTCCCCTGGCTTCAAACCAAGTGAATTACAGCCTGATATACAGGCTTCCAGAAGAGAATGGTGTCAAGGCTGCTTGTGATGAGCTTGGGGTCACTTTGATCGCGTATTCACCAATTGCTCAAGGTTTCGTACTTCATAAACACTAGTTTTTTTACTTCGATTTGAATCTGTCTTAGATGAGGCAAATCTAAAACTATGATCTCTAACAGTAAATCTAAGGTGTGCAGCACTCATTTGTTATAACTGACAAATGTATCAGTGTTGGCACAGGTGATCTGTTCTGTATTTGTGTTCCATATTTCTGATAGGGGACGATTCCACATCAGACCATAAGTCTGGCTGCTTTGGTGACCATGATGATTAACATAGTAATTATATTGTGATGTAATACTTGGGGCATATGCAGGTGCCTTATCAGGCAAGTACACACCAGCAAACCCACCATCTGGTCCACGAGGCCGTATTTACATACCAGAATACCTGGGCAAGGTAATTATTGCATCCTCAGCATCAGGCAAACATCATCAGTTTTTCACTTGATCGTTTCCTGCTAAACAAAATGCAATTACAATCTGCAGCTGCAACCCTTGGTTAAGCGAATCAAAGAGATTGGTCAGAGCTATGACAGGACTCCCACCCAGGTATTTGTATTTTCTTGGCTCAAATTGAAGTTGCTAGTGAGCTAGCTGATACTTCATCTATTACGTGACCCATTTATTTATTTATTTATTTTTTTTTTAGATCGTGACACATTTACTTTCAATTATAGGCGTTCATGAGTTCCTTCAGTTGTATTCATTTCCTGATTTCGAATGTGATTAGCTGTTTATGAGATTTTGGCTACCTTTCAGGTAGTTCTTAACTGGCTCATAGCTCAGGACAATGTAGTTCCTATACCTGGAGCTAAAGATGGACAACAAGCTGCTGAGTTTGTGGGTGCTCTCGGCTGGCGACTAAGCAGTGAAGAGATTGATGAGCTGCGTTCATTAGCCAAACAATTGAGGCCGGTCATTGGCTTCCCCGTTGAGAAGTTGTGAATTTTTTTTTCCCAGTAGTATTGCTTTTAGCACTGAATTCATATGATCAATTTGCTACATCCTGGCACATTTAGCACACTTTTCAAGCCATGGTTTAAAGTCTTGCCTTGATGGTGTATATATGTTGTGTAAATACATGTGAATACTGAATGGTGTCATGAAATATCTGGAAATTTCATATCCTAGGTTTATACGTTCTCCTCCTGGTCCAGTCATCAGTCATCAGGCTACACTGTTTCAAGAATGGAGAACAACTCTCCATGTAAACTCAGTAGTTTGTTAGGGAGGTATAGATTCACGGCATGAACTAATTGATCCACGCTTATCTAAAGTTGGCAAGTTATAATCTCGGGCATAACACATCTGTTGATTCATGACGTGGCGTTATCATTTTCCAATTATAAGTTTGCTTGTTTGGAGTAGACATGTAAAACGGGTCGGGCGGGCGGGTTTTGGGTTCGGGTAGTTTAGGTTCGGGTAAAATGCGGGTCCGATCAATACGGTTTCGGGTTGACTAGCGGGTTGGAAATACATGTTCGCGCCTATTTTTTTTTATAAAAAGTTTAACATTAAAATATATTTGTTTTTGAAAGAATACTATCCGAGCAGCGGCTGAAATAAATTTTATCATTTCATTATTTGTAAACAAATATTTTTTATTAGTAGTTGTGTTTATTCATAGACCTATCACTTCGATAGAGATGTTGTTATTCCAGTCAATGTGGTTGTGATTGGCGACTCATATATATTAATGTAACTTTTGTATGTTATAATTTTTTTTTTTGATAAAATGTAAATTTTATACCAAAGCAAAAGAAGTCAAGAACAGACCGAGGATCTGTTCTTTACCAGTCTTACATAATTGCTATACTTTTCAGCCATACAACACCTTTAGCTGATACTTATCAATAATATTCCTAATTCTATCGCTAACTTCTTCCTTAATTACTACAAACAAATTCTCATGCAACATGAGTACATTCTCTAATCTGCATCTATTCCGGACCATCCATACATGGTAAATGAGGCTGCAAATTGCTGCTCCTGTAACCTGCTTCATCATCTTAGTTGCCATTCTTTTCTTTGAACACCACACCAGGATATCCACTTCAGGTAGATCAACATTGATCCACTACTTTACCATATCAAGACATCTTTTTGAGTATGCACACTGAAAAAAGACATGCCCATGAGATTCAGTTGCATTGCAGCAAAGAAGACACTGATCATCCTGACACACCCCAATCTTCTTGAGTTTATCCCTTGTTTGTAACCTCTGCAGAATAGATAACTAGCTAATAAATTTTGCCCTTGGAATTATCTATCTGCTCCATATATACCTGCCCCAGCACATCTAAATGTGTTGTCCACACAACCATTCATACCCTGCTGAAACTGAATACTCATTTCCAGGAATCAACCACTTTTCATCCTTGAATCCCTCCTTTATCTGATTCCTTATTCCACATATCTTTTTCCAAAACCAACTCACATCCTGAGGAGGGTTGTACATCTCCCAATCCCCATTTTTTAGATAGATGCTGCTTATCCATTTCACCCATAACTTCTCAGGCTGAGTGTAGATTCAGTAGGCAAATTTCCCTATGCATGCCTTGTTCCAGTTTATGGTATCTCTGATCCCTAGTCCACCAGCCTCTTTAGGTTTGCAGACTGACTCCCATGCCACCAAGGGACTCCTCAACATGTGTTCATTACTATCCCATAAAAAGTTCCTGCAGATAGCATTGATTTTCCTAATGATAGTCTTAGGAATTACAAAGATCCTAGCCCAATAGTCATGGAGGTTGACGAAAACAACTTTTATCAGGGTTAACCTACCAGCATACGAGAGTTTCCTAGCTCCCAGGGCTCTAATCCTGCACACTACTTTTTCAGTTAAGATATGACAGTCTAGAACAGAGATTCTTTTGGCTGTGATTTGAATACCCAGATATCTGAAAGGAATTTCACCCTCCCTGAAACCTGAGTATGCAATCACCTCTTGTTTTAGATTGAACCCCATCCCTGCACAATAAATCTCAGATTTTGTTGTGTTTTCTTTCAGCCCAGAAGCTTCAGAAAAGGTTGCAAAACCTCTAAGTAATAGAGACACAGATTTCAGGGTACCTTTGCAGAAAATTAACAAGTTATCAGCAAAGCATAAATGGTTCAGCTTTGTTTTACCACACAGAGGATGAAACCTGAAGTCTCTCTTTTCAGCTACAACTCTCAGTATTCTAGACAGGTACTCCATGCAGATAGTGAAGAGAAGAGGGGAGAGAGGGTCTCCCTGCCTCAACCCCCTTTTCCCTTGAAAAAAGCCAGTTGTCATTCAATGAAATTGAGTAGTAGGGAGTTGAGACACATTCCATTATCCACTGCACCATTTTCTCAGGAAAGTTTAGAGCATGCAACATTTCCTTGAGAAATTCCCACTCCACAGAATCATAGGTCTTTCTAAGGTCTATTTTCATCAGACATCTTGGAGAAACACCTTTTTTGTTATACTTTCTTACCAAATCTTGGCAGATCATTACATTCTCCACTATATCCCTTTGTTTAACAAAAGCCCCTTGACTCTGATCAATTATAGAAGGCAGTATACCTCCTATTCTATCACAAAGTATCTTTGAGATACACTTGTATATTTTATTACAACATGCTATTGGTCTAAACTCAAGGACAGATGCTGGTTGGGAGACTTTAGGCACCATAGTTAGCATTGTGCAGTTAATCTGTCTAAGCAATTTACCCTTAGTGAAGAACTCCATCACTGCATCAATGACCATCTCCCCAACTGTACCCCATGAGTCTTTGAAGAATTGGCTAGAATAGCCATCAGGACCCGGGCTCTTAGTACCATTGATACCAAACATTGCTATCCTGGCCTCTGCTCTATTAATTGGTCTCATTAGTTCCCTCATCATACCTTCATCAATAAATTTGCCCTTCCTTACTGTTTTTACATGGACCTTCTTAATCTGAGAAGACTTCCCAAGCAAATTCTGATAGTAATCCAGAAAAGCCTGTTGGATCCCCTCTTCATCTTTATGAATAGTCCCTTGCATATCAGCCATCTGCATCACATGGTTTCTAGTTTTCCTAGCTTTAATTGAGGCATGGAAGAAAGCTGTATTATCATCACCTTCTTTAATCCAGTGAGCTTTACTTCTCTGCCTAAGGTAACTTTCCTTAGCCTTGTAAAGAAATCTAAACTTCTCAGCCATAACAGCCTCTTTTGCACATAAATCTACATTCCTTGGATCACTCTGAATCATCCTCTGAATGTTATTCAACTCCTGACAAGCCTCAGCAGTGGCACTCTCAATGTTTGAAAAAGAATTTTTGTTAACTCCTTTTAGAGGGACTTTCAGTGCTTTAAGCTTTTTCACCACCTTATACATAGCACAACCCACTATGTCTTTCTCCCATTCTTCTTTAACCACAGCTTCAAAATCCTTAGATTTACTCCACATATTATCATATTTGAAGCAGGTCTTCCCTGTGTGTGTATCTTTATGGAGAGATATAACATAGGGGGAATGGTCAAATAATCCTTCAGGGAAGAAATAAGCTTGGATGTCTGCATACTGGCAAACCCAACCACTATGAACTAGGGCTCTATCAATCCTACTAAACACCCTACTATGATCATTATGCTTATTGTTCCATATGTAGAAATTTCCTCCAGATTTGATATCCACAACTCCAATATTGTGAATGCAATCTTGAAAGCCCTTTATCTCATGCATAGTCACTTTAGACCCAATTCTCTCATCAGTATACAAAACATTATTAAAGTCACCCAAAATTATCCATGGCTCCTGAATCCAGGCCATTAACTAAAGTTGATTAATTTTTGCCAAAGTAACTCTCTATCAGCAGCATCATTAGACCCATAGACAAATGTGGCATAAAACATCTTCTTTGTGCCTAACTCCTCCACTTTGGTATGAATATATTGTGCATCCATACTTGTAATTTGCACAACAAATCTAATTGGATCCCACAAGAACCAAATTCTCCCACCCTTATGATGACTATTATTGGTGGTAATTGACCAATTAGAACAAATACTAAGGTGAATCCCTAAAAATGCACTAGGTTCCACCTTAGTTTCCAGGAGACCAAACAACCCTACTTTTTGATTATTCATAAACCTTTTAACCTCTCCTTGCTTACTAGAGTTTTTTAGTCCCCTAACATTCCAAAAACCCATATTAGCCATGATCACAATGATCATGACTAACACTACCACTTTCAATATTCTCATGTTCTCTTCCACTCCTAACTATAGCAGCATAAGATACTGAGGGTATTACTGATCCTGCAGAATTGTACTCCTCCTGTGGAGTCAGAATTAGTTGCTTGCCTTCTATGTCTAACTGTGGAAACAGGCACCTGTATAGTTGTTCCAGCTGGAGTATTAAATCCACTAGTACCTCCCCCACCTTGATCACCATTAGTTCCATCTTTTCTGCCAGCAATATTCCCCTGCACTCTTTTTGGTCTCCAGACCTGCTGAGGTCTCTGTTGAGCTATTTCCTTCCTCCTACATTGACCACATGAATGGCCTATTCCCTTACAAATGGTACAAACTATGGGTTTCCATTCATATTCTATGCACTGATTGACCACATTATTCTTCTCATCCATGAATTTAACCACATCAGGGAAAGCCTGATCAATTTCCACTTCCACCAACACCCTAGCAAATCTAATCATAGTTTTCTCCTATGTAAACCACTTTGCCAACCAATCCATCAATCTTACCAATACAGTTTAAGGTCCAAAACTTCAAGTCAAGTTTTAACAGTTTGATCCAGATAGGAACCCTCTTAATAAATTGCTTGGTCAGCTCCATCTCCTTCGTCCAAGCTTGGACACTAAGCGGTTTATTATCAAAAAGATGATGCCCAGCTCTTAGCACAACTTCCTGCTGCTCCTTAGAATCGAATCTAACCACATAGACTCCATTTGGTAAAGCAGATAATTTATCTAGGCCTTTTTTTTCCCCAAATTCGATTAAAAAAACTAGACATCACATCTAATGGTGGATTGGCACCCATTACATAACAAACCACAGCATTTCCCCAATAATCTAAACCCTCATGAACATCTTCCTGTGTGAGACACAGTAAAGGTGCCTCCTTTCCAATATTACTAAGCTCAGAATGATTAGGGTCAGAGTTCATACCTTTTTTGCTGTGAGAAACCATGTGCCATTCATTTCCAGTTTCCTCTTCCTCCCCTTCTTGGATTGTTTCACATCCATTTCCAGTCCTCACACTCGGTATTATCTCTTCTCCCACCTCATCTTCATCTTCTTCATCATCTGTAAGCACTAACGGAGGAATCCCCTGAATATCTACAACAGACTTATGCCTCCTCGCATCTGAAGTAGTCGGGCCCTCTTTCTCAATTGCATTCTTCAAACTCCTATTATTCTTGTTCTTATTCTTCTGTCTCTTGCCTAAACTCCGATGCTTCCCCGATGATCTAGACCTCGCCATATCTTGAATTTAGATTATGAGTAGAAATCGACAAGTTTCCAGCCAAATTACGCTAATTTTCGTGTCGTACACTCTAGGTTTTGGTTACCCAGACCCTCTCTCTCTCTAGCATATCGCATCATATATATCTCTATATAAAGTTGTGTTGGATCATTGTGGATAAATAGCTTAAACACCAAGTAATCCTCTATTCAAGTCACCTAAATTTTATAAAATGTGGAAATTTGAGTTTGAACAATTAATGTGGAGTTTGTGTTGTGAATATTAGAATGTTCATACTTTTAAACTTAAAGACTCTACTAGAAAATTGTGTAATTTTATGTTAAATTTTCTAGATTATTTTTTATTGTGTAATGTAGGGAAAAAAAATCTCAAATAACTAAAATCTAATTTTGTTAATTTAACTGTAGTACGAAATATAAGTAACGTTGTATACAATGCATACTTACAAAATTCTAAACTAAACCAACTTCGTCAACGTGAATATTAATATCCTTATCATGCAAAGCACGAGATAATTCCTAATATATTACAATAATTATGCTAATCGTCGTTAGGATCTCATTTTGGTTACCTTAAGCATTTACAAGTAGTTAATGTTGTGATTCCCCTAAACTAAAGATAGATATGCTTATTTAAAATAAAATAAAATAAAATTCTTAGGTGTCGTTTGGATATACTCGGAAAGTCGTAATTCCCATGAACTTGCAAATCCTATTAATTTAGAAAATATGGGAATTGGGGAAAGTTGTTTGGATGAACAAGGGAATTCAATTCCCATGGGAATTTCTACTTACCTAACCCCCCTCGGTAATTAAATTCCTACACTTTGGAGGAATTGGAAATGCCTATGAATTTCCAATTCCTAGACTTTAGGTTAACCAAACAACTCATGCTAATTCAATTCCTAGGAAAATAAAATTCCTATGGATTTTGAGGGTATCCAAACGACGGGTTGAAGGCATAATCTAATAATATATATGTATACCTAAAACTAAGTCTTTCAGAGTATTACAATTTCCGTGTTGCTACATTTGATCATGTTACGGTCATTTTTAGTCATTCGAGTAGGCCAATATAGAGTAGGCTATCTTAGTGTTCACAAAATTTAGTTCTACTAGAAGTTGGTTGTGTTAGATTGGTGTTTGATGTGCTAAGAAGTCACTATTCCTAGTCAAATATCCGCTAAACTCACTAAATTAGCAAGGGTAAGCAGGTCTCCTATCCACAAAGAAGAGGTATTACTCTAACATGAAATTATAGTGCGGAAAAATAAAAATAAAAGAAAAATAATTAAATTGGGGAATTTTTGGTTTAAGAAATTAACTAAGTAAACAAGAGTGAAATTACGATTGCTAATATATGATTGAAGGCGACTCACGATAATAATATCTCAAACAAATTATGCAAACAAGTAAGCCATAATCCCGCTTTATAAACGAATTAATCCGTTTGTGAGGAATTTGAGCAGCCGCTACGAAATTTACTTCTTTTAATCCTAATTTGTCTAGTAACCACCTTCAAACAAATCACAATCAAAGGCATGAAAAAACCAAGATTAATAAAGGATTAAGAACAACCTAAATCAGTATTTAATTAGCCACAACCGCGACACTAATCAAATCTAATCTATTTGTTATCTACTCAATTCCCCAATTGCAAATTAGTCATAACCATACACTAATAATACAAAAGATGCTTCCTTTAGGCCAACAATTAAATGCCATCAACTAGACCTGTAAAACGGGTCGTGCGGGCGGGTTTCAGGTTCGGGTAGAATACGGGGTCAATACGAGTTTGGGTCGGGTTACAGGTTGACCAGCGGGTCGAAAATACATATTCGCACCTTTTTTCGTCAGTAAATTTTAACATTCAATTATTAATTTATTCTTATTTACCAATTATTGTATATATTATATTATATAATAATAATTAATGATTTCATTATATGTTATGTGTTATATGTCTTTAACAAAATTTTAATTAGTATTAATTGTTTTATATTATTTTTTTATTATCATAGTATTTTTTTACTAAATATGTTTGACCCAACGGGTTGACCCGCTCGAGTCGGGTCTTGACCCTGCATTTCGGATCATTTCGGGTGCTTTTCGAGTTCGGGTTGAAAAAGTCCAGGTTTTTCGGGTCGAGTCAGTTTCTTACACGTCTACCATCAACTGAATAACCAGACAAATGAAATACCCAAATCAATTTAATAACCAATGAGAGAAATGAACGATAAATCTTGCATTAGAGAACAAGAAATTGATTATCATGAAATTAAAGGCATAAAATGGGAGAAAAAACTCTTACACGATGAGTCTGGGAAGGATATTAATCTTCCATAATAATTATTATACTAATTTTTGGAAAGATTCATAATTAAAAATATGAATGTTAATTAAATTTAAAGCTCTCAAACTATCTAATGATATCTCTATAAATATAACATGAAATTTTTTTATAAGATGTGATGAGATCTCTTGAGTGGTTCTCATATCTCTTTATATAGTACGAGTACAAAAACGCTAAAAGACAAAATAGATATTTATCAAAAGAGGACTCATCCAAAGCCAAACGAAACTTCTTGGAAGGTGCCTTGCTCGACCCGAACGTCTCTCTTTTCTTCCCTTCTCCGGTTTGTCTCTCGAGGCTTCTCGGGGGCCTTCACCTCTACACGGGGACCTCCCACACACCTAGTAGTGTGCTCGAGTCTCTCGCTCTAGAAGATCATCATAGGGGCTTAAGCAATCAAGATCACCGTAAAACCGTCAATTTAGCTCATGATATCTCACAAAGATGTCGCCTACAAATTGCGGCACAACCAACCCCAGAAGCTCCCCAAAACGCCTAATCTAACCATATTAGCACACTAGAAACATACTACATCAGTTTCAGGGTCACATTGTAGATTTTGTTCGAATCTATATCAGGTCTCGGGCTTGCATAGTCAGGTTACATATTTAAACAGTAGAACATATACCTTTTTCGAACAATTAAACAAAAAATTAATGGTTTATAAGAAATTTGGATGGAGAGTGAACGAAGGTAGAAGTAAATTACCCAGTGTATATAGATGTTTCGTGAGGCAAAGGAAAAAAAATGTTCCATGTTTTCCAATGTAGAAGATATCAGATTCATATGGAAAATAGAATTATCACGCATTCCTTCCCCTTCTCGCCCTTCTCTTTCCATTCTCTCGCCGTCTCCCAAGACAAAAAAGTTGATAAAGTTACATATAACGAGGGAGAGTCTGATAAAGGTCATGGAAAGCATGATGGGTGAAGGTTGTGATAAGCATGATTGGTGAGGATGCCCTTCTCATGTGATTTTCTATTCATCTTTTTTTCATTAATTAAAGGTGTATTCACACCTAAGCAAGTATAAATCATGTGACTTAAAAAGTATAGTCATCAAGTGACATTTTACAAGTTTGCGTTTCACATGTGACTACATCTAAAAAAATTGGTATATATAAACGGCTAAGACCTTCAAACAAATACTAACAATTACCAAGTCTTTGTTTCTATTCTTGTTGATCAATTTAATTTACGAATTCGTAAGAATGGTTTTCTCTTTCTCACTCAACATTCTGAAGCCGTATGATATTCTCATTGCCCTTCCACCGCCCAACCAGGTTGTTTTTTTTTTCTTATCCTTCTTAAACTATCGTTCATTCGTTTGTTTTGCTTGTCTTTTAAAAGAACAAAAAAAACAAGATTACTCGATTCATTTTCTTGTCACTACTTTTCTTATTTTTGTCAATAATGATTTGATCCGATAATGTTCTAGAGATCAAATGATAATATTCTTGTGTTAATTGTTTTCGAAATAAGCCTTTCAAAAATATTTTTGGCGGACTTGTAATAATCTCATTTTTAAGCTAAATTCATTCTTAAAAGGAGTCTTAGTAAGATAGTGAAATTTGGTGGAAGATGATGGCGGATGAGTGGTAGTTGCATGATCAAGCATTTATCTTACGAAATAGCAATATCATTTAGTTTAAGAAAAATTAAAACTATTCTCTAATTATTTTGTGTTGGTATACGTGCAGGGCCAAACTAGTGGGGACGATGTTCCAGCCCCAGTGTAGTATGTTTTGTGTTGCCTCAAGGTTCTCGATGCAATGAAGATTGATGCTTATATCCTCTAGGATTTATGTTTTAATTTCATTAAATCGAGATGAATTATGGTTGTCTATGAATTTCATCCATGTGTTCAAACATCTCAGAATTTGTCTTTTTCGTAATAAATTGTAATAAATTCTACAGGCTATCACATTTCATAGTTCTGTAGTATTTCATGGTTCTGTAATAATCTTTTCTCAGCTCTTCCCTTGCCCATTCATTCTTATTTCTCTATATAACTTATTTTCCTATATAATTTTTTAATAAAAAAACGGTAAGTGGTGAGAAACGTCATATAGTGTCCCTACTATCTAGAGTAACAGCAAAGCCAATAATGATGTTTGGGGAAAGAAATAAGAAAAAATAAAAAAGTTCAAATCCAAGGTCAGCGCAATGATTAAGGAATCATGTGTCTCACTCCATGTACTCTAGTCGGATTTTAGAAATACATCAATTTTAGAAAGTAAAATAAATTAGGTGTTGTTATATATTGTCCACAAATTAATTATAAGAAAGTAAATAACTTAGGTATTGTTGTATATTGTCCACGAATTGATTATATCACCCACAAATTCCTCTTACTTTCCACCTGGTACCCATACGAATCAAAATTGTTTTTTCTCTCTAACTTATCTTTCTTTCTTCAACCTAAAATCTCTCTCTTAAATCGCAACCCTTCATATTACCTTCATCCGCCATCATCATCCACCACATTTCACTATCTTCCATGCCACCACCATGAGATACCAATTGTACATGACTAAGAGGTCAAATTCACACTTTGTATCTTACTGACCGTTCACCAATTTCATTCACATTATATCCTTAAGAGTGCTTAAATTTTATATTTTTGACGAGCTCAAAAATTTTGAGCTGGAGTGGGTTAAGACTGATTCAAACCAAAGGGAAAGCGAGTAATACGTAGATTTTGTTTAATTTTATGACTCTTTAATTGACAAAGACTTCCAATATGCACAAAGGGATACTATTGTAGTAGGGGGGGACTACACATGAGGTAATCAACTATTCACGAGCATAAAAATACACACACTACAAAGATGGGGAAATTAAACCCGATCTAATAGCCTAGACCCGCGAGCCCGGCCACGTTTTTTGCCGAAGCCCGAGGTCCGGCACAAAGAAGGTCTGGTGATAAACCGGGCCGATGTTTGGGCCGAGATAAATGCCCGGCTCGGCCCGTAAATATTAAAAATAAAATAATTGATCTGGATGCCGGAGTTTAGTTCATGTTGTTTGTTGTTTTTGTGTTGTTGATGCTCCTGTATGTTGTCCAATGTTGTTGCTGCTGTTGGAGTAGGTGTCCTCCGACAATAATGCATTGACTAATTAAATCTAATTAGAAATAAACCTGTGATATATTGAATATACTAAGTCACTTGATTAACGTATATCGATAACGGCTGGCTGACTAGAGTTTAACGTTATTGTCGTTTGACGGCGGTAATCAACTGATCCCTCTCGGTTACACAGATAAAGATAGTTTCTCCAAATGATATCATATTTGCATATAGTACAATATACTATAAACTGTAATATTTCAGTTAAAGAATTAACTAATTATATGGGATAGTGTTTTATGATTTCGGAACTCAGGTTGAAGAAATTACGATTTTGTGTGAATTGACAATATAGACAATTGGCTAATTAAATTAAAGAAAAATTTGTAGGAAACCACCTAATATTTTCCACAAATTTTGGGGAACCACCTTATAATTTTTTTTTTTTTGGAACTACCAAATAAGACATGTTATCAATGGTAGAACCACATTTCCCCGTTTTCTTCTCTTTCTCCACCGGAATTTGCCTACATGTCTCATCGGAATGCCAACGTGTTCGTGCTCATACGCCGCCGACTCACTATTATTAAAATAAATAAAAACTTACCCAAATAAAAAACAGACGTGAATATCATTCCCCTAAATTACCACCAAACCCAGAATCCCCAATTAGATAAACTAGGTTAAGCAGAAAACGTAATCCCCATTAATGTCGATCACCATCTATCACTCCAAATATTTCAACAATAACTAGTTGAATGGCATACAATATTTCGTACAATTCAAATTGCAACAAGTAATCCTATAAGAACGCATACAACCAACCATTATTCTCGATAATTAACAAGAAAGGTGAAAAAGAGAGCACTAGGTGGTTCCCCAAAATTTGTGAAAAATATTAGGTGGTTTCCCACAAACTTTTCTAAATTAAAAATAGTTGTAATTTTTACTAAAAATCTAAAATGATGTAATTAGTAATTATTATATAGTGATATAATAATTAATTATCACTTAAAGAAATAAGTGTCCAAACTAGTTTTTGCGCTCGTGAATCACGGGTCCACGTTTTGCTTACTTATAAACAAAATTGTAGACGATATCTCTATGACATACTTTGTGTGATATATCATAGCGTCATCTTCCCCAAAATTTTGGTGTTTGACCTAATAAATCACCCATGTAAATTTATTCTTTATAATGTTGTTTTTTTTTTTCATGTACTTTCTCAAAATTATATGAGCGTAAGTAGGGAACGGGTTTAATAATCGAGTATGTTACATAGTTTGAATTCATATTCACTTGAAAATTAATGTCCGGGTTCTTATGCCAAAAGTATATTCATTATATCGAAAAGATAGAGTCCATTTACCTAAAATCTCCATTATACGCACTCATGATAATATTGAGTACGACTAATAATGATTTGTACTCCATCCTTCCCCAATTAAGAACCTCATTTTTCTTATTTAGACTTCCGACTTTCAAAACACCCCAACTTACAATAATTTTTAAATGAGGTAAGTTTTTTAAACCCATGCACCCATCATACTTTTTGGCTTTAGCACTCTCTCTCTCCTACTTTTAACACTCCATTATTTACAAAAACACTAAACAAACACCCTTGATCTCCAAAAATAATAAACAAAACCACCCACAATCAATTTCTTTATTACTTGTGCAAAATACTATGGGTGTATGATTGGGGAAGGAGGGAATATTTATAGAGTCGAAGTACGTAAATTTCAAAATAATTTGTTCAATTGTAGAAAAAAAAAAATTATCGATAATCTACACGATGAAGTTCCATTATAAAGACATACAAATTGAATACAATATAACTATTGAAATTACAATATCAACTTTGAACTAAAGATAATAATTTGGGGGTACAACATCACACTACACAAACTATATCATTGATTAAAAGAATAAAACACTAAAACTCTAAAAGATATATTCATTGCATGAGAAACCCCACCACACCATTTTCACATCTCTATCTATATGTAACGACTAACATATCTTCTCTCAATTGGATTTTTTCTTTCGAAACATTTTTTCGTTGTACATGTGTATATATACTACCTTAACTTAAACTGATGTGTAACCGACAAAGTTGACAAACGAATAGCCAAGAGGCACAATACTTATTATCATTAAAATAAATAATGGAGTTAATATATAATGGACCTTTATTTATAAGAATCTTAAGTGTTTTATAACGTTTTAGGGGACAACTTAAGAGTTTGATAAGTCGCATTTATGAGTTGTGACGTAATAGTGAGCTGACATAAGTATATAGGTGGCTTTTACACATGAACAATCACTAAGGTAATGCCATGTAGGACGTGATGTTAGCTATTAATTAAAAGTATAGTATAAATTTAAGGAATTTTAATAAGATTAATGTATAAGACGTTGAAGTTATTCATAACGTCAAAGTGGGCAATTAAGAAGATTAAATTTACACCGCATTAATAAGTTCCTTGATCAAGCTGTGACACATGGATAGTGCAATATAGAGCTGACACGTAGGTGATGAGGTGGATTTAATTCTTTGCAAATGCTCTAATATTACGTCACGTCATCCGTGATGTTAGGTTATTAAAGGTATAGTATAGATTATACCAAGGGTATGTTTGGTAGCCAAGAAGAAGGTAGCGTTTAGTGTTTTGACCAAGTTAGAATGTTACTTGACATGTTTGGATGTACATCACTTATTAGCATTTGAAGTAGCATTTAGCTTTTTAAGGGGCATTTGGCAGATGCTATAATAAGTAGCATTTCCCCTAGAAAGTAGCATTTCAGATATTCTAATTTTACGATATATATCATTTTAATAACTCAACATCTACTGATCATACCAAACACGCCATTGTTAACAACTACTTTTCAGCCAACAACTAATATCTACCTACTAAGAACTACTCCCTCCAGTCCAGATTAAACTTCTCGCTCTCTTTTGCGCACTTCAAAAGAAAAATTAATAAATAATTCTTAACTAGTTTTTGCCCCCGTGAACTCACGGGACTGCTAAAATTTATGAGTGATTAGCGTCTTATTAGACAAAAAAATATAATACATATCCCCCGAATTACGGTTTTTTAACTCCAAAACTAAAGGAAAAATGAATGGGAATTTTCGGACATGGCGATAAGAGTCAACGTCGATTATAATACAATTTGTATGAAACTATCGTGTTCATGATCAATATATTTGGGTGATTATCTATTTATCCATGACAAACTTTCTTTAAAATAGTAGAAGAAGAACAACCATCTCTCTTTCGATATAAATGTTCTCAACCAATTTTCGATATATATACAATCTAAAGGTCCAAATTGAGAAGTGAGTATCCTTTGTCCATGATTCTTGTGTGTCATTCCATGTAACTCTCTCTTCATATTTGTAAAATATCATTTATGTTAAAAAAACTGAATTTATTAAACTTTTAATATGCATTTTCAAACTTTTTATTGGAAAGATATATGGAGTATATCCCAAAATAAGACTGAGGATCCTCATTCCAAAATATAAGTCTATTTTGCGAGTGTTATCATTCTAGCTAGATGACCAGATATGGAATGCTCTTTTTATTTGGAAAATAAGTGTTAATTAACTTAGTTGTATTAATAATCAAAAAATAATATCAGATCACACAATGATGAACGACTCACCATATATGAAATCATTTTAGTTCAACTATCTCTATATTAGTTAATGGGGGAATAATTATAAAATTCATAAACGAATTGTATTTGCCCCATAAAATTACATATGTTTACGGGCAAGCGTTCTTTTGTAGGGCATAAAGTCTCTATCATACTCTATTTTTTTTTAAGTCTGATTTTCATTCTTTAGTGTCCAATATCTACTTCCCCTAAATGAATCCCTTGTCCTCTTACTCTCTTAGTATATAGGAATCACATATATTCTCACTGCCTTTACTTCCCCCCTCTCTCCTCGAACTGCACAGCCACCGATGTACTCTTGGCTACTCGACGCGTCGGACAAAACCATCAATTATCGTTTTGTGAATTTAGTTCAATTTCTTTACCAATGATTTTTTTCTCCTCCCTACTTATTTTTTGTGTCTGCTCTCCACTTTCCCTCATAGCAACCAATCTCCCACAAAACCTCCACCAACTCATGCAGCTCCCACAACTCATCATCTTCCTCAAAAAACCTTCATCTGAGCACGTGATCCCAAATTGTAATTTTTTTAATTTAATGAAGATATGTTAACTAAAACATTTGTCGCTAGTCATTGAATGATTTGATTTTGAAAGAAAATCAAACAATATTAAGAAGTAACAACAACAATAAATAAAATTAATATACTAACATCCATTGATGTTGTTGTATAAGGAAAGCATTTGCGAATTTCCATTTGAATTTGTCATGGTTCTTTATAATCAACAGTGAGTGATTGCACTATTGTAAATTGTAAACCCAAAAAATTAAAATCACACGTAGCTAATCAACTACAAACAAAATAAGAAGTGACCAACACGATCAAACTTCAATATAATAGCGCTTTTAGAATATAAAAAATTGAAATTTACAATCTAATTGAGAACCAATAAATACTTAGATAGTAGTACAAATACAAACTCTATAGGAACATTATTTCTAAAACTTTATAAATATCTTTCTTCTCCTAACTATGTTTCTCGCTCTAAAAAACGTATTGTGCAATGCATGTGTTTGTCATCAAAATTAAGCAAACAACCAAGATATATATAGTAATTCAAATTAACATGTAACTGACAAATTTGGCAAACCAATAGTCAAGAGTCACCATGTTTAATATTAAATTAAGTAAAAAACCTTCAATTTATCGTTAATTTAAAGTAAACATAAATAAATAAAACTCATGTCATAAGTAAGATGAAATGTCACTTTGAAATTCAACCACTCGTATAACACAATGTCATATTAATGATATTTATTTCATAAAATTAAGACCTTTGACCTAAAATTCTCCCCATGCGACACGTAGGATTAGTGAACTTTTTATGTTAGCCTATTAATATTATTATATAGATGATTCATTTAGCAAATAAGTTTAAAAGCTAATTATCCCCAACACCTTCATCTTGCTTTCCTAATTATTCACTCGACAAAAACTTACTCCCCCTGTTTCTTTTGGTTCTTTACATAGAGAAAGTGGGGGGAAACCAAGGTGGGTAGAGAGAGAAAGAGATTAGAGAAATGAGGGGCATCTGTTAAGGGTACTAATTAGTTATTAATTTTTTCTAAAATCTCATCCTTACCACCCTCTCCGCCGCTGCTTCCACTGCTACTTGTACCCAATCGATGCATCATCATCATTGACATCTACTTCAAAAAAAAAACAAAGGATGACCCTTGATTTGAACACAAGTACAAAAACAACTAGATCACACAAAAATCACCGGAATTCCAACAAACAAATTGAAAAAAAAAAGTTAGACCATTGCACTGTTCCCATTCACCATTTTCATCTCTCCTAAAAAACCCAGAAAATCCCGATTTTGATTTTTTGATTAAATATGCAAAAGAGGGAAACGCAGAAAAAAAAAAAAAAAAAAAAACTAATTTGAAGTTCTTGGCTGAAAATGCAAAAGAAACCCAGAAAAAAATCCCCAATTTCATTTTTTCGATTGAAAATGTAAAGGAAAAGAAACTCTAATCTATTTTTTTTAAGTAATTTTAATTAGATCAACCCAAAAATAGGATGTTTAAGTAAACTTAAATGCAAGGAAAATGAAAATGTAAAGGAAAATCCCCAATTAATTAGATCAACCCAAAAATAAATAAATCAATGAAAACAAAAATGAATACGATATAGAAATGATTCAGGACAACCTGATTTATTTAATTGCATCGAGGATAGAGTTGTTATGTGCGAAGAGAGAGAGAAAGTCGAGAAGCGAGAGAGGCGGATTAGATCTAGGTTTTTCGAAGTATCAGAGGAGAGAGAAGATGAGGAACATGCGAGAAAAAATGAAGAACAGATGAAAGAATTTGGGGGAGAGGGTGTTGATAGAGAGTGGTTAAATGTGGGTAATACAGAGTAGTTGGAGGAGTAAATGAAGTGGGTAAATAAAAATTGGTTGGTTGGGTTAATTTATGTGGGTAATGGATTAAAAAAGGGAGGGAAAGATTATTGGATAAATGTGTAGTGTTTTGGGTTAATTAGCATAAGTGGGCCTAATTATAAAAAAACATTAGTAAAATTAGTAAGGGCATAGACGGAATATCATGGCACAATATATGGCCCGGAATAGAACGTAAAGCATCAAAAGAAATTGCCAAATAAGGGAAACGTAAAGAATCAAAAGAAACGAAGGGAGTAATAGTTTGGGAATGTGGAAGACAAAGTCGAAACCCTAAAAAAGAGGATGGAAAGTTTAATCCGGACCGGAGGGAGTAATAGCTAGTCCAACTGCTAACAACAACCTCAACAGCTAAAGCTACCTGAACAGCTATGACTACCAAACACACCCCAAATTGTAACATAAGATGTTAAGGGGCATAATTAATAAGGGCAAAATGGTAATTTGGATTACCACTAGTATATATACTAGAGTTTGTTGGTTCAACATGAAACCCGTTATTTTTACACAAACACAAATTGATTTTAGAGAGAGAAAAAAAAAAGCTTCCATTTAAAATCAGCGCACTGTTAGAACCTAAGGTGGTTTAGACACTCTAAACAACACTTAATAACTCTATTAAGTTGAACCTTAGGTGAGGATCGATTTGCATGTAGTTAAAAACAACTAAAAATCGAATTTAAAGATCATATACCTTGTTTTGGCTCTAGGTTGTGCTCTCCTTTAATAAGGAGTGTCTTGAGCTGCTTAACAAGGATGATCCTCCTTCCAAACTTTGATTCTTGAACTCTTCTAATCTCCCACGGCACGTACCAAAGAATTCACGAGAAAACCGAGTTATTATGTACTAGTAATAACTCGGTTTACTCCAAAAACAATTAGGATCAATTAGGGTGAAGTATTTTTGTGTTTAGATGTGTTTTTGAGCTACATGCAAAGCTCAAAAAACTTGGTGGCTATGGTGAAATAGTTGGCTCTTTTTAGAGAGGAAGAAGATGATGATTCTTTCCTCAATTTTTTTGGGTTTATTTTTGTGTTGAAAATGATTAGTACAATAAGTCTAAACATGGATTAGACTATATATAGTGGTGGGTTAAATTAGTAAATCAAATTTACTAATTTGCCCCCACTTACATTAACCAACCTTTAAGGTATAGTAAGGTTAATTTAGTCATTTCATAACTTAACTAATTAAGTTACAATTAACTATTATATATTGATATAATAATTATATCTAATCATATTTTAGCTAATAATTACAACTCTTGTAATTAATTCTAGCTAAATTTGTCACGACTGACAAATCACAACAATACCCGTATAATTACTAATCTCAAATTTAGTAACTTATACACTGATAAAATTTCTATTTTATCAGTGTTTTATTTATTATCAATTATCTTATAATCAATAATATAATAAACTCTACAGCCTGATACTAAACACATTGCCAGTTAACTATTAACTGGCTGACAGGAGTTCATCACGTTATCCTATATAGGTATGACCGATAGAGATCAGTCGATCTCCGCCATCTTACGACGACAATAACGTCAAACCCTAGACGGCCAATCGTTATTGATTTACGTTGATCAACTGATAAGTTCATCTTATAAACTGATCCCTGTTTATTTCATAATTGAGATTTATTAATCAACGCACTATTGTCGGAGGACACTAGTCCAACAATCTCCCACTTGTCCG
The DNA here is from genome assembly GCA_963457585.1 of Spergularia bocconei. Lineage (NCBI taxonomy): Eukaryota > Viridiplantae > Streptophyta > Magnoliopsida > Caryophyllales > Caryophyllaceae > Spergularia > Spergularia bocconei. The sequence goes on from OY734959.1 coordinate 7,879,545, forward strand.
AGACAAGTATGTGCGTGATCGACTCTCTTGCCCTTTATATCTCCCACTCAATGCAAGATGTATTTCAGGTCGCTCCTGCACCCGATGTAAATCGTAAAGTGGTTTTCTCGATCAAGAGCGCAACTGTCTGACCGGAAAAATCTACCTTAGATTGCTTCCGAGCGTGGCCACGCATTTCCAGTTGCTACTCCTCGAGTGGCCTAAAGATATTAACCCTGACGTGGGCGGACAATCCCTTCACTCTATTTTCATTGTTCCATACAACTCATAGTGACCCAAAATATGCCCTTATAGCCTCCTTTAATGGCACGACTTAGGACATAAATCAAAGCCACTATTTATTGCACAAACTCTGGCAAATAATTTCAGGTCAAAAGAATCGACTCAATGGTATAATACAGTGCTCCTAGCTTCGACCCAGCAATAGGAATCTGTAGGTGGTCAAGTCCGACAGAGTGTCTCACATTCTGCTTGTGTAAACGACCGGTCATCCCATGACCTATGACTTTTGAACCAGTCATCCTAATCGACTTACACTCTAGTCACTTAGAGTCGTCACGTCACATTGTGACTAGGGACTAAATTATTCTGCTATTCCTGTTCACTTCATAGGGCTCAAATCGTCTCTACGACCTATAGGAGTTTAACAGAATGTATATTTATTCAGAATATACAAAACTGAATAAATTTAAACGATAAAATCTTTTTATATATATATATATATATATATATATATATATATATATATGTATGTATGTAAAAAGTCAATACAAAGATCTAACTATTACATACCATATAATCTACAGCCAATCAGTCATGCGTCTCAATCCCATGGACGCTACATGACTGTTGTGCTTAGCCAGTGTCATCGGCTTAGTCAGAGGATCGGCGACATTATCATCTGTCCCGATTTTACAAACCAAAATATCTCCTCGTTCCACAAAATCTCGTATTACGTGAAACTTCCTGAGTACATGTCTAGACTTGTTAGTAGACTTAGGCTCTTTAGCCTGAACTATTGCTCCACTGTTGTCGCAATAGATGGTGATAGGATTTGTTGCTGCCGGAACAACCTTCAGCCCTTCTAGAAACTGCTTGATCCATACCGCTTCTTTTGCAGCTTCTGAAGCCGCAATGTACTCTGCCTCCGTTGTAGAATCCGCTGTGACAGATTGCTTGGAACTTTTCCAGCAGATCGCTCCACCGTTCAGAGTAAAAACATAGCCGGATTGAGATTTCATATCATCTCGATCAGTTTGGAAACTAGCATCTGTGTAACCTTTTACACGTAGCTCAGTATCTCCTCCAAACACTAAGAATGTATCTTTAGTCCTTCTCAAGTACTTTAGGATATTCTTTACAGCTATCCAGTGACTTTCACCGGGATTAGCCTGATACCTGCTCGTCATACTCAAAGCATGTGAGACATCAGGCCTCGTACACATCATAGCATACATGACTGATCCAACTGCGGAAGCGTACGGGATCTTTTTCATGCGTTCAATATCTGTGGGCACAGACGGACATTGAGACTTACTCAGAACTATTCCGTGACCCATTGGCAGATATCCTCTCTTGGATTTCTCCATATTGAATCTCTCAAAAATCCTATCCACATAAGCTTCTTGACTTAATGCCAACATCCGTTTTGATCTATCTCTATAGATTCGGATGCCTAACATGCGTTGCGCTTCTCCTAGGTCCTTCATCCGAAAATGATTTCCTAACCATCCTTTAACTGAGTTAAGGGTCGGAATATCATTTCCGATGAGAAGTATGTCATCCACATACAGGACCAGGAACGTTACCTTGCTCCCACTAAACTTCATGTACAAACATGGTTCCTCAACACTGCGAGCGAAACCATTTTGTTTGATTACATGATCAAACCGATGATTCCAGCTCCTGGATGCTTGCTTAAGTCCATAAATGGACCTTTTAAGCTTGCAAACCTTCTCATGATTGCGTGGATCGACAAAACCCTCTGGCTGTGTCATATACACTTCCTCTTCCAGAAACCCGTTCAGGAAGGCGGTTTTGACATCCATCTGCCATATTTCATAATCATGAAACGCAGCAATCGCTAAGATTATCCGAACGGATCTGAGCATCGCAACTGGTGCAAATGTTTCATCATAGTGAATACCATGAATTTGCGTGAAACCTTTCGCCACTAGTCGAGCTTTGAAAACGTCCTTGTTTCCATCCATGCCGATTTTGATCTTATAGATCCATTTGCATTTCGGAACTTTTGTTCCAACTGGCACATCTACCAAGTCCTATACTTGGTTCTCGTACATGGAATCCATTTCAGATTTCATCGCCTCCAGCCATTTTGTAGAATTTGGACATGTCATGGCTGCGTTGTAGGTTGCGGGCTCGTCACTTTCTAAAAGTAACATTAAGTATTTATCATCATCTTCGACAATACCTAAGTATCTCTCAGGTGGGTGACTTACTCTCCCTGACCTTCTAGGAACGGAGGTTGGAACCACTATATCAGAAGTTTCAGGGTTGTTTTCTCGTAAAACATCCTGATTATCTTCCTCTGTTTGTGACTCCTGAACTTCTCTAAGTTCAAAATTTCTCCCACTCTGTCTTCTAGAAATAAATTTCTTTTCTAGAAAGACAACATCACGAGACACAAACACTTTGTTCTCCTGACGATTGTAGAAGTAATATCCTCGTGTTACTAAAGGATAACCTACAAATAGGCATTTCTGGGATCTGGGTGCTAGCTTATTGTCAGAACGGTTCTTAACATAAGCTTCACAGCCCCAAACCTTTATGAAAGACAAGTCAGGAACTTTTCCTTTCCATATCTCGTATGGTGTCTTTGGCGCTGATTTTGTCGGACTCCTGTTCAGCAGGAAAACGGCGGATAGTAGAGCGAAACCCCAAAATGAATCAGGAAGCTCAGCCTGACTCACCATGGATCGAACCATATCTAATAGGGTTCTATTTCTCCTTTCAGCAACACCATTCATCTGTGGTGTTCTAGGAGGTGTTAATTGTGATACTATACCACAATCTCTCTGGTGATAACTGAATTCGTTACTCAGATATTCACCTCCACGATCAGATCGTAAGGTTTTGATCTTCCTATCAAGTTGGTTTTCAACTTCCCTCTGAAATTCTATGAATTTCTGTAGGACTTCGTCTTTGTTCCTCATTAAGTAGATGTATCCATATCTACTAAAGTCATCTGTGAATGTGACGAAGTAGTTGTAACCACCTCTGGCTGTGATGCTCATTGGACCACACACATCTGAATGTATTAGTTCCAATAGCTCACCAGCTCGAATTCCTTTTCCCGAAAAAGGTTTTCGTGCCATCTTGCCTAATAGGCAAGATTCACATTTATCAAATGATTCGTAATCAAGTGATTTGAGCACTCCACTGGATACGAGTCTCTTAATGCGTTTTTCGTTTATATGACCTAAACGACAATGCCAGAGATAGGATAACTCAGGATCACCTGATTTGAGCTTTTTATTTTCTACATGGTAGACATCGGTGGTTAAGTCTAAAACATATATTCCGTTGATTGACGGGGCTATTCCATAGACCATATCATTGTGCGAGAAGGAACAACATTTGTTTTTAATTTCAAAATGAAAACCTTCCGCGTCTAACATAGATACAGATATTATGTTTTTGCTCAGGGTTGGTACATAATAACAATTATACAAGTGCAATTCCAACCCTGACGCTAACGACAAAACATATGTTCCTACGGAAACAGCAGCTATCCTTGCTCCGTTTCCAACGCGTAGGTCCAATTCACCCCTTGCTAGCGCTCGCACCTCCTGCAGCCCCTGCAAATGATTACAGAGATAAGATCCACATCCAGTATCTAATACCCACGATGTGGAACTAGCAAAGTTTATGTCTATAGTGTAGATACCTGAAGCTTTCTTCTCCTCCAGGTATTTGGGGCAGTTGCGCTTCCAGTGACCTACTCCGTCACAATGGAAGCACCTTTGATCGGGGTTCGTGCTTTTGGGCGGCTTAGTCTTTGCGTTTACTGGCGCTTTTCCTTTGCCCTTGCCCTTTCCTTGCACGGGCTTCTTCCCCTTTTTCCCTCGGTTTTTGAACTTGCCACCTTCCTTCCTCACATTTAGCGCTAAAACATCTCGTTTTCCGCTAGTACTCCCACTTGCGCCTATGTCTTTCTCTGCTTGGACAAGCAGAGCATGAATTTCATTGAGGTTTTTCCTCAAATCGTCCATGTTAAAATTCAACCTGAAATTGTTGAACTCGTCATGTAGCGAGTGGAGTATACGATCTACCGCGATTTGGTCGGAAATCGGGCATCCCAGTTGTTCTAACGTCTCTACGTTTTCGATCATTTTGAGCACGTGGGGACCAACAGGCTGTCCCTTGATTAAACGTGCCTCAAAGAATCGGCTGGCGGCATCGTATTGCAATATTCGCGGTTTTTGCGAAAACATATTCGTCAACTTGACGAATATTTGGTATGAGGAGGAATAAATCAACCTGCGCTGCAACTTTGACGCCATCGAATAGATCAAAACGTTTTTGATCGAGGTTGATTCCTGCTCGTACAATTTGTACGCTCGACGCTCGGCCATCGTTGCGTTAGGCCCTGGCGTCGCAGGTGGTGGTTCAACGAGGAACCGCTCCTTTCCGTCGCTTTTAGCGGCTAAACGTAGACTCAATTCCCACTCTGGGAAGTTGCTCCCATCGTCCTTCGAGGAGTGCTTCTCCATGAAGGCACGGAGCCATGAGTCTTTCGTGATACTCGGTAGAACTGGGTTCGCATTTGGATTTGCCATTGCGATTTACGATTCTACAAGTTTGGAAATAAAATTTGGTTAGATTTTATCGCATTATTTTACTTCACATTTTACACATAAAATGTGAATTCTGTTTATATAATTGATCTCCCTTAATTATATAACCGATTCCGAGATCCGTCGTACTTATAAATTTTGGGCACGCGAGAGGGCGTCTTTAGCTTTTTCCCTAATTTATAACACTCGGGTGAACCAATTCTTGGTTGATTCTAACTCTAAGAACTCTCGGTTGACAAATTTCTCGAATATTTGTCCTCTAGCCTCGAATTTGCATAACCCTTATGCCCAATTCGTCGAGATCAACCAAATCTAACGCGTTGTACCATTTACAACCCTACTCTCCAAGGTAAAAAGGTCCCACCTCACGAGAGGGTGAGTGTGGTTCCTAATGAACAAGGTTGTATAGGTGTTAGATTTGGAAAAGCTAGCTCTCGATATTACGTTTGATTTAATTTTAGGAGATCTAGTCGTCTTATATTGTCTATCGCGTTTATTCAGTGAACTAAATATTTAGCGAATCGTTGACAATTTATAACGACTAAAACGTGTGCACAAATTTTAGTTTATATCTTATCCACTACGTCGGCGGAAAAAACGCAATAAACCAAGCATGCAACAGACGATTAAACTAATAAATCGATCATGAGTACTAGTATGGCACTATCTCGCCTAAAAGAAACTTAAACTAGTCCTAACTAGTCTTTGACGGCTTCTCGTCTTCAAATGCAATCTTCGACTCCACGCCAAGGTTTGTAAAAGCTCCAAAATAGAATTACATGTAAAAGCCTATTATACATTCACTTTCTAAAAATAGAAAAAAAAAATATTACAATCTGGCGATACAAGATCGCAATTAATTACAAACCCACCGATACCGTCCTTACATTACGGTACAGTACCGGTCCTACGAGACATCTTGGCCATACTGTACTCGGATTTTGGTCAAACGTATAACACTTATACTTTTGACCTCGGTAAATCACATTTACCGACTAACAAAATCAAACAACGGCTAATTTTGGAAAACGATTTTAACAATTAAAATCACGAATCAATCAAAACACTTTTGGAACCAAAACAACAACTAAACTTTTTAGTTTATCAACCTTTAATCCCACTAAAGTCGATTCAATTAGTTTGATGGATTCGGTTTAGCCCTCTTTTTGCTCGAAAAGTGCCTTAAATCATTAATTTACTCTAATTAATCATAACAATTATGAATTTAATTAGAAAAATCATTTCCTTTAACTAACAAACCATACGGCCAGTAGCACATGCATGAGCAAAATTTCCAGGTATTTCTTGTTTTAATTCAATTAAGAAAACAATTTCCAAGTTAATCATTATTAACTCTTAATAACGATAAAAACCCAAAATTAACTTTTAATTGTAGAAAAATTCGAACCAATGCCATGGTGAACTTTATTACTGGAAATTTTAGTCCTCTTAATTTTCACATAATTTTATACATGCAAATTATCTAATTAACACTTAATTCGATAATTAAGCTAATTATGTGATTTAAACCGAAAATTCATGGAAAAATAGCTAAAAAATTCCAAAATTTCTACAATTTCGTCCTAAACTGTTTTAAGACCAGTAGAAGCCATGCATGTCGAAAAAACCCAGTGACAAAACCATTTTATCATTAACATTAATTAAGTCGATAATTCACCTAATTAACCAACTCGGTTTTAACATGCAATAAGACCAAATGCTCTGATACCAATTGTTAGAACCTAAGGTGGTTTAGACACTCTAAACAACACTTAATAACTCTATTAAGTTGAACCTTAGGTGAGGATCGATTTGCATGTAGTTAAAAACAACTAAAAACCGAGTTTAAAGATCATATACCTTGTTTTAGCTCTAGGTGGTGCTCTCCTTTAATAAGGAGTGTCTTGAGCTGCTTAACAAGGATGATCCTCCTTCCAAACTTTGATTCTTGAACTCTTCTAATCTCCCACGGCACGTACCAAAGGATTCACGAGAAAACCGAGTTATTATGTACTAGTAATAACTCGGTTTACCCCAAAAACAAAATAGCCCTAATCCCTAACAATTAGGATCAATTAGGGTGAAGTATTTTTGTGTTTAGATGTGTTTTTGAGCTACATGCAAAGCTCAAAAAACTTGGTGGCTATGGTGAAATAGTTGGCTCTTTTTAGAGAGGAAGAAGATGATGATTCTTTCCTCAATTTTTTTGGGTTTATTTTTGTGTTGAAAATGATTAGTACAATAAGTCTAAACATGGATTAGACTATATATAGTGGTGGGTTAAATTAGTAAATCAAATTTACTAATTTGCCCCCACTTACATTAACCAACCTTTAAGGTATAGTAAGGTTAATTTAGTCATTTCATAACTTAACTAATTAAGTTACAATTAACTATTATATATTGATATAATAATTATATCTAATCATATTTTAGCTAATAATTACAACTCTTGTAATTAATTCTAGCTAAATTTGTCACGACTGACAAATCACAACAATACCCGTATAATTACTAATCTCAAATTTAGTAACTTATACACTGATAAAATTTCTATTTTATCAGTGGTTTATTTATTATCAATTATCTTATAATCAATAATATAATAAACTCTACAGCCTGATACTAAACACATTGCCAGTTAACTATTAACTGGCTGACAGGAGTTCATCACGTTATCCTATATAGGTATGACCGATAGGGATCAGTCGATCTCCGCCATCTTACGACGACAATAACGTCAAACCCTAGACGGCCAATCTTTATTGATTTACGTTGATCAACTGATAAGTTCATCTTATAAACTGATCCCTCTTTATTCCATAATTGAGATTTATTAATCAACGCACTATTGTCGGAGGACACTAGTCCAACACGCACTTTCAACACCTTTAAAATCAAGTTTTCTTCATTGCATGTCAATAAAAACTTGATCAAAACATATATCTAAACCTAGAATAACATTGGCTAAAGTGTTAACTAATTTTATTTTGGTTTTAGGGTTAAAATCTCATAGAAAACTAGTCTTTTGTGAGATTTTTGGAGAGTTTATTTGGTGGATCAAGGGAGCATGTTTCCTAATTTGAAAACTCAAAATTAAGGAGGAGGATCCCCATTAATTAGCAGCTCAAAATCCTTCATTTGAAAGAAGGTCAAAATTCATCTTGATTAAGGTATAAAAACATGTTTTATTACCTTATTTATCCTTTAATCTTACATAACTAAAGATCCTTAGCTATATTTAATTAGGGGTAATCAAGTACTAATTAGATGAGTTTAAATAGAGGCTAAATAACTTTCAACTGTTGCCATTATGTTTTACATTGCTGCTGTAATAGTTTGTTCTTGCTCACTGCCCGCTGCTTTGTTCCTGTTGCTGCTGCTCTGTCCCTGACTTCCTCCCACTGGTGTGTTGTTGCCACTGTATTTTTACATCTGTTGTTACTGTATTTCTGCTTTTGCTACTACTATATTTCAAGCGGCCTGCGCAGATGAAAGCATGCCAACTTTTCCTTCAACTTCATGAAGCTAGGTATGTCTGCTACAACTGTTACTGTGTTTCTGCTGCTACTATTGCTGCGGCTAACGCATTTCTGCTGCTATTGTGACTTGATTTTTTCATGTTATTTTTGTTTTTCTTCTACTGTTTAGCCGTCATTTTGTGGATAACATTAAACTTTCTGATTCTTTGTACTAGGATGCATTAGGTTTCTCTATTTGAAGGTTCGAAGTGTTATGTAAATTTAATTTTGATTACATTATCTTGTCTTGTTCGGGAAATTGCAAAGTTTACACATTTTTTAACACAATCGCATAACAAAGCATTAGGCCCGAGAAAAGTCCAAGGCCCACTTGAAGCCCAAATGGGCCGGGCTTGTGCCGAGCAAAGTGGCCCAAGAAATAGCCCAGCCCGACAAAGGGGCTGTTTTTACATTGAGGCCCGGCCCTGCCCGTGATCAGGTCTAGGGGAAATATAACAAAAGGGCCACGTGATTCCGGTGCACGTTGGTTAGACAAGCAGAAACCGTAAACTGGCGGTTATTTTGTAGGCAAAAGCAAACATTAGAGACGTAAAGCGCAGTAAAGAATTTCAGTGTAAAATTGTTGAATAATAATCCTACTGTGCTATAGGAGCCCCATACAACATTACAACCTCTCTCTCTCACACACACACACCCTGGATTCAACTCAGCTGTATTACAACCATCTCCTATTTCTGGGTTTGTGCTCTTAAAATCTCTGATTCTCTCTCTCTTTTTTTTTTTATTTAATCATATGCAACAATTTAATGTAGTAAATGGGTATTTTCTTTTTATTCTGGGTTCTACTAAGTTTGTCATTTTGGTATCATTTTGATTGAGTCTACTACTCTGCTACATACCATGAATTGGGTTGTTCTTTTTTTTTTTTTTTTTTTTTTTTTGCTGTTCAATTTCATGAAATGGGTATTTGATTCTGAAATTTGTATGTTCAATTGTTTATGAAATAGGAAATTTATATATGGTCTTGGATATTATTTCATATTAGGAATTCTAGTTCTTTTTGTGGGTTTGGTATGCAATTAAAGCCTCAAGTTTCAATCTTTTGATAAATGTATGTATGTTTGATTTTGTTAGGATTTTCAGGATCAAGATGGATTATTTTTTGGGGATTTTTTCATTTATGATTTATGAATTGTTCATTTTTGGGAATCATTTTAGGGTCTTAGTGTTGATTATGAAATTCGAAAAGTCTCCAGCTTTTGGGTTAGGTAGCTTTTTCAATAATTATTTGAGTATCATTGTTTTTTTGGTACAGATTTGAGTATCATTGTATGATGCGTTCTTCTTTTTTTCCCCTCACTTTTGCTGCTTTTTAAGCCCATCTTGTGGTTTTTGATTGGGTAAGAGTCTGGGAGTCTATCAATTCTATCAGTTTATCTCTAGAAAAGGTCTCCCCTTTCGCGAGACTAGTAAAACATTAGTCAACTTGTCGGTCTAATACAAATGTTATTTCACATTTGAGGCCTTTTAAATTGTAATCGATCAGAGTTTTACATGGCTTGAGTTCCAACCATTCTGTTTAATTATGAGATTAGGAGATAGGGAACGTAATAACGGTAAACTGGCCTGGTATAATGGTGAAGGGCGGCAAACTTTGTCGTTCCTGAATTTGATTTGCAGTGCTTGCCAAACCAGTAGCTAGGACGTAGGACTCATGAAGTCAAGTGAAGCATTTAACTTCCAGGTCCAGTTGTTTGGAGTGTGTAGACTAAGAGTGAGCTCAGAAAAATCACATGTTAGTTTTTTGTGAACTTTGTTTAAGGTATGGTGTAGTTGATGGCATCGATCTGAATTGAATGCTGGTCGTTGTTAGTAAAGGTTCTTGGTTAAATCAATCTGCAGAATAAAAATGCCCGAGAAGATGACTAGTGAGAATCTTCTCAACAATATAATGGAAACATTAGCTGAAGGTGTTCAGAAGCAGAAGTCGGGCTCCTTTGTAGAGGAAGAGATATCTGAGTTTTCTGACTCAGTCAGTAACCAGTTCAATCGTCTTTTTGGACGTCAGAAGCCTGTACATAAAATTCTGGGAGGTGGAAAATGTGAGCATTTTGTTTCTGCTCATGTATTCGATTTACAATATTGCCATCCCTTGCACTTCCAATCGTCAATTTCGTCGATCATTCTCATATTCTTTTGTCACTGCAAGCAGCTGCTGATGTGTTGCTATGGAGGAACAAAAAGATTTCTGCCAGTGTCATTGCTGTTGCCACCGGTATCTGGGTGATGTTTGAATGGCTGAACTATCATTTCCTATCTCTTGTCTGTTTCGCTGTGGCTCTTGGCATGCTTGTTCAGTTTCTTTGGTCAAATGCCTCAGGTTTCATGAACAGGTATTTACTCCAAAAGTTCTTTTTTTTTTCTGAAGCGAATTCTACATTTTCTTCTCATAGAAGTTTCAACTTTTATTTATGGGCCCAGGAAACCATCTGAAGTCCCACGAATTCAAGTGCCAGAAGAGTGGTTTGTAAATATTGGAATGTCGGTTGGTGCTGAAGTCAATCGGATATTAAGATTACTCCAAGATATTGCTTGTAATGGGAATGTGAAGCAGTTTCTTCTGGTATGGAATATGTATCTGTTAAATCTTTGAAACTTGCCACCTTTCGTTTTCCATTTTGTTTGAGTCTTCTCACTCTTTCTTTCTTTAGTTGCTTGTGAGAACTTCGTTTTCTGTGTACTTTTTGACGAAAACTGACTGCTTTGCATTTGTTGCAAGCTGCAATTTCACAAACACCTCAAATTAACCCGTAAATAATGGAGGGTGTGGAAGTGATATGAACCAACACATATTCTGACTACCAAATGGTTTTCTCATTTAGATCCTGATGGTTAATGACCTCTTCGCTCCACACTTACTGAAGCCCATTGTATACACCTTCAGTTATGATAGAAATCTGAGTGCTGCCTGATTGTTAATGCTTTTGTCTTTTTTTTTTTTTTTTTGACATAGGTACGTTGGTGCTTTTGTCATGACCCATAAATTTTCATTGTGTGATTTTTTGTGTCCTTCTGTAGATTTTCTCGTGTTGTCTATGTCTATCAGACATGTGATGGTCTAAGGATTGCTGTGGATGCTGGACTGCTTAAACGATTGAATATTTTCTTCTTACATCTTTATTCTTTGAATAAGTACCTTGTGAATGCCACCCAAAAGAAAGCCAATTGTTGTCAAGAGTTTATTCATTCTCTAATTTCACTGTCTATGGGCAAAAATATTTTTTTCTATGCATGCATAAATTCATGCTTTCAGGATTGCCAATTATCTTAAAATGCTATTCTAATGTTAAATTTCCTTTTCTGCATCCTACAAAAAAAAGAGTTTCTAGATTTGTATTGTTTTTTTGTTGATCATAGACTAAATTGGTCATCGTAGGTTGGAGGTAGCTTGTTTGCTGCTGCTATCATTGGAAGCTGGTGCAATTTTCTTACTGTATTATACATTGGTGAGACTTTCTGTGTCCATTTAAATTTTGCTTCATAGTTAAAAATGTCCACTGTACTTTCTGAAATTGATTGTTCATGTCATTTTATAGGAGCCAACAAGAACATATAAATGCAATTTGGTTCATGAGTTCGTTGTTTTGGTTTTTGTGTTGTTTTTTGCTATCATAACAATTTTATGTGTCTATGTTTATTGAGTAAATTATTATTGGTATCATAGGACATGGCAGTTCTAGTTTGGCTTTTGTTAATCTTTTAAGCCCACATTTCCACCGTCAGCCTTCCCCTATGTGTCTATGTCTGTTTCTTACTAAGAGACCAAACATACCTTGCCAAATTTTTCAACGGTTTATAGGTGGTCTTAGGTTGGTTTTGCATCCTTCTTTTGAGATCTGAACTTCCAAAGTCCTAACTGCTGAAGTTTAAATAGTCAACTTCTTCATGTACATGGATCATGAGTGTTGGAAGTTGCCCCTCTCTTAGGTGCTAAATCACCATGGAACTATACGCCGTTGGAGTTCTGATTATGAAATTTTCTGCAGATCACTTCCCTCTCTTTGGGACCGACCGAAATATTTAGAAAATTTGATCCGAATTGATAGGCTGTAGCTGTAGCTGTAGCTTTGGAAGAAAATGATTTTTTTTTTAAAAAAAAAATTGGTTAAGGGAGAGAGGCAGAATCCTTCTATTAATAGCAAGAGGGTAATTATAATTTTATATGGCAGCTTCAAGCTTTGACAATCTTGGGCCAGGAAGCATATGAGAAGAAAACATGAAATGACATAAACTCAGCTGCAAGTCATTGAGTAAATACAACAACAACAACAACAACAACCAAGCCTTATTCCCAAAATGATTTGGGGTCGGCTAACATGAATCTCATCTGGTAATCGTCTTGTATATGCCATGAAATTTTAAAATCATAGTAACCAACTAACCATTTAGAAATATTGAAGCCCTTTCAAAATGAGTTTTAGAAAGCCATCAAAATAAAAATGAAAAATATGAATATAAAAATAATAATAGAGAAATAAAAAATAATAATAAAAAGTAAAAACAAGTGAAAAACATATGAACTTTGAACACATAGTAAGAAAAGGTTTTGGGAGAAGATGAAATGGTTGGGGAAAAAAGTTCAAATTAAGTCTTCCGCATGGATAGAGTCTCTCCACACCGCCCTATCCAACACCATACTCTCTTCAAGCCCGAGGACGCTCGTATCATTTCTAATCACCCTCATCCAAGTCATCTTGGGTCGTCCAAGTCACTGAGTAAATGCCCTTAAAAAAAAGTCACTAAGTAAATGTCTTTTCTTTTAAAATTATATTACTTGCTACTCATGCTTTCTCTTCACTGCCTTCTGATTGACCAACTAAAAATAAGAGGGGTGTAAATCAACATACTTACCCTATTTAATTGTAGTCTATTTTATGAGTAATAATTTCTGGAAGATGAGTTCTTCTATAGTTTGATAGCCTTGTGGTGGTATCCTTTTTTTTTTCTGAGGAGGATGAGTTCTTGTCCATCCTGTATGATTTCCTGAGGAACTTTTCTGTTTGTCTGTGTGAATAGAGATTTCGTGAGCTCATAATTCTAGCATTGTGGTGGTATCCTTTTTTCTTTTTCTTTTTTCTCTTTTTACATAAACGATTTATTGTATATATGTTCGTCAAAATTGCAAAAATAAGGTATGATTCTCCTATTATGTTACTGCATTCTTGAATAAGCAAATCTGGGGATGATAATTTTTTCTTCTCTGCAAGTAACATTTAGTAACCTTGGCTTCGTCCTTCTTGTTGTAGGATTTGTTGCTGCCCACACATTACCAGTTCTGTATGAAAGATATGACGATCAAGTTGATGGATTTGTGGACAATCTGCTAGGCAGAGCGCAACACCATTACAAGAGGATTGATGCTGGTGTCCTCAGTAGAATTCCGTCCAGCAGGAACTGGGGAAAGAAGCGCGAGTAAATACAAAAAAGAACCAAATCTTATTATGTGTTTGTGTTCAGTTCTTTCATTGCAGAGTACTCTAGTTGACAGGTTATTGCTGCCTGTTTGTACATGATCATGACTGCTAGAACATTATTCGTACCCCCGGAACATAGAGTACACAGCCCTTCCCTGAGGTGGCTTCAATGTCTTATGTGATCGTACCTGTTATTATGTTGATGAAAATTTGAATTCTTTATTTTTGTCCTGGCGCAATTGTGATGGTAGTCTGGGTTGGGTTTGTACAATTATTTTGTGACTGTAAGCCATTTTCGATGAAAGAGCTGACACCATTTGTTCAGCTTAACTGTCTCATTCCAGGAGCACAATTTCAGTTTTTATTTTAGAGGGTTTTCACGTAGGGGTGAGCAATAAAAGCGAGTACCCAGAACCGTACTCGGACCCGCTTAGGACCCGGCGGGTCCGGAACCGCACCCGTTGTAGATGGGTATGGGTCCGGCTCCAAAATATTAGGACCCGTTGGCAATGGGTACGGGTACGGGTCCTATAGTTTTGGACCCTTTACTCGCCGGGTACCTGTTAAGCTACGGGTCCAAATGGGTACCCGTTGTTTAATGGGTACCCGGAACCCAACAAAGGATTTTTGAAAAAAAAATTGAAGTTTAAAGTAAAAATAACTCACTTTAAAGATAACCATGGTTACCCTCTTACCCATTAGCATGGTTAGCTTTGAAAGTAATAATTTTCGGATGGCTTTTGGCTCGTGCATCTACAAAGCTCGTTGCTCAAAAATCAAACGGGTACCTGTTACCCGTTTGGCAACTAACAGGTCTGGGTTCGGGTCTTAAATTTTAGGACCCGTTGACAACGGGTCAGGGTACGGGTCCAATGTTTTAGGACCCGTTTGTAACGGATCGGGGCCTCGGTGGTCCATGATATAGTAGCGGGTGTCCGTTCATACTCACCCCTAGTTTTCAGTTACTTACCCCTAAATAGTTGTCGATCTGTGTTATAACTTATACTCGTAATCAACAAGGTGATGTCGCCTGTTGGTGACAATGAGATTGCAAGTCTATGTAAACAGGAATCGTAAAATTATCTTAGGGCCTATTTGGTATCGTTTTTTATTTGCAATTTTTTTTTAAAACCAGAAAAAGGGGTTTTCAGTTGTCAGTTTTTATTTTTTTGTAATGATTATTGTAGAACCAAACAATTAAATTTAACTTTGTAACTTATTTAACTAATTTGTTTACGAAAAAAAAAACCAAAAACTGAAAACGGCAGTGATAACGAACGGTTACTATTAACTTATACAAATGCCCTACAACACTTGCACATAAGCGCAACACAAAAGAATAGAGAACTGTTGTGAGATTTGTGAGGTATTGAGTATAAGGTAGGAGATGAGAATGCTCTTGAAGTTGTGTACTTTATTCCTCGACTAATCGGAACTATTTATAGACTATAGTGATACTATGGATGAGTGTATACATCGTATATCCTCATCCTTTACATAGAAATGGAAAATGGGGAAGCTTAACGTAACAATTACCCTGTAATGGTGGGCTGATATGACTATTGCCTGGCATATACAGAGTTTCAGCTTTAGTTGCAGATGGTGAATAGTCAATTACCATTTTGCCCTTTCATAACAAAAATGTTATAGTTGATCGACAAAGATGAACGTAAGTGTAAATATAGATCACTAAAATCAAGAGGCTATAGCAAATCATGATCAACGAAGCTGAAAGGTTTGTGAACTTAAGATGTAAAAAAAAAGGGTTTGTGAACTTAAACAAATGAAACCAAATCAAACATGCACTTAAACAAATAAATAATCAAACAAACCTCCAAAACTCGACCAAATCCGAAAACTCTCCTCCCCCCTCTCCTCCTCCTCTCTAAAAAAACCCTAGCCTCTAAATCTAAATTTAGGGGCTACCAGCCATCAATTAGATGGTGGTAAGCCCCAAATCTCTTATCATTCACCCTAATTAATCAATTATCACTAGTTATTATCAATAATAACTCGTTTCCACCTCCTCGAGAGGGTATCTCTACCACCATATAGGTGGGTTTATACCGAGATTCGCGAGATTTCTCCAAAGACTTGAGGATTCATTAATTTTGTCATGGCGGTGCGTTGGAAGCTGAATTCGGGATCAAACATCATCAACTACGTTGGTTGCATTTTCTTCTTCGAGTTAAATAGATCTCCGATGCCGATGAAAGACGTAAAGATGTCGACGTGCAAGGGATCAAATTTGTTAATTAGGGAAAAATTGTGTCATTTAGATTTATTTGATGATATTTGTATCTTTATCATTATTGATGTAAGCGCCATTTGGCGATAATTTTAATGAATTTTCGTTTATTTCAAAAAATAAAAAAATAAAAAAATAATCAAACAAAAATCAAGCCTTATGATGAGACCAATTTTCCACCATTAGACCTTGTAGAAAACCTCATGAGTATAACATAATACTTGATCTCTGTACCTGATCAAACGTATTAATTGAAACGAGCCAACAAAAAAAAATTAATAAACAGATTCACATATTTTCAATTTGAGATTTGCATTACTTTTGTATACTCCCTCCGTCCCAGTTCAAACGCCCTGGGCGTTTTTTTGTAGTGGAACAAAAAAAATTGATATAATAAGTTGAGTGTAGTATTATTAAGAAAAATGAGGAGAGAGAATGTGGGGATTAATAAAAGTAGGAGAGATAGTGTGAGAGATTATGTAATAATTTAATAAAAGTAGGAGAGAGAAATATGTTCCAAAATAGATGGGATGTTTGAACTGGGACGTCCCAAAATGAAATATGAGGCGTTTGAACTGGTACAGAGGGAGTACTAATAAGCAATTGTTGGTAATAGTTTTTCAATAATATCGAGTATTCAGATCAAGTTAACAACTGATAAGAGAATATAGAAAACTAAAGCCATGTTGAGATGAGCTAGGTTGCTCTACAAGCTTGCGTACGGACACACACGAAGCTTGCAAATCATGGCAAAAAGACGAGGAAGATCACCAAAACAAACTGTAGATTTATATTCAGCGAATAATGAGGAAGAAAACGATACTAATTTGGAGGGGAATCCAGATGAACCCATAGATGAACCCATAGTTACCCAGAAGATTTCGCCCGCGAAAACGATGAACCTGAATGATCTCATCGGAAAGGCCTTCGAACATCCGGGTAAGATTTCTTCTTCAAAGTTAAGTACTAATATAGTTGCTAATGAGGATCAAATTAATAGTGGAAAAGAGACGTAATCAAGTAATACTGATGATCTGAGAACTCAGGAGAATGATATGAACAAAACTCAACCTAAATAAAAAAACCTAGACTGATGTTGTTGGACCTAAACCAAAAGTGGACATGAGTCTTCATTTCTGTGATTCCAGTGAATCCAAAGGAGAAGTTGTCATTGATAATGCGGATATTGATGGGGAAATGAAATATTGGGAGAATTCCTTGGTAGGAAATATTATTGGGGCAAAACCCACAATTCAAGTTGTTCAGGAATTTGTTGGGAAATATTGGAAGGATATTGAGGTTCCTAAGGTGTTTTATTTCAAGAGAGGGTGGTTCATCCTAAAATTTTCATGTTAGGAGGCTGTAACAGAGATTCTTAGAGGAGGACCATGGAGACTTTATGGAAATGCATTTATCCTGAAGAAATGGGCACGTGATATTTCCCAGGAGCTTGACAAAATTTCTGTGGTTCCAGTTTGGGTGCTATTCCCAGAACTAGACCCCTGGTTATGGTCAATGCACGCCCTGAGTAAGATCGCAAGTAAAATTGGTAATCCTATTTGTGCAGATTATACAACAACTCACAAAGAAAGATTATCATTTGCTCGATTACAGTTCTAGTAGAAATTGATGTCTCTCAAGAGCTGCCAGATTCTATTCTATTAAGAACCCCTTTCTCGGAGCCTGTGTACCAGAAAGTGGAGTACGAGTGGGTTCCATATTTTTGCCAAACCTACAAGTAGCTGGGACATCAGGCTAAGCAGTGCAAATTAAGCAGGATGGACACAAAGAAGCCTGAAAAAACAAAAGTTGGTGTACATACCTAAGGAACCTGCCCAGACTGATAAACTAAAGCAAAAGCCTGGCCCTGAACAGCAGCAGGTGGTTTTGGATGAAACACATGTAGAAATCACACCACCTCCAAAACAAACTGTGGATGAGATGGGATTCAGAGTGGTTACAAGAAGAAGGGTGAAAGGTTCTAAATCTAAATCACAAGCTTCACTAACACTGGTAAAGAACAGCTTTGATAGCCTGGGTCTGAGGAATATTCAAGGAGAAGGAGACTATGGGGCTGACATTCAGCAGAGATTTGATTTTGCAGGGGAGAAAGAGCCACCTAATCCCCCAACCTCCCAATGATTATATGAGCTTGGAATATTAGAGGGTTCAATGAAACCCTTAAACAACGAGAGGCTAAGGACCTCTTGTTGAAGCATAAGTTAGATTTATTTGGTTTATTGGAGACAAGAGTTAAGGAGAGGAATTCTAATGATATTATTAGAAGGATATTCAGGATGTTTAAATGGGCGAATAACTATGCTGAGGATGTATAAATGGGCGAATAACTATGCCCATCACAATAATGGTAGAATTTGGTTATTATGGAATGAAAGATGTGTGAAAGTGGAGATTTTGGAGACAGTCATCCAGTTTATTCATTGCAAGGTGACTCATATTACCTCACATTGTGAAGTATGGGCTACTATGGTATAAGCTAGTAGTTGTGCTCAGGAGAGAAGGGATTTATGGGAGAAATTGTGTACTTATAACATTAAAACTGAACCTTGGATCATCCTAGGGGATTTGAATGGGTTAGGTCACACTTGGAGAAAGAGGGTGGAGCTCCTCCATGAGTTGCAGATATGAATGAATTCAATAGTTGCATCAATTACTGTAATTTTGATGATGTTATGGGATATGGATGTCATTTGACCTCGACAAATAGTCAAGAGGGCAGTACAAGAAATTGAAGCAAATTAGACAGGGTATTGATCAATGCTAGTTGGAGTTCAAAGTTCCCCTCCTCTTTTGCTGACTTCATGTCTGCTGGGATTTCAGATCATTCCCCTATGGTAGTGCAGGTCTTCAAACCTCAGGTAATAAAGAAATCCTTCAAATACTTGAATTGTTGGGCAGAGCACTAGATCGAGTTTTGGAGATATTGTGAGCAAGGTTTGGGGAAAGCCTGTAAAAGGAACTGCCATGTTCAGATTGTTTCAAAGACTGAGGAATGTCAAGCATGACCTCTATCAGCTCAATAGAGAAAATTTCTCAAGCCTAAGTAAAAGAGTTGAAACTTGCAAGAGTGACCTGAATCAGTGCCAAGCACAACTGCAGCACAGGCCCTTTGATCAAGATACTATTGAGAAATGTCAAGCTCTTAAGGAAAGATATATGGAACTAAAAAAAAAGGCATAATTGAGCATGATTTACCAAAGAGCAAAGGTCCAACACTTAAAAAAAGCTGACTGCAGCTTGAGGTACTTCTATGCAAAGATTGCTGAAAGGAGGAATCAGTGTAATGTTGGACAAATAGTTGATAGACATGGGGTCACTCACAAAGATCAACCAAGAATGATTAATGCCTTCTTAGACTACTATCAGCATTTTCTAGGCATTGAGAAAAGGGTGGAAAAGCTTGACTACATATTTGTGCAAACTAGGGCCACGCTAACCAATGATCAGCAATATTTCTTGAGCTCTCCAATATCTAAGGAGGAAATAAAACAAGTGCTTTTCGAAATGGATGTGAACAAAGCCCCGGGTCAGGATGGTTTTACACCAGGTTTTTTCAAAACCTCTTGGGAGACTATTGAAGTGGAATTTAATAAAGCAGTGCTGGATTACTTTGATAAGAAGGCTATGCACAAGCAAGCCAATGCTACAATGGTCACCTTAATTCCGAAGCAGGCAAATGCTAGCAATGTAACAGATTTTTGTCCCATTTCCTGCTGGACAACCTACTACAAGACATTTACAAAGATTGTGGCTAACAGGCTCAAGCAAATCCTGCCTGACATTGTTGGAAAGGAACAAGCTGCCTTTGTCAAAGGGAGGTATATCTTCCAAAACATCATGATGTCACAGGCACTTGTAAAGGGCTATGATCAGAAAAACCTTTCCCCAAGAAGCTTGGTGAAAGGGGTTAATAAAGAGCTTTTGATTCTCTAAGTTGGAGCTTCATTAGAGATATGCTTAGTGCTTTGAAGTTCCCTGAGAATTTCATTGATTGGGTAATGGGTTGTATCTCCACCTCTGTATTACTCTTTAAAGATTAATGGAAACTTTGAGAAGCCCTTCCCTGGGAAATGTGGTGTTAGACAGGGTAATCCTTTGTCTCCATACTTATTTGTGCTAAGTATGGAGATATTATCAAGATACTTGAGGTCCATGCCAGACTATAAGCATTTCTCTTTTCATCCAAAATTTGCTGAGGTGAAGCTCACTCACCTCACCTTCGCGGATGATCCGATGATCTTTGTAAGAGGAGACCTCCCCTCAACCATGGTTGTGGTTAAAAGTCTGGAAATCTTCGCAAACATCTCTGGTCTAGAAGAAAACCCCACCAAAACAGAGATTTATTTTGGAGGCGTCAAAGACAATGTCAAAAGATAGATTCTTAAGGAGACTGAATTTGGTGAAGGTCACATCCCTTTCAGGTACCTTGGCATCCACTTACACTAAAAAAGACTAAAGACAGAAGTTTATCAGATGATGATTGGAAAAATCAGCAAAGCTATACAATACTGGTCTTCCCAGAGGTTCTCTTATGTGCAGCTCATTAATACTGTAGTTTTTGGTTTAGAAAACTTTTGGTATGCAAGTGTTTTGCTACCAATAGGGGTTATCAAAAGGATTAACAAGATTTGCAAGGACTTTCTTTGGAATATTGAGGAGGGGCCAAAGAAGAACGAGCTTTAAAAGTTGAAAACAGCTTGTACCCCGAAGGATGAAGCCGGGCTCACTATCAAGGAAGTTTTGTCATGGAATAGAGCCATTATGACAAAATGGATATGGATGCTCCTACAAAATCATGATAGCATCTAGTGCAGCTGGATTAAAGCTTACTGACTAAAGGGGAAGAATTTTTGGGACATTCAGAGCAAGCCTAGTGTCCCTGAAGCTTGGAGAGGAATCATCAAAATCAGGGATTATATTTTGAGTCAAAATCAGGGATTATATTTTGAGTCAAAATCAGGATCCTGCTCTAGTCCATAGAGTGGTTCTGAGTTGGTAGCATCAAGGCAAATTCAAGGTAAGAGAAGCTTACGATTTCTACTGAGAAAATTATCCAAAAGTTAAATGGCGCAAAACAGTTTGAGACAGTGTTTCTATACCCAAGCATAGCTTCATTACAAGCCTAGCAGTCCAGAGGAAACTGACCACAATTGATAATATAAGAGCAAGAGGCATCCCTATTACAAGCAGGTGTGTGCTGTGCAAAAATGCTGCAGAATCACAATCACACAGATACTTATTCTTTCAGAGTGATTTCTCAGCTCAAGTCTGGTCAGTCTTGCGATGGATTGGCACAAGGGGAAGAGTATGGAGGTTGCAGCAGGAAGCAATATGGTTTGCAAAGCATAGAAATCGGAAAAATTGGAGAGTAAAGTGGAGTAAGTGCAGCCTAACAACAATAGTGTATAGTATGTGGATTGAGAGGAATATAAGGATTTTCAAGGAAACTGAGCAACCTGCCCAAATCATCATCAAAACATCAAATTCCTAGTTTGTGTTAGAGTTTATAGTTGGTTAAAAAATATAGAGAATGAGGAGGTAGTTAACTTTCTTTCAGCTTAAACTTTTTAGGGGTTATTATTTTTGTAAGATCTCGTTTTTATTCCCAAGTTTGGATGGATAAAAATGTCACCTTCTTACAAAAAAAAACCCCCGAATATAGAAAATACTAGTTTAAACCCCGTGCGTTGCACGGTTACATTAAAAATATTATATAGTATATACGCATTATCTATTATCGAAATCATTAATTATGCTATACCTAAACAAAATTTAATTTAAAGATTATAACTATATGGTTGATTTTATGTTTTCCTTTTTAATATGAAGGCTATAGTTGTATATTTCGAATATTATATTATTTAGGACTATGCATAAACTTTTCAAAACTCTAGGAGAAATTCTATTTGTGTTGTAGGATTTTTACTCCAATTCTAGACGCATTCAATACAAAAAAAAATAATTGAATTTCTAAGAAGATCACGTTAAGGTGGGTGACCTAATAATTTAGGCTCAAGTAGTAGTTTGAGTGCAAAGAGATCTACTCATACGGATTAATTTCTTCCATTAAATGATAACTCACCTAATTAAATTCAGTTATTTTTTAATTAAGTTAGATCATTTGACATCTGATAACCAAGACATAATTAATTTTCATGCAAATAACCTCAAGATAAAGTTGCCTAATTAATTACAATTCCTTTTTAGTTAATTTAAATCAGTTAACATATAAAATGTCCATATCAAATCAAATAAAATCTTATTTATTCAAATATCTTCATCATATCATACAGAATGAAAGAAACAAGACTTAATCAATTTTCATGCAAATAACCTCAAACTAAGGTAGATTGATGTTCTCTTGATTTTACCAGTTTTACAACAAAATGTTCTTAACTGTAATCATTCAAGATTCATTGATGTAAAATGTAATAGAAAATGCAAATGATGACAATTATAGAAATTTCTCAAAAATAACAATATGCAACGAAAAATATGACAATGATGATGTCAATATATTTTACATTTTATATATATATTACATTCTCTGATCAAAACTATGTTTTAATATCTTTCGATAACCTATAAGATTAGATATTCTTTTATATTATCTTACCATTTCATGATTATCATATACTTGCATATATGGAATTACTATCTTCCCTTACTCAAATCTAAACGTCATCATTTGGTGCATATATGCACCAAAATGTAGAAAATGTCATATTAGACTTTTGACTTATGGATTATTATCTTATCATAACATATAAAATAATTTCATGATTATGAAAATGTCATATTTTCAAATTACCATAAACTTATTTTCATGATTACCATAAGCTTATGTATGGTATGCTACATTTCCATAAGTAATGTATGAATCTTGGAATACATGATTACCATAAACAAATATTTGGTTCTTATATTTACCAAAATGTAGAAAATGTCATGTCGATTTTTTTTCACGTATTAAAATATAAGTTTGGCTTAAAAATGTTATCTTACTATAAATAATAAAATTAAAATTTTATATTGATTTATCTTTTCAATATTACCATAAACTTACATAAGGTAACGACATATATTCATAAGTAATAAATGAATTCTTTATATGATTACCATAAATTTACATACGCTAACTGTACTTTTATAACACTTTATTACTTCTTTAATCTCAGAAACTCTATGAAAATTTGTAAGGGTTTATGATTTAGACCTCTTCAATAGTGTTGAGTTATAATTGTTAAAATTGGGAAATTATTTGAATAAGTTAAATTGCTATCCAGTTATAGTAGGGTGATTCATGGTTATTAGTATTAGTATCTCAAATCTGGTCATCATTTGGTGCTTATATGTACCAAAATATAAAAATGTCATATTACACTTTTTACTTATGAAATATTATCTTACCATAACTTACAAAATAATTTCATGATTTTGAAAATGTCATATCTTCATGGTTACCATATATAACCTTATTTACATGATTACCATATGAGTTTTGTACATGATTAATTCCATAACATAACATATGGTATAACAACAATTACATAACATAAGTTAATTCCTTATTCACCAGAATCTGTAAGAAAATTCGAAAGGCTTTCACTTCAATGCCCACGAAAAAAGGTTCGTTTATAAGTATACTAGTTTACTACCCGGGTTACGCCCGCAATGAATTTTGTCATTTTATTTCTTTTTGAACAGATACTTATGTCAATTAATATTATACTTTATAAAACTTTCACTTTCATTATACATGATGTAAGTAATAAGAAAAGTACAAAATAATATGGTAAAGATGAAATCAATTAATAGTAAATACTGATTTTTTATGATAAAAAAAATATTGTTATTTTTTATATGGAACAAAAATCACTTATTTATTACCAAAGATGAAATGTCCATCTACACTTTTTATCATAAAATATATTTAAATAAATTGTTTTAAGTGAAAATTAGAGAAACATGCCACGTGGCATGGAAGATGGCCTAACTGAAGTCGGTGAACATGATCGTTGTCTCTAACACAGCTTTTAATATATAGTACTAGTTTACTGCCCGGCTAGCCCAGGAATAGATTTTATCATTTTATTTCTTTGTGAACAAATAATTTTATCAATAAAATTTACCATTTATAAAACTTTCACTTTTAATATAGATGATGTGATTCTTCAAATAAATAATAAGGAAGGTAAAACATAATAAGGTAAAGATGAAATCAAATAATAGTGAATTTTTTTTCGAAATAGAGCTCAAAAAATAAATATTAAACAAAATGGGTCGGATTGAAAAATGTTCAATCTTATGGGGTGCACGTCACCCCATTTTAGGTCCGGGACAAACCGCCAGTGCCCATGGCGGTTTTAAGTGGAGAGAAATCGCCACCCTCCATGGCGGTTTCTTCACAAAAATGAGATACAAATCGAGTGGGTGATATTTTGGCCGAGGGTGAAACCGCCATGGGGGGTGGCGGTTTCACTTGAGTAAAACCGCCACTCCCGATGGAGGTTTCACCCTTGGCCAAAATATCACCCCAATATAAGGTGAAACCACCACCCCCCATGACGGTTTCACCCTAGCCAAAATATCACTTACAACCCCATAACTACTGTTCAAGACACTTAAAACCGGCAGGGGCACTGGCGGTTTTGTCCCAAACTTGAAATGGGGTGACGTGCACCCCATAAGATTGAACATTTTTCAATCCGACCCATTTTGTTCAATATTTATTTTTTGAGCCCTATTTTGAAAAAAAATTCATTAATAGTAAACATTGATTTTTTATAATAAAAAAATATTGTGAATTTTTTTGATATGGAAAACGTCGCTATACTCTTTACCATAAAACATATTTCAAATGAATTTTTTAAAAGAAAATTGAAGAGACATGTCACGTGGCATTGCAGATGGCTTAACTGAAGCCGGTGAACGTGATCGTTGTCTCTAACACAAATTTTAATATATAGTATAAGATAAGATAAGATAAGATTTTCTTTGATACAATAACAACAACAATCAATCTTTACTCGCGAGATGATTGGGGTCGGCTAACACGAATGGTTATCTAGTAAAAAGAATTAGGAAAAACCACGCAAAAAAAAACAAAACTCCCTCCAGCTCACTATGATGTTCCACAACGGAAGTGGCACGGAGAATCCATTAGGACCACAAATAATATAACAAATAAGGAAAGTAGAAAATCATTTAGATTGTATCAGAAAGAAAATAAGAAGATCATTCAGAATTGGAAAAAGTAATTTATTTAGTGAAAATGAAAAATTCCCTCCATTATTTCCCGCCAAAATAGAAAGCAGCAGTCCCACAAAATCCCCCTTTTCCCCCATTTCTACCTCTTTATCAGACCCAAATCACAACAATCCCCATCTGAAAACCCGCCATCTTCAGTCACCAACAATGTCCGACGTCGGCGGCGCTGCTCCTACAGGCTGCTATAAGTGCGGCCGGCCAGGGCACTGGTCCCGCGACTGTCCGTCTTCAAACCCTAACCCTAACTCTAACTCGGCTCCAACGCCGGCCTACTCCAAACCCACCACCTCCACCTTCTCAAAGTCCACCAGTGGCACCAGTACCTTCCACTCTAAGCTCAGCGTCTCCGCGGCTCCTCCAAAGCCCAAGAAGGCCCCGCGAACCCGGCCCAAGCTAACCCCTGAGTTACTCCTCTCCGATCAAGGCCTCGGCTACATTCTCCGCTACTTTCCTCGCAATTTCAAGTGTCGCGGCCGCGGCTATGAGGTGATTTACTGTCTCAATCTCGGTGTCTGAGAATTAGGATTTTGGTGGGATTAATTTTAAATCTGCTTCTTTCTCTTGCTGGACTTGTTTATTTGGGCTTGAATATGGTCTGATTGTTGCACTTAGATTTGTGAACCGAAAAAAAAATCAGATCGTCGTAGTTCAAACATTGATCTTGTGTTTCTAATAATTTTGCTCTTGTGTGTTGTGTAAATATTTGATGATTGTTTACTTGTGGAATTCCAAATGACGCTTCATTTTAGCCAACCCAAAATCATTATGAGACTAAGGCTTGATTATAGTTGTTGTTGTTGAGCAAATAATGAGATGGATGAGGCGAATGTCCAAGGCTTTAAGCAGTTTGAAGCTGCAACCTTAGAAACTCACCTTAAATCTCGATCGTGATAAAGCACCCTCTTCTCAACCAAGGGTAGCTCATTGGTGGGTTTTCAACGATGCTGGTTGATTGTATGTGTGAATGGATGTGGAATTTAGTCATACTAGGCCGATAGATTTGAGATTTAGAATGGTGGTAAAATTGTTTGTGCTTCTTATTTTGTGAAATTGCAGCCAGTCAGCGTGATTTCTGAAGCAATTTCATTTTGGGTCATCCGTGCGCATCCTCTCTGTGTTTCAATAGGGGTAAGGCTTGCGTACATCCGACCTCCCCCTTACCCCGCTTTATGGTGGGAGCCTTTAATGCACTAGATAAAGATGTTGTTGTTGTCCACAAAGGGCATGAAGAACATACCATCATAACACTTCTCAAAAGGGTAAGTGGGTAACAAAAAACTACCCTAAGCTATCCACAAACTAGTAGCTAATTGCTAGGAATTGAGCTACTAAACTTGTCAATTGGTCTAGTACAGACATGGAATTTGATACATTGAGCTACTTGATCAGCATTTCTAATTAAATCAGAAAAAAGCCTATTGTTTCTTTCCCTCCAAGTCTAATACAAAGTATAGACAAATGCTTTCCTAAGCTGGTGGTGGTTTCCCTTCTTGCTCCGATCTTGCGCTTGTACCAGTTTAATCGAGATGTAAGGCTTACGAATCGTCTCCTGTAACCCAGCCAACTTAGAACATGATACCATACCTGAGGGGAGAAGCAGCATTTGAAAAAAAAGGATGATTTTTTTTTTTTTTTTGAGGTCTGAAAAAAAAGATGATCAATCCCCTCTTTATTGCATTTACACAGGATACATGTGCTTGGGGTTGACATTCCTCTTATCTTTAGGTTTTCTACAGTAGGAAGGGCATTGTAAATGGCCATAACACCAACGATAGAGCTTTTAGGAATGCAGCAAGCATCCCAAACTGCTGGGAGCCACTTCACAGTAGGCATTTTGTCTCTGTTGAAATCAGAGATATGCTTTGCTGCCTTGACCCTGTTTCACTTTCCAGCTAATGATCAACTGATTTGCCATATCAAATTATCAACCACATAATTTGCAAAATATTACTTCAGGAAGCAGAGCATTCAGCTTTAGCATTTACAGCTCAAAACCTCTTCTTTTTCAGATGGTAGGCTCTCATCCACTTACTCCATACAGTATATTAACCTGTTTATGCTGCCGCTTTATGATCCATGTTAGTGTACGCTGCACGTGGGAAGGGTGCATTTTGGTATAGGGGTGATTCTCCTATGGTTGCTGATGTATCTATGTGACTATGCGAGCATTTGGCTGGGTTGAGAGTTTGGCTACCTTCTTGTACATTTTTGATACCATGCTTGATTACTCACATTGCATTTGCTAATCCTTGGTCATCTTCTTTGGTAGCTCGGTCAATCATCATGCCGGTGCATTTTTATTATAGTCCTCCGCAGAATTCTGATCTCTGATCTTCAAATTCTCCAGCTTTCTTTCTTGTTTGTTGATCACTTTCCGTAAGTGTTCAAGTGTTTGCTGACGTGACTACAGGAAACTGGTGTAAGGATGTGACTATTATATCATGGACGGTAGACTTGGAAGTAAGATGAGGATCTTGGAGAAGTTCTAAATTGTATCCCAGTTTAAAGTCTGTTTATCATCAATGGCAGTTGTTTTACAATTGGAAAGTCATGCATAAGCTTTTTTAAGATAGTATACGACACCCAAGTAGGATGTTGGATGAAATATAGATGGTCTACTATAAATAAACTTGTTCTTTACAGCATCTTCTCTAGCAGAAGAGTAGCCATTTCAGTATAGGAATATTGCTCGCGGGATTTAGCTAGTTACTTGCTCAGTTCCTTAATAGTTGTTGTGGGCTGGACTCCGTGCATTGTAGTCCACTACCTCTGGCTTCAAATTGGATCTTTTTTAGGGGGTTAGAGAGCATCGGTAATTACTTTTCACTTATTTTTCGATTGTAAAATATTCAGCAGATGTTGTATACCATTTGGAGTTCTGGATGTCATTGTATGGTTGTTCATGAGCATGTATGAAACTGCACACTTAATCCTTTCTGTGATGTTCAACCTATATTTGCAATACTAATGTAGAGAAAGTGATCTCGGCTTCTTATAAACTTATCTAGTTCCATTTCTGCAAAGTGAACGCCAATTTGGAGCTTGCCTTCTTTTATTTAGATCCTTGTGTCCTTACACCTTTCCTATATTCTGCAGGTCAATGATTTGGGGAATCTACTTCGTATGTATGCAGAATGGCACGATCAACTTATCCCATACTTCCCTTTTGATCAGTTTATACACAAGGTGGAGGAAGCTGGATCAAGACGTGTGAAGGTGCAGTTTATTCTTCTCTGAAAACACTTTATTTGACACATCTTAAGCACTTCGCCTTTTGATCAGTATTCCTGTGAATTCTTGAAGTAGTTGGCCATCAGAGAAACAAAGAAATACCGGGGACCCTTATATCCAATTATGTCGTATCAACATATTTCTTGTCTCATCTGACTGCATGCTATTTGTGAGGAGCATCAGTTCAAGAAGATTTGTTAGCTAACTCTGTTCATTGGTTATTTCTCTTGAGACGACAAGTTTAAGTTTTCTTTAACTCTTGCTGTTCTTGCAAGATGAATATATTTTGCTATCCCAATACTTATGAACTTGTTTTGATGGACTCAGACTTGCATTGCTGATTTAAAAGAAAGAGTTGCTAATGGAGGAGATCCTACAAAGCTGAAAGAGCCAGAACCTGAAAATGAGAATCTATGTGATAAAGAAGGTATGCCATTTTTCTTTTCACTTGTTAAAATGTATGTGTTTCAGAGTTGCAATTTCTGCATCCCACAATGTCTAAGAGAATTATGAAAATTGTTGGTAGTTGAAAAGATTAGCGTGCCCAACTTCAAACTTGTTAACACAGCATTCAGTAGGTCACGTTTTGCTAGCTAGCCATAATGTTCTTTTCCTCTAATATATCGATGTCCTTTTCCAATTATTTCAAGTGGAGCCGATTATTATTAATCTGTTACATTTACATGTAAATAAATTGTAATGGAATATATACAACCTACTATAGTACTATGTTTGCCAACTTAATTGATGTGAAGGGCTAACAAATATCTTTAGCTCTTGAAATCAGTGTTTGCTTCCTTAACAGTAGACTGAAAAAACTAATTTTGGGGGCCTTGAAGAATTTAATAGAAGAGGTGAACCTTTTAATCATGTTAGCTACATGATTGTAGCCGGTTATTATACGAACGTAACCTTTCGGATTCTTCATGTCCACATTAAAATGGAATCAGCTGATAAGCGATCTCAACAGAAAGTATCTATCGATAAGAAAGCAAGCACCGTCCATCCTCTCTATGATTGTATTCATCTTAATTTGATTTTCTGTAATGACGCTGCTCTTTTTTCCCCTTCTAACAAGCAATTCATATTGTTTAATTCAGTGATGCAGAACTAAAACCAATATGTAGAAAGTGAACCTTTCTGGTTTTAATCCTTTTTCCACATCTTTCGATCTACATTTATCCAGTCACAGTTAAAAAAGCTTTCTCATACCTCTTATTTTGATTAAAGCTACCCCGCCTACAGTAGATTGATAGGGTTAAAGAACCAGTCGGTTGAAAGAGACTTTGAAGTCTAGTTATCTTGTAGGACGCTAACAGTATGAGGACAGAAGGTGGGATAGTAAAGGAGGGGATAGAAATCACTTATTCTCTAGCTGTTATTTTTTACTACACGAGTGCTGCCACTGATGTAAAATGTGAGGTAACCATTTAAGAACACTCTATTATTACTTTTAAGTTGCTTTATACTCGACATAAAACCTACGTAACTGGGATGCTATCGCCCTGAATCTCTTTTGTTAATGATGGGCCTGCAACTTTTGTTACTATTTTACCTTTTATTGATATTACATTACTCAACTCTTTCAGATGTCATGAATATGGAAGAGCCAGCTAATCGCCAGGACAGTGTGCCTTTCAGTACCAACGATGCTGATGAGATGCATGAAGATATTTTCAACGAAATATTTAGCAAGACTTCTGAAGTAAGTACAGTGCATTTCTTAAAGTTTCTTGTGTGTGCGTGTGTTATCTCTCAATCTGTCCACAATTTATTGAAGTCTGTATGCCGTCTAAAAAGGATACTCCTTGTTCTGTTTAGAGGGAAGACTGAGTATTGTCTTTCTGTACCTAGTTAGAAATATTGAGTTCTGTAGAAGTGTAGCACAGTGACCTCTTCATTCACAGAGCACTTCAAAAGCAAGTCAGGGTCCTATTGCGCAACTAGAGTGATTACATATACTGGCATCACCTTTTCATTTTGTGCTATAGGTTAATACCACTGTCATGTTTTGGAACAGGAAGCGTCCAATGCGCATAATAACCCTTCAGTTGCAGATAAGCCTGCAAGTACCGGGACAAGTAAACAATCAGATCATTCACCAGATTGTGCAGGTAGTAGCCCCAGTGTTGCTCAGATTACTGAAGAACAGAAAGCACTGATGGAAGCCAAGAGGCTAAAGGCACTCGAGAAAGCTGCTGCCAGATCCCGGCTGCTGAAAGCTTCTTGACTCCCCTGCCGCGCATTCATGTGTTAACATCTAGGAGTAAAAATCATGTGTGCATCCTTCTCTCGGTGCTGTTATTTTTGCTGTAAATGCAGAAAACAGAATGTCCATGTAAAGCAGGCTACACTCAGCTGTAGATGCTGGTACAGAAGAAGTCTTTGAGAAAAATCAGTAGGAAAAAGGAGGGAAGTGGGGAAGTTTGGTCCTTATTATCTTTTAGTCAAGGGTACGCAGTAAAGCGAATCATCATCTAAGCTTATAATTGAAGTTTATTCTTTCTAAAATTAGTGCATCAACTTCTAATTACACTTTTAAGATGTTGGTTATCTTTCATATAATTAGTTAATGCAAGTCTTTAATGTGCATGAGTGGATATGTACCAACTACCGAGTCATTTGATTTATGATGAACTTTGTATCCTAAGTTTGGATTTTTTTTTTTTTTTTTTTTTTGACAATGATTCAAATACAACTGAAATAAAAGCAAGTACTATGAGGTTTTACACAAAAGCAGGCTTTACGTTCGGATCTTTGGTTATAGTTAAAGCGAAAGAAAGCAGGTTTCTCCTACCTTATAGAGGGATATAAGTTGTCTAAAATCTGGTCCATTTTTCATAAATTTGCAAGTGAATAATTATGAAATAGCAAATTTATGTAAAATGAGGGTAAGGATCCTCTAGAGTTTGTTTGTGGTAGAGTTTGTGAAGTTTACTAAGACTAGTAATAAGACAAAAAGAAATAATTTTGAAAGACACGTATAAAAATGTTAATTTATTTATTATTACCTTTTTAGGTAAATTCTACCAAATAGAGTTGAAAATCAACTCTAGAGAATTCCTACACGTAAAATGAAGCACAAAATTCAAAGATGTACCCAAACATGGTGTTAGGCTAAAGCTCCGTTTGATACGACCGTATCTTTTTGAACTGATTTGATGTGATTTGATTTGAATGACTCTAAACTGATCTGATCTGATTTGAATTTGTTGAAAATTTGATTGAATTTCAATGAAGTAGTATCATTATGGACCAAATACATTGATAGTTATTTGAACATTTCTAAACTGATATCATCTGAACTGAACGATTCTAATCTGATCTGAATGACTTTGAACTGATCTGAACACTACTTTTATTAAGTCCTATCAAACATAGCCTAATTTAAGAGTGGACCGTACTTAAGTCTAAGAGGCCTATGAATTAGACCAAGCAATCTGAATTTGGTTACTAATTGAGTCATATCTTGGACAAGACTCGTTCATTAGGGGTCCGATGTTGGTTATAGTTGTCTCATTTCATTTCTGACTAATTCGGTTGAGGACAAGTTTAGAGTAATTTCTACCAAGTTATGGGCTACATACTTTCAAATCAAAATATGAGTATGCGTTTCTTTTTTAATCTATACTCTCACATACCTGTGGATTAAACCCTTTACACATAGTACATTCGGAAAAATTAGGGGTGTAAATGATCAGAGCTAGCTCGCCAAGCCCTCGGAATCGGATCGGTCAAAGCTCGGCTCGAGTTCGGTCAAATCGGATCCCGAGCCGAGCTGTGACGAATTCGAGCTGATCCCGAGCTTTTTAAAGCTCAGATCAGATCGGCTCGTTTTTATGAGTTTATTTAATTTTTGATATTTTACTATTTCATTTATATTAAGATATATGTAATTATACTAAACTAGTTTTTATACCCGTGCAATGCACAAGAATTACAAATGCCTATATGAAATACTTTTGTGTCATATTACTTTATAAATATTAAATAAAAGTATCGTAATATTGACAAATATAAAGGAATTTAAAACATAACATTGACAAACATAAATTTAAAATTTGTAAAGAGAATTTATAGATGTTGATAGAATTGAACACCAAAAGTTATAAATATAAGAATTTAAGATCAATGATAATTATTTCATATTTTCCGCGTGATCAAATATGTTTAAAAATCAACGCAATCATATAAGATATCCTCCCTACCAACTTATTTCGTTTGGAATCTCCTATTGAACGCATAAACCAACAATCGACTTTTAAACTTGACAATAGATATCATCCTGAAACTTTCTTAATTGATCCCTTCTCCCCCTTAAATTCCCTAGGCGTCCTCACAATTCGTTTGAACTCTTATACAAAGATACTTGACCGACAATTACCCCCAACCATCAATTTATATTGCCCATATACACCTCCATGCTAGTATCCCACCCACTTCCTTACCATCACTCAATCACCCGTCAACATGCTACCCGACACTGTAACAGTCTGATCCATCATCCGTCGCAACACAACCCAATAAGATTAAATGTCACCCCTTTAAGTTCGTAAATCCTCGCTTGGGTTTGAAAAGGTGAAAGGCTTATTGCTAATGTATAGTAGAAACCTGTTATAAACATATCATAATAAAAACCTTAGTGTCCCAACTTAGGACAAACTAATTCCATAAACCACTTTCCATAATTTTGGAGTGTTACAAACACCCTTTCCCCTTATGTCACATGTTCTAGCCGACCCTCAACCCCAGTCGATACTTACTTGGCCCCTTAACCAACACTTCTTCACTTGTGAGATTTTTTAAACGGCACTGTCATACATGAACTCATTTGAGACCCCACTCCAAGTGAATTCCTCTACTGGACCCCCACCCGGTCAATTCCTATGCACCCGTCCTCTTTACCCGTGTCAATTCGTATACTCGACCATCTATAACACACATATTCTCGACTCCTTCACTTGCCCTGATCTGCCTAAGCGACATATGAGGCTCTGCCCCACATGAACTCCTATACTCGACCTCTAACTTGGTCATTTCTTTTACTCCGAGTCCCCTTTACCTATGTCGGTGATAGAACGATCTAACTGTACATGTAGTCATGTACCGAATCTTCGTTTAAAATTGCTGAAATACCTAGGGTTTTAAATATGTGGTTCTTTTCTCTTTTAATATTTAGTATGTAGAAAAATCTTATCAACATATATTCTTGTTCATATCTTCATTTTGAATTGATGAATTGATATATGTAAATGTAAATAAAAATTAGTTTATAAATTCTTTCGCTTTTTAAGATTTCTATATTTATTTCAATAATTCGAGCTGATCCCGAGCTTTTTAAAGCTCAGATCAGATCGGCTCGTTTTTATGAGTTTATTTAATTTTTGATATTTTACTATTTCATTTATATTAAGATATATGTAATTATACTAAATTGTTGAAGATAATATAAATATTAGGAAAATTATTATACTAAGTCGATCTCGAGCCGATCCCAAGCCGAGCCCGAGCTGAGCTTTATATTTCCGGAGCCGATCTCGAGCTCAAATTCTTCAAGCTCGCCAAGTTTCGAGCCGATTCCGAGCTCGAACCTAAACATCTGAGCCGATCCAGGGCCTACCCGAGCTCGGGCTCAGATCGGTTCGGTTATAACCCTAGGAAAAATAGTCACAAATTCACAACCATTAAAACAAAAAATTATTACACGAAAAATAAATAAATAAATAAAAGTTCCTGTAGGCCATATCAATTGTGTCTCTCTTTCTTGATTTTGGCATTCTTTTATCTTTATGGTTTTTGTTTCTTTTTGCTCAATAGCAAGTTGCAAATGGTTGAGAGTAGCAAATTGACATGGAAAGACAAATAATTTCATAATAAAGGCATGGGAAAACACAGAAGCAAAAATCAGAAAAGAAAAGTGAATATGGGAAAATAAATAGAGAGCGCACACACACACACACAAAAACACAATAATAATAGTACTGTACTAACTAAGGCAAAAAATATAAAGTTGAACAAAGCAGGACATGCTCCACAATAATTGGCATCAATGCCATCAAATGCTCTTCTGGGGATTCTCACTGTTGCTGAATTCCAAGATCTGCATACACCAACCATAAAACACCATTATATAATTAATTGCTTTTTCTCAAACAGAGTCTTCTTATATTGACTCATGAACAAGACTCAATCAACTTAATTAGAGGTTTTGAGTTCGAAACTTGAAAATGTAGAGGTGTCAAACATTCAAGATAAAAATTTTGCTATTATACGTAGTCATATTTGTACGACTTCTGACTAAACTAGATGACGCAAAATCCGCTAACCAATAAACAAATAAAATAAAATTCTTCCTTCATTCTCTAAAGAAATGAAAATAAGTTAACCAACCCATTGCCCAATAACACTTTCTCTCTCTCCCTGGAGTTTCTCTCTCTAGAGTCTCTCTATCTTCACCCCACCCAACTTTTTTTTTGCTCCCATTGGCAGATACCTTCTTTCCCAATTCCTGCATTTCTCCAACTCAGAGAAAGTTAGAGAGAGAAAGCATTTGGGGGGAGAGAGAGATAGATAAATATAAACATTTTTAGGAGTAGCTTATATATTACTAGTAAGAATAAAAAAGTAGCGTTTGTTGGTTTGGTGCTCTGTTTGTGGGTATTATTCTGAGAGATAAAACAAAGAAAACACCACTGAAAACTGAAACACCCCTTCCCTCCCCCTTCTCAAAATTAGGGCTTTCTCAAATTTCTACCAAAGGTATCTTCTTTCTTTTTCTCTCTCTTGTTCACCATTGATTTTTTTTAGGGTTTCTTGTATGTTTTAGATTCTGTTTTTTTGTTTGATTTACTAGCTCAACTTCAGCTTCTAGCTTAATTCTCTTTCTGGGTGTTCTTGGAATCTGATTTTGCTATCTGGGTTTTGTTTGTTTTCCCATTTTCTGGGTTTTTTTCAGCTTAATTTGAGGTTTATTTTGATGTTCAGTGAGTTATGAACTTTTATTTTTGCGATCAAATGATGTTTATTTTGTTCTAGCTCCTCAATCTGATGTTGTTTTTGGCTGAAATTTTTCCTTTTTGAGGTACTGTATTGTAGAAGTAGCCTCTCGGTAGAAGTTTTAGGGGTGAGTTTATATGTTCTAATTATTTGTTGATCATGGGATGTTCTGTTTGATGTGTTATTCTGCTCTAGGCGTGTACTTTAAGCAATGTGACATTGTGAAGCCCTTTTTAATAGTGAAGATCGCGTAATATCTGTGGTAGTGGAAGGCGGGCAAGATGGCGGCTGAGTCGAATACTAGCTTTCGTCCAGAGGATACGTTGAGCTCAGGCTTGCATCGGCATGCTATATCATTTCAGTCTGGGGCTGTGAACAGCACATCCGAAATGATCCCTATTGGTAGCTATTATGGGGTGAACAGTAGTACCGGAAATCTGATGTTCTGTGACAGTTCCAGCATCATTAGTACTGGCAGCCCCACAGCTACTGCAGTTGGCAATTCTTCCAGTTCCCTTCTTTTGGATTCGGTACCTGGGCTTAAGCATGATGCTGGACTGGCTGTTGAGTGGACTGAGGAAGAACAGTACAAACTGGAGGAAGGCCTAGTCAAGTCAGTACTCTGATCTTAACTCTCAAATTGATATTAATTGTTATCTGTTGTCGGCGTTATTTCCCGTGGTCTTGGTAATAACCTCAGTAGAAGTTTTAGTGCTGTAAATATTCCTTGCAGAAGTGTCACAGCGATTCCATAAAATTTATTTGTTGTATCTAAAAAAAATTGAAAGGTTTTTTCTTGTGTAATGAAGAGTGATATTTCTTTGTAAGTGAAGAGTAGTGTTGAAACTTCTTGTTATAATTTTGCATCTATGGGACTGGCAATTTCTACTTTGCTCCTTCAAGTAGTAGCCTATAATATAATGGATTAGTACATGCCCTTAGAGTCTTGATATGTTTTCCGCATAGCTTCTGTCTCCGGGATTCTGTTTGATACTAATATGAGTAATTATTATCATCAGCCTTCATGCTAAACACAGGCAACAGAGTGAGCGAGAGAAACAAAGCAAGGGGTGGGGGGGGGATGAGAGAGTAAACCATGGTGCGTTAGCTAATGAGACATGATAGGAAAGCAAGAACCCGTGTGGTCACATGAATGTGTTTCACATTTTCCCTTTTTCTGTGCTAGTTGGAGACTGTAGAGTTAAATTCAACATTATTTGCAAGTGGCTAAGATGTTCATTTCTAAATGCAAATTTCAGGTTTAAGGACGAGCCTAGTATTATGAAGTACATCAAAATTGCTGCTATACTGAGGGACAAAACTGTACGTGATGTTGCTCTCAGATGTCGATGGATGACGGTGAGCTGTTCGTTTCTGAACATAATGAAACTTTCAGTTCTTGGTCTTTCCAAATTGTGGGAATTAAAATGTACAAGAATTTGTGAGAAACCTCCATTTGTTCTTAAAATCTGGGTTCTATATGGTTGAATTTATTGAGGTGAAAGTTTTCTACAGTACAATTTTTAAATATGGGGCTCCAGATTCCAGGTTTCTTACGACAAAGTTGTTTTGTCTGAGTGCTTCGGTATCACTGATCTTGCCTTGTTTAAGGAGTACAAAGTGGAATCATATGCATCAGTATTGGGTGAGATCTTCTTTTACATAGAATGATCCTATAGAAGGATCCCATATATTGGGGAAATATACACTGTTGCTTGGTCCAAATGGTTCAGTACTCAGTAGTTATAGTCTTTCCTCGTTTAGAGAGTGAAAAATGGAAGCTTATATGTGAGCTTGAGTCTTGATGGGGCGAATTCCGTTAATGTAAAATGATTGCGTATGTGAGGAAATATCCATGGTCAAATACGAGCTTCTCTATATGATTCGTCAATCATGAAGTGTGGTGAATATGCAAGGGGTATGAGTGTCTTCCATGGAAATCCACACAGTAGCAGGGATCGCCCGCTCGGCAATGTTACCTTGGGGGAAAAAGCTCCTTGGACTTCCCTATCCGTATGGCCGGCCAATCCATGACAACCCCACAACAAAGAGTCAAATGCCAAGCCCTTTCTCTATTAAAGAACAAAGCATGCACTCAAAATACCTCATAAACCCCAACAACTTTGTTTGTGTCCTGAATTCCTTATTACTCTCTTCTCTAAACAGATCAATTTGGTCATAACGTAGACGAGAGTTGAATTTAAAAAAGATAGGTTCTAAGTTTAGCTACAATTGGCAGAGAAGTTAGCTGCAAATCATCTGTCTGCCTAAGCAGCTCCAAAAGTACTTTCTAGGACACTAGGATGAATGTTTTGCAGTCCAGCATTTATTGGACATAAGATAATGGGCTGTGCAGTTCTGCAGTTTTTTTGTCCTGCTTCTGACTTTGGGAAATAAAGTCTTTTCATGAAAATCAATGTCAAAACTTCCATTAGAATTGTCACGACCCTGCTTATGCTTCCGCTTGTACAGCCCAACCAACAGTAGTTACAGTTTCATTGACTGACTTGAGCAGAAGCTTGTACTTCACGGTAGAAGAGTGTTAAAAGTCAAATATGAACTCATAGATGTATGATCTAATGGGGTCTGAAAACTGAAGATGCCTCCTTGTTGCCGTATTTCAACAAGCCACACGTCTGACTGCTATTTTACTGTTCTTTGTCACAGAGTTGACGTGTGTTTGCATTTTAGTTGCATGCTGATGCCACTATAGTTTATATTTCAACTTTAGGTTCAGCTCTCTGCCCTTTTGTCCTGTTTTTTTTTTTTTTTTTTTTTTTTTTGTGTGGTTACTTACAATCTAAGGCTTGCTTAGATCGGGAGTAATCATTAAGAGAGTAATGAGGCTTAACAAGGGGAAAATGTTAGAAATGGGTGCTGGTGAAGGGAGGGAATACGGGGGTGGATGAGGAACGATTACCCTTGTTTTAGTCCCTATTGTTAAGGTATAAAATCAATTATTGAGCCTCAACCATGTGTCTAGACTTTTGGTTGAAATGGTTCTCTAACATGGTAACAGAGCCTCATTGATCCTAAGGTCTCGAGTTCAAATCCTGGTAGCCCCGCCCTCTATCAAGTGGACTCTCAAGCACATGGTATGGGCGGGCCTGTGCATTATCTTCACGCTTCAAGCCCAAAGGGCATTCGCGCGAGGGGGCGTGTTAAGGTACAAAACTAATTATTGAGCGTCAACCATGAGTCTAGACTTTTGGTTGAGATGGTTCTCTAACACCTATTACCCCCATATAGTTCCTCCTCCACCCCTTACTTCCTCCATCCACCGCCAAATTTTCTCTCATTTACACGTTGTTTTAGTCCCTTTTACCCCCTTAATGATTGCTCTCAATCCAAGCAAGTCCTAACCTAAGGAGGAATAAAAGCTTACCTAAGACATGAGATGAACAATCAGATCTTTCGATAGATTTAAAATTTCTTTTTTTTCCTGTCGGGTGCTGTATAGTTTATGTTTAGTTTGTTCTCCCTTGGCTGGGGTATTATGGCAGATCTTGGATTGATAAGATGACAATTGGGGAATCCATGGTTCCAGTTTTTATGCCCACCTTCTGACGAGCATGGCATATTGGCTATGCTGATGCTTCTTGATTTTATATTTTTTTGCAAGAGCAAGCTCTTTATACCGGTATGCCTTAGAATCATACTCGTTCATTTGATCTTTTATGCCGATAGTTTGTTTACATTGCTAAACCT
The DNA here is from genome assembly GCA_963457585.1 of Spergularia bocconei. NCBI lineage: Eukaryota > Viridiplantae > Streptophyta > Magnoliopsida > Caryophyllales > Caryophyllaceae > Spergularia > Spergularia bocconei. The sequence goes on from OY734959.1 coordinate 7,918,792, forward strand.
AATTTTGTGTGGAATTTGGTGTTGAAAATAAAATTTAATGAAAATGCAAAGTCATGATGTGTTTCTACGATCTGTCAACTAATAGCCATAGAATTATGATTAGCTTTGTGATCCTTGCATCTCTTCTGGTAGCTTATCTTAGGGTTTTCTTGATGTTATGATTTTTGTAAGAGTCATTGTCTCATTCTTCGTATCACTTTGTACATTTCTTGCATCCATGGTGGTTAGTTCCTAGATTAAAGGAGGGTTTGGTTGATTGCTTTACAGAGAAAACGGAGAAAACAAGAGGAGTCAATCTTGGGACGGAAGGGAAATTACAGGAAGGTATGCATGTTAAAGTGGTATGCATTTGAGCTATGTGTATCCTGTTTCTGATAGATGTGTGGTTTTTAGCTTCTTTTGTGAATGCTGATAATCTAATTACCTTAATGTTTGACCATTATAGTCAACTTCAATCACTACGCTTGCCTTTAGTTCTGTGTTTCATCCAATCTGTCATACATTCTATCTTATTTTCTCCTGCTTAGATCTGCTTAAGCCAAAAAAATTTCTGATTCCACTATGCGAGCACCCCATTCCTGAAATTTAGTCAATAAATTTAGGGTTGCTTTGTTAGAAGCTACCTTTTACAGTTTTATATACCAACATTTTGTGTAAAATATTTCGTCTGTTTTCGGGTGCAAAAAACTAATTGATAAAATGTTTTTGTTGCAAATACTACTATCTGACATATTCTGTCAGATAGCCACAAGCCACTCACTTGATTTTTCCAAAGTTCCCACAATACCTTTGCATCTGACCTTGATGAAGCCAATTCACCAAACTAATGAACTAGTTTACGAAATTTGAGAGGTTATATTTTGGAGTTGATGTTACAATTGATATATTTGAAACTTGAGTGCAGTTATTGTTTTTGCGCGATGGTGATGGACTAAAGATATTTCATAAAAATAATAAGGATCAATTTATCTATATTACACCCAAGCTATTTTTGGAGCCCACCTTTCTTTCTTTCCAAAATCAGATGAAAATGCGTGAAAGATAATTAATATGAGGGATAAATACGCAAGGGAAGTTGGGCAGTCATATAGTGTCTTGGTGATTCGGGGAAGTTTTAGGAGCCAGAGGTAGAGCTGGCAGCGGGCCAGGCCTTGTCGGGCCTCGTGCCGGCCCGTCGTGCCCAACCATCCCGGAGGCCCAGCACGGGCACGGGCTTCGTGCCGGGCCGAAATTTTTAATGTCGTCCCGAGCACGGCACGTCGTGCTCGGGCCGGGCCGGGCTCGTGCCAATATCGGGCTTCGCTTCGGGCCTTTAGAAATATAGTATAATTCAATTTTTTTAAAAAAAATAGTAATTCGGGCTTGGGCGGGCCGCATCCTTGTGCCTTGAGCGGGCCGGGATATCGTGCCTCGTGCCGGGCCGTGCCTTGGCATGGCAATTTCAACCAATCGAAGGCCGCGGCCCGGGTCACGCCCGTCTTGCTTCATGACGGGCCGGGCTGGGAGTCGATCAGGCCGGGCTCGTGCCCGTGCCGGGCCGGCGAGCGGGCCACCCACAGCCCGTGGCCCGAAGTGCCAGCTCTAGCGAGAGGCAAAAGGTACAAATTCTTTTTGAAGAGGAAAGAAGTAAGGGAAACTGTGAAGCACACAATCATCGATTTGATTGAAAACTTCACCGAAAATGTAAGTGGTAAATACCACAAGTAAAAAAGTTACTTTTTGCCAAAGTTTTTTTAAAAAACAATTGAAAGCTTACTAACAACAACATCAACACACAAAGACTTAGTCTATATGATTTGAGTCTGCCTAATATGAAAACATCAAATGTGGGCAATATAAGTTGAATGCTAACTTTAGTAGGTGAATCTGTACTCTCTCCTCCTCCTTCCCCCCTTGCTTTGGCCTTGCCTGAATAATTGGTCCATAAACAGAGGATCCTTATATTTCCATGGGTGTATTGTTCTCTTCCACGTCAAACATCTAATAGGCTGCCTAAAATGGCCCTTATTTTATAGAATTGCCTATCTTATTTCCTATCATGAGCGGGTAAATAGGCCAATGTGCTCATAATTGCTTTGGAAGACTACAATTCCAGCGTGGAAGATGGTTCCAATACCTATTTGGTGGTGTTCTTGGAAAGAAAGAAATCATCGAATTTTGGATGATATTATGTTGACATACCAAAACTTCAAACTTAGGTTTTTAAGGATGTTGTATAGTTGGAGTCAAGTGTTTCATTCCCACCGACAATTGACTTTCATTCTTTCATAAAACTTCTCATGATAGTCCTAGAGCTTGATTAGCTCTCTTTTGTATATGGGCGTCACCCCTTTAGGTGTCTTTTTGTATATGGGAGTCACCCCCTTGGTGTCCTTTTGAATATAATTGTATCCTATCTTACTTATAAAAAAAAATTGCAATCCCAGCATGGAATTATGGTTTCCCAAAACAATGGGAAGATATAGACAGAAAAATGGGAGTAGTAATTTTGTCTATTTTGATATCAATTTATGTCAGGGTGTGGGTTACCTTCTACATATTTGTTGAATTTTCAACTGTAGTTGTTTTCACATGATTTGGATGGCACACAGGGAGTAGATCTTTTTTGTTTGCTATCTTGAATAAGGAGTTTCTGGATTACCTTCGTGGCGGTTAATAATTGTTTGTTTTCGTTTGGTCTTTGTCTTCCTTCGACTCCCACATCCCAACTCCTTTAGCCTCCTACTTTTGGTGATGACTCATTAACTTATAAGCATTACTGGCATGTAAGGTTCCTTGCAAGTTTTTAGAAATTACTGTTTGTTTGCTGATTGCGTTTTCGCCACTAATTTACCACTTGACCTCCCCCCTTCCCCCCTCCCCTCCCTCTTAAACTGGAATGAGATCTACAGATAAGTGGTGAGTTACTTTATGGTTCCTGTTATGATTTTTTTTTTTTTGTTTTTCTTTTGAGGTCTCCTGTTAAATTCTTATATGCATTGCACTGCCTGCGAAGAACAAAATCATCTGAGTTAGGTTTCTTAAGGCTGTCACTGGAATTACTGCCGTAGGGCTAACTGGCTGAGTCATACAAGATTGTTCCTAAGACTGGTGTATGTGTTTACTCTGCCTTGCTGCCTATTTTGGTTCAGTACAGACTAGAGAGGATTAGGATCACAATTTTTATTTTATTTTTATGAAGAATGGCTAACATATGATATTACGAAGGTATCTTTTTCTTAGTTATGCTTCATACTTCCTAAGATATTTTAAACATTGCGTTTTTTTTTTTCAGGATAAGTTTGTGGAATCCTCTTCGAAGACTAATTTGCCTTCAGCTTCAATACCTAATGTGGCTCCATATCCCTTCCAGCCAAACCAAATGGACCAGAATCAACGTTTAAAATGTCAAGGTCTGTTTATCAATTCTTTCCAACTTTTTAGTTGATTTTTAAGTGGCAGTCTTTATATCTCCTCCCATATTCTTTGTCTGGACTGTACCACAGAGGTCAATAAAACTGGACTTTTTATCTTTCCGCTGAGCTGACCTGTGTGTTTTTTTTATTGAACAAGTTCTATCAATTGACGCATGTATTTGTGGGTCCTGTATTGATAAATTTCATTGGCTTCCATAACTCTTTATTTTGGAAGAGATTACATGCTCGAATGAAAATACAATGAAACTCACCCAAGTGTGTAGGGAATAGGTGTACTGTAGATTTCAATTTTCATTGTGCAATTGGGCAAGGCTACAGGCTTCACTTTGTTTCCATACAGTGACATGATCAACATTTCTATGCCTATTTCTGAGGATTAAACATGTAGTCGCTCCTTTGGTTCCTTCGAGTGTTTTATGTTTGCCTTTGGCACTAATTTTTAGTAGAGATTGTTAAAATTCCATATGGGGGCAATTTTCTGAGAGCGAAAAAGTTGTTGGCCCATTATGACAAAGACGTAAAAGCACAAATGTAATTCTAAAACGCAAAACAAAGCCACATAGGAAAAGTAAAGAAATGGAGGAATGGCCCAAAAAGGAAAACAAAAAGATATTAAAACAAAAAAGGGAGTAAGAATTTCAGCTGAGAAACATGAATGGTATTTAAACAAGTGAAGTTAGAAGAATGTTAGCTGAGATGTGCAAAGATACATAAAAACCTGGAGGTTGCGTACATCTACCTCCTTACCCCGCCATAGTAGGGGCCTTTAAGGCACTGGGGTGATGCTGTTGTTGTTGGTGGTGCCTAAGTGAGGTCAGGGAGTTCTCTGTAGACCACATAAGCAACTGAAAAACAGTAATAGTTGAGACAGGTCTGAGAACTTGAAGGTGGCATGCTGGTCTGATTTGGGTTGCCTATTGGTTTAGAGCTCTTGATAAGCTATCAAATAACACATAAGTTTCTGGCTTTGATCCAATGGAAGCACATCAAACATTTTTTATTGCTGGTGTGATTTGGGTTGCCTATTCAGATCTGGTTGGGATGATTTTACTTGTTTTACTTGTGATGACCGTGAATATGTGAAATGTCATGGTAATCCTCTGATCCTAATCTTGATACTCTGTGGGTTGAAAATTAAAAAGTATTAGATACTAGAGTAAATTGTATCACAGAAGCCTGGACTAGTTTTGGATTTGGACTCCTGACAACCCTGTATGAAAACAATATCTCTGACATATTGCAACAAACTTTAACCAATTTGATAAAGTATTCACGTAACGGTTCATGTTAGCCTACCAAATTCATTTTGGGACTAAGGCTTGGTTGTTGTCTTGAAATTTTGATCTGCAAAGAAGCACTCTCTTTGATGATGACTTTTTAGAAAAAGGTTTTGTGCTAAGCCATTGATTGAGTATGCAATCTTAGTTGCCTTTGATATCCATTTGACACAACTAGCAATCTAGTATTTTTACCCTGATAACCAAGTTATTTTGATTTTAATTTGTGAAGCTCTTGTTTGTCTGTAAATATAGCAAAATTGTCTCTAAACTATTTCTGCTTCTTCTATTGTGTGGCAGTAGTTGGTCGAGACTATTCTCGACACCATTTTTTCATCTTGGGTCATCCAAAAATAGCCGTTCTATATTTTCAATGTAGTGCGAGGCTCAGATTGCCTGACCTTACCTCGTCATCGGCTAGAGCCTTTAGACAAATGGCTAATATGTTTGCTAATCTTTTTCTTTTGTCCTTTTTATCTGTAACAGTACTGAGTAGCAAAGCGAAGCAGCTTTTGGAGCAAAATCTTGAGTCGTTTAATCAAATTGACAGTAATATGTCCTGTTTAAAGGTGAGCATATCCCCCCCCCCCCCTCCTATTACTCGCTGCACGTGGAACTACTTCTCTCGTTATCTTCTTTGGGTTGCTCTTTTCTACATTGGAGAGAATTTATAAGAGAAGTAACTCAAGATTAGGTTTTTGAATGATGGGCGATCTCTACAGCCTTTTAGGACTTAAACTTTGTTGGAATGTTTCCCGGAAACAATGATTTTGCTTTTTGGGGAGGGCTGCAATTTTTTTGCCTTGTTCCAAAATTTTTCCTTGGTGTTCAAAGTTCATATGTTTTTCACTAATTTTCAAACTTTTTATTTAATTTGAGGACTTTTTAAAACTCTTGCCGAAAGTGTTTCAACATTTCTAAATGGTTCACAACGTTTTTGAAATTTTATGGCACGCATAAGACGGTTACTAAACAACGATTCATGTTAGCCGACCCCAAATCATTTTTGGATTAAGGCTTGGATGTTGTTGTTGTTGTTTTGGGGGGGAGGGGGGAGGGAAAGGGAGGGTGGGCAAAATTCAGAGGACCACCTTAAAGAATCAGACCCTTTAGTTATGCTGACTTTGGCCATATATATTAAAATCCCGTTTTGCAAGTAGGCGTAATTTTTCTTTTCCCCTTTCTAATGGTACATTATGCGTTTTCTTGTTCCGCCCTAAGCTATTACTCTGTCTACTTTTATCCTTGTCGTTTACTTTTGCCCTCCTGTCTGATGGATTCACATGATACCTTGTATATCTATCTCTATTGTGCCCAGGAGGTAACACTTCCATTATTCCATACCTTACTATTGAAAAGGACTGATCTGAACATCTAAAAGAACACAGGTCCTACGTTATCATGCTGCGTACTTGCTTTGATACTTTTCAGGATATAGATGGGGCCTCCTTAAATTTTGTTCTTTTTCAGTTTTAACTAATATGTGTGTTCTCAGTTGCAGGATAATATTGATCTCTTTTGTCGCACAAGAGACAACATCAACAACATAAATGTCATCCTAAACAAGTATGCATCTGATACCCTCTACTCGTACATCTTTGCGGGTTAACCATGTGAAGTTGACAAATTCTTGGTTCAACCTTCTGATCCCGATCTGTGAATTATTGCAGCATGAGAGAATTCTCGGGCAAAATGAGCCAGATGCGAGAACTTCCAATATCTATCGATGAGAATCTTGTGAACAGTATTTTACCCCGGACAACTCCGGTAAGTTCTCGTATCTGATCAAGTATGATAAGGTAGTGTACAAGATTCCATCAATTCCATATTTCTAGAGCCCCCCCCCCCCCTCCGCACACCTCCCTCTATTGATAACATGTGGGTTTAGTAAAAAGTGGAGGGTTGGGATCTATTCGGGAGCAATTCAGTACAGCCCCTTCACTCTCCTCAACAAGAAATAAACTATTCTTCCTCATCCCCATTTTTTTTTCCGGCAAGAAAATGCTCTGCTGACGACTACCATCTGCCGTTACCACTTACCACCACACTTCCACACACTAAACACCCCCCTTTGATCCTCTTAAGAGTCACCGGGCTGCTTGTCCGGCGACGTCAGTAACTAGTGGATGCTTGGTGGTGGTTGTGCCCAGCGTCCGGCGGTGCTAAGGTACATTGTCTGGGCAGGATCTTCCGTTGGTGGCTAATTTGGGGAGGTTGGTGAGATGAGAGAGGTCAGAGGAGAGAGAAAGAATTGTTCTTTTGGGTAAGTCTTGGCCGTTGAATCACCCAAAGCGTACATGGCAGCTTTTAATGGAAGGAAATGGATCTTTCAGTTCTTTGATGAACTGGAGAGAATCCGGACACCCCCCCTTCCCCCTTCCCCACTCCCCCCTCACCAGGCTCCGATGTTTTAATTCTCATCTAAATTGTCAGATTGACTTAATTATGAAGACAAAGTCAAAGTATCTAGGGACTGAAAGTCAGTTCATGATTACCTTCCAAATCTCTTGGAGAAGGTCGTTGAAAGAGAGAAAATAGATTCAGCTTGGGGTTCAGCATCTTCTTCTCCACTCTTCTGACTGACCAACAAATACCTTTTACGTCACCCGGCCCCTTTCTTTCTGCTCTCCTCTCTCCTCTCATACTCAAAACATTCTTCTCCTTAGATACTGAATTCCAGACTGACTGTGTCTACTTATATTTCTTTCTGTTTTATGAGTCTCATTTCTTTGCTAAGAGGAAGGTATGTTAACCTACTAGCTTCCTGTGAGGATTAAGGTTGGTTTAGTGGTTACAAAAAGAACCTGCCCGGGGGTTGTCATGGGTTCAAATCGTCATATCCCCATCCCCGCAGCTAAACAGCAATTAGCTGCTCCTATGTAGTATGTACCCAAAAAAAAATGTACTAGCTTTCTGTTAAATATTGTGGAGATAAAACCCTTTGATCTCGTTAAGTGTAATTGTCCCATAGATATATGCAATAAGGATGCAAATTGTAGTTTGACCTATGTACTCTGTGCTAAGCTTATGAAAAACTCATTCCCCCTGTATATCACGGTCATAACTTGTGATACACTAGAGTATTAAGGGGATGAGGGGATTTGAAAGGAAGGGGATGCTGGAGGGAGAGGGAGGGGATTAAATCTCTCCCCCCCCCCCCTCCCACTTTCTTTCCTCCAATTTAACTATCCAAACACTGTAAATATTATATTTACAGTCAAACGGGACTTGTACTATCTCTATACTAAAGTGCTGCTTTTATCATTGTCTTTCCAGTAGATAATGATGTACGGATTGCATAATGGATTGCAACCCAAGCAGGAGTCCAGATATTGACGAAGATCTCAATTGGACAAGTGGAGATCTCTGACTACCGAGTACAGATTCCATTGTAAATCTAAATAGGACCTGTCTCTGTGTACTGTTGCATATATTGGGTCCCATGTTTATTTGTAGAGAACACAATTTTGGAGCCTGCTGCCGGGTTTTAGAATGAAGACAATTTGGAGACGAGGCATTAGAGAATAATAATGCCGAGGTTGCCCACTACTTCAAGGGCTCATGCCAGTCTCTCTTGACTTAGAGTAAGCTGTGTACAGGGTGATGATGCTGAAAAGGAGTAGAAGAACAGAAAATAACATGTTAGGGATCCTTGTTTGACGCTGGCGCTCAATTACTCTGACTATGGAAACCTTGTCTGTTTACTATAGGCCAGCCTCTCTCTTGCTACAAATAGACCGGTGTGTCGTTTGATACTTCAACTAGCCCTGAGGGTTTCTTGATATTGTGTATTCTGCTAAGAGTTGTAGAATTCATTACTCCGTCCATGCGCTGACTGAGTGACTGCTAGCTGAAACTAGGCATTATTGTAGATGTTGCACTAATATATATGATCTGGTACATCACAATGCAAGTTCTCTATTAACTGGACGCTCTTCTTTCGTTTAGCTGCTCCACTGAGCTTGTATTGTCTCTCTTCCCCCTACCCCTTTTTTTTACTTTTCCCAAATATGATTAGGATCAAACCATGGGCATCTACGACACAGACAGGCCTGAAGAATTTGTGTCAGATCGAGTGGGCGAGATCAGGCCATTTGATCACCTCTAGTTCAATTATAACGCTCACGGCATTAAGTCTTTAGCAATTCATAGCTTGAACATCTCAAATACTCTCTCCACGGAAAAATTTCAAATTTGTACTATGTGATTGGACACATCTGCAAGGTAGATATTACCTTCTTTTTTCAATGTGAAGGAATTGAGCCGGAGACTCAAACATCAGTGTCATACTAAAAAGCTGTCCATAACTAAACCCAGGTCCATTTAGGGGACCTTGCCATCTATGAAGCCGAATTGTAGCGAAGCGTGCCTTCAGAATCTCCTTTGCTTCAAACAAAGTTTCCCATCCGAATCTCCTTGCTTAACACTACAAAGTCTGCTCCGCCTAATTAACGTGATTGACGGATGCACACGATGCCCTTTATTGAGCAGAATGTGGATTACAAAATTTCTCGCCATGGATACAAGGAAGATTGCTATGTACTGACGGTTTGAGTGCACACGAGAAGCACAAAAAACCAATTTTTCCGACTGATCACTTGAACTGCAACACTACTGGACTGTTGAAGAGACCCCAAAAAAAAGAAAATTGTAAATCAGACTGATTACTGACCACCAAGTTGAAAACTCAACCCGGCTAAAACAGTTGAAAAGCTCCCCCAACATTTCAAAACCCTTAAACCTCAATATGTAACCTTAACATGCCAAAAACGAGTCTTGTGTAATATAAAGCGAGAGTATACGTTTCAAGCCCGACTTACATTACAGTTAAGATACGAGTTAAGGTTTGTATAAATCGTTAGATTGTTTACTTCAATCTAAATCAGGAAAAAAAAAGGCAAAGCCTTTAGATCTTTTGCTCCTTTCCAGTTTCCACTCCCTAATTTGGAGATGGACTCTCACTAAAGGACCTATACAAGGTCTGTGAACAACACACCAAGAAATCCGTATGAACTTTAAGCCTAACAGCACCGAAGTACAAGCCGCCACTAAACAGTAGCTAGAAGATATTTAAGGCAAGATGCTTATGTTTAAACATAGAACGAACAAACTCAAGGACTTACTATTTTGTACATGAGTAATACTTATTGAAGCTTACCCATTATTAACAACCCTTGAAAATAATTGTCTAGTCGCGAAAAGGAAATGAGGGCCTCAACTCTACACTACCTTGAAAGTATTCGAAGTCGGTCATTAATTGGAAAGCGCCAAATCTTTTAGCATTACACTGCTTTTGAACATTATATGTGCTTTCTTCATACCAATGTAACCATCACCCTGCAGAAATATCATAAAAGTTAACATATGGAGTAACCATGATATCAAAAAAAGAAAAAAGAACCACCAATCATAAGAAATCATAGCACAAGCAATTCAGCTTAACATACTGGGTTAGAGGAAATCTGCAAAGGTGAAACAATATTTGAAGAGATAGTCTAGTCCAGGAGGGGGATTAATATGCAGAGAGAAGCTATGAAATTCTCCTAAAGCTAGAATGCCTTTCCACAAAATTGTGAAAGACTCACCAAAGACTTCATAAAAAGAACATTAAATGTCTGTTTACTCCTAACATTTCTCAACCAGGTTGTCTAATTACTCCTAACATTTCTCAACCAGGTTATCTGATAACTCCTAACATTTCTCAATCAGGTATATGAAGTCTCTAAGGTCTGGTACGGCTCTTGAATAGAAAATTTCAGAACCTTGGATATTATGATGACACAAAGTGATAGTAATTATTTAACCTTCTCTTTTTCTTTCTGATGGGCCAGGATAAATATGAAAATCAGGAATTGGAAGATATAGATTCAAGATTTACCAGATTGCAGTAGTTCTTCTTGACAAGATTCTCGAACATTTGTTTATCAACACGAATATCAACAGGGAAAAGTAGCCGGTTCGGCATTTAACGTGATGCTCATTATCGCAGCCTCGGTTATGGTAGGGTACCAAGAAACATGGCTTTGATCTAGTAACCATCGACGGTACATCATGTCCTTTTTCTTCTTCAGATTTGAATTGGAAATGAATCTGATCCTCTGAGGTTAGGGCATGTGCTTAGCTTGGGCAACCGTAAGATCCATACCAAGACCAGGATTTTTTCTGTGAGCACGGCTATGCACAATACATTGTGAGAAGATTTGACCTCAAAAAAAAAAAAAAAAAAAAAAAAAACCCTTCTGTGTCCCCTATTAGTTTCTTCAAGAAGATTTAGAAACATTTGTAATTTTTTAACTGCAAAGACTATATTGCCCTCTCATGCTCTACATTTACTTTAACAAAAAACATGTTCTTCTATAACAAACTTCAACAAAAACATTAACCAGTGCCTTAAAGGCGCTCCCATCTATAGCGAAGTTAAGGGAGGAGGGTTGGATCTACGCGGCCTTATCATATATTGATAACATAGAAAATTGCATCTATCAACAAACTTCACTTATCACAATATAACAAGTTTAAATTAAAACCATATAAAGCTTAGAGAGCCATTTTGCTTTGTACCATTATAGTCCAAGGCCAAACTAAGTCTGTGGAGGAACTTCCAAATCCTTATTCAGATGTATTAATTGAATATTAAGACATGCATTTAGTTTTGTAGATTGCATGTTCTAGATGCATGTATGGAGAGGTACATGTACACCTATAAGACTCCGGAGTAGGTTTAATCCTACAGATAGGGGTGAGATGTAATAGTATCCACAATGAAGAAAGTCATGTGTGACTGTGAGATCTCTCCATCTAAGACCCTATGAGAGGGTGTATTCGGGTTCTTAGGTCGGTTTACTTTGTGTGAGGGTTCTCAAGTTCGTCCTTAACGTCTACTTCTTAGACTACGTTTATAGTGGAATACTGGAATTGTGTTGTGGAGTAACTAGCTTGCGCTGAAACACTGTAAAATCTCTCTTGCATTCATCCTCTATTTCATGTGTGCACAAATTTTCCAAACAAAGTCTTCGGCTCCATTGGGAATGAAAACATTTTCTTTTATCAAAATAAATAAATAAAGTTACAGTGATTGACTGCAAAACCAGAGATGCAGAGACCCCTAAAAAGCTTCTAGAAACACATCCTTAACAGATTACGGAACATAATCACTAAGATCATCCTCACTAACAAACATCTCTGGCTATAGGATATAATTGGCAGACAACGAACAAACTTGCAGGCTGTAATATGTGCACCGAGACCAAATAATTTGATAACAGATACTGAGAGGAGTGCGAGCAGCATCTTGTATGTCAATATGTTTTTCGTTTGTAAGAGATACAAATTTAATTCCTAGGGTCATTCAAGCCAGGTTATTACACAAGGATACAAGCACTAAAGTTTCAATATCACAGATAATCAACTCTCAAAGAAATGAAATAAAATTATTTCACAGTGAGTTGGAGTAGATAAAAGCTGGAGTCTGAACGAAATCTTGTTGATATGATTGGAAGTACGAAGTGCTATGTGGTAAACAAGTGAACAACAGCATATGTTAACTACAATTCTTGTGAACGTGCCTGACATCTGAGACAAATCCACAACGACGGGCATGGTAATCTGTTCTCACATTTTTTTTTTAAGGTAAGAAAAATTTAATTAATGATCAAGAGAGATACAAGAGTGGAGAGTTTATGATAGGTTCCCCCAACTATGTTGTAGAATCATGATAGGATAATCCTTTATAGAACCAAATCAATTAGCCCACAAGGATGGAAAGTAAACAATCCAACCCCAGACATAATCAAGAGGTGAGAAACTCCTTGAAAGGAACAGGAATTCCTCTCCACCAAACACACCAAAGGATTGCCATAAAAGCACACTTCCGCACAATCTTTAGAATCAGAAACCCATAATCCCATTATGCAATTATGCAAGTAACAACTGTCCCGGACCTTTATGATAATTAATTGAATCGAAACTAATATGTGGTCTTGATTTGGACCCTTCTGACATACGCTACTTCCTAGAAGTAGTTTCAAGTGTCTATTCTCAGACTAGGATTTAACAATGTCTATCTTCACCTATTCTTTTTGGCACTTAAACTCAAATCTCTCCAGTCCTAGAGCTGGTTTGGTTTCAGAAGTCAATCTATCCAAAAATCAATACTTACAAGGTAATTGCAATCCTCAAAAATTTAGAGGCCAGCCAAATGAGCACCTAGACTGCACGAGTAGGATATATATCATCATCCGCTCGCCATATGATCTCATGATAAAGCTCATCCTTTCATTACCATTCTCACCTAATGGATTCCCTCACATCAATAGAAGTACAGAACTGATAGTCTTTGAAAGAAAAAACACAAAAGAAAAAAAAAAAAAAAAAAACAGCAGGCCAGAAACAGAGTAAGTACGAACTGTAGTATTCAGCACTAAAGATAATGTCTCAGAGTCCTATTAAAAACCCCATTCCTCTGCTAATGACATACTACCGTGCAGGTGTGCACCATTCACATGAATATCTATCGCTTATTCGCCCTATCAATATATTATTTGGATATGGGGAGGTAATAATGTAATAACAGAGAGCTTACCAAGAGTACACAGAAATCACAATTTTCATCAGCCTTGTCAAATAATAAAACCCAAGGAATCGAGGAACATGATTACTCAGATTAATGCAGTACCATCCCCTTACTTCTAGGTTTGGCTCAACATTTGCATAGCCACTGGTGTTTGGTCTGATGTCCCCCAACGACGACGTTGGATAGGTAACTAGACATCAGCAGCTCGTTAGGGACTCACTTGTCCCTTGAAAATGTTGATTTGTTGGGCAATGGCTCAACGGTAGAGAGTGGGCGGAAAGTCACGTGAAGTTACAAGACGGGGTCTAAGTAATGAGAGAGCGGAAACAAGTAGGCAACAAAAGATGCCACTAGTGACAAGTAATTAATATATTCCTTACGTCTAACTAATCTCTCGTGGAGATTAGTTCTTAACGTTCCTATAAGAGCATATGAGTTATCATATGTACCATCACCTAACCCTATACCTGATTGACATAGATCTGAGGTAGCATTGGTGTTAAATATCACTTATATTGCTTTCATGCACATTAGAACCCAAAAACCAACCAAAAATGAAAAGAACCCTTGAGCCCGTTTTCCTTGTATTCTTTTCATGCACATTAGATCCCTTAGACCAACAAGTCAGCTAACATAAATTGGGCTCTGGAACCGCCATATGCGAGCAATAAAAGGTGCAAACAGTGGGAATGATCTCCACATAAGAAGAAAAATATGAATATTTGAGAGGCTTGTGCATTGAATGGAGATGCTTACCAACTCTTTAACAGAGCTGAGTTCAAAACAATTGCTTCCTCTCGTCTTTACCATAAATGCGCTGAAGTTCACGAGTTGCAGCAAGGTAAGATTCTGAATGGCAGAATATGCGAAGATTCAGAGTAGAGCCGGAGAACAAAGTTGAATCACACCAAATAAATTAAACTTCACAATCAAAATAGCAAAATAGTAGTCACCTTTCCATAGGCGAAACGACTTCTGATTGATGGGTGAACCCGTTATTGTTTGAAGAATGTCAAAAAGCATATTTTGAGGAGTACTTCTGAGTTCTTGTACAGCCCCATAAATGGTTTTCCCGTTATCAAAGTAAATGTGATTGTTTGGGTGTTTAGTTTTACAGCCAGCATGGCGCTCGAATTCATACGCATTAATAACCTGACAAAAGGAAAAATTTCTGATCACAACAAACTCCTAGCAAGAAATTCCATCAAAGGGTGAACAAGGTTACTAACTTTAGAGAAGTTGCACGCCTGACATCCACAAAGATATCCGGAACCTTTTATGATACCACGGAGGACCTTTCAACAGAAAGTAAATAATATGTTGTTAACAAATGTTAGATAAAAGCAAATGGTGAGCAAGTTACTACGCCCAACGATTTCAAAAAGTTACCTCTCGTGACCAAGCAGTGTACTTCACAGGAACATCATCCAAGATACCAGTTGAAAGCAAGCTTCTCACATTTGAAGGAAAATGGTTCGATGGTATCTTCTTAATTGACTTATGCTCCTCCTTCCTTTTGGAGGCACTCTCTGCTCCAGCAGAGAGACCCTGCGCCGTACAAATGACTGGATTAGCATTCTTAACAACCAAGTCTTTAGGGTTGTGAGTGTCTAAACTTTGAGCCTGGCGCATTGGCAAGATGTTGCATGTCGGTCTCCCCGAAGTATTGGCATCATAGTGACCACCGCCAAAAGAAATTATGTTACTTTCTTCCTTGTCTAATGGGTGGCTCATGGATAAACCATAACTTTGAAATTTGCTGCTAGATTGAGCCATCGATGTGGTGCTCAATTTATAATTAAAATTATTACTTGCTGCGACACAACTGTCACCATTGTACGCCTGCCTCATGGGAATAATACAATCATCTTTTTTGCTTGGATTTTCAATGGAAATGACACTGTTATCTCCCTTACACAAGTCCTCGGGTGTCGATAAGATACCAATATTGCTTTTGTTAAGCGAAATTGACGTTGGCACAATGCTACTGTCAGCCTCATTGTTATACCCCATAGCAAGTTTGGTGACATCCCCTTTTTTGAAAGTTGGACTCGTTGATAAAAAATTGTCATCTTCTCTACCAAAAGAATCCCCCAAAGTAATAATGGTGGCATCCTCTCCACCATATGTCAGAACCATGGAAACACTACTATTATCGACCTTGCTATAATCATGAGTTGTCGTCACGACACCAGCTTCTTCAGTACAGGAAGGTCCAATAGATATAGGCGTGAGGTTCTCAGAATCCCGGACTTCACTAACTTTTACCTTCCTGATTCCTCCATAGTCAACACTGAACAAGGAAGGTTCAGGTGAATGAGACATGGATAAACCAAAAGAGGTAAAATTCCCGAAATGATTGCTTGCCGTACTCAAATGCCCTGTATTCATAGGTGGAACATTCCTCTCATCAAAATTAATATTCTGGATTGTATCAGTGTCGAACAATCTTTCACTGAGTGGAGTAGATACAGAGCTGAAGCCTGGCGCATTACACCAAGAAGGAACACTTGAGGGTTGCACGCCAGCAAATGAACTGCCACCTGCGTCTCCTAGTGCTTGCTTCTTATTTGGGAACATTTCTGCTTCACTACCATCCATAAACCATTGCTGTAGCCTTTTAACTTCCATTCTTTAGTTACTATCAAACCTCCTGATTACTCAAGATTTCAGCATCCTTATACAACGAAAGGGCCTTCCGTCTGATAAATTTGTAACATAGAACCACTCCATAAATTTAAAGATTATGAAACATATATCATATGTGTATTTTCGACGATTGTGTAAAATGTCGACAATCAACTTCGACGAAACAAGCAAAAACGGAATACAACTAGCTGGCAATCAATCACAAACTGGTGCCAACTTTACAACTACAACAACAACATCTTTAATTCCAGTGCAAGAGGGGGGGGGGGGGATGCACGCAAGCCTTGCCCCTATTGAAACATAGAGAGGCTGCACACGGATGACCCAAAATGAAAATTGCGTCGACACATGAAATTCCCCATTTTTGCTCAAATCACCTAACCCCATAGTAAGATTGCAATGACAAAAAGAAGATATCCACAAGAATGTGGAGTACGTAATACACAAGCTAATTCAATGTCCGGTTCGGCGCCCCAACTCAAGAGACTGCAAACACAAATGGATTTGAACTTCTTTTTATCGTTTACCAGGATTTCAGGGGCCCTGTGCCAAAAATTCTAATAATATGTCGTTGCGAAATGAAATTTTTTGGGAGTAAAACACATACTGTAACATGAAATTAATCAAAATGCAAATTTTCTCACTTAGTTAATCAATTGTTTCCCAATAGCATAACTTGTGAAACAGTTTATAGTGAACTAACTTAAGCATTTAAATAATCAGCAGAAATCAGAAATGTGATCATGAACATCGAAATAAAGGAATGATCTAATAATGAGGAAACGAATTTGGAATAGACCTGTACAGTTGTTAGATCGATTTGGGCGAAAATTGCAGGATTAGCTTGAAGATCACGATTGCCTCTGCGTTCTGTCACTTGTAGACTTGTAGTATGAGTGATTATTCTTTTCCACAATTGAGTCTTTTCGATTGCTTCAAATCTACAATCTCTTCGGAAGAAATCCTGTCTGGTATTTTGAGTAATTGGGCTCTTTGAGTTTAGGTTACTAGTGGCTCGTTTGGAAAGCCGGTGGGATTAGGGAATAGGGAGTGATAAGAGGGTGTGATAAGAGTTTTAATTAATTTCATCCCTTGTTCGGTAACATGATGCTATGTTTGAAAACTTGGAATTTGAATTCAATTCCTAAAATTGAAATGATTCTAAGTGTTTGGGAACTAGTAGGATTTGGAATTGGAATTGTTTCAATTCTCACCCAATTCTGGGTAAAAATCTTATTTTCAAATCCTTTGTAAAAACTAGCCATTTCAATTCCACACCACTCTCTCCCGTCGTCGCCTTCTCGGACCTGTGGTGTTCATGGCGGTGACGGCAATGAAGAGTATGTCATGATTGGATGAAGGTAAGGGAGGGGTAGCTACAAATCCAATTCCAATTACAAATCCAAGTGTATCCAAACATGGTTTTGGAATTGAATTTGGAATTAGAATCCATCATTTCGATTTCCAGATTTCAATTCTTGATTTTGAAATAAATTCTAAGTTCCCAAACACTACCTGAAGGTATTAGAGGTTGGGAATGAGAGGAAATGTATTAGTTAGTTGTTTTTAGGACAATATTACCCCTAATAATAAAGGCTTTATTTCTCACTTAATAGTGGCATATGTGTCATTTTCATTGATTTTTATCTCACTTTCTAACACCGGTCTCCCTTTGGTATTATTGAGTTAAGCATGTGTTTGGGGTCTAAACTTTGCTTTAATTTTGAGATAAGGGTTTGCGAACTTTTTTGCGTGAGTTTGGGGTTCCGTCCAGTTTGGCGTTAGTAGGGTGATGAGCTGCAGGAAAGACATCTCTTCCACCCTTAATAATTACCCAGGAGAATCAACGCTCTCCTCCAAACCTTCGCGGTGTGCAAGCAGGTAATTAGCCCTACCAATTTCATTATTCCGTGCACAAACAGCTAGATGGCGATATACCCCTCTTTCTATCCACCGGTGGAGGCCAAAACGTGAATGGAGATTCTCTAAGCCTCTTCCAAGTGTTTGAGGTTAGCGAGTATATGGTCAAGAAGAGCAGTTTGGTCGAGAAGGCTGAAATGGTGGAGCAACAGGTTTGAATTAACGAGTGGCTGGATTTATCAAATTCATCGAAAAGGAAGACGCAAACCTTTGCTCGAAGGATTGAACAAGCTTCAAGATCACACACCAGGAGCTTGACGTTGATGGGGAATCGATCACTTGAATCATCCACCACATTGAATCTCTCATTTAAGATGAAAACTATCTCTTGATCCAAGAGATCCCATCTCATTAAACCCCCAATATAGGAGCCCACCTCAATTTCTCACCATCTCCCCCAAATAAAATTCTACCCGATAAAAAAAAGATAATTTATATAGAACCCACAGAAATTATAGTATTGAATTGTACAAAAAAGAATTATTATGTATGATTTTTTTTGTTTAATTTACAATTAAAAGGGGGGAAATTGAGAGAAAGAATATGAAAAGGGTTGGGTTGAAGCAATCAACCACCGCCAAAAGGAGGGGAAGATCGAAATTGAGCAAACCCCCCAACAAAGATTTCATGAGGATGAAGATTTGATGAAGATGATGAATATGATGATGGTGTGGGGAGGTTGCAAGATGGGTACATGAATGATAGAGAGAGAAAAGAATAACAATTAAAATAATTCAGACCTTGGACACGTCATACTCAACTAACAGATTTTGACGGAAATTGAGCTAGACCCCAATTTCACCCTAAAACTTGTGAGACCCTGATTTCAAAACAAAATGAAAGTTCAGACCCCAAACACATGCTTAACTCGATATTATTTTGGCGGGATAGTTATCTCATAATCATTATCCCACTACCTAATCCCCCTTACCAAACATAGGATTATTGACTATTGAGATTATTAATCTTATCTCATCTTCTTATCCTACAAAACATATTGGACTATTTTGAGACAGGGTAGACCTTGAGGTAGGGTGAGCCAGGGCAATGCCCAGGGGCCCATGCCAAAGGGGGGCCCAAAAACCTTCAAGCGGCCTAATAGCAAAAAATCAAAAGAAAAAAAAAATATGCAGATCATTATTGTGCTTTGATAGTTTGATTGCTTCCCTTTCTAAAAATATATGATGCTTTCAATTTTCTAAATAAATCAAAAGAAAATCAAGGCTCAAGATTTTTGCTCATAAAGAAAACAAAATTTATTATGGAGTAGCACGCGTTTCAATCCCTGCATAACTAAATTCTAGGCTTCTAGCACGATATAATGATGCTTCGTCGACCGCCATTGTTCACCTCATGTCTTCTAATTCGGTTAGTTTTGTGGGTTTTGTCAATTGTTTAATTTGCTTGTCAATTGTTTAATTTACTTGTTGATTGTTAATTGGTGAAATCATTTCTATCATGAATTTTGGTTTTGGCGAGGAGTGGAATGAGTGGTAAAGATTATCAATCAGATTAATGAATGGAGAAAGATGATCTAGGAATGTAGTTCTTGAGCAAGTTAGTTATTTGTTGGAGTATAAACATTTGATAACTAGTAATTGTGGAGCTAGTTTATTATTAGGGTATTTCGTTTTGGCTATTGACATGTATATTTTTTCGATATTGAGTACCTAAGGGCCCATATAAGATATTCGCCCCGGGGCCCTGAGATTGTCAGGGACGACCCTGCTTTGAGAGTTCAAACATAGTGGACTGCTATCCCCCACCCCAAATTGGTGTGCTAATTTAGCGACCTAGATATGAGTTTCCTAATTAGCCCCTATTATGACTTCTCTGAATTTTCTTACCTGCCCTTTCTACCCTTCTTTGCTCTATCTTCCTTCTCTAACCATTCTTCCTTTCATCATCAATACTCAATAACGACCCTTCCCAGATAAATTTTTTCTCTCTCCTCAACATTGTACTCTTTTTACCCTTCTCATCTTTATCTTCTTTCTTCAATCGTTCTTCCTTTCATCAATTTTCACCATATTTCATCCTTTCCTCTCATCCCCAGTTTTATACTGTTAATTCCTAGATCAATTTTTCCCTTATTTAATCGTTTTTTCTCTTCCCCAATCTTAGCCTCTTTTCCCTAAATATCATTTCATCCTTCAAATTGTACTATCTTATTTTTCTTTGCACATTCGTGGAAAGTGTATTCAATAGATTTGAGAATTGATAAAAAAAAAATACATGTGTAGACTATAACAAATCTTCAAATGGGATAATGAATATGTGATTGTTGTGGAGTAGTTGTGCTCAATAAGTGAGAAATTAAAATCTAGTTTGAGAAACATCTCGTTCAAGAATTTATGTAAATCACTTGAGCAAATATATGAAAAAATTAACCCAAAAATTATGTAGATTTATTTCTTGTTTTGTGAATAATTAAGTAAACTCAGAAAATTGGGTGAATATTTTTTCACCCAATTTTGAAAACAAGGCCCAATCTAAGTTAGGTCGTTTTAAAAAAAATATGGTTAGACATTGATGAAGACGCGACTCAACGAGAGCCGTTCAGGATTTTGAACACAATCGAACATATTCAGATTACCATATAACGTATTCAGATTACCATATAACATATTCAGATTACCATATTTCAAAAGTTTCAACCTGCACACACTCATATTCAGAATATAGTAAAACATACTCACCAATAAAATATGAAAACTAGTTATTTGTCTTTTAAGTTGAATGGATTAGATTAACTCTAAGTCCGCCAGTAACATTTATAGGGTAAATAATAATATTTGTGGATTTGTACTCAAATTGTAGTTTTATTTGTTGCATCTTGAGATTGAAACATTACCAAAGTTTTGTGAGAGACTAACGACCACCCTAATTGTTTATATCGTAACCCGTTTCATATATTTAGTGACTAACATACTACCTTTACTAATCGTCTTATTTAATAACAATGACACTTAATCTGAGAATTGTAAATAATTTATACTATTAATTAATCATACATAATATTTTATATCATGTGATGATATGATATAATTATAAACAGATGAGAATCTCATATAGTTATTTTTTTGGTAGAGTTGACTTTGCTAAGACTAGTAATAAGACATAATAAAAAGAATCTTAGAATGCACATAGAAAATGCAAAATATTAATTATTACCTTATTTAGTAAACTCTACCATGTAAAGTTTATTTTCAACTCAAGATCGAATCCAAATCCATTATAAACTAAAACGCATGTGATGATTCTTTAAAATCATAAATGACATGATATATATAATTATAAACAGGTGAGGATCTCATATAACTTTTTTTTTTGGTAAAGTTGGTAGAGTTTGGTAAGACTATTAATTAGATAAAATAAAAATAACATTAGAATGCACAAAAAAAATACAAAATATTGATTCTTACCTTATTAAGTAAACTCTACCCTATAAAGTTTATTTTCAACTCTAGGGGATCAGATCCAAATCCGTTATAAACTAAAACGATCATTATGAGTATTGACACGATTACAACAATGTAAAATGATCACTTTGGAGCCTCGTAAGATGACCTCTCAATAGTTTATAAAAGACGGTATCTCAATAAACTATTGAGAGACCATCTTGGCTTTTCTGAACAGTATGCATGTGTATCCTATTCATAGTCAACTATATATTTTCTAATCTATTGTTTAAGTGAAAATGTATAATTCACATTTATAGCATACAAGCTTAAATTACGCATATATATTATGGTAATTGACATAGAGGATGAACAATATTACCATATAATATATTGAGATTATCATGGTTTGAACGTGATGAAACCTTATTCTCGACATGACTCAACGAGGGTCATGCCGTATTTTGAACACGATCGATAATATTCGTAACATATTCAGATTGCCATATAACATATTTAGATTACCATACTTCAAAAACTTCAACTTGCAAACATATTCATATTATAGTAAATCATACTCTGATCACACTAATAAATAAATACAAAAACTAGTTGTAAATACTAAATTATGGGTGAAAGTTGGAATAACGATCACATAATGTCTCATGAAAATCCTACTCGTATAATAAATGAACTTTCATCTAAACGTCATATAGTAATTTGAATATGTTACATGGTAATTTGAATATTTTTTATCATGTTCAAAATACGGTGCGACCCTCGTTGGGTCATGTTAAGAATAAGGTTTCATCACTCTCAAACATGGTAATATGAATATGTTATATGGTAACTTGAACATACTTCATGATAATTACCATAATACATAAGCGTAATTTAAGCATGTATGATGCAAAGTTGAATTATGCATTTTTACTTAAACAATCACTACGTCAATATATGGGTTTACAGAACCAGCCTTTGAGAACAAAATTTTAAAAACCGATCTCTTATTTAAAATAGAACGTGTCCTCTCAAAACCGTTCTAAAAGATAATTGCAGGAAAAAGAAAAATAAATTTTAAATACTTTTAAGAACAGTTTCCTTAAAAGTCGTTCTAAAAGGTAAGAGTAATTGTAGAACCACAACATTCAGAACGAATTTTAAAGGAACCGTTCTAAAAAAGGAACCTAAAGAAACGGTTTATAGTATCAACCGTTCTAAAATCCAATTGAAAAAAAAAAATTAAATAACACAATAAGAAATAATCACCTCGTCACTTCCTTATTCACATCTCACTCTCTCCTTCTTTCCTTGATTCATACTTCCTTGTTTTTTAAATTTCTCTCATTTTTCTTCTTTCGTAAATTTCATTTACTAATCTCTTCTTTCCTCATAATTTCTTCAATTCCTTTAATAATTTAGTTGGTTTAATTTATGCAAACAACAAAAAATGTAAAACGATGAAAAACCCACGATGACGACGAAATTGAAGAATGGCGACATCGGTGGTGACTTGACAGGATCGGCAATGGAGGCGTGACGTTAAGGCTTAATAAAGTTTGAGATCTACTTTGTTTTTTTTAATAAATTTTTATATATGAGATTCTAGTTCATTTTTAACATTGTCTCTTAATTACTCTTGAATTTGGTCATTTAAACCGTTTTTTAATCCTTTTTTTTGTTGATTTAAATTTTTTTGTTAGGGTGATTGGATTAAATGAAAGACGGCGAAAACAAAGGCCAATGGTGAGTTGACCATGACAGAGACGACGACGATAACGGCGACTCATCGATGATGGCGAGGGAAACATGCAACATAGAGTACGATGGTTGGTTGAAAAAAAAAGGTTAAATCTACTTTGAAATTCTATTTTAAGCAGCTAATTTTTTTTATAACTTCGATTTTTAATTATTTCATTATCTTTTTAGGGTTATTTCATTTCTATATTTTTTTTCCAGATCTAATCGTGAATGAAGTCGAAGTTAGCAAAGAAAGAAGATAGATTGAGGAAGGAGGAAGGCAACATCGATGTTGAAATATAATCAAGAAACAAGTAATTTGAGTTAAGGTTTAACATAGTTTTAGATCTACTATTGCTTTTCGAAAAAATTCATCTGTAACTCCTTTTCACTTGTGATGTGGTTATCTTGTAATTAACATTGTTTTTAATGTTACTATAAACTACTGTCTCAACTCCTTGTTGTTTACTCCATATTTTGGGCCACTGATATCGATTCAGTCCCTTGTACATTCGAGCTCCAAGTATTAAATAATTTCTTTTAAATCTGGGTACATATTAGAACGGTTTTCTAAGGAACCGTTCTCTTTACTAAACCCCGTAACAAAACATTGTTATAAAAACCGCTCTTAAAGACCTTTTAGAGCGGTTTTCAGCGGAACCGTTCTTAAACGATATAAGAATGGGTCTCAACTGTTTTCTTACCCTTTAAGTACAGCGTCCTAAAGAACGATTGTATAACCGTTCTCCTTAGCTTAAATCGACCCCTTCTTATAGGATAAATTTGACCTAGTGAATTGATTATAAACTATTAAACTATATAGTTGACTATAAACATAATTCACTAGTTTACTACTGTAATAACCCAATTTTTAATAATAATAATAATAAAAAAAAAGTTACGTAGAAGGGGAGCCTAGGCATTTAATGCCTTGACTTGTGATGTCCTTTGCTTGGGTGAAAACTTTTCACTCTTGGGCAATTGCATTTCCCCGGGAATACTTCGCTTATAAATAGCTCCACATATCGCTCTTTGTTCGACGCAAATCAACACACAAGTGTTGTACTGAGTGAAATAAAGTGAAGTGTTTCATACCATAAGCACACCACATATAAAGTATGTTCCGAGTATTATAAGATTTCGTAAAAATAATTTACGAAATAAGTAGTTGTTACGTACGTGCGAAAAATGACATCTTCGTAGCGAGGCTATGTCGAAATAGTCTTCGTCACCTAACGTAGCCAAGGTATAACTCTTAAACTGTTATGAAATTATTATCATTAGACAGTGCCGTTAATATTTTCGTACACGTTTTCGATAATTGATTAACCTTGTGGCGAATAGTTATTACGGTGCAAGTAACTCGGTGGAATTACCCCAGTTTGTGAACCTCACCGTATTAACAACTAACTCAAGAATAAAATATGTTAGTGGTAAATAGTAGCTCCATGATTATAAAGTAACCCGGAGGAATTACCCCAGTGGTGAAAATAATCTTAGAGTATTTCCACTAAAAGACGATAAATAGTAAATTAACAATTTGACTAGATAATCACCACTTTTAGAATTCGGACGTCGTTGGACCCTTGGACAGTTAATTATCAAATAAATTACAACACGATTACTTTGCCAATATAACCTTAATTAAATAACTTACGCGACCTTATTTACTTAGAACGAGAGAACGCACGAAGAAGTATCGCGGTGGTTTGGAATTCAGGTAAGGGACTCTTTCTGATTACCCCATATCCCTCTATCATGATTCCCTCCTCCCCCCAAGGTTTTGAGCATTCCCCAATTTGGGTAGTCAACCTTAATCCTTGACCAAGACTCCAACGCAAGATTCTACCCTCAGGCCACCACCTACCGTCACTACAACCGCCCCACCTCCTAATCATTGTGGCCGACCTTGAGCTGAGCTCCGTCTGGCACCACCGTTATTGTGGCCAACATTGACCTGAGCACAGTCTACCACCGTTATTGTTCAAACCACTCGCCACCAACATTAACTACCCTGAAAAGTGAAAACCACCACGGCTACCCCCGCTGTGGCGCTTCGTGAAAGAGAGCAAAAACGCAGCGGAAGACTAAGAAGTACAACTTACCAGAAATTTTCAAGAACATCGCTCATTATCAAGTTTCAACTTCTTTGTGGTCGAATTTGACCACCATAACTTCAGATCTAACAAGTTTGATGATTGAATTCGACAACCAAGAAATCAAAACATGGGCTAGTCAAAGGTGGTTTGGGCCACGAAAAACATGGACAAGAGCCAAGTTTACATAAGGGGAGAAGAGGTATGTAGAAATTGGAGATAAAAGAAGGCATGAAAGTGTATGAAGAAAAAGATGGAGAAAGAAAGAAGAGAGGGGCGACAGTGTTGTTTTTGAGGGTGAGGGGTTTGATTCCTATGTTTTTACCAAACACATGGGGGTATTGGTGAGGTTTTGATTCCTTTCCCCCCTTTTCCCTTTCTTGATTCCTTTCCCTTTCCCCAGCTCCAGCCAAACGACCCCTTATAGTATTATTTTTGTATACTTTAATGCTTATTTTTTAAAGAGGATCGAGTACTGCAAACTCTGATTATTTTCGGAACGACTTCGATTTTGTGGGTTAGTTATGTGTTCTGGATAACTTTGAAACGAGGATATCCGTCTGGCCCTGCCAAGGGAGTAAACTGGCACTGACTGAGAACTTCTGAACTAACCGGAACTACACTACCCACTACTGGAATTATTCATACTTATACGAATTATTATTGTTTTACTATTTTAGCAACTACTTGATCCGGTTAAGTTGGAAATTATCTTTTACTGGGCTGTCGAGCTCACCCTTTCAATAATAAATTCTTTTCAGAAAATCAGTACTAGCTGGAGGTGAGAATTTGAGTGAGCTACCCAAGTCGACTTGTAACATAAATAAATGGCCTTAGCGATCGTTTGTACAATAGTATACGTATGTATAATATTGTGTAACATATGTTGTGTACCTTCGACTTCTGAGGAATAAGAATGACTTAGCCTACTTTTCGTAGGTTGCCGTCTGTCATGTTTCAATTGTGGTTTTGGTGCGTGACAGATTAAGTGGTATCAGAGCAATAGTTCGACCCTAGGAACACAATACAGACCAGAGAGTATGGATAGATTAAGATCGGTTCATGTAATTTATTACCTTGAAAAGTACTAGTATTAGAATTATGTGTTAACGTTTTGTTTGATTATTTTACTTAAGGACTTGATGGTTGCTGAGGAAGAAGCCGTAAACATAGTAGAGGAAAAAAATGGAAGGAGTTGGTGAGGAACATCTTAATGATAATGAAGAAAGTAGTGATGCGGGTAACTTTGAGGAAGTTGCCCATGGCCCCAACGACTTCTATCAAGATTTTCTTAAAAGATTGAAGGAACAACAAGATTTGCAGAGGCTGAGCCAGGAGCTGATGAATCGCTTGCTTAGAAAACCAGGCGAGATGACAAAGGCAAGGAATCCAATGAGGGAATTTAAGGGGCTCAATCCTCCGTTCTTTGCAGGTACCACTAACCCCGCAGAAGCAGAAGGATGGCTTCTAGCAATGGAGAAAGTGTTTAGGGTATTCAAGTGCTCGGAGGAAGAAAAGGTAAACTATGCGGTGTATCAGTTAGAAGGCAAAGCTTATGATTGGTGGTTGTCAGAGGAAAATCTATTGAAAGCAGGAGAAGTGACCAATCGTGGTCAACAGGCTAACATCATCACTTGGAAAGTATTTAAGGATACCTTTAACAAGAAATACTTTCCTAAAAGTCTTAGAGATAAGGCTATGGAAGATTTCTTGGAATTAAGGCAAAAAGAGAATATATCTGTGGGAGATTATCAGGATAGGTTTGAGAGGTTGTGCAAGTCCGCTCCTCAATTTGTGTCCACAGAGGCAGACAAGGCTTATAGGTTCGTTTATGGGTTAAAACCAAAAAATCAAACAAGGAGTCAATGTTTTCGAATTAGAGGAGTATGCTGCAGTGGTTGAGAAGGTAAGAATAGTAGAATTGAGTCTTAGGGAGGTAAAGAAGGAAAAGAGTAAGAAGAGGGATTCTGGTGTTATCCAACCTTCGGGGGTTAGTTTTAAGAGACAACACTCCCAAGCATTTCAACCCAAAACAATTTCTTCCTTTCCCCAAGCAAGTAAACCCGTGTCTAGACTCCAGCCATCTGTGGCAAGTCTAGCTTTCCCGGGGAATAGAGGTAGCCAGATGCTAGTTAAGACATGTCAAAAGTGTTCAAGAATGATGAAAGGAAGCGAGTGCAGGTGGTGCTCGGGAACTTGTTTCAGGTGTGGCGAAAAAGGACACATGATAGCTAACTGCCCGAAACCAGAGACGAGCCAAGCACCCTCCAACCACCAGCCCTAGAGGACACAAGTATCAGCAGGAAAGCAGTCAAGTGACCACCGTAGGAGTGGACAAAAGGCAAGCGCTTCTGGAAAAGTATTTGCCATCATGGAGGAAGATGCTCCGTCGTCAAGTGATGTGGTCACAGGTATTATTCCCATTTCAAATACTCTTGGATATGTCTTGTTTGATTCCGGAACCACACATTCCTTTGTTTCACATGAATTTGCCAAAAAGTGTGACTTGCAATTTGCGCCTTTGAATATGCAATTAGAAGTGAGTACTCCCTCTGGATACGTGTGTGTGGCTTCTTTGATGTCTAGAAATTGCATTGTTAAAATAGGGGAAAGAAAATTACTTGCAAACCTTATCCTTTTGGATATGTCCGGCCTTGATGTGATCTTAGGGATAGATTGGTTATCCTCTCATTTTGCAAGTATTGACTGTCACCGTAAGGTTGTTAACTTCCAGACCCCAGGGAAACCACCGTTTGTGTTTAGGAAAGAACGGGAAGGATTACTAGCCAACTTGGTTGTAGGTCTTGGGAGGAGTGAATTAAAGCTAGATGATATTAAGATTGTCAGAGAGTTTGAAGATGTTTTTCCCGAAAATTTGGTTGGGCTACCCCCGGATAGAGAAATTGAGTTCACCATCGATTTAATACCAGGTACTGCCCCTATTTTTAAAGCCTCATACCGAATGGCACCAACAGAATTAGCAGAATTGAGGAAACAATTACAAGAGTTGGAAACCATGGGGTTTATTAGGAATAGTGTTTCTCCTTGGGGTGCTCCCGTGTTATTTGTAAAGAAGAAAGATGGTAGTATGAGGCTTTGTATTGATTACAGGGAGTTAAACAAAGTAACTATCCGTAATAAATACCCTCCGCCTCGTATCGATGAATTGTTTGACCAGTTACAAGGGGCTAGTGTGTTTTCCAAAATAGATCTTCGATCGGGATACCACCAGTTAAAAATTAAACCTGAGGATGTTGCTAAGACTGCATTTAGAACCTATTATGCTCATTATGAGTTTTTGGTGATGCCATTTGGGTTAACCAATGCACCAGCGGCATTTATGGATTTGATGAATAGGGTGTTTAGACCATTCCTGGTTTGTCATTGTATTCATTGATGACATTTTGGTGTACTCTAAAAGCGTAGAGGAGCATGAGCAACATTTGAGGATTGTCTTACAAACTTTAAGGGAATAAAAATTATATGCCAAATTTAAGAAATGTGAGTTCTGGCTGGATGAAGTTGCATTCCATGGGCATATAGTTTCAGCAAAAGGAGTTTCTGTAGACCCTGAAGAGATTAAGGCAATAGTCGAGTGGAGAACACCCAAAATCGTGACGGAAGTTAGGAGTTTCTTGGGCCTTGCTGGATATTACAAAAAATTTGTTAAGGATTTCTCTAAAATTGCCGTACCACTTACAAAGTTGACACACAAGGGTGCCAAATTTGTATGGCCTAGCGGGTGCGAAGAGAGTTTTCAAGAGTTTAAGAAGAGACTGACGTCTGCTCTTGTGCTGACCCTTC
The DNA here is from genome assembly GCA_963457585.1 of Spergularia bocconei. Taxonomy (NCBI): domain Eukaryota; kingdom Viridiplantae; phylum Streptophyta; class Magnoliopsida; order Caryophyllales; family Caryophyllaceae; genus Spergularia; species Spergularia bocconei. The sequence continues at coordinate 7,947,667 of OY734959.1, forward strand.
CATCTGGAAGTGGAGGGTATACCTTATACTATGATGCCTCCAAATTGGGATTAGGAGCTGTGCTAATGCAAAATGAGAAGGTTGTGGCTTATGCATCAAGACAATTAAAACCTTATGAACAAAACTATCCTACTCATGATCTGGAACTTGCGTCAGTATCTTTTCACTAAACATTTGGAGACATTATTTCCATGGTGAGAAATGTGTGGTATACTCGGATCATAAGAGTTTAAGATACATTTTCACCCAGAGAGACTTGAATATGAGACAAAGGAAGTGGATGGAGTTACACAAAGATTATGATTTGACAATCATGTATCATGCTGGGACGGCTAATGTATTGAGTCGGAAGAACTATGACAATTTAGCCGCACTCATCACCGAGCAGAAACCCCTAATGGAAGAAATGAGAAGAATGAATCTTTGGGTGAGAAACAGCCTGGGTCGCAATTCACGAGACGTTATGGCTGCAATAGCGGTAAAGTCATCTTTGATTGAGACACTCAAAGAAGCTCAAGTACAAGATGGATTTTTGGTTAAGATCAAGGAACGTATGGTGAGTAGGCCATTTAAGGAAGATTCATTGTACTGGCACATCCATATACACCCAGACGGTTTTATGCTGTTCCAGAACCGAATCTGTGTTGCAGATAATAAGGAGCTTAAAAGAGAAATCTTGAGAGAAGCACACAACACTGGTTATACGGTACATCCAGGGTACCAATGTATAGGGACTTGAAGGAACATTTTTTTGTGGAGAAACATGAAGAGAGACATTGTTGAATATGTCTCAAAATGCTTGACTTGTCAACAGATCAAAGCATATCATCAGAGGTCTGCAGGGAAATTACAATCTCTACCAGTACCGAAATGGAAGTGGGAGGAAGTCTTAATGGATTTTGTGGGTGGTCTGCCAAGAACTCAAAGTGGATATGAGTCTATTTGGGTTATTGTAGATAGATTAAAAAAATCAGCTCATTTCTTACCACTAAGAGCCGGTTACACTGCAGAATCACTAACTGAACTGTATGTGAAAGAAAGCGTGAGGCTTCATGGTGTCCCTGTGTCTATTGTGTCAGACAGAGATTCAAAGTATGTTGCACGATTTTGGCAGAGTCTACATGATGCGATGGGAACAAAATTAAACTTCAGCACCGCTTATCACCCTCAAACTGATGGACAGACAGAAAGGACCATTCAGACATTAGAAGACATGCTCAAGGCATGTGTCCTAGATTTCGGGGGTTCATGGGAGGAATGGTTACATCTTGTGGAGTTTGCGTATAACAACAGTTATTATTCCAGTATTGGTGTCACGCCCTTCGAGGCTTTGTATGGACGAAAGTGCATGTCACCTTTGTGTTGGGATGATGTGGGCGAAAGACAACTTTTAGGTCCCGAACTGGTACAACAAACTGTCGACAAGATACATGTAATAAGGGGGCGTATGAGAGCTGCTCAGAGTCGACAAAAGAGTTACGCCGACAAGAAAAGACGAGACATGGATTTGAAGGAAGGAGAGAAAGTGTATCTCAAGGTTTCGCCAACCAGAGGAGTGTACAGATTTGGAGTTCGCGGAAAACTCAGCCCGAGATTTATTGGTCCATATGAAATTCTTGAGAGGGTTGGAAGGGTATCACATAGGTTGGCCTTACCGCCAATACTCTCAGGAGTCCATAATGTGTTCCATGTTTCGATGCTTAAGAGGTTTGTTCAATCGGACGAACAAATTATGGAAGTCAAACCTATTCAACTCCAGCCAGATTTGAGTTCCGAAGAACAACCACTGAAAATCTTGGGCCAAGAAATCAAGGTGTTAAGAAACAAGACAATTCCGTTCGTCAAGGTGCATTGGAATAATCACGATGAAAGAGAAGCCACTTGGGAAAAAGAGGCGGACATGAGAGAAAACTATCTGTACCTGTTCGAATCTTAATACCGGTATGTAATAACCCACTTTTTAATAATAATAATAATAAATTACGCAGAAGGGGAGCCTAGGCATTTAATGCCTTGACGTCCTTTGCTTTGGGTGAAAACTTTTCACTCTTGAGCAATTGCATTTCCCCGGGAATACTTCGCCTATAAATAGCTCCACATATCGCTCTTTGTTCGACGCAAATCAACACACAAGTGTTGTACTGAGTGAAATAAACTGAAGTGCTTCACACCATAAGCATACCACATATAAACTAAGTTCCGAGTATTATAAGATTTCGTAAAAATAATTTACGAAATAAGTAGTGGTTACGTACGTGCGAAAAATGACATCTTCTTAGTGAGGCTCTGTCGAAATAGTCTTCGTCACTTAACGTAGCCGAGGTATAACTCTTAAACTGTTATGAAATTATTATCATTAGACAGCGCCGTTAAAATTTTCGTAACACGTTTTCGATAAATGGCCTTAGCGATCGTTTGTACAATAGTATTCGTATGTATAATATTGTGTAACATATGTTGTGTACCTTCGACTTGTGAGGAATAATAATGGCTTAGCCTACTTTTCGTTGGTTGTCGTCGGTCATGTTCCAATTATGGTTTTGGGTCGTGACAACTACCTCATGAATATTTCACCATGGAAGCACCAAACTGAGTCCTCTATATGACCCATGATGAGAAAGAAACACTCTCTATTTGAAATATTCAAACTATCTTGTCTGGTTAAAGAAAACTACTCTTACACAGAGCTTTTAGATTTTATTAGTGAATATGTTCTACTATAATTCTATTTGTAAGGTTGAAGTTGAAGATATTGAACTATGATAATCTGTGTATGCACCATGTTAATCTAAATATGTGCGACTGTAAAAACTATGATATTCTGAGTATGTCATACACGCGTGTCAATAGTTTATGACCACATTATTACGTGGTCATCTCAGATATTTAGTTTACGTTATTGAATAAAGTTTTATGTCAATTTATTCAGTTTAGTCTGAATTATTTATAAAAATACGTACGTAGACTTTGACATTACACATTCAGTCTTGCGGATTTCCAAAAGAAAATGGAAGTACACAAACACACTCACACAATCATTATACTAACTCAGACCACGTACTCAAAACTATTTGGTATACCCATACTAAAAATACTCACACATGCAACACGCATACTCAGAGTGAACAATTACAGGGTCAGCAGTGTGCCAGTGTCCGACGGTCTTGTTAGGACGGCTCGACCTAAGCTCCGGCCATCTTGACAGACGGCTCCACCTAGGTCCGGCCATCTTGACCATACGGTTATAGTTTGACCTGGGTCCTACCGTATTTTAAATCCAACCCAAAATTTCTTGGTTAAATTCTTCTCACCATGAAATTGAAAAAGTTGACACCATAAATTTTGATCATCAATCATGTTCAATCTCAAATATTCATACCTCGATGAATGATGCAATGTACCAATTTTAATTACAAAATATTGATTATTATTGTAACTTTTAGTTTAATACTTCATAATTAATGACTAATATCTCATGAGTATTGTAATGGGGAGAGAAAGATTGAAAATGATGATATAGGTGATGAGAGAACACCATTGTTGATGATGATGAGAATCATATTAAAGGTGGTTGAAGATGATGATGTGAATCAGATTGATTATTAGAGATAATGGAAAGGAAGATTGCAAATCGTAAGTAAGGGTGAAGTGAAGTGGATGCCAGATGAGTGAGTGAGGAATTGAAGGAGAAGAAGAAATGTCAGAGAGGCTGGGTAATTAGGTATAGTGGGGAAGGGGTACTATGGGTAGAGGAAAAAATAGAACTTTCTGAGATGGGGTAAAATTGGTACTTCTAAGGCATATTTGGGGCGGTGAATAAGAGATTTGGGGCGGGGGATAGCAACACCCCAAATTTAGAGGGCTGCCCGCAAAGCTACAGTGCCAAAGGCCCTTGTAATCTGGAAAACGACAAAACATAAAGCACGTGACATCCGCATGGTATACTTACATACGTATTGCGAAAGAAGTAAATACGTGGCGGGGGGATTTACTATTACTTAGGCACTGAGCATATACGTATAAGGTAACAGTTAAATGATGTATTGAATACCGAATTAAGAACCACATTATTGTGTCATTAGTACACACAAAAGAGACGTCCTATGCCAAATGCCATTATTGGTACAATTCATGTATAGGGTTTGAGGTGAAAAACAAAAATATAGGGTTCTAAGGAAAAGAAAAATTTCAAAGGAAGATCTGGGCATAAATTCATACACAATAAAATCCTCAATACAAACGGGAGAGGATAATCGGAGAATCTAAAATCGAGCGAGGTAAGAATTTCTTTTTTAATTGTTGATCAGTACATGATTTGGGGTAAATGAATATGAGGTGTTGTGACTGTTAATATAAGATCACGTGGTAATATAGGTTGATATATTCGATTGACATTAAAGGACTTTATTAGCAATGTTTGCAATATTAGGAAAGTTATAGGATAATTGAATATAATTAAATTATCAGAATAGAGTTTTGTTTGGGTTCACCGTTTTGTTTTATTTGGAAATAATCATAATAGAATTATGTTTGTAAAAAAAAGCAGGTTAAATTTTTTTTTTGTACAGATGAAATCAAACGACAGGGTAGTGATAATTGATGATGATGTGGAACCACATACTGATATCGTTGACGGATTATATGAGGATGAGTGTGGTACTGGTTTACCTGTCATGTAGGAAGCAAAACCGGAGCGTGTTAATTGAGTGATGATGATGTCAATGTATTGGTCATTGAGGATTGGGAGGGAGATGCAACAATTGTGTGCCGAACACTTGATAAGAAGGTTGTTGTTATGAAGTATGGGAAGGCTAAGGAGATTCCTGCAGTAGGTATGATATTTCATAGTTTGCAGGGTGTTGAGATTTACTACAAGAACAACTATAAAGGTTAGGTGTGTGGAATTGAGATGTGAGTGTTGGGACAAGCCTCCAACATATGCAGAAATGGGAAAGAACAATTGTGAAGAAGATGTAGCTGTAGTTGGTCAGCAAGTGATGTCAAAGAAGTGTGGATGTGAAGCAATGTTGTATGCTTCATGTATGAAAGGTCAAACAAAATGGATTATTAAGAAGGTAGTTTTAGAACATAAAAATCACAATCTAACACCAAGTAAAGCTAGACTAATAAGGAGCGATCGGGTTCTACCGGAACACATGGGTAGGCAGTTGAGGTGTTATGTAAAGGCCAGAGGAACAATGGCCAAATTCCATGCGACAAAGGCAGCTGAGAGAAACGGGTATGAAAATATGCCTGTCACTGTCATAAACATGAGGCAGGAAATGGAAAAGGAGAGAAACGCAATACTTAAGGATGGTAATGCCAATGCGATGAACAACTATTTTTTGAAAATGTAGAAAGATAACCCAAACTTCTTCCATGTGTTGAGACATGATAGCAACGGTGTTCTTACCACTGTGTCGTGGGTTACACGTAGTCGGCTGCGTACAAAGAATTTTGTGACGTGGTGTGTTTTGATACCACTTATCTCACCAATAAATATCATATGCCGTTTGCTAACTTTGTTAGGGTGAATCACCATGGACAGACTATATTGCTTGGATGCACGCTCATTGTAACACCCCATAATTTTTGGGGTTATTATTCATGATGTGTGTTACATTTAATTGAAGATTTGAGGAATCAGTTGCTAATTTGGGAATTTTCGTACTTTGGATTGGTTTCCTAATTGGGTTGGTTATGTAAAATTACCTAAACACCCTTACTAATACTCTCTCACTCTACTACTACAATATATAAAACAAAACAAAAACCCACCCCAAACCACATCACACGTGAAACGCAAAAGAGGAAAGAAAGGAGAAGAGAAGAAAGAGAAGAGAAGAGGAAGAGAGAGAAGAGAGTCGCCGCCGCTGTCGGACCACCGCCGGCCGCCCAAGTCGCCACCTCACCTCCCCGTGCTCATCACCTTTTCTCCCCTCTTGATTTTTATATCAAGAGTAGTAAGAACCCTTAACCCCTTTTTAGGAATTAAAATTAGGGTTTCTATTATTACATCTTTGATTGTGGAATTAAAGCATGAATATGGTTATAGGATGTTAGTTTAATGTTTCTACTTATTGTTGTTTGAGATTTTGAGCATGAAATCATGAATTTATAAATTAGGGTTTATGGTATTTGATGATGATATTGTGGTCAGAATCACCTGAAATTTGGATGAGTGACTTAAAATAAATTGGGTAACGTGTGGTATTAATTTGGGAAGGTTTTATGATGCTTTGTGTGAATTGTTTATCTTCTGTCCAGATCTGATTTTTGGGTATTTGGGTGTTATTGTCGATCTTTTAATGTTTAGATGATGGGAAAACATTATTACTATGATTGTGGAGTTGTTGTACAAGTTTGGTGCGAACTGAAGTTGATTCAGTTATCATATGACCAAGATTTATTGGAATTGTCATGATATGAGAATATGGTGTTTGTGAACTATGAGTTAGAATGATTATGTGCGTATGTCTACTTTGGGAGTCGTAGTAATCCATCTCTACTTGGTGCATATTTAGGTGGTGATTTTGAGGAAGTACCCTTCGCGGACTTTTGATATTTACTAAGCTTTCCTTGAATTGAAGGTAAGAACGTTGACCATCCTAATGTTTAAGCATGTTTCCCAATTCAATATCGTTCTCTCGAGCTTTCGATCACTAATCATCTCTTATTGATTCATTGGTTTCTAACCATTATCGTTTCACAATCATTCGTTATATGATTCATATGTTGTTTCATAAGTATGTTGCTCACTTTCATTGAGCTTATTGTATATTGTTTCCGGCTATGGCCGTTTATAAATTGAAAGAGCGCTTGCACAAAATAATGTACTTGAAAGATAAAGAAATGAAATAAATATTGTGACTTCATCTAGAGTGACGGACGTAGAATCGTCACCATGTCAAAGGGACATATTTTGTTTAACCTCTGATCAAGGTATATCTTCTAGGTTGGAGATCAGCTACCAACCTTCTAGTTGACTTCCTCCTAGGGGTGGTTTCGTTCTACCGGCCCTCTAGCGAGGGGTGTGCACACTCGAGTCTTTAGGGTAGTTTTACAAGTAACTATAGATGTGGGATGGCTTGGGGTAGGACCCTTGACCATGCTAGGGACCTGACGAACGCCCTATATGCTTATTGCAAAAAGAATGCTCGCTAGTCAAATAAGGAACTTAGCGGAATGCATCGCTAGCTAAATAAGAAACTTAGCCAACTACGTGATTGGTGGCCGAGGGATTCGGTCACTACTTTAGGCACGAGTCGTGCCAAACCGAGCACGACACGTGCTCGTCGCCTCTGCGCGTAGTTTTCATCTCTAAGCGTGGTTCGCTTCTTTGATTGACAGCTACACGCCATCAAGGCGCGTATCTTAGTTCAACTTACTATTTGGTTCTATTTGCTTAAACTACTCACACAGCCTGAGCTGACATTCTTTCTGATTGGATTTGTCCCTACCCTATTCTGGGGCCTGTGTCATTGTTGTAATGGCGCATTTGACAGGTCTTTAAGGTGATTGATTGTCTGCTTGAACGTCGTTGCATGGCATGGGATAGTAGAATAAATTTGTCAGACGTTTGGATTTCATGAACGATTATAATTTGTTTCATTTGGTTTGATTTTGAATTGTAATCTTGGCTACAAGTCTTCCGCTGACACTTGTTATTTATCTTCAGAAGTCTGTTATAAGCATTGTCGTTGACTCGACAGTCAACGACGGCATAACAATCCTTTGCATTCACGCTTTAAGTTGTCAAACTTTAGGGTTGTTACACTCATATCCCATGAGACAACTGAATATTTTGAGTGGATCTTCAGGCATGGCTTAGTTGTATGGGAGATAAGACGCCATGAATGATTCTTAAGGACCAAGTAGCTGCAATTAGGAATGATGTTTGTCAAACACGCGTCATCGTTGGTGTCTATGGCACATTCTTAAAAAGGTACCTATTAAGTGTGGGAAGCATCCTGAGAATAAACAACTATGCAGGGATTTGAATAATGCAGTCTACGATTCATTTAGTGTTGATAGATTTGAAAGCAGGTGGGCCGTGTTTCTGTTGTCGTACGATATTGTGATAAATGGCTAACGGGTTTGTTTGACGAAAGAGAGATGTGGGTTGTTGCATACACTAAGCATATGTTGTGGGTAGGTATGCGGTCAACATAGAGGGTTAAAACCATTCGTAGCTTCTTTGATGGATATGTCTTCAAGCACACGAGGTTGTAGGAGTTTGTTTGTTTTTTCTGGTTACATGGTTGTAGGAGTTTGTGGATAAATATTGTCAGGTCATGGAGGCTCGCGCTTTTAACGAGAAGGGGGCTGAAGACTCATTTAGGGACTTTTAGAAGCAGTGTCAGCATGTAATGTATTGTAGGGATGCTACAGCCAATAGGTTATTTGTTAACGAAGTAGAGATCCATATGAAAGACTGTGTGTGGATACACAATGAGGGGTGTAGGGAGGAATTTATAACAGAAGACAAGAGATCTATTCGGGTTGTGTACAAATAAAAAAACATGATGCCACATGTGAGTGCAGAATGTTTTGAGGACAGTGGCATTCTTTCCCGTTACATTATCTCTGTGTATGACTCATATGGATACCGTGATGTGCCTAAAAAGTACATTCTTCGACATTGGCGTGCGTAGAGATGTTGTAATACCCCGCCTTTCAGAGGAAGGTTATGAGAGATTTAGGGCAAATATGAGGTGTTAAAGGACTAATAATGCTACTCATACCAACAAAGTCGACTTTGTATTTAGGAAGCCAATGTGATAAGAACTCCACAGTTGAGCATGCTTGACTCGGAGTGATGCAGGGATCAATCAATTCAATTGGGCAAGATATACAATTAAAAGCAAGTAAGCAAGTAGCTGAATTATGTCCCAAGGAAGTATATAAGAAAACCTATAAGAAAGGGTTTTCTATTCTTAAGTCAAGTTGTATCTTACAGCAGCCCACCTAGCAACACTTGATTAAAGAATGAAGAAAGGGAGTTCCAATTTGCATAAGAAAATCAGAACAACAAGTCTTAATTATTGGAGCAGCTTAGTCAAGGCCATTCTCAGCCAAATACACAAAGGAAAATATCTGCCTTTTGAAGATTAAAGAATGCAAAAAGGGAGTCCAAGTTGCTGTCCAAATTCAGTAGCATCAAGTGGTGTTTTCAGCAGCTAATTGACACTCAAATTGCACGCCACTTCTCAGCAATAATACCCAACTTTTCAGTTCCAAGTTGAAGATAAAAGGATCAAAAGTGGCATTCAACTAGCACCAAAGCTACTGCCACAAAATCAGACATGATAAGAATCATTAGCCTAGTGTTTTTATTTTGTATTTGCTAATCTTATAATAGTATTTTACTTACATTAATGTATCATATGTAGCTTAGTTATCCTCTATATATAGAGGCTGAAAACCATTGTAAAAGGACAGATTGTCATATGTGAAAAAAAACCCTTTGAGTGGATTCTCAAAAACACTTCTAGTTTCAGTAATTCTTGCTTCGGGAATGGCTTGAATGGTGTGCTAGCTTAGTTTAATTGTATGTGGTGTCTCTGTATCATACACTTAGATTAAGAACCCTCTTCCCCAGATTGTGAGCTTAAGTGGTGTTTCTGTATCTCTTGTTTTCATCTGACTATCCTTTATTTTCAGTTTATAAAACACACAAAAACCACAAAAACATTACTGCATTTCACTCACAAATTCTGTCATGATTCAGTTTAGGATTCGTTTATCACTAGGGCCGATCATTTCTGCATCACGGAGTAATTTCAGGATGGGTGACCTCGTGGAAAGTTTCTCAGGGTGCGCACGAGTGAGATCAAAGTGCGCCGAAATGACCCCTATTAATATGTGAGGTCAGTGTACAGCCTGCAAGCTGCCATAGGTGACTACTTCCAGTTCAAACCACTACTACAAAAACCTACATAGACATGGTATTTTTTTGGACATAGACGTCGGATTCGGGTCCGACGTTAAGTTGAGTGATATCTATTCCATTTGGATAGACGTCAGTTTTAAGTGCGACGTGCTTCAAAATCATAGACATCGGTTTTTTTAAGAAAACCCATGTCTATGTGCTCTAATAGACATCATTTTTTTGTAAAACCCATGTCAATAGAAAATTCAGACATCCGCTTTTTAAAAAAAGCCCATGTGTGTTGTTCAGCCCGATATTAAAAAAAAAAAAAATAGTTCCGAACCAAACTTTTTGTTCCGAACCTAAATGTGCATAAATTTCATTTGCTATACAAATTGAAAGATAGAGTTTATTATGACAAAAATTCAACTAATAACTAAAATCTCAAATTGACCAATACAGACATTGTGTACACAAATCACTGGGAAATATTGAAACTCAACAAAATTATAAGTTAATTAAACGTTAATAAGAGAGCAAAAAAACCGAAGATCTAAAAACTGATCTTGGATGCTAGTTAATAAAAGTTACAAGATTTGGATAAAAAACTTCACAGAACTATTGTCTTCAATCTTTTATGTTGCTTCAAGCCTACCAAGTCTAAATCAACATCCGAGAAGAAGGATAAACACAACAAAACATTGACTTTAGGATGAGCCTTCTTTAACATACAATTATTCAATACATACGCTGATACGCAAAACAAGCATTTGATGGAAAAAAAAATCTAGATCCGAATTTCAAACAAAATTTGTTTCACAGCAATATAATGGCAAACGAAAATTAAATTTAAAATCTTTAATTGATTAAAAACATAAATTGATTCTTGAACAGTGGGGGCCCAGATTGTTTCGCGACTCCCAACCAACTTCTTGTAATTTATTATCAAATATCTATATTTTTTCAAAAACTACATAAAAAAGAAAAATCATACCTTAACACCATAAAGATCCAAGATCTGATCAACTCCTACATTCAAGTAGGGGTGAGCATGAGCGGATACCCGCCGGTAAGTTATGGACCCGGACTCGTTAACAACGGGTCCTAGAAATCAAGACCCGGACCCTGACCCGCTAGAAATCAAGACCCGGACCCGCCGAATCCTAAGCGGGTCCGGGTACCCGTTCAATATAAATGTCGATGCTCAATTAAAACATGTTTTTATATAATTCGAAACTCGGAATTTTTAATTTCATATGCAATTATCCTTGAAATATCCTAAATAATGGCTAAAGAGTAAGAAAATTGCAATCCATACACAAATAAAACAATTCAAGATACAATCATACAATCGGGATACACTTGGTCATGGACAGAAGGACTGATGGCGATGATTCTGAAGAGAAGGCATCCTAACTTCCTAAACCATGAAGAAAACATGTAGCCCTTCCAAATCAATCAACTTCATTTTACTATCAAATGCAAAATAAAACAATTCAAGATACAATCATACAATCAGAATCATTTTTTTTTATTATGAAGCCTTCTTTTGTATTTTGTAATTTTATTTTTATACAAATAGTTGTAGGCACGGAAATTTTATAAAATGTGCCACATCGGATTGTCATCAGTCAAAATGTTGACTTACGACTTTTCAATAAATTTTGGTAATTAAAATGGGTTAGTGAAATTAATATTAGTTCATATTAATTATTAAGTTGCACCCATTTTCTATTAGAGTGGTAAACCCTTAAATGGCTCATCCACACTAGTAAAAATGACTACCAAGTCCAAGGCTCAAAAAGGAAACCAAACCCTACTATCACTATTCCTATAAATAGAGCCTCTCACTCCACCTTTTAGGAGTTAGTCACATTTTTGGGAAAAAAACACAAAACATCAGAGAAAACCATCTACATATTCTCCACCCAAAAATCCTCTCCAAACATAAAGAAAACCTAGAGACTCAAATACTCTCTACACATTTCTTCACCAAATCTCTCCAAAGATGTCAAACACATAAATCATTGTGTGGTCCATATCGAGAAGAAGAAGACAGCGAAGGAGATCAAGTCACAAAGACCCTCTTTCAACAAATCAAATCGTCACAACGTCGTCGAGATTCAAAGGAGATCAGAATCGACATCAAATTCGTCCAAGTCGTTAAATCATTTGGAGATCGAATCAGAGGAGAAATTAGAGATTGTAACCCAAGTCAAAATCAATAAAATTACCTTTGTCACATATTTTGTCTATTTGTCATTTTGCAGATTTACAAATTTGTGTTTACAAATTTGGCACACCCGGTGGGACAATCTCTACCTCTCATCTCTTTCTCCATAAGTAAAACCTGTCAAGGCTCAAAATCAATGGCGTCAAAGAATTCGAATCCCGTGATCATGGTGGAGGAAGTCTTCCACGGCGTCGGTCCAGTCATTTCCCCAATCCGTGCATATGGTGGCAATCGCGTGAATGAATCCGCGTCTCCGTCGTCAATCAAGGATCAATCGCCAAAGCATGAGGATGGTGTCGTCTACATGATGTTAACGCCAAAGGACTTCAACGATGCCAACACTTTTCGTGGTTCGATCCATGCACATGGCGGCTACCGCGTTCATGAATCCACAACTTCTTTGTCGGCCGATGATCCATCGCCAAATCAAGAGGATGACGTTGTCTCAATGATCTCAACGGCCAAAGAAGTCTCCAACGACGTTAATGTGTATGATCCATTAATTCAAGATGACTACTACGCAAACGAAGCTACGATTCCTTCAACCTACGACGATCTCTCTCCAAAGGTGATCGACAACGTTGTATCCGTGATGGTGATCGAAACAAATACCATTGAAGAAGAACTCGCCAAAATGAAAGCTCTTCTTGAGGAACTCCAACAAGAAAGCAAAGAGAAAGATGTTCAAATCGCCGCTCTAACAAAGAAATTGGAGAAACGCCACATCCACGAAGACACCGACAAGGACTCGCAATCTGACAGCGATGACGAAAATCTGACGACGACTTCAATTCATACTCTGCCAAACGAATTCAAAGGATGGTTGAGAAACAAATCAAGGAGAAATTCGGCGGAGGTTCTTCTAGCAATCGTCTTTACACAAAGCCCTACACAAGAAGAATTGACAAGTTGAAGGTGCCAGTTGGTTACGAGCCGCCAAAGTTTCAATAATTTGATGGCAAAGGTGATCCAAGACAGCACGTCGCTCACTTCGTTGAAACATGTAGCAATGCGGGCACAGAGGGCGATCTCTTGGTGAAACAATTCGTTCGCACTCTCCATTGCATGGCGTTCGACTGGTACACCGATTTCGCTCGCGAGTCCATTGACAGTTGGGAAGAAATGGAAAACGAGTTCTTCAACCGCTTTTACAACACTCGACGCGTGATCAATATGGTGGAACTTACGAGCACCAAGCAAAGGAAAGAAGAGCCCGTCATCGACTTCATAAACCGTTGGCGCACACTTAGCTTGGAATGTAAGGATCGCCTATCGAAACTCTCCGCGGTGGAAATGTGCATTCAAGACATGAACGTGGACTTGGTTTACATTCTCCAGGGAATTAAGCCAAGGACATTTGTAGAATTGGCAACTCGAGCTTATGACATGGAGAGGACGATTACAAATTACGGAGGACAACTCTTTCGTCAAACTACGTCAATGCAAGACTTGCAAGACATCGATTGACAAATGAAATCTGCCGAAAAAAACCTTCCAGCGAAGGTGTGGGGGAGGGGGGGCAAAGAAGTTCATTCCTTTAGCTCCAATCTCCCAAGCAAGAGCTAAAACTGCAAATTCAAAACAAAAATCACCCAATCTCCTAAGTACGAGCCTAAACTGCAAACCAAAAAAAGAACCCCACCAAAAAACCAAAAAAAAAAAAAAAACACAAATCCCTGAACTACGTTGGCTTGATCTTGTGAAAAGACAAGGTCCTCTCACAAGTACGTAGGCAGCTTGTTTAAATTTTTCATACAAGTCCGGCCACACCAAAAAAAAATCAATTGCAAAGTCCAAATCGTTGGGGGCATAAATTCTCCCTCGATAACCAAATCTCAAAATCCAATGGAAATTTGGGGAAAGCTTTCAAGCACCATAGTTTCCACAAAAAAGAAAGGAAAAAAAAAAAAACAAACTGACAACCAAATGTCGAAGTTTGGAGAAAGCTAACAAGCACTACTGCGTCAAAATTAAATCTTGTTGAATTGGAGAAAGCTCTCAAGCACCGATTCTCAAGAAAAAGGAAAAAGTCTACAACAAGCACAATGCATTTCTGGCGCAAGGGTACGAGCTCATAGAGACGTCAGCTTCGGTACATGCACCATGAGGACATATGCAAGGGCTTGGTGTGAGGCTGATCCGTTGCGTCAAAGTTAATGGCCTAGCTTCTTGATGCTTGTCATTATTGAATAGTGTCCCGTCCTCCGCGGTACATGGTCATGGAAGTAACACTCCTGCAAGATCGTGGTCACTGTGGTACTCCACACTCGGTCGACTAGTCGTCTTTACATGGACATGGCGTCTACGATAAAGTGAAATGTGGCGTCTGACATCACCTCCTCCTCTTCCCGGAGAACTTGGACGTTAATTAGTGATCGGACGTTTCTTCATGCTCCGAGTCACTTCAAACCTGCAATAAATAGAAAATGACGAGGGACGCTTGGCAGCTGACAACTATGATCAAATTCTGCTAAGCAGCTCTGAATCAAGGCGTGTCTCCGAAATACGTGTGTGCCAGCGTGGCTCCACCAAGGACTGTCAAAATGTGAGAAATCATTCGCTAGGCTCTCTTCAAGAAGAAGATCGGAGCTCCAGTCAATGTTCACAAGGGCATCATCTTGTCTACTGTCGAACGTGGTCGTGGTAGCAACTTCGCCGAAAGATCGTGGTCGGTGGCAGTTATAGGCGACTAAGTAGACTTGGCCGCCATGAAATGATGATAAATCAAATCATTGCGTGGTCATTAATTTTCTTCAAAGTACCTGCAATAATCAGCAAACATAAAACAAAAATTGCCGATGTGTTGAAGCTCGGTGACGTTCAGTGCGGCGTCTCTACGACTCCAGGAACGCTTACGTCGTCGCTGTAGTAAGTTGGTCGCACAATAATGGTCTCGGCTGGTACAGGCTATCCTCTGATGCGTTGGGTTGCTGGCCACGATAACTCTTTATTGAAGAAAAGACGTTCGGCAGGCGATGTCCTTGATGTTCGACAGGCGATGTCCTTGATCAAATTTGCTCATTAGCCATAGTCTCCGAAGAATCGAGGCGCGAAGGCGTACGTAGGGCGAGTTGCATCTATTCAGCGAGCGTCTGAATCGAATGGCGGCGTCATCCTTTATTGTTGTTCACGGCTGAAATCAATGTCCATGAAAGGCTGCACCCTAGGAAATTTCAACAAGTACCTGCGCAATAAAAAAATTCAGAGGAAAAGTTGTTATTGCAGGCGGCTGTGTCAAAGTCCAATCATCCACTGCGCTTAAAGTCGGCTCTGTCCTCTGCGTAGCTAGGCGTGAAGACGTGCGTGGGGCGAGGAGCATCTATTCAGCATGCCTCTGAATTTAACGTTGGCGTCATATACTGGATAAATTGCCAGGTTCCTTGCATAGGCTGGCGATTCCAACCATTTCATCCTACGGTCAAGCATCTCTCTATACAAATCAAAACAAAGAAATCAAATTAAGAGTGTCTAGCTTGATCGTTTGACGTGTTCGCAGCAGCTGATCCTTGCTTTCGCTATCGTGCATCACGTGAATTCTTGCGCTGGCGACCACCATGAAGGGTTTTCTTCCAGTTCTGCTCCACAGAGGCAAATACATGCAGGTGTTGATTTACTTCGATTTGGGAATGCGACTGCTCAACCGATCAGGGTGAACTGTTGCTGTAAATCAAGCTTGCGATGAAGAACTGCTGCTCACTAGCTCAGTCCTGCCTTGTGTTGTTCTGGATGAATGACTAAAATCTCAAATCCAAGAGCTCATATAAATAGTCTACGGAAGTCCTGTCATATGTGGGACTCTGCTTGGCAAAGAAAATGAACAACCCCGCATATTCGTATAAATTCGTCGAATGTTTTAACAAATGTGGGACTCTCTTGCTATTTGTTTGGCATTGGACCGAACATAATACTGAAGATCATGATTGAAATGGTCAAAGACTTTGAAAGTCTGGCTTTATCTTTATCCAAGAAGATTTTCACTTGCCAGCTAACAAATGAAGGATTCGGCCATGTCAAAGTAGATACGTTCAAGTCAAATTGGTACTGATCCGTCCACAAGCAATTGCGGTTGGATTTGCCGCTAATATAATCTCAAGTGTCGAGACCCGATCACGCTTAAACACTCAAATTGTGTACGTGACCTCATCTCGAGGGGCAATTTGTAGGCACGGAAATTTTATCAAATGTGCCACATCAGATTGTCATCGGTCAAAATGTTGACTTACAACTTTTCAATAAATTTTGGTAATTAAATTGGGTTAGTTAAATT
Source organism: Spergularia bocconei (assembly GCA_963457585.1). Classification (NCBI taxonomy): domain Eukaryota; kingdom Viridiplantae; phylum Streptophyta; class Magnoliopsida; order Caryophyllales; family Caryophyllaceae; genus Spergularia; species Spergularia bocconei. Next base: position 7,964,038 of record OY734959.1, read on the forward strand.
AATATTAGCCCATATTAATTATTAAGTTGCACCCATTTTCTATTAGAGTGGTAAGCCCTTAAATGGCTCATCCACACTAGTAAAAATGACTACCAAGTCCAAGGCCCAAAAAGAAAACCAAACCCTACGATCACTATTCCTATAAATAGAGCCTCTCACTCCACCTTTTAGGAGTTAGTCACATTTTTGGGAAAAAAAACACAAAACATGAGAGAAAACCCTCTACATATTCTCCACCCAAAAATCCTCTCCAAACATAAAGAAAACCTAGAGACTCAAATACTCTCTAAACATTTCTTCACAAAATCTCTCCAAAGATGTCAAACACATAAATCATCGTGTGGTCCATATCGAGAAGAAGAAAACAACGAAGGAGATCAAGTCACAAAGACCGTCTTTCAACAAATCAAATCGTCACAACGTCGTCGAGATTCAAAGAAGATCAGGATCGACATCAAATTCGTCCAGGTCGTTAAATCATTTGGAGATCGAATCAGAGGAGAAATTAGAGATTGTAACCCAAGTCAAAATCAATAAATTTACCTTTGTCACATATTTTGTCTATTTGTCATTTTGCAGATTTACAAATTTGTGTTTACAATAGTTACGGGTACCTGCACATACCCGTTTAATAACTGGTACCCGCAAAACCCGTTGTTTCAACGGGCACCCGGCGGGTCCAAAATTTCGGGACCCGGACCCGGACCCGTTGACAACGGGTCCTAAAATTTTGGACTCGTACCCGTACCCGTTGTCAACGGGTCCGGGTATAGACCCGCCGGGTCCTTAGCGGGTCCGGGTCCGGGTACCCGCTTTTTTTGCTCACCCCTACATTCAACATACAATTGTGTGTTGGTTCAAAATTATAAAACATCGATCTTTCATGGGTCAAGTTATTACCTCAAGGAACTTAAATGATTGGACACATCCAAGAGAATACACACAACCCTCATCACAGCACACCATCAATCAAACATGTCGCATAATGCAAAATAAATACCAAATTAAATAGGAATACATCAACACAAAATCGAAATTAATTCTATTGAATCTGAAAGTGGAATCATAAAATTGAAATTAAAAATTATGAATCTGAAAGTTGATACATAAACTTGAAATTATTTATAATGAATCAGAAAATTGAAACATAAAATAGAAATTAACCTAAAAAAATATAGGGAGGGGGGCGACAACTAGGTTAGCCGCAGTGGAGTCGTTGTTGGTGCTACAAGGCAAGGCCGTTGTGCCCAGTTTGCGAGGCGTCGATCTTGTGGATGGGAAGGCGTCATGGATGATGTGGTATGGTGAAATGAGGTGGGAGAGGAAGAGAAGATGAAGAAATAAAGATGAAAGAGAAGGCATTATGTAAGGGGCTAAGTAAGAGAGAGAGGAAGAAAGAGTTAGGGTTAGGTGGTTTTTATTAGAAACAATACACACGAGTTTTTTTATATCTTTGACTGGATAAAATACCAGACACTAGTAGACATGAGTTTTGCTTAAAATTTGATGTCTATAGAACAATAAATACACATGGGTTTTGCCATAAAATCGCATGTCTATTAATAGACATGGGGTTTTCTAAAAAAACCCATGTCTATTATTTGGCCAAAATTGCAAAAATGCCACCGGTTATAGACATCGGTTTTATAGATGTTCGATGTCTAAGTACTGATGTCTATAGGCGATTTTGTAGTAGTTTACGATGAGTCGGGGTGTTACAGATGTAGCGCGAAGCATACAATGGTGAATGTTATTTATCATGATCCCTCTAAGATTGAGGCCGTTAAGCGTTATGACTCCATGCAAGTTGAGCTTGAACCTTTAGCATATGCCGCAATGTGTTCTATTGCTGCAACGGAATTAGTATTGAGCTCGATAATTTGCATCACAAATCAAGTGAAGGTGCTAACTGGGTCGGATGAGGAGATGCTGCAGACATGGGCGGCTGGAGACGAAAGTACCATGCACGCGGGCGTGAGGGAAGCAAGAAATGTGCTAAATTCGACTAGTAATATTGAAATGAATGACGAGTTATCATTGACACCAACATGTAACCTTATGACCCTTCGATTCATCATAGGGGATCTGGCAAACGACTTAGATCCGTCGAAAAGAATATCTATGGTAAAGGGTAGACGAAGAGGTCTCACCCTGTGAAGAAGAAGTCTCCCCATGCCAAGGTAAGACAGTGGTTAATGGTCATGAATGGTTGATTAATGTGTTATGTTAATTTGTTAAGACAGCTGGTAATCGGCGGTGTCAGGTGCCAAGGGTAGAAGTGGTCCCTGTCGAAGGTAAGTTAAATCTTGTTAAAGAATGAATTGTGTATTATCTTACTTGATACAATCACACTTGGTTCATTGATGTTGGTTTCATATGTAACGTGTGCTAGTTTCGGCAGCTGTTGAAGGCCCATCTTCTGCGCACACAGGGCGTAATTTTAGTTTCTACGCCTCGTACTACACGCACAAGAGTTACAACAACTACACAAGTATGGACTTCTCCCTAATACAATACTTGTTTGGTAAAAAGTGTTTTTTTTTTTGTCACCGTGACAGGTACACCAACAGCTTATGATTTGATTGTATGTGGGTGATTATGAGGACTTTGTCTATGGCACACAATGATCAATTCAGGTAATATTTCAAATGAAGAGTATACATAGGTTCGTGATTTTTGTATCGAGAATTAATGGAGTGAACATGTTTTGAATAATTAATGATATAGGGGTATTGTTAAGAGGATGATGAGTCGAGATGAAGGCGTCGAGAAAAGGTGATGTTTATCCGCACTTTGTTGGATTTTATTTCCGGGTAACGCAAGAACACGACAATGTGTAATTTTCGTAGGTTTTTCTTGTGTAACTTACGTGCATATTTTCGGTTCCGGTTGCACGCTCAGTAGTGAACTGGTACTAATTATCGGGTAATATATGTAATGGTGTTGTATTGGAGGCAAGCTTGCATGCTCCAATTCAACCGTACTTATCATGTAATATGATGGGTAATTTTTAATATTAAGAAATGGAATTGCTAGAGTTATGATAGGCATACACGAGGTTGCTTTTAAATACACTATAATTCAAATTTAGCATGTCATTAAAGACACATTACAAGATTGATTTGGCTCATCCCTCGGGATGAAGAAGTGCAAGACGAGCATGATAGCAACTTCTGCTCGAAAATAACCTCAAACTTTCTGACCAATTGACCTGTTTAATTGTCGATTTCCCTCATGAATGCTTCCATCAAGATATCAACTTATCTACCTTCTTTTCCATTGAAACTTCGGACCAATAGCATTCACCTTCCTTGTATAGCGTCGCTCATTAGCACGAGACTGGTCTTGATCCGATAACTCATTGAGCAATGTCAATGCATTCACCTTCCTTGTATAACGTCGCTCACTGGCACGAGAAATATGGTTATTTGATGTTGTTGTGAGGTGGGTAAGAAGAATGAAGACGTTTTATGGTGGTGAAGTAGAGAAACAATGGAGTTTATGAGGTGGGGGAAGAAGGAGAAGTCGGGGAAAGTGAGAGAGGAAGGAGGGAGAGTCGGGTTTTAAGGAAAAAAAAACTTACCGAAATTGCCCAGGGACGAGTCGTCTGATTCGGGACGACTCGTCTAGATGAATCGTCTTGCACTGGACGAGTCGTCTGATTTCTACATTCGTCTAAGTGGAGTCGTCTTTTGGGGGACGAGTTGTCCGGAAGACTCGTCTTGGTATAGACGAGTCGTCTCAAGTCAGCTTTTGTCTCGGGTGATCTTGTCACCTCTAAAAGACTCGTCTTTATACTGAGGTCCCGATTTCTCCATTATGAACCTAAAAACGTACACAAAATATAAAAACACAAGTAAAATCAAAATAAAAAGAAAATTAACTTTTGGAATAAGAAAAAAGAGAAATGATCGGGTTGCCTCCTGAGAAGCGCAGTTATTAACGTCGTTGGCTCGACGCAAGTGGTAGAGTATGATCATTCCTCAATCACTGGATCGCTCAACTCGACATCCTCCACCTTGGTTAGCGTGAATCCCTCATAATATGGCTTGAGCCTTTCATCATTAACCTTGAACACCGAACCCGAAGTAAGACCTCACATTTCCACAGCTCCATGAGGGTATACCTTCGTCACAATGAACAATCCAATCCACATAGTTCGTAGCTTGCCTGGAAAGAGCTTAAGGCGCGATTGATAGAGAAGGACTTTATCACCAATCTTGAAATCTTTTCTCGGTTTCATTTTGTCGTGCAATGTCCTAGTCTTTTGCTTGTAGATAGCTGCATTATCATACGAATCTAGTCGGATTTCATCCAACTTTTGCAACTGCAGCTTCTGGTGCACACCCGCCTCATCGATATTCATATTAAGGTTCTTGACCACCCAATAAGCCTTGTGTTCTCACTCCACTGGAAGATGACAAGTTTTGCCGAACACAAGTCTATAAGGTGAGATATCGATAGGGGTCTTGTACTTAGTGCGGTACGTCCATAGCGAATCATCCAATATTAAGCTCAAATCCTTTCGATTCGGATTCACCGTCTTCTCCAAAATAGATTTGACCTCTCTATTGGACATCTCAGCTTGTCCATTGGTCTGTGGACACCTTGTGGGTGACCGAGTACTTTTTCAGTAAAGCACTCACAGTTCTATCGCAGAAGTGCGTCCCTTGATCACTTATGAGGGCACGAGTGACCCTAAATTTGGTAAAAATGTTACTCTTAAGAAACGCTGAAACCACGGGAGCATCATTAGTCCTGGTGGCTTTTGCCTCTACCCACTTAGAGACATTGTCCACCGCAAGCAAAATATACAAATTACCGTGGGATATGGGAAATGGTCCTATGAAATCAATCCCTCACACATCAAATATTTCACAATAGATGAGGGACTGTTGTGGCATCTCATCCCGTCGGGAAATCGAGCCGACTCTTTGACATCTATCACAGTTTTGACATAATTTATAACAAGCTAAACCAATAAAATCCAGTATCTAAGACCTTCCTAGCCATTTTCTTAGCACCAAATTACCACCACACGCACTTGCATGACAAAACTCAAGAATAGAGAGTACCTCAATCTCGGAAACACATCGACGAATGACTTGATCCGCGCAGTGCTTCCACAAGTAGGGGTCATCCCATAAGTAGTGCTTGGCATCACTTCTCAGCTTATCTCGTTGAGCCTTCGTCATCTGTGGAGGAAATTCACTAGAAACAAGATAGTTAACAATGTTAGCATACCATGGTCGTGTGACACGAATCGCACACAGAGTCTCCTCCGGGAATAGTCCTAAACATGCACTACATGGCTGGCCTCCTTATGATAATATTTATAATATCGTTTATTTGTTGTACGAAGTGGTAGTTGTTAGTTTGCTATGATTAAAAGTGTAGTTTTTCGTTTTCGATATTTCGAGTCTCTTTTAGTACTTGTAATACGAAACTACACTTCCGTGTGTATTAAATCTTATTTTATTTCTCGTTTCGGTCTATTAGTGTTCAAAAGATCCTTCTAGATTTATAAATAGTTCAAATTAGAATAAAATTCAATAAGTACGTTTATATCACGACAATAGTACTTATTTAACGCAAAGAATAGAATTACTAATTATAAAAAGTTCCTCACCAACTTCTTCCATGATTTCTACTACTTTGTTTTAAATTTTTTCCCCAATAGTCATCAAAATCTTGACTGAAATAGTCATAACAAGTTTAAGTGAACCAATCTTGATCTACCCATACTCTCTGGTCTATATTGTGTTTCTCGGGTCAAACTATTGTTCTGATAACACTTAATGTGTTACGCCCCAAAACCATTATTGAAGCATAACAGACGTCAACCTATGGAAAATAGGCTAAGCCTTTCTTATTCCTGAAAGTCAAAGGTAAAAAACATATACTCCGTATTACACAATACTCCCTCCGTTCGGCTTTAAACTTCCTACTTTCTATTTAGGGGTGTTCATCTTTAACCTTTATATTTGGAATCTTTCCTTATTTGTACATATAAATACCAAAACACCGTTACTTTTTTATTAAAAGTAGAAGTAGGACATACCTCTATGTGTAATTTTACACCAAGTGGACCTTAAAACTCATTCTTTATTCTACTTTTCTTAAAAACTGTGTTCCGACCCTACGCGTTTTATAGCCGAATGGACGGTGTATTAAACATACGAATACTATTGTACAAACGATCAATAAGGCCATTTATTTATATTACAAGTCGACATAGGTAGCTAAAACTGATTACCCGAAAAGAATTTATTATTGAAAGGGTGAGCTCAACAGCTCAGTAAAAGACAGCTTCCGACTTAACCGGATCAATCAGTTGCTAAAATAGTAAAATGATAATAATTTGTATACGCATAATAATTTCCAGCATTGGGTAGTTCATAAGTTCTCAGTCAGTGCCAGTTTACTCCCTTGGCAGCGCCAGACGGATATCCTCGTTTCAAAGTTAGCCTCAACACATAACTAGCCCACAAAATCAAAGTAGTTCAGAAAATAATCAGAGTTTGCAGTACCCGATCCTCTTTAAAAAATAAGTGATATGCTCGTGTTTGACACGCTTTCTGGCTTGTTTTTAATGCTATTTCGGGTTGTAATATTGGTTTTTATGTTATTATTCTCACGGGATCAATTTATGTGAGAAAATGGCTATTTAGAGCCGGTTTGTTAGACTTTAAGTTCCCGAATTATGGAAGCCAATTTGAGCGAAAACTAAGGAAGGATTAGAGGTTCGAAGAGCATATTTGGCGCGCACCGCGGAAGATTGAAGGCGCTCCGCGCATTGAGTCGTGAAGGAAATCGAAGTAGCTCGCAGAAGATCGAGCGCGGTCCGCGCCTGATGGACGGCGGACCGCGGGAGTGTAAGGCGCGGATCGCGCGTTTGGATTGGCGGACAGCGGCTGGCGACGGGATCAATCTTTCCGTATTTCTTTCTATTTTCCCTATTTTATTTTTGGAGACTTTATATATACCTAGGTTACGTTTATGTTTCACAACTTTGCACTCAGACTATTTTGCAACCTTGTAACCAAGATTTATGGAGAACTAATCTCCCAAGTTGGTTTATTACGGATTGAAGCTGCAGTTTATTATCTTATTGTGAGATCGTTTCTATCGATTCGATTGTGAATAATTTCAATTCTCTTGTTTTAAATTCCTATATTTCATAATTGTTCTTGCTAGGAGTACTACTAGTTAGGCCTTTTGTGATTTAACTGCTTGGAACAAGTAGCAACTAATCTGCTCAATCGATTCTTGATTCAACATCACATAGATTAGGGGAGAATTGATTTATTATTTGATTTGAACCGCGTGTGTTCTTATTAATTATTGTTGTTGATCTTCTTAGACCTAATTGCTTCTATTGAATAGATCTAGACGCATGATTTAGATTGTTTGATAGTTAGGGCTATTTAGACACGCTGATTCGTTCTAAATAGCTAAAGAAGGAAGAATATAAATCTTAATTTCGCAACAACGTGCTCACATTGATAGATAAAGTGACTTTCTATGATCAATTGATAAACTGTAGTGGATTGAAGTATAAAACCAATATTTGTCATTCATTGAATTCATCTCCTATTTGCCTGTTTTTGTTCTGATTTGCTTAGTTAATCAAAACTCAATCAACCCCCCCCCCAATTGGTTACCCAATCAGCGTTACATACATAAACATTAACTAATTCCCTGTGGATACGAACTTGCTTGCCTTACTACATAGGTTTAAGATAAGTATTGATTTAATTTGGTGCAACCCACGACAATTGCCTACCAATAAGCATTTATAGAGTATACAATAATAATACTAAAAGCTAAATCAGAAAGAGTCCCTTACCTGAATTCCAAATCCCTGTGATACTATACTGTGCGTTTTCTCGTTCTATGTAAATAATGTCGTGTAAGTTATCTATTTAAAGTCATATTGGTAATGTAATCATATTGGCATTTATTTGAAAATTAAATGTCCAAGTGTCCAATGACGTCTTAAGTGATAACTATATAGTTGAATTATTCATTAAACTATCGAATTTTTTCTTTAGCGGAAAATAATCACTCTAAAATTATTTCACTATTGGGGTACTTCTGCCGGGTTACTTTTGATCATGAAGTTACTATTTACCACTAACATAATTAACATCAATCTTAGGCTATTTCTTATTAACGGTGACCTTCACAAACTGGGGTATATCCGCCGAGTTACTTGTACCGTAATAATTATTTGCCACGAGATTAATCAATTAAAAGTTATAAAATGCGTACGGTCGTTCATGTCTTTAACTAGATACATTAGCCTAACATAATTTAAGTTACATACTGGTAGCCGATTTATGCGCCGATAATTTTTACACCAGAACCTTGCTACTAATAGATTACTTCTTACGCTCGAAATGGTTACTTATTTCGTAAGATTTATTTACGAAAAGTTATAACACTCGTAACTCACTTTAGTTGTGTTGTGCTTATGGTCTGAAACAATTCACTTTGAACGTAACTTGAATGAATTCTTGCGTCGAAAACAGAACCCTGAGGGCATGATATTTATAGGCATTTGATGATCAGTTTTTCTTGCGAAGCAAAAACATTTCACTCTGGGTAATTGATTTACCCCCTCGATTCAAGGACATAAATGCCTATGAAGTAGCCAAGCATTTATTGTTGTCCCTTTATTATTGTTATTATTATTATTATTTATACCAATTATTATTATTATTATTATTATTATTATTATTATTATTATTATATTACTATTATTATTATTATTATATTGAATGAAGATTCAAGAAAAAATTTACAAATAATTGGTGGGGAACCGAGATACTATCTGAGCCCCCACACCCTTCGCTATGGAAAAAATATTATTATTATTATTATTATTATTATTATTATTAAAAAGTGGGTTAGTACATCGAAGACCGCGATTTTCTAAGTTTATGTTTCTAGATATGGTCTAGATTTTTGATTTTAGTAACTTTTTTTATTCCCTCCATTTGTAGAGATAGTTTGTTTCCAACATACTCCATGTATTCATCCGTTTGAGAATTCAATCAAAATTCAACATCTCCCACGCCATTTGCTCCACATACAATTTTATGTGACAAATTATGATCTCTGGAGTTGATATTCGCCTTCCCTAAATTTTTGATTTTATGTTTTTTTTGTAACTTTTAAATACCAATTGAATTGCGGAGTAATCAATTACAATAAACCAAGAAACCCAGAAAATCATCAAAATAAAAGACATTGAACAATTAAAATAAAAAAAAATAAATAAAAAGGATTCAGGCGAATATGGCTTCATCTCCAAGCTACCAAAAACACTAATTTGTTAGCTGAATTCTCTGGCGAATACTAGGCGAACTCGTAAGACAAATACAGATTCGGAATCCTCACGTCAACCTGATGCTAATGATGGTAATTCTGAGCTAGATGGTAAATTGGGTATTAGGCCGAAAAATGGTACGGACGGACTTCAAGACGTAACAATGGTTGTTCCAACTGATGATCCGGTACAAAAACATGGTACGGTTACGTTTGCTGACTTCTTCAATGCCTCTGCTATTGTGAAAGCAAAGGTAAGCTCAAATAGGGTATTGGTTACTCCCTCTGCTCCTATTAATATTACCCCTGAAACTGTAATCCCTGAAAATGATGCGGCTAATCCAAAATTGGGGAAATCTGGGAGTTACAATAAGGTTTGTGAGCAAAAACAGGGAATGCATCTTGAGTTCATTCCTAATGATGACTGTGATGTTACTATAGAGTTAGAGGATATTGCTGATCAGTTGCAGTACTGGGAAAACACGCTGGTTTGTCATACTATTGGGGCAAAACCAACCGAAAAAAATCTGAAGGAATATGCCATTAAACACCGGAATCTTGTTACTTCCCCATTGATTCAGTACTTCAAAATGGGTTGGTTTTTCTTGAAGTTTGAAAATAAGGCTGATATGGAAGTTGTTTTTTAGAGAAGGGCCCTGGTATTATGGGGATAGTGCCATAATCCTCAAGGCATGGTCACCAAATTTCAGCAAAGAAATGGAATCGATTGCTAGCGTGCATGTGTGGGTTCTATTTCCTGAGCTTGAACCACATTATTGGTCCCAAAAAGCACTCAGCAAAATAGCTAGCAAGATTGGAGAGCCTCTCTTTGCTGATCTTAGGACCACGCTAAAGGAGAAGTTAGCTTTTTCTAAGAGTGCTGATTGAGGTGGACGTTTCCAATGAGCTTCCTGACACGATTGGCATAAAAACTCCTTTTGGTGATATTGCCCAACCAGTCAAATACAAATGGGTTCCTTATTTTTGCAAATGTTGCAATAAATTGGGACATATGACACAGAGGTGTAAGCGCCTGAGGAAGCAGGCTGATGAATCTGAAAATGCTGTGCCTAAACCGGTTTATGTCAAAAAGAAAGCTGAGGATAAAGAGACAGTAGAGCCTATTTATGCGAAGAAGGTCAGCAAGAGGCCGAAAAAATGGTAGTAAGCAAGATGAGGAGGCTAAAGTGCAAGAAGTAAAGCAAGTTACAGCTCTTGTAATAGTTAAAAAATTCTGCAGGCTCAGGGAAAGTCAAGGATGATGATGGTTTCACACCAGTGGTTAGCAGAAGGGCTAAGAAATCTTTGAATAAAGCACTGGCTGAAAGTAGGATCCTAGCTTTACAGCATTTTGAGTTTGATTTGCTGCCACTTAACATGCCAAAGGATACTAAGTTGGAAATGATGGCTCAATGTGTCATAGAGGATGGGGAGGATCCCGGAACATTAGAGGAGGGGGTTTCTCAGCTTGATGATCATCTCCTCCTGGAACATTAGAGGTTATAACAAGCCTCATAAGCAGGAAATTCTAAATTTCCTGTTAGGTAACAAAGTAAATGTCTTTGGCGTGTTAGAAACTAGAATGAAAGAGGGTAAAGGTCTCAAGGTGCTAAAGAGTAAGTTTAAAAGGTTTGGCACCTCTCATAACTACTCTAAGCATTATAATGGGAGAATTTGGGTGATTTGGAATGTGTTTACACCTTCTGTACAAGTTATAGATGAAGGTGCTCAGCACATTCACTGCAAAATAAGGTGTTTGAAATCTCATTCTCTTTTAGTGCTACTTTTGTGTATGCACTGAACACGGGTGATGAGAGAAAAAAGTTGTGGCTGTTTATGATTAATAATTGCAGTACTGAGCCATGGGTACTATTAGGTGATTTTAATGTGGTTTTGGATAGTTCGGAAAAGCTAAGCAAAGGAGCTCTGAATAAAAAAGACATTGAAGATTTTCAGCAATGTGTTAATGATTGTAGACTTGTTGATCTCCCTGGCACTGGTTGCAGCTTTACTTGGAGTAATCTTCAGGAGGGTATGGGCTCAGGTTGGGCAAAATTGGATCGAGCATTGGTTAATGATGCCTGGCTGGCTGGTAATGTGAACACTACTGGTCAATTCCTTCAACCAGGTCTCTCTAACCACTCCCCTGTGCTCATTGACATTAATATGGGAATAACTCTGCTCCCAAAGAGCTTTAAATTTCTTAATGCCAACTACAAGGGAATTATTGAATGGAATCAGAGAATTAAAGGAACTAAGATGTACATAATTGTGGAAAAGCAGAAGAAAATTAGACATGGCCTCAAATATCTACACAAAAACAACTAATATCTCAAAAAGAGTGGAAAATTGTAGAGAGGATGTAACACTACGGAATATGGAAAGTGGTTTATGGAGTTGGTTTGTCCCACATTGGGAAACTAAAGCTCATATGATCAGTTTATAATAGATTCCAACCATCATACTACCAACAAGGCCTTCACCTTTTAGAGCCCACGAGAGGATATTTGGGCCTAAAAGGTGACTTCCCATCTTATTCGGTTGTGTTGCGACGGACGGTGGATCGGACTGTTACAGATGGTATCAGAGCAACCCTGCGACCGCGTGCTGGGTGATGGGGCGAGGCCCAGACCAGCCGCCTAGCGGGGGAGATCTTGGACCTGTGTTGATGTTAGTATGGAATTGCCGAGGCGCGACGGGGACGTCGCGTTCTCTAAGTGGGGGAGTTTGTAACACTACGGAATATGGAAAGTGGTTTATGGAGTTGGTTTGTCCCACATTGGGAAACTAAAGCTCATATGATCAGTTTATAATAGATTCCAACCATCATACTACCAACAAGGCCTTCACCTTTTAGAGCCCACGAGAGGATATTTGGGCCTAAGAGGTGACTTTCCATCTTATTGGGTTGTGTTGCGACGGACGGTGGATCGGGCTGTTACAGAGGAGCTGTTCAGTATTCAGGAGAAGATTCAGCATGCTCAGAATCTTGCTGAAATGAAAGCAAAACAGGATGAGGTTGTTTTGTTGCAGAAAGTTGAACTCTCCTTTCTCTACCAAAGGGCAAAAATTAGGGATATAAAAATGGGTGATGCTGGAACCAGATTTTTTCATGCCAAGATAAATGAGAGAAAGGCTCACCAATTTATTAGGAAAATTCATGACACTAATAATCACGTGCATTCTAGTCCACAGAGTGTCAATAATGCCTTTCTAGAGTACTATAAAATGATGTTGGGAACAGATAATGATACTCAGACTTTCAAAAAGAACCTGGTAATTGGTAGCTGCATCTCTGAAGAAAATCAAGTCCATCTGATTCAGCCTTTCACTAAGGAGAATGTCAGAGAGGCTTTGTTTTCTATTGATGAAACTAAAAGTCCGGGCCCAGATGGGTTTACTTCAGCTTTCTACAAAAACTCTTCGGATCTTCTTGGGGATGAATTGAGTGAAGGTGTGCTTGACTTCTTCCTGAGTGGAAAATTGATCAAACAAGTTAGCTCAACCTTGATTTCCTTGTTCACCACAAGAGTTAGAACTATAGAGGAAATAGCCTTATGTATCAAATTTAATGTTTGTGTTAGGCTCATAAACCGATTTACTGAGGCTATTCCAAGGAATTAGCCTAGTAGTGGTTTTGTAGGGTAGTACTTTGCTATCCTTTTGGGGAGTGTTTTTGTATTTTTTTCTTCTTTGCCCTTTATGGAAAAATAAAAATACGCTAATCTTTCCAAAAAAAAAAACCTTGATTGCCTTGGTGCCCAAAATTCCTACTGCTTCCTCAGTGATTGATTTCAGGCCAATTAGCTGCTGTAATACCATATACAAGATAATCAGCAAAATGCTGGTATGCAGAATTCAGCCTATACAATCGGATATTATTGGGGAAGAACAGTCATCATTTGTCCCAGGCAGGAAAATCTATGATAACATACTGATCTCCCAGGATTTGGTTAAAAAATATGACATAAAAGGCATTTCTCAGAGAGCTACAATAAAAGTGGATATAAGAAAAACATTTGATTCAGTTTCTTGGAGCTATTTGGAGAATTTGCTGATTTCATTCAAATTTCCTCAGAAATTTGTCAATTGGATAATGGTTTGTCTGAAGACTGCTCATCTCTCACTTAATATAAATGGCTCCCAAGTGGGTTTCTTCGAAGCCAAGAGAGGGTTATGGCAGGGAGACCCCCTTTCTCCCTACTATTTGTATATCTTTGGGAAGTGGATTATTCAACTCAGGTTTGACACTCATAATGTCTGGACCAAAGGGGCCAACTGTTACTATCTTAAGAAGGAAAGCCTCTGGGATGGTGAGTGTAAGCCAGACTGCTCCAATACTTGGAGATCACTGCTGCAAGTCAGAAATGAGATTATCCAAAATTACAGGCTCTAACTCTGATGTTGAAAGGTTGATTACAGACTGGAGCAATCTGAAAGCAAAGGGAGGGGATTTTTATGACTTCTTCAGGAACCCCCAACAAAGAATCAATTGGTACAGAACTGTATGGGACTCTTACTGCTTGCCTAAAAGCTCAGTAATTGCAACCTTAACTGCCCTAAATGGATTGCCTACCATTGATAATCTGCAAAGGAGCGGTATGATGATCCCGAATTGGTGTTCTCTGTGTAGGGAGAAAGCAGAGTCTATTTGCCATATATTCTTTGAATGCCAGCTTGCTAGAGACATTTGGTGCAACATCTTGTCCTGGCTAGGTCACAAACCATGCCAATGGACCTTAAAGAGGGAGCTCAACTGGTTCCAGCACATGTTCAGAGGTAGTAAAGATCACCATCACACCCTTAGAGTGGCTTTCTGTTGTACTATTTACGAGATTTGGATGGAGAGAAATAGTAGAATTTTCACTGATAGCAAACGGGATTTGAATAGTATTATACTCAGGATTCAATTTTACACTTGTGTTAGGTTGAAAGATAAGTTCGGCTATGTAATTCCTAGGAATTAGACTTATTGGTTTTATGGGTAGCACCTTACTATCCTTTTTGGAATTTTGTAACCTTTTATTTCCCACAATGGAGGAATAAAAACTACTCTTTTCCACACAAAAAAAAACATTAAACATTTCTAGTTAAAAGTAACAATAAACGAATAAATGAGAGTCGAGAGATAATCGAGTTCATCATGTCCTCACGGTTTGGTTTGACTTATGTTTAAAAAATCGGTTGTTTTTTTATTAAATATTTTTATCTAACGATCTTATTATTATTATAACGGTCAGCTCACCAAAAACAAAATTGATTTTGGAGAGGGAAAGAGGGAGTAGAAGAGAATTCAACAATCAGAGCTTCAACATTTTCCTCCATTTTTCATTTTTGTGGGTTGTGCTAAGTTGCTGCGAACCCTAACGCTATAAAATTTGTATTTCGTGAGTTGTGCTAAACATAAATTTTGAATTTCTCGGGTTGGAAGTGCCATTGTTATCGTGAGTCAATTGAATCATTAGTTGGGATTTACTTACTTAAAGATTTGTCTGCGTTGGGTTGAAAACGTCTCCTCTCTAACGGTCATATCATTTCCAATCGTTCTTCCGCAATCAATCCAGGTGACTCTCTCTCTCTATATGCAAATTTTTTTTTGTAAAAATTAGCATTTTATTCCTCCATATAGGGTAGAAAGAAGAAAACATACAACTCTAACCAAAGGATGGCAGTGAGCTTAAAATCCACAAAAGAACTACTTACTTGGAATTTCATCACTATATCGATCAATTAATCGAACACAAACATTGAAATTTATACTAAGAGTAACTTGCTCAATTCTTCTCTCAGAATCTCTAAACAGCCTTGCAGTCCTCTCCTTCCAAATTTCATAAAACTTCTCAATCTATGTTGTTTTCCAGTCTTGCCTTTAATTCTGAATCTGAACCAATTTAGTTCGTGTTGTAAGCTCCCAATCCTCATGTTATAATCTAGCCATTGCAGAATGCTTTTCCAGACAGCCTTGGTGAATTGGCAGTCAAAAAACAGATGGTTTCTTGTTTCCTCCTGCATTTGGGCCAAACAACACCTGTTAGGGATGCTGAGACCCTTTTTTTCAGGTTGTCCACAGTGGACATGCCATTATGCATTGCCAACATTGCTATAATGGAGCATTTGGGGACACAGTATGCGTCCCACACAATATTAGACCATTTGACAATCTCTTTTCCCTCCCTAACGAACTTGTAGACCTGCTTGCTTTTCCCTTTACAACCCCAGTCTTTGGTGATGAGCTTGGCATCAGCAAGTGAACCAGCTTTCATGACAATCTCATCGTTAACCAAGAGGAGAGATTTCCATGAAGCAGAACAATCCTGAACAGCCACAACATTCCAAATATCCTGCTTCTTAAGATAATATTCATTTATCCACTTGCAGTAGACATTATCTTTGCAGCTCAGAAGCTTGATTATCCACTTGCAGAAGATGGTCTTATTCCAGCTTAAGACCTCCTTTATTCCAAGACCACCTTCTCTTTTAGGAGAGCAAATTTCTTTCCATTTTACAAAAGTCAGCCTCCCTTTCTTATCATTAATCCCTCAAAAAAACTCTCTGCATAGCCTGCTTATCTTCTTCAACACCACCATAGGAAGAAAAAGCACAGAGCCCCAGTAAGTTTGGATCCCCAGAATAACAGAGTTGATCAATTGAGCTCTTCCAGCATAGGAGATGAAAGAATTAGCCCAATGCATCAACTTGTTTCTTATCTTCTCCAGAAGTGGGTAGTACATAGCTGCAGTAAGTCTTGAAGAGTGCAGGGGCACTCCCAAGTACTTAAAGGGAAAGTTGCCTATATTATATCGAGTTTTTTCAGTGATTATCTGAGCTACCTGATCACAGACTCCTCCCAGGTAGATATTAGCTTTGAGTGGATTAGCAGCAAGCCCAGATTGATCTTCAAATTGCTTGAGAGTATTAGCAACAGCAACTATCGAATTCACATTACCTTTTGCAAAAATGAGAATGTAATACCCTAGATTTCTGAGCAAGTTTATAAGAATTAAGGGCTCATATGATGTGCTTAAACGGATTGATAGTGTTACTCATACCAACAAAGTCGACTTTCCTTTTAGGAAGCCCATGTGATAAGAACTCTAAAGTTAAGCGTGCTTGACTGAGAGTAATTTCAGGATGGGTGACCTCCTGGGAAGTTTCCCAGGGTGCGCATGAGTGAGGTCAAAATGCGCCGAAAGGACCCGTGTTGGTCTGTGAGGTCAGCCCACAGCCTGGCAAGCTGCCATAGGTGACTACTTCCGGTTCAGGCGATGAGCCGGGGTGTGACAAATGGTATCAGAGCAACCCTGCGACCGCGTGTTGATCCTGTGGTCAGGAGTGCCCAGGTTAGCAGCCTAGCGGGGGTAAGATCCTGGAGTTAGACTATGGTTGGCTGCCAGGTACAACGAGGACGTTGCTTTCTTAAGAGGGGGTGAGTGTAATACCCAGATTTCTGAGCAAGTTTATAAGAATTAAGGGCTCATATGATGTGATTAAACGGATTGATAGTGCTACTCATACCAACAAAGTCGACTTTCCTTTTAGGAAGCCCATGTGATAAGAACTCCAAAGTTAAGCGTGCTTGACTGAGAGTAATTTCAGGATGAGTGACCTCCTGGGAAGTTTCCCAGGATGCGCATGAGTGAGGTCAAAATGCGCCGAAAGGACCCGTGTTGGTCTGTGAGGTCAGCCCACAGCCTGGCAAGCTGCCATAGGTGACTACTTCCGGTTCAGGCGATTTGCTTACAGTTCCAGCTAAGAACTTCTTTAATCCCCAAACCACCCTCTTGCTTAGGGGAGCAAAGCTTTTGCCATTTCACCAATGAAAGTCTGTTATGTTCTTCAGTAACACCCCAAAAGAACTCTCGACAAAGTCGGGAGATCTTCTTGAGGACAATCTTAGGCAACAAGAGAACAGAGCCTCAGAAAGTTTGAAGCCCAAAAATAACTGAGTTGATCAATTGTAGTTTACCTGCATAGGAAATGAAGGTATTGGCCCAGTGCTTTAACTTCCCTTTGATCTTGTCAATAAGAGGCTAATACATAGAAGCTTTCAGCCTTGAAGAATGGAGAGGTACTCCTAGATATCAAAAAGGAAAGCTCCCTTCCACATAACCAGTTTTCTCCTTAATAATGCTGCTGATCTTTTGCATACCCCGATATGTTGGTTTTCTGAGGATTTGCTGCCAGACCAGAAACGGCTTCAAATTGTTTGAGCACTTGAGTGACTGCCAAAATGGAATTAACATCCCCTTTTGTGAAGACAAGTAAGTCATCAGCGAAGAGTAGATGATTTAGCCCAAGCTTATTGCATTTTGGATGTTGACTGAAGTTTTTAGAATGAATGAGCTTCCTTATCAATCTAGATAACACATCCATACATATAATAAAAAATATAGGGGGAGATTGGATCTCCTTGCCTGACCCCTCTTCTTGCAGGAAAATAACCAACTTCGCTGCCATTGATGTTGAGAGAGTAATGAGCAGTATTCAGGCAAGCTTCAACCCACTTGACAAATTGATCCGGAAAGTTGAGCTGATTAAGCAACAGAAGAAGAAACTCCCAAGCCATAGTATCAAAAGCTTTCCGAATGTCCACTTTTATGATTGCCCTGGCTGGGATCTTCTTTCTTTCATATTTTCTAATCAGCTCTTGAGAAAGGAGAATGTTATCAAAAATATTGCGACCTTGGATGAAAGCTGACTACTCTGGGCCAATGATACTAGGTAGAATAGGTTGCAATCTGGTCACCATCATCTTCCTAATTATTTTGTAGAGTGTGTTGCAGTAAGAAATAGGTATGTAATTTGCTACAGACTCGGGGCTGGTCTTCTTTGGGACCAGTGTAATGAGCGTTGAATTAACTTGAGAAAAGAGTTTACTAGTTCTAAAGAAATCCAGCACTGCGTTGCTCAATTCATCCCCAATCAAATCCCAGGAGTTTTTGAAAAACGCAACAGTAAACCCATCAGGGCCTGGGCTTTTCTGCTCGTCGATAGAGTTCAGAGCTTCTCTAACACCAGCCTTGCCATAAGGGAGAATCAGAGATCGAGCTTCATTGTCATCTAGCCTCGCTCCTTCAAAATTGGCTTGACTTGTATCTACAGGCACCTGAGTACCAAGGAGACCCTAATAGTAGCTCAGAAATCAGAAATGCATTGTGAATGCTATCCTTTTTCATCCTTTATTTTCCCAATATACGCGAGGGCTCTCTTCTCCTGCATTTTTAGCATGGAAAAACCTAGGGCATCATTCATGCCGAGATCTTGGATTTTTGCTCTTTGGTAGAAGAAGCACAATTCAGCTTCTTCTGTTTTTTTCCAGCTGGCTTTTGAGAGTTTTAAGATGATTTAGGTCCTGCTCAGTTGGAAGCTTACCTTCCAACTGCTTTTGAAAATGCTCCAACTCTTCTCTGGTAGTCTCCACTCTCCTTGTTATGTTTGAGTATTTGTCTTTATGAAGATGTCTCAGTGCCTTTCTGACTTCCTTCAATTTGCAGATCAGTCTATACATTTTTGTTCCTGCAGTCCTGTCATTCCAAGCATTCTTCACAATCAAGTTATAATTCTCATCCTGACACCAGTAATTAAGGAATTTAAACCCTCTTTTCCCCTCGACAATCCCCAGTTTGATCTCCACTTGGACCGGGGAGTGATCAGAGAGTCCAGGGGGATGAAGATACGCAGTGGCATTAACCTGCTGAGCTAACCAATGTTGGTTAACAAGTGCTCTGTCAAGTTTAGCCCAGACAACATCGTCCCCCTCTTGAAGATTTGACCACGTGAACTGACATCCAGTACCTAGTAAATCAGTGAATCCTGCGCTTAGAACACAGTCACTAAAATCCTCAACATCCCTCTTATTGAGTGCACCTCTACTCAGCTTTTCTTCATAAAAAAGAACAACATTGAAGTCTCCCATGAGAATCCAAGGTTCTGTGCAATTTTTAGATTCATGCACAATAATTCCCAAAGAGCTCTCATGTCTTCTCCTTTATTGTACGCATAGATAACTGTAATCAGACATGTGAAGTGTGATTTCAGGCAAGAAATCCTAAAGTGCATAAATTGAGCTCCAGCATTAAGGTATTCAGCCTTGATCACAGTAGCATTCCACATAGTACAAATCTCCCATTTCCATGGTATTGATAATTATTAGAAGTGTTAAACCTTCTAAATTTCCTCTTAAGAATGCCTTTGCCTTTATTTTCCTTGACTCTAGTTTCTAATAGACCTAAGAAGTCTATTTTATTCTACAAGAGATAGTTCAAAGCCTCTTGTTGCTTGTGAGGCTTATTACAACCTCTGATGTTCTAGGTAGATAGAATCATGTAGAGGGTGAGCCTCCCCCAGGATCCTCCTTTTCCTCAATCATACACTACTCCAGAAGCTGGATTTTTTCCTCCTTTTCCAGGTTAACTGGCAAGATGTCAAATTCAGAGTTGTTAAAGATGTTATACCTATTTTCAGCCAGGGCCATCCTTTTTGCCAGTGATTGTTTGCTTTTCCTGCTGAGAACAGGTGAAAATCCATCTTTATCCACCATTTTCTTCTGTGGCACGACTATAGATGCTTTAGCAAGAGTTGGTGGTTCAGGCGCCTTCTGGGTTGTCTCTCATGCTTTAATCTCGGGCTCAATCTCAGGCTTTTCAGTTTCTTTAGCAACATATTGAGTTTTTGCAGCCTTGGGTTTCTCTGCCTTTTTATTTAGTCTGTATCTCTGACTTATTTGTCCAAGTTTATTACAGCATGAGCAGTAAAAAGGCACCCACTCATACTTAATGCATTGAACTGCTTCCCCATAGGGAGTAAGGATTGTGATACTGCTAGGCATCTCCTCAGCCACATCGACCTCTATTAGAACTCTAGTCAAAGAGATTTTCGCTTTTAGGGTAGTCCTCATGTCAGCTAACAGAGGCTTTCCAATTGAACTGGCAATCTTGCTTAAGGCCTTTTGGGACCAGAAATGGGGTTCCAAATCCGGGAAAAGAACCCAGACTGGCACCTTAGATGTCTTCTCCATCTCTTGGCTAAACATTGGAGACCAAACCTTCAAGATAAGAGCACACTCTCCATAGTACCACGGTCCTCCCTTCAAGACACTCTCCATGTCATCCTTATTATTGAACTTGAAGAACCAACCCTTCTTGAAGTATTGAATAAGCGGGGAACTAGCAAAGTTCCAGTGCTTCTGAGCAAATTCATTAAGGTTTTGCTCTTTTGGTCTAGCTCCGATTACTTGGCCAACTAGATTATTCTCCCAATATTTTAGTTCATTAGCAATGTCATCCAATTCTATTTTGACTCCCAATATATCATCAGATGGAACAAAATCCAATTGCATACCAGCTTTTTGTGGAATTATGTTTTTATAAGATTTCCCCCCTTTCTGATTAATCTTATCATCCCCCGACTTTACAGGGTTAATACCAGCAGTAGTTTTACCAGGTTCATGAATAACAGGACTAGGGACCAAATTTTCCTCAGAGTTTTTAGAACTAACCTTCCCTGTGAAGCTCTTTGCCGCATAAAGGTAATCAGCAAAGGTTGTTGTTTTCAGAGGACTCTCTCCCGAAGCCGCCATTTCCGTGTCCGTCACGAGCTCAGAGTTGTTGTCCAGCTCAGATTCTCCTTTGTTTCCATCAAGATGACTATCAACGTGTGTAGAATTTTGCGCTGAAGAGTTTAGTATATTTAGTTTAGATCGATTACGTGTTTTTGCCATAGGATCAAGCTTTTTTTTATTAGAGGTGAAGTGAGTATTCGGTAGCTTGGAGAGCAAGCATTCTCCTAGACCCTGGTCTTAAGGGTATCAATCTTATGTTGTAGTAGCACATTGGCAAATCTTAGCACAAAAGCTCAAATGTTTAATGTTTTGAAATAGAAAAGATAGATTTTTTTTAATTTATATTAAATTTTTAATTAAATAAAATACTTTTGAAATAATAGATAGATATTTTCGGATATTCGAATCGGATATTTAGGATTGGATATCCAATATCCATACCGAAAATATTTGGGGTATGGTATATACGATAATTTTGGGCCAGCTATCCGAATACGATCTGATATCCGAAATGTTCGGATATTGGTATACGATCTGAACGCTTTTTCGGATCGGGTTTTTAAACTTTCGGGTAATCGAATATTTTGTTCAGCCCTAGTTTGGGGGACTTCAAGAGAGAGAAAGATGAAAGTTAAGCAAATGAGGAGATGAGATGAACAAGGAGTTGGAAAAGGATGAAGAACTGATGAATTGGGGAGGATTGTGTAAGGGAGTTTGTGTGTAGATGGGATTAATGTTGGGTTATTAAATTAAAAAGGTGAGGGGAGTGTTAATTGTTCATGTGTATGGATCCTCTAGAGTTGAAAATAAACTTTATTTGGTAGAGTTTACCTAAAAATGTAAGAATTAATTATTTAACATTTTTATTTGTGTCTTCCAAAATTCTTTCATTTTGTCTTATTACTACTTTGGGTAAACTCCACAAACTCTACCAAAAACAAACTCTAGAGGATCCTTATCCATTGTTCATGACTTGTATTAATGGGTTTATTAGACTAAGTAGCCTTGTTAAGGAAGGGGTCAGGGGGTTTATTAAGGGTATAATCGGAATTTCAGATGGCCTAAATTGTCCACAAATAGAAACGTAAAGAGTTGAATAAAATTATCGAAAAAGAAATACGTAAAAAAAGGAAAGAAATGGAGGATGTAGAAATAATGACCTCTTTTACATTTCTAGTGACCATTATATTTTCTTTTAGTAATTCCATTATTTAAACTTAAGATTATATAATGCCCTATGTACAGAGTAAATGTGTTTCTTTTATAAATTATGTCTTATTTATATTTTGTGACCTTTTTAAATCACAACTAATGTTATTAAATCGTAAACTAACATTATCATGAAAATCAATATAATGATCACAATGAATGTTCAACAACGAACTATTGCAAAAACAAAAATCGTTCATCACTTTCCTTTGAATTTTATCCGCAAAAGATCATTCGCAACTCGCAAGCATAGTCTCATGCTACTTGAACTCAAGACATAAAAATACTCCGCACTTCTTATATCTCATCGAATAAATGACCTTTGGTCTCAATCACTCACATGGTCACACTCACACATAGGGGTGTTCATTTCGGTTAACTGTTCGGTTCGGTATAAACTCGAACCATAGCCGAATTTTGGTTAAACAAAAATTCGGTTCAATTATCGGTTACCCGAATAACCGAATACGAAACAGAAGGTCAGAAAGCAAAATGTCACAAAAGTGACGAAAACACATGATTACCTCGCTTTTAGATTTTCTCCCATTCTCGATGCTTCCTCAATGCCAAATTGTCGATTATCCAATATCCATTATACAATACACACATCACAGAATCGAATACCACCTTAAATTTAAATATATGGAGTCTTAAATCAAACATGAGAAAAAAACAACTTCAGTTGGAAAAGAAAAAAACAATTTTCATGCATAGCTCATCAAGTCGTCAACCTTCAAATCCCAAATGGGTCTTCATCGTGAGAAGCTATCATAGATTCATCAATAATGATTTGAGGTTGCTCGTTTATCAATTCGGGTACAACAACAACAACAATAACCAAGCCTTATTCCCAAAATGATTTGGGGCCGGCTAACATGAATCGTCGTCTAGTAACCAAGTGTACGCCATGAAATTTCAAAACGTTGCAAACCTTTTCGGAGTAGTTAAACACTTTCAAATGAAGTTTTATAAAGTTGTCAAAATAAATTTAAAAGGTTTAAAAAAAAATTGAAAAACATATGAACTTGGAACACAATACCTACAAAATTCACAAGGTGAAGGTACATTTATTAGATACTCAATATTAGCGCAAAGAAATTGTACAGCCCATGCATGCATGGAAACAACGAAGGCTTACTTTCTTCCAACTCCTCCAACTCAAGTATACATTCCTCTATTATAAGAGAACCATGAGATCTACGAAGCCAATCTTGACTGCAAATCAATGCTTCAACTATTCTTGGAGTCAAAGACGTGTGAAAAGAATCTAAAACACGACCCCCCGCGCTAAATGCCGACTATGAAGCAACGGTGGAGACCGACATACCAAGCACGTCTTTTGCCAATTAATGTAGCAAGGGTAGGATACCTTCTCTTTGAACAACCTTTCCACCACCCCAAAATATCAAAGTTCGGATCACTAGGTTCAATACTATCACTCAAATATTTGTCCAACTCAGATTTCTTTTCAACAATCGATGAACTTACTTTCTCTTTCTTCTACTTGTTCATCAGAATTTGTTGGCCATCCATCTTCTTACCCTCATTCTCACTCCTATCTTGACCCGTAGGAGTAGAATGTAATGAAGAACTACTCCCACTATTTTTTGAGGAAGAAGTATCATATCTATCACACACTTCCTTTCCAAAAGTTAACTCTCCTTCTCAAGTATTCAAGAGCCACGTCATTTGCACCAGCATTGAATTGTCTACTATATATGTTAGAATTCTTTCAAGTTCTGCTCAACCAAACATTGTTCAATAGACCTACCAATTAGTTCACCAGAATGACCAACAATGGGGCAAAAGTTCAAAATCCTTTTATGCAAATTCCAACTATCATCAATAAAATGTGTCGTCAAACACATGTAAGAAAGATTTTGACCAGATGTCCAAGTATCACTGGTAAGACATACTCTAGAAGAGAGTTTGCTAAAAAAATCACTCAAAGCCCTCTTCTTGTCAATGAACAAACCATAACAATCTCTGGTCACTCAGGAACGTGAATGAGGTACAATCTGATCTGGAGATTCAAAGCCTTGCAAAACTTGCAAAATCCCTCACGTTCAACCAAAGCATAACGCAGTTCATCAGTTATGAGCGTCTAAGCAAACTCTTTTCTACAAAAACTCTGATCAAATTGCCACAAAGTAAGTATACAAACACTTTCGGTGGTACCATCATCTGTCACAATAGTTTTCTCCTCAAAATCAATGAGTTTTTGTTTCCTATCAAGGTTTGCAGGGAAGTTTCTACATCTATCGGTATGATTTTCCAGACTACTTGTTCCATTGACTGATATGTAAGTAATCAATCTTTTGCAATATTTACATTTCCATTTTGTGGGATCAGAAGTACTTACAAAGTGAATGAAGCTTGGCGAACGTATATTTGGAGCAAGTAGATCAATTAAAAGTTGGCTCCTCCCTCAATAAGCACACCTACTCCTAGCACACGCCCAGCCACGTGGCTGACCCGTTCTGAAAGACCTTTTGAGGACGGTTATTTGAAATTCCGTTCTCTTACATAGGTTTTGGAAGGTCATTTTTGACGTAGTGCACGCCATAAGCAAGTTTGGGAGTGGGTTTTGCAACCTTAATTACCCTCATGTGAGTCAAGAGTCACGTCATCCATCTTATCGAGTGTGCCATCGACTATGTTATCAAGTGCTCCCGCATCAGATGCAAGTCATTGTGTAAGTGGAGTAGAGTGTAACTGATGTTTTCGTAACACCCCGACTCAGCACCTTAGCCGAAAGTAGTCACCTATGGCAGCTTGCCAGGTTGTGGGCTAACCTCACAGACCAACACGGGTCCTTTCGGCGCACTTTGACCTCACTCGTGCACATCTAGGGAAACTTCCCAGGAGGTCACTCATCCTGAAATTACTCCCAGTCAAGCACGCTTACCTTGGAGTTTTTATCACATGAGCTTCCTAAAAGAAAACTCGACTTTGTTGGTATGAGTTGCACTATCAATCCTTTTGAAGGAACTCATATGAGCCTTTAATCTCTTATAACTTTCCTCTGAAATCTGGGGTATTACACTCACCCTCTCTTAAGTCAGCAACGTCCTCGTTGCACCTGGCAGCCAACCATAGTCCAACTCCAGGATCTTTCCCCTGCTAGGCTGCTGATTTGGACACTTCTGATCACAAGATCAACACGCGGTCGCAGGGTTGCTCTGATACCATTTGTAACACCCCGACTCAGCACCTGAGACGAAAGTAGTCACCTATGGCAGCTTGCCAGGTTGTGGGATGACCTCACAGATCAACACGGGTCCTTTCGGTGCACTTTGACCTCACTCTGCACACCCTGGGAAACTTCCCAGGAGGTCACCTATCCTGAAATTACTCCCAATCAAGCACGCTTAAATTTGGAGTCTTTATCACATGAGCTTCCTAAAAGGAAAGTCGACTTTGTTGGTATGAGTAGCACTATCAATCATTTTGAACAAACTCATATGAGCCTTTAATCTTTTATAACTTTCCTCTGAAATTTGGGGTATTACAGTTTTGAATCAAAGAGGGTATTTCTTTACCGTTGTGAATGGATCAGGTGGGAGGAGTTAGGGGGCTAAGGGGTTGTGTTTCCAAAGATTTTGATGTATGTGTGGTACTTGTCTTCATGGGAATTTTCTTTAAGCCTAAAGATTTTATGGGTCTTGTTGTGGTTTGTGTTTTCTTAAATCTTATTAGATAAGGGAGTAGTAGGAGGCTAAGGGTTGAGGCCGAAGTTGAAAAATTCTTAGCCACCAGCCATTCTTTGTTTCACTTGAAACTCAAGTTGCTTATGTCACATCCATATAGACCCCCATTATCTCGGATATTGTTTGTATCTGCTAATTGATGATCCTATCCCCTTTAGAACAAAAGCTAAACACAGTACAAGGATTGTTCTATCCCAACTCAAGTCTGTCCGTTTCTTCATTCATAACATTTGCCCTCTCTTACCATACATAACAAAGTAATTTATTACAGGTTGGGTGGGAACTTAATTATGTGTATTCTTGTAGGGAGTGTGACTAACTTTGCTATATATTTTATAGTTATAAATGTCTTTCACGTCTTTTAAATTATTGTCTTTGAGAAATGAGATTTAAATGTGTAACAACCCTAAATTTTTGACCAAATTTAATAATAAAAAAATCAAAGATTGTTATGCCGCAATTGACCACAGAGTCAACTGCAAGGCTAAAAGACCATAAATTTAAACCAAATTAGTTATAAAAAAATTTGAACGAGTTGACACCGGAAACCTGAAATCAAGTTTACAAAAAACGAATCCGATGGAAATGACAAGTATAGCTAATTAAAGTGACTCAACCGGAGTTCCATATACTCAAAGCTAGCCCCATGATATGCACCGACGTCCAAGCGACAATTCAATTCAAGTAGACCTGCCAACTGCATCATCAGAGAATGATATAGGCCCTAAAATAGGGAAACGACAAACCCAAAACATAGAACGTCAGCAAAGGGCTGAGTAAGAACTCGCAACCATACAAAATAATAAGGACAACATGATGCGCGCTTTCATGACGCGTAGCTAATCAAGCAACGCTAGACAAACAAAACAAAGTATAGGATCGTAATGAAAGCTCAAAGCCAAGATTCAATCAGTTTAATATCTCAACAGTTACAAGTCCGGTTTCGTGATTGGGTCCTACGCCAACACGCTACCAGAGCCGATGAACCTCCCTATAGACCCGAGTGTGCACACCCCTCACTAGAGACCCAGTAGGATGTAACCCTTCTAGGAGGAAGTCTAATAGGCGAATAGCAGCTACCCTAACCCAGATTTTCACCTTGATCAGAGGTGTATTTGTAATTCCGCGACGGACCAGTGGTCACGCCTGCTCTAGCATACTGTGATGTAACATTATTCAACATAGCCATTTCATCCATCTTAGATACATTATTTCATTCATGAAATCGATCTCATATGACAGCTTAGGCCAAAGCCGAATATCAAACAAGGACAAGTACAAAGATCGAATATATAACGGAGGGGTCGAGCCCCTTCTCATTTAATTGAATTTCAATGATCCGGCTTTATCAAACTTGGAGACGATATGAGCATATATTGCAACATATAGAATATGAAATGAATTGTCGGATCACAAAAGCTATATGAAACATGCTCGAGCTAAATATGGGATAACGTTCTTACCAGACACGCTTAACTTCTCCTTAATAATCTTTCTCAAAATCAGCGAACAGAATCTCTTTGAATTCACAAAGCTCTTAGCTATCCCGAACAGCTCCATACTGCGAATCAAATAACCAAAACCTCGATACATCATCCTCCAACAAACCATGTAAGCGTGGGACATCAAATAACTACAAATTATCATTTTACTCCTCAAAAATCTCCCAAAGAGGCTAAGTATAACTTGTCCAAATCCAATACAACAATAGGCTACCCTCTCTTCATGTTTCAGGACACATGAGTGTTGTTTAGATGATAATTGGTAATGAATTCCTAACCTTTTAGTCACAAAACTAAATTTACATTATAGCACTTCCTCTTAGGAGTATTTCAACACATCAAATGTTAACTTTCATTAACTATCAAGAATTTATAGCACATATACCACAACTGCTCCAAAACAGAGTACCATAAGCGCATCCGACTTCTAGGGACTATATTATCTTCATAACAACAGATTTTAAAGCATTAAAAATGTCTACCATCAAGAGCTTGAAATGAAGTTCAACTTAGGATTTTGGTTCGATTAAATACATGAAGAAATGAAGCTGCTATGATCAAATTACGAAGACCCTATGTTCATGATACCCACAGGAAGAACAACGAAACAAGGGTTTACTTTAGAATATGATTTGGACAATTAAATCATAATGAAAATGAAATTAACCAATTGCGGTTTCTTCCCGAAGATCTCAAGAGTAAATAGAAACAAGATTTAAGTAATGATCTTACCAAACAAAGGAGATATGACCAATATACCAAAGCTGGTCCAGAAACAAGTTCAGAAGGACACCTAAACTTGTAGAGCTGATAACACGATGATATTAGGAAAAGCTCCTCAATTGATACAATGGAACAATCACAATTTTGTTCCAAGTTTTTGTTAAGAGGTTACTTAGCGACTAAGAAAACGTTTCTTCACGATTAAGAAAGCTATCAAAACGACATTGGATTGAGAATGTAATAGAACATTCCATATGTAAGACCTCATCAATAAACTTAATGGTATGATCTATTCCATAACCGAGATCACCAATGGGTAAAAAAACAAATATACACCCGTTTAAAATTCGAAAATCACTATATCAATCCCAAAAACAAACCGTAAAATCCTAAATTCAATATAATTAGTAATACCCAAATTAGATAAATTCCCAAAAAAGTATGGGGTGTTACAGACTTCCCCCCTTAAACAAGGCTTTGTCCCCGAAACCCAAACTTATCTTCCAAAAGCATACTTCAGATGTCTCTTCCTCAACCACAATTTCCTGAACATATCTCCACAACTCGTCCTCTGCTATAGACGATTCACCTCCAAAAGGGGTATCTAATCCCAAAATATATCTAACCGAGCTTGAGCAAGTTTCCAAAATAACAAATGTAAATGAGTATATAAAATTATATACATTTGTTTAATATGTATGTGCAATATGCAATTATGAGTAGAGCCACATAACTAACAGAAGTGCACGGGGCAAGAGATCAATGAGTTGCATAAGCACTAGAATTTAATCGAATTAAGCAACAATTCATATAAAATAAACACATTAATCATATAAACTGAGCAGAAAGAAGAAACGCGCGAAATTCTCCTCTCCCTCAAAAGAACGGTTCGTCCTCGAACCAAAAATACTGTAGTCAAACATGTCGGAGACAATTGACCACCCTCAAGTTGAGTACAGTTACCGGGGTTTTCTCATAATCCAAAGTTTTCCAATATGATATGTAATCGAAAAACAAGTAACGCATAACAATTTAACCTGTTAACAAGAGAGTGTTTGAAATAAATCCTTTCCTGAAACCGGCCGGCAAAGTTAACAGCAAATCCTTTCACGTATGACCTTACCACAACATACTGATAGTTTCCCAACTTATTTTAGATGACTGACTTAGAGTGATTCAACCTTCCACTTCCGATCGCAGTAGTTAACCACCATTGATGATTCCGTGATAAAAACTTCTCACACACTTAGAAGTCATATAGATTCTTTATAGTTGGTTCTTCTTCTGTTAATTGTAACGCTTGGTACTATAGGTCTTCCGAGTCCACAACTTCAGTAATTTTCTTGATTCCCTATTGTACAAGTCACAAGTAAGCCAATTCCCCTCGCATCCTAAAATCATCTGATAACATGAGTCAGAACTCTTTTGTTCTCCATCCCTACATAACTCTCCATATTTTTTTGGCGTAGCACCATATAATCAGTCTTATTACTTACCCGAGTCAAAGCAAGTATAGCACCTTTGTGGCTTTATGCACTTGTCATACCATTTGTAGCTAGTTTTATTCTTCGTCTTCGAGTTACACATAAACGTTTACAATCTTAATTAGTACTGAAGAAATACTGAAGGTACGTTGTGGTGTCATGGAAATTTCAAAACTTGGCCATACCCTCGGCCTTAGGCATATGGCTGAACCTCCACACACGTTCGATTCTAAATAAAATTGATCCTTAACATCATATAACTTGAAAATGCAACTTTGTCGATCCTAAACATGAAAAAGATATATATCCTCCTTATTTGTAAATGAAACATCAAGTTCACCTTCGGCCTTAGAACAAAATCATATAGTTTACCAAACTTAAAGTTGAGTACACCATGTTACAAGCGATAAGGATACCACTGGAGCTGTATATACCAAAATATGAACTTAACCATAGATTCTTTCTTCTTTAATGGATTGCGGATTAAATTCTCTAACCACCACAAACATTTCTTAGTGTATAATATCTGAAGGGCTAGTTTCTCAAAGACGCCACGCGAAGTTACAACCTTAATTTGTTCTGACATTCGATCCACTCTTTAACCAAATAGGATAAAACTAACCTAACTCAATCTCATTCTTTCATTACCAGCCAAATCACACAACAACATAATATGACCCAATTTGTTGCACTTCATATAAAACATCATCGAGTGGTTGAGACTTAACTTGTTAAGCAACTTTGACCCTAAAATATCATTGTTGTTTCTCAAGAATTTCTACGCAAAGTCCATAAATACTTAAACAAGATGCATGTGACAAGGGGTCTAGAAATTAAATCCTTAATCTCTTATCCACACAAACACCTCCTTCTTTTGTCATCCTGCCTCAAAAGACGTCGTTTTCGATAGGTATACACATTAACTAAATTCTCCAATTACATTCTTACTTTCACCAAACCATGATCAACTAAATCCATAAAGAGACTAACAAATTCTATTGTATGATCCATAAAAATTTTGAGTAACACCATTGTTGAATCATAAATGACACCGTCTCACAAAGTAACATGTTTTGATAGTTGTAACAATGATTCTAATTTAGATTGCGCAGTGCCCTAGTGATAAACGCAAAAGCTAATCCATAGTTCATCTTATTACCCATATTTCCAAAGCTCAAAGAGTAGGAATAATATTTCAATTTCACCTTTATTTCAAAACCAGCCTACAAAGTGACTCGCACTCAAAATAGAAATCAAATCCTCATAAGCTGAATCATACTTATATATACATATACCTAGTTCGCCTCGTCAATAGCATATACCTGCAGCATCAACATAGCTTCTCCATCTCATACCTCAAAATTTTCAATCTTATATTATTAAAGTCAACAAAATATGCTATTAACCCATGCTTATAATCTACAAATTCCTATATGTGGCAAGAAATCACCAAATAACCAGATTCCAATACGTGGTACAACGAGTATAAATTTCCTTATTACATTCATACTTCTATGGTTCTCGTCCACGAGGGCGGCTTATATATCCCACTCATTCGAGTTATCTCAAAACTCCTAATTTAAATAGTCCACAAACGTCCAAACGACTTGACATTGGTCACTGTCTAAATTCATTATTCATTTTTGAACTCATAACCCTTCCTCAACCATTGAAGTCTCCTACACGAACCACATAACTCTGCTCTTCACTTAACTTTTTTAAACTATTCTTGAGTTCACTTCTCATATCATTTCTGCATTATATACCTCACGATCTAGAGTTCAACGCTAACTACTACGAGTGAATACCGAACTTAAAACCCATAACTAACAAAACTTCCAACTTTCTCAACATATAGTTAAGTCTTTACTCCAAATTGTATATATCGAATGTAGAACTCTCAACACCTAGCTTAACCATCGAATTGTACGGGTACCCACGAGGAAAATCTAACTCAGGAGGGCGATAAAACCAATAACATTTGAGGACATTTGTTAACCAAACCATCATTCAAATTGGTGTTACAAATATTCAGTGACTCATCAAAACACATACTCAACCTTTATCCCAACTACCATTGTTTTCCTATACTTGCAATTAAATAAGCTCGTACTACAATCCCTTTGGTAACTCTCCACTTTTCCCTTAGTGAAAATCGTAGTTTACTGCTTATAAGGTAAACAAAAGTCAGATGGGGTGGCGTAAATTATTTCAAAGGAATGAATATAGGGCTCACCATCTCCTATTTAAATACAGTTTATATAGTTACGAATGAGGCAAAGAGTAGAAAAACGGAATAGGTCTAGATTCTTCAAAAATCTCACTTCGAATTCCATAAACTCCATAGCCATTCTCAACGTATTTAATGTGAATCCCAACAATGACGAAATTTACCATCTTTATCACACTATATATTCATATCTTACAGCAAAAAGGTTTCAACTTGACATGCTACTTGTGGAAAAGTGTCTTATAATGAAACATACACTATTTCTCACATTATAATCACCTAGCACACACTGATCCAACAAAATATTCTAATTTTTTAAGAACCCATTCGACATTGATAAACCTTAGAAATACAATCCTCTCATCCAAGTCATCATTCACATTCTTAATACAATCCAAAAAGATTTCTCTCGTTAATTAACCTCAACCATCACACTGATCAAATCTTTAATCAATTCAAATACTTTGAGTATCATTTCTCAAATACCACACCCCCATTCCCATCACTACTCCTACCACTCTTTTCAAATTCCCAAAAGATATACCTTGAATAAATCCTGAAACAATAATTTGACCATTCATAGCTTTATTGTAACACATAGCACATATACCACATAGCATGCAAATGAATGCACCCCAACCGATCCCTTGCTTTTGAAAAATAATTTCAAGCACTATAATTTTTTTTTATTTGTAAACTTAAACTGACCAGAACCTATTGCTCGGATATTAAATGTAACAACCCTAAATTTTTGACTAAATTTAATACTACAAAAATCTAAGATTGTAATGTCGCAATTGACCACATAATCAACTGCAAGGCTAAAAGACCATAAATTTAAACCAAATTAGTTATATAAAATTTTGAACGAATTGACAGCGGAAGCCTGAAATCAAGTTTACAAAAACGAATCTGATGGAAATGACAAGTATAGCTAATTAAAGTGACTCAACCGGAGTTTCATTGACTCAAAGCTAGCTCCATGATATGCACCGACGTCCATGCAACAATTCACTTCAAGTAGACCTGCCAACTACACCATCAGAGAATGATACAGCCCCAAAATAGGGTAGGGACAAACCCAAAACATGGAACGTCAGCAAAGGGCTGAGTAAGAACTCGCAAGCATACAAAATAATAAGGATAACAAGATACTCGCCTTCATGGCGCGTAGCTAATCAAGCAACGCTTAGACAAACAAAACAAAGTATAGGATCGTAATGAAAGCTCAAAGTCTATATTCAATCAATTCAATATCTCAACAGTTACAAGTCAGATTTCGTGAT
Source organism: Spergularia bocconei (assembly GCA_963457585.1). NCBI lineage: Eukaryota > Viridiplantae > Streptophyta > Magnoliopsida > Caryophyllales > Caryophyllaceae > Spergularia > Spergularia bocconei. The sequence goes on from OY734959.1 coordinate 7,997,075, forward strand.
TGGGTCCTACCTCAACACGCTATCAGAGCCGATGAACCTCCCTATAGACCCGAGTGTGCACACCCCTCACTAGAGAGCCAGTAGGATGTAACCCTTCTAGGAGGAAGTCTAATAGGCGATTGGCAGCTACCCCAGCCCAGATTTTCACCTTGATCATGGGTGTATTTGTAATTCCCCGACAGACCAGTGGTCACGCCTGCTCTAGCAGATTGTGATGTAACATTATTCAACATAGCCATTTCATCCATCTTAGATACATTATTTCATTCATGAAACGATCTCATATGACAGCTTAGGCCAAAGCCGAATACCAAACAAGGACAAGTACAAAGATCGAATATATAACGGAGGGGTCGAGCCCCTTCTCATTTAATTGAATTTCAATGATCCGACTTTATCAAACTTGGAGACGATATGAGCATATATTCCAACATATAGAATATGAAATAAATTGTCAGATCACAAAAGTTATAGGAAACATGCTCGAGCTCAATATGGGTTAACGTTCTTACCAGACACGCTTAACTTCTCCTTAATAATATTTCTCAAAATCAGCGAACAAAATCTCTTTGAATTCACAGAGCTCTTAGCTATCCCGAACAGCTCCATACTGCGAATCAAATATCCAAAACCTCCATACATCATCCTCTAACAAACCATGTAAGCATGGGACATCAAATAACTACAAATTATCATTTTAATCCTCAAAAATCTACCAAAGAGACTAAGTATAACTTGTCCAATCCAATACAACAATAGGCTACCCTCTTTTCATGTTTCAGGACACACGAGTGTTGTTTAGATAATAATTGGCAATGAATTCCTAACCTTTTAGTCACAAAACCAAATTTACATTATAACACTTCCTCTTAGGAGTATTTCAACACATCAAATGTTAACTTTCATTAACTATCAAAGAATTTATAGCACATATACCACAACTGCTCCAAAACAGAGTACCATAAGCGCATCCAACTTCTAGGGACTATATCATCTTCATAACGACAGATTTTAAAGCATTTGAAAAGCCTAACATCAAGAGCTTAAAATGTGTTCAACTTAGGATTTTGTTTGATTAAATACATCAATAAATGAACCTTTTATGATCAAATTACGAAGACCCTATGTTCATGATACTCAGAGGAAGAACAACGAAACAAGGGTTTACTTTAGAATATGATTTGGACAATTAAATCATAATGAAAATGAAATTAACCAATTGCGGTTTCTTCCCAAAGATCTCAAGAGTAAATAGAAACAAGATTTAAGTAATGATCTTACCAAACAAAGGTGATATGACCAGTATACCAAAGCTAGTCCAGAAACACTACAAGGAACACTTTCATTTGCGACGGAGCAAACTTGTCGCAAATCAACCAAAATTCGTCTTAAATGGTCTTTTAAGACGACAATTCTGTCCGGTAGCGAGTCGTCGCAAAAGGCTTCGTCGTAAATTCTTTGCGACGAGTTTAATTTACCCCGTTGTAATAAGTTTTTTTTTGCGACGAGATGTTTTTCTCGTCGTAAAAGCAATTTTGCGACGACTTTTTCTCGTCGTAATTCTTTTTTCCGACAACACATAATTACACAATTTAATCTTTTTCCCCTCACGTGGACCGGCAGTATTTTGTTCTCCCGCAATTGGATCTCACTTGTGAGTATCTTAGTTAGGTTCCCAGGAGGTCACCCATCCTAAGACTATTCCCCTTTAAGCACGCTTAAATTTGGAGTTCTTAGCACATGAGTTTTCTACATGGAAAGCCAACTTTATTTGTATGATTAGTACTATCAATTTATTTAAACACTCATGGGAACCCTTAAATCTCTTAAAAATCCTTAATATATATAGTTTCGAGTATTACACGATCATTTATGACCCTGAAGCTTACTGTGGTTTTTTTGTATTTTGACCTTATATCGCACAACTATCTATCAACTATTACATAGTGGTTTCAAGTAGTTCAAGAAATAAGATCGAAACTTTTAAAATCAATGCACTCAGATACATTATAAATTGTTTAAAATAATTCTTGTTTATTTTCTCTACATCTTAACTCTAATTTTGAGTTTTTGTAGATTTTATTTTTCCCTTTTCGACGAGAATTGGGTGTCATCATAAATAACTTGATTATCTACATTGAGAAACAAATTCTCGTCGCAACTAATTTATTATCTACGACGAGAAACATATTCTTGTCCTAGCTAATTAATTATCTACGACGAGAAACCAAATCTCGTCGTAGCTAATCTATTATCTACGATGAGAAACTAAATCTCGCCGTTGCAAATTTATTATCTACGACGAGAAATCGAATCTCGTCGTAGCTAATCTATTATTTACGACGAGAAACAGAATCTCGTCGTAGCTAATCTATTATTTACGACGAGAAACTGAATCTCGTTGTAGCTAATCTATTATCTACGACGAGAAACTGAATCTCGTCGTAATATATATTTTTTGCAACGAGAAATTTGACCTTCGTAGATAATATTATTTTTTACGACGAGATCAAAAATCTCGTTGTAAAAGATACATCTTTTGCGACGAGAATCCCTCATGGTCGTAATTTTGGTTGCAAATGAACGTTTTTCTTGTAGTGAAACAAGTTCAAAAGGACACCTAAACTTGTTGAGGTTATAACACGATGATATTGAAGAAAGTTGGGCTTAACGTATTCTGTGAAGTTGTATATAGAAGAGAATAGTTAAATTTTGGCTTTTGTTTCACTCCCAAAGGATTCAAAATGAAGGAGATATTGGGTGTTTAAGATGAAGCTGCTGACTGAAATTCTGCGTAGAACCAAGCAGCTGCGTGTGGAGCTCCTAAGGCACATATGCTGAGCTACTTGCTTGCTATTTAGGGTCCAATCATATATAAACATGAGGTAGAATCATCTAGGATTGATTATGTACTTCCAGTACCTCGTTCTTACGAAATAAGATCGGTTTCTAGTCCCGACACTACACACAAACTTCTGAAATTGTGTAGGTTAAGATTGTGTAACTTGAGAATGAACTTATAACTTGTGGTATTAAATCTCATATTTATTAGGAAAAGCTCATCAATTGATACAATGGAACAATCACAATTTTGTTCCAAGTTTTTGTTAAGAGGTGACTTAGCGACTAAGAAAACGTTTCTTCACGATTAAGAAAGCTATCAAAACGACATTGCATTGAGAATGTAATAGAACATTCCATATGTAAGACCTCCTCAATAAACTTAATGGTATGTATATTCCATAACCGAGATCACCAATGGGTAACAAAACAAATATACACTCGTTTAAAATCCGAAAATCACTATATCAATCCCAAAAATAAACCGTAAAATCATAAATTCAATATAATTAGTAATACCCAAATTAGATCAATTTCCAAAAAAGTACGGGGTGTTACAAAATGTGCTTTTCTAGATGACATATATAACGTACAACAATATGAGCAATGTGTATAAACGGTGTTTTCACTTTGTCTTTAATATTTAGCAATTCACAAGTTATGTATTCTCGCATGGTATATTGAATTTCTTAATGGTTACTAAATTGGTCACCCAAAATATAGTTCACTAAAGCGGAGGTTTAAGTAATGTCGGTTATTAGAGTTCTTAAATGTTAGTCTCTTATTCATTCTTACCTTGGCAGTGCAATAAGCTCAGCATGTGCTTACATTTTCTGTTGTCATCTTCAGTTCACCTCATATTGTGTCCTCTTTGTTTTGCTCATTTTTCCAATTTCAGAGGAGTTTAAAGACAAGCATGCGAAGATCACACATGCAAACTAGTATCAGGGGAGCGAGTGAACAAACTTCTAGCGGTCTTTAGCAAATGTTGTGGTCCATGTGAATTTTGTTATGTCTTTTGACTAATGAAACTACTGGCTTGAACTTTTGAATATTCTAATTTATTGTCTCAATGTAAACAATGTAAGCTATAACAACGTTTTATACTTTTCACTAATAATGTTCATTATTAACTTTGCAGGATTGGACTAAGTTACCACGAATATGAATTTTTTGTCCAACTACGTTGTGTTAGCTGATTCTATGGTTCAAACACTTGGGTATTTTTCTAATCTTTAACATTGTCAAGTGTATTTCAGATATTTAGGCTAGTGGTTGTGGTTTTTTTATTGATCGCGATGGGTGGAATGTGATATATGTGATAGATTTGGCGGTGGTGGTGATTGATTAGAACCAAAATGATGTGGATTCATGTTGACATACTTTTAGCTTAGGAGGTAACAGGTAGATGAAAATCTTTCAAAATTTTATTTGAACTTAGTCTTGCAAGTTTATCCGAGTACTTGTACTTGTGGTTTGCTGGTGGTGACGATTGATTTAGCTGGTGGTTGTTTTGATTATGCTGGTGGTTTCGTATTGGACATACGTAATATGTGCTTGTGCCATACATGAGAAGAGAGTTTATTGGGTCTTTAGAGACTTTGGTCATAGGAACACAAATCGGGAAATGGTACAATAATTTGAAGTTTGAACATTCTAAATTTTTGCCTTTCCAAAGCAATGTCGCCCGACTAGTGTATAAGTGCAATGATATATTCACAAATTAAATTGATATAGTGCAAGTACCAAATTAGTACATAACTTGGATGTACTATAACTAGAAATACTTTCAACTTGTTATTCTACCAGGTTCCCTACTGCCGATATAAGATAGTCATGCTTTAATTGTTTCTATCTGCATTTTGATGTTCAAAGTAATCCCTGAACCATTGTCTTTCTTTGCATCCTAAGTGTTGTAGTACGTGTTTTCTGAATGATGCTTACGAACAGACGATGCATGCCGACAATTAGTAGGTAGAGATAATATTACAATTACGATGCTTGAGCTTATTGTTTATTTTGGTTTACATTCTGAGTTTTGTTGGTCGTGTTTAATGTTTCTAAACTGCATTAAAATTTTCATGGCAGTTGTAAACTTGTATTCATAATCCACTATTGTAATTTTTTTATTTTGTTTTGCAGGAGGGGACTACGTTACACCAAAATATGAAGTTTTTGACAAACCACTGCTGTTATTTTATTCTTTACGTTGTGACCTCTCGATTATTGGAAATATTTGTGTTAGAACTCCTATAGGTCGAGACATATTTACGAAGGTGGAACTTAACTTTCCCATAATTTTGTATGTACTTTATTTCTGATTTTAATTTAAAAGAAATTATGGCTATTGAAATCCCAATGTGTTTTATTGTTATTATTGGTATAAGGTCATGTGTACAAAATGAAAGTAGGGGGGTGTACTACCTTTCGCATGTTCCTCCTTCACTGTGACAAGGAGCCTGTTGACAAAAATTAAAATTCGTACATTAGAAGCTGATTTTTCACAACAACAACTTTGTTGCTAAATACAAGAGTTTGTTGCAAAATTTGGTCCATACTTACTGCACAAATTGGTTTTTCGCCACGAGTAAATTTTTGCCAAAAAGAACACTACAGATTTAAGGCAACACTTATTTCTTGGGCGTAATAGCTGATTTTCAGCAACAACGGATTTTCCGCAACGTCAGCTGTTGTGGCTGAAAATAGGATCTTTAACCACAACGTCTTATCTTTGTGGTACTTTTTAGTTACGACATGTCCCGTAACAACTAGTTTTCGTTGCCAGAAGTGTTTTTGGCAACAACTTTGCTTGTGGCTAAAAATCAAGTTTCTTGTAGTGATTTTATGTATCTAGTTCAGTTATTTTCGGAAACGTAATTTGTAATACCCCAGATTTCAGAGGAGTCTCATAAGAGATTAAGAGCTCATGTGAGTGCTTAAAAGGATTGATAGTGCTACTCATACCAACAAAGTCGATTTTCCTTTTAGGAATCCCATGTGATAAGAACTCCAAAGTTAAGCGTGTTTGACTGGGAGTAATTTCAGGATGGGTGACCTCCGGTGTGCATGAGAGAGGTCAAAATACGCCGGAAGGGCCCGTATTGGTCTATGAGGTCAGCCCACAACCTGGCGAGCTGTCATAGGTAACTACGTCTGACTCAGCACTTGAGTCGGGGTGTTACATAATTCCTATTTTTATCTAGCTGCCAAGTCATGTACTTCGTATTGTACAATCAATGATTGTTAATGACGCACTGACCTTTTTTCACCCATTTTTGTTTTCCACCATATTTCTTTTCAAGTCGTGAATTTTACAATCATTCAGTATTTCAAACCTTTTCGTTTCGTATAATTAAAGGGAGAGAATAACAAAATTGGAGGGAAAACAAAGAGGGAAATGATAATTTGGGGCGAAATAAAAAGAAGCAGGAGGGGGGGCAAGAATCACGTGCACATGCGAGCCAACACATCAAATAAGATTTTTTTTTTTGCCGGAATCTGAGTTATGGGAGTGTTTTACAAAGAATACATTTTACGGAGTACTATATAAGGTAGGGTTTCACAAATAATACGCTAGATAAGGGAGTGTTTGACAAAACGAATTTATAAGAGAGTGCTTTGGAAAAATTTACGTTTTATTAGGTAGTGTTTCACAGATTACCCTTTTCATGATCTTCGTTACTCCACCAACTTCTACATCAAGACGGTTATAGCTAGACCTGTAAAAAATTGTCCCGACCCGAAAAAACCCGTTTTTCTCAACCCGAACTCGAAAATAACCTAATAAAACATAAATTTTTCGACCCGACTCAGTTGTCTCGTTGGGTCAAATTAATTGTGCAAAATATATATTATAATAATAAAAAATAAAAACGAAATAGATAAATATTGATTAAATATTAAATATTAATAATTGATTAATTGAGACACATAATGACATAATTATAATTAAACTATTATTATTATTATATAATAAAATATATAAAATGCTTGTAAAATAGTAATAAAATTATAATGTGATGATAATAGTTAACGAGGGAAAAAGGCACGAGCATGTATTTTTGACCCGTTAGTCAACCCGTAACCTGTATTAACCTACGTAAGTCGACCAATATTTAACTTGGCCCGTATTTGATCCGACCTGTCGTGACCCAATTCCAAAACCCGCCCGCCCAACCCGTTTGATAGGTCTAGTTATAACATCTCGATGAGATTATCTCCTCCCCGAAAGAGGTATGGACATCAAAAAGTTATCATAGATCTCGATCCACCTACAAGGAGCTATTCTTAATCCACTATTTACCCAACCGTCTTAGTTGTATAATTTATGGTTTTATTTTAGATCTAGGTCGTTGTAACTCTTTGTAAGTGCCGTTTAATAAGGCTAAATGTATATGACATATATACTTGTAAATGTATATGAGGGATAAGATAGTATGTTCACCACTTTTAATGACCCTCGTACTTCATTCTTACCTCAAATGCACACTCATGAATAACAAATTACTACTCAAGAATTAACATGTTAATTCATACTCAAATATGTCAATTCAGAATACATCAAAACAAAATAACTCACAAACGATAATGTCAACTCAAATATGAGGATGTCAACTCAAAAAATAGACTGTCAATTCAAAATTTACACAGAAGAAGAAAATTGGTGGCTCATAGATAGCAGATTACTACTCATAAATTAATATGTCAATTCATATAACATTAAAACAAAATTACTCACAAATGAGAATGTCAACTCAAAATATGGAATAACAACTCAAAATATGGCAAAAAAAAAGATTAGTAGGGTTGAGGAGAGAGAAATAGGTGGATACACCCTCCTACCCACTAAAATGTCCCCCTTTCGTTTTCAGTTTTTGAGTAGCTATGTTTGAAGCTACTTTTAGACCAAATGAATCGTTAACTCGTTGTAAAAATTAGTTCTTATTCTATTCTGCATTGCATTCTACCAACACTACTTAATTTGAAAGTAAACGGGACTTCCATTTGGCCTAGAAGTAGCGCCGAACATAGCTATTCAAAAACTGAAAACGAAATGGGGACATTTTAGTGGGTAGGAGGGAGTATATATTTTGTAATGTATATCCATATACTGATATACATAAGGACGATGCTAGAGGTCTAAAGTGTAGACACCCAAAAGTGTCTACAATCCATAATAATTTTACTACACTATCAAAATTTTACTACTCACACAATTAATTTTACTACCTGAAGTTTTTACTACAATTAATTTTACTATTCCGACATCAATTTTACTACTACTAGCTCAATTTACATTATAGACAAATTAATTGTGTCTAAACTATATGCCTCTATCAATTTACTATACATTAAGCCTTTCTCTTTATCAATAAACTATTATCATTTCCCGTCAAATGAAAAAAAAAAAAAAAAAAACTGACTTAAAGAGTCCCAACAATCCGACTCGGGCACAACACTAGCGCACACACACCACTGTTAAGTGTTGAAGATAGAGAGAAGGGAAGGGGATAACGCTATTGAGTACCCATGGCTATCCATTCTCTCTCCTCCGCTGCTCGTTCTTTCTCTCTCCCAAACACTTGTTCTCTCACCTTCCAAATCCCCAAGAAAACACCCCAAATTGCCTGCTTTGTTCGCCCAAATCACCTGGGTTCTGGCATTTCTGACAACAGCTTCAATTTTCATGGTTTGAGCTTCCTCCTGCTTTTCCCACTCTTCGTTTCTTTGCAAAGCTGCTGCTATCTTCAAATTGTCAGCTTTATTTATACAACTTGTTATCATTTGCTGCATATTGATAATTGTGATTGAATTTTGACATTTCTGTGTACACTGATGTTTTTTTGCTGACATGTTACTGTGTGACAAACTTGTTATGGGGTTGTCCCAGGCAATTGGAAGGATGTCTTTGCTTGTGCCATGCTTTTGTTGACAAGAACTTGTGCTCGCATTTCCGAACACTATGAATTTTGACAACCCTTTTCTTTGTAGAATTTTTGCTTATTAGTGGACATTGCCTACTGCATGAGTGAGTTTTCACTTGTCATTGTGTTTGGATAGAGGGAAATTGTGTGAAAGGGGAAAGAGAAATTAAGGAGTTTGAAACTCATTGTTTAAGAAGAAATTGAAAAGAGGGACGAAATTATGTTGCATTTCGTCTTAGCCAGTATTGTTTTCTTGCATAGTGAGGCTACAAACTTAGATGTTGAGAGGTAGTAATCTAGTTATTATATCGAGTTGGGCGGAGGGGGGGGAGGGGGGGAAATGATATCAGGAGTTTCTTGACATGTATGGCATAAATGTTACTTGTAGGCGGGTAGTTCAGAAAATGCACATTACTTGAATGGAGCAATGTTGCACTTGTGTCGAAATAGAAGATGAGAAGCTGCTGAATTGGACGCATAGGAATTCAAAATAGAACCCAAATTATTTTGAGAGAATTTGGTTTGTTCTATAGGTAGGGGTTGGGGTAATCGCTCCTCCCTGTTCACTTTCCTTCGTTTTTGTTTCTACCCTATACATTTGGTTATCCGAGCAATCAATTATCGTGTTCGCTCTCTTCCTCCCCTACCGTTCCATCTTGTGTTAGGTGATTTTCTACCCCTTGACCTCCCTTACCAATCTATCCAATTTCCTCCCTTCCTTTCTCTGCAATTTTTCTACCCAAGTAAAGTGTAAGTGTAAGTTTAAGTAGCTAAGTAGCTTGTTATGCTGTCTGTTTACTGCTGACAATTCTTATATGTGTAGTGCATGTATCAACCATGTGATGTAAGTGAATGCATTGGGTTGAACATGTTATTCAATTTTTAATCTTGTATCTAGGAATTTTGAGACCCATAAGGTGTCACGGATAATAATTTTCAGTTTTGCATTCTAGGACTTTGGAGAGGTGGGGCATACGCATCTATCAGAATGGGTGAACAAAGACATCGTCGACCCATGGATTCAAATAGGATAGAAGACACTATTAACTATTTTTAAGATACAGGATTTTATGTCATTCCCAATCCTGTTAATGATCATAATATCAGCAGTAGGAGTGTAGGACTAGCTGGTTGCTCATGTAGAATTTTGAACAATGTGCGTAAAGGTAGTCCTTATGATTCTAGATGTGATAAGCTGCAGTCCTATCCCTATCTAGTAAGATATGTCTTGTTTTAACAAATGGAACAGAAAGGAAAATGAATACAAGTGATATCAATTTCCTTGCTGAATGTGGTCTCCCACTGTTGTAGCTGTCTGCAATTTTTTTCCCCTTCTCTTTTCTATGGAACATATGCTGACACTAAAATGCTTTCCGACATTTATGATTTATTGTAATGCCTTCTGTTGTGTCCGCAGCGAAGCGTCTGCCTAGGGATCTGATAGTTGCCCAGGCCACAGAAGTACTTGCCCCGACATCCGAGGATCAGGCTAGTTCTCAACCCAAATCCTCAAAGAAGAAAAAGGCCATAAAGTACCCTAGAAGATACGTTGATCAATACCAGGTCCTTCAGTTCCCCATCATAACTGAGGCTGCAGTTAAGAACATAACGGAAGAGAACACACTACTTTTCACTGTTGACGTTCGTGCTGATAAACAGATGATTAAGGATGCTGTCAAGAACCTCTTTGGTGTCAAGGTCAGGAAAGTGAATACTGCTATCAGGTATATCTTAGATCTGTAGTTTGCAATTCTTAAATTCAGATTCATCCTAGCCCCATCAGGACGAGAGAAAAGCTTTAGCTAACTATAGTTTGATTTCACGGAACCTAGCTGCGTCATTATACATTCCAAGGCTCTGCTTTTTGGACATTTAAACGGCAAATCATGTACCAGAGGCTTCACGTAACCTGACTGAAACATTTTAGAAGTAATCAGACATGTTACATACTTACATTCCTTCTACATGGTCTCTGGTCGGGCTTTCTTAATTTGTACAAAACTACTCTACATTAGGAGGCTTATAGGGTATCCCATGTCATAATAATGCTGCCATTAAACTTAAGTAATCCTTGATTTCTTCAGTTCTGCGAATTTCTTCTAACCAGGAATTTTAAGCTGAAACACTTGTTCGTTGATATAGGGATTTTGAAATGATAGACGTCTTCTCTTTTCTTTTTCAGGCCTGATGGTACGAAGAAGGCACACATCATGTTGAGTAAGGAGTATAATGCTGCAGATCTTGCTAAGAAGATTGGTATCTTCCCAAGTAGCGACTGACTATGAATACTTTTAAGGTGTATAGTCAAGGCCTCGTTCTCGACTAAACAGACGGCTTTTTGAGCCTTGTTAGAAGAAGATAGGCTACAATATGTATAACTTGGGCGCAAAATGCTTGTTAGCTGAACAGTAATTATGCAGTTGAGTTTTTTTGTCCTCTGTTTAAGCTTGAGTTTCATATCTAAGCGCCATTTGTATTTCAGGGCCTTCCCCTCTTTCTTTGTTTTATTGTGAGTTTATATTTCAGTGTTGTTAGTTTACAAGCTGGTATAGAAATCTTGCTGTTTTGTGAAAAGTTCTTAGTAGGTGATCATTTTCGAAGGGGATTGCATGGCTAAAAATCAGCTAGTGTGATGTCGATACTTAAAGATGCTCATAGGGAGCCTTACCTATATAAAAAGGGGAATGGAGGGCATGAAGTGCACAGCTGAAAAATTCGACATGCCCTGCTCTGTCAGCAGGCAGAAATTTGCTCCGTCATCCCACCTCACAAACTAACAACAGAGAAGAATCGAAGAAAACATAATAAAAGTTGCCTCCCTGCTTGACAGCGTGAGGTAACGAATCATACAAGCAGGTGTACTTGGCGTCTCACATCTCCTCACACTACCTATAGGGCTATATAACCATATGGATTGAAGCAACATCAACCTTCGTGTTAATGGTAATATGTTGCTTTTATCATCATGGATTGGTTGTGTACTGCTTCTGATAATTACTATTCGTCTTCTTATCTGCGCGAGAATTTGGCTGATTGAATTTCTATTTTGGATGGGTCGTTATCATCTTCTTCTCTTCTTTATTGTTTGGTAATGATAGTTCATGACTTTGGACTGCGGCTTGGAGCTTTACATGAGAAGTGGAGATGAAGATTCAAGGTAAAAGAATTTCATTCAGTCTTAATTGCTTGTTCCTTTTTGTTTTAAATCAGACTCCTCAGTTCTCCGTTATGTGTCTTACTTCTTATTGGAAGTAGGCGTATCCATCAAAATGTGTTTTCTGGTTGTCACTGCCGACATGTGATTTTTTTTTTTTTTTTTTTTTTTTTTAATGTATGACATGAGCCAAGGGATGTTTTGATTGATTATTAACCTTGAGCTTATAGGACATTCTGATTGATAATCAGCTATGCAGGAATGCAGGAAGAATAACCTCTCAAGGTGTGTGCTGTGTTATGATTTTTCTAGATTTGTCATTTCTTGCCTGTTTCTCTGAAATTGCATCAGTGAGTTGTTTAGTTCTGAGGTGCATTGAGGTATTCTCCAAATCATAGGAAATTTCATGTAATTGCGAGGAAACAATCGGCTGCTTATGTTACTAATTTCACCCTGGTGACTGGATGTTACTGTAGTAATTCTCTGCTTCATTCCTATTACTGATCATTCTATTCAGTTTTCCAGTTTGTCACACTACTAGCATATATAAAGACTATCATCAATTTTGCCAAATGGTGAAGTTCAGTCCCTATGTAGATTGGTTGTTCATCTAAATTTGTAGCTGTAACGATTTGGCCCAAACAAGTTTTATCATTAATATTGTGATCCTCAACTTCATTTTCTGGCAAAATATCACGAGTACTTACATAGGGATGGTGACATAAGGAACTATCATACCAAATGATTTGTGAAGAGTAAAAGTTAGTATAGTGATAACTGATAAGTCAAGTAAGCGGTTTCAGTAGGTCTCTTACGCTCTTTGGCTGGATTGAAACTATTCTTCTTGGTTGAGCAAGTGATACTTTTCCTTCATTATTTTTTGTCTTTTGCTTTTTCTCTCTGCCTTTTTCTCTTTTTTGAGATAAGTGCAGCAGGGAGACTAGGATTTGATACTATATTAATAGGCTCGAGCCAGTGAGAAATTTGGTCAGATATTCAAGTATAGAGGAAGAGCGACCTCTCCTGATGTGTGTTTATGTGTATCTTTCTGTATTTTGTTGTTTCTAGTCTATTTCTCTGGTTCCAGTGCTTCACTGACTGGTGCGGATGCAGATTTAAAGGTGCAGCAAGATAATCAACCTAAACACTGAAAGGTCGAATATGGGATACATTCAGCAGATTGTATTCGTATATGGCTTCTTCCCTCCTCCTTAAATACTGGGATTTAAGTGTGGAAAGCAACACTTCCTCTTTTCCCTGCTTATTTTGGATATTAGCAAAGGAAGTCATACTATTTGCTACTTCAATGTGATACTACTTGCCATTTGGTGCCGTTATGCACCACAATGTAAGGAGTCTGGGATCAGGTCTTTTAAACTTTGAGAAGGAGTGCTTACCTTTTATTTGGAGTCATTGTGTTCAGAAAGTCCACTCTTTGCATTATTTCGTGTAAGTGTTTGTTGTCTATGGGTTTAAAGTTATTTATGTAGGATTTGAAGTTTGTATTTTGAGTGCATAGCTTCTCCTCAGACTAATGTGATTGCTGAATTTGGTAGCTTAGTTCGTGGTAATATTCAATTTGTGCTTTTTGCGTTGCAGTGCGTTAGTTATTGTGTGTTTTGTTATTGACTGGTTTTTGCGATTTGAACACAGCTCAATTTGGGCTAACTTGTTCTTTAACTGAAATACACTACCAATATGTCTGCGTAAGCTGCCCTCCATTTTTATGCAGTAATAGGTGAGCAAGATTCCTATCTGTAAGTGTCCAATAGGACCGTTTTGCAAGTGTTAAACTTGAGGCTCATTGCAATCGTGCAAGTGACTGTGTACATAGAGAGGGAGTATACATGGAGACGAGGGTTATGTGTAGTAAGATAGATGTAGGAAACCAAGATTATCCGTCAATGTATGAGTGGGCGATTTTGCATTGGTACTTGCATTCAATTTATATTGTTGCCTGTGATAGTTGATTTTAGAGCTATTTGTGGCTCCCTTTCCTTAGTGTCTTGGTTGGGTTATTAAGGATACTTTTTTTCTCTTGATTTCGGAGTCATGAATCTGTCCAAAATAAAAGCTTTTTTGATGTGATTTCGTTTCAGAAGTTACACTCGGTGGGGGTGGGAATGTGACATTGTAGAAAACGTCCAACGCCTAGAAGGTATTATACGAAGCCCTGTTATGTTGTTCATGTCAGGTTTGTTGTAAGTAGTGGCATAGTTTCATTGTTTTTGACATTTTGCTGTCAAACTCAAAAGAGACGCTAGTGGACTACTGATCCCATTCTCTGTTAGACATACAATAGGTCGTAGACGACTCTTCCATTTCCTGTGCCTTCCTGGAATTATCGAAAAATGAATGTTCCTGAATGCCCTAATCTGCATTTGTTCTAATTCATTTTAAGGTCCCAGTTCTTTGATAGTGCGATTTTTTTTTTTGAAACTCAGGTCTTTCAAGCACATGGTCTGATTCCCTTTTCATCAAATCCAGGAATGTTCTAATCAAGAGACATAGACCGACTATAAGTCATGTCAAAATGCAGGCAGTAGATGCCTAGCCTGCCAACTTATCTGAGAAGGGTTATTGGTGCTGTGAAGTTATTGTGGAGTTGTGCCCATATCACCATATGTAATTAAGGTCTCCTCTCATAACTCATTTCCTTTTGATTGTTGCCTGTCAACTGTTCCGCAAGTGATGCTGTATGTGAAGTCATTGGAAGTGCCTGCGTCGTAAGCTACTTTGAAGAAGGATAAAATGAAAAACGATCTTCGTTGTATGTGTGTGTGGTTAAGACTTAAGGTGGCTCTACCATGATGAGACAATGTGCTTGATGAAACTTAGAGGTGAAGTTATTATCTAACGTCACATACGTGCGTCTTTTGTAACCATGCGCGCTACTGATCTTCTGATTGTTCATTTTCATTTCCTCATTTGGTACCAATAATAAAAGAGAACAATCAATAGTACAAGACAAGAATACCAACATTTTTGAGAGATGAATTGTGAGCAAGAGACTTCGTCAGAAAATATCAGAGATGCCACTACAAACACCCCTACTCCACACGTAGTGATTTTTCCTCTACCCATCCAAGGTCCAGTCAACTGCATGCTCAAGCTAGCAGAGCTCATACTCTCCCTTAGCCAAGCTTCAATCTCACTGACATGCATCAACACAGACTTCATCCAAACCCGCCTCAACCTCAACTCACCGGCCCCTTCCCGTCTTGCCCGATTCGGCCCTGCCTTCCGGTTTGAGACGGTTTCAGACGGGCTTGGACCGGATGAAGACCCCCTTGGGGTTGAAGAGCTCGTTCACATAGCCAACAACCTAGCGGCTCAGGCTCAAGCCACTGGGAGCCGGCTGAGGGAGCTTCTGGCTTACGGGCCGGGTCGTAAGCCGTTGACATGCATTATAGCGGATGGGTATTATTGGTTCTTGGTGGATATTGCGAAAGAGATGGACGTGCCCCTTGTTTATTTCGAGACAGTTAGTTCATCTGCGTTTTGGACTTACTTTTGTGTGCCTAACATGCTCCAAGCCGGAGACCTTCCCTTCAAAGGTTGCGCATACATCTCACAGCTCTCAACTTTTCTTGTGTTAGTGTTCATATCACAATTTTGTTGAATACACAGAGTCACAGTATCTCGTATTATTTTGGTATTGTACTCCTTGAGATATATAGTAGCTATTTGTTTCTTGTTAACATGAATGTATATGTCTGGCTCATTTGTAGGGGATAATTTGGATGCAGCAGTAACAAGTGTACCTGGAATGGAAAGTTTCTTGAGGTGCCGCGATCTTCCAAACTTCTGCCGTGACTTTGATCCAAACGACCTGGTTACGCACCTCTTCCTAAAAGAAGCAGAGCATTTTCCAAGAGCACAAGGGCAGATACTCAACACATTTGATGATATTGAACCCGACGCGCTTTCTCATATGTATCACTTATGTCCTAACCTATACACCATCGGCCCTCTCCACTTAAACATCAAAAGCAGAGTACAAGACACGTTTGTAACAACAACATTGCCTCAGTGCCTCAAAGTGTCCGACTCAAGGGTAGATGACAAGGGGGAGTTGGAAGAAATGTCTGATTGCGTAAACTCACAATTGTCGTCGTTTTCAAACAGTGTATGGCAAGAAGACAGGAGCTGCTTGGCTTGGCTTGATGCTCAGCCTTCGAAATCTGTCCTCTTTGTTAGTATTGGTAGCCTAGCTGTCATGACAAAGGACCAACTAGTGGAGTTTTGGTATGGTCTGATGAATAGCAAAACGAGGTTTCTGTGGGTTAGAAGGCCCAGCTTGACAGTTGACTTGGACGATGAATTGAAGATTTTAAGTGAAGTATTGGAGGTTACAAGAGAAAGAGGTTGTATAGTAAGTTGGGCGCCACAGGAAGAGGTCTTATCACATAACGCGATTGGAGGGTTTTTAACGCACAGTGGGTGGAATTCCACCATAGAGAGTATAGTCGCGGGTGTGCCAATGATCTGTTGGCCTTTCTTCGTAGATCAACAAGTGAATAGTAGGCTTGTGAGTGAGGTCTGGAAGATTGGTTTAGATATGAAGGATACCTGCGACCGAGTCGTGATTGAGACATCGATTAGGCATGTAATGGGGACTCGCAAGGATGAGTTCATGTCCAATGCAGTTCAAATGGCTAAATTGGCTACACGAGCCGTGGGCGAAGGGGGATCGTCCTACAAGCATTTAGAGCGTTTGGTTGACGACCTCAAATCCAGAAGGCTACCCTTGGCCGGCAATGCTCCTTAATTAACATGTTGCATGCACGATCAAGTCGTAAACATTTGCATCTGAAAGTTTGCTCTCGAGCATGCAGCTTAGAAGTTTCTTTATTTCAGCTGCACTGTTACTCCTTTTGTTTTGTTTCGACTTTGTTAACACTTGGTTTGAACTTGTAAGAGTAATTAATAAGAGTATGAAATGTAATTCTCTGCACATACATACGGCCTTTTGATTTCACGCATATTTATGGGAATGAATTAAATATTTCTCTACACATCTACTTGGTTTCCCTTTTCCATTGATAGACAAAACCCTCGTCTTAGGCCCAGTTTGACATGACTTATTCTCAGATGATTTCAGATCAGTTTAAAATCATTTAGTTCAGATCAGGTCAGATCAAAATCAATCAGATCAGATCAGATCAGTTCAGTTCAGAAATGTTCAAATAACTATCTATGTATTTGGTGCATAATTGATACTAATTCGTTGAAATTCAATCAAATTTTCAATCAATTCGGATCAGATCAGAATCAATCAGATCAGATCAGATCAGAATCATTCATATTAGATCAGAATCATTCAGATCAGATCAGTTCAGTTCAGAAAGATGCAGCCCTATCAAACAAGGCCTTAGTCGTGATCGACATTATAGTAGCTGATACACTCCCCTTTCCTAGGAGATGACGCTCTTAGGTACATTTCGACAAAGAATAAAATAAGAAACTGGGTTTCGGTCTCGTGAAATCACGGAATTGTTTTTAATTTATTTGTAGAGTTGTTCGAACATGTTATTAGCTATTAAATGAAAATAAGTTGTCAATCACAATATTAAAAATAAACACGACTAATTCAAGATAATATATCGAACAAAAAAAATACAATGAATACACATAACTATACTTTACTTTATGTAAATCTTTCTCTAGCTAAAATTATCTCTTTGATAAACTTAATGTATAGTAGGAAATGATATTATTTTTCACACCAAAATCAAACAATAGCCTTGCGTTTATATATTAAGACCCTATTTGATAAGACTTATTCTCAGATAAATTCAGATCAGTTCAGAATCATTCAAATCAGATCAAGTCAGATCAGAGTCATTCAAATCAGATCAGATCAGAGTCATTCAGATCAGATCAGATCAGATCAGAAATGTTCAAATAACTATCTATGTATTTGGTCCATAATTGATACTAATTCGTTGAAATTCAATCAAATTTTCAACCAATTCAGATTAGATCAGAATCATTCAGATCAGATCAGAATCAATCAGATCAGATCAGTTCAGAAAGAAAGATGCAGTCCTATAAAACAGGGCCTAATTCCAAGTAGATGTAACTGGCACAATTAGCAACCAAAGGCCAAGAGACATCATGCTTAATGTCGTTATTAAGATGAATAATGGTATGATTAATAATGATTAATTTAAGAAACTTTAATAAGATTAATGTATAAGAAGTTGAAGTGAATCATAACGTCAAAATGGACAATTCAAAAGATTAAAACATCCCCTGATAAAACTATGACATGTGATTTTTTTTCCCCTAACTACTATAAAGTTCTGCCACGTGGAACAAATCATTATTAAGGAAGTTGAAATCAAGTAATTAGGTAATCAACTTGCCTAAATGCTAACGAAAATTCGAATCCTATACGGAGTATTTCCAACTCCCCGCACTATTAGCAAAGAGTGAGACTATTTGTATATGACGTACTAGTATTAAACATATATGGGGGATAGTTTAGACATCTTTTCAACTTTTATGTGGTGAGATTGGGGAGAGAGAAATGAGATGTGGTAGGATACGTGAATAAAAAATTAGGGATATACATTTAGAAATGTATATGAATATACGAATAGAGTTTCTCATCAGCAAAGTGGGTTTTGGAGGGACTACACCAAACTTTTCACCATCGCTTGCAACACAGTAAACACTAGGGATGAGCAAAAATACCCGTCCCGGTTTAAGTACCCGGTCCCAACTCGATACCCGAATTTTAATACCCGGTTTTTCCGAGTATTAACCAGGCCGGGTACCCGACCCGCTTTATTTTACATAAATTAGGGTTGGTTACGGGTACTGAAATTAGCAAATCGGATACCCCGTTTGTACCCGGATCTCTTTATATTGTTTTTAGAAGGGCTTTTGGTCGAACCACACTTATTAAAACTAGAATTTTGTCAAACTACACCTATTATAATTTTTTTTGTCTTACCACACCTAATAAAATCATTTTCTTTGTTAGACTACACCTTATAACTTCCGCCTTTCATCCATCCACTGTCGCCACTTACCCACCCACTGCCGCCGCTAGCCACCCCACTACCACCACCACAAATTTTTTCCCCCCAAATTTGATTTTCTTCTCCAAAAATTTCCCCAAAATCGATTTTTTGTATGTAGGGGGTAAGAAAATCGAATTTGGGGGGAAAAATATGTGGTGTTGGTAGTGGGGAGGTTAGCGGCAGCAATAGGTGACTAGGGGCGGTGGCTAGTGGCGGTAGTGGGTGGGTAAGTGGCGGCAGTAGATGGATGAAAGGCGGACTTTAATATAAGGTGTAGTCTAACAAAGAAAATGATTTTATTAGGTGTGTTTGGAAAAAAAAAATTATAATAGGTGTGGTCTGACAAAATTTTAGTTTTAATAGGTATGGTTCAACCAAAAACCCTTTTTAAAACCCTACTAAACTTAATGTTTGAAACTAAAAAAGTCGACACACTCATAAATTTGGTATAAATCCATCATCCGACCCATAAGTGGACAAGCATTCGATTTCATTCGTATAACTTTTAAGTTGCGCGTCCTTGAATGTTGACAATTTAAAGTTGCAAACTAAGAAATTTCGGGTACGGGTACCCGAAATTAAAGTCCCTGTTTTTCGAGTACCCGAAAACCGGGTATCCGTTTTATTTCGGGTCGGGTACGGGTATCAAGTTTAGCAATTTTCAAAGCGGGTACCCTGTTTTCGGGTACCCGAATAACAGGGTACCCGGTTTTGCTCGAGCGCGGATCTTCTCCAGTTCCTCAAGGAATTGGATCTCCATTTCTCTCTCCCACATGCTGCCACCTGTACTCCACTAAAATCAAGGGTCATGATTTTTTTCATCTTGAAAATTCATCCCCTTCACTCGCATAATATCACCTACCCCCATTTCTCATGCTAATTTCTATTTCTCCTTCCCCATATAATTTTAACGGAAAATGCACGCGGGGTTTGCACACGGTACCCCTATTGTAGATTCCACGGATGGTCTCTATAGCGACAAACGCACGAGTCGTGCGATGATTGCACTAGGATAGGAGTCGCCACCAAACAATTGTGGGGTGTTTGGAAACCATTCAATGCGATCTTGTTCCTTGTTACCGAAGGACTACGTAAACGCCAAGTGAGTCTGTACCCATTGAGCATAAACGCTTGGAGAAGCGAGTCATGCCAAGTAAAAAACAATTTCGCGAGTCGTTTACCGAAAGGGTAAAAATCGAAGGACGTAAGGAACAAAATGCGCATTGTCCCCTACACCAATATGCAGTCTACGGACCGCAAGACTGGGTTCCGGGGTGGCGGTACGTGTTGGAAAGCCATAAAAAACCCAACCCCACCCGCGTATAGCGGCCTCTACTAGTTGAATTATAACTTACAAGTCATTGAGAAGTTAAGCCATGCAAGTTTACAATCATTTACAAGTCATATACAACCTAATAAATTAGCTAAGTCGGTTATTTAGCAAATAAACTAGATCTTAGGTCGCAACGTGGTTAATTAAGATTGATTAACGGTCCCTACCTACCAATTTGTCCAAGCGCTTTGCGTTATGTGTGTTAGGCGTGATTCATGTAATTCGTTTTAGATCTAAATCTTGGTTAGGCAAAATAAATCTATGTCGAAAGCAATAAAATGCGCACATAAAAGAAGGGGTAGAAGATCAGAAAATGTAAAGAGACAAGTTTAGAAAAGAGGGGGTGCCCTTAGGACTTACGTGTGTCCGCGATACCACTACTTTCTCTACTATGTTTCGAGATTGATGCATTGGTCCCTAGTATGCGTCGTGGGAGGCTAGATTTGTTCTTAGAGCGATGCGTTGCTCTTCGAACGTGGGTTTTTGTGAGGGGCTTTGTTTGTATTGTGTGTTGATTGTGTTGTGTTTAGGGGTGCCCTAGAGGTGTAGGGGTGCTATTAGGGTTTTGGTGTTGTAGTTGCTAGGGTTTTTGTATTCTAGTTAGGGTTTTTTTTATGAGAGAATTGTAGCGAGGGAGGAGCAGAGTTTCGGGGTGAAAAATGGTGTGTGTACCCGTCAAATGGGGTGGAAATGAAGGGGTATTTAAAGTGTGTAGGAGGCTAGGGCAGCCGGCCGTTTAGGGTTAGGTGCGCCAGATGCGGGTGGTGCTGCGTCATGCGCGGGTGATAGTGCGTCAGATGCAGGTAAGGCTGCGTCTGGCGCGAGGTGGCTGTGTCTGGCGCGAGGTGGCTGCGTCAGGCGCAGGTGGTGGTGCGTCAGGCACGCCTGCTGGTGCGCCAATGCCTTTGTGCGCGCGCGGGGGTGCGCCTGGACCCCTTGACGCAGCATATAAAATTGCATTTCTGACCTTCTTATGACATGAGTATTGCACATGTGAATTTGGGTGGGCAAATGACGTACAAAAACATGTTTTCTTGATGATATTTGGCGGTTTAGGCACGCGGGTTATTCCTGAGTTAGGTCAGGTGGATAAAGGGAAGAAAATGGTTTTTTTTGGCATGGTTTTGGGTGAAGACGCATTTGCTAACGGATTTACGACAATGGTGGTTCACATAGTAGAGCAAATAGACGCAGTTCACTTTAAAATGTCCTTTCATCATCGGGCATTTGGGTAGGGACAAATGCAGGTGTCTATAGAAGCCCCCACTTTGACTGAGGCTTGGACAAGGCGAAAGTCAAAGTATGTAAATCATGCAAACGGGATGCGAATGCACGTGGAGGGTTGTTTAAGGTCCAGTAGACCGCCGGTGCGGTTTTAGTGGTTCGCCAACCAATAAGAAGACATACCTGATGTTTATAGTCAGTGCGACTGCGGATGATGTTTAAGGTCTGTGCGACCGTTGGATAACATTGTGTAACTTGGTGGTTGAACTTGTAGTGATTTTTGAATGTCAGAAGTGGGTCCGATGTTACTTGGTAATTATGTCAATGTTTAAGGTCAGTGCGATCGTTGCTTGCTTGTTGTGATTGTTTGTACTTATATCGGAGATGGGTCCGATATTGCTTGACAAGGTGGAGTTAGGTCCACTGATGTTGATGTTATTTGGCCTGAGATGTTGAAAGTGGGTCCGACGTTGCTTGATCGTAATTGAGTTAGGTCTGTTGCTATTGAAAATGGAATTTTGTGAGGTATTATGCTCGACTTTAAAGTCGGTGCGACTGTAACATGACTTGAAGGAGTGTGATATTGCTCGATCTTTGATGGATTGACATTGTCGAAAGGAGCCCCCTCGTTTGCATGAGTGGGGGGGATCAAGGAGCAATTGTATGTGGCTTGAACCTTTGCCAAGTTGATTATGCATGTTGAAAATTGTTGTTGTAATTTGTCTCACTCTTGTGCGAGTAAGGAGATCGTGGCGCAGAGGTGAGTTGTTTTGACGTCGTCGTGCCAATGCTTGTAGAGTAGTAGTGGCAAGCGATTTCATCTGGCCCTGAGGGTGGGCGAGTGTTGCGTAGTTCTCAAGTAAAGGTTTATGCAAGTAGTGTGCAAATATATGTAATGCCATGAAAAACAATTGATGCCTAATGCTCGTGTAAAGGGTTGTGCATGTGGCCTGGTGTGCAAGTGTAACTGACGCAATATAATGTAATGTTATGAAATGCAATGCGATGATGTTATGCAACTAGAGTAATGCAACCTAGACTCGAGGCACATGCAGATGTAAAACGCGAAAAAATGCAGGGGGGTACCCCGACTTCCCCCAAAAGGAAAAATGATGAAAGAGATGTTAAGTTTCATGGAATAAAACTAAGAGTGTCAAATAGAAAATGGCGAGGAGAACAAAAATGTGTAGGAGTGAGTTTGAGATTTCCCCCAAAAGAAAAAAAAAAGATGAAAATGGTAAAGTTTTTTATGGAAGATATTTGAGGTTCCCCAAAAGAAAAAAATGATGAAAAAGGCGAGCAAAAGTTGTGATTGTTCAACTTATGGTGACGGCGAATAGTGACATTCCCACTGCTCACGGATGATCTTCGTGCTTGCTGCGGAGCAAGGCTTTATATTTGTGGTGGCACAAATGTATGCATGTGGTGGCAAACGACTTGATGCTTGAGGTGGCTCAAGGCTTAGTTTTTGCGGTGGCGCAATATCTGATGATTCCAGATGGACGTGACGTGCTGCTCGTGATGACGATCGTTCCTGTCTTGGGTCGACAAAAGATTCCATGCGTGAGCAAGGTTAAAGAAAAGTCCAAGAATTTGGAATGTGGAGTTCGGTTGTTGTGGCTGGCTCAATGGGGCCTTGATCCATGATGTTGGACCAAGTAGGATATAAAGGCATATTAGATGCGGCTGGCCCAGGGTTATGGCTTGTAATGTGGCTGGAAAATGAGGAATTTAGACCAATGCGTCAGCCTAAATTTGTAAAGGGGTATGTTAATAACGTGGGTTCATATTTCCATGTCATTTAGCACTACGGGAAAAGAATCAGAGAATGCATGCATGGCGAGCTTGATGAGCGATCCTTAAAATTCCTAGGGTCTTACCTTCGCGATTATTATCCGTCGTACGGAAGAACTCTCACGGTAAACCAACAAATGCTAGATTCTTGAATACAAGTGCGACTGTAACAGCCCGAACCACCGTCCGTCACTACACAGCCCAATAAGATGGGTAGTCACCTCTTAGTCCCAAATATCCTCTCGTGGGCTCTAAAAAGTGAAGGCCTTGTTGGTAGTTTGATGGTAGAAATCTATTATAAACTGATCATATGAGATTTAGTTTCCCAATGTGGGACAAACCAACTCCATAAACCACTTTCCATATTCCGTAGTGTTACAAACTCCCCCACTTATAGAACGCGACGTCCCCGTCGCGCCTCGACCATTCCATACCAACATCAACACAAGTCCAAGATCTCCCTCGCTAGACGGCTGATCTGGGCCTAACCCCAGCACTCAGCACGTGGTCGCAGGGTTGCTCTGATACCATCTGTAACAGCCCGAACCACCGTCCGTCGCAACACAGCCCAATAAGATGGGTAGTCACCTCTTAGGCCCAAATATCCTCTCGTGGGCTCTAAAAGGTGAATGCCTTGTTGGTAGTTTGATGGTAGGAATCTATTATAAATTGATCATATGAGCTTTAGTTTCCCAATGTGGGACAAACCAACTCCATAAACCACTTTCCATATTCCGTAGTGTTACAGCGACAGATTGCGGTGGCGTGATTTGCACAATCTCAAGGAGGAATTTTTCGGCGCTTTTGTAGTTGGCTTGGGTGACAAATGAAGGATGTGCATGAAGGCTCAAACCCATTTACCCCCAATTATGCTGACTTGACCATGTTTGCAATTAGAAAGACACATTTTGCTTGATGTCTTCAATTCTGTCTCTATTGAGGGTTGCTTTCACTTGTTTGTGGCACTTGTTATTTGTTTTGTTAGAGTTTGGCTCCAATTTCAGAAGTTTTTTTTTTTGTTAGACGTATTTTATTTTGGCTCCACTTTTTAAGTCTTGCCGTTTGTTAGCCAAATTTGTTGTTAGTGGCTCCACTTTTTTAAGTCTTGCCGTTCAAGTCAAATCAACAGCCCTTACCCAGGTTAGGAATATGTAGGATGAAAATGAAAAGGCTATCGGCATGGAGGCTCTGCGGGCTGCCAAAAAAAGTGGATTCAATCGTTAGGGATCATAGTCATTTATTTGGTTACAAATTTTCACCTCCAGTCATTAATCGTGCAGCGTAAGACAGACTAGGATTCGTCGTTGGATGCTCATGAAAAATATGGTAAACCAAAAGCTCATTTATTGCATCAGCGAAAAAGAGAAATTTCAATCTATTGGAGGTATCTATGCTAGACATGGAAAGGTGGTAAAGAAAACAAGCGTGGAATCTTTTGTCTTGTGTGGTTGTGTCTCGAAAGACTGCCTACGTATCCACTAGCGCGTGGAATCAAACCAAACGTAGTTCGGAAAGAACGTTTATTGTTGATGTCGTTGGAGGTTGCATCGTTGTAGTGGTGCTAGTTCTTGTCGTCTTGAGTTTCCGTGCAATGTAAGCTTCAGAGGTCACGACATTGTGCATGGAGTTTGTTATCCCTTTGATTTCGGAATGCTAATGTTCAGAACTTGTGGAAAAAACTTAACATTCACGAGAGAAACGTGCGACCAATCTCGACGCAGATTATGGATCCATAGAGAAGTAGTAGTCGTCCCTCAAACCATTGGCGCTTCAATTGAGTTGGTCGAAAATGCGGGACGGGGTCACCGAGTTGGACAAGGTGTTGACGATCTTATGTATGTAGAGATCGAACAGTCGTGAAGAGTGGGTTTCAACGACGGAAAATAAGGAGGTGAGGAGTGGGTCTCGATGATCCTAGGTGGCTAAGATCGAAACAAAACATGTGTGTAATGTGTACGCATACGAATAGACGTATGGACGAGATGCAAAAATTCAATGATGATGTGAGTGAGGAGTGGGACTCGTTGATCCTAGGTGGCTAATATCAAGTTATATGGTTCGGATTTCCATAAGTTGTACGGAATTGTTGAAAAATGGGTTAGGAGTGGGCCTCAAAAATCATAGGTGGTTAGGATTGAATGATACGGATTCACGTGTCGTTAAGTTGTCAAGCTTTGGGCAAAAATAGTGAGGGGTGGGCCTCGAAGATCCTAAGTAGCTAGGGTCGTTGATACATATTGACGTATCGCTAAGGTGCGGATTTTTGGGTAAAAAAGAGAGGAGTGGGCCTTGGAAATCCTAGGTGGCTAGGGTTGATGATACGGATTGGCGTATCGAAAAAGATGTGAATTTTTGTGTAATGAAGAGCGAGGAGTGGGGCTCAAATATCTTAGGTAGATAGAGTCGATGATACGGATTGACGTATGAGACAGACATGATGTGTTTGACATAATGCATGACGTAACTTGTTTTTTTTTTGTTTTTTTGTAGGTTCGATGCATGGGTTGTGATGCATGGATGCATGTGATCATACATGTCGTAGTGCAAAAACGTGTGCAATGGTTCGGGTTCATAGGATGCATGAGTTCGTAGTTAGGTACAAGCTTGACCCTACATGAGATAGTTTTGTCCTAAGAAGGGTATGGACTAGGATGATGCATAATTTAGATAACTAGGGGTGGACCTATATGATATGCAAATGTATGGTGCAAGACGCGACTCGATGGACATGACGTGTGTATATATGTATGTATGTATGTATGCAGCAAGCTATGGTTGTGTATGCGTGACGCGACAATGCGGTATTCAAGAGTGGCACAAAGTGTAATGAGGTTGACTCGATTTTGTGGGTGCAACATGTGTGTGCGAGGTGTATAGGTGCATGGTAGTGTATGCAAGTGTTAAAAATGACTCAAACAATGGGAAACATGCAGTGGGGCATGGCTAGGAATGAGAATTGCACCATTCAAAGGCAAATGCATGGTGCGTATGAGTAGGCAGACGCAGAGGGGCGGTGCGCACAGGCGCGCGAACGCACGGTGGCGTGCGCCTAAGGTCATGGACGCACGCGCCGAAACGTCACAAAAAGTGACACGGGGCACGAGAAAAGTATTGATGTGGTTAAAACTTGATTTGAAAAAGTTTTGGGGTTGAAATGGCACAAAAAAGCAACAAAAAGAAGCAATAAAGGCACGTTGTAACGAACATATATCATGCAAATGTACTATGCCTTAGACTTTGAGGCTTAGGCTTTAGGTACCACGTTATAGGTAGCTATATCTTGATTTGTGGCAGCCCATGCTCGAGAGTATAACATCCTTGCACCAGAAACAATGTTTCATTTGAAACGAAGTGACGATGATGCGAACGTGGGTGGTACAACCACTATTCAGTCCTACACGAGATAGAAACACATGGATGTACCGAAAGGACAAAGGTTCCTATGGGACGTGGGTTGCGTCCATGCAAATGAAGATGCTAAACTTCTCAACACATGTAACGTGATAACTAATCTTCGAGTCTCGCCCACTTTGAACAAATAAGTCCCAGCGGAGTCGCCACTGTAGATTCCACGGAAGGTCTCTATAGCGACGGACGCACGAGTCGTGCGATGATTGCACTAGGATAGGAGTCGCCACCAAACAATTGTGAGGTGTTTGGAAACCATTCAATGCGATCTTGTTCCTTGTTACCGAGGGACTACGTAAACGCCAAGTGAGTCTGTACCCATTGAGCATAAACGCTTGGGGAAGCGAGTCATGCCAAGTACAAAACACTTTCGCGAGTCGTTTACCAAAAGGGACAAAATCGAGGGACGTAAGGAACAAAATGCGCATTGTGCCCTACGCCAATATGCAGTCTACGGACCGCAAGACTGGGTTCGGGGGTGACGGTACGTGTTAAGAAGTCATAAGACACCCAACCCCGCCCGCGTATAGCGGCCTCTACTAGTTGAATTACAGTTTACAAGTCATTGAGAAGTTAAGCCATGCAAGTTTACAATCATTTACAAGTTATATACAACCTAATAAATTAGCTAAGTCTGGTTATTTAGCAAATAAACTAGATCTTTGGTCGCAACGTCGTTAAGATTGATGAACGGTCCCTAGCTACCAATTTGTCCAAGCGCTTTGCGTTATGTGTGTTAGGCGTGATTCATGTAATTCGTTTTAGATCTAAATCTTGGTTAGGCAAAATAAATCTATGTCGAAAGCAATAAAATGCGCACGTAAAAGAAGGGGTAGAAGATCAGAAAATGTAAAGAGACAAGTTTAGAAAACAAGTTTAGAAAACAAGGGGTGCCATCAGGACTTACGTGTGTCCGCGATACCACTACTTGTTGTACTATGTTTCGAGATCGATGTGTTGGTCCCTAGTATGCGTCGTGGGAGGCTAGATTTGTTCTTAGAGTGATGCGTTGCTCTTCGAACGTGGGTTTTTGTGAGAGGCTTTTTTTGAATTGTGTGTTCATTGTGTTGTGTTTAGGAGTGCCCTAGAGGTGTAGGGGTGCTATTAGGGTTTTGGTGTTTTAGTTGCTAGGGTTTTTGTATTTTAGTTAGGGTTTTCTTATGAGAGAATTGTAGCGAGGGAGGAGCAGAGTTTCGGGGTGAAAAATGGTGTGTGTACCCGTCAAATGGGGTGGAAATGAAGGGGTATTTAAAGTGTATAGGAGGCTAGGGCAGCCGGCCGTCTAGGGTTAGGTGCGCCGGACGCGGGTGGTGCTACGTCAGGCGCAGGCGGGGCTGCGTCATGCGCGGGTAAGGCTGCGTCTGGCGCGAGCTGGCTGCGTCAGGCGCAGGTGGTGGTACGTCAGGCGCGCCTGCTGGTGCGCCAAAGCCTTTGTGCGCGCGCGGGGGTGCGCCTGGACCCCTTGTCGCAGCATACAAAATTGCATTTCTGGCCTTCTTATGACATGAGTATTGCACATGTGAATTTGGGTGGGCAAATGACGTACAAAAACATGTTTTCTTGATGATATTTGGCGGTTTAGGCACGCGGGTTATTACTGAGTTAGGTCAGGTGGATAAGGCGAAGAAAATTTGTTTTTTTTTGCATTGTTTTAGGTGAAGACGCATTTGCTAACGGATTTACGACAATGGTGGTTCACATAGTAGAGCAAATAGACGCAGTTCACTGTAAAATGTCATTTCATCATCGGGCATTTGGGTAAGGACAAATGCAGGTGTCTACACCTATATTTCAACTTAGTGCACACGGTACCCCCGTACTTTTAGGAACTGCACAGTATGCCCTTTTCTTAGGTCCGATCCCGTTAGTTTATGCTTAATAATACATGACTACAATTAACTTTATTTACCAAATAATGTAAAATAAAATGATGATAATAATTAGAAAAAATTAAGCCCCACCCCTTCATTTTTCTCTCTCCTCTCCCCTTTCCCCTTCTTTGCCCACTACCACCACGTACAAACTTACAAATGTGTATTAAGAGGGATAAGTTAATGTTTAATGTGTAGTTATTATGTTAATGATGCAGAATAGTTGCTTAAAGTTGCTTAAATAAAGCACTAAAAAAATTCTCTAATTCTCACCAAAAAAAAAAAAAAAGTTCTCTAATAATGTTAGAGTGTATTTAACGCCTAATTGAACCCGGTAGAGAGACCAATTGAGGGAATAAAAAAATATAAAAAGTCAGAAAACAGGAGAGAGAGTGTCAATACCAGGTACAAGATTCTACCAGGTTCTCTCATTTCTCTACCTGGTCCCACAAGTAAAAAAAACCCACAAATTTGCTGAGAAAATCCACTTGCATTTTGGTCCTACATACTTTATCCTTTCATACCCACTTAAAACGTGACACTTGGCAAAAGTTAAGAGTAATTTGTATCTTTAATTTGTAGACGTTAAAATTTGCAACGGCCATATTTCAAAAATCCGATTTAAAAAAAAAATTACCAACGGCCATATTTTTCAATTCTCTACAAATAGAGACCAATATTGGGCATATTCTCTCACTCTTAAATTTCTGATTTTCTCTCCCAAAAATATAAATTTAAGTATTTGTTTTCAAATTAGTTCAATATGAGTAATAACTCTAACTACAGAATTCCTCCAAATAGCAGAAATAATCCTAATATTCGTAGCAACCAACATTCTCAAAATCAAAATCAGACATCCGATAATAATCCAAACTATCATAATTTTGTACAAGGAGAAAATCCAGAAAATATAAATAATTTTCCTAATTTTAATTTTATCACCCCGTTTCTTTCCCAATCGCAACCATTTAATTTTTCTTCTAGTTCACCAAATTATTCATCACAAGAATATTCCAACTCTCAATTATTCGGAACACCTCCACATAGTGCTACATATCCAATGTCTCGGCAAGTTCAACTGTCCGAAGATGGGAGTGCATTTTCACCTTTTCAAAATTCTCGTCCATCTCAAGTGAGTTCGGTGAGTCGTGATAATATTGCTCGTAATATTTTTTCAAGAGAAGGTAACAATTCGAGTGAAGAAGTTGTTGTGGTTCAATCTAAAACATCGACAATCAGAAGTCCAACTATAGGTGAAAGAAGAATGTGGACGGTCGAAGAGGATAAAGTAATGCTAAGTGCTTTTTCACACCTTACTGAAGATCAAGAAACATCAACCAAGCAAAGAAGTTTTCAATTTTGGACCAAAATTGCAAAGTCATACAATGAGGTAAGAATTGACCGAGACGAAGATGACAAGATACCGATACATGAAAATTAATTCAAAGAGATAGCAAACAATGTCGTCAGCGTGACAAAGCATTGTCCCAAAAATGCTCTTCATGGGGATGTGCCCTTGATAAAGCAGAGCGTCTAACACGTAGTGGAATGTCTAATGCCGATACTCAAGAAATTGCTCAAAATATTTACAAGGAAAAAGAAAAATGTAAGAAGAGATTTATTGAATTTCATGCTTGGGAAATTTTATTAGGATTGTCTCTAAAATGGAATCCAAGAGTTGGCAATGAGGATGGTGTATATGACGCAAACAATGTTGGGGAAGAAAGTGGTAGTAGTGGGAAGAGGTCAAGGCTAAATGAAAGTGGGAGTTACTCTGCAACACCGAGTGATGAAGGTGGGAGCTCTAGTCACCGTTCATCCATGAATGCGTCAAAGGGTAAGGCTAAGGTAAATGTCAATTTGGCTGCTTAACTTGATTATATTGAAGCACTTAAAAAAATTTCAGTATCTAGAGAAACGGATGCTGCTGTGAACCTTCAAATGATTGAATTAGAGAGAACGAAAGAGACACGGAAGCAGAAAAAAATGGATATGAACTTGTATCAAAAGTTATTAGAAAAGAACTTGAACGACGACGAAGAGGAGCTTAAGAAGACTTTATTTAACAAATTGTTCCGTGTTTAGGATTGTTGTAATACATTTTTTTTTTCCAGTTTTTATTATTGTATTAATTTATTTCTAGTTTTTTTCTTTTTAAATTGTTGTTTCAAATAAATTCTACTTTTTTTTTCTTTTAACTTCATTATGTAGCTCGTACTGTTTTCAAGGTTTGAGCTATCAATATAACTTGTCTTTTGTTTTTCAAGTGAGATATTTTCCTACATTCATTGCTCAACAGTTTTTGCATAGCATTATTGGAGATATTACAATAATTGATTGATTGGTCTTTTCTAAATTCATTTCTCCACAACTTTTTCATAGCATTATTTTGAAATATCATGTAGCACTCATCAGTTTTTTTCAGTAATAATTGTGAGTTGTCCTATCATGACAAAAACAATACTATTATTTCATAAATTGAGTTACAAAGATTTATTTGCTTATATATATATATATATATATATATATATATATATATATATATATATATATATATATATATATATATATAGGAATTGTATAAAGTCAGAAGTAAAGTTATGTCAGAAGGTCAGAAGTAATCTCAGCCACACATCTTGATAATCCACTAACTCTCATAACTTTAGTTGCTCCGTAACTCCATTAACTATAACACATAACTCCAATAACTTTACAACTCTAACTGAACAACGATTCTCTCTCCTCTTCTCCGATTCTCTCTCCTCAAAACTCCGATTTTCTCTCCTCCTCCACGACGCTGGTAACTCCTCTCTTTCATCAACTTTGTTTCTCTCTCCACGTCGACGACGCACGCGATTCCTCCTTCTCGGGTTTGCTTTTTTTGAAACCCTAGCTCTCGGTATGTTTTCTGATTATTTACTTCTTTTTCATCTGTGGTGATACTAAGTTATTGTTTGTTTTGGTTAGAGTTATGGTAGTAAAGTTAGCAAAGTTGTTAAGTTAGCAAAAACTCTATTATTTTGTCAGTGGAGGTACTAAAGTTAATACAGTTAGTAAAGTTAAGAAAGTTAATAAAGTTGTAAAATTACCAAAGTTAATAAAGTTAGTAAAGTTAGTAAAGTTATGTGAGCTTTGGTCAACAGAGTTAGTATAGTTAGTAAAGTTATGTGTGTTTTGTTTTGGCTAGCGGAGCAAGTCCAAACTTATGCAGTGTAGTTAGTAAAGTTAATAAAGTTAGTAAAGTTATGTGAGCTTTGGTCAACAGAGTTAGTATAGTTAGTAAAGTTATGTTCGCTTTGGCTAGCGGAGTAAGTCCAAACTTATGCAGTGTAGTTAACAAAGTTATTCATGTTAGTCAACATATACAAAAGTACAGTTTTGTTAACAAGGCAATAGAGTTATGATTGTTGGGCTGTGGAGTTATGGCTATTAGTCAATGAAGTTATTGTTTTTTGAAATGGTGTTGTGTTTGGGTTAAAATAGATTGTTATGTGTTCTTATACTATGTTGATAGTAGCAAAATCTTTATTTATGAAATCGATGATTTTGTTTTCTTGCGTTTTGATATATGAATTTCTGTGTTCTAGTGTTGTGCTATCAAGTGAATGTCGGCCAGCTGACCTCATTGATTTTTTTAAGGGGTTAACCCCTAAGCAAAAGTCAGGGGTGCGTCAACTTGGGTTTGGGGGGCTGTTTAGTCTATCGTGTACCTCTTTACCTCTTGGGTTGTTGCCTGATCTTCTTGAGGTATTTTATGGAACTAGTTACTATTTCAAGTTTGGTGATGGGAAGGAGTTCTTGGTACGTAAAGAGGATGTTTATGACTTTTTCCAATTACCTATGCATGGGGATAAGGTAATTGAGACAGAAACGGGGAATACAGCCTGTTTTGAGGACGCGTGTTTGAAGAAGAGGTGGAGGGATTACTTTGGGGTGCCTCTTGATAAGGATGTTACTTTGAATCAGGCTTTTCAAAAGATTGGGACAGAGTTTGATGATGAATTTGTTAGGCTGTTTATACTGATTATCTTTGGGTGTTTCTTGGCTCCAACTTCAAATCGGAAAATTGATTTTAAGCTCTTAGGTGCTATTGAGGATGTTAGCAAGATCCCCCGTCTGGATTGGTGTTCCTATGTTTTGTATAGGTTAGGGAAGGGGATTTCTGATCATAAAAAGCGTAACAGTTCAAAAGTAGGGGGCTGCCTTTTCCTACTACATTTGATCTACTTCCATAGGATTGAGTTTCAGGGCAAGAGTCAGCCAACTAGTCTCCCATTGGTTCAACATTGGTGTACAGAAAAGTTTGACCGTAGAGTCAAGGAGGAACTGATAAGTGGAGGGATTGGCAATGGGCCCTTGGTAATGGATAAGTATCCATTGTGTTTGAAGGATTCTCAGTCTACGATACGATGTTTGGAAGGCACAAGTAATAGCGTCCCTACAGTCGTAACGAGTAATATTCCCTTGTTACATGCTTTGGATCCTGCGTCAAGGGTTATTACATTTGTTTTGCCTCCAGGAGAGCCCACTGATGAAGAAATTAATGCCATGTCTACTAATGTAAGTCACTTTAACCTTTTCCTTCTCCCTTCAAACTAGTATATAGTGAATCATAGCGTAAAAATTGAATCATGACTCTGTTAAGTGTCTTGTTTTCATCCATAGGTCCTTCATAAGATAGAGTTGACGTTCAAGAGGGACCTGAACGTGATACACAACTCCAACATGTCCATTCTTCATCAAGCGATGAAATCTGTTTTGGGCACAGCAGGTAATTCTGCTGCTCGGGGATCCGGTGTTGCTGCTGAGGTAAGCAATGTTGGTGCTCCTTCTGCTGGAGGGTGTACTGCTTCTGTGGGACCCAGTGTTGCTGCTGTGGCTTCCGGGGTAGCAAGTGTTGATGCTACTGGAGCGTGTCCTGGTCCTGTGGGATCGGGTGTTGGTGCTGGTGGGGGATCTGATGGTAAAAGTGGTGTTGAGTAGCAATCAGATACTCAATTTTATAATAGTGATGAATGGGTGAAGAGTTTCAACTTTATATGTAAAAACTTTGCATCCTTCAAGAAATTAGCCGATGATTTGCCCTCCTTTGAGCTTCTTACCCCACCCTTTGGCAATAAGAAGACCGATTATAGCACTTGTGTGAACCAAGAGGCTGATTTGTTAGTTGACAGTCTTAATGATTTGGGTGAGAATGTCGGTTTGGATGGGTTGGATGGTCTAGTTAGTGATGTTGTTAAGAGTTATGGTCCTAAGAGTTTGAACCAACGTGTTTTTTGTGAGCTTGGTAAGTCTAAAGGCAGTAGTGAAGGGAAGAGTACGAGTTCTGGTAGTGCCAAGGTGCTTGAGGACCTGGAATCTAATAAGCAGAAGCTGTCTGACACCGTCAAAGTCGGTGATGAGACAAAGGCGGTGAAAGACAAAGACAATGATGCTGAGCGAGTCAGTGGTGGTGATGATGGAGGGTGTGCTGGTCTTGGGGGATCGGGTTTTGCTGCTGGTGGGGGTTCTGGTGGTAAGGGTGGTAGTGAAGTGAAAATTGATGGTAAGGATTTGATTGACACCACGAAAACTGTTGATGAGACACCGACAGTGAAAGAGAAGGTCATAAAGAATGTTTACAGCTCACCAAAAGTCGTTCGAAGCCCATTATTTAATGGCGAACGTACCTCACGTAATGGTGGTGATGGATTGGGTTGTAGTCTCCGCATAAGTCCAGTGTCTATGAAGGTTTTGGTAGTGTCTAGATTTATGAGGAGAACCCAGTCAATCGTGTCCTACATGCCGAATTTCAAGAAGCATTTGTGTGATTTCTGTTTTCTCGAAGTTGAGGAGATATGTCCAAAAAGGTGATTTTCTTACATACATTTTGAAATGGCAGATTTTTATTCTGTTTTCATTATACGACTCTAATTCTTTTTTTGGTGTTGCTTTTTGAAGTGAGGTGCTCACTGATTACGGCCCTGATTTGGGATTGTTGAGAGAAGATATGCTGACTTTAGGAAGCGTTGCACCCTCCAAACACATTAGCCCGGCAATTATCAACAGTTGGAGTGTTTTACTTAATCACTTAGAGTTTGAAGATAAATCAGTGCCTCTCCGGGTGTTCTTTGGACTAGATCACATGGTGAGTAAAGATCACATTGGCAATCAGTTTTTATATTTGTTTTGTGTTTGTAATGTTGTAAAATGTTTTGTTTGTTCTAGGACGGTGTCTATAAGGCGTTTGCTGGTCAGCATACCGAGGAAGGGATTCTGGAACGACGACTTTTTGGGGCTTGGCAGTCTTGGATGGACCGTTATCCAAATGTGTCCAATCTAGCTGACAAGGACATGGTAAGTCTTTTTTGAATGTTTGTGTGATTATATTTATTGTCTTGGTTTATATTTTCACCCTTAAGTTATTAGACTCAGGTATTTTGTGTGATTATATTTATGGTCTTGTTGTATTTGTTTTGCTAGGTATTTTTCCCGATGCACTACGAGGAACACTACTCCCTTGTCGTGTTGAACTTCACTTCTAGGACCGTCGATATCTTGGATAATAGAGTGTATACAAATTGGTCAAAGACTGCGTACAAAGACCAAGCAAAACTTTTGGTAACTCTCTAGCTTTTTTGTTTATGATTTTTCGAATTAGTATGCACTTTATCAATACAATGTTATTAATATTTTTCATTATTGGTTGTGCTATTTTTATAGGTGATGTACTTTCAACGTTTCCTGGTGAAGTGTGGACATCCACATGCATCAGATGTCTCCCTTTTCAAGTTCATTCGTGTGAATCTCCCTTGGGAAACCAAGGTACATAATGTCGATTCTAGTGTATACACGATGATCCACTGCTTGAACTATGATGGGGTGTCATTCAAGTCCAAGCTTGAAACAGCCAATGGGAGAAAGATGTATCGGGCTGATATTTGTGCAACACTGGTGCTTTTCGACCATAACAAATACAGAGCTGAAGTCCTCCGAAAGGTCGATGCTTTTCGAGATGCGAGATTTGACTTGTTAGTGAAGTTGGACAAGCTTGCAAAGGCAGAAAAAAAAAAAAGAAAGCTGTTGTTGCTCCAACCAAGATTAAGATTGTCTGCAAAAAACCTGCTGTTCTACTATCAGGGCAGATGAATTTGATGGATCAGAAGAATCAGAGGTGCCAGATGAGACATCTGAACCAATCCCAATATGTGAAGCTGAAGAAGCTACATCCAGGGCTGTTGCTGAGTCCAGGACTCGTGGGGCCACTGGAGCTGTTACACGCTCCCAGCCCGTCTCCGAACCAGTCCCCTGTCCTGCTACTGCCAAGTCGCATTCCCAACCAGCTCCAATCAGCTCAATGACGGCAGCCCCAAGGTAAAAAACAACTCAAATTTTTAGTGTGATTTTCTGATGGTTTTTGGTCTGAAATTCTTGAGTTCATGTATGCTTTTGTTAGTCATTTAGTTTTTTTTCGTATTGTGCAGGCGTACCAAAGTTTGTGGTCTACCTCCAGAAATGCGTCTTGGAGATTCAAAGAAGGAACGCAAATGAATGGAGGACTGGTTTGACATTTGAAGGCGTATGACCAACGTATTCTTGTAATGAATGACAGAAATTAAGCACTATAGTTTTAATTTTCGGATAGTTAACCTTCGTAGTTAATGCATTGGTAGTGTAAACAAAACGTGAACGGAATGATGGTTGAATTTTATGTGGGCGTAATGTCACTAACTTTAATAACTGTACCACTAAAAATGCATAACTGTGCTAATATGAAGACGTAACTGTACAACTGAAATGTATAACTTTACTAACTCCTCTATCCAAAAAAAGATAATTTCACTAACTTTAATAACTGTACCACTATAAACGCATAACTGTGCTAATATGAAGACGTAACTTTACAACTGATACGAATAACTTTACTAACTCCCCTCTCGGAAAGAGAAAAATTCACCAACTTTAATAACTCTGCCACTAAAAACGCATAACTGTGCTAATATAAAGGCGTAACTGTACAAATGATATGAATAACTTTATTAACTCCTCTATCGGAAAGAGAAAAATTCAGTAACTTTAATAACTGTACCACTAAAAACGCATAACTTTATTAATATAAAGGCGTAACTGTACAACTGAAATGAATAACTTTACTAACTTCTCTATCTGAAAGAGTTAACTTCATTAACTTTAATAACTGTACCACTAAAAATGCATAACTTTGCTAATATAAAGGGGTAACTAAAGGTGTAACTGTACAGCTGAAACAATTAACTTTACTAACTTCTCTATCCGAAAGTGATAATTTCACTAACTTTTAATAAGTGTACCACTAAAAATGATTGTCAAGTTTATAAATGCGTAACTGTACAACTTGATTCCAAAATGATTGTTCAAGTTTATAAAATAATCCAAAATGATTGTTAACAAAATGAAAAATTCCAAAATGATTTCATATTCGCATTCATTTATTCTAAATCATCTTCTTCATCCTCTTCTTCTTCTTCTTCTTCTTCATCCTCTTCTTCTTCTTCTTCTTCTTCTTCTTCTTCTTCTTCTTCTTCTTCTTCTTCTTCTTCTTCTCCTTCCTCTCCATCTTCTCCATAGGATACCTTTGATTTCCCTTTCAAAGGACATGTACGGGCATTGTGTTTTTCTCGTTTACCACATATCGAACATGTCCTGGGCTTGCTTGGTTTGTTACGCCTGATTTGCATCTCCCTTTGAGAAACTAACCACTTCCTTGTGCCCTTGTTGTTGGATTGGAGTGGAGGGAGGACACTTACTTCTATTGAGGCATCAATATCTAACAAAGACTCTATTTGTTGTCTCTTTGTTTTCGGGGTACTAGAAGTACGAGCCATTAAGTTGTCTCTAAACTGTTTTAAAGTCTCTGTAAAGTTGAGAGCATGTTCTTCATTTTCCTCAACCTTTTCCACTACTTTGTAAATCTCATCCCACATACCTGAAATACATTTGTTGTTCTTCTCCTTCATCTTTGTGTGATCGTCAAGTAAGGTACCTTGTCAAATGTATGTGTACATTTTCGTTATGAAGCAGATTGTACAGGAATGCTTTGTAGAATATCGAATATCTATGCCAAGCAGAAACAATAGCAGTATGAAGGAGATTATACCTTGTAGATCATATACAGGCTTCCGGTATGACTCCATTGTCCATCTATCTAGTACATATTGCTTGGGGATCGTAGTGAAGCCCTTTCCAGCGAGGAGCCACAATGCATGTCTACACAATACCCCAATCCTATTGAATAGCTTACAAGAGCAATCTAACTCATTGGTTGAAGGGAAATAGAACACCTGAACCTGCCCATAGGAACATAAATAATTTAGAGCCAGAAACTATTATAGACGGCTATGAATGTAGATATATTCATAAGAAATATCTGAAAAAAGACTCACAGATGAGGAAATGCACATAAAATGAGAATTGTGGAGTAAAAATGGCACATACCAGAGACATACTTGAGAAAGAAAAAAAAAGGTTTTAGAAGGTTGAAGTCTAACAGTAAGTACCTGATCCTTCTTAATGGAGTCATGCACGCCCATTTCCTCATAACGATCTGTCTTCTTGAATTCAGCAACCCCACACGTCAAAGCCGCCACAATCTCCTCTTGTATGACGTTAAAGACAGTGTGTGTGTAAACTTGTGACGCGTATATCTCCAAAGGGGTGGGAGTTTTTAAGATGGGCAGTGAATTCTCACATTCATAATTTAACTTGTCAGTTACGTTCCTCTGTTGATCAATAGCACTCTCAAGCCTCATCCATAGTTCTACAAGAGTAGCATGCTTGTCGAGGAAGGTCTTGAAAAAACTGTTCTCACTCTCTGAACGTTGAGTGGTTCTTAAGATTAATCCAAGGTGTGTGTCACGGAAAAAACAAGGTACCCACATACTCCTACACTCATATATATCTGTCAACCAAGGGTCGTTTTGCAATTCAAAGTCTTCCAAAATTTCATTCCACTCAATCTCAAATTGACATGGTTCAATTTCTGGATCCCACACAAGACATGTAAATCGAGGCATAAAACCTGTAGACTCATTAGTCACAGCATGCCCTAGTTTTTCTTTTACTTTTTTCATTATGTGCCTAGCACAAAATCGATGTACAGCAGTCTTGAAAACACTAGGTGCAGCATTCTTTATACCAGGGCATTGATCAGTTGCTATCCATTGAGGTTCTTTGTTGTCCATACATTCCAAGAACCTTTCAAACACCCAAACAAATGACCTTTCATCTTCTTTTGCTAACAGTGCGCAGCCAAAGTTTACACACTTTTTGTGTTGGTCAATACCCATAAAAGGTGTGAAAACTGCATTGTATTTATTTGTCCCATAAGTGGGATCAAATGAAATCCCATCACCAAACAAAAAGTAGTTTCGTCTACAACACGAATCAGCCCAAAAAACCCTCACCAAATTCCCATCTTCATTCTTTTCAAAAGCATAATAAAAGCCGTCTGATTTGGATTTACACATTTCCAACTTATCCAAAAAAATTTGGGCATCTCTTTCCCCAATTACATATTTGTAATCTCTCCTAAAATTATTCATATCGACTATTGTTGCCCCAATATTTTGATATCCACCAACATGTTCTTTCAATGTCTTAAATGTTTGGACAGTCCCAACATTAACTCTAGAATTTTCTATAAGTGTCTTTTTGTGGTGAAGACTGAGGTTTCGATTTATTTTTTGAAACCTATTAAACCTAGGAGACACAAGGTGATGATTATGACCCGAATGAAACAAGTAAACTACATACTCTCCATGTTGTAATTTGAAAGCAATCATGGTCTTACAACCTGTCCTTGTTATTTTCCTGCGCCTACACACCTTCCTCTTCTCACCAGCCCCATTACTTACTACTACGACTTTTTTAGGAACATGTGTACGCCTAGTACCCTCCCTAATGCAGTGTAAATACCTCACTGACACATTCCCATTTGTATCTACAACACGAGTGGATTTTCTCGTGTTAAAACCACTAGCAGAAGCATATCGGTCATAAAACTGTTCAGCAATATCAAGTGTTGAAAATTTCTGACCAATAAAGGGGTCCAAATCAGGCTCTACCCTTGGAAACTATTCTTGTGTCCCTCCTGGAGTATATTGAGGTGATGATCGTGCAGTGACAGGAGGTGTAAAAGGTGGTTGCTCACCTTTAGCAGACAAAAAAATATGTAATCAGCTTCTAAAATTGTACAATTTCACGGATTCTTTTTCCAGAGTTGGTCACAGACATCCTAAAGTCTGAATTCTTTTTGTAAAACTTCACAGATTCTTACGATTGCAATAACTATATTAACTCTATAGACTAATATTCATAACTATTTACAGATTCTTGTGACTGCCTATTAACTGTTCTAACTCCACAAACTAATATTCATAACTTTGCGAACTAACACTCGTAACTCTTTTTATCACTGATAACTGTACTCTCTGTATAACTTATCAACTTCATATAATAAGTCTAATAACTTTGCTAACTTTACTACCTTCATACGGGTTCAGTTTTACTATCTTAATAATTTTTACTAACTCTGTTAACTTTACTAACCCTTAAATCAACCCCAAAAACTTTAAAATCAAAATCAATGAATCAAATCAAATCAACGTCATAAAAGTGATAAAAATCAGGCAAAAATTAACGAAGAAGAAAAAGATATAGATCTAAATATCTAATTCCATCGAAAGAATCAATTTGTGTGAACGATGATCGTGTTGAATCACTTGATGAATTTGACCCCCAAATTTGATGAATTTGATGAAACCCGAACTTTTCGAGATTTTTTGATGAATCTAAACCCCCAATTTTGATAAATTTGATGAACCCCGAACTTTGCGTTTCTTTTATGTGATGAAATTTGGGCGTAAATTGGAAGTTTTAAATTTGGGAAATTTTTTGAATTGGAAGTTTCAAATTGAGAGAAGGAAAGGATTGAAAGAGAAGAGAGAGAAAGTTGATTTTTTTGGAATGAATCAGAAATTTTTGCTCAATCTCGACCCCCCTCCC
Organism: Spergularia bocconei; assembly: GCA_963457585.1. Lineage (NCBI taxonomy): Eukaryota > Viridiplantae > Streptophyta > Magnoliopsida > Caryophyllales > Caryophyllaceae > Spergularia > Spergularia bocconei. The sequence continues at coordinate 8,037,679 of OY734959.1, forward strand.
CCGCGCTGAAAATGTCCAAATTACCCTCAGCCTTAAAAACTCGCGCGCGTTCTCAGCTGTCCAGATGAAGCGATCTAATGGCCTATATTACTTCTGACCTTCTGACATATATTTACTTTTGACCGGATGCGGCCCATATATATATATATATATATATGGGGCCTATCCAGTGAGAAGTGATAATTTGGTGAGAAGTGAGAAGTAATCTCAGCCATTGATTTCGAGTAACTCCAGTACCTGAACTGCATAACTCTAGTCCTATAACTCCAGTAACTATACTGTTTAACTCCAATGATTTAACATCACTAATTTAACAAAATTATCTAACTCTACTAATATTAATAATTCCAATAATTTAACTAAATTATCTATCTCTCATAATTTAACATAATTCCACTAACTAAAACACGTAACTCTTACATAACTCCACCAACAAAACCTCGTAACTCCAACTTAATTTAATCAAATAAAACATGTAACTCTAATAACCCCACTAATTAAAACACGTAACTCCGACTTAACTCAACTAACTAAAACACATAACTCCAACTTAACTCCACTAACTAAAATACTTAACTCCACTTAATTTCATCAAATAAAACACGTAACTCTAAAAACTCCACTATCTAAATCACGTAACTCCGACTTAATTCCATCATCTAAAACACGTAACTCCAACTTAACTCCATCATCTAAAACACGTAACTCCAACTTAACTCCATCATCTAAAACACGTAACTCCAACTTAACTCCACTATTTAACACGTGACTCCGATAACTCCTCTAACTAAAATACGTAACTCCACCTTAATTACAATAACGAAAACACGTAACTCCAACTTAACTCAATTAATTAAACACGTAACTCCAATAACTCCCCTGACTAAAACACATAACTCCGAAAACTCCATTGACCAAAATATGTAACTCTTAGTTAAACACGAAACTCCAATAAAAGAATAATAAAAAAAAAAAACAATCAAAATTTTCAGTTTCTCTCTCCTCCCCCACACACACCACCCAGCCCCCTCCCCCCACTACCCTAGCCACCCAGGCAACCACCACCAACAGCACCGTTCACCACCTTCTCCCGCTCAACCTCCACCACCACATACTCCGTGATCCGACGAGGAGAAGCCCCCTCTGCCACCGCGTCTCCACCACCTCTTTATCCACCATTTCCCCTCTCTCACGCCCGTTTCACTCTCCTCAAATTCCTCTCTTTCCGTCGCACCACCACCTTATAGCGACCTCCAACCACGACGCCATCATTCCCGGCCCTCTCGTTTTCCTTCCTTTCTCATGTCACGCGTCTCATTTGCTTCGACGGCGACAAAGAGTAGAGAATATGACCGGAAACTGTGCGTAAATGAGGGAGGAAGCCGTCGAAGGTCTAGATCTACGGCGGAGAGGAGCCGTGGCCGTCGGAAATTAGAGATGATGTCGGAGATGGTGTAGATTAACGGAGGTGAGCAGCAGCGGTGGCCGAATCTGAAGAAAACGCGCGCGAAAATGGAGGAGAAGAACGAGGTTTTCACGGCGAATCGGTGCTCGCAGAAGGCCGATGACACCGTAAGATGACTCGCCGCAGTCGGAGGAGTCGAGCGGTGGTGTCTGCGCCGTCGATGGTGGATCTGGGTGTTCACCGGCGGCGGCGGTCTGGCGGCGCGAGGAAGCGAAGAAGAGAGAGAGAAGAGGAAATGGGAGGAGAGAGAAAATAATGTGAAATTTGGGTTTGGGTTTTCTTATTTTCAATTTGTTTGTTTTTATTTTCAGTATTTAATCTAAGCCATTGATCTAGGTTGAATGGAGGGATGAGATTACTTCTCACTTCTCACGAAATTAATACTTCTCATTTGATAGATTTCCTATCGGAAAATTCGCGTGGTGACCTTGAGTTTTGCAAGATTGCACGTGGTGACCCAAATTTTAAGTTTCTGCACACGGTGACCCTGAACTATGCATTTTGTGCACGTGGTGGCCCTATATGTTAACGTTGTTAGAAGTTCGTTAAGTTTTTGTCAAATTATGCGTTAATATCATCTTTTGGAGGTAGCAATTAGTTATTTACACCTCATCCAGCATTAATTTAATATCGTCTTAACACATAGTTAACTTCAATTAATTGAACTTTTTTATCAAAAAATTGTACATTAGAACTTAATTATGGCATAAATTAACGGAATTCTAACGGTGTTAAAATATAGGGTTACCGCGTGCACAAAATGCATAGTTCAGGGTTACCGTGTGCAGAAACTTAAAATTTGGGTCACCACGTGCAATCTTACAAAACTCAGGGTCACCACGTGAATTTTCCGATTTCCTATATATATATATATATATAGGGGCTGCATCCGGTCAGAAGTAGATTTATGTCAGAAGGTCAGAAGTGATCTGAGCCATTCATCTATCCAAGATCAATGGTTAAGATTAAACCAATAAACAAAAATAAAAAAAAAAACATAAAAACAAAATAACAAAACCCACTCCCTTTCATTTTCTCTCACCTCCCCCAACCTCCCCCCCTACCCCACCCGAGACCACCACGTCCCCGCCGACAGCCGTCCCCGACCACCGCCGTCACCGGCGGAAACACTGCCACCATTATCGCAAGGCTACTCCGACCTCCCCTCCGTTGTTCCCACATGCCAACGCTCCTTCCTTCTCCCCCATTTCCTCCTTTTTCCATTTCGAAAATTGGGGGAGAGGTGGCAACAAGGCTAGGAGGGGCGGCGAAAGCGGGGGAGGGGCGGCGAACGTTAGGGAGGGGCAGGGAGATTCAAGAGAGGGGTGGAGGAACACCGGAGAGGGCGAATTCGTGGTTGTTTGAGAAGAGTTTGAGGAGAGAGAATTGGTGTATTGGGGGCGGTGGCGTGGTCGATGGGGGGAGGGAGAACCACCGCTGGGCTGGCGGCAGGACGGCGAGTGTGGTGGTGGTGGCCGGCTGGATCGTGGTGGTGGTCGGTACAATTCGCCGGCGGCTGGAAGGAGGTGCGGGGTGGTGGTGGTGGGTGGGTACGGGAGGAGAGAGAAAAAAAATGTGGGTACATTTTTCTGTTTTTTTTTTTTATTTTTATTTTTTTTATTAAAGTTATGAATTTTAGTATGTGAAGTTCTTGGAGTTATTAAAGTTATCAAAGTTATTGGAGTTAAGTCAGGGTTACGTGTTTTATAGTTATTGGAGTTATTATAGTTACGTGTTGTAGTTATTGGAGTTATATTAAAAGACGTGTTTTATTTATTGAAGTTATTGGAGTTAATTTGAAATTACGTATTTTAGTCAAATATTGTTAAATTAGAGTTGTAAAGTTATTTGAGTTATGTGCTATAGTTACTGGAGTTACGAACCAACTAAAGTTATGAGAGTTAGTGGATTATCAAGATGTGTGACTGAGATTACTTCTGACCTTCTGACATAACTTTACATCTGACCTGATTCAATTCCTATATATATATGTATATATATATATATATATTTCAGGTGCGAACTCCTGCTCGCGTGAGAATTGCGCACCGCCATAGAGTGACACACAATGTCACATAGAGTGACACTCGCATATAATGACACAAAATATCCATAGAATGACACTAACATACAATGACACACAAAGTCTATAGAGTGACATGAAAATTTAGAGCTCATGTAGGAATTGAACCTACGACATTCGTGTATGTACACAAATGCTTTACCAAATAAGCTATCAAAACCACAATTCATACAATGAACCGAACAATAACACCCCGTGTCCATAGTGTCATTCTATGGACAAACCCGTGTCATTCTATGGACAAACCCGTGTCATTCTATTGACAACTTGTGTCACTCTATGGGCAAACCACCGATAACACCGAAGTGCGCATAGTGTCATTGTATTGACAAACACATGTCATTTTATTGACAAACTCGTGTCATTCTATGGCACCCGCACCCGCACCCGCACCCGCACCCGCAACCACACCCACACCCACACCCACAACCACAACCACAACCACAACCACAACATGTGCCATTCTATGCACAACCCCGTGCTATTCTATGTACAACCCCGTGTCATTGTATGCACAACCCCGTGTCACTGTATGGACACCCACTGCCACCGCCACCGCCACCGCCACAACCAGTGACCGCCACCGCCACAACCAGTGACCGCCACCACCGCCTCCACGGATAACAACAACAACAACCGCAAAAACAACAAATAAATCTTCAATCAAATCATCATATCTAATTATCTACGAATAAAAATCCTTAAAAATAAATTAGAAACCCTAGATTTTACAAAATGAATTTCGACAAAACAGAAAGCAAATAAACGAGCGAATCAAAATGAATTTACAACGGCGTGGAAATGAAGCATCTCATACCTCGCCATTGCCGGAGTCTAGCCATCGCCGGAGTCTCGACATCGCCGGCGATTAAAAAGATCAGATCTGGAGAAGAAGAAAACTTACATCGAAAATCAATGATTTCGTCTCAAAAAATGCATCGATGAAGCGTGCACCTGACGCGACGGAGGTGGTGGTGGCTGCAACGATGACGACGGTTGGAGGAAGTGGCGACGGAGAAGCAGAGAAGATCGAGAGAAAATGAGGAAAGAGGATGAAGAGAGTGAAACCGACGGCGAGAAAGGAGAGAGAAAAAGACGGTGAGGAGGAGAGAGAAACCGACGTGACGGAGGCGTAGATGGCGGCGGCGGTGACGACGGCGATGAGAACAATGGAGGCGACGGAGAGAAACCAACGGCGAGGAAAGAGAGAGAAAATGAGGAGGAAAAATGGAGAGAGAGAAAAAAATTGTAGATGCTGAGAATGAGGGAACTGATCACACTTCCTTTTCCTTTTTAAACAATGAATACGTGGCTTAATCCGGAGCGTCGAAACTAGTAGATCGGACGGCTATGATATGATGCGCAATACTCACCTAAGGAAGGGTACTCTTATGATCCTCACTCTATATATATCGTGTCTTTCACCCAATTTCAATCTACTTTTTTACAAACTCTTTAGATCAAAATGTCATCCGAGTATAACTCAAATATCTCAAACTCAAATTCTTCAACTTCAAGTAACTCATCTGATTCATCAACCTCTAACCAAAATCTCAGTGCTTATAAACGATTCGTGTCTCGTTATAAACAAAGGAGACAAGAGAATCAATTAATTGATAATATGATCGACGATGTTATCATCAATGATACTTTTCATTTTTTTCGAAACTCCACTCCCGTGCCAAGGGCTCCAAGAATATATATCGACAGAGATCGCGAAGAGGCATATCGTCGTCTATTCAACGACTACTTTTCTAGTAGTCCATTATTTCCCCCAAATATGTTTCGGAGACGATTTCGCATGAGAAGAGACTTATTTTGCCGTATAGTCAATGCAGTAACTAACAATGATGATTATTTTAGTCAGAGGCCAGATGCAACTGGTAGGCTCAGCGCTAATCCTCTACAAAAATGCACCGCAGCAATTCGATTATTAGCATATGGGATGTCAGCTGATTCGCTTGAAGAATATTTAAAAGTTAGCGGAAGTGTGGCAAGAGAATCGTTAAATCATTTTGTTGAAGGAGTCATTGCTCAATTTAGCACTGAATATCTAAGAAAACCTACAGAACAAGATTTAGCAAGACTACTTCATCAAGGACAGCAACGAGGCTTCCCAGGTATGCTAGGCTCTATTGATTGTATGCATTGGGAATGGAGGAATTGTCCCGCTTGCTGGAGGGGACAATTTCAGGGAAGAAGTAAAAAACCGACATTGATTTTAGAAGCTGTTGCAGACTATGATTTATGGATATGGCATGCATTTTTTGGAACGCCTGGCTTATGCAACGATATCAATTCCTCGATCATTCTCCATTATTTGATGATGTGTTTCAAGGACAAGCTCCTACTGTCAATTTTAACGTTAATGGTCATGCATATAACATGGGTTATTATCTCACTGACGGAATTTATCCAACTTGGGAAACATTTGTCAAATCGATTCGCAATCCATATAGTTGCAAACAAACTGAATTTGCTGAAGTTCAAGAAGGGGTAAGAAAAGATGTGGAGCGTGCTGTTGGTGTATTACAAGCAAGATTTGCAATTATCCGAAGCCCCGGGTTAGCGCATGATAACAATATGTTGGGAAAAATCATAAGGGCTTGTATTATAATGCATAACATGATAGTGGAGGATGAACGTCATACATATCGAAACTACTCTGATACTACTGAATTTGAGAATGATGAATCCACCTCAATACACGCAGCAAACAACGTTCCTTTTAACTACTCTAGGGACATGGTAGCGAGTTTGTCAAATTACATGTCCAATAGAGCTCGAGTGCGTGATCGAGAAGTTCACAAGTCTCTAACAAACGACTTAATTGAGCATATATGGGAGACAATTGGCAAATACAAGTATCAGGAAAATTAGCTTCTTCTTTTTTTCATTTGTTATCTTATGAATAATGTATAATAAAGTAAGTGTGTTTGCTTGAGACTACATTGTATTCCACGTGCTTTTTATAATAATCCGTATTTTTTTTTCTTAAATTAAAATGTATTTATAATTTGATTTTAATAAAATTACCAAAATTTATAATTCATCAAATCATCAAGAAAATAACTTAGTAACAAATAAAATGAATTTGGAGAGAGAAAATGTGGTAAGGTAATGATTAGATAAGGTGAAATTATCTAGTTCACCAATAAACTAGACAAAACAAACTAGGTAGTAAAAGGTGGTATTGGGTGAGTTGGATGAAAGAGAAAGTAAGAGAGAGAGAATTTACCAGTTTGGAACCTGGTAATGGTTAAATACACTTTTATGAGGGAAGAAGCAAAAAGGGTATGATGTGCATTTTTCAAAAGTACGGGGATACTGTGTGCACTAAGTTGAAGTACAGGAGTACCGTGTGCAAACCCCCAAAGTACAGGGGTACCATGTGCATTTTCCGTAATTTTAATGTTAGATTCATTTTCATTCTAAGCTTATCACTTTCCGCCCACCACCATCACCGGAGGTGATCGATCGGAAGGCAGGACAAACGGTCACAGCGTGCGATAATCCGATTACTTTGCTGGGGATCTCAGGGCCTGGGTGTTTGTGTGGTTTTGATGGTGGCCATGAAACTTCGTAGTGCCGCTAGTTGTCGCCGGAAACTTCAATTATATATTTGATCATGTGAAGAAGAAGAACCAGCATTAAGTTTTCTTTTGTTTTTTTTAGAGATTATGGGGATAAAATATCAGGGCCCTTTATTTTATTGGAATACACGTGGCAGCTTTTGGGAAGGAGAAATGGAGGATCCTGGTTGGTTTTGCTCACCCCTAGTCAACACAGTTATTCTTCAGTCCTCAGCCCACGCGCCTCCACAATGACACCTCACGCGCCTTCCTACCCCATGGTGAGTACTTTTATGCGTTCTTTTGTCCAATTTTATACAAATTTGTTGTCAATGCTAGCAAATTAGTAATCTCTGCGGTGCTGGAATTTGTGAGTCCATGCTGATTAGTAATTATGATCATCAATTTCTTGTAAGATACGTAATTTAGTAATAGTTGTTAATTTCTGGTTTAAAATGTTGGAAATACTTCCTCAAATTGAATTGATTTGATTGCAAAAGTGAATGTTAGCCTACTACTCATTTTTCCTTGGTGATTTAGTTTGTTCTTTGTTTGACTGATTATTGCGTGACATTGAGATGGGGCATCTTTTCTATGAACTTGAATTGTAGAGGGGGAGTTGATGCAAGTACGTGATGCCATTGATTGTTGTTTTCGTATGTTGTTACTCAAATGAGTAATGGGGTTACAATTCAGGGTGTCCAATTTTCGATCGCAACTTGGCTTAAGATTGCATCATAACATTGATCTATTATCACAGTTTATGTCTGTGTTTAGTGCGATTTCTTGATGATTGGATTATAGCCTGATGGGTGTTTGTCTTGATTTTACGAACAAGTCTTGATTGTTTGGAAACCTCATAACTGTATGACAACATGTTTACTCTGTCAACTATTTTGTCTGACATTCAAAGTTTTCTTACTTTCGTGTGGCTGTGAGTTTTTGCAGGCTACCCACATGAACGTCATCGGTGACTGGTGAGTACATATCAAGCAATTAAAGGAGCTAGTGTTGCTGCCGTGAACGGAGTTGAGCAGCTAACCTGTGAGGTTTGTTCAGTATCTAGATCTCTAACATTACCCGACTTGTTTGTTGATTTGTATTATTGAATATTCTGTCGAGATCTTAGAATGCAGTGCCTCCTACCTTTAACATTTTTAGGAAGCAAGAGGGAGCAAAAGGTTAGGAATAGATAATCTTTATACTGTTATTGAAGAATATCAGTTGCTTATGAGGGAGTAGATGCTAGCCAGATGGTCTAAGCTTCTCCAGAACAGATTTGTTCCTTCAAAGAATAGCATAATTATGTTGACTGGAATGCGCTATGTGGTGTTGCTTGAGAGGATCAGGCATCAAAATTTTCGGAAAGTGGTGGGCATGTAAATCAGTGGTTGTGATTTTTATACGATACTTTACCAAATCAGAGCTTTTGGAAGTGTTATCTAGAATTAAAAAGTTTTATGCCTAAGAAACTGAAGGGTAGTGAAAAGATTTGGTCAAAAAGCTATGGGTTAGCTTTATGTGGTGTGGTGATTAAACTGTTCTGTACCCCTGATGCTTTTGTAAATTCGCTCTGCACAATTCCAATTTCTCACATATCTTATCCCCCAACAACAATATTACCCCAGTGTCTCAAAGATTCCTGCCATAAGACGAAGGGGGGGGGGGATCGGATGTACGCAAGCCTTCCCTTAAAATTGTGCATGACAAGTATCATCAAGGCATCACAATTTTTTTAGATCATAATTTATCTGAGTAGAAATCAAGCATGATTACATTTGGAAACTGATATGCAATCAATCATGCTTGATAATGAACCATCTCGAAAGACTCTGTTTGATTATCTCTTTCTGTGAAGGGATATCTATGTAAAGTCATATATCTGATGCTGTTCAGACACCTAAGATTTGCATTAGAAGCATTCTGCTTAGTGGTCTCATACGCACTGATAATAAAAATAGTGCGTATCTCTAACATTATTTGATGCTGTTCAGACACCTAAGATGCTTTTGTAGTTTGGTTTTTCTTCCTCCTTATATTTTAGGTATATAGTTCGCACCATCTCTCATCTCTGGAAGCAGCACTGTGTCTTTCTGATGTGTACTAATTAAATATATTATAAGTAAGTCTTTGTTGAGAAAAGTTCTTTTTTTTTTTTAGATTACCATTTGAACACGTATAAACATTATAAAAAGAGGATGATCATCCCTCGGAAGCCATAATTCGCGGCAATAGGTCGTGTGAACCAAAAACCTATCAATTAATTATAAATACGAACACATTCCAACTAATATCTAAAAAATATAAATTTGATTCAAATTTGAAGTAGTGATATACAACTAAACGTCCTGTTACTAAATTAACAACATATCTAACTTACTAATTTAATCTTTTTTTTTTTAAAGTAATTTTTTTTTTTAGCAAAGACGGAACATGTGAAAACATAGAAATAAGCTGAATCTCATGTTCGAGCTCCCACCCTGCTTATGGTGGTCCTGTCTGGCTGGTCTTATCTTACAATTTTAGTAGAAGCTCATGTAAATAGCCTCGTAATATTAAAATTCACAAAGAGAGGTGTGCACTGCTATATAAAACTCCCAACAGGCCAGCACACATTCACATTGCTGCCAAGAGAGCCAAATCCACTAGACTCTGAAAACCATGGAATATCAGCTTGAGAAGCTAGCAAATGTTACTGCCACTGTTAACGTTACACCACATGTGGTAATGTTTCCGTTACCAATGCAAGGCCCAGTCAATTGTACGCTCAAGCTAGCTGAGCTCATCCTCTCCCTCAGCCAAGCTGAAATCTCAGTTACTTTCATCAACACAGACTTCATCCAAACACAACTCGAGCTAAACTCACCTGCTCCTTCCCGTCTTGCCCGCTTCGGCCCTGCGTTCCGGTTTCAGACGGTTTCAGACGAGCTTGGACTGGATGAAGATCACATTGGGATCGAAAAGCTAGCTGACAGAACTAACAACCTAGCTGGTCAGGCTCTAGTCGATGGAAGCCGGCTAAGGGAGCTCCTGGCTTATGGACCGGGCCGTAAGCCGGTGACATGCATTATAGCGGATGGTCTTTATTGGTTCCTAGTGGATATTGCTAAGGAGATGACAGTGCCTCTTGTTTATATTGAGACTGTTAGTCCATCTGCGTTTTGGACCTACTATTTTGTGCCTGAAATGCTCCAAGCTGGAGACATTCCCTTAGAAGGTTAGTTCTGCATTTTCTATACACTCCTAATGTATACTCCGCATGTATATATCTTTAATTCTTTATTTATGTTAGTTTTATAGATAGACCCTAAGAACATTTGGCATATCTTTATAGTATATTGTCTGTCTCCATCCATTAAATTGTATCTGTTTACCTCATTCGTAGGGGGAGATTTTGATGCAAGAGTACTCAGTGTACCTGGAATGGAAAATTACTTGAGGCGTCGCGATCTTCCCAGCTTCTACCGAGCATATGATCCGAGCAATCCGCTTATCCCACTCTTACAAAAAGCAGCAGAGTATTACCCAAGAGCCCAAGGGCAAATATTGAATACATTCGAAGATATTGAACGTGACGTACTTTCTCATATGCGTCACTTATATCCTAACCTGTACTCCATCGGCCCTGTTCACTTGAACCTCACAAGCAGGGTTGTACTCCATAAAACGTCTACACCGAAAACCTTATCCGAGTGCCTCAAAGGTTCCCACCTAAGTCAAGGTTACAAAGGGGACCTGCAAGAAACGTCCAAGAGCACAAATTCACAAATGTCGTTTTCGAACAGTGTATGGCAAGAAGACAGACGCTGCTTGGCGTGGCTTGATGCTCAGACCTCAAAATCTGTTCTCTTTGTTAGTTTTGGGAGCCTAGTTGTCATGACAAAAGACCACCTAATGGAGTTTTGGTATGGTTTGGTGAACAGCGGAAAAAGGTTTCTGTGGGTTAGAAGGCCCAAGTCGATAATCAACTTAGACGATCAATTGGAGGTTCCAAGTGAAATATTGGAGGGCACAAGAGAAAGAGGTTGTTTGATAAGCTGGGCACCACAGGAAGAAGTCTTATCACACAGGGCGATTGGAGGATTTCTGACACATAGTGGGTGGAACTCGACCTTAGAAAGTATAGCCGTGGGTGTGCCGATGATTTGTTGGCCTTACTCTTCAGATCAACAGGTGAATAGCAGGCTTGTAAGCAAGGTTTGGCAGATTGGGTTAGACATGAAGGATACCTGTGATCGACTGTTTATTGAGACAATGATCAGGGATCTATTAGAGACTCGTAAGGATGAGTTCTTGGCCAAGGCAGATGAGATGGCTAAGTTGGCTATGAGAGCCGTGGCTGAAGGTGGATCATCTTACAGTGATTTGAATCGTTTAATTGACGACCTCAGATTCATGAGGTTTCCTACTGTGTGAGGCATTGTGTGACGATCCACCCTTTTGAGTCTTGCTTTTCTTATGTTACACTTATCTTTCCTTTGTCTGTGTTTTCATATCTAGTTTTGTCTTTAAGTATGTTAGGAAGCGTATAAGTTGTTGCTCTCTGATACACTCTAAATGTGGTTAGCAAAAGTCATGTTCAGTTAGATGGGCAAGGGAAGCTAGTTCATGAAACTTGTCTTACCTCAAGCTATTTCTTATGATCGATATTGCAAAACAGTGTTTCTGACCTTTGAACATCTTTTGTGAGCCTTTCAGGCACTGGGGTAATTTTGTTGTTGGTGGTGTTGTTTGAGAAAGTACAACTCACATTACGCTGTTAGTGAGAACACTGTAGTGTTCCATCCCCAACTAATCATTGAATATATGTAATCTAATGCCGTGGGTAATCTTGGTTTGATTCTTATTAGTAAGGTGTTGAATTGTTGCCCTTGTAGTGTTTGCGGTTCGTAATGCTGGAAATGGTTTGTCAAATTGACTATATTTGATCACAAAAAGTGAATGCTAGCCTATCTTTTTGTTGTCCCGTATCAGTGATTTAGTTTGTTCTTGTTACTGATTATTGTGTGACAATGAGAAGAGGCAACTTTTTTATGAATTTGAAGTGTAAATGGGAATTGATAGTCTGTTTGTTGGTAAATTCATCCTTTTCTACGGAAATATTGTTTCCTAACATGAGGGAGAGGGTCGCAATTCAGGATGTTGAGTTTTCCATCACTACTTAGCTTTCTGTTGTAGGGATTCCATGCCATTTATCTATCACAAGTTATGTATGTGCTTAGTGCCGTTTCTTGATGGGATAATAGACTGATGGAAAATTGTCGTGTGTTTCACGTGCAAGTCTTGATTGTTTTATAGCTATAAGGCTATAATTGTATGACAACTTGTTTACTCTGTCACTATTTTCTCATACATTTATTGTTTCCTAATTCCTATTTTGCTGTGGTTGTGAATTTCTGCAGGCTACGCACATGGAGGTGACTGATGAGTGCATATCAGGCAGTTAGAGGAGCTACGTCTGCTGCCATAAAAGTACTCGAGCAGCAAACCTGTGAGGTTTGTTCCGTAGGTACACTTCAAATACTTTTGTACTTGAAACATCGGTTGACTTATTTTTCAATTCATATTGTACATTCTGTAAGTCTTGAGGATGCAGCGCCTCTCACTTCTAACTTCTTAAGCAGCCAGAATGATTGTGTCTGTATGAAATACATGTGTGTATTTTCCAAATTTTTCAAAAAAAAAGAGTTCGTTTTCCTATGATCTGAAATATGATATGATTCATCAGTTGGTCAACTCTTTTATTCTGCAATTGACTATTTTGTTACAACTATTTTCTCTTGCTTTTCAACACTCCTGTCTGTTACTTTATTGTTGTCTTTCGTATGACACATATGTATGATTCACTGCAACATGAATACGGGTTTCAGTTGTGCTCCCTCTCTGATTATAAACCTGTTGTTCTCTGATATTTTGATCATCTGAATATTAATGGTTTAATCATACTAGTATGTGTTTTACTGGACTTCCTGGTTACCTGTTGTTATTTTAGTGCTACTTGATAATGAAAGTGCTTAAATCTGAATATATTTAAGGGCGAACACCACGAGAATCTGATCTGATAAGACCCGAAATTGTGATCAACCAAACCCGACAAGACCCGACCCGATGATGACCCGAACTGACACAACCCTGATGATGACCCGACCCGTAACCGACCTAACCCATACCAAAACCTCATTCTGCTGTTCACCAAACCATACCCTGTTCACCAAACCATACCAAAATTCTATAACTTATTTATCTTCAAAAGTACGCATTAATCTTCAAAAGCAACTTATTAATCGCTAAAAAGTAACTTTTTGTAAGTAATTTTCGAAGTTTAATTAGTTTCATTTGAAGATAAATAAGTTAGTATTGAATTTATGAAGTACGGAGTAGCATATTAAAAAGTAAGTCCTTGTTTAGCGATGTCCTTGATGGGACATATTAGAGCAACCCCAATGGTGAATATTTTTTGTAGTTTAGCCTGACAAGCTGGTGATGTAAGCAGCCTGTGCCATTGGAGTAAAATCTGAACATGTAGTTTTGCAGGCTACGTTGCTCCCCAAGGCAACGTTGCTTGAGAATAAAAAAAATCCAAAAATTATTTTTTTGAGGATAATGAATTATTTTATGGCTTAAAAACTTATTTCCAAACTACAACGATTATGGTTTGCCCATTGTTTGAGATATAGTGTAGTTTGAGAAACCAGCTTGAAATATTTCTATCTCCTACATGGCATGACAAAACTACAAGCTTTGTATTTTGCCATTGGAGTTGCTCTTAAGAAACACTTTTGGAGATTGATAAGTTAACTTGATTTGAGGATCGTACTTTTGGGATTGATAAGTTAACTTTTAATTGAGGATCGTTCTCCTTTGATTAGTATACACTAGTTTGCATACCCGTGCCATGCCCGGGCTATGTATTTATATTATTTATACTCGTTTTATGAGAAAAATATTGGCTTACCATAATGATTATTTTTTCGAAAATTAGCTAATATTGAACTACTCTATAATTATTTATTACCATATCCTAACCGATAATTTTATTTAATGCTAATTTTATGTTCTATCCAATTAATGAATGCCAAGTGTCTTTCTAGGAAAGACTTGGTTTCAGGTTTTAATATATAGTATTAGATATGTAAAAGTATTAAGCTACCTTGGAAGATTAATAGATTATTTACGAAGATTCAGTACTAGAGTATAACTCTTTGGTGCAAATAAGTTACTTTCTAATCAAGTAACTCTTTGTCTAGCAAAGTCTTCTTTTTGGTTGTCCACTAGGAGCACGCGAAAACATTATAAAAATTGTTGACCGTTTTCTGCAAGCTATTATAATATAGAACTAAACTTCTTGGTAACAATTTAATAACACATCTACTAACTTACTAAGTAAATGTATTTTATGTAAAGTCTTTGTTTAGCAAGGTCTTCTCCCTGGGGTTATCTACTAGGAACATGGGAAGACATAGAAATAAGATGAACTGGATAAATCTAATCTCAAATCTGCCTTGATATGGTAATCTCGACTAACCAGTTTTCGTCATTTTATACAGAAGTCCGAACAGGCTAATACATATTCTCATCGCAGCCAAGAGAGCCAAAAACACTAGACTCTGAAAACATGGAATATCAGCTTGAGAAGCTACCAAATATTGCTGCCACAGTTGACATCACTCCACACATGGTAATGTTTCCGTTACCAATGCAAGGCCCAGTCAACTGTACACTTAAGCTAGCTGAGCTCATCCTCTCCCTCAGCCAAGCTGAAATCTCAGTTACTTTCATCAACACAGGCTTCATCCAAACACAGCTCGAGCTTAACTCACCTGCCTCTTCCCGGCTTGCCCGCTTCGGTCCAGCCTTCCAGTTTGAGACGGTATCAGACGGGCTTGGACCAGATCAAAATCATCTTGGGATTGAAACGCTAGCTGATAGAACAAACAGCCTAGCTGCTCAGGCTCAAACCACTGGGGGTCGACTAAGGGAGCTCCTGGGTGTTGAATCCGGCCGTAAGCCTGTGACATGCATTATAGCCGATGTCCTTTATTGGTTCCTAGTGGATATTTCTACGGAGATGAATGTGCCTCTTGTTTATTTTGAGACTGTTAATCCATCTGCGTTTTGGACTTACTGTTTTGTGCCTCAGATGCTCCAAGATGGAGACATTCCCTTAAAAGGTTAGTTCTGATGTTCCTCTGTTGTATATGTACGTATATTTATATCTCGCTCCCTGTATACCATTTTTACCTCTTGAAACCCTTCATGTGAACAAGCAAATTTTATCATACTTTGGTATGATTGTTCAAGATGGTAGCTATTATTTAGCCCAAACAAAATGGTACCTTTTGTACAGCTGAAATTTGTTAAAAGGGATTAAGGATGATTTTTGAAATTATTCCCTTTGAATATCTCAGTTGTTGACATTTCTGTTTGGACCCTATTTGGGGTCATACTTTGATCATCAATAACTCCTAATATGTTTTCAAAAAAATTTCCTCCATAAGACCATAATGATTAGATATTTGTTAACAAGAAATTCATGTAAATAGTATTTTTAAGAGATTTTAGTTATATGTACTTTGAAGTATTGATGGTCAAAGTATGACCGACATGTGGAGTAGATATTTTCCTAATAATGCGCTGCTTTTATATGTACAGTAGTAGATATCTCAAGTTCGTTCTCTCTCCCCTGTTCTGGAGTAAGAGCCTCTTAATGTGATGTTAGTGGAATGAAAACGGTGGTTAACAGGGAGGAATCTAACGAAAAAATTATTGTTAATTGTTTTCTTGGAAAATTTTAGGTTATTTTTACATGTTTTTCAGAAGACCGGGTTGCTTGAGCACCCCTTGATTTCTGCCCCAACTTTATGAGATGTCTATTTGTTTTAAGTGTTGTAGATAGACTCGAAGAACATCTTGCATATATTTAGGACACTCTCTCTGTTTCTATCATTTAAAGTGTCTTTGTCTGGCCATTTGTAGGAGGGGACTTTGATGCAGAATAGAAAATTACTTGAGGCGTCGCAATCTTCCAAGCTTCTACCGAGCCTATGATCCAAATGACACGCACATCCAACTCTGCCATAAAGAAACAGAGTATTACCCAAGAGCCCAAGGGCAGATACTCAACTCTTTTGATGATATTGAACATGACGTGCTTTCTCATATGCATCACTTGTGTCCTAATCTGTACTCCCTAGGCCCTGTCCACCTGCATCTCACAAGCAGGGTTATACTACAAGAAAGGTCTACAGTCTACACCAACAACTTTACCTCAATCCCTCAAAGGTTCCCACCTATGGCAAGGTAAGAGAGGAGTGCTGCAAGAAACGTCCATGAGCACACAATCAAGAGTGACGTTTTTGAACAGTGTATGGCAAGAAAACAGAAGCTGCTTGGCATGGCTTGATGCTCAGGCCTCGAAATCCGTTCTCTTTGTTAGTTTTGGAAGTGTAGCTGTCATGACAAAGGAGCAACTAATGGAGTTTTGGTATGGTTTGGTGAACAGCAGAATGAGGTTTCTGTGGGTTAGAAGGCCCAAGTCGATAATCGGTTTAGACGACCAATTGGAGGTTCCAAGTGAAGTATTGGAGGGCACAAGAGAAAGAGGTTGTTTGGTAAGCTGGGCGCCCCAGGAAGAAGTCTTAACTCTTAAGGTGATTGGAGGATTTCTGACGCATATTGGATGGAACTCGACCTTAGAAAGTATAGTAGCGGGCGTGCCAATGATGTGTTGGCCTTTCTCGGCTGATCAACAAATGAATAGAAGGCTTGTATGCAAAGTTTGACAGATTGGGTTAGACATGAAGGATACCTGCGATAGAGTCGTGATTGAGACTATGATCAGTGATCTATTGGGGACTCGTAAGGATGAGTTCTTGGCAAAGGCAGATGAAATGGCTAAACTGGCTGCGCGAGCCGTGGCTGAAGGTGGATCTTCCTACAACCATTTGAATCATTTGATTGATGACATCGAATTCATGAGGTTTCCTGCTGTGACAGGCATTGTCCGACTGTCCACTCTTTTGAGTCTTACTTTTATTTTTTATTTTTTATTTTTTTTTTCTGAGGTAGTTTTTGAGTCTTTACTTTACATCGTTTCATGTATGTTTCCTTTACTTGTTTTATGTTGCTTTTTTCATCACTAGTTTGAATAATATGTCTTGAGTTTCCGGAAGTGTATAAGTTGTTGCGCTCTCATACACTCCCATGTTTGTGCAAAAGTGAAAATAGCTCTCGTTGAGGTAAGCTAGTCAATGAAACATCTCTTACCTCAAGCTATTGCTTATGGTCAATACTAGTGATAATTGATCTAGTTGTCAAGAGTACAACCCACATAACACTCATTGTGAGAACACACGAGTGTTCCTTGACATTTTGTTGAGGCAAGCCTCTTATTATCTTCTCACAATGTACCTTGACATGTTGTATCATGTCATGTTTGTAACTTCACCTATTTGATATCTAGTAACTTGAAATAAGTAGCATCCTGCACCATTTAGGATGTTTTGAAAGACAATATAGCAGCTACTTGCAAATTTTACCTGCTGGATATCTCTGTGAAACTGATATTTTTTAGACTTTTAGTACTGTAGGATGATGAATTGAAGTGCAGGGGGTTTATAAGAATTTTTCAGCCATGGCATATGGTTGGAAATAGATAAGCTTTATTCTGTTAATGAAGGATATCAATGGCTTATGAGGGAACAGAGATAGATCAAATTGTCTAGGCATATTGGAACAGATCTATTCTTTCCTAAGGATGCTTTATAGGATGGTCAATTATGCTCAGAAGGTTACATAAGAGTAAGTTGTATAAATATAATATGGTTGTAATCCTGATGAATTCATTGCGTAATGAAGTGATGTTGGTGATTATCAAGTGTGAATATATAGCCAAAGGTGCTCTCTGTTGGTGACAGACTGATTGAAGGTTAGCTATCTTAACAAGAGTGAAATGCTGTGGTGTTGTTAGAGAAGATGAGGCACCAAATTTCAGAAATGGTGTCCATATGTGTGATTATTGTGCTAGTTGACAAGACTGGTAGATAGTCATGTTGAGCCCAAATGTTCAGTCCTAATGTGTTTGTTAATGAAGGGTGTATTTCTAAGAAACGCAATGCTAGAGGGCCGAATTACTTGAAGAACCTGTAATTTTAGCTTCTAGCTTTTGCTTGTTTTTGTTACTTTGGTTGCTTTAAATTTGCGAACTTATACAAGTCGTCAATGCATGCCTGTCATCTTCATAATATGAAAGTTATTCATGAAGGTACATCTAATTTAACTGTCTATGACAATATTTCAGGACACTGTAAAGAAGATTTATGAAGAACGTTCGTATTTGGTAATCGAGCAACGAAGCACTTCCCTACCCAGTGCAGATGTCCAATAAGGGTGGTGTTGCCGCGTTGCTGTTGGCAGGCTAAAAGGAGAGACTTTTTTGTGGATGGAAATAGTTGGTATGTGACTCTCTTGACATTCTGGCTCGTAGGTTGGTGCTGCTCATACAGCAAGATGCTGTTGTAGGTTGGTCTTGGTTTATGCTCTTATACTTCCCTCAGTTTCGTAATTAGCATGTTTTTACCTTTTGATATATGTACTATTTGGTTATCTGAGCTGTGTATGCTGTTCACTTTGACTCCAATTTGGTGAACCCTCTGTGTCTCCTTACTGAGTTTGCTAAACTGCAAATAAGATCTTCTTTGTGGTTTGTGAACTTGGGAAGACCGTAGCGCGATGTAGAATTTGGGAGTACAGAAGTCTTCTATATCAAACCCGTAAATCTTGAGAACCATTTAAAAAACAATGCTCTACACAAAACTCCCAAGTATGTAGGACTGTCTTACCATGTGATGTAGTGAAAATCTAAAGGTCTGAGATGAAAGTTTTAAAGTTCTAAATTAAGCATTCACCCGAAAACTAAGCTCAGCATGTCAGCCTGTAGGACGGTTTTAGTGAAAACTTCTTGATATCAAATTAGCGACACATCTAGAACACTAGTTCAATGTACTCTTAATACTAGTCTTTGTTTTAGGATGACCTTTTTGGTGCTTATCAACTTAAAAACATGTGATATGATAGTATAGAAAAGAAGACAAATAGATTATGACGGCCCAACAAGCTAAACAATAGTTCTGCTTTGCTGTACTACAATAAACTAGTGGTGAACTATGTCATAACAATAGCTCTTCAGCACTCTTGTTGATTCTTTATTATTGTTGTCAATTTGTCATCCCAGAATATAGCATGAAAATCATAATCTATGGGTTGACAGGGACACTGACATCTTTAATTGTATGACTTTCGTGTGCAATCATTGACCTTATTTTTTATTTTATTTTCTCGACGATAACATCACTAACTAATACTGTATAAGTGTATATACCATGGAAATCATAATCGACTTCAGATAGTTGAACTGTATATATTATTAGTCCCATATTTTGAGACTCTTACGCTCGGTAGGACTGTTTTTTTATTTGTCCAAAATTTCATTTGAAATGAATTATTGACACGTATTAAGTTTATAGGGAGTGCTGGAAGAACCATGGGGAGTGCCAATAATTCTACTTGTTTCATATTTATCCTTTCTGCTGTTTTGAAGAATTATTATACTCTGTATGTATACGTTTTTTATATTTAAATATATGACTCCTAACACATTATCATTGCAAACCAAGAGAGCCAAACTCACTAGAACCTAAAGAAATGGATTATCAGCATGAGAAGGTACCAAATGTTACTGGCACTGATATTACTCCTCACGTAGTAATATTTCCCTTACCAATTCAAGGTCCAGTCAACTGCATGCTCAAGCTAGCTGAGCTCATCCTCTCCCTTAGCGAAGCCACCATCTCCGTCACCTTTCTCAACACAGACTTCATCCAAAGCAAGCTTGACCTCCACTCAACCGCCCCAGCCCGTCTCACTCGTTTCGGCCCCTGCTTTCGATTTG
The DNA here is from genome assembly GCA_963457585.1 of Spergularia bocconei. Lineage (NCBI taxonomy): Eukaryota > Viridiplantae > Streptophyta > Magnoliopsida > Caryophyllales > Caryophyllaceae > Spergularia > Spergularia bocconei. The sequence goes on from OY734959.1 coordinate 8,057,748, forward strand.
AAACCGTGCCGGATGGTCTCGGATCGTATGAGAACCCCCGTGGGGTCCAGCAGCTAGCTGACATGACCAACTATCTGGGGACTCAGGCGCAAAGCACAAGTAGCAGGGTTAGGGAGCTTTTGACTTACGGCTCAGCTGAACCGGACCGTAAGCCTGTGACATGTATAATAGCAGATGGGTTGTTTTGGTTCATGGCAGATGTTGCTAAGGAGATTGGAATTCCCCTTGTATATTTTGAGACTGTTAGTCCTTGTGGTCTCTGGACATATCTTTGTATGCCTAAGATGCTTCAAGCTGGGGACCTTCCTTTCCAAGGTTAGTATCATGTTCTAAATTTTATGTCTTCAGACCTTTATTATTTGCTTTTTCAAAGTGATGGGAATCCACTCATCCAGCAACAGTTGAAGTTATTTCTCAAGACTGTTATATCTTTATGGTAGAAATGAACTTTATGGCTGATAGTTATTCAAACGGCTCAATTGGTATCTTAACTTGTTGATTTGATCATCGAAAATTGTTTGACATATTTGTACAATTATAGAAAGGTTGAAATTTAGGGTGGGATGGTGTTAAAAAAGTAGTCAGTTCTCTCAACTTTGATATCACCATGGTAAATGGTAGATGGTAGGTGATTGTTGGAATTTTTGGGGCTACATTTTGACGAGATAGATACGAGTATATGACAAACTTTCTTGATTCAGTTCTTACATTCCATATGAGCGCCTATTTATTGACTCCATGTTAGGTAATAATATTTCTAAAATATATACTACTATAGTTACAAGTATTTTTTTTTTTTTTTTTTTTTTTTTGAGAGAGAGAGAACTATATACACGAGGACTTCTAGGGTGCTCGACAAGTACCGCAAAACACCATAATAAATGACTTTTAAAATAACTTAATAAATTTTTCTAAAAGGAAAAAATTATCAAGTTATATTAGATATAGTTTGTACAATGTATATATAAGCATAAAAGATTAAATAATTGCAATTAACCATTTTTTTCTCTTTTTTTTGTTATTTACAATATAATTTATAAAATATATCTAAATAAAAATAATGGACGGTGTAGATTGATTTTTAACATTATGGATGGTTGAGATGATGGGTCTTATGATACTTTGCGGTACAAATAGATTTGTTGTTTTAACATTTCTACAAATTCCAAAACAATATATTCTCTAAAGTTTTCTAGATTAATTTTAACACTCCTATCAATTTCAGAATTCTTTAGCTTCCTTCTTTCCGAATTCATATGTCAATGATGTGGAGGAAAGGGGAGGGAAGTGAGTTTCCGTGTTTGCGTAAAGGCTTGGGAGGAGGGAAACGGATGGAACAGAAATCTATTTTCGCTCCCTCCTTTATAAACTCAGTCTCTCCATAGTTGGAAAATTTGGAGGGTTAAAGGAACATCACTTTTTCTTTGATCCTTCCTTCCCTATCTTTCCCACCCCAACCCTTCCAATTTTTTTAAGCAAATAAACAAGCTGAAAAAATGAAATTGCAGTTAAGGCTGAACTATTGAACTTTTTCAATGTAAGAGAGAAGCTTCAGAACCAAATAATTTTCTCACTTGGTACTTTTGATGTGGACATCTTTAGCTCTTTAATTACTCATTCATGCTCTGGTAGAAAATTTCTATGTTTCCTCCCGATATTCTGTTTCTTTATAATTACATATGAATAGCTATGTTCATGAAACCTGAAAAAAGAAAGAAAAAGTCAACATTATGATAACTAATGAGTTTGTTCACTACATGCAGGGGAAGATTTGGATGTGTTGGTAAAAAGTGTACCTGTGATGGGAAGCTACTTAAGACGTCGCGACCTTCCTAGCTTTTGCCGAGCTTATGGTCCAAACAACCAAGTGATTCCACTTATTTTGAAAGAAGCTGAACATTATTCAAGAGCTCAAGGACACATACTCAATACATTTGATGATCTTGAAGATGACTTGCTCGCTCACTTACGTGCATCAAGTCCTAACCTTTACAACATCGGTCCGCTCCACCTGAATCTCATGAGAAGACTAGAATCCCCACCGGTGTCTTTTTCTAACAGTATATGGCAAGAAGATAGAAGATGCCTGACGTGGCTTGATGGTCAGCCCCCAAAATCTGTCCTCTTTGTTAGCATTGGGAGCCTAGCAGTCATGACAAAGGACCAAGTAGTTGAGTTTTGGTACGGATTGGTGAATAACAGAACGACGTTTCTGTGGGTTAGAAGGCCTAACTCAATTAAATTCGACGTAGATGATGAGGATCAACTGGAGACTTCAGATGAACTTTTGGCTGGCTTAAAAGATAGAGGTTATTTGGTGACTTGGGTGCCACAGGAAGAGGTTTTGACACATAGGGCAATTGGCGGATTTTTGACTCATAGTGGATGGAACTCAACCTTGGAAAGTATAGCTGCTGGTGTGCCAATGATCTGTTGGCCCTTTTTTGCTGATCAACAAGTAAACAGCAGGTTCGTGGGTGAGATTTGGAAGATTGGGCTAGATATGAAGGACACCTGTAACCGAGTGGTGATCGAGACGATGATCAAAGATCTCATGGGGACCCGTAAAGATGAGTTCTTAACTAAGGCCGATGACATGGCTAAGCAGGCTGCACAAGCCGTGGGCGAAGGTGGATCATCCTTTAACCATTTGAATCGTTTGATTGACGACATCAAGTTCCTGCGATTCTGAATACCAGGCTATGTTTCTTTATTCAGATTCTACATTACTCTTTAAAGGTGTTCTTAGCATTGGATTCAGTAGTGGATCGGTCGACAATAAACTACAGTATCCAACTTAGTTTCCAGTTTCATGAGAAGACTTTTATCGAGTTTAGATTGACCAATACTTTAAGCCTAGGGGTCACAAAATGATATACTCCGTATGTCTCTATATTTGGTTTATACTTAAAGAACCTAGCCTCATTGCTTACCCTCAGAAATGCTAGAGTAAAGGTGGGATCTTTCACAAAGATATCATCATCAGCATGAGAGAGTTCCAAACACTGCTTCTAGTGACACCACCCCACACGTAGTGATATTTCCCTTTCCAATCCAAGGCCCTGTAAACTGCATGCTTAAGTTAACGGAGCTCCTCCTCTCAGTTAGCCAAGCTTCAATCTCAGTTACTTTCCTCAACACAGACTTCATCCAAGGCAGACTCGAGCTCAACTCATCAACACCTGCCCGTCTCGCCAGCTTCGGCCCCTGCTTTGGGTTTGAAACAGTGCCGGACGGACTTGGATCAGATGAGAACCCTCGTGGAGAACAGCAGCTAGCTGACATTACCCACTATCTTGAGTCTCAAGCCCAAGACAGTGGTAGCCGGCTAAGGAAGTTGCTGGCTTATGGCTCGGCTGAACAGGGCTGCAACCGTAACCGAGTGACTTGTATCATAGCAGATGGGTTCTTTTAGTTCATGTTAGATGTTGCTAAGGAGATTGGGGTGCCCCTTGTTTATTTTGAGACTGTTAGCCCTGCTGCTCTTTGGACTGATCTTTGCCTCCCTAAAATGCTCCAAGCTGGGGACTTTCCTTTCCAAGGTTTGCTTCAGCGTCTAATGTTATTTTCCTTTTCTCCTTTTTGTTATTGTCATTATGAAAATCAGACGCGAAGGCCGACATAATAAAGAAAGGGCTATGGAGTCGTATGGCTTGATTGATTATTGTATGTTAATTGCTTGTGTATGTCACCTTTTCACCTCGGTTCTGCTTTGATTCTTGTTTTGCTAATTACTTGTCTGTGTATTCTTTTAGTTGTTTGTGCTATTTGCAGGACCCTTCTGCAGCCATGTGCTCAGAATAAACAATAAGTCCAACTTTTCTTTGACAAAAATGAAGATTAATGGCAGTTTTATTTTTTAATCTTCTCTTAATTGTCAGTTAAATATACAATGTTAGCTGATAAGCTTGGTCTTTGTAGGAGAAGACTTGAATGTACTGGTAAAAGGCGTACCTGTAAATTGTAATGGGAACTTACTTAAGGCGTCGGGACCTTCCAGACTATTACCGATACTATGATCCAGACGATGAAGTCATTCAACTTGTTTTAAAGGGAGCTCAACATTATCTAAGAACTCAAGGTCACATACTCAACACATTTGATGATCTAGAAGACGAATTGCTTTGTCACATGCGTGGATTAACTCCTAATATGTACACAATTGGTCCTATCCACCTGAGCCTCAAGAGCAGAGTCAAGCAAGAACCAATCATCAGGAGTACAAAATCATCATTGTCATCCTCGAATAGTATATGGCAAGAAGATAGAAGCTGCTTGGCATGGCTTGATGCTCAGCCCTTAATATCGGTCCTTTTTGTTAGTATCGGAAGCCTAGCAGTCTTGACAAAGGACCAACTGATGGAGTTTTGGCATGGATTGGTGAACAGCAGGACGAGGTTTCTGTGGGTTAGAAGGCCTAAGTCAATAAACGGTTTAGGTGATGATGAGGAAGAAATGGAAGTGTCAAATGAACTTTTGGAGGGCACAAGAGACAGAGGCTACTTAGTAAGTTGGGCACCACAGGAAGAGGTCTTGGCCCATACGGCAATTGGTGGATTTTTGACGCATAGTGGATGGAATTCGACCTTGGAAAGCATGGTCGCAGGTGTGCCAATGATTTGTTGGCCTTTTTTCATAGATCAACAAGTGAATAGCAGGCTTGTGAGTGAGGTGTGGAAGATTGGGTTGGACATGAAGGATACTTGCAGTCGAGTTTTGGTGGAGACACTGATCAAGGATCTCATGGGGACTCGTAAGGATGAGTTCCTAGCAAAGGCAAATAAAATGGCGAAGTTGGGTACACGAGCAGTGAGTGAAGATGGATCGTCATATTATCAAGTGACTAGTTTAATTGATAACATTACATTCATGAGGTTTCCGGTGACAAACAGCATTTAGTGGTTCGCAATCTGTTAGTGTTGCGTCTGAATGTCTAGACCTATTGAGCAGTACTGCCACTGTAATCTCAATATGTTTTTTCTTTTGTTACATAATCTCAATATGTTAACTAGGGAAGTCGTGAATAAGTGTGCAGCTACAAACTCTCTATTTCGAGAGGATAAACATGGGAACACAGTATGACTTTCATTAGGGAAAAGACTACACATACAACCTTTGTATGCGAATCTTTTCTACAACTCTAGATGGCAAAATCTCATTGGTCTATAAACATAAATAATATAATAATAATAAAAAAGATTTTGATTTCAAATAAATTTGAATTTTGAATAATAAAGAAATATAAACTAATATTTGATTGCAAGTGGGTGAAGATCAAATTCCAACGCAAATGCAATTTTCTATGTGATTTGTTTATGTTATGCTGTTTCCCGAGGTTATTTGATGAAGAACCTGAATAAATTTCTTGATACTAATTATAATCCTATGAGACTATAAAATAGACGAAAAAGTTTCATTAGTTTAACAACTGAAACTATAATAATTGAAATTAAAATTGAATGATTATTTTAGTGGATACTAAACAAAAGATACTCGTTACTAAAAGTTATATATATCATGAAAGAAATGCCAAAAAATATTTAGGCGGTATAACATAAGAATGGGGAAATTTGTATTTCCGGGGTAGTTTGACCCCTCACACATATCCTTCAGTAACAAATTTATGTTTTTTTATTAAAAATGTCTCACCCTCCTCTATAACTTCGTTAATCATCCAGCAAAAGTGGAAAATATGGGCGAAGTTTACGTCATGCTCAATCTATAATAATACAATTGCGAGATTGCAAGTAGCGGGCCTCGATTTAGGAGGGATAGGGAACAACCACTAGCAACCACGCAAAAAAATAACCCGGTTTTGGTGTTATAACTTATTAAGCAGATAACTTGATTGTCTCGGAGTATTTTCCAAGAATACCACTCTTTACACGTATAATTTGACGAGTGGACATAAGGTATCACCACGCTTCAACTTTGGTTTCATAATACAACTATATTACATTTTAATTTTCATACACATAATGTAATAGTCTTAATAGTTTGGCAAAAAAAAGGATTGATAATAGCTTGTATACATTTAAAAATGTGACAACTTAAATAGTAGATTGTAATGTAAGTCAAATTTTATATAGTTCCATTATAATGATAATAGTTTCAAATTGTATTTCAAATAAGAATTAAGTCGTTTTATTAGCAACGGTGGAGTTTATATGCATGGATGATATAATAATGTGAACAAGTGTGCTTTAATTTGCATGATGAAGCGTTAACGGTCACGGTTGAATTGGTATATATTAAATGAGATTTTCTAGTACGTATGCGTTCGTTCAATGACAACAATTTTTTAATAGGGGTATACGTATACGCAACAATAGTTAAAGTTAGTGGTTTGAGGCTTGAAGCCTCGAATTATAGATCATTATACTAAATTTAAAAGTGTGACACCTAAAATATTTTATGAGGGTATTGTAATACTTGAAATTTATTGTATATAATTCATAATATTAATAATAGTTTCAAACTCATGATTTGTTGTCATTGTTTTGGACTTCGTATTGCTCATCAACTTCTATATACTATGGAAAGTCCTCATTTAGATCGACCAAGATCTTGGTGTTTTTTCAACTCAAACTATTCGTGGCATATTCTGAAACCATATAGACACTATTCGGATACTAAATAAATTGGAGACTTGTAATAGAGATCACAACCAAAACTAATTAATAATTACGACTGCTTTGTATTCAAAGTATGATACTAAATAAGTCTTGTAAATCACATAAAATTACAACTACTGAAACTAAGTAAAATATATTTGACTTCCCTATACACTTTTTGCTTAATTTCTAAGAAAGGAAGACAACCTCGTGCATAATTGAAGAAGAAAGATTTTCAAAAAGCCAAAAGCCGTTTGTCACAAATTGAAACGAGGATAAAAATTGTCATTGAAGTAACAATGTAACAACATGCCATTTGGTTCTCTCTAGTATATATAAAAATACTCCGTCTTTTTACAAGACGTAATCCCAAATTTCATAACCAAATATCTTAACCTTATAAACATCATGATGTATGAAAAATGAATAAATTACATTAAAACCAATAAGTTTCTTTTATACACGAGGGGCTCAAAGGTGTCAAACGTTGAAGATTAAGAGTCGGCGTTGATAAACGATGATGAATTTAGTTAATTAAGAGTCACAATAGTTTATATGAAACACGATTTTTTTAAGCTTTGGTTGAGAATGGGGGATGTTAGGGTTGAAAATGACAATGGTTTAGAGATGGTTTATGAATAATAGTTCATAATTTTAATTTGATAAGTATGATTTAATTTTTAATAAACTTTATTGATATTGTTATGGCCTAAATTTTGGATTTAGACGGACAACCAGCCAACAGAATACATCAGGTCGAGGCATCCAGCAGGAGGAGTTCTATGTGTAGATCAAGACGTTTGAACTTCTACAGACAGGTCGACATCAGGTTGAACAGACCTGGTCAGCCTGATACCCAGTCGACAGACTGGGTTAGGCTAACCACCTATCGGACATACCAGATCAGACTAACAGGAAGCTAGTTGGACTGACTAGGTATCTATGATGGACTGCGGTTTGAAGACAAAGCCAAATGAAGTAAAGTATTCTATATATGCTCAACTGCACATCAAGTCCAGTTAGAGAGAAAGAAATAGTCAAAGGTGCCTTATCTCCATCAGAATATCAAGGGGTTATCTGCCAGACCAGTTGAGTGATAATGGATTGAAGAACAAGTCAACAACTGCCTCCAATTTCCTCTCCAACAACCAAGACCACGTACAAAGGTTGTCAAGAGTTAGTTAGAGACTTATTCCATAAGAAGCACTATCTCCTAAGAAGACGGAGTCAAGTCAACAAGCATTATCTCCTAAGAAGACCCAGTCAACAGTCAGTTGGTCAAGTCAGCAGTCAGTTGGTCAACAGCTACATTTCAGGAGATCATGGGTGAAGATGCTGCTAAGAACGTGGGAAGATGGGAAGACTTAAGGAACTACCCAACAACATTATATAAGCACTCCAAAGCTATAGTATAATCATATGTCGTGCATCATCCCATGCCAAACACTTATCCCATTTCCATAACACTTTACCCTAAGCACTTAGCCCATTTCCTCTACATTGAACCCTAAATTCACCATACAACTAAAAATAAACCCTTACCATTATTCCTCTAGAGATCCATCTCCACATTACTGCAAAACCTCTCAAACTACTTCTCTAAAACCAAAGCACATATTCTCCTTCATCTAATTCCACACAAACACCATAACCACCACCACCACAATTCATCTACCACCACTACAACCACTCCATCTCCACCATTAAACCTTAACTCATTCCTTGAAACCCAAATCTCATAATCTCATAATTATTGTATTACTGTTGGGGCCAAAAATATCAGTGGGCCGAAAAGGCAGAAGCCCATCAACGAGAAGTAAACGAAAGCCCACAAAGAAGAATAAATGAAGGGTAAAATAGTCCTTTTAATGAGAAAAGATCTTGACCGTTGATAAGTGGTTACCCCTTTCCCAAGGGAGGAAGGACAGCCTTACACGTGGCAGGGGGCCCTTATTACATGAGTAACCCTACTCAGGAGGGGTTATAAATACCCCCTCCCTGACAACATTCAGGGCATTGAATCCTTTTTCTGACAACATCATTCTCAAGGCAAAACCCTACACCAAAATCAGTAAATTCTCTAAAACCCTTAAAACACTTTTTATTACAACTCGGCACCTCGGTTACGAGGAGAGCCTACCCTTGAGCAACCACTGACTTGAGCGTCGGAGGGTCCTCACCCGGGTAAAAATCCCCGGGTTTGGGACTTCTTTCTTTGTGTGCAGGCCCGCCAAGAGCGATGTAGCCCAGAGCCGCAGCAGCCAACAATCCTCCACCTGACCTCGGGAAAAACATCCCGAACAAGTGGCGCCGTCTGTGGGGACGACTTGGTTTTGTTATAGGCTCTGGTGAAACGAAGCAATGGTGGCCACGAGAAAGCCGAACGAAAGTAAGACCAAAACGACGGAAACAGAGAAGATTGTACCCGCGCCCACCCAAACCACGGTGGCGGGCACGGAGGAAACCATCGCAAAGATGGTGGTTGGAAAAAGGGGAGCAACGGTGCAGAAACCGAAAGAGAAGGCGGGGACGTCGAAGCCTCCGCGCGGAGAATCGGAGGAAGAGATCGACCAGGTATCCCTCGATGAGTCATCTTATGATGAGTCGGAGGACTATTACCAACGGGAGCTAGAGGCGGAGGTAGAAAAAAGGAGTGAAGAGATGGTGGGAAAACGATGCGAGGAGATGCGTGAGCAAATCCAGAAGGAATGTGAAGAGAAATTGGCAAAGCAGATGGCGGCTATGAAGGAAGAGATGATGAAGGCTCTCCGACCCTGTCACACCTCTGGCGGGTCTGAGGCGGTACCTGTGGGGCCCGAGACGGAACCGCCCACAGGAGGTCCTGCCAAGGGACCCAAACAAGGGCTCGTCAAAGGTACTGAGGAGATACCTGTGAAAGGGCCCACTAAAGAGACTAGTGAGACCCCTTCACAGAAGAAAAGAAGGTTGAGGAGAAGAGAAGCTTATGAGCAGCACAAGGCGCAGCGAAAGGCCCATCGACTGGCGATCAGGGCCCTGGAGGCAGCAAAGAACCTAGCAAAAAGGCCTAACATGTCAAATAGAGATGCAAGACACATAATCAACGAGAGAAAGACGATAAGGAAGTATGATGAGGCACAGACCCTACTCAGCACCCCAGGGGATCGTACCAAGCACCAAATTGAGGGGACCCTGAAGCCAAACCCTAAAGGACCTGCCCATACCCGCCTTTCTTGGAAATCGGGGTCACCGCCCCTAGTCAAGACATCGCGGAAGAGACCAAGGGCAGGGACCGAGCAAGATGGTTTCGAGGACCCACCTGAGGCCGATGAAGAGGAAGGTAGTGAGCAAGGGTCCTCAGAAGCGGAGACCCCAGCTCACAGCAACCGACACCTGGAGACCCGACATACTCAGGTGCCATCGACTAGAAGGCTGGTGACCCTGAATGAATCTCCTTTTGTCGACTTGATTGTCAGAGCCCGGGTAAAAAAGGGGATCAAGAAGCCAAAGATGACTGAGTATGATGGTACGGGGGACCCGGCGGCTCACATCTCCTCCTTCGAAAACCACATGTCTTGTCAAACGAGGGATGAGGCCACTTGGTGCTTACTGTTCCCTTCGACCCTGACAGAGGTGGCGATGAGATGGTTCGATAGGATCCCGCCCAAGACCATCGACTCATATGAAACCTTGAAGGAAAAGTTCAAGGGCCACTTCGTGTCAAACAAGTCGAGAAAGAAGACCCCCATCCACTTAAGCACCATTAAGCAGGGAGACAAAGAACCATTGGACGATTATATGCAGAGGTTCAGGGTCGCGGCCACCCAGGTGACACACTTGACCGATGCCGTAGGAGTAGCAGCTTTGATTAATGGGCTCGGCGGGGGAGATTGCAAGTATGAACTGGCTAAAGAGGAACCATCGACGCTTGAGAAAGCGTACCAAATGGTTTCGGCCCACGTCAACGCCATGCTAATTAGCAAGCCAGAAAAGAGGGACCCAGATCAGAACCGGGCAAAGGGGCAGGATCAGGGAGAAGGAAGGAGAGAGAAGCACCGCCCCAGGTACGATCCACCCAAGCTGTTTCCGACCTAGACAGCTGACGAGCCATACCGGTTCAAGATATCACCCAGAAACATGTTCATGGCCCTCAAGAATTCTGAGTTACTCAAAGACCCTGGGCCGATGCCGCAGAATCAGAAGACGGATATGAGCAAGTTTTGTGAATTCCATCGTGAGAAGGGGCATCTGGTGAATGATTGCCCAGACCTGATAAAGACCTTGGATAATTTGGCGGACGGGGGTCGGGTAGACAGGTACCTAAAAACCATTCGAGGGCAGAGAGACAGGCTCTTGGCAAATCGAAGAGGGAACAATAGGTACCAGGCTCCCTTAAACCCTAACAACCAAGAAGTGATCATGACCATGGCAGGAGGTTTCGCTGCAGGAGGAGAAAGCAATAGGGCCCGGAAGATGAATGCCCGGAATATGATCAATTCAATTAGTCGAGGCACGGTTCCTCAATTCCGGATGCCTCATTTCCAGTTGGGACCTGAAGATGTCACTGATATACACGATTGTGCAAAGGGTGCTAGTCGACACAGGGGCCTCAGTGGATGTAATGACCCTAGATTGTTTATATAAATTGAATTACACGGCACAGGACCTGGTCAAAATGACGGCTCCGTTGGTAGCCTTCGGGGGCACTTCGGTGTGGCCCGTAGGTTCTATAACCTTACCTGTCCAGTTCGGAGAAGGAGACACGGTGCGAAAAACTTTTGTCAGGTTCGCCGTTATTGATTTTCCATGCCCCTATAACATCATATTAGGGAGGCCGGCATTAAATTCAATAATGGGCCTGGTATTTACATACGGTTTGATGCTGCTGTACGCGGCTGATAATGGAAGAGTAGGGATTCTGAAGGCGGACCAAAAGGCAGCAAGGGCCTGTTACAATATTAGTTTGAAGCCACCCATGATGAATCCCTCGGAGGTACCAGTCGACTCAGATGTTCCTTTCCCAAAGAAAAGAAAGAAGGAAGACCCGAATGAAGGCTCTAGGGGCACACCACTGCTTACCTAATTTTTTGAAACAATAGATGCAAGGGATGGTTTGGAAAGCCCCTCTCAGCCTCACGAGGCCGCAAGAGGAGGTGCAGCTAGTAGATGGTGATGAGGACCGAACAGTTAGAGTCGGAGCTAACCTTGAGGGGCTGGTCAAGCAGGCTCTTACAGGACTTCTTAGAGAGTATAAGGATGTTTTTGCGTTTGCGGTGGAGGAAATGCCGGGGCTTGACCCCTTGGTCATTACCCACCAGCTAAATGCAGACCCTCAGATGAAGCCGATCCACCAGAAGCAAAGGCACTTCGGAAATGAGAGGGCCGAGGCAATTAAAGCGGAGGTAGACAAGCTCCTTAAGGCGGGCTATATCGAAAAATGCATGTATCCAATATGGTTGTCCAATGTGGTCATAGTGAAGAAGCCTAATGGGAGTTCGAGAATGTGTGTGGATTTCACCAACCTAAACAGGGCCTGCCCAAATGATAGCCAGCCCCTACCCAAGATCGACAAGTTGGAAGATTCTACATCGGGCCATGGGCTTCTCAGTTTTATGGATGCATATGTCGATTATCACCAGGTCCCTTTGGCAGAGGAGGATCGGCCCAAAACGGCATTTATCACTCCTTTGGGAGTATATATGTACCGGGTCATGCCCTTTGGCCTAAAGAACGCGGGGGCTACCTTTCAAAGAACGGTGAACAAGTTATTCGAATCCCAAATTGGAAGGAATATGGAAGCATATGTTGATGACCTTATTGTCAAGACCAAGAAGACCGGGGACCATGTCAAGGACCTCAGAGAGACCTTTGAAACCCTAAGGAAGTACAACATGAAATTGAACCCGAAGAAGTGTGTATTCGGGGTCCAATCAGGAAAAAGCTTGGGGTTCATAGTGAGTGAAAGAGGAATTGACGCCAATCCTGAGAAGGTACAAGCCATCCTTGGCATGGAGTCCCCTAAAAACGTCAAGGAAGTCCAAAAGCTCACGGGGTGTGTAGCCTCTTTAGGCAGATTCATTGCCAGGTCCTCTGATAAGTGTCTGCCCTTCTTTGCGACCCTGAAGAAGAAGGATTTTGAGTGGGACCCAAAAGTAGAGGCTGCCTTCAAGGAATTGAAGGCTTACCTGCACGGGATCCCAAAAATTTCGGTGCCACATGAGGGCGAGCCCCTATACCTGTATTTGGCGGAAAATACAGATGCCGTGAGCGCCGTTCTGGTTACGGAAAGAGAGAAGAAGCAGAGGCCCGTCTACTACGTCAGCAGAGCTCTCACCGGGGCTGAGGTACGGTACCCTTCCTTGGAAAAATTGGTGTTCGCTTTACTTTCATTGTCGATAATTGTATTTACATTCATCAAGTGTAACCTACAAGGCGAAATACTACTACAAGAACTATTACAAGTACTTGGTGGGATAACAAGCTCCCCCCGTGGTTTTTCCCCTTATTCATAGGGTTTTCCACGTACAAAAAGATCCTTTGTCTCTCTCTATTTTATTCTCTCACATTTGTTTCGTTGATATACTTCTATTCGTGTTTAGATCAATTAAAGTCAGTCCAGTAAAGTTTACCCGCCAGATCAGTAATCTGTCTGTTCGACATAGTCAACCCAACAGGGTAGACCTGTCTATCCGACAAGGTCTACCCGTTTATCCGATAGGATATATTGTCTGTCCGACGAGGTCTAGCCGTTTGTCCTATAGAGTTTACCATCCAACAGATTCTTTCTGCCGATGGAGCCTGACCGTCTATCTACAGATTTAGTACGTTTACCTGGTAGGGTCTACCCACCTAGCTGATGTGGCGTAGTGGTAGTGTGTTAATCCGCATGTTTTAGGCGTCTTGGGGTGTATTGGAGCATGGTTTTATCGTGATTCGTGGACCACATCATTCGGAGTAGTTTTGGAGCTTATGCTTGGATTTTACGAGGATTCTATGGCTCAAAACCCTTTTTGGTGAGCGTCGGATGATTTTAGAGAACCCCACACCATCCCCTCCAACTTCATTTGATCATAACTTTTTATCCATATAATATTTTGTAGAAATTCTAATTGGAGAAGAAAGTTTGTGATCTTAGCTTTCCGATGATGTATTATGAGCTCAAAATGAACTTCGGAGGTGAGAGTTATGCACGTTCGAAGATTGGCCTGCGCACAGTCCCTCGACTCGAGAATCACTAATCTCGACTCGAGGAGGTTAATCTCGACTCGAGGATTTCTTCCCCTCTAGTCGAGGATATTTGACAGAACGGGTATTTAGAAGGACTCGACTCGAGAATGGGTGACCTCGAGTCGAGAATTACCTCGCTCGACTCGAGGTTTCATTTCCTCGAGTCGAGGAAGATAGCTTCCGGGAAGTTTCCCATGTGCTTTTGACGATTTCTTTTTGCTTAAGAACTATCTATTTCGTCTTGTAGTGTCGTTTGTATTATCCTTAATAAAAGGGCATGGAACCCCTCCCTAGTAATTATCACCTTTCATATTATTTTTGCATCTAGTTTTCATTTTAGAGAGAGAAACTCAAGGAGAATTAGTATTTTCATTATGAATTTCTTCTCAAATATTATTGTAATAATTAGTATGGAAGGCTAATCACCTTCTAGACCCTTGGTGTAATCAAATTCTCTCAACCTATGTATTAGTAAGATTTTCTTCTCTCTATTTTGCCTTTAATTTCATAGTTTTAATTCCTTGTTCTTCAATTGCTTGATTTATCCTTGTTTTATTTAATTGGTTAATTGGATTGAATTGGGTACTTCATATGCTTGGTTTTTAATTGATGGTTATTGATTATTGACCCTAAAGGAAGCAACTTTCACATGTTTAGTGTATGGTTATGACTAACTTGTGATTGGGAAATTAATTAGGCAACTAATAGATTAGATGTGATTAGTGTCGCTGTTGCGGCTAATTAGATACTAATTTGGGTTGTTGTTAATCTTTTATTAATTCATACTCTTCATGCCTTTGGTTTTGAATTGTTTGAGTGGTCACTAGGCAATTTAGGACTTAAAGGAGGGGAATTTGGTAGCGGTTGCTCAAATTCCCCACAAAAGAGGATTAATTGGTGAAAACCGAGATTATCTATGAATGACATAATTAGAGAGAGGTAAAAATTACTATATTAGGGTGTTTTAATAGATTATCACCGAGGGTCGCTTTAGTTAATTTGATAAATCGTTAATTTCTCGTTTAATCAACTTTCAAATCAAAAACCCCCCTTTTTATTGTTTATTTCTTTTGTTTATTATTTATTTCCGCATAGAATTCGCATATTAGACTTCCCCCTCTTCTTCGTGTTCGATAACTCACTTACTCTATCTACCTTAGTTAGTTTTGTGGTAATTTGATTAGATTTAACGACAATCTCGCTTGTCACTAGCCTACAAGGTCAACCCGACAGAGTTAACCCGTCTACTTAGTATGATGTGCCCGTCTAGCTGCTAGAGTCTATCCACATGTCTTTCATATAGTGATCCCTTCTAGAAATAAAGGTAGCAAGTTGGCTAGTTAACCCTTACATCAAGTCTGTCCGACAGATGTAGTTTTTTACCAAAACAGATATGTTAATAAACCTTTAATGGTATACATTAATTAGTTTTGTGGGTACCCAAAACCTCAATGTCTTTCCCTCCAACTTTTCTACCAAAAAGTTTTTCCCTCCAAGATTCAATGGAATCTTTTTAGCTAGGTGAGGTGTCATCTATATATTTGGTTGTATAAAAGATTCACATATAAAGGTTGTTTGTGTATCATCTTCCATTTCATTACATAGTACGTCCTATACACTATTAATGCATCAAAAGATGCTTTTGGGAGACTGTCATTCCATTTTATTTTTTTGGCGCGTATATAGTTATTTATAAGATGTCGTAGTTCGATTTGCATACTTCTACGGACGTGTTGCCTTCGTAAATAGCACCCCACTGCAGCAAGTCTCCTGTGAGACCGTCTCACAGGGTGAGACGGGCCCAAAAAGAAGATAGCCCATTAATGGAAAAAAAAAAAAAAAAGAGTTAATAAGTTATAACCTTGAGTTTTGTAATCAAAACTACAAGTTATAAATGTTTATGCTAACATTTGAGTTTTGAACTTAAAAGTTTGAGTTTTTAATGTAAATTTCTAATTTAACTTAAACCTTGAATTTTCGTTATAAGTTTTTGAGTTTTATATTTATATAAATCTTTAAACTCATAACATAAATTCTCGAATACTTAATATAAATATTTGAGTCAATTTAATTAGTAATCACCATAAAAATGCACAAAAGATATGAGAAATATTGTGAGATAAAAATAATTGAGAGAATAATGTATAATTTATAAGTTATTGTTTGGGGTTCCCCAGCACTCTCCTTTGAATGTATTGTCTTTTGCGAGGCAGCTGCACCTCGAATAAAAATGAAAGCAGTTAATAATTAGTACAGTAATTAATAAACAAAGACCCTCTGTTAACTAGTTAGTCAATATCCAAAACCTGGCCTTAGTAATCAATCAAATCCAAGTATCCAAAAGAAACAAGAAAATGACAGTAAGAATCAAGTCCACTCATTTGGTAAAACCTGGGGATTCAACATGGAAGGGCATCCTCCCACTAACAGAGCTAGACCAAACTGGCTTCATCACTTATACTCACGTCTCTTACTTGTACAACAATGATAATGCTAACAAATGCGATTTATTTGAGCAGCTCAAGGCGTCCTTGAGCCGCATTCTGGTCTCGTAGCATCCTCTCACAGGTCGCCTCCATTGGGTAGGAGGCGGCCAAGGTGGGAGGATGGTGCTCCAGTGCAATGCAGCAGGAGTGGAGCTCATTGAAGCTGTGTCCGACCAACGAGTCAGTGACTTTGGTGATTTCTTGTCTTGTGACAGGGCATTATTCCAGGCTTTTGTTCCTGAGGTGGGGTACGGTAAAAGACCCATTGAAGAGATTCCTTTGTTCCTAGCTCAGTTCACTTGGTTTCAATGCGGCGGCATTGGTTTCGGCTATGCCATAAACCACGCCGCCTGCGACGGTGGTGGCATTTCCGATTTCTTGACTAGCTGGGCTAAGCTCGCTCGTGGTCAACCCTGTTATACGTCCCCGTATTTACATCGGGGTGTCGTACAACACTGTGATGATAATAAGTGTAATAATACCTCTATGCAAGTGACTGGGGATCGAGTTGTGCACCACTTGGCTCGCCTTCCGACATTGATCGGAGAGGCGGCGAGCGGTGCGCTAGAGGAGAGGTACAAGGAGACAGTCTCTAGAACCCTGATGCTGACTAAGCATCAGGTTGATTTGCTTAAGAAATTTGCTAACAGCAGCAATAATGGAGTCAACGGAGGTTCGTACACTACATTTGAAGTAATTGTTTCTCATGTTTGGAAATGTGTTTGCAAAGCAAGAGGCCACAATACCGAGCAAATGACTGCCTTGTGTTTCTTAGTTGACTCCCGAAGCCGCTTCGTTAATCCGCCATTACCACCAAAGTAAGTCAATCATCATTTTATATCAAGTTTTGAGGCCTAATTTAATCGTATCAAATCTAAAACGAAGACGCTAAATGCAGCAAAGAAAACTATTATTTTTGTGTTATAATTAGGTACAAATATAAATAATAATATGGGTATTTCAAGCAACATCATTTCTAGTCATAGTTATTGATCGAGTTGTACATATAATAATGTTGCGATATTATTTTAGGTATTTTGGAGATATGATATCGTACGCGGTAGAATCTAGCCAAGCAGGGGAGGTCATGTCAAAACCTCTAAGCCAAGTGTGCCACAAAGTAAGAGAGATGAAGAAAAGGGTGAGCGAGGAGTCAGTCCGATCGACGATTGAGTTCTTCAAAACACAAAACAATCTGATGCCATACCAAGTTGAAGCTGACATAGAACTAGGTATAACAGGCGTTTTTTCGCCAACCCGAACCTTTTGGTTACGAGTTGGCTAAGCCTTCCATCAATTCAAGAGCTCGACTTCGGATGGAGGAAGCAGATACATGCAGGATTTGCAGCAGAGCAGTTTGATGGTGATCTAATTCTTGTGCCATCCCCTACTCAGGATGGGTCAGTCCTGCTTTGTATGGGCCTGCAGGTTCAGCATATACAGGATTTTGTCAAGTACTTGTACCAGGATATAATGCCGTCTTCTGGACAACTTCTGAGCCGATTTTAGTCGCATTTTAGCTAGGCAAAATATTGTTTAATGCTACTTCTTGATCTTTTTCGTATGAATGTTTTAATTTCGGAGGGGCTGTAGGTTTATGGTTGATGATTACTTAGAATTCTGCATGTATTCTCTGCAAATTAGAGTTTTCCTGGTGTTCAATGTTTAAGGCCCTATTTTCTAATGTGCGGCTATTGCTTATGCTCTAAAAATAGTTATTAGATGTTCCTAGATTTTAGCTAGTGATTTGAATAAGTTAGGGAATTAATGTTAGTGAGCTATTTAGTGTAAGTCAAATGTGAGATATGGGCTCCTAGTTTTTAGGGTTTTGTTGCTAAGTATTAGGTTTGTAAGGCTATTTAAGAGCCAAACTATTATGAGATTAATTGAGAAGGTGTTAGCTGAAAATACTTCTCCATGTTTACTCTCCTTCCCTCTAAAAATTCTACATGGTATCAGAGCTCTTGAGATGAGAGACTGATCACCTCCACTCAAGCAGCCAGGTTCGATTCCGAAATGGGGCGAACGAATATTCCGCTGCTATCAAATCAATTGAGGGTGAGTGTTAACAAAAGTGAGGTCAAGAGATAAGAGTGTTCGAGAGTAACAAAATATCAAAAAAAATGGTGAGTTGGTTTAATTAGGCACGGAGCCTTGTTAAACTAACAATAAAAAAATAAAAAAAAAGGTTATATTGGAGGCCAAGACGAAGTGCAGCAAATAGGCAATGCAGCCTTATACGTGGGCCAATAATCAAGATCTTTGTGAAGAAGAAAAAAGAGTGAAAATGGAGGGCAGCAGCCCGTGAAGAAAGTAAAGATGAAGAGTACGTATGTACAAGTGCAACGTAGCACACATATGAAGAAGTGGTGAGAAGTGCACCAAAAGACGGTGGAGAGAAGGGCTCCAGTGAAGTAGCAAAGAATGGTTGAATTGGTGATTATGTGCATCAATTAGACGGTGATGAGAAGTGCATCAACAAGATGGTGATCGACGAGGAGTGCGGTCATGGTGACGAGAAGTGCGTGCGTCATACAAGTGAAGAGAAGTGATCCATGAAGAAGACGGGTGTGCAGAACCCGAGGATTGATAAGATCCGAAGGCGACATTTTAGATTCAAGTGTTCGTATGTTCGTGTTGCGGCGAAGGACGTAACGATATCGTTTATGGAAGTATGCTCCTAGGATTTTTGGAGCAAGGGGGTGTGTTGGTTATGCTCCAAAAATAGTTATTAGATGTTCCTAGATTTTAGCTAGTGATTTGAATAAGTTAGGGAATTAATGTTAGTGAGCTATTTAGTGTAAGTCAAACGTGAGATATGGGCTCCTAGTTTGTAGGGTTTTGTTGCTAAGTATTAGGTTTGTAAGGCTATTTAAGAGCCAAACTATTATGAGATTAATTGAGAAAGTGTTAGCTGAAAATACTTCTCTATGTTTACTCTCCTCCCCTCTAAAAATTCTACAGCGGCACAATAAGTCTATTCGAACCTACATCCTCTATGCAAAAGCGAATAGTATAGTGCTCTCTCAGTTGAGTAATAGCATAATACAAACATACTGTAAGTATGATATATAACACAAATTACAATTGGTATATGGTACCCCGGGGGTACGTAGCCCGGATCAATTGGATATATAAACATGAGGCCATAATCCGGTAAGATTCAAGGCAATAACATGAAATTTGTAATGCCTGGCCAGGCTCGAAAGGACTCCATAACTCGATATCTAGTGTGGAACATGCCCTAACATTGTACGTAAAAGTATCTTCTAAGATTCTCACTTCTAAGGAACATTACCTTACTCAAACATATCCATCAATTTCTATGAAACCTTGGCAGTTAATACCATATCTCGAGTTTACAGTCTTCTATAAATGCCAAGTGACAAACCTGAAACATTTAGTAATTGACAACACATCCAAAAAAAGTTGACAAATTTCATATCAATCAATCCGGTGGTAGAAAAATTCTTATATATTGAATTAGGAATTCGTCGAGATACAATTTTTACCTGGCCCTTTTCTCCTCGTGACCAAATTATAGGCTACACATGAATCAAGTCATAAAAAGGTTTAATCTATGTGAAACAAGAGCTCTTCCTACATCCTCCTCTTCCTATTATCACCGGAGCTTGCTATCCATGTCAGCATTGTTCCAGCAATCAGATTGCACCTCCGACTGGCTAGAACCAATCAGAGAGCTCTGCCACATCATATGGTGGTTATAATTGACCGTGCATCCCGAGGAGTTTGATATGCTGAGCTGGAGGCGGTTACAAGGTTGTTATAGGAGATGTGAGTGTATGTGAGCTACTGTGTGGATCACAAACTATATATAGATTGTTCATTGGATAAGACACCGTACCATATTCTATTCAGCTTTTCTGCGTTTCTTCTCTCTGTTTCCACAAGTGTCTCATTTACGCATCCATGGCAATTACTGTTAGGGGTGGATTTTCACCCTATAGAATCCTGAAATTACGCTGTACTGTGGATCCTAGAATTACCCTGCATAAGTCATAAATTATCCTATAGAGTTGTACGTGGTACAACAACTTCTACAAGAAAGGATCTAAGTCGTTTGAATGGGTCAACAAGAGTTATTCCTATTAATTATGATTAATTGTGAAGATATTGCAGCGATGAAGAGAACATTCCAATTAATGGGGCCGTTTTGTTACGTCAATTATGGTGCATTAATGACATTTAATGCTATGGAGTAAATTCTGGATCCGGGTGTTACAGAGCTGTAGAGATAGACTTAATGGAGGAGCAATAAAAGACGTTATTCAATGTCAAGCAAAGAGGCCGCTATAAAAGAAGACTCCAAGACAAAGAAGATCATCGGAACTATTCTCAATCATATTCATATACTTACACACGAAATCCTATACTATTATCTTGTATCCCTAGTCTAGTATCCTAAAAAAGTATTACTACGTCACCTACAACGCATCTAATGGAAACTTGGTGGGACAAAGTCATCCCCCGGTGGTTTTTCCCTTATTCACAAGGGTTTTCCACCTACAAAAGTCTCTTGTCTCATTTGTTCATTCTCTTTTCTTATTACTTGTATTATCTATGTCCCTAACCCATATTTCTATAGCCTAGACCCCTAGAGCTATACACCAACTCCCGAATACGCAGTTCCCTATAGTAGTATAGTGACTACATACCCCCTTTATCGAAAATAGGCCATAGTGCGGATTTTTGACCAAAACAGTTACCACCACCATTATTACACAGAAAAGCTATGTCTTAACATGGTATATATCGAGCCTAAAACTAGATTCGAATTCCACATTTTTCATCTCATTTTAATCAAAATCTCTCACACAAAATTTATTCAAAAAAAAATTTTACCGCCATTGATGCGTAAATGAGAAAAAGTTTACCGCCATTTTTCATCTCATTTTACACAAAATCTCTCAACACGGGGGTATTTTGGAGATGGAGTGTTTGAGGTGGGACGGTGGTCAGAAGATGTAGGGGCCCAACAAGTGCTATCAGAGCCCAAGGTTCGACTTGGGTCAGGCGTTGTGTGTGGTGAGCTGCGGTTCACTTGTGACACGTTGGAAGCATCGGTCGAGACTTGAAGTTGGCGTGCACTAGGAAATCTCGAAACCTTGAATAAAAAGTGGTGAGGTCGAAGCGAGCTCCGTGGGACGGGTACGAAGACTCTTTAGGTGCACAATTGTAGCTAGCAGCAGGCATTAAGGGAGGTTATCAAGACTCAAATGCTGGGGTCCCTGGTTGTGGGGGTTGCGATCCCCAATTGTGGAGGGTCTGCGTTTAATGTGGGTTTGTCCTCTACCAGGGGCTAACCTCGCGAATTCTGTGTGATGCCAACAGATTGTCGCTTGAGGGGATGTCATAAAATCAAGTTCAAACATGGGTCTTGGTTTGAATGGAGGATTGTTAGGGTGCAAACTTAAGTCCCACATCGAAGAAACAATGAGGGGAACCCTTGTTTATAAGAGATCACCACACTAGTTAGTATGAGGCATTTTGAGAAGGAGCCCAAAAACAAATCCGTGAGGGGTAGTGTTGAGTATGTGTGGTTTTGATGTTGACAAGAGATATTGTGTTCTATGGTTTACTCTCCTCTTCGTATATGCTTTCGTGGTGCATTTGTATGTTGATTATGTTGCCGAAAGCATGCATTGGTTAAGAGGGAATTGTGTTTGTATTTCATCTAGTTGTCATCGTCAAAAAGGGGGAAATTGTTGAACCATCTATGTTTAGTATTGGTGAGCTAACCTTTCAGGGAATGATGAAGATTTGATTGTCTTAGGGCTACACCAATGAAGCTACAAGTGTTTGCTAGATGTTCTCATTGAAGACTAGCTAAGATTTAGTTTAGTTCATAGTCTTTGTGTAAGTTGAGCTTAGCTTGTGTGTTAAATTGAAGTGTATGGACGAACTAAATGCTGCAAGAGACAGATTGCCAATCTGTCTCATCACTCATGTATTGTGCAAAACTGTTTTTTTACAGAGAACAGTACTAGGTACTGTACTCTGTATTGCTGAAACTCTTGTTTTCGAAAATGTTCAAAAGAAAACGTGAGTTTGTTTTTGCAAAAGGATTTTCCCAAAATACCAAATATCTTAAGGATTTTATATTCAAGTCACATATCTTGCAATATATTATTTCTTTTATAAGGATATATATTTGTATGTGATAATCTTGTTTTTAGAGACATGAAAAAGGTTTTATTCACAATTTTATCTTTTGATTTTCCTAAATAATTTTTTAACCTATTTTGGTTAATTATTTGGTTCAGATTTAATCTTGGAGGAAAATCTAATTTGGTATTTGGAAATCATTAGGGGTCTTCATTTTAAGATAGAATTTTATATTCTATCCTTCTTTGATATTATCCTTTGAGTTTTGATTGGAAAACAATTGATCTTTCAAATGTTTCCTAATAAAAGAAGATTTTTTTACTACACAAAAAGAGGCCTTTGATTTTCTAAGAAAGTAGACGTTTTCCACCGAAAGAGTTTTGAGCTTTAATTCCAAAGGAAACATCCAGAGAGAACAGAACAGCATACTGTACCTTCCACTGATATTACACACACTTCTCATCATAGGTCGAAATTGTTACCTCTATTTGCTTGACTAAGAAGCATCGTAGAGAGGTGATTGTGTTGTAATCTTTCTCTTCTAGAGTGAGGTATTTGGGGTATTGGTTGTACTCGAGTTTCCTATTATCTTGGGTTGAGAGAGTAGGAATCACAATTGGGTTGATTGTGGGGTTCCTCTACTTGTCTTGGGTTGAGTTAGTAGAGAAGAAAATTCTAGTGAATTTTGTGGACGTAGACCATTGGGTTGAGGTCGAACCACGTAAATCTTGTGTGTACTCTATTCATTGTTTCGTGCTTTATTTCATAGTACAGATCTGTGCACTGTACCATCACAAACTACAATCTCTACTTTGTGGTACAATACACTAGCCTGTCTCTTCCGGTACTTTACACAAGATAAACTCGAGCAAAATGAAAAGGTTCTAATCAAAGTCCATACTCAATTCGCCCCCCCTCTTGAGTATTTCGCGCGACACAATTGTTCAGGTAGGTCCAAAACGGACAATATCAACTTGTTGGACCAGTGGTTTAGGGGCCCAACACTTCCTGCATCCTCCTATTATTCCTATTATCACCGGAGCCTGCTATTCGTGTCAGCATTGTTAACGTTCTACCAATCAGATTGCACCTCCGACGACTAGCTGGAACCAATAAGAGAACTCCCCCACATCATAAGGTGGTTATAATTGATTGTGCATGCGGAGGAGTTTGTTATGCTAAGATGGAGACAGTTACAAGGTTGTTATAGGATGTGAGATAGTCTATGTGAGCTACTGTGTGGATCACAAACTGTATATAAATTATTCGTTGTAATTCTTTCTAATTATGCAATAAGACACCATATTCTATTTAGATTTCTTGTGTTTCTTCTCTCTGTTTCCACAAGCTTCTCATTTACGCATCAATGAAGGTTACCACCACCACTGTTACACGGAAAAGCTTTGTCTTAACATTCTGAAAGATCAATTATTCGTCGGTCAAGAGTATTTGTCTCGTGGTAAGAGTTATTGTACGGTTAATCGTTTGATCATATGGATACATTATGGAATACATATTATATTCTGTTTATGGTTATATAACATAATAAGTCAAATTATCAATCGGAATCGCCGAATTTATCAATATGATCATTCTTATTCTCCTCAAAACTGTGTTTGGATTAATTGATAGGCGTCCCGGCCCGTAGAATGTTCTTTTTACTATACCATGCATGAAATTGCAGAACAGCGTATAAAGAATTGAAGACTAGTTAGTAGAATGTAGTAGAGAAAGGTGATGTATTAAGAGGGGGCAGTTGAGATAGAGAATAAGTGTGAAAGGTACCAAACATGAGACCAACGATATCAAAATAAATGCCTTACAAGTGAGTATGTCATATGTGTATGTGGTATATGCGACAGTTTTGCATGAAGCCATGAATGAATCAAATTGAGAGTGTGTGATGATGATGCTTATGATAAGCTCTCCTCATTCATGTCACGTCCTTTTTATCTCTTCTCCCAATGACTTCAGAATTCCACGCCTTCTTCTTTTAATTTCCTTCTACCATTTTATTTTCTTTAATTTTACTGCTAGCTCTTTGAGGTAAGGCAGGTATCAGAGCAATTATTTTCAAGCTCTAATTATCTATTATGGTATTTGTTATAATAATAAAAAGTTTAGAATAATGAACCACCTTTAGAGTTTTATTCTGAGATGAAAATAAAGGTGTAATCCTATAAAATGAAAAGAGTTCTTAATAATTACGTATACTTTCCGCATGCGGTGACGTTATATATATCTTCACATACATTTTCAAATTCCGTTAGAGATCTCTTACTATGTAAGAGGAAGTTCATTAAGTGAAACTAAAGATGCATGATATCTATATATAGGAAGAACAACATAAATATATAAATGGATAATGCTAGAGGTGTACAGTGTAGACACCTAAAAGTATCTACAATGAACAATAATTTTACTACACCATCAAAATTTTACTACTCACACAATTAATTTTACTACCTGAATTTTTCATTACAATTAATTTTACTGCTCCGATCTCAGTTTTACTACGACTAACTCAATTTTACATTGTAGACAAATTAATTGTGTCTACACTGTAAACCACTAACAATTTGTATAAATATAATATAAATTAATGAAAAAATCAATTTCTTGTTAGCCTACATAAATACAATTTTCATTCCATTGCAGTCAACATGGATGCATCACTCTCACCAGTACTCTCTAGCTAGTAAGTACGTACCACTCACTATTAATGCAAACAATTTGCCCTTTATTGAAAACACCCATAAACATACATACCCTTCATTCCCTCATCTCTCTTTCTATTCAAGTGATCTATCTCCATCACACTACACATTATTTCACACTTGCACAAATTTTCATACTTTTCCATTTTTACTCCTTCAATTATTCTAACCCATTCATTTCAAACGTACTCATCAATTCAATAGTAATAATTCCTTCCATATAAACTATGGTTTCATATAACATTATGTCAATCTTACTTACCTAAATTGTAAGGCACCCTCCCTTCTAAAGGGCAATACTTGGGTTTTGTTCCACTTTGAAGTTTTATCTCCATTTGGTTATCCTCAACCCCATCCACATACACAAGCTAATTATTAAAACTCTATATCAAACTAAATTTATATACTATATATATTTTTTTAATTTATATATAGTATAATTTTCCACATGATGGGCTATAAAGAACCCGTTGGCCAAGAGCTTAACTTGAGAGATCCATTCCAAAGAATTCGTAAGTTTCGACCTCTTATTCCTAGGCCTAATTATCTATATTCATACCCTAACCACAATCAAATGAACAATTCATTATCATGTCTTAATCGTCTCCACCACCACTACCACGACTTTGGTAAGCATATATTATATGTTGCATTATTATAACTATTATTGTCTCTAAGTATTCAAGTAAGTACGTACGATTCTTAGCTTGTTTTGATTATAGCTACTTCACAAGCAATAATATACTGTACGAGTTTTCGAACCTTACCTATTTTTGTTTATATTTGATAATGAAGTTAGTAACAAGGGTGTAGAAGAGAGTAGTTGTAAGGAAGGGCAGACAGAACAACAAGTAATAGTGAGCTCAAGGTGGAACCCGACACCAGAGCAGCTAACGGCGTTAGAGGAGTTGTACCGGTGTGGGACTCGCACGCCATCAGCGGAGCAAATTCAACACATTACGTCTCAACTTCGACGTTACGGTAAGATTGAAGGGAAGAATGTGTTCTACTGGTTTCAAAATCACAAGGCTAGAGAACGTCAGAAACGGCGTCGTCAGCTTCATCAACATCCTCTTTCCGTAACAACTAGCCATGCTAATATCAACAATAATCGCTTAAGAGAAGAAGTTCATGACGTAGTTGATGATGCTATTCAGCCCAAAGATAAAGGTATAATTAATAAGCCACATTATAATTATTTTCTTAGCTTCTTGATGACTTTATTATAATCGTAAATGTAACATACGGAGTATATATTTGGATTCATCGTAGTTTTAAAGGTCTCTAGATTCATCGAAATGATATTTGGATTTTTGAAATTTATTTCAAAAAATGAGCAGGACCAGAAGTACTTAGGATAGGGATTGAAGATGAGGAGAAGAACGGCAAAAGGACACCCTTTATGATCACCAAGGTGTGCATTCTTCCCATTTCAGCATTTCTCTCTCTTTTCTTTGCTTTTACTTTTCTTTTTGGATGTTAATAATCCACTCTTTTTTCCTTTTAAAAACACTACAACCATTTTATCATTGTAAATAGTCAAACCCAATTAGGGCATAATAATATATCATGTGATATATGCATGTGTATATGTCAATCATAGTCTTTATTATTAGTCAAAGTGGATTGTACGTTTGGCTGATCTTATCAGATAGGTCAAACGTTAGAGCGAATATGTTTTTATTAAGCGGAAAATTAAAGGTAACGGTGCCGAGTATATTATTGCTATAGATTAATTAAATTAGAAATCTTAGACCTACTTTTCAACAAAAACACGGCCGGATTTTGGAATAAGTGGGTGTAAGAATAATCTATAATAGTAAAATCATTGTTACCCTAATATAATGTTACAAGCAAAGGCGATAGCATAAAATGCACATGATATAGAGTACCTTGAGTTTCCGAACCCATCACACTGTAACTATCCCCCAACAATTTTCTACACAGATTTTATACGACTAGATTCACCTGTGATTACAAGAT
Organism: Spergularia bocconei; assembly: GCA_963457585.1. Taxonomy (NCBI): domain Eukaryota; kingdom Viridiplantae; phylum Streptophyta; class Magnoliopsida; order Caryophyllales; family Caryophyllaceae; genus Spergularia; species Spergularia bocconei. Next base: position 8,084,880 of record OY734959.1, read on the forward strand.
TTACTTTTTATGGTGAAAAAGAGCAGAAATATAGATGAAAGAACAGTGCAATAGTCTATGATCGAATACGCAACAAAATGCGAGGCAGATCAGAGATTTACAGGAACTGTAGAAGGGAATTGATGATAAAAGAATAATTTGTTGGGAAATGAATAGAATCCAAAAGCTGCTCTTTCCATCCTTTCTGTCGGGGGGTCCTTTGCATGCCCTTTCTTTTCTTCTTTGTCTTCTAATTGCATCATGCATCATCCTCTCTTCTTTTCGTCCACACAAATCAAACATTATTGTGGACTTGCAAATATACTGATGAAATTACGATACCTTCTAACTTCCGTTTGAATGAAATAAACTACGAACGCACTTTACATTATATATGTATTCCTTGCTACCCTTAAAGATCTCTCATTTTCAAAAACAGTTTTTAAATAAGCATGTTTGAAACTATTTTTATACCAAATGAATTATTCACTAGTTGTGAAAATTAATACATATTCTAATATGCATTGTATTTTATCAATTCCACTTGATTTTAAGGTAAAAGACTCTTTTATTTGGTTTAGAAATAGCTCCCAACATAGTCACTCAAAAACATAATGCAGGAAATTTTAATGAGTAAGAGGGCGTTTGTCGATCATCAATTCACTGTTTGCACTGCAACAATACCCAGTTTTTACCACTATTGAGTTGAGGTACAACCACTCTTATCATAAAAAAAACTTATGATCATTTTAATATGATGAATCATTGAACCTAAGATTATTTCAATTCGAATATGTAAGATGTGGAATTTAAAATAGAGGACATATGGAGAGAAATCTCTACGTTATTGATTTATTTTTACACACCTAAATTAAAGTCTCTTTTTTATTTTCTTGTCACGAAGTCTTGATTTCTTATATTAATATATACATCATCGCCCCATTGTGGAAAATAGAAAAGAGTAATCGTTAAAGGTTTACTCCCGTTGAAGTTTTACAAGTTACAACTCCACTACTTCATAATATGTGAGATGTTCCTTCTAATCTAAATTAAATGTAACAATTGTATTTTATCACGCAATATATGTGGCAAATTAAAAGTACAGAAACGGTCCAAAATTTTTATTAATTATTTGGAATAATGAATCGTACGCATTATTGAGATTTAATGGTTTGTCTCGAATAAATTAAATCATTCTACAACAAATTAGGTCATGCTAAATTCTTGCTTGAGTTATATCTCTAATAATAGTTGCATTATATTTGAGTTGTAATGTGACCAAGTATAAACATATGCTTTAGAAGATGTATGCCCTGTTGACGGAGTATATATATAAGTAAATGTCATTGCATGCAACGTACACAATATTTTTATTATTTTTTCCTCCTATGAGCAGGAATGTAGTGATCATCCAATGCAATCAGCAGCAGGTCCAAGAAAAGCAGACATGACCAGTACAGATGCATGGTTTCAATTCAATGAAACTAGTGCAGCATCAGCACTAGAATTCCATCACAGTAATAACCTCTGCAGTGGTAAAGACTTGTTTGTATCAGGACAAAAGAATGTCACGTGGCCGGCTAACATCAACATTGTTCAGCAAGCTTCCTCTTGTTTTTCTTGCCCTCCTCATCATTATCCTCGTGATGATCCACCTCCTTCACTCCAGTTGTTATCTCTCTCCACTAAGCTCACTTGTTCCCCCGATCAAGTAGTTAGCGAGTCGCCGGAAAGCGGTGTCGACGAGCGCGACGACGACAGTAATGGTGAACCGAGGATGGCTCTAACACTTCAGCTCTTCCCTCTCTTAACACCGGATGAAGATATTACAAATAATGCTGATATGATGAAGAATGACACTGAAATTATCTCTTCCGCCTTAGACACTACCGGCGGAAAGATTAGGAGCTGCATGGATTCAGATGAATTTGTTCCCTATTACCAGTTTCTTTAATTACAATTAAAATTGTTAGAGATTTACAGTGTAGACACAATTAATTTGTCTACAATGTAAAATTGAGTTAGTAGTAGTGAAATTGAGATCGGAACAGTAAAATTAATTATAATGAAAAAGTCAGATAGTAAAATTTATGGTGTGAGTAGTAAAATTTTGATGGTGTATGTAGTAAAATTATTGCTGATTGTAGACACTTTTGGGTGTCTACACTGTAGATCTCTAGCATTGTCCAATTGCATGACATTATCCTAGTGATTAAGTACGTGATTGATTAGCTTAGGACATTAAATACATGCATCCATTTTAATTCAGAGTTTATTTACTACTAGTATAGGTACGTACTACTACTAATACTACCTATAGCTTTCAGAAACGTTCATCATCTGATTTTTTAATCAGAACTCCGCTCCTATTAAATTTAAATCTAAGTAGTGTCGCACATCTAATGGTGATCGACGATGTGATCTTTCAGAACTCGTAGTAATACTATTAAACCGTAGTACTACTACTACTATATATAGCTTTCAGAAACCGTAGCTATCTTTGTCTTGTTTGGTCATCACCTGATCTTTTAATCAGAACTTCACTCCCATTAAATTTAAATCTAAGTAGCGTCGCACATCTAACGGTGATGATCGACGATTTTTCAATCATAGCAAAAAAATTGCATACCATATGCATATAGGCATATAGCTCGATCCAACTCACAAGCCGCTTTCTACTTGATAGCTTTAAAAAGAAATATTAGGTCATGTGATGTGATGATTTATTTCACCTGAGGTTCGAGGTACAATTGTTTATTTTTGAAGCAAGTGGTCTTGTTAAAGCGCAACTACTGAGTTTGGTCACTTTGCAATGCAATTATAAATTAAAATTGACTGATGTTAACCTTTCACAGAAAGACACAATATTATTTGGTGAGCATGGGAAAATGGGGATATGCCTTATAATGGAGTTGGACCATGTTACGTTCGTTTGTTGTTTTCTTAGATTTGATTTAATTGGAATAATATATAGACTGTCACATAATAGCATTTACCTCACACGCCATGTAATCTTTGAAGGGAGTTAAGTTGAGAGCCTAACTAGCTAGTAATTGACGAGACCGAGACAATATCTGTAACAAATAAATTAGGTTGATATATGCTACTTCCGTATTACTATAGACACTCTATTATCTTTTTCAATGGGATTAATTTAAGATAGTATATTACGGTTCACCATTATTGTGAATTAGAGTTTGAAATTCATCTCTACTGATGTAATAACCATCTAATCTACTCCGTAAGGGAAAGGATAAAGAATTGATCTGAACTAATGGAGTGTTTTCTTCAAGTTCAATATATAGTGAAGTGTAAAGTTGTCTATTTATACCAAGATTATATATCGAGCGAAAACTAGGTCATTTGATCATCCTATGGATATTGTGTCATTTCACGGATACGGTGGAATTATTACGAATCAAAACGACATGGATTTAAGATCAGCATGGCCGGCCTTGGTAGATTTTGGCTTGCCTTCATCGAGTTAAATGTACACTTCCTCTATTTTTATACATTATTCCATACTTGTTATTCTTTAGTTTAAATATAAAAGCAATTCGAAATAAACGAAAGAAAATGAATAAGAACTAGGGAGTATGAAATGAGAAGATGAGTGTTTGATAGATATAGATCCGTAGGTCGTATTTAATACAAGTTTCTATTACAGATCTGAATATATGAAGGGCTTGTGCTCTGCATGTGAAACCGAAGATTGGAAGAGTAAGATAGAAAAAAAGACAGAGGTTGAAGCACAGCATAGCAGTGTAGCATGGTGTGTGTTGATGTGTGATTGTGTGAAGAGTTTGACACTGACATATGATTACAAAAGGAAAGTTGTAGTGTCAAGGATTGTCCCTTACTACTCTGCTTTTTGTAGCCCTATGATATGTCCCCTTCTGTATTCCTTGTGGCTTACATGTCGTTCTACCGAGCAATAGGTTTTACTTTTTACACTCATTTTTTCATATTACTCCGTATGAGACTTGAGAGGAAGATTGGAAAGTAAACTTCACGTAAAAGAATAAGCATCAATTACAAAATTGAAAAATATTTTTCCTTTTTACTACTAAATTGACACTATCACACCAAACGTTAGAGAAAACTCCATTTCTACTCCAAATCCAATTACAGTATATAACGTTCTATTCCATCCGTTTCTTTTACAATTAGTGCAAAAGGATATAAAGATCTAAACCATGAAAGTGTGTGTTGAATTTACTGATGGTGAAAAGACTGATAATAAACTCGAACTAAAGCATAACTGTAGCTCAAGGAACGGAATTACCCAACCGATAGTCCTACACCCACCAGGCTTGAACCAAATATGTAAAACCATACGAGCTGATATCGAGTTTTCAACGGGCAACCTATTTGAACAGAAAAGCCCAGGCACCCAAGCCTACGATTCTACCTACAAAAGCAAAAGCATAATCCTCTCGATCCCTTACAAGTTGCGCATATTGAAGGGGATAGCATAACAAAGGCAGAAATATCAAAACCAAGAACCAACTTCCTTCATATGTCTCTCCCGTTCCTTTCCTGATCTCGGCATACTGAATACAGCGTCCCTCAGAGAGAATATTTCAGGCATCATGAGGGGCCGAGGATTTATGAAGCTCAAGCAAAACAATATCAGCAACGCCATGCTACCAAAACAATTTGGGAAATAGAGCAATACAAGCACAAGCAACAGCCAAATATGGATACTGTACTAAAGAATGAAATATCTGGTTCATTGCGCTGATTAAGCAGCAGAAAGGCTCAATTATAACCAAAAGCCCTTCCAAATATCTTTATTCACCCACTATATCATCGTCAGACAGAGTAAACAGATAGCCGAAAAAGCAGTTCAAGCGGTAAAAAAAATGGTCACCCCTACTCTAGCTTGTTATATATATATACTACAGAGAGATATAATGCATAACCTAGATTTTTCGCATCATTTAAGGTGACATTTTCATATATAGCCACAATCTCTTGACCTGGAATTATATTCCAGAAAAAAAAACTGTCCTTGATCCATGTATGCACAGCAATATCATTCCAGGCTACTAAGTTCCATAACCATTGCCATGAAAGCTTGTATCAGATCAACCTGTAGAAGGCTGTAGCTGCAAAGCCTGCAAATAGACATACAGTTAGATTGAAAAGCAAAATATATTACGAGTTTACATATGAACTTTTCTGACCAGTAGTCCCACCCCATTACTTTGCAGCAACATTCTACTGATAATGAAATCTACAATTACTTGGTATTGAGTTGATGCTTGACAAAATAACAGCATATGGGGAAAACGTATTTATGTTGCCAACTTGCCAATCATTTACCTGGATGAAATTACATCTAGATATATGCAGTAGAATGGATCAAAGAGTACTTCCAAGATAATAAAACTAAATTGAAAGTAAGTGCTACCCACTGGCTACAGCCAGCAGAGTCAGCCAGCAGAGTCACAGACTCGTAAAAACATTGCCAACTTCATCCGATACAAGTAAAAACGTCTAATACAAGTTAGTTATCCTAATGCAAATTAGGAGTCAAAAATTTGGTATCCTGGTATCCGGCTAAAACATCCAGATACTAAGTCAAAGCAAATTGACATAGAAGCACACATGCAGAACAGAAGGGATGTTTAAAACTTAAATGCCAACTCCCAAAAAATGAATAAGACCACGGACCTGCTGAAAATGGTATCTAGCTGGCGGGTTGAATCCCTAACTTCTGTCATCACCAAAGCTGCCAAACCGACTAGTACGAGAACTCCCACTGTTCTGAGTAGAACCAAAGTCACCAAATCCACTTTGGCGACCTCCAAAACTACCAAAACCGCCGATGTCCCCGGAACCACTGCTAGGCCTACCAAAACCAGACTTTCCATACCCACCTTGACCACTACCACCACTTGATCGAGGAGGGCCACCATACGAACCAAAACGCCCAGATCCAGAATCACCATAACTGCCAGATCGACTAGAACCATCATTTCCACCATAACGTCCAAAACCAGAATTATTATACCCTCCTTGACGACTGAAACCAGAGTTCCCACGGCCACCGGATGCAAAACGACCACCACCAAAGCTACTAGACATGTCCATCTCTACACCATCTGTAGCGACCTGAGGGAGCTGATAAAGACGAAGAATAAGTCGTCAGTGCATAATTCTAGCCACAATACAGTTTTGCACAAGTGCCAAAGATAACTAATCATATGGTATGCGGCGAAAAACTTGACAAAAATTTGCAGAAGTTGAGACAATTGTGCACGCAACCCACTACCAACAAAGCTTACATATTAAGCTTCCATCTTGGGAAAAAAAAGTTAGATTTTATATACTCTGTTACAGTAATGTCCCAAAGCCCCCCCCCCCCTCAATGACAAAGTGAGGGTCGGATCACTCGGATGTATACAACCTTTCTAATGTGTGTTTCTCAAGATAAACCATGATGACATCTTTGATTAGCCAACCAACAAAACAATCAATTTTCAGCAACAAAAGGCAAAGGCAGAAAGCAATGAACCTCTTGAAATCTGCATCCAACATCACGCTCAATGCCCTGAACAGCCCTGCTTTGATCATGTCCATGTATGAGAATAGCGGTCCCCTTTTTCCCAGCACGCCCAGTTCGGCCAGATCGATGAACAAATATCTCAGACGTGGTTGGTAGTTCATAATGTATCACCTACACGACACAAAAGAAACGAAGAGGGCGTCCTTAAAAGAGGAAAGACATTGAAAAAATTTCACAATGAAAACAAGCATGAGATGATCAAAACAATAGAACTGTGTTTCTAGGTTCTTTACACAAGAGGGAGAACTGGGGTATAATGCAGACATATGATCACCAAATTGCTTTAAATCGTCATGAAACGGTAGAGAAGACTAACATGTGTCACAAACGAGAGGCATGAAGCACAAAATGGACGATTTTTAAACTGTAAACTTTATAGCTAGATATTCTAAATTCAGCAAGATGATTATATATGCGTGTAAGACTGGAAATCATTGATTTGTGTAGCATATTCAGAGATGGACAGGCTCCTTGGTGTATTGTCGAGGAGATTCCAATTTTGACTTCAGATACAGAACTATTCCAGGACGCGTAGCAGCAGCAAATTATAACAATCAGTGACAAAGGCAATGTACACAACAACAAACTGAGAGAGGATGATAACAAAATATAAATGACCTTCGAAAGGGTAAAATGCATCAAGGGACAAATTTTCTACAAAAAAAAAATGATAAACAACTCAATTAATGCCTGAATGACCTAAGACTCCAAATTCCTTAGTGGCCAGTACCCACTTCCAACAAGGATGCAATCATAAGCTTCATACACACTAAAGCAATGATTCTTTCGAGATTAAAAGGGAAGTACCAGGTCAACATTTGAAATGTCAAGACCACGAGCTGCCACATCAGTGGCAATCAAGATGTTGATATCTCCATCGCGAAACCGCTTGAGAGTCCTTTCCCTCTGATTTTGAGCAATATCCCCATGTAGAGGCTCGCATCTATAACTTTTTCTTCCCATCGCATGTGCCAAATTATCAGCATCACGTTTAGTTTGAGTGAACACAATACATTTTCCTCCATTTGCGTATTCCTGAGAGCATAAGAGATAAGCCAAAATCAAGTATAGATTGATACTCACCAAGCACAACAGATAGCCAAAATCAAGTATCTTACCGTAAACAATGGTCCAATGACTCCTGCCTTTGATCGATGATCAACCACAAGTGAGTGCAGCGAGATTCCTTCTGCTAGCTTCTGATCTGATTCACCAACCTACAGCACAGGGAACTCATGAAAAAACTAAAATGTAAAATGGTCTGCTACCATATCTATTATCAACACTTGCTGACTAGGAGGGGGAGTTTGATATCTTTGTTTCATAGAAACTAACTCAGAAGAGCAAACTTCTGACCACCCCTACCCCCCCCCCCCCCCGGCACCCCCCACCCCCCTCTTCCTCTGCATAAAAGTGCTCAAAAGAATAATTTCTGGATCCTACAGAAAGCTTCACTAATGTAGAGCCAAAATTGGTTTCATACCAGAGTACCACCAACAAAGCATGAACAAACCAATAAACTCTTACCAGATCAATAGTTACAGGATCTTTTAGGTACTTTCGTGTCAGCTTCACGATCCAATTGGGCATTGTGGCAGAGAACATCAGAGTTTGGCGATTTTTGGGCAGCTTCTCTAATATAACCTCCACATCCTCCTCAAACCCAACATTAAGCATTTGATCAGCTTCATCAAGAACAACAAACTGAACAGCAGAGAGATCGAGGGCTCCTCTTTTTATTAGATCAATCACTCGCCCAGGTGTTCCCGCAACTACATCAACACCCCGGCTAAGTTCACTCATTTGACGACTGATTGGGGTACCCCCATAAACACAGAGAGTTTCTAGCTTTGCAGACTCGTGAAATTCCTTCTCCACCTGCCGAGCAAGCTCTCTGGTAGGTGCCAAAATCAACGCAAGAGGATCCCTTCCCAAACTGCAGTTAATAAACAGGAAGCACAAAACAAATGATGTCAACTGAAAATACAGGGGAAGACCAAGTACACAAATTTCTTACAAATGAAGGACCATATGAATAATCATACCCATGCTTTTCATTGTATCGTGTGATTTTATCCAAGATAGGAATCCCAAAAGCAAGTGTCTTTCCCGTCCCTGTTCTAGCACGGGCAATCATGTCGCGACCCTGCATAGCAGGTTCCAAAACAGCTTTCTGCATGAAACAGAATAAAGTTAAGCACCCACTTCCAGAGCTCTAGTTCGGCCTTTTAAGAAATATTATTAGAATGGGACACAACAACTGCTTTCAGGTAAATCTCACTGCTTCTTTTCGCTTAACAAATACGTTTTCACTGACAAACACTAGTCCAATACAACAAAAACAAATATTCCAAAACAAATACTTTCACAAGTTCACAACTACAAAAGATCATAGATTCAAATAAGTTCATCGAAATAAGAAATGATAGAACGCAAATGGTGTCGAACCGATATTAATAAACAAACCTACACAACGTGTAAAAATATCATCATATTCAAACATAGCAACTGTATAAACCACATAAAAACAAATTAAATACCCTGTTAATACAATCAATTGTAAAATACTTCACATCTGAACCCCAAAATTAAAAGCTAAAACATTAAGATATACTTAAAACCCTAATTTGGAATTAAAAATCAAACCTGAATTGGGAAAAGTTTAGTGATTCCTCGCTTAGTCAAACAACTAATAACATTTTGATGAATATCAAGCTTAGAAATGTCCAACCCCTGATCACCGGACCCACCAGACTTGGATCTATCGTCATCGGAATAATCCGCCACCGCGAACCCCGTCGCCTGAGAAGCGAACGACGCCGTAAAATTAAGCTGAGCCGGAGATCTGAACCTTGACAGGACATCGCTACTGGCCGCCGCCGGAAGATCGGCGATCTGGGCGGGAGTGGCGACGGGGGAAAGGGTGGAAACGGGTTTGTTGAGGACGGTGGCAGCTAAAGCGGATAGGGCCCGCCTCGCCACCATAGATGTCGGAGAAAATTGTCTGCGTAAGAGCATGGAGGAGGCCATTGTTGGGTGGAGAGAGAGAGAAAGTGTGGGAGTGGAAGAGAGAGAGTAAAACCCTAAATCGCGAAATTAGGGTTTATAGGGAAAAAATTGGGGGAAATGAGTTTGGGGAGACTGGAGGAATGTGCTAAAACCCTTGCGAGGGTTTAAAGGCAAGTGTTTGTGGTGGAGATATTTTCCCGAGTATGTGCACATCATCACTATTATTCAAACAATTTATATGTTTCTTTTTGCTCAAGTAGTTCGTGTTTTTCAACTGTGGTTTATTGGAGAAGACTTTTTCTTTATTGTCCCCACGTCATATACTCCATCCGTCTGCCTCCTCAAATTCAGTTTCGAAGTGTCTTTCTTTAAATATTCATTTTAAAACTTTTTAAATGGAGTAAGTTTTCACCACACATTTACCCTCCAGTATCTCCAAAAACAATAAACAAACCACCATTATCTCCAAAAATAATAAACAAATCAATCATCATCTCCAACACTAATAAACAAATCACCGACTATCTTGAACAATAATAAATAAAGAGTGGGACTAAATGTCGCCCACAACACCCTACTGTTCCATATTTACCCCTAGCATTTTCTCTCTCTTTCCCAATACTCCCAACTCCCAAGTCATTCTCTTCGGTCTTCCCCCAATCTCTAACTCTTAACTACTACAAATACAAAAGAAAAACAACCAAAAAAAGAAATTTTGGATCTAAGAAATAAAAAAAGAATGAGCACAATCAACCAATCTTAATGTACTTCATGAAAATTGCATCAACTTGAAATGGGATTAAAGGTGTTTCTGGAAAATTAGCACCAAAATCCTCGCACATGAACTTTGGACATTCCACGTACATCAACAAATGGGAAAATTCGTTGAACCATAGAGAAAATTTTGAGAAAGAGGCTGGACATGTAAAACTCAGGTCTACCTACTAAATAGAGACTTGTTGTTTACAGGTCCACGGTCAAATACAGACCTGTAAAACTCAAGTTTACATACTGATTGGGGACCTATTGGTTAAAGGTCCACGCTCAAACAATAGACCTGACATTTAAAGGTTTACGCTTATCATATACACTTGACATTTAAAAGTCCAGACGCAAGACATGAACTTGAGATTTACAGGTCCATTTTCGCATTAGGGATATGTGAATAACATGTTTGTGTACTAACCATGGACTTTTTAATAAGTAGTCCGTACCCTACACAAAAAACATGATCTTTTTTTTTTGAAAAAAAAAACAGAAAAATAAAAAGTTGATCTTTACTGGTTCACGGATTATAAAGTTGGACTTGAGATTTACCTTTTTTTTTTAATAGAAAAATATCTAAATGTTCTAAAACTATTGTACATTAGAGAATGAAGATGATCATGAAAATTAGAAATAGTTTACCTATTGTACGCTCTTTATTTATCTCACATATTCAAGCAAAATATTAGAAATAGTTTACCTATTGTATGATGCAGTTTAAAAATGATCCAAGTAAAGAGTACCGCTCTTCCAGAACTTATAGATATAAGAACATACAAAGTATTCCGTATTTCGTACAATATATTTAGTTAATTAGCCTCAATCAAAGTCATATAGGAACTTCAAAATAATCTTCAAATAACTATCATTCGCCTTTTCATACCATTTTGATTTTCAAGCCTAATCCGATTCTGTCTCGATTTTTTTTTACAACGTTGTCTTGATTTTTATTCATTTCAAAGTGATATTGTCAAAGTATATGATGTACGGAGTACTTGAATTGTAACTCGTCCTTGTTGAAATGTATGACTTTTCAATTTACGAGGTGAGTACTTTCGTTTTAACAAAAAAACTATTCAGATTTATAGGGGCAAAGTTATACTCGTTAGATTCGTATCGAAATTAAAGTTCATAATTTTACAATTTATTGCCTTATCATTTAGATTATTTATGTCTAAACGCCTCACCTTGAATCCTTGATAATGACACATTTTGAAGAGGAGGGAGTATGAACGGAGTAGTAAAAATTAAAATAAAGACAATCTACGGCATCAAGTAACAGTATACACCATTTAAATCCGAATTTAGGCCCTCCTTAATTAGATCATTAAGATCACATGGCATCTAATTATCTAAAATGTGATTTATTAGCGAGATGTAATTCCAGTCCGTAATTACAAAAAAAAAACTGAAAATAAAAAATAAAAAATTGGATCTCTAATGATGTGGACACCTATGCTCAACATTCGGCAAGCATCAACCCAGCAAACATGAATCATGAATTCATGATGATTGGTGAATGACAATCTTACACAATTTCCAGATTAATGACATATCAAACTTAAAACATCAACATCACACCCACACGTCACACATGTATATGAAGATGAACATGAAGATCTGAGTTCTAATCGGTTTGGTGTGTTTCAGGTTTGGGCGAGGAGGAGAGAGAAGGAAGTTGTTTTAAGAGAGAGAGGGAGAGATCCGTGAGTAAGAAGTGAGAGAAGTTGGGTTAGTGGATAAGGGCATTTTGGGCATTACAAGCTCTAATGTGGGCGACATTTAGCGATTCAGTAAATAAACCACTCATTATTTTCAAGAACAATAACAAACCAAACCACCTTAATCCACATAAAAAATAGACCGGGGTGCAGGGGCGAAACCAGGGGTAGGCCAGTGGGTGCCTGGCACCTGCAGCCCACGGTGGCGGCCCATAAATTTCATGAGTTTGGCCCCTACAGATGAATACGATTTCTGTCTCCAATAAACACTAACTAGTTTTTAGGCCCGTGAAAATCACGGGTATGTGTTTGGTTTTTCTGTCAGATCAATTCTAATAGTAGACGACAACTATAAGTTTATGAATAAATAACCCAATCGTTGACAATACTGAAAGTATAACAGAGTAGTGCGACATCAACGATCATTTTGTCTATTATCCAAACTTAGAACATGAAATCCGTAAAAACAGAAATAATGGAATGCTTGAGCTGCCAAACTGGAAAGAAATGAACTCAAATTTTCATTAAATATAGTAGAAAATTTGAAATTAGTATGACAAAAAGTAGTACCAGTTTTCTTTTCAAATGCCAAAAAAGAAAAGAACATAAGACGAATAGATTAGACAGACATTTATTAGAAACATTTGGGAATAATGTTTCCTCATGGCTTAGTTGTAATTCCACTATCTACCCTCGGTTAATAAACAGTGACGTAACCATGGGATTTTTGCATATCCCCTCGCTTAATTTCATATGTTGTAGCTAGAGCTTTCCATTCATCCATGCTTGTTGTCTGATCTTGTCCTTTCCTTTTGCTTTACTCCATATGTGAATTCTGCGTACACGAACCACCATTAATAACAAAAGTTTGATGTTGGTTGCTTTTTTTTATTCTGGAAATATTAGTTTATGGGAGTGCCTGGTGGTAAGAAAAATAACTGCAAATCATATAACAAAATAAGAACGGTTGTGTCCATAAAAACATTAACAACACATTGGTGCTCTGGACACCCTACTCAAATTATCACCAGCATTATCTTTATCCCCCACTGATAGCTCTTAGTAGTGCTTGAGTTCTACCCTTCATCGTCTTAGCCTGTCAATTGATTTGGTGATTGCACCTTACATATCATTGAGCCCTCTTCTTTCACCCTGCCAATGCAATCAATATAGACGCCTTTGTTCCTTAAAAATCAAAATCTTTCCATTTTTCTTAAACAACAACGAAGCATTGACATAAGTTATGAGGGAAGAGTATATGCTTAAATCCATCTGTAACACACCCATCAAGTAAGGCTCGAACATCGTATAAGGCACTTCTCCATCTATCAACATAAAGACACCCCATAAGAATTCAGAAATTTAAATGCAAATAGAGTGACCACCAATTGGACGATTATAGGCCATGAAAACTTTTGTTATTACATATGTATGATCAAACCAGCACAAAACAAATACCGACAACATAAGAGCAGAAACATACCTTAGCGAAGGGTGCGACATCTTTGGTGGTCTTCCGTCGAATTCTTGACATAAGAAAACTAAAAATTACAGTAAGGTGGAGCAGAGGATAGAGAAACTGCTCAATCTTGGGCCTGATGGAGTAAAACTGGGCTTCGGGAAAGATGCCAAAAGAGTCATGGGAAAGAGAACCCCAATTAGGAACCCAAGAGTTTAGAAGTGGGTATGTAGTGAAGGTAAAGTGGCCAGCAATTGGACGATCATAGGCCATGAATGAGAAGTTCAATACTTTCTTATGACATATGTATATGATCAAACCAGCACAAAACGAAAGTCGACAACATAAGAGAATCACGTACCTTATCCAAGGGTGCGACATCTTTGGTGGTCTTCCGTCGAATTCCTAACATCAGAAAATTGAAATTTACAGTAAGGTGGAGGAGGATAGAGAAATTGCTCAATCTTGAAACAGGGTTTCAGGAAAGATGCCGAAAGAGTCGTCGACAAGTGAACCCCAATGAGGAACCAAAGAGTTCTGGGTATGTAGCGAAAATAACATATGAACGTAACTACTACCATTTCCATCTAACCAAAAACATGTGATACATATCATCAACTGCTGGGGAGTATATATAGGTAGTCTATTAGCTGTAATATGTACCTGAACCATGAAGTATTTTTCAGCATCATATTGAACTCCTTTACTTCAAGCTGGCTTCTATATTACTTGATTCACAGAGATGTAAAATCTACATATAGTACGACTAAAATCTTAGAGATCAAGATAATCATGCGAGGTCCCAGTGAAGATTAGTTTTTGAGACACTCTTCCCTTTTTAACTTCTATAGCCTGCATGATAAAATGGAGCTGATCATGAGTTAGAAAATATAATTAAACTGAAAATATAACAGCCTAAAAGACATATAGTACATGGAAGTAATTTATTTAAGGTGACCAAGTTGGTCCAATATGGTCTCAATAGCGACTCAGCTAGAAATAGTGAATGAGAAGTCTAGGAGATAGCTTCATAAAAGCCAAGGCCTCTTCTCCGTGTTTGTGATCACTTATGCACGCCCTTGTAAAGGCCATCCTGAATGTTACCAAAAGAATCAGCACCGCCTTCTCATGATAAAAACACATTCAAAACAAATGACTCCCACTTGTATCTTTTAAGTTTTAAGTAATCAAGACAGGCCATGGATAATGATGTAAATGGAACATAATACATCATTGTTTCAAATTCAGGCAGCCTCCTTGATGAGTCTAAACAAAAATGTAAAAGGTTAAAGTGCAATACCAGGTTATTAGAAGAAAACTGGGTTGCGTATTTAGAGATTGTAGACAGGACCACATCCATAACATTGCTAATCTCGATCAAGAGGGGGGGGATTTGCCACAGAATTGACCTGTACAGATTAAAATAACAACCTGAAGAATCCTTCGCCAATCAACAATCTTACAAACATGATAGATGAGCATATTTAGAGACTGTATGTAGGACCTGCTAAATTTACTTCCATTTCAAGAGTATCAACTATCAACATACAAAGATCATATCAGAACAATTAGTATTTTATATTACTCATGTGCTCGGCTGGGATTGCAACTAAACCATGTAGAACCCATCTAGAAAGAACTTATTTGACAATAAGGGAAGCCGAAATTTCACCATTCACTGCTTTTGGCACATTTACGAAAGGCTCGAGCAAAACAGGTTTCTTCCATTGAACAATGTTCAATGCATATCCAAATACAAACAGATTTTGCCTGAGTAAAGAACAAACTGTGAGACGGTATGATAAAACTATGTAACAAACCTATTGATTTCTTAATTCAGTAGCAGCTCTAAAATATGCATCAAATACGCCTCAAAAAAGGGGGGGGGTGCATAATGGTGAAAGTCCTGATCTTTTATATTTTATCATTCACTCAGACACTATGGTTCTGCTACTTGACCCTTAACAATACATCATTACGATTGATAAAACAGCCCAAATCAAATGCATACTCAATTGTCTCTGAACTTCTCCAAAGTATAGGCATACATTAGAAAGAGCAGACACCTAAAAACTCTATCAAGCACTTAATTTCATCTCCACTGGGGATTAATAAACCCATAATGAGAAACACAAACAACAACAATTTTATCAAAAAAACTCCTCCAACATTCCAATTATATTCAAAATTCAGAGAAAGAAACTCATACACGGATTTTCGACTACTTTACTCCGAACCAAGACAACACAATACGATAACATTTGCATCAATCTCAGTACTCACTACTTGAATTTCCACGATACGCAACACAAATGACGGAAAAATTAAGGCAAAAATCGAGTAGACGAAAGAGATAATAATAAACCTTAAAAGCGAGAAGACCAAGCGCAAAAGAGAGCAAACAATCTAGTTTATATTAAAGATTTCGACATCTGCTATTCATCTCAATCTTCTATTATTTCGACATCATCTCAATCTCATATTGTATCGATATTTAGAAGCCTACTAAATTAATCAAATTAGGTTTGAGCAAAGCCAAAAATGCACTACAAATCCAAACCAATTACCGTAATTTTCATTACCCAAAATCAAGCTTGCACGAATTAATTGATACAACCCAGAAAATCAACACCAAACAATCATCGGAATACAACAACAAATTCAAACAAAAGTGTGAAGAAAACCAAACAAACGCATATCCTTATATTATTGAACAAACAATAAGCAAAATTAACAACACTAACCAATTCCGACAGGGGGAAATAGGGCCTTATAAATAGCATAATACACCAGCACGAATCGGTGTTTCGACTCCATAACCGCCGTCATCATCGCCATGAAGAAGGAGAAGTCGAAGAAGTTGCAACGCGCGCGAGAGAGAGCATAGAAAAGAGCATTTAATGGAGGCATGGCAGCCGTATGCCTCGTATTAGAAGGCCTTTCAATTTCAGGCGTTTAATGGGAGTGAGAAGTTGAAAACTGAGAAGGCAACCGTTTGAAAGTTTGAAAGAGGGCGATGAAGTGGGAAGGTGGAGTGAACAGGCGCCTGTCTTGGAGAAGAAATTGGAAGTGAAATATGGGCTTGACAAATAAGCGCTTATCTGGCTTTTATTTCTCCTTACTCTTTAACATTACGCCACGTCAGCGCAGATGTTAGCTTATTAAAGGTTTAGTATAGATATTCACTTTAGCTCAGTGGTAAGGAAGGATTATTGTTGCTTCCACCCCATTGTCTCTGGTTCAAACCTTGGCCAACTCATTACTTTTGGAAAGACCATCACTTTAAAAAAAAAAAAAAAAAAGCAAAATGCTCAAATTGTGTATTGTGTACCTAGCTTTTAGGGTATTAGGTGTACTTTGGAGGTGTAATAGGTATTCAAGGGATGAATGTATATAATGTGCTCGGAAATTACGTGTAATTTAATCTCTAAAGCAAATTGGCATCTTATTTGCTATGTCATTATGTGTAAACTAATCTTCAAACCAAATACATCTACAAGTTTAGGTCCTTAATTTTATTGGTTTGACCAAACATATGTACCAATCATAACACATATAATACAAAATTTATACCATCTGGGGCATAAGATGTTAGTTAGATTCTTGAATAACTTAAGTTAATTTACTACTGTTGTCTTATTCATGTTTACTAATGTTAGTTAATTTTTGAAACTTAAAATGAAGTACGTTACTACACATGCATAAGTATAAGGATGAAGAAATTGATTCAATATTCAATGTAAACTTGTAGATGTAGTAAATATATTATTTTACTTCCTTCATTTTTAACGGCATATTCGTCGGAAAAAAAAAACTACAATTTTCTTATTCGTATTAAATTATTAGTGTCCTAACACCTACGGGTTAAGTGACCTAAATTTGAATTACTAAGGAACTTCTCCAAAATGAAGGAAATATATAAAGATACATTTTAAAAAGAGTGGAAATTAAGATAAAAACAAATGGGTCGAAGTATAAATATTGCAAGCTTAAGACAATGAGACATTAAAGTTTGAGGTTTAGTTAAATTTGAATTTAGGTGGATTTTAGTTAATTAGGGGTCAAATTTGATCAATGAGCCAAATCGATTTTTTTTTTTTTTTGTAAGAAGTTATGAGCTCATTTTATTCATCCCATAGAGGGGAAATAAAATAAAAAATCGCTTACAAAATAAGAACCACTATCTCGCTCCTAACAAAACGATACTATCTACTCAAATTGTCCACAATTTCCGGACAATCCTCACTCTTCTTCCATTTATACAAACGAATACAAACTACGAATTTAATTCTGTCCACTATCCATTTTTCCGAATGCTCCTTGTCAGCAAAGATCCTTGAATTCCTTTCACTCCAAAGCTGGTAAATGGTAGCATTCAAGCAGCATCTTCCCCATTTCGCCATCCAATGTTTCGATCTCCTCCTGCTAGCAAACCAGTAGTACTCCTGCCTTATACTCCATTGCCTTTTCCTTATACCCAACCAGCATAGTAACTCCTGCCATACTGCTCCTGAGTACTTACAATGGAAAAATAGGTGTCTATGGCTCTCGTTTGCTTTCTTACAAAGGACACATCTGTTGATAATCATCATACCCCTTCTCCTGATATTATCAATGGTGGATAGCTTGTACTGCAGAGCTAAAGAGGATATAAAGTTGTGTTTTGGCATCGTGATGAAATCCCAAGCAACTTTACTCCAATTTACTCTGTCGCGTTTATCTCTGATATGCTCATAAGCTATCGCCACTTTGAATTTGACTCCCCTAGTCCATGCTGCGATCATATTATTTGCATTTACTCCATCCCCTGCTACCTCTAACAGGTGATCTCTCACTCTCAGGATACTCCTCCAACATTCCGGATCACTCTGCTTTTGTCTGATTTCCCAAATATTTGCTCCCTTCAGACAATATGCTGTGCTCCATCTGCACCAGCTCACTTGATCTTTGGTAATAATTCTATACAGCCATTTAGCCAGCATAGCTCTATTCAAAGATAAAACCTCCTTGATATTAAACCCTGCCTTCTCCCTAGGAGCACAAGAGGACTTCCAGCTTTTGAAAGTCATTCTTCTCTGACCTTCTCCAATACCCCACAGGAAGTCTTTGCATAGTTTGTTAATCCTCTTCAGGATTCCCTTTGGAATTATCATGCTTGCACACCAAAAATTTTCCAATCCAAAAATGACAGAATTTAGGAGCTGTACTTTCCCTGCATAAGAGAGAAATTGGGAGCTCCAGTGGTTGATTGAGTGCTGAATCTTGCTCAAGATACTTGAAAACATGTCAGCCCTGAGTTTCTTTAGGTGGAGAGGTAATCCAAGGTATCTGAACGGTAATTTCCCTTCAGTAAATCCTGTGATTTCCAGAATTTGTTTCCTCCCTTCCCCACTGACTCCTCCAAAGTAAACATCAGTCTTATTGGGCTTTGCTTCTAAGCCAGAGACTGCTGCAAAATTTTCCAGACACTGAACCACTGCCTTAGCTGAGGGAGTGTCTCCCCTTATAAAGATCATCAAATCATCTGCGAATGTAAGGTGAGTGAGCTTGATCTTCACACACTTTGGGTGATAAGAGAACTGGGGCTTGCTATGCATATTCCTTAGAAATCTCGAGAGAATTTCCATGCTCATCACAAAAATGTAAGGTGATATTGGGTCACCTTGTCTTATACCACATTTACCTTCAAAAAACCCCTCATAATTCCCATTAATCTTCAGAGAATAAGTTGTAGTCGAGATACAACTCATAAGCCACTTTATGAATTTCTCAGGGAAATTGTATGCTTCCAACATGCTTTTAATGAAACCCCAATTTAGGGAATCAAAAGCTCTTCTGATATCGACTTTGAATAAGCATCTTGGAGATACATTCTTTTGGTTATAACCCTTGACCAAAGCCTGTGAGACCATTATGTTATCAAAAATGTTTCTATCCTGTACAAAGGCAGCTTGCTCATACCCTATCAGGCTTGGGAGAATTTGTTGGATCCTATTTGCCATGACCTTGCTAATTGTTTTGTAGATGGTTGAACAACAAGAAATGGGTCTGAAATCAGTCACCTGGCTAGCATTTTCCTTCTTAGGGATCAAGGTGATCATGGTTACATTTGCTTGCTTAGCCATCTTTCCTGAATTAAAGAATTCCATAACTGCTCCAATGAAATCCTCTTTGATTGTTTCCCATGAACTCCTAAAGAAACCAGATGCAAAACCATCCTGCCCCGGGCTCTTATTAGTATCTATACTAAAAAGAGCTTCCTTGACCTCTTCTTCCGTCACTGTCCTAATTAGATTACTATTCTGGTCCTTACTAAGGATAGCTCCCTCCGAAATGGCATTTTTATCAAGTGCCTGAACAAGTTTAGCCTTCCCTAGAAGATTCTGATAATAATCAATAAAAGCTCCACTGATGTCTTCAGCTTTTGTGTGAGTATGGCCATGTCTATCCATAATCTGCCCTATATAACTCTGATGCTTCATCTTTGCAATTTTGGAGAAAACAATACTTCGAGCTGCAGTCAGACTCTTTCATGTGATGAATTTTTGCCCGCTGACTTAACATACTCATTTCTGCCCTCTTAAGCCTCACATATTTCTCTTGATGACTATGTTTTCCTCTATCAGTGCCTGATCATTCTTGCCTTGCAACCTTTCCTGACTCTTTAGCAACTCCTCCTTACTAATTCTTACCCTTTCAGTGAGATTTGAGTAGTGGAGCTTGTTTAGCTCAGTTAGGCTATGTTTCACTTGTTTGAGTTTCTGGAAAAGAATGTGCATAGCACTCCCTTGGTGCTGGGTACTCCAAGCTTTCTTCACTACTTCCCCATAGTCCTTATGAGCCTCCCAACAATTCAGATATCTGAATATTTTCCTTATTTTCACAGGCTCACTGACTCTTACCATGATGGGAGAGTGATCAGACAGTCCTGCTGGTAAGAAGTCAGCAAAAGAGCTTGGGTGGTTAACCATCCATGCTGGTTAATAAATATGTGGTTTAATACGGGTGACAAGTAATAATAAAAAAAAATGGGTCAATGACCAAGAAAAGGGAGCTAGGTCAAATAGGATCAAATTTTGTGAGGTTTAATCCCACGAGTCCTATTTGTTTTGCCTCAATTTGCATCTATTAGTTTGGTAATAGTTGAAAACAGTATCACCATATTCGAGCCTAAGAATAAAAGTAGTGTTATTATAGTTTTCATATAACTCGCATGTTAATAAAATTAAAAATAGCATTTTAATATATTTAACTCCTTAAATTAATATCTTAATCATACTTTCTAATCTCAAAAAAATCCCGAGACAAAAATCAAATAATGAGTTTAGAGTATAGTTAGTTTTAAAGGGTTGGGTTTTATGTTTCTAGCTCGCATCTTCATTGTAAAAGTTCGTGATGAAATTGTATTTCAAACTGAACATGTACACATTTCTGACCATGCTTCCTCTTTTTTTAAGTGGTGTATGTGATGTTAAATTTAGACTACAGGTTGAACAACCTTTAGTATACCTAAAAAAACAATTAATGCAAAGACTTAACTACTAGGTATGGCTAAGATTGATAGTCATGTTATGGATTAAATAATATATCACATTCAATTAATACTACAATAATTCAATGACTACCTATTTTGTAAAGATAAACGGGTCGGTAAAGTACATGGTGGGTAGAGAAAGATTTTATTAACATTATTTGAGCTTTAACTTTTAGATTTGAGTTCACATAACTCAGTGCCTTAATCACGGGTAGTCACTATTTTTATATTATACAATTATGGTGTCTACCATACTACGGAGTATAAAACTTACATTTTGAAATGGCATACCAAAGCTAATTTGTGTAGACCTGTAAACGAATCACGTTAAGTACAAACTCTGGTCAACTCACGATCGATTGTTGCAATAAGATTTTGGTTTGAATTTAGGGTGAATGTTGTAAAATTAAGGGTCAAATTTGATCAATGTGTCGGATCGAGTTTGAGGTTAAAAACGTAAATTAATACGGTTTACAAGTAAAAAATAAAATAAAAGCGGGTTAGTGACCAAGAAAATCGGACGGTGTCAAATAGAATAATCAACTTTTGGGAGGTTTAACTTCAGCGGTCCTATTTCTTTTTATATATTAATACACATCAATTTGTTTGGCAATGTTTGAAAGTAGTCTCACAATATCTGGGCTTAAGAATATTAATTGGTTTACTATCATTTGCTTATAACAGCCCGTGCGATTAGAAAATGACCCAAGAATAGAAAGGTAAAGTATTCACTCATACGGCTTTAAATTGAAAGGGTAAAAAAATTAAATGGGACAAAGGGAGTATCATATATAGTATTAAAAAAAAATAAAAAGGGGAATATCGCCGGATTTTCTAAAAAAAAAAAAGTGTGGGGAGATGACTATGATTGTTAGACCGATCGCACGGTAGTTAAATAAGAGTTATCACTAATGACATATAAGCGATCGAGCAATTAATTTACACCGATGAACTACTAATGTCGTATAATGTCCTACCAGTTAAGAGTCCAAAATTATATCTACAAAATACATACTCCCTCCGCCCAACTCAAACACTAATGCCCAAAATACCCCTGTGTTATGAAGGATATAAAATTACTAATGTCCTACCACTTACGAGCTAAGTGACCTAAATTTAATTAGAATTACTAAGAAACTTCTAAAAAACGATTGCAATATATAGAGATACATTTAAAAAAAAATGGCAATTGAAACAAAAAAATTATAATGGGTCAGAGTATAAATAATGCAAGTCTAAGACAAATGAAACAATAAAGTTTGAGGTTTAGTTTGAATTTAGGCTAATTTCGGTTAATTATGGGCCATTTTGCTCAACGGGTCAGCGATTTTGAGATTAAATATGTGGTTCAACACGGGTGACAAATAATAATAAAAAACGGGCCCAAGACCAAAAGAAGCGGGCGAGGTCAAATATGATCAACTTTTGTGTGGTTAAGGGTTTTGGTCGATAAAACTGACATTAGTTTTTTAATGTGTTGTTTTGTTTTTGGAGAAGGAAATAATTTAGTGTTTACTACATCTATAATTAGCAATTCCTATGGAGTACTATTCAAACATTAATAGATAATTGTCTCTTTTGTGAGGTTCTTCGCTGGTCAATACGATTCGTTTATCCAATGGGTATCGAGTCTATTTTAGTGTGTCAAAAACTCAAATTATTCGAAAATCTAACTAACACCATTGTTGTAATTTGGACTTATTAACATCTTATACCTACAGCAAACATTCCTAAACTAAAACTAGTTCAAAGAACAAAGAGGAGAAACGCCTCGTGCAATTTTGCACGGGTCAAAGAACTAGTTATCTTCAACAACCATAACAAACCAAACCACCTTAATCCACGTAAAAAATAGACCGGGGTGCAGAGGCGAAACCAGGGGTGGGCTGGCGAGTGCCTGGCACCTGCAGCCCACGGTGGCGGCCCATAAATTTCATGGGTCTGGCCCCTACAGATAAATACGATTTCTGTCTCTAATAAACACTAATATTCACTTTAGCTCAGTGGTAAGGAAGGACTATTGTTGCTTCCACCCTAGTGTCTCTAGTTCAAACCTTGGCCAACTCATTACTTTTGGATTTTCTTTCTTCTGTTTCCTTCACCCTTTTATTTCATTTTTCACTCTCTTTCCTCTATCCCTTTTGATTGCTTGATTTTTCATTTTTCCGTTGGCCAACGCATTTCATTTTTCCCTTTCCATATTTTTTTCTTGTTTAATTTTCTTAGTTTCCCTCGATCTATGTTTGCCGCAAATGCCAAAACATCAATTTACATATCTCACCATTTCCGATTTTTGATTTCGCTTTCGTCTTCTCCTTTAACTATATAATTTCAAAATATTTTATATAAAAAAAAAAAATTTGTGTGTGGTTTTTGTACTTGATTTAGTATATGTTTTTTTGTTACAAATGTTTTATATATGTGATGTTATGAAGTTTGCGTTTGCCATTAATTTGATGGCTTACTTATAAGAATAATTGTTAGACTTGCTACAATAATCATCAATAGTGTCAATTTAAGAAAATTAGTCGCGATTATAACTTAAAAAAAAACGACCATATGAATGCCCCAAGAAACCTTAAAACAAATACGCTTATATTTGGAGAAATTAAACTAAAATACATACTAATAAGTTCCAAAAGTCGTCCAAATAGTTGACTATTTAGACGAGTTCGGCCCCCGTAGTGTTAAAATCCTGGCTCCGCCCTTGCCGGGGTGTTTGAAGGGGGACGAAGGGAGTACTGAGTATGATACTTTATTGTTTTGTTTTTTTTTCCTTGGTGAAATTGTTGGTAAAACCCATATGATCTGGAGGACGTCAAGACCTTGGAAGATCCGGGAAACTTGGGTTGATGATGACCTGCAAAAAAAAAACAAAGAGTCCAGGGCCCGGGATTTACCCGGGCAAGGACCATTCGACTCTCAAGCAGGAGTCTGCACTCCTTAATGATAATGTGCTAAAGATTTAAATAATTATAAATGAGAGAGAGAGTTTAGAGGAAAAATTATACCATGGTCCCCGGACCATAGTGTGCATTATAGTTCGAGCCACGTGTCAATGCTTAATTGGCTAGCGGAAAAAAACAAAAAAAAAACCTTCTTTTCTTCTTCATCTTTGCTAACCATCAGTTTTTTTTCTCTCTCCTAATCTCCCTCACTCTTCGTCGCCCTCCACCACCGACGCGACACACCACCACCAGTCGCCAGCGGCCCATCCCCGGGGAAGCATATTATTTGTAAAAGGTATGAATCATATTATTGTTACTCATGGGTCTAAACATTGTCACTCATGGATCTTGGTTGAGATACATATGGATCTTAGCATTGTTACTCATGGATCTTGATTGAGATACATATGAATCTTAATAGTTTGCATTGTTGATTGTCATATGCATGGTTAAGTCTTTTAATTTTGAAATTAGAAAATACTCCTGTTAATATCCATGGGTTTTATAGATAAGATCCATGAACTTACTATCTAAAATTCACGGATTCTAATGGTTAAATCCGTGATTAAAATGGGAGTTTTCTTTAATTTTGTCTTTTTCTTTTTATGAGACTTCAAAAACATGAATTTTGAGTGGTGTGGGATGTGGTCGTCGGTAGAAGGCAGTCTGACTGCGCTGGATGAAGTGGTGGTGGTGATTGGTAGGCGCTGGTGGGTGGCGGTGGTCGGAAGAGGTTGGCGACGCGGAGTGGGGGATGCTGGGTAAGCGGGTAAGGAGAGAGATGTATTTTTTTTTCTGAACCAGGCCAGCCAATAACAACTTGCACACGTGTTGGTCCGGGGACCATAGTATAAGCAATGAGTTTAGAAGGGGCTAACAGACCTAAACTAATCTTATACTATATATTAAAAGCTGTGTTAGAGGTAACGACCACGTTCCCCGGTTTTAATTAGGCCATCTCCCGTGCCACGTGGCATCGTAGTTAAGAAGCACAATAAAAAAATATATTGTTTCCAAATTCAAGTTATACTCTTTTTCCAAAAATAACAAATAATATATTCCTTTTTTTAATATATATATATTAAACTCATGCATTGATGTGAATCATATCATTTATATTAAACTAGCTTTTTTTTTTTTTTTTGCTTCTTTCTAAACGAAAAGTGTAAACATTACCTTTATGACTAAAATTTAGTAAAGCGTTTCGAAAGATCACGGTAATGGATATATTAACCAATATAGGTAGTAACACTATATCAAATATTTCATAAGTAAAATATTTGCATCAATAATCAACCTACATATTCCTCCTCCAGCAATGTCTAGCTAAAGTGCTCAAGTGAACAACTCTAAATTTTTGCGTTAAGTACTTTTTTTCTTTTCTTTTAGAAAAATCAAATAAAAAATAAAGTAAATATACTATTTTGAAACAACATGCTTGTAACTCAAAGTTTTGACAAACTAAAGGTAGAAACAATTTTTTTTTTGGTAAAAAAAACCTTCGAACTTAACTTAAAATTTAATGTATAAAAGTCTCATGCTATAAGAAGATTAAAAGTCTCCATATGAATATGAAATTGAATGTATTTCCATTCAATAAATGTCCGTTAGTCCTAAAGATTACCCTCACACATATAACTTGAAAATTTCTACTCGACAACAATAACAACGCGACACATCATTTGTTTCGTCAACGTCTTAAGCGGAATTTGATATGATCATATTCGATTCAAAGAGATTTGTCAAACCGAATTTGAGTATTAAGATTCTTGTTAGATGAATTTTGTAATAATTGATGTGTTTGGTGCCCTTACAATATTGAAAGCTGAAAACTAAAAATATTCAAAGTAAAATATACTCGCCAATTACAAAATCAAAAATATACACAACCAAGATGATCTTATTGCATGATAGTAGTTCATATACTATATAACTTTATCAATTATAACAAATAATTGGAATCAATTTATAATCACACAGTAAAATACAGATATTCGAAGATTTTACTACGATAGACACATATACAAAATACCCATTCTAAGACCTCTATAAATCTTTGTGTGAGTGAAACACTAAATAACATTTCTATATGTATCTTGCAAACAAAATTTCTCTCTTGTGACCAACTCATTGTATATGTATGAAATGAAATGAATTTTTATTCACACCAGTATCTATCAAATTACGAAGATATACATAGTACTTTGAATTAAAATGTAACCTACGAATTGGCAAACCAATAGCCAAAAGACACTATGTTTAATACATGTTTAATATTACTATTGAATGAAACATTTTCCAAGTACCCACAAATTTTAATGCAAATAACTCATGTCATGAAGAAGACGAAAGGTCTTAAAACAGGTTTTAATTTTTGAGCCCATATTTTAAAGGAATTGATTACGTGGATGAGAGAGAATACAGTTGCATAACGGGACGACACGTAGGATATGACGTGGAATTTTTTGGCTGTGGATGCTTTCAGATGCTGCCACGTAGGCGTGGAAAATAGCCTATTAAAGGTATAGTATTGATTCAGGCGAACCATTTTTTTTATTAATAAACATAATTATAGATAAAATTGTAGGCTTATACGTATGAGTAATTCTATGGTAAAAGTAACTTTGTACTTACCTTAACACTATTACAAATACAACTTTTGGATTCTCTTCCCAAATAATAAACAGATAGGTGATCGATATTTATTTTATATGAATATCTCTTTCATAAATGTGATAACTTAATTTCTAAAAGTTAACTCGGGCGTAACTCGAGCAGTAAACTAGTATATATGTAATTCTGAACCCACTCAATTCACATGCTGACACGTGACATATAATAATATTATTATATTGTAAATAAAGTTTATTGATTAAAAATAGGATATGGTAAGTAGATAATATATGGTAATATTATTATTATTATAAAATAACATTATTAATCCCTTGATTTGTAGAAAATAGTTATGTAATATAGTAATTATACTTGATTTATGCCAATTTGATCAAATATGCCACGGGTGTTTCAAAATGAGACTTTGACTTTTGAAAGGTGATTCCTTTTATTACATTACAAATACCGCACGGGTGTTCGAAATGAGCTTTAAGAGTTTGAAAGGTAACTTTAATTTCCATGTAATTACATTCCGAATATCCTATGGGTGTTCGAAATGAGATTTTAGATTTTGAAAGGTAACTTTCCATCTTGTTAGATGACAAATATTCTACGGGTGTTCGAAATGGGATTTTAGATTTTGAAATGTAATTTTCTATGTAATTACATTAATAAAATCCCACGGGTGTTCAAAACATGATTTTAGGTTTTTAAAAGTGACTTTCCATCTAATTACATTACAAATATCAAATGGGTGTTTGAAATGAGATTTTAGGTTTTAAATAAAATTTCGTTTACATAATTTTAACATTTAAACATAAGTACCCCGGACATTGCACGGGCCATCAAACTAGTACTATATATTAAAATCTGAAACCAAATCTTTCATAGGAGAACACTTGGCATTTATTAATTGGATAGCAATAAGTAATTATATAATATGGTAATTATTAGCTAATTTATGGAAGATAATATATTTTATGGTGATTATGGTAGTAAGCTAATTTATGATAATAATTTTAAATATAATGTGATATAACATGTGACAGGATAGTGGAATGAAAACCTATCTATTACTTTTATTAATTGCGTGCATGAAAAGCTGACGTGGCAAGCATCTGCGTACAACTGACATGTCAGCAATACGTCAGCAATCATTTAACACGTCAGCAATGCTGATTGGTAAATCAACCAAAAATGTGTGAGTTATGATTTGAACCATTAACATCTCACTTACATATTCATTACATTACTAGCGTGCTAACTGTTACTTCATGCATATTTTTACAACTCATTTTATAAAAAGAAAAGAACCAGTCCAAATAAATGTAGATGAGCAAATCTTTTATTTTAAATCTTCCGTTTACATTCAATATATTAAAACTACAAGTTCATCAAAAAAACTAATGTTCATCAATTTTAAATTCAATATTCATCAAATTTTTAATGTTGATCAAATTTTCAATGTACAACGATAAAATTCAATATTTATTTAATTAAATTACATGTTCATCAATATTAGTCAATGTTTGTCAATTGTAAAGTACATGTTCATCAATTTTTGATGTTCATCAAAAGATTGTTAATGTTTCAAAACAATAGAGTAAAAAAAAAATAAAACAAAAAAAAGACAATACATTTTCTCTCTCATCTCCTTTCAACCCTAACCACCCACGTCCACCACCACCTCACCTCCACACACTAGCACCAATCACCACCAACCAATGATCAGCCCGTACCACCAGATGTGGCCAACTCTCGCGACCACCCCCAACAATAGGCCCACAACACCGCCATTTAAGCCACCTCTATGCAACACGAAGAAAAACGAAAAACTCATTATAGACGACAATTTTTGGTTGTGTCTGGCGACGACGCTTTAGGAAGAGGCCGAGAACGTGGCGAGAGAGGTGAGAAGACAGGTGGGGAGGGTAATCGTTGTGAGAAATGAGGAAAAAGGGAGAACAAAAGTGAGGGGCATTGGCGTATAGGAGGTGGAGACGGGGTGGTCGTGAGCCAACTTAGATCCGCCGGTGTTCTACGCACCTGGTGGTGGTAGCGATGATGTCTCAGGTGGTGGATGGTGGAGGCGGCGGCAACATCTCAGGCGGGTGTCGAATGGGTGGTGCGTGGTGGTGGTGGGTAAGGGAGGAGAGAGAAAATAAGAGTATTTTCTTAGCCATTAGATCTAGTTAATTATTGAAACAAATCTAGAAATCTTAAAAAGCGAAAGAAATTATAAACTAATTTTTATTTACATCTAAATAAATCAATTCATCAATTCAAAATGAAGATATGAACAAGAATATATATTGATAAGATTTTTCTACATACTAAATAAAAGAACCACGTATTTAAAACCTTAGTTATTTTAGCAATTTTAAACGAAGATTCGGTATATGACTACATGTATAGTTAAATCGCTCTATCACTTTTGCATGGTAACCTGGGCCTTTCGAGGAGAGACGGTAGGACTAGATCAAACAATGGAGTATATATGCGAGTGAATAGAGTGAAGAACCAGAGGAAACAAATAGATTAAAAAATATATGCTTATTGAGCGACATTGAAAATATATGCTTATTGACTTATAAGGTGATGCACAACAATAGATGTCATTGGTTATCAAAGTATATTGATTGCTCACTAATTATATTATTGGAAGATTTTAAAATATTCCATATACTTCGAAAGTAAGATATAATTTTTTCGAAGAATGATGGGATCATCGCGCAGGAAGATCAGGGGTGGTAACTAGAGGAGTCGAGAATATGTGTGTGAAAATGCGTCGAGCATAAGAATCGACATGGGTGAAGAGAACAGAGTACAAGAATTGAGTTGGAGGTCGAGTAAAGGAGTTCATGTGGGGCGGAGCCTCATATGTTGCACAGGGAGATGAGGGGTGCCAAGTGGAGGAGTCGATAACATGTGTGTTATAAGGGGTCGAGAATAAGAACCGACATAGGTAAAGGGGACTGGGAATAAAAGAAATGACCGAGTTGGAGGTCGAGTATAGGAGTTCATGTGGGGCAGAGCCTCATATGTCGCTTAGGCAGATCAGGGCAAGTGAAGTAGTCGAGAATATGTGTGTTATAGAGGGTCGAGTATACGAATCGACACGGCTAAAGAGGACGGGTGCATAGGAATTGACCGAATGGGGGCTGAGTAGAGGAATTCACTTGGAGTGCGGCCTCAAATGAGTTCATGTGTGGCAGTGCCGTTTAAAAAATATGGCAAGTGAAGAAGTGTTGGTTAAGGGGCCAAGTAAGCATCGATTGGGGTTGAGGGTCGGCTAGAACACGTGACATAAGTGGAGAGGGTGTTTGTAACACTCCAAGATTATGAAAAGTGGTTTATAGAATTGGTTTGTGCTAAGTTGGGACACTAAAGTTTTTATTATGATATGTTTATAATAGGTTTCCACAATACATTACCAACAAGCCTTTCACCTTTTAAAACTCAAGCGAGGATTTACGAACTTAAGGGGTGACATTTTATCTTATTGGGTTGTGTTGCGACGTATGATGGATCAGACTGTTACAGTGTCGGGTAACATGTTGACGGGTGATTGCGTGTTGGTAAGGAAAGTGGATGGGATACTACTATACTAGCATGGAGGTGTATGTGGACAATAGAAATTGATGGTGGGGGGTGTAAGTTGTCGGTTGAGGATCTTTGTATAAGAGATAAAACGAATTGTTGGGACGCTTATGTAATTTAAGGGAGAGAGGGGATCAACTAAGAAAGTTTCAGGATGATAACTATTGTCAATTTTAAAAGTCGATTGTTGGTTTATGCGTTCAATAGGAGATTCAATACGAAATAAGTTGGTAGGGAGGATATCTTATATGATGCTTGCTTTTTTAAACATATTTGAACACACAAAAAACACGAAATCATTATCATTGGTCTTAAATTCTTATATCTATAAATTTTGGTGTTCTTTTTTTATCAACATCTATAAATTCTATTTACAAAATTTAAATTTATGTTTGCCAATGTTATGTTTTATATTCCTTTATATTTGTCAATATTACGATACTTTTATTTAATATCTTTAAAGTAATATGCCACAAAACTATTTTATATAAGCATTTGTAATTCCCGTGCATTTGCACGGGTATAAAAACTAGTAAGATAGTATAACGGTGATTTTAAATAATTTTATGATAAGTGAGTATAAATAGATAAGCCGATATTTTTATAAACGAGTATATAACGATATAAATATACAGGCCGAACGTGAGCCAGGCATGCAAACTAGTTGAGAGAATAACTGAATACTAGCTTTTGTGCCCGTGAAAATCAGGGGGCAATTTAAACATCTGTTCTTTACCTCTTTTTCTTAATATAATAATATTATGTCAACTAAAAATCAATAATAATTTACAAGAAGTTGGAGGGGAGCCGAGATACGATCTAAACTCCCACACCCTTTGCCATGGAAAAACAAATCCTAGTTTAAATATGAGCTGCAGCCTACGCACCGATATCCTGCGTCATGGAGAACTGCCGGATCCGTTTAAACAGAGCAACAACTGTGAGCTCCAACTCCCCCAAATAGAAGAAAGAGAAGGCCAGGGAAGGAAGCCATAACCCAAAGCAGCGCACCTAGCCTCATACTTAGCACGCTTACAATCGCCCGCTTCCCGCACCACCTTATCTAGTTCAAAATCAATCAATCATGTCTGAGTCAAGGGTGACGACCCAATCAAATCGACGCAAACATCGTGCCCTTTATCCCAAGAATAAAGCAGCATGTCTGCTGGGCGAAGATGTCGGCCAGCAGAACCAGTCATACTAATGTCAACCTCCTTTCCAGCTGAGATCTTTGACCGATAATAGATGTCAACCAGCGTGTCACGAACAACATTATGCCGTTGTTTGACGCCAATCACTCCTGTACACGATATATAGCATGATCCCCGAATATATCACCCACAAAGACCCGCGAGCAAGCAGCGCACGGGTGATCAATGGTGAATAAAGGCACCCCGGACGGTAGCAAAGCACGCAACGATAAGTGCGACCATTCAAAGTCTGACCCAACCCCGAAATAGGGACCACCCTAAGCCAATGAGAACTGTGCGCACCTTGCTAAGAACTCCATAAAGCCAACTGACGCGGTGTCAAGGAATAAATAAAAAGCGTCATCCCTAGCGACCCGAGCGAAATACATAACTGGCAACCTTTTCATAAGTATGGGGGCATTGATCTCACTAGGCCGGATTACCCAAGATATCAACATCTAAAGTCCGATTAAAAACAACAACAACGCCGGCAAACGCAGACCTCAAAGAGACGACACCAACATGACGAAGAAGCTTAGACTAAATGTCAGCAGACTGAAGTCGCGACGCTAAAAAAGCATAATGGACAGCATCCCGGGCCGCATAGACTCTAAGTAGCGAGCCTCCACTACCAGTCACCAAAACCCCAAGCAGAAGCAACAACGATACGCTCTAAGAGCGTAGGGCCGCATCAAAAGCTAGCTTGGCCGCCTTAAAAATGCGCGGCGCACAAGTACGCAGGGCAAAATATAGTTTAGGGACCCCAGTGCAAGCCCGAAGAAGTAACAACTCGCTCTGAGGATCGTTAAGCTTAGAAACCGCGTCCATGAGCTCAATGGTCTTAGTCACCCTCTGCAAAACCATAGAACTATAAAACTCAAAATCGACACTGACATGGCCACCTAATAACTTGACCCGAGGAGAGGCCTAGCAATATTAGGGGGGAAGACACCAACAAAAGGATACTCACCACAATCAAACGTATATATACTAATTTAAATCATCTTATAACCGCAAATTTGGCAAACTAAGAGCCAAATGTCACATTGTTTAATGCCCTTAGTAATTAAAAAACTTTTCAAGTCACCTCTCATTCAAAGTTTGAGAAAAACTAGATTAAAAGACAATGATGATATAAATTTTGGAGAATTGATTAGGTGAATATGAGCACAACATGTAAGCAAATGACATGGATTTTCCACTTTGACACCTAGGCCAATGATCTAAAAACTCGTCATGCAGACTGTGATGGTAGCAATTAAAGTAGACGTATAGATTCTCTGGGGCAGGAGCGAAGCCAGGGGTGGGCTGGTGGGTGTCTGGCACTGCAGCCCACGGTGGCGGCCCGTGAATTTCATGGGTCTGACCCCTGCAGATAAATAAGATCTCTGTCTATTAGGATAACTATAGGGCCTGTTTGGTATCATTTTCTGTTTTCAGTTTTCTGTTTTTTGGAAAACCAAAGTTCTGTTTTTGAAAACCAGGAAAAGTGGTTTTCAGTTTTCAGTTGTCAGTTTTCATTTTCTATATGACTATTATAAAACCAAATAATTTAAAGTTAATTTTGTAACTTATTTAACTAAAATTTTTACGCAAAAAAAGTAAAAACTGAAAACGACAGTTATACCGAACGGGCCCTAATATTCACATTAGCTCAGTGGCAGAGTAAGAATGAATGTTGCATTCACTCCAACGTCCGAGGTTCAAATCTTGTCCAACGCTTTACTTCTGTATTTCTTTTTGTTTTACCCATTACAGACTTACTTTTCTTTTCCATTTTTTTTCTTGTTTAATTTCTCCACTTTCCTTCACTTTATGTTTGCCGCAAATGCCAAAACATCAACTTACATTCCTCATTATTTCCGAATCTTATTTTCGCTTTGCGTCTTCTCATCGATTACTTTTAATAATTGCGTGGAAGAAAAGCTGACATGGCGACCTTTACTATACAACTGACATATCATCAATCATTTAACATGTCATCACGGCCACTAGCGGAACTTGGCAAAAAATGTTCATGCCAAGATTTGAACCTTTAACCTCTCAATTACTTATTCATAACATTACTAATGTGATATCCTCAACTTCATGCACATTATTACAATTCATACTATAAAAAGAAAAAGTACAGTCCGAATGAATAAAGATCAGCAAGTCTATGCTTGATAATGTTGGTTTGTAAATATATTAAAATGTTTCTGATTA
Organism: Spergularia bocconei; assembly: GCA_963457585.1. Classification (NCBI taxonomy): domain Eukaryota; kingdom Viridiplantae; phylum Streptophyta; class Magnoliopsida; order Caryophyllales; family Caryophyllaceae; genus Spergularia; species Spergularia bocconei. The sequence continues at coordinate 8,118,477 of OY734959.1, forward strand.
GGCAATTTTGATGAACTATGGAAGGAAAATGACTATAATGACAATACTACGTGATTTACTTTCACATTATACATTAGCCATAAATATATGTTGGCCAATATCCACTACAAAATTTATTCATAAAAAGATGCTATGATTTCGAAAAGAATAAATATAAAGCATATACTTTACATGATTTTGTCCTTCAATACATGAATCATATTCTCTACTAAATTCAATATCGCAGAGACTATGACAGAAAGGAAAATAAATACATCAAAATCTAGAAAGATATTAAGAAAAAGAGTCTTCATAAATGGGGAAAATATGTATTCAAAATTTGATAAAAATTATTGCATGGAATTTGTATAAACTGATTACTATCAATGGTATGTAGATATGGTACCTTATCATGCCTATTTACTTATTTCCTAAATTAAAAGATACAAGTACAACATAAAAACAGGGTTAAACTACAACAAATTTGTCCTCCATCTCCAGTATGTTCTTTTTATATATATATTTTTTTGGTTTTGACACAAAGATTATGAAAAGCAACAAAATACAAAAAATCAAGTAGTGGGTGCTGATAAGCTAACCATTAAAGGAAAGAAAAATGGCATAAACAGAAAAAGGTAAAGACACATTGTACGGGGAATTATGATATATCTCAATAAGATAATTGGTAAAAAAGAAGTGATTTTGAAATATACGAAGGCAAATACTTTTTTGGTTTAGAACTCTTACCCTCGTTGTGAAACTACAATTATCTTATCCATATGAAGTACTAATTTCCTATGAATAAGTAACTTGAAGATGACCCTACTAATAAAAAATTGACATATATCTCTCTCAAGATTGATATTATGAAGTGGGTATTATGAGACTAAAAATTTATAGTGTCAACACTTTTTACCTTTTTGTTGAGGTGTCTTTGTAAAACCTTACAGACTTTCAAACTATTCTATGCGTTGTCTTAATTAATTAATCTATAAAATCGATCATGTATGTGTAATTATTTCATTTCCGATTTAGAAAAGAAATGTATGGCCATTGTTTTATATGAGTTCTAATTACTATTAGAATTACAATTACAATTAGCGAGATCTAATTAGTTTAAAAGATAAATAATTTAATATTTATTTGAAATTAAATCCCATGTAATTTGTACAGGTAAAAACTTATTCTAGATTATTCTTAAAATGACGAAATATTTTCTTTTATTTTAGAGCCTAACTCTGCTCATCCAAACTGGCATTTTAAGCGAAAATTTGATCTTCCGGTAAAATCATTATAATGTCTCGCTATAGTAAAAATAAAACGAAAAATATTAACAAGGGATAAAAACACTCAAGCATCAAACTTATGAATCTATATATTATGTGTATTAATAACCAAAATTATAATAATCATATGAGCGAAGGACATGGAAATATAGTTTGCGTTAATTGAGGGTTTCGATCACCCACAAGTCAGTAAAATAAGACATCTAATCGTATAGGATTAGACACTTGAGGGTGAATATGAATGAGACATATATACAAAATGGCACATTTTTACTCACCCTTTTGTAATATTAAAATAGTTTAATCATCATTCCACAATTAACCTTTTCACCATTATGTGATATTAAAAATACTTTAATCATCATTCCACAATTAAAGATAATGGATCACCAACATCTATATCAAATCAGTTCACTTTTCAAAAATCTCATTTTTCTTAAAATCATTCTAAATCATATATTTTTCTAAGAATATAACCAGCAAGACAATTATGATTAATGTAGAATTCTTATTTAATAATTTTGTGTTCTTTTAGTTCTCATATACGTAGTATATTATCATCCTCATAAATTTAAATTTTTATATTTGTCAATGTTAAGGCTCAAAGTTTGAATTCTTTAATATTAATAAAGTGAAATTATAGAATACTATTTTAAGTAAACATTTCGGATTCACATGCATTTGCACGGGTAAAAAAACTAGTTTAATTACAAAATTGTAAAGTATTTTGTATGCCCTTATTTGTGTGTGTTTTATTTTTGTACTTGAAATATCAAATTATTTGATATTGGATTGTTAATTCTTTATTGTTACATTTATTTTTTTTTGTTACAAGTGTTACATATATGTGATGTTGTGAATTTTGCTTCCGCCATTAATTTGATGGCTTACTTATTAGAACATTTGTTAGACTTGTTACAATAATCATCAATAGTGTCAATTTAAGAAAATTAATCGCGATAATAACTTCAAAAAACGTTAATGTTCCAAGACACCTTAAAACAATTAACCGCCTATATTTGGAGAAATTAGTCTAAAATACATACTAATAAGTTCCAAAACTCAACCAAATGGTTGTTCGAAACACCTATCGGGAATAAGAGGGGACATATGAGTTTTGTTCGGCCCCTGTAGTATTAAAATTCTGACTTCGCCCCTGCTCTGGGAATTGATGTAGAATGATATGGAATGACCAAAAAGCTGCCTTTTTTCAATGAGTTATGCTGGTATTTAAAGTACTCTTTGTAGTAGGGTTTTGTTGTAAGAGTAGGTCCCAACTCCACGCGTCGGGTTGTGCCTTCTCCCTTGGGGAGCTTGTAACCTTTTATCAAGGGTGATGATTAATACCTCTCACAAAGGCCATTTTGCCCTTCCATTCGCACACATATGGGCTTTTGTACACTTTGGCCCATTGATATTTTTTGGCCCCAACACGGTGACTTGCCCAAGTCGACGAGGAGATCCGCCAGAGACGTGATAGAGAGAAACTCGCTGACGCGGAGAGGACAGAGGAGCCCGATTGCACAAGCGGCTAGTAGAAGGTGGAGCCGGGAGAGAAAGCTCGCGCCACGAAGCCCACATGGAGGAGAGAGATCCGACGGAGGCCAAAGCCGGTAGTTGGCGGAGGTAGGTTTTTTTTTTTGTTTATCTGAACCTTTTGTTTGAGTGTAACTTTTCTATTTGTCTGAGTTTGTGTCGGGTTAGAGAAGTAGTAGGGTGGGAGCTGGAGAGAGAAAGTACAGGGAAAGATGGTGAGGGCAAGGCTGGAAAAAATGGCAAAAATGGAGCGACATCAAGTATTGTTGCGGCGACATATAGCGTTCCACTATTAAAATGTAAGGTTGACTCATAGAATACTATCTTACCATAACTCATGAAAGGAAACTTTCATATAGATTCACTTTTTCAAAAATACCATAAACTTACATAAAGTAAACTGCATTTTCATAACTAATATATTAGTTATGTGCATGATTACCATAGACTTACATATGGTAAACTTCATTTCCATAAAAATTAATTATTTTTTTATTCACCAGAAACTCTAAGAAAAATCGAAGGGATTTATACCTCTTCAATATCCACGAAAAAAAGGAATGTTCGAGGGCTCAATGAAGCTCTCAAACACCAGGAAGCTAAGAGCTTCATGAAGTATAGATTGAATTTGCTTGGAATCCTGGAGACTAGAGTTAAGAGCAATAGAGTTGAGAATATTGTCAAGAAACATTTCAGCAGCTATTCAGTTATTACAAATCATGCTACTCATTACAATGGGAGGATTTGGGTAATTTGGAATGCTAGCTTGCAGGTGGACATTCTGATGATGTCTAGTCAAATGGTGCTATGCAAGGTCATCCATACTAGCACAAATAAGGAGATTTGGTATCTATTATTTATGCAAGTAATGATGCCAAGGATAGGATGAATTTATGGGCAGATATGAGGATTTGGGCTAATAATAATACACCATGGATTGTAGTAGGTGATTTTAATGTGGTCAGGGAGAATTCAGAAAGAAAATGAGGAAATAAAACTTCTCATGGAGATATAGATGACTTCAACAATTGTTTGGCTGATTGTGCCTTGATGGATATGAAGAGTAGTGGATGTGATCTTACTTGGACCAATAATCAGGAGGAACCTGATAGGATTTGGGCAAAGCTTGATAGAGCCATGGCAAATCAGGCTTGGATTATTCATTATCCAAACTCTATGGCTGGATTCCTTCCTCAGGGGATCTCCGACCACTCTCCAATTCTGATCACAGTCATGGATACTCCTAAGATAAGGAAAACATTCAGATATTTAAATTGCTGGAGTGATCATGCTGATTTTGGTTCTACTGTGGAGAAAGCTTGGAATAAAAATTTCTTAGGTAGGCCTATTGATAGACTCTTTGAGAAACCATGATCACTCTCATCTCGAAGAAGACCAATGCAGAAGCGGTGACAGACTTTCGACCAATTGCTTGCTGCTCAACTATATACAAAGTGATTAGTAAGATACTAGCAAACAGAATCAAGGGTACCTTACCATGCCTTATAGGAGGGGAACAAGCAGCTTTCATAGCAGGCAGAAATATTTTTGACAATGTGATCATGTCTCAATCTCTGGTGAAGGGTTACAGCCAGAAAAACACTTCCCCTAGATGTCTAATCAAAGTAGACATAAGAAAAGCTTTTGACTCCCTCAATTGGAATTTTATTAGGGAAATGCTCTTGTCTCTGAACTTCCTTGAGAGATTTGTGAATTGGATTTGTAAGTGCATTACAACAACTTGGTTCTCTATCAAGATCAATGGTGTTTATGAAGGGTTTTTCCAGGGCAAGAGCGGGATAAGGCAAGGAGATCCCCTATCTCCTTATATATTTGTTCTAAGCATGGAAATGCTTTCCAGATACCTAAGGATAATGCATCTTCAGAGTCAATTCTCTTTCCACCCTCAATGCAGCAGAGTTAAGGTCACTCATCTGACTTTTGCAGATGATTTGATGGTTTTTGTTAGAGGTGATGCTCCCTCAGTCTCAGATGCAATGAAATGCTTGAACATCTTTGCAGATATTTCAGATTTGAAAGCAAATCACTCGAAGACTGATATTTATTTCGGAGGAGTTGCTGATGAGGTGAAACAACTAATTCTAGATATAACTGGGTTTTCTAAGGGATCCTTCCCCTTTAGATATCTGGGCCTGCCTCTCAACTCTTCTAGACTAAAGAGTGATATGTATGAAAAGATGATTCAGAAGCTGCAAACTCTATCAAGCTCTGGAGTGCACTTACTCTATCTTATGCAGGGAAACGCCAGCTTATAAGCTCTGTTATTTTTGGAGTGGAAAAATTCTAGTGTAATAATGTCCTCCTCCCCAAGAGCATTGTCAAGAAGATTAACAAAATATGCAAGGACTATGTCTGGAATATAGGTCCTGGGCAGAGAAGAATCCAGTATAAAAGCTGGATGAGTATCTGTGCCCCTAGGAGTGAAGGTGGAATGAATATTAAAGAAGTTCTATCATGGAACAAAGCTCTGATATGCAAATGGCTGTGGAGAATTCACAACAACACAAATGGAATTTGGCAAAGCTGGGTTAGGGCGTACAAAATGCAGCACAATTCTTTAGAGAACATCAAAGCAAAACCTTCAGATTCAGAGAATTGGAAGAGTGTCGTCAGGATGAAGGATGAGCTACTCAATTCTCTAAGCAATGGATAATCTATAGGAGCTATCCTTGATAAGTGGAGCAGAAATGGTAGATACAGTGCAAAAGTTGCTTATGATCATTTCAGAATGAAGCATAATGAAGTTCCCTGGCATGGTGTTGTCTGGAGAAGTGCCAACTTGCCTAAACATAGCTTTATAGCTGTCCTAGCACTACAAAGGAAGCTAGCCACAATAGATAATATGGCTAAGAGAGGGTTTGTGTTGGTGAATAGATGCAACTTATGCAAAAAAGCTGTAGAAAGTCACATGCGTTTGTTCTTTGGTTGCAGCTACTCCACCGAGGTCTGGAAAGAAATCAAAGCATGGTCTAGCATGAGACACAATCACAACGATCTCTGGGGTGCCTGCCACTGGCTAAAGAGGAAAGAAAATAGGAGGCATTGGAGACATAAATGGGCTACTTGTAGTATGACTACTACAATGTACATGCTATGGCAGGAAAGAAACAATAGGATTTTTGGAGATAATGAGCACACTTCGGAGTGGCTAATTAGGCAAATCAAGTTTTTAGTTAGCTCTAGATTATATTATTGGGTGAGGAATTGTAGCGTAGATGATGCACACCCAAACACCATTGATACATGTAGGACTGTTTTTATGTGTTTTTGTGTTTATTGAAATCGAAAACACAAGAAAATGAAATGGGATATGATATTATCAACCAAAGCTCAATGGCATTGAACTTTAGCTAACAATAAATGATCTAAATGCTATGAACTACAGAGACACCATTCATAAATAATTAGACACTACAAGGAAGAATTGGACCACCACAAATGCTCCTAGAGGCACTTGCTACTGTTTTTGCATCCAAAGAAGAAGAGTAAAACTCTCACCATTTGTCATTATCAAAGTCTGTCTATTACAATGCATAAGAGTGTATTTAACGCCTGAATGAACCCGGTAGAGAGATCAATTGAGTGAATAAAAAAAATATAAAAAGTCAGAAAAGAGGAGAGAGAGTGTCAATACCAGGTACAAGATTCTACCAGGTTCTCTCATTTCTCTACCTGGTCCCACCAGTAAAAAAAACCCACAAATTTGCTGAGAAAATCCACTTGCATTTTGGTCCTACATACTTTATCCTTTCATACCCACTTAAAACGTGACACTTGGCAAAAGTTAAGAGTAATTTGTATCTTTAATTTGTAGACGTTATAATTTGTAACGGCCATATTTCAAAAATCCGATTTAAAAAAAAAAAAAATTACCAACGGCCATATTTTTCAATTCTCTACAAATAGAGACCAATATTGGGCATATTCTCTCACTCTTAAATTTCTGATTTTCTCTCCCAAAAATATCAATTTAAGTATTTGTTTTCAAATTAGTTCAATATGAGTAATAACTCTAACTACAGAATTCCTCCAAATAGCAGAAATAATCCTAATATTCGTAGCAACCAACATTCTCAAAATCAAAATCAGACATTCGATAATAATCCAAACTATCATAATTTTGTACAAGGAGAAAATCCAAAAAAATATAAATTGTAACAGCCCGAACCACCGTCCGTCGCAACACAGCCCAATAAGATGGGTAGTCACCCTTTAGACCCGAATATCCTCTCGTGGGCTCTAAAAGGTGAAGGCCTTGTTGGTAGTATGATGGTAGGAATCTATTATAAACTGATCATATGAGCTTTATTTTCCCAATGTGGGACAAACCAACTCCATAATCCACTTTCCATATTCCGTAGTGTTACAAACTCCCCCACTTAGAGAACGTGACGTCCTCGTCGCGACTCGGCCATTCCATACTAACATCAACACAGGTCCAAGATCTCCCCCGCTAGACGGCTGGTTTGGGCCTCGCCCCAGCACCCAGCACGTGGTCGCAGGGTTGCTCTGATACTATCTGTAACAGCCCGAACCACCGTCCGTCGCAACACAGCCCAATAAGATGGGTAGTCACCCTTTAGACCCGAATATCCTCTCGTGGGCTCTAAAAGGTGAAGGCCTTGTTGGTAGTTGACACGTAGATTGTCGTTAAATCTAGTCAAATTACCACTAAATCAAGCTAACTAGCAAGGGTAAGTGGGTATCGTATCCACGAGGAAGAGGGGAAGTCCTAATATGCGATTCTAGTGCGGAAAAAAAAGAAATAAAAGAAATAAGAACAATAAATGGAGGTTTTTTTTTGGTTTGAAAGTCGGATTAAATGAGAATTAAACGATTTAACAAATTGACTAAGGCGACCCTCGGTGATAATCAATTCAAACACCCTAATATAGTAATTTTTACCTCTCTCTAATTATGCCATTCATAGATAATCTCGGTTTTCACCAATTAATCCTCTTTTGTGGGGAATTTGAGCAACCGCTACCAAATTCCCCTCCTTTAAGTCCTAAATTGCTTAGTGACCACTCAAACAATCCAAAACCAAAGGCATGAAGAGCATGGATTAATAAAAGATTAACAACAACCCAAATTAGTATCTAATTAGCCGCAACCGCGACACTAATCAAATCTAATCTATTAGTTGCCTAATTAATTCCCCAATCACAAGTTAGTCATAACCATACACTAAACATGTGAAAGTTGCTTCCTTTAGGGTCAATAATCAATAACCATCAATTAAAAACCAAGCATATGAAGTACCCAATTCAATCCAATTAACCAATTAGATAAAACAGGGATAAATCATGCATTGAAGAACAAGGAATTAATTAATATGAATTTAAAGGCAAAATAGAGAGAAGAAAATCTTACTAATACATAGGATGAGAATTTGATTACACCAAGAGTCTAGAAGGTGATTAGCCTTCCATACTAACTATTACAATAAGATTTGAGATGAAAAACATAATGAAAATATTAATTCTCCGTGAGTTTCTCTCTCTAAAATGAAAACTAGATGCAAAATAATATGAAAGGTGATAATGGTGATAATTCCTAAGGAGGGGTTACATGCCCCTTTTATTAAGGATAAATACCAAAGAAAAACACTAAAAGACGAAAATAAACATTTCTTAACCAAAAAGAAACCGTCCAAAAGCCTCAAGAAAGTTCCCGGAAGCTAGCTTCCTCGACTCGAGGGAAGAGATCCCCGAGTCGAGCGACGGAATCCTCGACTCGAGGGACACTCTACTCGAGTCGAGCGAGGAAATCCTCGACTCGAGGCGCCTTCCTCTCGAGTCGAGGAACTTGAATTCCTCTTCATTTTGCTTCTCTTCTCCGTGGCTTGAGCTCTTGTGATTCTCATTCCTTCGTGGCTCGAGGACTTGTGATTATGGTAGTGTACCCGAGCTAGGCTCTCTTGAACCCCGATCCGACTCTAACTCGATCCACGTTCCCTCCTAATTCACTCCAAAAGGGTCTTGAGCGAATAAAAACCCGTAACACCACCAAATAAGCTCCAAACAATTCCCAGTCGTGTGGTTCACGAATCACGATAACATCATGCTAAAATAGACCCTAAGGCGTATAAATCACGCGGATTAGCACACTACTCTAACGCCACATCAAACTCCCCCATGCTTAGACCATTACTCGTCCTCGAGTTCATCAATCCTCCACACTAACACCTAGGTCTCTCTTAAAGCACGGGGTAAGTTTCAGCACTCAAGACTCTTCCAAAATAAAGAACCGCAAGCCAACTTAACACCCAAACGGTGCTAGCTAGAGTTGGAGTGGATGAAATGCTCGACACCCCAACTCTAACCATCTTATACTCCGTTCTCACGCACTCTAAGCTAGGGGGAACTAACACACAACATTTCCCCCATGCTCGGTTCAACGACCCTCTCAAAGCCGTGCTCCCAAAGAAGTTATCGAGCACGACTCACCTCAATCAATCCACCGGCGGCCTTATCTAACATCATAATGCAAGAGGATTTCTAACCTAGGACCACCGATCCTATCACCGAACCTCCTTATAACTCCCGTATTGATCCTAACCCTTTATGCCCCAAACTCCTCATCTTATGTCGCCCGCCATGGATTTCCTCAATTTTTTTTTTTTTTTTTTTTTTTTTGCAAACGGAAAATAAAATCACACTTATATTACAAAGTGACAGATTGCCAAACAAAATTACATAATTATGCCAAGCGTCTCCCCCATGCTTGAACCTCGTCATTGCCCACAATGACACCAATAACCAACCGAAAGATTGGGCAACTACGAGTTAGGGAGGGGGAGGACCAACAAAACATCCGCAAGCATCCCATACAACTAGTGCAATAGAAACTGTCTCAATTCATCAAGTGAAGAATTAACGGGCTCTCGGGCCAAGAGACACCCTCTCTACCTCACTCCCCTATCTTCCTCGAAAAAGAGTTCTCCCTCGTCTCACTACTCCATCTCCCTCATGAATAATGACAATAACACGTCTTCCTACAATAATAACTAACCATCCAAAAACAATCCAACCAACAATGAGCCAAACAAGGTTATTTTATTGGTTTAAGGGGTAAAATGGGGTGGGTAGAACAAGAATAACGGTGGGAACAAACGCGGTGGGGCACAAAGATAGATGGTCTATAAACGGTTAGTGAAACGGGTGGGGTAGTAGAGGTTAGAATCGAGATTGAGAGAGAAAAGTCAAGGGAAAAGAAATCATACCTCGTGACAGCTCCTTTTCCCTCAATAATCATCAATGCAAGTGGCTCATGGTCCAAAGACCGGCAGAAGAGCCACTCTCTCACCTCACAACCCCGTCTTCCTCAAGATATGTCGCCCCCTATCACCTTACAAACTCCTATCCCCCTCTTGTGTTTGTTGGAGCGTAATGACCCCACTCCTAAAGTTGTCCAAAAACCGAAAAGAGGCCATTTTGTGAATGTTCTGTGAGTTGCGGGCCAAATGTCAATGGTTTAAGGATCAACAAGTATGTGGAACAAACGGGGGGGTCAATATCAAGAGAGATGGTATAAAATATTGGACAAAATAGGGCAATGGACCAACTTGGCTAGAGATGAGAAAATAAGAAAGTGTAGGGAAGAATATATTCATACCTTGGCTTCTCCAACTGAATGGCAAATGTCACGATTGAAATAAAAGTAAAACTCAAAAAACAAACACACAAAACAAATAACACTCGAAAATTGGTTAGACAATATGATGCAACTGTACAAGCAAGAGCAATAATCCTCCCCCATGCTCAAAATAGGTCAATAAATGCAAAACAAGGCATAAAGAGGGAGGGTGGAAAGAAAACTCACTGAGGCTGGCCGGGTGGGCGGAACTGCTGCCCACGAATGGAGAGATGCCGGAGGCGCTCATCGATCTCAGTGAAGTCAGGAGACTCGTAGAACGGAGTCTGGGCTCTCATGTGGAGGTTGTGATTAGCCTCCATAAACATCATAAGGCGCTCCGTCTGGGCCTCATGGACCATCATCCTATGGTCCAGGCCATCCAACCGATGGCTAACTCCCGTCCTCCAAGCCTCGTACTCATGGGGAAACGCCACATGGGGCGCAAATCCGGGTCTTCCCACATTATCAAGAATACACCACGAATTCATTCACCAACAACACTAGAACAAAGCTCAACAATCCCAAGTCACCACAACAAAGAATGGTTCACAATCACCAAGTACACACTACAAAATCCAAATTGTGCACTACCCACTTTGTTTCTAGGTATAACAATTCTTCACAATGCTCAAACAAACCAAAATACTACCACCAAGCCAACATGAAACAACCAAAACACCAACAATGGCAAATTTCGAATTTGAGGAGTTTCCTTACCAAAATGGGCTCAAAATGAAAAATTTGAGCAACCTTGATCGTCCAAATCGCTAGTAGTAGCCTCACCACTGCTCCTAGGTGCTTTTCCACCCTTGAAATCGACCCAAAAGCTCCAAGAAACAAAACCCCCAATTTTTAGGGTTCTTGAGAAAAATTGGAATTTTTGAGTGGAAATGGATGAAATAAGTGTTTTTGGGGTTGATTTGTTGTTTGTGGAATGATTTTTTTGTGAAGAAAATTGAAGTTTGAGAGTGATTTTGTGTGATTTGGTGAAGAAATGAAAATTTTGAGTGTTTGGGAGTGAGTGGGTCGAAAATGGTGAGAAAATGAGTGAGAAAGTTGAAAGAAATGAAATGAGGAAGAAGGAGGGGGAGTCGGGCTTATACGCGAAAAAAATCTGGGCAAAAATGCTCTTCTCGAGTCGAGAAGAATCTGTCTCGACTCGAGGCCACTGTTCTCGACTCGAGGAAAACGCTTCTCGAGTCGAGATATCTGTTTTTTTTTTTTTTTTTTTTGGAATGGTTTAGCTACGGTCTCGACTCGAGACACCACCCTCTCGACTCGAGACTATATGCTCTCGACTCGACAAATTCTCTCTCGGGTCGAGGATTATACTCCAAATTTGTACCTCACTGTTCTTCCTCCTCGAGTCGAGATTACCTAGTTTTGCTCAAGATTCTTCGTTTCTTGCTTGAAACTCAAATAAAACCGATTCCCGAATTACTCAAAACACGTCATATCATACATATACACAAATGGATCGGGTTGCCTCCCGAGTAGCGCCTTTGTTTAACGTCGTTGGTTCGACTCATCAAAACTCTAACCGATCAACCATAGCCAAATCTCAATACATCCAACCCACAACTTGACGCTTCACCCTTGACCCTCCATCTAGCAACGCCTTTAACCCCAAAATTTCCAAATTTCCCCTTTTTCTTCTTTGAAATACTCGCAATAGTTTTGTTGGGTCTCGATTCCTGCAAAACCGACAACAAAGACTTTCCAAACACTAGGGGTGACTTGGTTAGTGTAGAATGCATCCCTTTCACATGAGACTTCACATTTTTCACGCATTTCAAGGAGATACACTTCACATTTTCAATTTTGGGGTCGGGGGGATCATGCTTGGTGATTTTCACAACACATGTAGCAATAGATTGGACGGAATTATCATCAACATCATGATTAGACTCATAGACATGTCGCTCTATCCTACGACCATTAGCCTCCAATGCAATGATACCGTTATGCATATCAATATTTACCCTAGCGGTTTTCATGAATGGACGCCCTAGAAGGAGAGAGGGGGTCATGCTTATGATGATTCATATCAAGAACATAGAAATCCGCGGGAAACACAAGATTTTCTATTTTAACATGCACGTCTTTCACAACTCGTCTAGGATAAACTCTTGAACGATCCGCTAGCTCTATTACAACATCGGTTTCATGCATGGATTTAAATTTCATAGAATCATAACATGATGACGGCAAAACATTAATCGATGCACCTAAATCTAGCATGGACTTAGGGAAAGTGGTGTTACCTATGGTTGCCGGAACGGTAAACATACCGAGATCACCACACTTTATAGGTAGCCGTTGTTGGAAAACGGCCGAAACTTGTTCACTCATCACCACTTTCTTCTTGTCCTTAGTTTTTGGGTTTCTTTTGACCGTGCATATGTCTTTCACGAATTTAGCCGCTTTCGGAACACTCTTCATAAAGTCAAGAAATGGTATATTCACTTTGCACTCTTGAAAAAGAGCGTACATGTCGGAGTTGTGGGCGTACTTCCGAGTATCCTTGAGAGCCTCGGGAAATGGTACATCAACTTGCTCATCATCATCTTGAACTATAGAAGGATCAACGACCAAATGGGGAGAAAAAGCAGATCTCTCGAGTCGAGAAGCAGGGGTCTCGACTCGAGAGCCATCTCTCTCGACTCGAGAAGAGTATCCCTCGAGTCGAGGTGTAGGATCAGAAAAGGTGTTTTTAAGCACCTTTTTCTCGACTCGAGGTGGGGGCGCCTCGACTCGAGGACAATTGTTCTCGACTCGAGGAGTGTCCCTCTCGAGTCGAGGCTGGAGATCAGAAGCGTTGATTTCGTATGGCAAATCCTCGATTAGGGGGGTTCCTTCTTCGACCGGTTTTCTTCTAAACTTTCTCCATAGTCTTCCCATTGTTCATACTCCTCTCCAAGCATCTCCATTTCTCGATTTCCATCTTCAATTCCGACGTGAGGCCTCCTACTACTCCTTAGGCCAATGAAACTCACGTTTTTAGTAGGATTGACCTCCGTTTGAGATGGAAACTTGTTGGAACCTCTTGATTCTAGCCGATTCACCGCAACCGACAATTGACTCACTTGGTTTTCAAGATTTTGTATGCTAGCCTTAGTCTCTTGTTGATTTTGTACCATGGTGGCTTGCATACTCGACATATTTTGAGCTATTGTCGTCACATTTTGAGTTAGAGCCTTCAGCATGTTCTCTAGTTGCAACGGTGAGTAATTGCCTACTTGAGCTTGATTTTGGTTATTAGAGGGAGGTTTCATTTGATACAGGCCTCCTTGAGAGTTGTTGCTTCCTCCATAACCCCAAAATCCTCGATTTCCTTGGCTCCCGTTAGCATTGGAGTTCCCTTGAGCTTGAAACCGGTTCCCCTCAAACTGGTTGCCTTGACCACCTTGGTTATAGCCTCTATTACCGTCTTGGAAACCGTCAAACCTACTTTGATTGCCTTGGAAACCGCCGTTGATTGCATCAACTTCCTCATATTCTCTTGGCGGCGAGTTTATTCCTTGATTCCTTAAGATCTCCTTCATCATCTTTGTCAACTCGCCAACTTGAGAGTCATTAGAGGGGGTCTCTACCATCTTCACTTTCCGCACACATCTCTTAGATTCTCGATCTCTTGAATTAGTTGCTAGCTCCTCAAGCAAATCCCAAGCTTCACTTGGGGTCATCTTATCCAAACCTCCTTGGCTAGCCGCTACCACATGCCTATAATCTTGATCATCGAGCCCGTGGTAGAAGAATAGGATTAGATCTTGCTCCTTGTAACCATGATATGGACAACTAGCAACCAACTCCCTAAACTGATCCCAATAAGAGGCAAGTGACTCTCCCCGTTGCTCTATTGTCGAAATCTCCTTCTTCAAAGCCGAAACTTTAGTGTTGGGGAAGTACTTGAGAATGAAGCTTTTTTCAACAATTCCCAAGATGTGATACTATTGTGGGGGAGAGTATAGAGCCAATTCAAAGCGCGATCCTTCAATGAGAATGGAAATACCTTAAGAAAGAAGGTGTCTAAATCAAACCCCGGAGGTTTCATGTTGCTACACACCAAATGCACCTCCATGATGTGCTTGTTAGCATCCTCCGTGCTAAGACCGTAGAAGGTAGGTAGATGGTGTAGAAGAGCTCCCTTGATCTCGATTCTTGAAGTAGCCTCATCATCGAGGAATACGATGCATGAGGGTTGTTGGGAGAGATTCAGAGCGGTGAGTTCCCGAATACTCATTGTGTTAAGATCAACAAAGTCGGAAGTTGCGGAAGTGTAAGAACCGTCCTCCCTAAACAAATCAAAATCGGCGAACACGTTCCCTTCCTCCTCAACAACTTCTTGATTAGCTTGATCCAGTGAAAACTTCTTTCGTTGTCTTAAAGTTCTTTCAAGTTCCCAATCTATCTAAAAAAGACTCAAATCGGGATTAGTAGTGCGGGTTTGGACCATAGGCTAGTGGCCCAAACGCCGCAAAGGAGAAATAAAACATGCCTCAAACACACTTAAAAGAAAAGCAAAATAAAAAGAAAAGATAAATAACTAAAAACAAAAACCACACAAAAATAGCAAAAAGACTAAAAACGCCTCTTCCCCGGCAGCGGCGCCAAATTTGACAGCGAGATTGTCGTTAAATCTAGTCAAATTACCACTAAATCAAGCTAACTAGCAAGGGTAAGTGGGTATCGTATCCACGAGGAAGAGGGGAAGTCCTAATATGCGATTCTAGTGCGGAAAAAAAAGAAATAAAAGAAATAAGAACAATAAATGGAGGGTTTTTTTTGGTTTGAAAGTCGGATTAAATGAGAATTAAACGATTTAACAAATTGACTAAGGCGACCCTCGGTGATAATCAATTCAAACACCCTAATATAGTAATTTTTACCTCTCTCTAATTATGCCATTCATAGATAATCTCGGTTTTC
This sequence comes from Spergularia bocconei, assembly GCA_963457585.1. Classification (NCBI taxonomy): domain Eukaryota; kingdom Viridiplantae; phylum Streptophyta; class Magnoliopsida; order Caryophyllales; family Caryophyllaceae; genus Spergularia; species Spergularia bocconei. The sequence continues at coordinate 8,133,866 of OY734959.1, forward strand.
ACCAATTAATCCTCTTTTGTGGGGAATTTGAGCAACCGCTACCAAATTCCCCTCCTTTAAGTCCTAAATTGCTTAGTGACCACTCAAACAATCCAAAACCAAAGGCATGAAGAGCATGGATTAATAAAAGATTAACAACAACCCAAATTAGTATCTAATTAGCCGCAACCGCGACACTAATCAAATCTAATCTATTAGTTGCCTAATTAATTCCCCAATCACAAGTTAGTCATAACCATACACTAAACATGTGAAAGTTGCTTCCTTTAGGGTCAATAATCAATAACCATCAATTAAAAACCAAGCATATGAAGTACCCAATTCAATCCAATTAACCAATTAGATAAAACAGGGATAAATCATGCATTGAAGAACAAGGAATTAATTACTATGAATTTAAAGGCAAAATAGAGAGAAGAAAATCTTACTAATACATAGGATGAGAATTTGATTACACCAAGAGTCTAGAAGGTGATTAGCCTTCCATACTAACTATTACAATAAGATTTGAGATGAAAAACATAATGAAAATATTAATTCTCCGTGAATTTCTCTCTCTAAAATGAAAACTAGATGCAAAATAATATGAAAGGTGATAATGGTGATAATTCCTAAGGAGGGGTTACATGCCCCTTTTATTAAGGATAAATACCAAAGAAAAACACTAAAAGACGAAAATAAACATTTCTTAACCAAAAAGAAACCGTCCAAAAGCCTCAAGAAAATTCCCGGAAGCTAGCTTCCTCGACTCGAGGGAAGAGATACCCGAGTCGAGCGACGGAATTCTCGACTCGAGGGACACTCTCCTCGAGTCGAGCGAGTAAATCCTCGACTCGAGGCGCCTTCCTCTCGAGTCGAGGAACTTGAATTCCTCTTCATTTTGCTTCTCTTCTCCGTGGCATGAGCTCTTGTGATTCTCATTCCTTCGTGGCTCGAGGACTTGTGATTATCGTAGTGTACCCGAGCTGGCCTCTCTCGAACCCCGATCCGACTCTAACTCGATCCACGTTCCCTCCTAATTCACTCCAAAAGGGTCTTGAGCGAATAAAAACCCGTAAAACCACCAAATAAGCTCCAAACAACTCCCAGTCGTGTGGTTCACGAATCACGATAACATCATGCTAAAATAGACCCTAAGGTGTATAAATCATGCGGATTAGCACACTACTCTAACGCCACATCAGTAGTATGATGGTAGGAATCTATCATAAACTGATCATATGAGCTTTATTTTCCCAATGTGGGACAAACCAACTTCATAATCCACTTTCCATATTCCGTATCGTTACATAAATAATTTTCCTAATCTTAATTTTATCACCCCGTTTCTTTCCCAATCGCAACCATTTAATTTTTCTTCTAGTTCACCAAATTATTCATCACAAGAATATTCCAACTCTCAATTATTCGGAACACCTCCACATAGTGCTACATATCCAATGTCTCGGCAAGTTCAACTGTCCGAAGATGGGAGTGCATTTTCACCTTTTCAAAATTCTCGTCCATCTCAAGTGAGTTCGGTGAGTCGTGATAATATTGCTCGTAATATTTTTTCAAGAGAAGGTAACAATTCGAGTGAAGAAGTTGTTGTGGTCCAATCTAAAACATCGACAATAAGAAGTCCAACTATAGGTGAAAGAAGAATGTGGACGGTCGAAGAGGATAAAGTAATGCTAAGTGCTTTTTCACAGCTTAATGAATATAAAGAAATATCAACCAAGCAAAGAAGTTTTCAATTTTGGACCAAAATTGCAAAGTCATACAATGAGGTAAGAATTGAGCGAGACGAAGATGACAAGATACCGATACATGAAAAATTAATTCAAAGAGATAGCGAACAATGTCGTCAGCGTCACAAAGCATTATCCCAAAAATGCTCTTCATGGGGATGTGCCCTTGATAAAGCAGAGCGTCTAACATGTAGTGGAATGTCTAATGCCGATACTCAAGAAATTGCTCAAAATATTTACAAGGAAAAAGAAAAATGTAAGAAGGGATTTATTGAATTTCATGCTTGGGAAATTTTAGGATTGTCTCTAAAATGGAATCCAAGAGTTGGCAATGAGGATGGTGTAAATGACGCAAACAATGTTGGGGAAGAAAGTGGTAGTAGTGGGAAGAGGTCAAGGCTAAATGAAAGTGGGAGTTACTCTGCAACACCGAGTGATGAAGGTGGGAGCTCTAGTCACCGTTCATCCATGAATGCGTCAAAGGGTAAGGGTAAGGCTAAGGTAAATGTCAATTTGGCTGCTCAACTTGATTATATTGAAGCACTTAAAAAAATTTCAGTATCTAGAGAAACGGATGCTGCTGTGAACCTTCAAATGATTGAATTAGAGAGAACGAAAGAGACACGGAAGCAGAAAAAAAATGGATATGAACTTGTATCAAAAGTTATTAGAAAAGAACTTGCTGAACGACGACGAAGAGGAGCTTAAGAAGACTTTATTTAACAAATTGTTCCGTGTTTAGGATTGTTGTAATTCATTTTTTTTTCCATTTTTTATTATTGTATTAATTTGTTTCTAGTTTTTTTCTTTTTAAATTGTTGTTTCAAATAAATTCTACTTTTTTTTCTTTTAACTTCGTTATGTAGCTAGTATTGTTTTCGAGGTTTGAGCTATCAATATAACTTGTCTTTTGTATTTTCAAGTGAGATATTTTCCTACATTCATTGCTCAACAGTTTTTGCATAGCATTATTGGAGATATTACAATAATTGATTGATTGGTCTTTTCTAAATTCATTTCTCCACAACTTTTTCAGAGCATTATTTTGAAATATCATGTAGCACTCATCAGTTTTTTTCAGTAATAATTGTGAGTTGTCCTATCATGACAAAAACAATACTATTATTTCATAAATTGAGTAACAAACAATACTATATATATATATATATATATATATATATATATATATATATATATATATCGTGTCTTTCACCCAATTTCAATCTACTTTTTTACAAACTCTTTAGATCAAAATGTCATCCGAGTATAACTCAAATATCTCAAACTCAAATTCTTCAACTTCAAGTAACTCATCTGATTCATCAACCTCTAACCAAAATCTTAGTGCTTATAAACAATTCGTGTCTCGTTATAAACAAAGGAGACAAGAGAATCAATTAATTGATAATATGATCGACGATGTTATCATCAATGATACTTTTCATTTTTTTCAAGACTCCACTCCCGTGCCAAGGGCTCCAAGAAAATATATCGACAGAGATCGCGAAGAGGCATATCGTCGTCTATTCAACGACTACTTTTCTAGTAGTCCATTATTTCCCCCAAATATATTTCGGAGACAATTTCGCATGAGAAGAGACTTATTTTGCCGCATAGTCAATGCAGTAACTAACAATGATGATTATTTTAGTCAGAGGCCAGATGCAACTGGTAGGCTCAGCGCTAATCCTCTACAAAAATGCACCGCAGCAATTCGATTATTAGCATATGGGATGTCAGCTGATTCGCTTGAAGAATATTTAAAAGTTAGCGGAAGTGTGGCAAGAGAATCGTTACATCATTTTGTTGAAGGAGTCATTGCTCAATTTAGCACTGAATATCTAAGAAAACCTACAGAACAAGATTTAGCAAGACTACTACATCAAGGACAGCAACGAGGCTTCCCAGGTATGCTAGGCTCTATTGATTGTATGCATTGGGAATGGAGGAATTGTCCCGCTCGCTGGAGGGGACAATTTCAAGGAAGAAGTAAAAAATCGACATTGATTTTAGAAGCTGTTGCAGACTATGATTTATGGATATGGCATGCATTTTTTGGAACGCCTGGCTCATGCAACGATATCAATGTCCTCGATCGTTGTCCATTATTTGATGATGTGTTTCAAGGACAAGCTCCTACTGTCTCTGTCAATTTTAACGTTAATGGTCATGCATATAACATGGGTTATTATCTCACTGACGGAATTTATCCAACTTGGGCAACATTTGTCAAATCGATTCGCAATCCATATGGTCGCAAACAAACTGAATTTGCCGAAGTTCAAGAAGGGGTAAGAAAAGATGTGGAGCGTGCTTTTGGTGTATAACAAGCAAGATTTGCAATTATCCGAAGCCCCGGGTTAGCGCATGATAAAAATATGTTGGGAAAAATCATGAGGGCTTGTATTATAATGCATAACATGATAGTGGAGGATGAACGTCATACATATCGAAACTACTCTGATACTACTGAATTTGAGAATGATAGCCCTCCTGAATCCACCTCAATATACGCAGCAAACAACGTTCCTTTTAACTACTCTAGGGACAGGGTAACGAGTTTGTCAAATTACATGTCCAATAGAGCTCGAGTGCGTGATCAAGAAGTTCACAAGTCTCTAACAAACGACTTAATTGAGCATATATGGGAGACAATTGGCAAATACAAGTATCAGGAAAATTAGCTTCTTCTTTTTTTCATTTGTTATCTTATGAATAATGTATAATAAAGTAAGTGTGTTTGCTTGAGACTACATTGTATTCCACGTGCTTTTTATAATAATCCGTATTTTTTTTTCTTAAATTAAAATGTATTTATAATTTTCTAAGCATTATATTGTATTGACCATCATTTATTTAAAAATAAGTTTATTAATATTTTTTAATAAAAGAAGTATGATTTAATTTGAATAAAATTACCAAAATTTATAATTCATCAAATTATCAAGAAAATAACTTAGTAACAAATAAAATGAATTTGGAGAGAGAAAATGTGGTAAGGTAATGATTAGATAAGGTGAGATTACCTATTTCATCAATAAACTTGACAAAACAAACTAGTTAGTAAAAGGTGGTATTAGGTGAGTTGGATGAGAGAGAAAGTAAGAGAGAGAGATAGTTTACCAGGTTGGAACCTGGTAATGGTCACTCTAAGAGACCCTATATATGAGGTTTAAATTAAAGTACAAACTGATACAATAATGCAGAGAAACTATTACAATATGATAAGGGAATAGAATAAGAAAAACTATCTAATTGATATTAGTTGTGGCTGATTTATCACTCAGTTTAGGCTGCAAAGTGCTGCTACTTTTGCTCTCTTTTCAGACCCTTTTTCTTCAATAATAGAGTTGTTTACTTGCTGGACAAAGGCTGGAGTGGACGTGCACAATAGTCAAAGAAAGTTGCTGCAAGTTGGACTTCAAATTTCTGATATAAAGAGCAAACCCTCCCTTGAGGGTTTTCTCAGCCCCTTTCCTTATCAAGTTGCTACTTGCTTAAGAACTGACTATTTTGTCTCTAAATATAGCTAATTATTAACTTGAATTTACCACCATTTTCTCAACAAAACCCGAGCCTTATTTTATCCCTCAGATAAGCTAATTCATTCACAACATCAGACAATTCCGTAAAACAGAACACATGAGCCTAACAGTGCGGAAATGACTATAACTTTCAACCCATCTATCACATGAAGCTCTAACTTATGACATTAGAGAGATATCTTTCTGAACTTGAATTTGAACACATATTTAGCCCAATTCCATTATCTGTACATGGAGATTTTAGACCTCAAAGTTCAGACCTGTAAACTGGAGTTGCTGATCCCTTCCTCCCTGACAGCCTGATTAAACATTAAACTGAAAACAATCTACAAATCATTTGGTGTTGATTCAAAAACCACGAGTTATATTGATCTCTTAGCTTTCCGAAAAGGTAAGGCACACAGAAATTGAGTTTCATTTGATCCCGCAAAGAGGCTGTCAAAATAGAATGCGCAAACCTGAATTTCCCGAACCCTCAGAATTGCTCTGTTTCGAACATGGAATTTGTTCACACCTTGATTCTGCATCAGTAGAGGAAATGGTAGAGCATTTTAATGCCTAATCTTCTTAGAGGTGCCTTTTGTAAGAATGTTTTTTTTGTTCCCCATGGTGTTCATTGATTTGGAAAAGGCGTATGACAAGGTACCAAGGGAAGTGCTTTGTTGGGCTCTAACTAACAAAGGAGTTCCGCAAAAATATATTAACATCATGAAGGACATGTATGAGGGAGCTAGCACGAGTGTACGGACTAATGTAGGGAAGTCAGAAGAGTTCCCTATTACAATCGGAGTGCACCAAGGGTCCGCACTTAGTCCGTTTCTCTTTGCTATAGTCATGGACGAATTGACGAAGGTCAATCCAGGATGATATACCGTGGTGCATGATGTTTGAAGATGATATAATAGATTTATTAATAGCGATGAATTTAAGAGATTTTAAGCATATCCACGTAGGACGACATGTCAGCGATGATGTCAAACGAAAACTGCCAGAAATACCACTAATAGGAAAACGAAAAAGTGTGCCTACCACATGCCTCAGTGCATATTCTAACTTGATATTATATATTGCAAAAAAGATATTATCTCAAAATAGTCCTTTCAGTTTAAAGGAAAAAAAATCACGTCCTAAATAACCTGTTTAGTTATAAAATATTTCTTGCTCAAAATTAATAATGGGGATTATTATCTCATACATGAAAATAACACGCGAAATATTATTAATCATGGAAAAATTATCTTAATTAGCATATGTTTTTGGAAAAAAATATGCTTGCAGTATTCTTTGTTTATGTAAGAAATAATCTGGACAAACCAGAACTTACCTAAACATGATATTAACCAGCAGTATAAACGGCTAACCACCATGGGCACCATCCAGGAGAGTATAAAATCGATCACTAAGTGGTAGTTGGTTTCTTTTTTATCTCTGAATTATTGCTATTTTCATCTCTTTAATTTGTTTTCCTAGGTTTCTTGGTCCAAAAGTTCAATTTCATTTTACACCAAAATTTGATTTTCGACACTTGATGTAGTTTGATTTATTCCTTTTGGTACATGAATTTCTTGATAGGTCCATCTCACAATCAGTTGTTATGTGAAACGATTTTTGTTTCTTGATTGATTTAAACTTCATCTTATTAGTTTCCTCACTTACGGTGTGTCTGAACACAGCGTTACAAATTTAGATTCCATACTTCGCATAGCCTTTTAATTTCCTATACATCTTTACCTTGCTATGTTACTCTGGTCCGATCTCGACATGCATGCTAGATGCCTTAATATGATTTCCGTTTTCATCACTTTTGTAATCTCTTGCTACATTAGTCTACAATTTAGACATTGATTTTTTCTTTCTAGGCCAATTTCTCAAGTAGTTTTATGCTTTTAAATGGCCTCAAAAAATATGCGTATATTATTTTCTGAGATCAAATTTTCGACAAAGTCATTTCATTTCTTCTTCTTTAATCAAAAGAGTTCAACCAGGTCACTGAATTAAGTTTTAAGGCTTTTATTTAATTTTTAATAGTAGAGATCATGTGATATATGGTTGTACAATTTCAATTTTTTTTAAAGCTGGTTGTATAATTTCCTTGGTACGCGTTTGTATAACTTATCATAATTGTTATATTCTATGTGTACTTTTGCACTATGTGACTATGTCTCCTTATGTAATGAACAAATATAGCCACCATTGTCTTTTTCAGGTTCACATAAGAAATTGAAGCAACACGAAGAAGACACGACAGTTACTAACCACTTCGGGACATTATACACACATTATGCAATTGATGCATATAATAATATCGTTTACTTCGCTCCATTTTTCTGTACAATAGCTTTTAGTGGAATATTATCATAACCACTTTGGAACATTCTACAACACGAATGTGTGATGTTTTTTCGCTCTGATTTAAAAATTAAATTATTAGCTAACTAGAATCATATGTTGTTTTATATCTCTTAATTCCATTATTACAGGTCAACAGGTCTGATCAAAATTAACCCAAAACATGTGGGTCAAGAGAGAGAATGTGGGTACTAACAAAAAAAAATAGGAGAGAAGATGTGATAGTGGGTGAGAAGACCAGAAAAAAAAAATAGGAGAGATAATGATGTCTCAAAATAGATACGGTGTTTGAGTTGGGACATCCCAAAAAACATTTGGAGCGTGTGAACTGCGATGGATGGAATATGACCTAAAATTAACGGGTCATGAATTAACGAGTTCATGACTTAGAGGTTTTTTACATGTCTAACTTCGTGTCATGTATTTTTTTTTAATGCACATCTACTAATTTAAGTTTTCATTTTCAAATTTTAATGCACATTTCCTATAATCAGATCAAAGAATAAAATATTATTGGATTATACTAATTTCTAACCATCTATATAATTGTCTCCTACAACAGCCCGTGCAATTTTGCACGGGTCAATAAACTAGTAGTGTTGAGCTCAGAAACGGAAGAAGATTTGGAGAGAAGGTTGGAACTATGGAGGCACAATTTGGAGTCTAGAGGGTTTCGGTTGAGCCGGAGCAAGACCGAGTATTTGGAGTGTAAGTTCAGCGGCATTAGACAAACGAAGACGGGGACGATCAGGTTGGATGGAAAGATTGTTCAGGGATCTGATTTTTTTCGATATTTGGGATCGATTCTTCAAAAGGATGGAGAATTAGATGGGGATGTGGCCTATAGGATCAAATCAGGGTGGTTGAAGTGGAAGAATGCAACAGGACTTCTGTGTGATCGAGGGATGCCCAATAAGTTGAAAGGTAAGTTTTATCGAACGACAATTAGGCCGGCACTGTTATATGGCACGAAATGTTGGGCCGTGAAACAGTGTCACGTTCATAAGATGAGTGTGACGGAGATGCGCATACTACGGTGGATGTGTGGACATACTAGACGTGATCGGTTAAGAAATGAAGTTATTAGGGAGAAAATAGGGGTTGCACCCATCGGGGATAAGATGTTGGAGAACCGGCTGAGATGGTATGGTCACGTGAGGAGGAGGTCTAGTGACACGCCGGTTAGAAGCGTAGAAGGGTGGGGAAGTGATAATATTAGTAGGGGTCGGGGAAGCCCAACTTTTGTAGAATCATCTAAGCAACCAAAGCCCAAATTATTAACCCATAATTTCTAATCTAATAAGTAACCCAAAAAGGCTATTTTGACTGAACATGGTAACTCAGGTCTAAACTGATAAATCGAACCCGTTGGCAAATAATACCGTTCAACGCGTGTCCACTGTCCGTTTTCATCATCGGGCGCTAAAATGGGTGCAAATGTAGGGTGTCTACACCCTACTCCAAACTAATGATAGTCACCTGAAATGAGTTTATTATTGAAAGGATGAGCTCGACAGCTGAGTAAAAGACAGTCTCAAATTTAACCGGGTCAAGCAAGTGTCGAAACAGTAAAAAAAATAATATTAATAAATCATAGGAGTACAATAGTTCTCAATAGAGGGTAGTAATAGTTCTGCTTAGTTCAGAAATTCTCAATCAGTGCTAGTTTAATCCTTTGGCAGAACATATAACTAGCCACAATTCAAAGTAGTTTAGAAATTATTCGTATTTCACAATACTTGATCCTCTTTAAAAAATAAGCATTTATAGAGTATAAGAAAAATAATACTCAAAGCTAAATCACAAAAAGTACCTTACCTGATTCCTGAATTGCCGATAGGTTACTTCTGTGCATTCGCTCGCTCTAATTAATGAAAATCACGTAAGCTATTATTTAAGATTATTTTATTATTCCAACTATAAAGTTTGTTAGTCCGGTAATTTACTCTCTAAGGGTCCAACGACGTCCGAACTCTAAAAGTGGTGATTATTTTACCGTCCTTCAGCGGAAATTATTCACTCTAAGATTATTTTCACCACTGGGTTAATTCCGTCGGGTTACTTTCTAATCATGGACTTACTATTTACCACTAACATATTTTACTCTTGGGTTATAGTTGTTAATACGGTGCCGTTCACAAAATGGGGTAATTCCGCCGAGTTACTTGCACCGTATTAACTATTCGCCACAAGGTTAATCAACTATCGGAAACGTGAAAATATTAACGGCGTTGTCTAGCGATAATAATAGTTTAAGAATTATACCTTGGTTATGTTAAGTGACGATGACTATTTCGATAGAGCCTCGCTAATTAAAAAATCCCTTTTTCCACCAACGCAACGACTACTTATCTTGTAAATTATATTCACGAAATTTTATAACACTCGTAACTCACTTTATATGTGTTGTGCTTATGGTGTGAAGCACTCCAGTTTATTGTCACTCTTTGATTGTTGTGCGTCGAAAACCGAAGGAAGGACAAACTTATTTATAGCAAACTGGAAGTAGAGTAGAATAACTTAGTAAAGAAATCCTATAAGTTTGAGAGGCTCCCCATGAATCCTGGGTTAAAGTTTGGATTCGCATGGTTTCTCCCAAAGCTGAATTTTCTTACTTTGTTTCCTTCTTCCCTTTCTTCTTCTTTTCCTGTTTCTTATCTTCCCTATTTTATTCTTTCTCTTTCTTTTGCTTAGGATAGTTTCCATAGTTTGTCTCTTCCCTTTGCTTACTACTGAACTACTATTGTTCTTGTATAAAGAAGTTCAATATAAAAAAAAAAGAGGGTCATTACACATTTGTATTTTAATTCGAACCCCATTTCCATTAAAATTAACTAATAATTCCAAGCGTTAATGCAAATTTCGTACATACTCATATTCATCAGATACATTTGCCATAATAGTTTGGCGACGGATGCAATACAACGGTATGTGCTCATTGTTTCAACTTCTTTTCGTGACATACTTTCCTGCTTCACTTCTTGCTTTGACCATAATCAAATGCCTTTAACTTGAACTTCCTCCTAATATATATTTTCATCGTTCAAAAGAGATTATCACAACGTCTAATACGAAGTGCATTCAACACATTCTGCTGAAAAATAAATATAAACAATAAGGAGGTATATATGATACACAAACAAGACAATTGAAGCGGTAAATATATACGTAATTGGTTTGATGAATATGACAATTGGTTTGATGAATATGAGAAATCAAACGATGAATATGACAACTGACTCGATGAATATGAAAACTGAAACGATGAGTGACAAATGAAACGATGAATGTGACAATTGAAACGATGAATATGACAACTGATTTGATGAATACGAGCACTGAAACGATGAATATGACAACTGATTTGATGAACATGAGAACTGAAACCATGAATATGGCAACTGGAACAATGCACATGATAACTAAACTCAACTCAACATATGAATACAACATGATATATCATGAACATTAGCAAAGAATAAGTTGAATATGACGAATGTCACAAACTAATTAACATCAAGATGTATATAAGCAGCAATAATATGATGAATATCAACACCAAGATGATGAATATCGGCAACATAGTTGGTGAATACAGGCACAAAAACGTTCAATGCCGAACCAAAATCATGCATTTCACCAAATTCCAAACCCTAATTCGTCAAAATTCAATAATGAATACACAAATTTCACAGTGAAGAACAAAATCATTACGAAAATCATCAATTAAAATAATTTTGACAACACAAAACCCTAGCCTATGCAAAATTACCAGAAAATTTACCAAGATTCACTAACGAATACACAAATTTCACAAAAATATTCCAAAAATCTTTGAATAAGTTAATTCGACAATAGTATAACCTTAATCTAAACAAATTACTGAAATTGAGTACGAATTCAAGTAAAACAGAAGACGACAAATTCATCAACTAACAAAAAGCAAAAATACAAAAACAAATCAACTAAAAATAGGAGAAACAACAATTTATCAATTCAAAACCCTAGAGTTGAAGAAAAAAAAAAACAAAAACCGGAAAAATCGGAGAAGATTATACCAGATTTTAGTCGAATTAGCGGTAGATCAACAAATCAATTGAAAATAAGCAACAATTTGTTAAATTAACAACTGAAATTTAACAATTTATGAAAAAAAAATCAAAGAAATAGCGAAGAACTGATGCGAGATCATTTTCCATATTATTAGCTAGTATTATTTACCTTATTATTGTTAGAATAAAATTAAGGGATAAGTAGTATTCTTATTTCCTTAGGAGTTATTTTTCCATATCGTATTAGGTTAGTTTAAGGTAGGTTCTAGAGGCTATGTTTACTATTTAAACAAGTCTAGAGCGTTTATTTGTGATGTATCAAGTATCGTTGAATTAAGAAAAGCAATAAAAAGAGTCTTAGAAAGGTTTTCTCATCCCCTTTGCATTCGTTTTAATTTCTAAAGGTAATTGAACTCAAGACAAGGAACGGAAGGCATTCGTTCTATCGTTGATCGGCTAGAGGTACTAGAGGTCAAGAGCTAAAACTAGATGACCGTAATGTTTAGGGATTAGATTAGTTCAATTGGGTCTCTAAGGGCTGAGATTCATTTGTTCCTATCTTTACTTTTCGTTCTCATAACTCAAAACATGACAAACCAGAAGTCAGTTCTGTACACACGAGTTTTTAGAGAAGCAGGTTCATGTTCTGTTCTAACGCAAGACCAGAGATCAGTCATGTTCGTTCTGACCACGTTCTGTACTGCAATCCGCTTCCGCACGCATTCTACTCGTATCAAGAACATACATTAATTAACTCGTTTTTGTAGTTGCATCTGATGAAGTCCGACAATTATTAAATTAATTATAGATTTTGTGTGAAGAACTTGAATTCGCGCGAAAATGGAGGAGAGAGAAAGTAATTTGGTCAGGAAAAAAATTAGAGGAGAGAGAAAGCAGGTTGGTGCAATGAGAAAAGAAATAAAAGGGCGAAAGTGCATGATAACCCCCATACGTTTACTTCTATGTGAAATCAAGCCCCATAAGAATTAATTGGTGCCATTTAACCCCAGAACTTTCTTAGTCAGTGAAATCAAACCCCCACCCAAATTCTCATGAGATTTTGACCAATATATCACCAACTTATTATTATATACAGTAGGAGTATATGATTAATATAAATTGGAGCTAACGATTAAGAAAAATATTGTATTGCTCAAAAAGCCAATTCCATAATTCATGAAATCATTTGTTTATGAACCGTAACCTACGAAGTATCAAAGAAAAATGATCATCTGCAAAGACCACTAGGCAGAATGCTATATAGTGATTTTCCGAAATTATCACAAAGCCACATATGCTCCTATATGATGATATTTTTAAAAGCAATCGCATTATGTGATGATAAATTGATAAATATGAGCTCATTTGTCCATTAACTGCATGCATCTCAATTTTATTACCATAACTGCTATTGATTATTACCATAATGTCGCATAAAATAACCAATTGTAATTTCATAGCGGAATCCCCATAAAGATCAGTGGAGTGAATTTTAATGGGGTATTAATTTAGTTGGTGAGATATTGGTGAAAAATTGAGTATTTCATGAAAAAATGCGTAATGTTATTGAATAATATAGATGGTTGTACATATACTAGAATATTTTAGAGTGTATTTCCTATATCGTATAGACCTATATATATGTACCCTCCCTCATAATGATAACGTAGGGTTTTCTCCTCTCTCAGTTCTCTCTATTCTTTAACACGTTATCAGCACGAACTCTAACCGTAGTTCTTCTCTAACCGGTCCATACCAATTGAATTTGGGTATTGCACACAAAAGATTGAGATCAGAGTGGTGGTACGATCAAGGAGATGGTAGCTAATGTCGTGCTAAGTAAATCTACATCCCTATATAAATTGAACTAAATCTCATCAATCCCTTCAACCCGATACGTAACAATCGGTTACTATTAGTTTCAAAGTTTTGATTGACCTGATAATAAACCGTGCGATTTTGTTTACTAATTGTTCAATTCTTTATGCCTTTTATATACATGATCTAGTTTTGTTTGCTTAACATGTTTGGTACTCGTTTGATGCTAATTTGATCATACTTGCTACTGATCGATAAGTAGTATTGCCAATTATTTCCAAGAGGCTGCTCTTGTCTTTTTTGTACATAATGATCTGTTTGCTCTTTTACTAGGGGGATCTTATTGTAAAATTTTGCTGGAACTTATATTCGTATTGTTTGGTCACATAAAACACGTATTTTATCTTCGATATATTAGTTGTGAATTCTTTCTAAACCAAGAACACAAAACACGATCTAGCTAGGTTCCTTGTGCACTTGTTTCACTAAATTCCTTCTGCTCCTATTCTCTTATGAGTTTACCTGGCCTTATACCCCGTAATGTAGATAGATCTGATTGTATGAGTATGTACGTCTATAAATATAGATATAAGTCACAATTACGAAATATCCTAACTATGCCCTTTAGAGCTGACCCTTGTGATCTTACCCTTCTATGTTTGATGATCCAATACAGATAATAGATCGACCAAACTCACTTGTTGTTATGGTAGATAATAGCACTCACTTGTTGATTACATATTTCGTAGATCGAGTTATTTTTGGTTATCGCAATTCGATCAAGCATGTTTATTTGCGTGTGGTGCGGTATGTCTATTCCGGCTGTTATTTTTTTTATATCCGATTTAGTAACAATCCGGGTGCCTTATGTGTTTGATAGTTAGAGTAAAGTCGCAATTATCCAGGCATGAATGTGTTTGGTTTTGTGTTACTATATTATTATTTGTTCATGACTGAAGCTCGTAAATTCTATTAATCTTTGAACGGTAATCAAGTACTTTTAGTACAATTGGTGGATTTTATACCTGTTCTCTTGTTTACAGAAATAGTTTTCATGTTGACCATAATCTATATTATTCCATATACGTGCGACATGTAATTTATTTGGTACAAGTGTTGGAGTGAGTTCTTCGAAGGACAGTTGCTCGGGAAGGCCTCGTCGAATACCTGCACAAAGGGAGCCCGGTTTTCACCAGGCGTCGCCCCTCCGACGCTCAAGTCAGTATGACGACTCGAGAAGGGGTGGCAAATAAGGACAACGGATGCGTTTTATGCGTAAATCAAGGAGAATAATCAGAGAAATAAAGAATGTCAGAATTGTTTTCTGAACCTGTTTTTTTATGGGTCATAAAAGGGGTATTTATACTAAAAGAGGGGGGTCTTAGAAATAATCCTAGGTTTCCCCACTAAATCATGACCCTTTATTCCCCTTCCATCCAAGGGCTGCCCTTAGTGAGGCTTTATTTCATCACATGAGCCTTTACTAAGGTGCACTATCTTAAGGGCTATGGCCCATTCACAAAGTGGTACCAACAGAGCCCCTCGAAGCCTGGTCGCGCCCTTCGTTGTCGACGAGGGCGGACTCATTAGTAGCGACTAGGGTACGACCCCTGGCCGCCCTTTATCAAGGTCTACTCTGTGGACCTTGGTAAAGCCATGCGATGCAACGTACCCTTTCGAGGCTTTCGTGTCTGATTTGCTTGAAACATTTCTCCATGTGTCGAGGAAATGATGACTCGAAAATTTCATCCTTTTCGAGTCCTCGATCCCTCGCCTGGGAGAGCTCGAAAATTTCACCCCTCAGTCGAGGGAGGGATGACTCGAACCAATAACGGCTCAAAAATATCACCCTTTTCGAGTCCTCGATCCCGCGCTTGGGAGAGCTCGAAAATTTCACCCCTCAGTCGAGGGAGAGATGACTCGAACCAATAACGGCTCGAAATTTTTTCGAGTGCTCGATCCCTCGCCTGGGAGAGCTCGAAAATTTCACCCCCCAGTCGAGGGAGACTTTCGAATTTAAATTACAACTCTTGCGATTAAATTTTGAAATTAAAATTTGAAATCAACTAACTTAATTTCAAATTTTTAATTTGAAAATTTAACGTTTGCAATCAATGAATATTTCGGGAATGTGCCAGAATTTGAACAGTTTTTCTCGTCAGCCGTCCCTTGATTCCCGCGCAAGGTAATGTCGGGAATACGCGAAAAACTTTTCGTTTCCCGCATCATAATGATTATACGGGGCGTATGGGAAGTTGTGTAAAAATAGGGTTTTTACGCTTTTACCCTTCGCCCTTTTCATCCTTATAAAAAGGGGAGTTCCTTGATGATTTTCCATCTCAGTTTTCATTCATATTTCAGTTTTCATTTCCAAAGTTCTCTTTTTAGTGCGTTTCATCTCCGGCGGGTTTTTCTTCGGCGAAACCTCTTCTTCAGGCGATCTTTCTCTTCTCCGAACGTACCTTTCCTCTCCTCTAATCTCAGTATGTTATTTCGCCTTTTGTGTCTTTTTTGGGTGTTTTTTTGTCGCCGTTGTCGCTTTTCACTTACCCGGTGACGATCCCGGGTTGTCGGTCCCACTCCGGCGGCAAAGAGATGCCGGCCGATTGTGCTGGGATTGGGAACCTAGATAACACCCGATGGATTGCTCGGTTTCGAGGTCGGCGAAGAGGAGCGATCTGCCCTTGTGCCGACTCCCTTTTCTCGCATCGGTCCTTCGATTTCTTCGACCTTTAGTCGACCCATCGAGTGTTGGGTGTTTTAGATCCGTCATCGGAGGAGGGGAAAACGAAAGGTAACGGCTCGCACGAGCCGAGTCCGTAACTGCCCTTCTTCTTTTCTTTCCAGTTGGCGAGAACTAAACAGACTTCCCGCAAGCGGGCGGGGGGTTCGACAGATCCAAGAATGGCTCGAAGTGTTCGTGTCGACCCTAACTCGGTTGTTCAGCCCTCGCAGGAACCATCCGACGCGATGGCGCTCCGGGCCTCAGTGCGAGTCAGTGCCAACACGTTCACCACGGCGATGATCAATGAAGGTTGGCGTAGATCCCAAACGCCTCAACTGGTTCGGGCGTTCAGGGAGGCTAACCAGATCTACGACCCGCTCGACCTGGTCGTCCCGGCCGCTGGATCCCTCTGCTCGAACCCTCCGGAGAATTGTCTCGTAGTTTACGCGCAGGCGTTCGCATATGGGTTTCGGGTACCCTTATGTCATTTTGTGACGAGGCTCCTTAACCATTATGGCATTTGTCCCTACGAGCGTATCGTCAACGCTCATATCACCCTTACGGGTTTTATCATGACGTGTCGAGCGGCTCGGATACCGCTGTCCGCCAACCTCTTCCGCTACCTTCACAACACTTCGAGCGATCAGTGGGGGTTTAAAAATTTTGTCGTTCGAGGCAAAACCGCGACGTACACAATCGTCATTCATCCTCCGAAGCCTGGGCGAGGGCCGGATTGGAAAAGCATGTTCTATTGGTTAACTACCAATGACGGCTCAGGGTTGGGTGATCACCTTAAGGTGTTACTTCGATCTCCCTGCGCTCGACAAATTCACGATTCTCTGCCCAGGCTGAACATCAGGAAGATCGCTGTGCGGACTACTTCTTTCAACCGCATAATCCCGAACCGGAGGAGGTGACATGGGTCCCTGCCATGAATTTGCTGAATGAGCCACTGTGGCTTATGTACTCTGGCCTAATTCCTCCTGAGACTGAGGAGGAGCGCAGTATGTCTCGGGATGTGTCTCGCATTGTTTCTTTTGTATGTTTAACTTTGGCTGATCATTACTTTTTTTTTCCAGGTGCCGTTCAGTCTGCGGTGAGGGCTCAACTCCACGAGTGGCGCAAGACGATGCCAAACCTTAGCCGACTGATGGCCCAGCGAGCAAGGAAAGAGAGCTCGAGCGTCCGTCGGGACGCGGCTCATCAGGAGGTAGTTCGACCATCTCCTGAGGGAGGTGGGGCTCGAGCGAGTGTAGGCCGCTCAGCTGGTAAGCAGTCTTCCTCTTCGACTCGTCCCCCTCCTTCGGGATCGGCTCGGACTCGTCCTTCGCAGTGGGTTTCGGGGACTCCTCTCCAAGCCACTCCTGTGCGCATGCACGCGCCGGCCATACCTGTGTCGCGATCCACGTCGAGGCCAAGGGCTTCGGGGGTCACGATTCGGTCTGAGCCGGCCGCTCCCGAAACGGTCCCACTCTCATCCTCGGACGGGGAGGAAGAAGAGGTAATCTCGCCGTACTTTATTGTTGATACTTGCTATTAATTTCTGATGGTAACGACTCGCTTTCAGACTCTCAACCAACGACGTCGCGAGAAGAGGCCGCTCGTGGAGGGCGAGACGTCGGCTGCTTTGATTTTTCCGACAGGTAGCCTTTTCAACGTAGCTTCTCGCCTTTTGTCTGATTTGAGCTTTTTCTAACCATCTTTCGATCGTGCAGCCGAGCAGCTCCAGGCCATGGCCATGCCTTCCGTTCCAAACACTTCCAAGGCGGCCGAAGCGCTGTATGATCTGACTTGCGAGATGCCTCGCTCCAACGATTGGGCTCGACAGGCGGTGGCTCAGATGCTCCAGGTATGTTTGTATCCCTTCGTTTCTTCTTAACGCTTCGTTTCCTTTTAACGCCGTTTGATTCAACGCTTCTCTCGCAGGTCGCTGCGCTGGTATGACAGGGCGAGATGCGTGGTGCGGAGCAGGCCGAAGAAGGGGTCTGGAAAGAGAAGTGTTTGGTTGCTGAGTCAAGGCTGAAAGAGGTCGAGACGGCTAAGGAGGCGCTCGAGCAAGAGCTGGTGGAAGTGAAATAGAACGTCGCTGACTGTCACGCGCAAAATGAGAAGGCGGTTGCTGCCATGTCTGCGGCGGATGCAAAAACTTCTTTGCTCGCTGCTGAGCTCGCGAGGGCTAAGGCCGATGCTGACCAGTTAAGTCTCAAACTGGTCAATGCTTCGAGCCATGCGACCTTCTGGGCAAAGCGCGCTTGCTCGGCGGTTTCGACCTTCCTCGCTTCAGACGGCTATGCCTACCTGAACGATCTTGCCAAGGCTGCCGGCATCGAGTTCTCGCGAAGTGCAATGAGGGCTGAGCCAACTTCGAGCTGGACGAAGAGCAGTTTGAGTCTGCCTTCCATGCTGAACTGGATAAACATAACCAGGCCAAGCCTGGTGAAGCCCCTGAGGAGGGAGAGGTCGAGGACGACATTGAGGCGCTCGACTTTACTCAGCCTGCAGAAGATCCTGCACTTAACACTTCTGACAAATGATTATAATTTGGCTTGTTGCCATGTAACCGTACAATTTTGTACATTTCTGTTTACTGGCCGCCCCTTCGAGGGTTTTTGGTCGGAACCGCCCATTTTTCGGGGTGTTTGGCTCCGGCCTTTTTATTTTAATTGATGTGGTGCGCCATCGAGTGATCTAGCCGTTATGTGCATAACTTGTTTGTCTTGCTAGTTCCGGTCATCCATGTGTGGTCTCGCCCTCGAGGAGAATAATGCTTCGGGGTAAAGGGCTTGCTGCCTTTAGTCACGAAGTTATTCGGCTCCTCGCATGGATGACTTACAAAACAGGGGTTCCGACCCAGTGTCCTTTCGATGGCGAACTATTATTCGAGGTGCCTCTGTTTTACCATGGGTTGTGGTATACTATCGAGGGGTTCCATTAAATACTTGGTCGAAACCCATCTGTTGATGGAGCCATTCGAGGGGAGGCTTCCGACTGGCCTCCTTTTCCAAGTTGAAGTTTAGGGAGCTACGGGATTTTATCCTTCGTAGGTGAATTTGTTCTTAGCTGAACTTTTTATTCGACGCGAGCCCTAGCTGGGAAAGCGTGTCGCTACCAAGGTGGGGCAACTTCTAACCCACTCCAAGTGATTGTTATTTTTAACAACGCCTTCGACCTTGGTAGGTCAATTTATAGACTCTTGTCTTCGGCGAAATGCCTCGAGCGACTCCCGGCATGGGCAATTGCACTCGACTCGCCTCGCGTAGAGGGGCTTAAGGTTTACCATTGTACCCTTCGGGTGACTTCCCATGCGGATGATTACGCTCTTGTCTCGCGTGTTTTATACGCTTTGAGTGGCTTCCCCATTGGGCGATTGCACTCGGTTCCTTTTCGAAGAATATTGAAGCGCTTGGCTCGCCATTGCGCTTGATTTGTCGACTTCTTTGTCGATTTAAGGAGGGGGAGGGTTGGGGTTGACACTATTAAGTATTGCATAACATCATGGCCCTCGGCCTTTCATTGCTTAAAATTGAAAAGATTACATACTACAGCTCGTGGCCACAAACTGGCTGCAAGAGCATTACTTGATTTGGGATAACAAAAACAAGACTTTAACTGATTGGGTTATAACTAGGCATATTATTTTTTGAGGTTGTAGAGGTTCCACGGCCTCTTCACCATCTCACCTTCCAGGGTGCTGAGTCGGAAAGTTCCTTCCTTTACTTGTTCGACCACCAAGTATGGCCCTTCCCATTTTTCCTTTAATTTTCCTCCTCGGAGCTTCTTCCTGGTTTCCTTGGCGTTTCGGAGTACCATGTCCCCCACTTCCAGCTTCCTTGGGCGAACCATTCGATTGAATGCTTTGACCATCTGCTGCTTTTGCTTTTCAGCTCTCAGAAGCACATTTCCACGGCACTCGGGGAGAAGGTCGAGCGCGGCTCGCAGCTCAACTTCGTTCTCCTCGGGCTCGTAGGTACTTATACAAACAGATTTGGCCTCACATTCGATCGGTAAGACAGCGTCCAAACCATACACGAGTTGGAAAGGGGTCTCTCCTGTGGCTCGCTTCGTTGTTGTTGGAAGGGCCCATAGGATTCCTGGCATCTCCTCGACCCATTTTCCCTTCGCTCCTTCCACCATGATTCGCAACCCATGCAAGATTATCTTGTTTGAAGACTCGACCTGTCCGTTCGCCTGGGGGTAAGCTACTGAGGTGTAGCAAGTCTCAACACCATATTGAGCACTACATCCTTTGAAGTAATTGCTGTCAAATTGGGTCCCGTTGTCGAATGTGAAAATTCGAGGGAATCCGAACTTGGTAAGAATGTTCCTCCAGATGAAGTTGGTCATGTCTCGGTCAGTGATCCTCTCTAGTGGTTCGGCCTTGACCCACTTGGTGATGTAGTCGACGGCCACTATTATGAACTTTTTGCGTGAGAAGCTCTTTGGGAACGGCCCGAGAATGTCCAAACCCCATCTTGCAAACGGTAGAGGATTGGAGATTGGCTTAAGCTGGGTGGGAGGCCTTTTACTGATCGGCCCGAATCGTTGGCACTTGTCGCAGTGCTTAATTAGTTTGGCCGCATCAGCTTGCATTGTCGGCCAGAAGAAACCGGCTCTCAAGGCCTTCGAAGCAGATGCTCGAGCCCCTATGTGTCCCCCACACTCTCCAAAGTGGATTTCCTTCAAGATGTAATTTCCTTCCGTCGGGTCGACGCATTTCAGAAATGGCTGTGAATACCCTTTCTTGTATAGCTCGCCGTCGACCAGGGTGAACCATTCCGCCCTCTTCTCTACTTTCTTGGCTTGCTTTGGGTCGCTCGGGAGTTCACCATCCTTCAAATATGCAATTAATGGCCTCATCCATTCAGGGCTCCGATCGAGGACCAATATGCGAGCTGTTTGATCAATGTTTCGGAACGGCAGCAGCTCCCACTTGACTACCCTTGGGCTATCATTGACAGAGGAGCTAGCCAATCGAGCCAAAGCGTCTGCTTGCGGATTTTCTGACCGAGGGATCTGCTCAATTTGGAAATGTGTGAGCTTTTTAGTGAGGCTTCGAACCTTGTCCCTGTATTCAGCCATGTGCTCCTTGGCTTCAAATTTGTCATTAATTTGGTTCACCACTATGGCCGAGTCAGAAAATGCTCTTACATCTGTGGCTCCCGCCGCCAGGCACAAATGAATCCCTGCGACAAGGGCTTCATATTCAGCCTCGTAGTTGGTTGCCTCAAAACCGAAGCGGAGCGCATACTCTATCCTCTCCCCTCCAGGGAGAATGACGATCATGCCTGCTCTGTTCTTTCATCGGCCCCTTTGGCTCGTTGAAGGCTGCCTCGACTACGAAGTCGGACAAGGCCTGCCCCGCGAGGTGGCATCTCGGCTCGTACTCGATGCCATGGCTTTTCAGTTCACAAGCCCATCGAGGCAATCTTCCGTTTCCATCCAAGTTGTTCATTATTTTTTCCAAAGGGTAATTGGTTCGCACAACAATCTTGTGATTTTGAAAATATGGTCGGAGGCGTCGGCTCGAGATAAGCAATGCCAGAGCGAGCTTTTCGAGCGGAGGGTATCGCAGCTCAGCCCCTGCGAGGGCGTGGCTCACGTAATACACAGGGCTCTGAACCTTCTCTCGCTCGACTACCAGGACGGCTCCGACCGCTCGTTCATTCGCTGACAAGTACAAGTATAAATCCTCCTTTTTCTCGAGGCACAGATATCTTCGTGATGTTGACTAGGTATTGCTTCAGCTCTTGGAATGACTTCTCTGCCTCCTCGTCCCATTCAAAAAAATTCTTCTTCTTGAGAGCGGCGAAAAAAGGCAGGCAGCGGTCGGCCGACTTCGCAATGAAGCGTCCAAGGGCGGCCACGCACCCCGTTAACCGTTGCACATCTTTAACGTTCTTGGGAGAAGGCATGTCCAAGATAGCTTTGATTTTTTCTGGGTTCGCATCGATTCTCCTTTGGCTTACAAGGAACCCGAGGCACTTTCCAGTCGTCACCCCGAACGCACACTTCTTCGGGTTCAGCTTCATCCCATATTTCCTCAACGTTTCAAAGGTTTCTCTCAGATCTTTTTGGTGGTCGTCGGCTCGTACACTTTTGACGATCAAGTCGTCAACGTATGCCTCCATGTTCCTCCCAATTTGCTCCTTGAACAATTGGTTCACCAGCCTTTGGAACGTGGCCCCGGCATTCTTCAAGCCGAACGGCATCACCCGATACATATACACTCCAAATGGTGTGATAAAAGCAGTTTTCGCTCGATCCTCTTCATCCATCGGGACCTGATGGTGCATCCATAAAGCTCAACAGCTCGTGCCCCGAATTGGAGTCTACCAATTGATCCATTCGAGGTAGCAGCTGACTGTCCTTTGGACAAGCTTTGTTCAAATTGGTGAAGTCGACGCACATTCTCCACGACCCGTTCGGCTTCTTTACTAACACCACATTAGACAGCCAAACCGGGTACGTGCATTTCTCGATATATCGAGCTCCGAGCAGTCGGTCGACCTCTTCTTTGATGGCTTGGGCCCGTTCCGTTCCAAAGTGTCGTTGCTTTTGATGAACGGGCTTCTTGGAGGGATCAGCGTTCAGCTTGTGAGTAATGACCGAGGGGTCAATCCCCGGCATTTCCTCGACAGCGAACGCGAACGTATCCTTATATTCTCTCAGCAATGCTATCAGAGGGGCCTTAACCTCTGGTTCGAGGGCCTTGCCCACTCGAACCGTTCGGTCGGCTCTGTCCTCTTCTAGAGCAATTTCTTCAGTTTCCTCGAAGGGCTGGGTGGGTCTTTCGAGGCCATGCCTGGCATCAATAGTTTCCAAACAAAATGTTTCACCCGCAGCCTTCGCCTGGCTTGGTTCCTTCTTCCTCCTCTTCGAGGGTGACTCCTCGGTTGGTGCTTCGCTAGGGTTCACCATGGGAGGCCTGAGTCCAGCGTGATAGCACTCGCGAGCGACCTTTTGGTCTGCTCGGATAATCGCGGCTCTGCCATCCTTTGTGACGTACAACATCAGCAGACCCAAGGGAAAAACTAGCCCGACAATATCATTCAACAATGGTCTTCCAATAACAATGTTATATGCGCACGGTATGTCAATAATTACAAACTCGACATTGGCTCGCCTCATATCGGCTCCCTGGCCGATGGCTCCCGGAAGGCGGATCGTTCCCATTGGATAGATCTTTTGCCCAACGAAGGCTACTATCGTTTGCCCAGTGGTGATGTCCTTCGACGTATACTTCAGTTGTTGGAGGCACTCAAATGTCATTATATCTTCTCACTTGTTTGTTGGCCACCTGCATGGTGATCACCACTGGATCGTCATGAGGCGTCCGAACATTCTTAATGTCTGATTGTTGTATCACCATTGTGGGAATTTTGATCTCGCGGAGCGCCGTCGCGACCGAGTTGACAAAAAGCCTCATTTTGGTCTTTCGACCTCGATGACTCGGTCCTCCACTCGCGAGGCCTCCTGATATGGTATTGACCACTCCAGGGCTTCGAGCCCTGGCCCCATTTCCTGCCTAGCCGCCACCACGAGGGCCCCTTTGGTTGTTGTTTTGTCGGTACCGATCCCTTTGCCCTCTCAGACGCTTCAAGTACCGGTTCAGTAGTCCATTATCAGCTAACTTCTCAAGCACCTCCTCGAGGTCTTTACAGCTTGCGGTACCATGACCGTTCTCCATATGATATTCACAGAATGCGCCCATGTTGCTCCGATCGTCCTGTGTCATGGGTTGGGGAGGCCTTAACAGGTCCGTCTCCTTGATCACCATGAACACAGTCCTGAGCGAAGTGTTAAACCTGTATGGCTTCTTGTTAAGAACAGGGGGTTCGAGGCGATCCTGGAGTCTGACTGGGGAAGTTGAGCCTTCATTGTGTCCTGCCCTGTTCACCAGGGAGGCGTTAATGTGGGCAGCGGCTCGAGCGTCTTAGCCTCACGCTTCGCCAGGTCGTACTTACACTTCCCTTCGGCCATCCCTTGCACCAATGCGCTCACCCCCATTTCGTCGGTCAGGTTGGCAATGTGCGTGGCAGTCGAGCGGAACCTCTGAATATAGACGTCAAGGGACTCCTTGTCTCCTGGTTTTACGGCTGTCAAATGTATTGACGTTTTCTTCCTCGTTTTGCTGGTGACGAAGTGTCCAGTGAACTTCTTCTTCAACCCGGACCACGAACGGATGCTTCCTGGTGGCAATTTGTCGAACCACCGTTGAGCGATTCCCGTCAGCTTCGAGAATCCACCTAACAAAAGGTGACTCGGAAGTGAAGGTCCTCCTGGTTCGGTGTGAGCGGTGAGAGTGGTGTCTTGAGCTAGCCTCGCTTTCCGAAGCAGACTCTGAGTCATCGCCCGCTGAGTCCGAGCTAATCTCACGAGTCGCGCTTTTGGAAGGCTTAGACGCTCGAGAATGGGATGGTATGGGCGTCTTTCGCGGGGAGCATGATCTCCTTCCGCTTCGGGGTCGGCTTCTGCGAGACTTAGATCTCCTGGTAGGCTCTTCCTCAACCAAGATGCCTTTACCCTTATCCTTCGCACCGATCTCCGAGTGCTTTCTCTGCGAGGCCTGAGTCGCCTCTCTCTCTTCCCTCTTTCTGTTTAGAGCATTGATGGTATCCCTTAACTCGGGTGGGTTGTGCTTATCATAAATCGCCTTAATTCTTTGGACGGCCGCCGCTGTTCGCTGCGAGGGCTTCTTTCGAGGACCTCGCTTATGCTTGTTCTTGGTGGGGGCTGTCTCGACAGCTGGCGTCTTAGTTGGGAAGCTACCCGCTTCTCCAACTCAGCCATCCCCTCGCTCATCTGGCGCTGCAGATCGACCTGTATCTCAAGCCTCGCCCGCGCCTCGGCGAGCTCTTCCATCAAGGCCACATCTCAGGGACGCGGCTCACTCTCCTAATAATCTTCATATTCCTCCTCGAGATCCACCTGCTCCTCGGGATTCTCTTCGCGAATGGGCTGCGCTCCCCCCCCCTTTGGTGCTGACCGCTCGACCTCGAACGCCCTCGACGAACCCTCGTCAGGGTTGTCGGGGCGCGAGGGATTCGGGTCAACGAGTCCGAGGATGGGGTTTTCGCTCGCATCACCCCCCTTGGATCGCGCGGGTCTTCCTCTCGGGGCCATCTTATCACGAATCGTTTTTGGTATTCTCGAACGGCTTTTCCTTACGAACTGTCCCCACAGACGGTGCCACTTGTTGGAGTGAGTTCTTCGAAGGACAGTTGCTCGGGAAAGCCTCGCCGAATACCTGCACAAAGGGAGCCCGGTTTTCACCAGGCGTCGCCCCTCCGACGCTCAAGTCAGTATGACGGCTCGAGAAGGGGTGGCAAATAAGGACAAGGGATGCCTTTTATGCGTAAATCAAGAAGAATAATCAGAGAAATAAAGAATGTTAGAATTGTTTTCAGAACCTGTTTTTTGATGGGTCATAAAGGGGGTATTTATACTAAAAGAGGGGGGTCTTAGGAATAATCCTAGGTTTCCCCACTCAATCATGACTCTTTATTCCCCTTCCATCCAAGGGCTGCCCTTAGTGAGGCTTTATTGCATCACATGGGCATTTACTAAGGTGCACTATCTTAAGGGCTATGGCCCATTCACAAAGTGGTACCAACAATAAGAATGGATTACTTCTATTATATTTTGCATAAACAAGTTTAAATTATGTTTGCCGCATGATTTATTGTTTGACACAAAGCTACCTACATATTTTCTTGATTCTTGAGCGATCTTCTCTTGATTGATGTGATATAATTAATCTTAATACGTATCCCATGATTAATCTTAATACATATATATGCTTCGTTTATGATTAGACTATCTCGAATATGTATTTGACATGATTATATGTGGTGATATTGGTCTGTTTTTAATTCAAACTCGGACCACTAGGTTATTTCTCATGGTAATGAAAAGTTAGTTGTTTGTTTAAATTTTATACTAGAGATATGTTGTAGCTCAAGGTTCAGTTATGTAGTTCTTGTCTCCTGAAATTTGTCATAACTCGTAATTATATTAATCTATTTTCATTTATTGGTTTCTAGCTTTGATAAGTATCCTGAATCTTTTAAGGTTGCGTCATGGTGTGTGTTTTCCGTTGTTTCGTTTCTTATGCAAGTGAGATTATGGTGGGTTTAATAACAACGTTTTTGGTGGATGTTAAAGCTGATTTTATATTTTTATGACAATATGAGAATGAATACGTATTATTTTCCACCATGTTTTTTCAATTGCATGTATCTCCTTGAAGTTATTTTTCGGTCCAGTTACATTCACATATACTAGCTTATCGACAATGCATGTTCACTTGGGTTTGTATGTTTTTCTTTATGCGGCTGATGTATGGCTATTTTGTTCTCCTTTTCAAGTAAATTATACGCCCCGTCTCCTAAATCTTGATGTTCCTATAGCTAATTTCCCGCCACTTTCATCATTTTTCTGATTTTTCTCTCTCTCCTAGTTTGAGCTTTGGTTTCTCCACCCTTATTTTTCTTTCATCTTTTCATTTTCAATTTGTTCAATATTTCCACAACAATTCTCAAGTTTCATTATTAATATAATTCAAGTCTTATTTCATTCACCTCCTCTTTTATGATTTTATTTGGGTAATAATTATTTCTCTCTTTTACTTATTGTCATTTATCTTGTTTTAATTATTGTTAATTCATGTTTATTAGTAAATTAATTAGATTTGTCTTACAAGTTTGAATCTTTATATAATTCTCATGTTTAGTATCATGTTTAGGATTCTAATAATTGTGATTAGTGTTAATTTAATGATGTGTGAGTAGTTTTATAGTTAGGGGGTGTGGGAAATGTGACAAAAGGTGGTACCTTTATGTGGGGAATTAGCTTATTGCTATGTAAACCATATGATTTGTGCCCAATTGCTACCCTTATGATTTTGATTGCATGATTGCCTAGGATGTACACTTGGGTAGTTGTATCTTCCACTAATTTTGCCAACATAAGAGATTTGAGGCCCAATAAAGCATAAAAAGGTAGGGTTTATTGTTTAATTGCATGAGAATGGTTTAATTGATTAATTGGAAATTAGATTAAGTACTTGAGAGGGTTTTAATCAATTGTTGTCCCTTATTTGGCATGAATCAATCTCATTGTTAATCCCCCTAATTAAAGATTTCATCTTTGTTGCATGAACCCCACTTATACCCTTAACTCCCTAATTAAAAGGTTTTAATTTCAAAACTTTCGACTTTAATTGCTTAATAGTCAATTAGTGGTAGTAATTAGATCAACTCTCTCACCTTAATTAGACTAGACTAAAATTGCCAAATTCGATAGACAATCACCCCCGTCCTCGTGGATTCGACCCTAAAACTATACTAGGACGATTAGGCTCGCTTAGACTAGTTCTAGGCGTGTCAAAGGCAAGTGAAACACGATTTTGTCATCACCAACATTAAAAGACAATTTCCCACTCTTAACATCAATTAAGACACATCCGCTAGCCATAAAAGGACTACCTAAAATGATGGGGGTATGGTTGTCTTCGGGCATGTCTAGGACAAAAAAATCGGCCGGAATGTAGACCTTGCCCACCTTGACTGGGACATCCTCAATTATCCCAACGGGATGCTTTGTGGATCTATCCGCCAATTGGAGAGTCATCCTAGTGGGAAGCAATTCTCCAAAACCAAGTTTTCGGGCAATAGAAAGGGGTAGGAGACTCACACTAGCACCCAAATCACACAAAACACGATCAATATGCACATTACCAACCATGCAAGGATTAGAAAAACTACCGGGATCTTTGAGTTTAGTTGGCATTTTGTTAAGCCAGACGACACCACACTCTTCCGTCAAAGACACAAACTCATTATCACCAATAGTTCTCTTTTTGGTCAACACATCTTTTAAGAATTATGCATAAGTTGGCATTTGAATGATGATCTCGGTGAATGGAATAGAGACTTCTAACCTCTTAAGAATTTCCACAATTTTATAAAAAATTTTGATCTCCATGTTCCTTTTTAGCCCTTTGGGGGAAAGGAAGGGGAGGCACATAAGTACAACTTGGTGATTTAGAGGGATTCTCAATAGTTTTCTCATTAGAAGCATCATTATCATCTTGCACATCAATCACATCATCATTTTCAAACAAAACGTCATCAAGTTTAAGAGGCAAAGGAGCCTCACACTCTTTCTCACTCACAACAACATTCGGACTACCCCCACCTCAAGATCCTTGTAAGGATCCTCCAAGGCTAACCCACTCCTTGTAGTGATGACATTCACATGATGGGTAGGGTCTTTAGGGTTTGAGGTTTGACCCGAGAATGCCCCGATTTGCCTCATGGGGTTGGCTAAATCTTGGTTAGCAACTTGTGTCTCTAAAGCCTTGTGCGAAGAGTGAAGAGAGTCAAACATATTGTTTAATTGTCGGACTTGTGCGAAGAGTGAAGAGAGTCAAACATATTGTTTAATTGTCGGAATTGGTCTTGGACATTCTCATTGGTTTTGACTTGGCTAGAAATGAGACCACTCAACATGTTTTCGATATTGATCCTTTGAGAAGGTTGGACACTTTGACAATTTGAGGAACCATGATTGAATTGGTTATTGTGGCCTTGAAAAGGGGGTCTTCGTTGCCAAATCCAGGTGCAGGCAAGGCTAATTGATGGGGATTTTGGACATTTTGACTCCGATAGGAAAGATTGGGATGATTCCTATAGCCCAGATTGTAAGAATTTGAGTAGGCATTATTTTGTGGCCTTGGGTTGTAGGAATGGAGGGCATTCATGTCATGACTCATGTTAGGACTTCCATTCACATAATTTATGGATTGAGAAGGACAAATATCATAGGAATGACCAATACCACCATATGACTCACAACTATAGGACATGACACTCACATTCATAGAGGATTGGGGGACATGTTGGGGATTTTGCAAACAATGAATACCTCTAGAAGGGGTAGTAAGGGACTATACCTTCTTTGTAAGGTCTCCGATGAGGGAGTATAGCTCCGGGTCGAATTTCATTTGAGCAACCTTGAAAGGAGTCCTCGTAGTGCCCCAATGTGAGTCGTCCTAGCCATCTTCTCGATCAAAGCCGTGGCGGCTTCATCTCCCAACTCATCGAATGCTCCATCCGCACTAGCATTTACCATGGCCTTTGTTTGAGGCATAAGAGTATTGTAGAAAGTTTGGATGGTCATTCAATCCGGTATCTCATGGTGAGGGCAAGCTCTCAACAAATCCCTATACTGATCCCAAGCTTCACTCAATCCATCTCGTCAAGAAAGGCTCTTGTATGTTCGAGACATGTGTTGAAGGTATTTGGAGGGTGCATGAGAGCTTAACCAATGTTTCGCACCATCCCTCAAAGAGAAAGGGAATGGCATGAGCTTAATCGTATCATCCTCAACCCCGTTTCTCTTCATGGTCTCACACTTCTCCTTGAAAGTGAGGAGATGCATATATGCATCCTCAGTAGGCAACCCATGGAAGACGTCTTGTTGGATGATACCGATCAAGGCCGTTTTAGCTCAAAACTGTTAACCCCAATATTACCATGATTAATGGGAGAGGTGGCCGTATTTGGGTCCATCCGATTATGATCCCCAATCGTAGCCATTTCAAAAAGGGTGTTTTGTGGTTCAAGATGGTCTATTTGTAGTTCAATTTGTGGAAGGTTTTCTTGTGGCAAGATTTCTTGTGAGGAGTTTTGTGGTTCAATTTGTGGTTGTTGGGTAGTGTAGTTGTTGGAAAGAGGCAAGAGGGGTATCAAGAGCCCCAACCCCAGTTTGAGCCGCCAATTTCCTTCTAAGCCTCAAGTAGCGCTCCGGCTCGGGGATGAAAGGTAGAAGGTCTTGATTGACACACCTATGCATCAACAAACTCTCAAGCACGTAAGATCAAGTGCATGAGGCACTTGGAAAGGAATAAATCACAACAACCAACAAATTAACAAAGCAACTACGACTAGTCCTAAAATCTAAACAAAATCAATATCAATCACTAGACAACACCATCCCCGGCAACGGCGCCAAATTTTAAGGGGAGGTTTGTAAGGTTTAAGGGAGTGTGTATTTGAAATTTGGGAGCAAAATTCGAAGTTTCAAATTTGAACTTCCGATTTTGCCCCTCAAATTGGTGACGGTTTGTTGGGGTCGATTTTGAAGAATTTGGGGCATTGGGAAAGGACTATGAGGCTCTTAGAAGCATCGTCCTAAACGAGCTAGAACCGCAACCAACGGTATGACTCCCTCTCCCTTTGAACATGAGTATGAAATTATTAGTTGCAATTCTTTTGCTCATATAGTTCTAGGAAATATAATGTTGGCTTTGATGATAGAGAGAGTACAAAATATTTAAGAAATTGTTAGATAAATCTCATCTTAGTACTCGTTACCCTTGTTCTAGCACACTAGACACCATGGGGATTTTTTATGAATTAAAGGATATGTGCAATTATGTGGGAATGGGGAGAATTTTTTAGGCAACCGAAAAAACGTATATTGACATAACGTATGAGTTCTTAACAACGTTTCGTCTTAATAGTGTTAACACTTGTGTCCAATTCCAACTCCTAGGTAATCGCCACCAGATGACCCTAGAGACTTTCGGTCTTTGCCTTGGCCTAGTTAGAAACCCCCAAGGTGCGGCTCAACGTTACCGCACCCTCGTGCCCATGGACGCGCGCTCCGATTTGTGGAACCGTATTTCACTTGACCCTGCGGGCTTTTTAAGTGGTAAAGCCAAGGGGTCGTCGGTGCGCAACCCCATAATTCGCTACTTCCTTCGCATCATTGCGAATTCCCTCCTACCCACGATTGAAACGGCAAACCGTGTGTCCACCAATGCTATGAGTTTCCTTGGGGATTGTCTCTACCAATCGAAGTCATCCCTTGACATTGCCCTAGTTGTTGCGAGCTACTTTCATAACTTAGCGGCCAAGAACGGTGAGGGGTTTACCCAAATCGGTTGTGGTGGTCTCGTAACCATCATAGATGTAACCATTGGCTTTGAGGAGTGCGATTTTGGTCATCCCTTGTGCGTAGAAAAAATTTGGCTTGATCATACTTACCTTAATAAGCACTTCGTACCTTTTAGAGAGGGTGAGGATCGACAACCCCGTTACTTGGCCCACATTACCGATGACCGTGCGCTACTTTTACCGCACCCCGAGTGGGTGACCCTCTCTGACCGTGCCAATTGGGGCATGCCCCTACGGAATGGTGAGTATGTTAGGATTCATGGGGCTTGGGAGGTCATGGACTATGGGTGCTCCGATGATTTGATTGTTTTTGAAAAGACGATCCATAAGGGTAGCTTTAGGTGCGTGCCGCGAGAGGGCCCCTCGCAAGCAATTAGAGACGAGACTGGGCCGTCCCATGGAGGAGGCGGGGATTCCTCCTCTTCCCATCATGACCCATTTGACTACACTAGACTCTCCGGCATGTTCCAAGAGTACCTCAACCCCTTGGTTGAGGCTAGTGGATTGGTCCAAGCTCAAATCGGCTCTTTAGCCAAAAATTATATTAGGTGGAGGAGAGGTCCGTCATGCACGACGCCCGATAATATGATAGGAGTCAACATTTGGAGGGTTATGTTAACTCACGGTGTACCGATATGGAAGACTGTTTCTATGCTAGATTCCAAGACTACCAAACCTACAATGATCACCGATACCAACAACTCCAAGACCACGTCATTAGCACGATTAGGGAGACCGAGAGTCATATCATCAATTATTTGGCACCCATGTATGCCAACTCTACCGGTTACTACTTACTACCCTCCGGGGTATGATCCCTCCCCCGCACACTTCCAACCACCTCCGGATTTCGACCATCGGAATCCCGTTCACCACCCATTATATCCGGATCAAGCGACTCATTGGAACTAGAACTTTTATGATCCGGATCCCCACTACCCCTTTGGAGACGGTCCCACCTAGTTTTGCATTGTCAACGAGGCCGTTGCCTAGGTTAGTGTGGGGGGGGGAGTTCTCCTTTGTGTCTTTGTGATTATGGTGTTGTGGTGTGGTTGCTTGTTGCGGTTGTTGTTAGTTTACATTTTTGTTGTTGTTGTTGGTATTGCTTGTGGTAGTTTTGACTCCTATTGTCATGTCTCGATTTGCTTTGCTAGGCTTGCGCATTTCTTATTTTTGCATCTTGAGATGTTTTTAGCCTTGGTCTTATCTCTCTTTCATGATGATGATGATGTTTGATCACATGTTGATGTTTGGTGATTGATGACGTAATTATGTGCTAATTAGATGATTATTTTGCATTCAAGATGCTTGTTGTATGCTCCCATCGCCTTTGAGTCGAATGTTTTCTCATTGAGGTATTCAATCCAAAATCTCCCTAAATCCAAATTTGCTCCTTCAAGAAATCCAAATTCTAAATCACTTGTATATATCTATTTCACTTGCTTTGTTTCCTTTTATTTTCTTACTTATTTATTTCAAAAAAAAAAAAACAAAAAAAATGCAAAAAAATGTAAATAAGTTTTGCTCTCCCCCAAACAATTTAGAAATCTTTCTAGTTTTCAACTTCTTAGGAAATTATGCCACTTAGACAATCCTTCTTGCACTGTTGCATTGTAAATAAGTGTTTTTCCCGCCTAATGTTTTGACTTTGAGGCTATTATTCCGATTACTTTGTCTTTGCCAATTTTGTGCGTTGAATGCTTTGTGTGACTCATCTCCCAAGGTGACATTATTGTGCTTGATAGCGTGTTTCTTCCACAAACACTTAGAAGGAGGTGTGACAGCCCCTACCTTGGCGCACCTCCGCCACCAATAAGGCTTTAATAAGCCGATTTGGCAATCAAACCCATTTATTACGAAATTTCAAAGAAAATAGGTAAGACCCAATGCGGGTGGAACCACCAAAACTTGCATTAATCAAAAAAATCGGCAAGACTTGTATAAGTGGAGCCACAAAAAAAAAAGTACCCTCATCCCTCAATAAAGTTGGTATGACCCGGTAATGGGTCTAACCAACACTTTCAATTCTCGAACATTTCAAACAAAATAAAAAAAAAACATTTGCAAGTAAAAATACCAAAAATTGATTTTCTTTGTTATCTAATTTTGAAATGGGGACACCTTAGCCTCACAAAATAAAATGTTTGTTGAATAAATCACAAATTCTATACATATTCTCAACCTCTTTCTCCACAAAATTTTAGTTATCAAGCACAATTTTGGACGATCCTTAGCACCTACACTTGTAGGAGTCGGGATTTGGAGTCCACTAAACGCACACTTGAGGACTTTCTCACCTCCCTCCATGCCTACTCTTTGTCAGCGCGTTAGGGGGGTTAACCCTAGTGAGCAATACTTTAGTGCATTTGGTTGATTGTCTAGTGTATATAGTTACCTTTTTAGTTGAGTTTTAGGATCATTTATTTTGCGTTAGGGGAAGCCAAAAAACCTCCTAGGCTCCCATTTGGGTTAGGACGGTAGTCACTTTTGAGGGAAGTGACTTGTTTTGATCGGAATCAATCTACCTTGTGTATGTGTGTTTGAATGATATGATTGTTTTCCAAGTTTTCTCGCAAGACCCTCCTTGCCTCCCAAGGGGTGCCCATCCTCTAGGATGCCCCGAAGTGGGAGTTGAAGGGGCGCGGAGCACGCTAAAGCTCAATCGGCTATTATAGTAATAACGAGCCTATTAGGCTAGTTTGTGTAGATATGTGTTTGTTTGTTTAAGGGCAGTGTGTGTATAGTTGTGGCTTGATTTTGGGCTCGTTTCCCCCATTTTTGCACTTGATTTCAATTGACTTACTCGAGGACGAGTAAGGGTTTAGTGTGGGAGAGTTTGATGTATGGCTATTTTGTTCTCTCTTCTGTGTAAATCTTGATGTTCCTAAAGCTAATTTCCCGCCATTTTCATGAGTATGCTCACCTTGGCTCATTTCGGTGTTGTCTTGTAAATTCTTGTGTATTTTCTATTTGGCACGAGAATCGGGTTCTGCGGTTTGTATTTGGCTTTTGTAGGTACCCCTGCGGAGCAAGTTAGAGCGGAACCCGAGTTATAGGAGGGTCAAGGAGCGGGAAAAGAGCCTTGGAGCGGGACCCAAAGCACAAAACACGAGGGAAAGAGAGCAAAAAGGGGGCGAAGATGCCATACACTCGGCGCTCCACTCACCGAGTGAGCCGCCGAGCATAGAGCAAACAGAGACCAGCTCTCCGAGCTCACATCCACTCAGCCGAGCGGAAGAGTCCACTCGCGGAGTGACTGGCCGAGTGGATGCCCAGTTTTTGCTTTTTGACACGTTTTCTCGTTTGTCATTTTGTACAACTATATAAGGCCACCTACCCTAATTGTGTAGCCACTTTTCATTTTTCTGATTTTTCTCTCTCTCCTGGTTTGAGCTTTGGTTTCTCCACCCTTATTTTTCTTTCATCTTTTCATTTTCATTTGTTCAATATTTTCACAACAATTCTCAAATTTCATTATAATAGATTTATTAATAGCGGTGGATTTAAGAGCTTTTAAGCATGTCAACGTAGGATGCCACGTAGGTGATGATGTCAAATAAAACTTTTCCGAAATGCCACTAACAATAAAACGTGTGCGTGTGATTAGTATACGCCTTGGTGCACATTCTTAAATCTGGCAAAAAAAATATATCATTGCCTATTACAAAACAGATTTCATATACAAATTCGGCCATATAATTTAAATCAAGGAACTATATTACAAAACAATCAAAAGAGATATATAAAAAAATACGCCTTGGTAATGATATTATCAAATATGGCAACAACATATATATTACAGTATCAAGAATATATATTACAGTATCTCTTACATAAAAATAAGACACGATTTTCTATTAATTATGGACAAAAATTAAATATTGCTTCATTATAATTAGCATTCTAAAAATAATAACATATTCCTTTTATAAAAGGTAATTGAATATCTTAGATTGTATTTAATACCTAAAATATATAATGGTAATATATTAAAAAATAAAAACTGTATAACAATATATTATATATATACAGAAAATAATCCTTATTAACAGAAGAAGATGCATCAAAGAACGACATGATTTGAGTTGAATTTGGCAAATAGCAGAATCAAATCTTCTAAATTTTATTCCGTTTTCACGTCATTCTTAAAATAATTTTGTAAAGAGCAACAAATCAGTAATTAAATCCTACAAATTTTTAAATTAGACCTCAAAATTTAAAGACTTTAAATTCTTCGCCCATACTTCTACCTATTTTCTCTGATAATTTGATTGCTTGTTTGTTTAAATTGTTTTGATGAAAGCATGTATATGAGCAATTTATTACGCCATTGTTGATCTTTTTGTTAGAAGTCGGAACATCAATTTCGTCGTTTAGTGATTCAAATCAGTTTGAATGCTTGGATATCTGTGTAGCCGTATTCATTTTTGCATCAATATGATTTTTCTCCATTGTACTTTACCTTGGCTCGAATAATGCTTGGATATCAGTTTAGCATTTTTTTTGCCGCCATGGATGAACAATTGAACACTACTTATTTCAATTATTCGACACTCTGTTTCCATTTATGATCTCGGTTTATGATCTGCATCAAAACTTTTACAAGAACTTCCGTTGGTTACCATCATTTTTTGAGTAAACACCTTATAACTGAGTTGAGTTTCAATCCCAGGTTAATAATTTCGTATCCATTTCAAAGAGACATTTAACAATGAAGGAAATATAAGCCATTTTAGGCCAATTGAGAATAATTAACCATACAAAAATGGCACCAACATAAACCATCCTTTCGTCTGACAGAATGAGTGAGTTGCGGGCATGGGGAAGAAATAACGGAGACGAGAAGGCATTTTGAAATAATTTTTTTGAATTATTATGTTCTTTTATATAATTTTAGTGCATTTTCGGGCTTCATTTAGTTATAGAATAAATCATGTCCATACATAGGTCGAATCAGATTTAGGGTTAAAAAAAATCGGTTCAAACGAATTCGGTCCATAAATGGTTACAATTCATAACTAAAAACGGGTTCATGAGCCATAAAATGCATTTATTGATCCGAACACATGAGAATACATCGAATAATTATATGTATACCATAAAACACAATTATTGTGATTTTTGTGTAATAATCCGTGAAAACTTGCATGTAGGGTAAAAATATATACCACTCCGTACCAATTTAAACTTCCCATAGAATTAAAAATATTTAAGGGATTTAAATTAATATATATAAACGGAAAATATAAAATATTTTAATAAACTTGCACGATTAATGATTTTAAGGGATCGATAGAATTTTAGAAATCCCTTCACGTAATACTATTACATGAAAAGTTTAATTTGGGACGGAGTGGTATGGGTTAAAATGGGATATTACCAACCTTATATAACAACCTCAAATTCGATACATTTGATTAGAAGGGTCACCTAATCTTATTTCTCTCTATACCCTGCTTAAAAAAACCCTCAGATATAGGGTAAAAAATGTGGGTCAACACTGGTTCGGGTCATAAATGGTCATAATTCATATTAAAAACGGGTACATGTCCCATAAAATGCATCTATTAATCGACTAAATAAAAAAATAGATTGAAATATAAAACATATAGCATAATTCTATGTTAGCTACTAACATATATATTAGCATAACTTAGATAGTGGGGTCAAAATGGGTCAAAGAGTCAGGTTATCTCTGGCAGAGTTATGCCGGTCAAAAGTTGGTTTAGGTTACTGTTGACCATAGCTCACAAAATGAAATAGGGTTCATGGTATAGGACAAACGAGTAGAATCATTACCTCGGCTAAGCTTTTCGTAGTCATAATAGTATTTTGCTTTCATTAGGGAAAATCAATTAAAGTTATTGAAATATCATATAATAAATCTGCAATTTGCACAAGCAAACGACTATGGGTCATACACCTGCCAATTAGCAAATGAGCATTTCTGGGTAGGTCAAAATACGGGCGGAAGTATATCATTGTGCCTTATTTAATAATAAAACTACAACTTTCCACCGCACGTTATTAATTACAATAAAAACATGCAAAATAAACTTTGAAGAACACAATGAATCGTGGGAGTTTACATTTTCATAATACTATTTTAATCATATTTATGACTTTAAATATGCAACTGTAAACAATTTAAAAGTAAAAAGTAGATCTTGAGTTATTATGTGAACTGAAATTAGTTATTCTTCTTCTAATTCATTCATGGACTTGATTTCGCCTTATATTATTATGTGTCACGGGGGAGGTCGGACTGTACCCAAAGATGTGTTGGTCGTAATGTGTCCAAGTCAATAAGTTAATAGATACTAAAAAAAAAGGTTCATTCCCTATAAAGGACGGAATAAATCAAGTTGAGTTACGAGGTTTAAGAAACTTTTGATAATTATAACATTTTTTGTCGTATCCTGTTTGTTTTAAGTCTTAGTAGCACAACTACGATAAATCACTACAATCATCATAAGCATAATTAAGTTAGATTTCATGATAATGTCATATAATTAACAACCCGTGCAATTTTGCACGGGTCAATAAACTAGTTAATATAATTCAAGTCTTATTTCATTCACCTCCTCTCTTTATCATTTTATTTGGGTAATAATTATTTCTCCCTTTTACTTGTTGTCATTTATCTTGTTTTAATTATTGTTAATTCATGTTTATTAGTAAATTAATTAGATTTGTCTTACAAGTTTGAATCTTTATATAATTCTCATGTTTAGTATCATGTTTAGGATTCTAATAATTGTGATTAGTGTTAATTTAATGATGTGTGAGTAGTTTTATAGTTAGGGGGTGTGGGAAATGTGACAAAGGTGGTAACTTTACGTGGGGAATTAGCTTATTGTTATGTAAACCATATGATTTGTGCCCAATTGCTACCCTTATGATTTTGATTGCATGATTGCCTAGGATGTACACTTGGGTAGTTGTATCTTCCACTAAAAGAGGGATTCAGCTAGCTAGCAGGTGGGTGTTGTGCTGCAATGATATAGAAAATGGCAATCACCTCTTCTTTGGATGTAACTATTCTAGGAGAGTATGGGGGACAGTGTTGGCAAAATACCATATTTCACATGGTATCTCCTCATTGAAGCAAGAAATCAACTGGTTTGAGAGAAATAATAAGGGGAAAGGTTGGAAGCAGCGAAGGAATAGATGTGCGCTAGCATGTACCATCTACGAGATTTGGATGGAAAGAAATAGTAGGATTTTTCGAGACAACAAGAGAAGTATAGAAGAGATTGTTCATAAGATTAGATATCAAGTTGCAGTTAAAATGATGTATTTGAACTCGGGTATGTCTGAGGATACTCTCGCTACTATGCTTTGAGGGTGTGCTTGCCCTTCTAAGTATAGATTAGCATCTTTTTGTAATGGTTTAGGGGGTTTTTCCCCTTTTATTTTATAAAACTTGATCATTACAAAAAAAAAAAAAAAAGTTAGGATTTATTGTTCAATTGCATGAGAATAGTTTAATCGATTAATTGGGAATTAGATTAAGTACTTGAGAGGGTTTTAATCAATTGTTGTCCCTTATTTGCCATGAATCAATCTCATTGTTAATCCCCCTAATTAAAGATTTCATCTTTGTTGCACGAACCCCACTTATACCCCTAACTCCCTAATTAAAAGGTTTTAATTTCAAATCTTTCGACTTTAATTGCTTAATAGTCAATTAGTGGTAGTAATTAGATAAACCCTCTACCTTAATTAGACTAGACTAAAATTACAGCCAAATTCGATAGACAATCACCCTCGTCCTTGTGGATTCGACCCTAAAACTATACTAGGACGATTAGGCTCGCTTAGACTAGTTCTAGGCGTGTCAGCGGCGGGACCAATTCATATGTTCAAGTGGTTCTTTGCCTTTAATTTTCCATAATTTTTCATACCACCAAAAGTGGGGGAGCTTTGATTGTTCTTGAATTAGCACGTTAGTGCTTTGCTTGACTATATATATATGATCAATTAGTTTGGTGTTTTAAAAACATTGGCCAAGAGTTCAAAGTTCAAGGTTGACAGTGTATTATTGCGATATTAATTAAGCAATTGATCACGAAATTTTTGAGATTATATAATGGACATCATATACAAGTAAAAATGACCCAAGAATGAAATTGGTTCAAAATAGTCGCGCGTATTACACTGTTGTGGTCTTCTATTTTTTTTTTATCTTTGATAAAGTCATATATACAATGAATTATATCTTTAGGTCCAAAAGTTACAAGATTAAATTTATATTCAAAACGAGAAAGTAACAAAGACCTTTGACTCAGAGTTCAAAGTTTATGATATTAAATATCTCCTACCCTTATAAAGGTGTCTAAGGGGAAGAACTGTAGCATAGCTACAGTAACTACAGTGTTCGATAAAACGCAGCACTTGCCTTGGCTTCTGGCGTTGTTTTGGTTTGGCTAGAGCTCCCTCTTCCACGTCTCCCCTCTCCTTCTCCATCACTCATCTCCATTTCTTCATTGATAATCAAAACTCACTCTCTCTTTCTCTCTCCGTCCATAACCATTTTCATCTCTTTCTCTCTCCTTATCTCCTGTGTTTTCTCTTTCTCTCTCCGTCCGATTTCATGGCCGATTGCCTTCAATTGGATGAGTTCAATCAGTTTTCATTCTCTTTCCCTGCTTATCTTTCCTCTTTTTCAATTGATTCAATTATATTTTGGATTATTGAGTTTGAAGCTTTGTAATAAGATTGATTTTTATTGTGATTTGATCCTTTTGAAGGTGAGAACGAGCGTTCAAATGAAGCATTTGCCCCTCAATCTCAATACACGTCTTCAAGGTTTGTGTCTCTCATGTTTTTCAGTTTAATTAGCTTCGTATGGTTGTATTTTATTTTTAAATTTCGGTTAGATTTATTTGCACAATTTTTTCTTGTTCACTATGCTTTAGTTTTTGATGATATGAATCTTTAATTTAGGGGGTTTTGGTTCATGGATTTATGCGACCAGTTTGATAGTTTGATGGTTTATTTATTGTATGATTGTTATTGATAGTTTGATTGCACCACCAACTCTCGCTCTATTGATTGCGAAAGGGTGATTTAAATATAATGCAAATTAACACTTTCCCAATAATTTTGTAACGGTGTACTTATAATTGTTGTATTTAAATAGGCTTCGTCAAATTTATTGTAATGATCATCATTAACCTTTGGCCTTCGGAAATTGTATAATGTTACCAGTATAGCATGAAATAGATTGAGATTTAATAGAGGTATAATGGAATATTCGGGTTAAGGAATATTAGGGGTATGTGTATAGGAATACAATATATTTAGGAATATTTTGTGTGTTAAGTTTCGTAAGGTATACGATATATACTAAAATATGTGTTTAGTAATATATTATGTAATAAGTTACGTAAGGGTCAAGATATGTATTAGTGTAAATAGGGTGTTACCCTAAGATCATTGTAACCAAGTCATTACGAGATTATATTGATGTTAAGAGTGTTTTCAAATATTGTGCGTTATATTTCTTACAAGATTCGAACTTTAGATTTATCATGCTTAGCTTGTAATGTTTGTGATGTCGCAGGAATGCCTTCAACCGAAGGGGTTGGACCGTCGCCATTTGAATGCATGGGGCAATGCACAACAGGCGTAGCCTGCAGTGCGCTATGCCACACCAAAGGTTTTGCAAAAGGTGGTGTTTGTGTAGGTTTTGGTACAGCACCAAAAAGTTGTTGTTGTACAAAGTGATAATAATTCAAGTTTTCTAGGCTAATTAATTAGCTAAATGGTGGAAAGGATTAAATGGTTAGTTTTCAGAAGAAAATAATGAAATGTTATTATGGTCACTCTATTTGGAGAGTGATACGAACGCTGCAACTTTCATTGGTAATAATTTATAATTGTTGCAATAAATGCTATAAATGCTCGATAAGAGTAATTAAGGGCTCGTTCGGTATCACTACCGTTTTCAGTTTTTGATTTTTTTTGCGTAAAATATTTAGTTAAATAAGTTGCAAAATGAAATTTGAATTGTATGAGTCTATTAAAGGCATACAGAAAATGAAAACTGATAACTAAACTGAAAATCACTTTTTCTAATTTTCAAAAACGGAACTTTAGTTTTCAAAAACGGAACTTTAGTTTTCAAAAAAACTAGAAAACAAAAAAAAAAAAGAAAATGATACTAAACAGACCTTAA
This sequence comes from Spergularia bocconei, assembly GCA_963457585.1. Classification (NCBI taxonomy): domain Eukaryota; kingdom Viridiplantae; phylum Streptophyta; class Magnoliopsida; order Caryophyllales; family Caryophyllaceae; genus Spergularia; species Spergularia bocconei. The sequence goes on from OY734959.1 coordinate 8,175,231, forward strand.
GTTTTGCGTTTCACAACCAAAATTTAATGCTTCCACAATGAATTTAAAAAGACAATTAAAATTTTTATTTGCGTAAAAATCACACAAAAAATCTCAACGTAAAACACCACAATCACTACGAAATCACAAAACACGATAAAATCAAACATATGCGAACATTTTGAATGAATGAAGAACTAAAAAAACCTAAAAAATCAACACAGTCAAACCTTGGGTTTCTATAACGAGTACTCGGGAGAATCAAATGAGGAGAAAAATAATACCTGATATGGTTTCATGTGACGGCTACCAGGGAGATCGGCGGCGAAGGAGAGAGACGGCGGCGTGGTGAGAGAAAAATCAGTAGCGAAGGTGAGGAGAGAGAAACCAAGAAAGAGTAACGGCGGCGATGCGGTGGAGAGAGGTGGCGGTGGAAAGCGACAAAGGTGGCGATGGAGAGCGGCGGCGATCGGCGGCGTGAAGAGAGAGAAAATGGAAACGTTTTGCAGAGAATCTGAGGAGAAGAAGGATGAAGAGAGAGAAAGTGAAAAGCAAAAATGAAGTGGGAGACGGTTGTAAATGATACTCCTTATACCTATAAATTAAATGACGCTTTTACCCCTCCATCATGGCGGATTTAAGAGCGTTAGATCTGAGCAGATGAATAGTCAAGATGAGGACTCATTGACTCATCTAAACCTAAAGGACTCATGAACATATATATATATATATATATAGAAGTGATAATTTTGTCAGAAGTCAGAAGTGATCCTAGCCACTCACTCTCCTTTAATCAATGATCCAGATTAAAGATTGAAATAAAAGAAAATCAAAACTAAAAATACCCCAAACCCCCAAAATATCACATTTTCTCTCTCCTCCCCTTCCCCCTCCCCTCTCTCTCCACGACCTCACCCCCGCGCCGCCCACCACCACCGCCGGAAACCACTGTCCCCGGCTATCACACCACCAGCCGACTCGGAAGGCTATCGCGAGTCTTCGTCGGCCTTTAGCCTCCTCCGTCGAGCATTCTTTGGCCGCGCCTCTTCTTCGCGCTCGTTTTTCCAGATCTGGCTGCCGCCTCTAAACGTCGCCGCCTATCGTCACCTGTTATGGCTTCTTTCCGCGACTCGGCTTTAATTGCCGGTAGCGCCACTCCATTTTGCCGCGGTAGATCGAAATGAAGGATGACGGTAGATGCGGAGATGGTGGAGTCGGTGGTTGGAGGTCGCGCCTAGGTTTGCCGGCGACTGAGTAACGGCCGGAGGAGGTTAGGGCAGGGTATCGGAACAGTAGCAGCGGTGGAGGAGGGTGGTCGGGACGGTCTGGGGGTGGTGTGCGGGAGGAGAGTGAAAACGGTGAGAGGTGATTTATTTTTCTGTTTTTTTATTTTTTATTTTTTGTTGGAGTTACGTATTTTGTTCGTGGAGTTACAAGAGTTACGTGTTTAATTAAGGAGTTAAGTGGAAGTTACGTGTTTAATTAGTGGAGTTAAGTAGTTGGAGTTATGTGTTTTAGTTGTTAGAGTTACGTGTTTTTAATGGTGGAGTTAAGTTGGAGAGTTACGTGTTTTAGATATGAAGTTAAATTGGAGTTACATGTTTTAGATGATGGAGTTACGTGTTTTAGATGATGAAGTTAAGTTGGAGTTACATGTTTTAGTTGGTGGAGTTATGTTAGAGTTACGTATTTTAGTTGGAGTTATGTTAGAGTTACGTGTTTTAGTTGGTGGAGTTACGTTAGAGTTATGTGTTTTAATTGGTGGAGTTAGGTTAGAGGTACGTGTTTTAGTTGGTGGAGTTAGGTTAGAGTTACGTGTTTTAGTTGGTGAGTTACGGATTTTAGTTAGTGGAGTTGTGTTAGATTTAAGAGAATTAAGTTGGAGTTGGTGAAATTATGAAATTACTGCAGTTATACAATTTAGCTACTGGAATTAGGCGCATGAAGTTACGCGTTTTAGTTGGTGGAGTTAGGAGGCTGGAGTTACTGATTTTAGTTTGTGAAGTTAAGCGACTGGAGTTATGCAGTTCAGGTTATGGAGTTAGGGGAAATCAATGGCTGAGATTACTTCTAACTTCTGACAAAAATTATACTTCTAACCGGATATGCATATATATATATATATATATATATATATATATATATATATATATATATATATATATATTAAATTTTACCACAAACTACGAATAAATATAGTGTTTATATTTTTTAATGAATCTAATCTTTTCTGCATATAACCATAAGCTTTTAATACATCTAGAGACATTGAAATTTATTTCATTTTCATGTGAAGAAAAATTCGATTGGTTTATAAAAAATTCATTTATAATTTATGGAAGATAATATTTCTAAGCAACTATATTGTATGAAATGGTAAGATAATGCAAAGAATTTTATCATGGATAATGGAAAGATTACATTATTATTCCAAATTTAAATTTACTGTAATCATAAAAAGATAGGATACCCCATCCTTTCAGAATTGTAAGACGATTTCATTTTGCGAGCTAGGGCATTGACTATTGATTTCGCAAAAAACTTATCAAATTTGCACACTTAAAGTTATACTCATTTAGTGAGGTGTCTTCTTTGATAATATTATTATACCTTTGTAATTTTTGGCTTTATATTTTTAGGTGGGTAGCAAAAATTGAATTTACTCAAGTGAATTTTCAACTACTAATAACTACGAGTAAAGTCATTGGGGTTCTCTAAATATGCGCTATTCTATAAGTCTTTTTTTTGTTCTAATCATAAAAAGATAGGATATTCTCTCCTTTTAGAAATGTATGATTGTTTTAGTTTGTTTAGCTGAGACATTAAATGTTGAACACTTCATGTGTCAATTAATCTAAATTAATTAAAAAATAGCTTAATTAAGGTGATATGCTTTGGTATTTATATGTTGCAAAATTAAATTGAGTTGGATCATACAAGGTCATTTCCGTATTCGATGTACTTATTTCTATGAGAGCAATCAAATGTTTTTACCTAATGTATAGATCTCTTTGCTCTAAAATACATACTATCAAACAAAAATTATTTGGTGAGCTCCCTTAATGTAATCTTGAGTTTTAAAAAATTTAATACATAGTCCTAGAAAAATATAATATTCTATTTATAAATATAGTCTATATATTGTATATTATGTTATATTACTTAAAAATCAATAATTAATTACAAGAAATTGATGGGGAGCCGAGATACGATTTGAGCCCTTATAGATATATTTATGGAGGTCTAGACAGGTCCTCGAGCCATAATATTGAAAATGATAATATAAGATTTTTAACTGAGTAATAACTATAAGTGCATTCTTGATTATCAAGCATTTGCAAAGTGCATTTATATATATTCCAACAGTCATAAAACCATTTATCACAAACCTAGAATTATCTTTTATTGTTAGGTATGTAGTTTGAAACATGGCCACATAAGCAAAGTCATTGGTACGAATCATAACTTTTTATCTTAAGAATTTGTCATGTACAACGTGCAAGCATTATTGCAATTATAAGATTTAAAATAAATAATGTATACTCTTTAATTTGAGCCATTGATTCAACATAACAAAATATAAGATGACTTAAAATAAACATACAATTAGGATACTATATTTTTTTTTGCTTCGGTTTCGTAAGTTATGATATAAAGTTATTTTGATTTATTTAAATTTATTAAACTTGCACTAAACTTATTGGATTTGAACTGATATAAATTCTTTTGGAATCAATTTTTTTTAATAGATTCATTATAGTTACAACCTCTTATTCTCGTGATACGAATATGTTAAAAAGAATAAGTTGAATCATACAAAATCTTACTAACATCAAGTGTAATAATAAGCTTAGAAATCGACATACAATATAGGGAACAAATACGAAACTGAAACTTATTGTATTCGGTACCTCTATCTTAACCACTATAGCACAACATTTGTCAATTTTTTATTTAGGTTTGTTGAAGTGAAATAAATGTATATATATCTTGCATTGTTTGTGTCCAGTTTTATTTAGTATTGACATCTTTATAGTTTTGTCATGAGACATAAACACGTAAAACGATAAATGTTAGTTAAAGTAAATAATGGAAGTGAATGATTTTATGAAAAAAGTTAATTAATTAGGTAGAACATTAATATCATGTAAGTATACAATGTTAGAACTTTAAAAAATGGATTAATCAATATTTCTAGATAAATGGTAACTTTATTTCGTTGTTACCTTACAAAAACTTTATTTAAGTTCAATGATTATAATGATTTCGGCAATGCAAAATGCCTACTCCCTCCGTCCCATATACGCCCGGACGTTTTTTGCAGTGGGATAAGAAAAATTAATATAATAAGTTGAGTGGGGTAATATTAGGAAAAAGAAGAAGCGAGAATGTGAGGATTAATAAAAGTAGGAGAGAGAAATATGTCCAAAAATGGATGAGGTGTTTGAGCTGGGACGTCCCAAAATGTAATATGGGGCGGTTGAACTGGGACGGAGGGAGTATATAATATAAAATATTGTTAATATAACCGTGCAACGCACAGGTTTTAAACTAGTACCCTAATATACGAAACGACCTTAAACTGCCTAAGATAAGCTCTTTTTACCAAAGACGGGACATACATGAATGTTCAAGTCGTTGATGAGGTATTGAGATTGCACAAAATCAGAACGACATCACGTGTGCTGCTAAGTTACTCTGACCCTGCAGCAACAACAACAACAAACTCCAGTCCCAAGTCAGCACTCAGCAGACGCCGCAATATCAAATACAGTATCAATCAGACGAACGAAAAAACACCCTCTGTCTCTCTCTCTGAAGAAGTGAAGAGTGAAGATGGAATTAAGTGAAGAACAACTCCGACAGAAAAAGATTGACGAAGCCCTCGAAGTCAAATCCCTCCGCCGTATTATTACCGCTTTCCTCGAGTAATTTTTTTTTTTTTTCTCATTCCCCTAACATTCTACTACAATCTTTGCATGCTTCTGCTTCAAGTTTTAATCTTTATGCTTACCCTTTTGTAATTAACTTTATATTTTTGTAGTAGGATGAATTCTATTCTGTATTTCTCAGGGCACCACCTATTCATGATTTTTAGTAGAAAATGTGTTCGCTGGTGTCATCCAGGCATTGATTTTTTGTTGTTGAATCTTCACACTGAAGTTTAATTTGAAATTAAAGAGAAACCTAGAATGTAGGATTTTTTGTTTTTTGTTTTTGGAGAGACTATTTGCACTCAACCGGAGTTCTTCGACACTCCCACTCGCAATATTTTATCGCATAGAGAATTGAGTTAGTGGGAATGCCCGGTAGAGTGTCAATGGTCTTTGCCCTTTTATGGTGTTCTCTGGTTTCATCTGGGCATTGATTTGGTCTTTTTTGAATTGTGCCCATGAAGTTTAATTTGAGAAAAATCGAAGACTGGATGTCTGGATCATTAATATAATACCGAAAAGAAAATCGAGTTACTAGGACTGTGGGAGTAACTCCAGTGAAGTGCTAATAGTCCTTGGCTGCTTTTGTTGGGGGTGGTTTCCATACAATGACAAGCCTTTTTTTTGAATAATTAAGTGTGGGCACTCGGTTGGAGAAGTGAATTGTTGTATTATCTTTATGGGATTTTGAGAATGTTATATTTGTGTGATGAAGAGTCTATGATTTGTTGTAATTCGCAATGATTTGATTCAATTCTAAAAATATAGATTCTGGAAGTGTTTCAGCTAGATGCTGGATTTCCTGAGCAAGGATGGGTAGTTCAAGGGTAAGACACCATGTGTCAAATGGGTGACTTCTACTCGAGAAGAGTATCAGTCAATTGATAGGGTTGCCAATTGAGTTGTGAGTCGCTGGGACTTATCTCAGTCTGATAAATTGATGTCATATACTGTCTTTAAGTAAAAATAGTGTTCTTCCTTCTTTTTCTGTGCTCTAATTAAAAAAATGCGCAAGTCCTTCGTAAATGAATTAAATGGGTTTCTCTAAAGACACTTTGTACCTTAGGCCGAAAAGGAATTTAAGTAAGAAAGAATGTTAGCAAGAATACATCAAGACAATAAAGATCAGGAGACCATTCAATTTCTTTCTGGAAGCATGATGGGCAATCCAGTTCTGAGGTTGAAGGCTGCGTTAAGACACTTTGCCAGTTTGCAACCATTGGATTTTTGCAATTGAATGTTGGAATGTCTGGCTTAGAAAAAATTTCGTTTTTAATAACTTTTTTTTTTCTTTTTCTTTTTGGGTTTTTGCTAGCTGCTGGACAGTTTCCTTGATATTTCTATTTTCATGACAAAAAACAGCATATCTTAACTTCTCCTTTTATTCTCTTCCCTTGTACTTAGCCTTATTCTCAAAATCCCAAGTGAATCAGGAAGGGTCTCAAGATTTAGAAATGCCAGAGGCTCTTAGCCTTGATGAGGCAGAATGCATGTCTGGACTCTGGATTATGTATGGTGATAAAGCGGGGGGAAGAGAAACAGGTTGCAAAATGACCAAGAAGCACATGCTTCACAATAGTTATGGCTTATAGAGAAGTTGATATCATACTTCTCAACCTTATTCTTTGCCATAGAGAGCAATTATTTCCTCCCTATTTTACTAACTAGCATGGTTTTGCTTCAAGTTCTACACTTTGTAGGCACTATTTTATAAGCAAATTTTTATATTGGAGTAAGATGAATTCTATACTGTATTTTTCAGGCCACCCATGAATAGTTTCTAGTAGAAATGTGTTTGTATGGTATTATAGTGTTCTCTGGTGTCATTGGGCATTAAATTTTGTGTCATTGAATCTTCACAATAAGTTTAATCCGAGATAAAACAGCAAGTTGTAGAAATATGACGTGACAATGGTTAATTGAGTTTGTTTTTACTTATTTATCTTTTTGTCTTTTTTCCCTTTCTTAAGAGAAATATAACTTCTGTAGAAAGAATAATTGTGGCATAGTAGGTGTTGGAATTTCGGGGCTACATTTTAACGAGATTGATATTATGAACTTTCTTGATTCAATTCTTACATTTGATATGAGCATGGGTAAAGCCTATTTAGACTCCCATGTTAGCTTAATTGAATATTCTAGAATATTATAGTAACTAGATTTTCCTCGAACATTTCTAGGAATTTTCAAGACATTTTATGATGCTCTAGAGTTTTCTAGATCAATTCTAACACTCCCTCTTAATCTGAAAACTCTTGAGCTTCCTTTTCTTCAAATTCATATGACAATGATGGTGTCCGTGTGACACACATTTCCTTGCCTCAAGATCCTTTCTTTACTGGTCCCCTTATCACCTTTCATAAGTTTTCTTGCTGTAGGTGCCTTTGTCACCAATTTCTTAATCTTGTATGGGTGCCCTTGTCACCCCTCTTCTTCTTCTTCTTCTTCTGTTGTAGGTGCCCTTATCACACACCATAATTGTTTTTTTTTTCCCATTGATGCTCGTGTCATCAACCTCTTTTTTTTTTTTGTTAAATTGAGACACTGGAACCCTAGAAGGATCGACCCAACGCTCTGAGACCATGTTAAAAATTTTTGGGGCTGCATTTTGTTGGGATTTATATAAAACTTGATTGCAATTGTTTCCTTGATTTCTTACCTAAATTTGATATATGTTGTGTATTAAGTTGGCTAAGCCTACAATTTATGTCAGCTTTTTCTTGAAAGTTCACTTTTTATTAACATTCCAAGGTGTTCTAAAGCACTTTTAATTCTTTAGAGTTTCGTAGATTAATTTCTCTCAGTAGGATTTCGAGAATGTTCCACTATAGTGACTAAGAGTTGCGGATTTGAAGTAATTTGCAGTGTTGATTCAATTTGAAAGGTGTTGATTCTAGAAGGGTTACAGCTGGTTTCTGGATTTTCTAAATAGTGATGGGTAGTTCTCGGGTAAGAGAGGCTGTGTGCTAACATGACATTTTGTATACTGGAGAAAGGATTCAGTGAATTGATTGGGTAAAAGTGAAAGTGAGTTGATTTAGTGACTAATTCTTGTTTAATGATCTAATGCAATGTACCGCCGGCCTCATTTGATTGCTGAAATTGTATGGTGGAATGTCTAATCATTGTTCCCCTTTGATTTGGAAAACGAAGGCGTCATTTATTTTTTCTTGTTGGACAATTTTTTTGATACTTCTACGTTGATGACAATTGTATTGGTTGTCTCCTAAAAATTGCATACTTTTAGTGCTATAAGGCATAAGCCTTTCTTTTTCCTCCCCTGTAATATGCCAAATTCTCTACAGCCGTAGTGAATCAGGAAGAGTCTCGGTAATTTCAGAGGCTCTTAGCCTCGACAAGGGATAGTGCATGGCTCAATCAGGTATGGTGATAAAGCGAGAGGAAGTAAAAGGGATTGTATAATGACAGAGAATTACGTGGATCACACTAGTTCTGGCTTAAAAGAAGCTGATGTCACTTTTGCAACATTTGTCTTTTCCCATACTTAAATTTATTTCTTTTTGATGCTGCCTCTTTTGATGCACGTGTGTAAAGACAATGCAACATATTTAACTGGAAGGACCCTAGGGCCTGGAGACCCTCTCATAATGATAAGATTTTGGACACCTCTTGATTTGGTAAACTTCATTTAAGTCTCTCAGCTCTGAGAGAAGGACTCCGTGCAGAGCTATGCTCACACGTTGGGCCTATTTATGATTGCTGACTTATGTTTGGTAGTTCTTCGCTGGTTTTATGTTGTGCTCACGAAACATTAGTATTAGTTTGTGGTTTACCTCTACTTGACAATATCAATCGTTCAATTGCATGATAGCTATCCAGATGCCTCAGAGGACGATGTCAAGAGATGTGAAAGGTCTTTCAAAAAGCTTCCACCTGCTCACAAGGTATTCTCTTCATCTTAGATGTTGAGCTGCGATACCATCTTCTTAAGAATGACTTCTGCATGCTTACTGATGTAAAGTTTTCATCAAAATCTCATATGGCAGATACTTTCATGGGATAATGTTTTTTTGGCAAACATGAATAGAATGTTTAATCTTGTCTGGGGTATATTGATTGTTTGTCAGGTCTCAGTTGTTTGGTCCTAGAGTTGGGAAGGTACTTGTCACAAGTTTTGTTGTGGACTAGCTAATCAGTAGTCACATTTGCTTCAGTTTGAGTCTGTGGTGGCTGGTTTTCTTGTGCAATTTGTCCTATGTACTACATGGATCAAAAGTTTCATTATGAGGGGAGCACATACTAAAGAGGTGCTGCACAATGATATTGTGCATGTGCACAGGTTCTTGAGAACGTTGTATAGTTGGAGTCAAGTGTTACTTTCACACCGACACTTGATTTTCATTCTTTTTGTGGATAAAATTTCTCATGATAGTCCTAGAGCATGATTAGCTCTCTTTTGCTTACAGGCGTCACCCCTTTAGGTGTCTTTTTGAATATGGGAGTCACCCCCTTGGTGTCCTTTTGAATATACTGATATCCTATCTTATCAAAAAAAAAAAAATTGTGCACAGGAGCATGCCAGTGGCCACAATGGCGTAACCTTGTATTTTAGTAGTTGTTGTCGTTGTTGATACGTATTTGATTTAAAGTATAACTTATCTGGTCATATCCTCATCAATTTCTTTATTTTTTCGCAGTCTCTACTTTCCCATTTGCCTTCAAAATACCAAAGTTTGAGAAGGTACTCGTCCTTATCCATCGTCCAACATTCATGTGTGAATCACTAGGAGACGAAAAGCTAGAAATTAAGCCGTAGTGAAAGTAGTGAAAGTTGCTCAAGTTGTGCATAAATTGTATATGTGAAAGACAACCACCACAAATCATACATGCCGGACATTTCCTTCACTTCCTTTTTAATGATGTATATAGAGGAGACATCACTTGTAAGCAATATGTTTCTGCTTGACAAAAGGAATCCAAGAAATATATTTATCTTATGCATAGTCTGACTGACTGAGTTGGGTTTGAGTAGCTCGCAAGTAATTTTACTTTTGTACCTCCAGCTTTTTTATGTGATGTTCCTTATGGTGTGGGCGATAAAAGTATTGCACATTTTGATAGAAGACTTCATCATTTCAAGCTTCGTTTGGAGCCCCTTGTGGGTTCATGCACACAGCCCATCAGCATATAATACACACCAGCTATTAGTCAAAAGCAGCTATAACAGTAGGTTGACTGGTGGCTAGTGTTGACCCGTGGTGTTGTCCTATGTGTTTTGATGATTTTTCAGTCTGGATACTTTTCCATCAGTTAAGAGTATCATGTTCTTACTACTTGATTGCTGCAGGTGTATATCAGCGAACACACACTTCATCCTAAACATGCTTGAGGTATTAGTGCATCTATATTTATCCACTTCTCACAGTTCTTCTTGTTGGCTCCACACTCTGTCCTATTTGCTGGTTGTTGATCTTTATTGATTTGAAATTGTGTCTTATATTTGCTGTTTTCTATTGTGACTTTCTTCTGCTAGGCATTTGAGCCCCCACTAGATATGAATATGGATGTAGATATTTGTGAAGATGAGCATCTTGAATGTTGCCAAGATGGGCACCATCAATATCAAGATGCGAGTTCTTCACACAATTATCATATGACATCAGGGGAAACAATGGCAAGTACAACAATGGACCAGAAAATTTGTGGTGGTACAAATGGTGGCATGGGCAGAGTTGGAGGAGCTGCAAGCCCCAAGGTTACCTTTTATACTTGTGGGAACTATGGCTTTCTTGGTCTTCCTTTTCTGTCCAGTGAAGTTTATAGATCTTTAATGGTTTATTACTTCTGATTTGTTATTAGAAATTTAACTTGTCATTAAAAAACAGGGAGAGCAACCAGGGTTAGATGAAGCAGGTTTGAGTGCCACAAATGCAGATTGTTGTCAGGATGAACACCATGGATGTGCAAAATCATGTGGAAATGTTAGTGCTTTTCTTTACTTAAATATATTCAATTCCACATCCAGTACATTTATTCAAGCTGGTTTCTGATTTTCATCATTCGTTATCTTTGTGTAAATTTTTTATGTTTTTTCTGTGACAATGTGCCTCATCCTCAATTGATTCCTACTGTTTAGTTGCGAGCTCTCTTATATTTGGGAGGGACGTGGTAAGGGGTATACAAGAAAGGAGAAGAGAATGAGAAGTTGGGAACCCTCAATTCCCTTTCGAAGTGTTTGGTTGGAAATACTCAACTCACTCAAGAGTCCTTTATTCTAGTTCCAGAGCCCCAGACCGCAAGTGGCGCTTTCAGCGTTTTAAGTCCCAACTCACCATTGCTACCACACACCGCAGTAACCCCATTCCACCCTTCACCCACAGGTCACTTCAGCGTTACCCTGCCGCCATCATAACCATTGGAGCTGCAGGAGCTCTTGGTAGCCACAACCACTCCTACAGTAGTCAGCTTTACATCAAATTCTCCACCATTTCCCATCAACCTTCCTATCCATACCTCAGCACTTCCTAACGCCTGATTTACCACACAAGTTTGACCAGCCTCAATACAGCGTGGTATAGCCACTTCATGACCATCTATATCCCTGGATACAAGTATACAACCACCAAGAACCAATCTCTTGCTCTAAAAATGGTTGAAAACTACTGGTTTGACCGAGAGAACAGAGGGGAGAAAACTTTCAAAACTCTTATTCAACCTTCACCTTTTTTCAAGCATTAGATCAAAGTGCCTCATGTTCACATTGTTCCCCTTCTCAAACCAAACTTCTTCGGAATCGGAAGGGAAAAATCTGTTAATTTCACCCCCCTTCCTTGCATCAAACCAAACAGCACAAAGTGCATGTTTCAATATACTATTGGTTATTGTTTTTGCACTCTTCAGAACTTCAATGTCCATGTATTGTTACTAACTCACCGTGTAACTATCATTATATTTCCACAGTATGCTTTTAATGCTTGTGGTAAATCTTTCACTTCCTACTTCTCTGCAGGTGACGGGCGGTGTCGCAGATCCACCTTTTCAATTAAATGTACCACTAGTTGACATAGACAAAGTAAGTGTTCAGTAAAGCAGCATTCACTCTTTACACTAGCAAGTATCTCGTGCTCCGCACTTAATTGCTCGCATATGTTATTCTCTTATTTCACTTCTCATTTTATTATCTTTTATCCTGAATTCATGATATTGGTTACGTTTGTTAAAACATGCTTTTTGAGTGTAATTTGATAAACAGATGAAGTACTTCATCTAACTCTACCTAAATGTGTTGTTTTAATTTTTGATTAAATAAACTGAATCAACATTTCTAATGTTCAATGATCTAAAGGGCGAAACCTGGCTTTATAATGTATTGCAAACTGTTTGTTGTGACTCAAAACTTGTATTTTTAAACTCCAAACGTACATTTAAAAAAAAAAAAACTAAAAGCGTTTTCATTATTTTGTTTCTAAATTAAAATTTGTTTCGTTAATTGAATCAATATATTTATAATTGGTTAATACTAAGCAAACAGACTTCTTTTAGTGCATATTAGTTTACTTTGTTTTGTTCATGCATATTAGACTTCCTATGTTAATCAAATTATTATATGTATAATTTATAATTGATTTAATTACTACAGTAAATGGTTACATTTGTTTTAGTGCATTTAAGTTTAATTTATTTAAGGTTCATTCATTTGCAAACTTAATTAGAACGGGCACAAAATTTTAAAACCATTTTTACTAAATGGTTACATTTGTTTTAGTGCATTTAAGTTTAATTTATTTAAGGTTCATTCATAAATTGCAAACCTAATTAGAACGGGCACAAAATTTTAAAATCATGATTAGCAGTGTCTGAATTCAAACTTAGATTACTTATTGCCTACTTAACCTCTTCACATCTCATCAAGAAAAAAAAAAAAATCTCTTCACAGTGTCCCAACCCACTTTTATAGAGATATATAAGATAAGATAAGATATATAGGATATCAGATGATTATGAAGTTGTTGACTCGCAGCAGAATGTTTTGTGGTATTATTGTAGATTTGTAGTATGATGTAACATATTGCTGATCGCGTTTTATGTAATATTTGGTCGAGATTTGGATTTTACGGTTAATTATTCTTCGGAACAATGACAAAATAATAAACATTTCTTTAGAAAATAAACTTCCATAAAAAGGCAGTGTCTGGGGTGTTCAGGTTTTGTTATCTGGAGGTGATGACAGAAACCTGTGGATAACAATATGAATAATTTCAGTATTGGTAGTATTGTTTCAAAGATATGCCATGTTGTTGCCTAGTAGGCGTAAATTTGTCAATATACTATTAAGTAAATTACTGGAATACAGAAGGTCATTCTATCCTCTGTCTAGGATGTGGTGTCATTCCCTCCTAGTTTTGGTCTTCTATATTCTCTTCTTTTGTCAGCTCATGGTCCAATTTTGCTGCTGTTTGATGGAGGCTGTTTGGAGCTCAGAAAACCTATATAAGTTGCATTCATCTTTCTAACATAAATAGCAATGTCTGTTGTGAGTAATGTGGATAGAATGAGATGCAGTGTAACTTTTTCCGGTTCGATGGCTTGTTTCTTGTATACTCTTGTGTATTTATATTTCATATGCATAGGTGGGTTGCCTTTTTTTTTTTCCTTTCCTTTTTTCCTATAGGACAAAGACATATTAATGAATCAAGAAACAACTCTATAGAATCATGATAGGGGAAACCCTAAATAGAGCCACTGGTTTTTTCCATAAAGAGGGCAAGTAAACGAACCTTCTCCATAGAGAACCTACATTATGAGTTATTTTGGAGATTATGTGGGATCTGTAACCAAAGAACACAAAAGGTCAGCCATAAAAGCTCACTGTTAGTACACTTCTTATTTCTTCCTAGTCCAATGTATTTGATTAATATAAGTGGTTCATGATTTCTACTCGAGGAACTCAACTCTAAATCCTCCCACAGTCCCACTCTTAATAGTTGTAACCATAATCAAGCAATACTAGAGAGCAAGAAAAGTTGTGAACAATACTCGCAGCCGTGCAGACCCATCATACATATATTGAGAGAGAGACACCTCGTAGGCCTTTTTCGTTGCAACCCGTCGTTAGTGTTAATCCTCCCTGACACGATGGTCCAAACAATTGCTTAAACTTTCAAAGGTGCCTTACATTTCTAGATGAAATTGGCAACAGGAAAGGCGGGTATTTAGTAGGCAAACTAATACTCTCATGAAAGGATTTACATGAGAAGGCTGGCTCCGTGGTTGGTCCACACTCCTACATCATCTGAAGAATAGTTCTCTTAATGCATGAGTTAGGTGGGACAACAAAAGTGAGTCGGAAAGTTGCTGGAAAATTTGAGAGCATTGTAGTAGAAGAGTAGTCCGGGACTTATTAAGTAGAGAAAATCTGTTGGAGTGTTAACATTCCATGATGAGGCACCTTGAGCATTGTACATGCTCTATTACCTCGTAGTTGTTTACATGACTTTTCAATTAAAAATATAAATGTAAGACATAGATAATTGATACGATAACAGCGTTCACCCCGTACCTCAAAGGTTTTTGCCTAGGGGTTGGATATATGCAAGCCTTACTCCTATGTGATTGGATAACTTTACATAGAGCTTGGACACTAAGAAAGAGAGATAATGGGTAGCCGGGTTTTCTTTGTTGGAATTTAGAGGATCTGTTTTCCTCTAACTTGTGAATATATGTTAAGTCATTTGTGGGTGATAACACATTAGTAAATATGTGTCGTATATGTAATAGAATAGCTCAACCTTGGAAGGGGCAAATGAGTCATTATATAGTAGCTTGGGGCTCAGTCCAATACTAGTTATAAATAGAGTGTCTCTAGGAGAACAGGAGCATCTAGACTATCATTGTATCGGTTTATTGTTAGTTTTGTCGTTACTATGCCGTTCCAGCCACCTATCGACTATCCTAGTGTGTCGTCACCTCTGTCTACCTATGTGAGTGCATCACAGTATACTCGTATCTCAAAAACTTAATGCACATTTTTCTGTGGAGTACAGTCAATTAGTCTGTGTTGTTCTGTGGTCATGGAGTCTGTCGTGGACATCATTAATTAAATATCTTTAGATTGTTGAATTTGGTGTGTATGGGAGGCTGAATTGATTCAACTTTAGAAGGCAGATGTACTGTGAGGAGGATCAATAGGTGCTTGTGAAGGGAGCTTATAGTGCCCATACTCACTTGATTATTACTTATAAAAAACGAAAAAAAGGATCTGAGAGATGTGACACCCCATTTTATAGGGTTGTGTTGCGACTTATGGTGGGTGGGGCTGTTACAGTGCAGCTGCTTATGATGAGTTTTAGGAGCACTTCTTTGAAAGTTTTGGAAGATATGCTTTGTTGTGAAAAGAGAAGTATGTAATGATAAAGGATAGCTAAGCGATTTTCTCAAGCAGAATAAATGCTGCTAACTTGTACTTCATCTACCTATGTGGATTACCAACTTTCAAGATGTGACTCTACATTGTGAGTCATAATCTCAAAAACTAGCAAACTATTCAATGAAATGGAATTATGTTGCAAGCTTGCTACTTATACATGGGATGAAGGGTGCCTTAGCGCACCGGTTAAGCCGTTAAGGTGGTTGCTTTGTGATCGATAGGTGATGGGTGCAAGTCGTCGCAGCAGTCTTTTGCCCAAAATTTCAAGGGAGGCTTGCCCCCAATACACCCTTGTGGTGGGACCCTTCCCCGGACCCTCGCCTTGCGGGGACGCAAATGTGCACAGGGCTACCCTTATTGCTACTTATGTATAAGATCAGCATTCAGAGATCCTGTCCTCGAGGGATGGTTTTTTTGTATCCTACTGTATTTTTTGCTCATTTTAGAGAGATGTTAGTGGATCTCTTCAGCCCCTACCACTTTTGTTTTGGTATAAAAAATATCACTGATGAATGGCAGTAGCCTAGAATCTAAGATACGAACAGTAGCTGAATGCCTTTATGGGGGCAGAAATGTAGGTCTGTATCAAGCCATAGAAAGTAGGCTTCTCTCTGTAGTGATATGCCTTATCAATAATATATTCTGGTTCCTATCTGTTGTGTATCTCTTGGTACATTTGTTCTGATCGATTAGGATAACACATCACTGTAGAAGGGTATGTGGTAACTGTTCCTCTATTTTCTCCAATATTTCTTCGGTTCTTCCTATAAGGACGCATTTTTCTTTTGGCTTATGTACGTTAAATATATTTAGTTATTGATAAAGGCATATGGCATGTTAATTCTTTTTACTTACTTTTTTTTATTTTTTAATTATAAATTTACAGATAGATATATTTGCTTAGAGACCAAACAATGTATAAAGAGATTGAAGACCAACTCTGGCTAACAATCATGAAGGCCACTGAAATTTCAGTCTTCTTTTGCATCCTTCATTCTGTTATGAGATTATTCCAAATTCATCATGGATAATTTAGAAGTTTAGTTCTTGCGGTGAAGGTCATTGGCCTCTTTTTTTTTTTTTTTTTTTTTTTTCTGTACTCATGAGTCATGTCACAGACCTTCTAAGGATTAGGCTGCATCTATCCTCTTACCTGACCATTTCTCTATGATATCCCATAATCAAAACAATTGGTTGCGTCCCATAAAACCATGTCATTGAAGTCTTATATTCGGGACTTTTGCGGTTAGCTTGTTGCTTATTCTTCAATTTGGTATTAACATATTTGATTTATACAATGCTTTATGTCCTCTTATGAAAAGCGAAACCATGCATCACATGCAGTTCAGTGTCAATTTCACGATGGATGAGTCAACATAAGTCAAGTTGAATTGCACAAGAGACGGATACATGTTGGTCATCTTAGTAAAGGTCTTAAATTATGATATAAAGAGTGACGCTCATGTTAGGAGTTAAAATTTTCTACATTGTCTATTGGAAGAGGAGAAGGCTCTTGTCCAACAATGACCAGGGAAGGCTTGCCCAATACACACCTTGTGTTGGGATCCTTCGCCGGTCCCTCGTCTTGCAGGGTCGCCAATGTGTATCAGGCTTGCCTTTGTCTATTGGAAAAGGGGATTGTAGATACTAGATTCTATAAGGATTAGCGGGTGTAGCCCAAGAAACTATTATGACTCACATTGATCTACCCAACCAATCTTTTATGATCTTTTCATTGATGAAAGTTTTTATATGAGGCGGTGGTTTTTAAAGATCTTTGTTGTTTGTGTGTTTTTTTCCTTCCCTGAACCTCTCTTTATGTATTAACCCAAATATGCAATGATGGTTTTTGCTGTCTTAAGATGTTTCTTACAGACATTGGTTTCTTATAGGTACGGTGCATAATTAGGAATATCGTGCGAGATTGGGCGTCTGAGGTTAGTTTGCTATTATTTTTTTACTATCTCTTCTCGATCTGTCTCTTCTGGAAATCCTTCCTTCTTTCTCTTTACTTTCACGTGGAACAGGGCCAAGTGGAGCGCGATCAGTGTTACCAGCCTATTATGGAGGAGCTTGAGAGATTGTTTCCTACCCGAAGTAAAGAGAGGTAATACTATCTAGTTATTTTATTGTAGTGTGCATGTGTGTGAAGAGATGTTAGGCGTATGGATCTTCGGATGCTCTAGAAGGATCTGGTGTGTCCAGTTGTTGACTTGCAACACTTGAGTGTAGCTAATATTTAAAAGTTCAAATTCATTTGTATTTTATTCCATCTTTCTTCTCCCAACTAATATCTTCTTCATGTAGCACCCTGCACCCAGCACCCCCATGTTCTCCATTTCAACTACTTGCCGTTTACTCTCCCTCATATTTTCTATAGTTTCTTATCGCCAATGAAGCCAGGACTTTGGACTGACTGCTGGAATTCTACCCACATCCTTCTTTTCTCTCTTTTTGTGCCCTGATGTTTTGGAGTGACGCTAAGCTCACGACTCTCCCTAAAACATAGGGGGTGGTTTCGGGTAAATGTGAATTATGTCTTGTTTTAGTGAGGGGAAATTTTAAAGTTGTTCAGTAAATGATTACCATTAGTAATTTGCCTTTGGTCCTTGGATGTACTATAATTTGAAGAGAGATAATCACACCTAAAAAGAAAGGCTGTAGTTATAGACATATAGTTATGGTGGGAAAGCTGTTGGTTCTGGCTCACCTAGAACTGTTGTCCATAGATTATTAGATTATTACATGCATAGTAGTTCGAAAGTTTTAGTACAACCATTTATTGCAATCTAAGACTCAAACTGCAGTTCTTAAGAATTGTGAGGATTTTGATGTTCATGTTTTATTGGGGTAGGGACGGTGGTTCAGATTGTCATATATTGCAAGACTTTTTTGGCCCGATGTTCCATGTAAATTTCAATCTGATATGATATGTTCTCACTTCTCTCACTCACTGCTTACAGTCCCCCAAGCTGCTTGGTTCCTGGTGCTGGACTTGGGAGGTTGGCTTTGGAGATTTCACGTCTTGGTCAGCTATTATCCATTGGTTCCTTTACATTTTGTTGCACATTGTACCACTATACTGACATGATCATATGAAATCATGAAATTATTACAGGTTTCATATGCCAAGGCAATGAATTTTCATACTACATGATGATATGTTCCGGCTTTATTCTGAACAAGTTAGTTGCCGATCTAATTTTGTAATTGTTATCTCAACTTTGGAACAGAATGACATTTCACTCTCTATAATCAATTTTATTTCTTTGTTGTAGCACGAATGCAGCCAATGAGTGGACTATATACCCTTGGATCCACAGCAATTGCAATTTGCTTTCTGATGAGGACCAACTTCGTCCTGTGTCTATTCCGGACATTCTTCCATCTAGGTATTGTTTCTTTTGTGAGAGATAAAATGATGGCTCCCATAAATACCAAAGCATTGTCTATCTTATAACACGAGGCAACTTCTTATCTTTTGGAATACACCATGATGCTACTGATTGGTGACATGATTATATCAGTATCTGTGATCGAATTTCATTGTCACCTGATTGTTCAGATATGTTTCCGTCTCAACCATTTGAAACAGTATTTTGCTCAACCCACGCTTTTGTTTTAGTATTTTCATTTACGGGGGGCATCCGTGCATGACTGCAATCATATTGGGATAGCATTGGTTGATAATGTCCACCCATTCATCACTCTTGTAAGCATCTAGGCTCTATGTGTATTGAACTATTAAATTATCATATATTAGCTCCTGAGCTACCCCTAATTCGATTTGTTGTTGGGATTCGTATTACGATTGAGAAACGAGTAACAGAAATAGGAATCTACATGCAGACTAAACGATTAATTTGAATTGTTAGGGTATCCAGGTAAGCAAAATGGAAAAAAGGACCGCATACATCAAAGGGGGAGAAGAGAACATCACATAGACTAGTGAAAGACATGCCATGTACACTACAGCCACATAATATCATGTATTTCCCAGGCATATTCTGGGATAGCCTAAAGGGGGATCAACTTCTGTTCCGGATTGGTTTGAAAATCTTGTCGATAAATGGTTTGAGGGAGCAGTTAGAGATTCTTTTTTTAAAAAACTTCAACGAAGTTCTGAAAATTTTCAAAGATATGATTATTGACATGAACTATAGTTAGATATTAAGACTGCCTGGAAAGAAAAGAAACATGCCAAAAAAATGAATTAAATTAATAATCAATACACGAATGTCTTTATATGGTCAATTTATGCTCCATGGATTGATGGCAAATACTGCTGGACATAAGTTGTGCTCTGTGCCTCTGTTACATGTCACTGCTTGTTCATTGAAATCCTCGTATTCGTGAGATGTATACTCCTCTGTCCCTCTATAAACTTCCGCTTTCATTTGAAATCCTCTTACATATTCAAATGAAAGTGAAAGATTTAATTTGTTACGGAGGGAGTATTGCAGAGGTGTCTTATGTTGGATGTATGGGCATGAAAATTAAGGATTGTTGTGAAGATAGATAAATCAAGAAGAGTGTAAGAGACGCATCTACTCAAGACAAGACTAGTTCTTTGACCCGAGTTTGCACAGGGCGTTTCACCTCTTTGTTCTTTGAGCTGGTTTTAGTTTAGGGATGTTTGTACAGATGTCTAATATTGTAGGTATAAGATGTTAGTACGTCCAATTTACAACAATGGTGTTAGATATAATCTGGAGGTTAAATGACGTATGATTTGCCTGGAGACTATATATGTAGAACTATCTGGGACTTCCCCATTAATAGGGGCTTGGGTTGTTGTCTTCTAGCTGGTGCCTATCTTTTGCTCACCTGTGGAAATTGACTTCATGTAAACAGTGCAGGAATTACTGAAGGCTTCTCCATGTGTGGTGGAGATTTTGTTGAAGTGTACAGTGATCCCAGCCAAGAAGGTAACTAATCATGTGGATTATAATTATTTCTGCTGTTTGAATTTCTCCTGCTAGTAGTACCTCACTAACCTAGACCTAGCAAACTGCGTTAAGATCCAACACATGTCATGAGAGTACTTTAGAACCCGATTTAATTAAGCTGTTCTTTGTATTCATTTTTGGTTGGGCTGATAGTCAGTTGTAACCTAAACTTCGTAAGGAGAAATATGATATTCTTATACTGCTGAATATTTGGTTTTGTACGTTAAACACGAAGGACCAGCCCTTTTAGAAGTCGTAGCAAAAGACATTGCTCTTGGAGATACTCTATTTACTGCTTAATATCACCAGGAGACCTCTCTTAAGGAGGGTATTCTCTCAGTGCCAGGGATACACTGCTTTGTTGGCTTTTACAGTTGGAGTTTCAGTCACCAGGTACACTAGTAGGATGTACATATTTTTGGCATGTTTGGAATGTGAGTGTTTGAAGTATTCGGTGAATCTGCTGTTGTTGTAAGGTTGTAGCTATTCATTTCACTTTAGAGCTTAAATTATGGTGTTCTTGGCCCTGTGAGGAGTTTGATTCGTGAACTTGGCATTTCCTCCGAACATGGAATCATTGAAGGCAAACCTGCAAAATGGAGTTTAAGCAGATGTTTTGAGGGTACATAAGAAATGAAACTGCTTGAGCTCTAAATTATAGCTTTGCTTGGGGAGTGAGGTTGGATGTCATGTGTGTAACAAATTTATTTTGGGCATTAGAAAGTTCATGACGTGTTGGTAGCTGGTGACTTGAAACAGCTTCTTCAACTCATGTAGTGTATCCTAAATGCTGAGCTGACTCTGGCGTGAACATCTTCATTTTTACCCTAGCGCCTTAAAGGCTCCCGCCATAAGACGGGGTAAGGGGCGGTCGGATGCACGCAAGCCTTACCCCTATTGAAACATAGAGAGGCTGCGCACGGATGACAACAACAACAACAACCAAGCCTTATCCCTATTGAAGTGTTCAATGGAATCCTCAAGTATCTAAAGATCCTTCCTTAAAGCCAGTTGCCTGCACTATCTGATCTTCAATCTCCTCATGACTGCCTTCAAAGTAAATCTCTGTTTTGCTAGGATTTTCTTTTAGTCCAAATATATTAGCTTTCAAGTCCAGCTTTTTTATTAACAACAAGTACAGAAGGAACATTACAACAACAACAACAACAAAAACAACAAACCCTTATTCCCAAAATGATTTGGGGTCGGCTAACATGAATCGTCATCCTAGTAACCGTCTTGTGTACGCCATGAAATTCCAAAACGTTGTAAACCTTTTTGGAGTAATTAAATATTTTCAAAGGAAGTTTTATAAAGTCGTCAAAATAAATTCAAAAGATTTACAAAAAAAAAAAAAAAAAAAAAAAAAAAAGTTTTGGGAAAAGAGTTAGGGACACCAAACAAATAAATCAAAGGAGTCAGATTAAGTCTGCCGCATGTATAGAGTCTCTCCACCTCGCCCTATCCAACACCATACTCTCTTCAAGCCCTAAGAAGCTCATATCACTTCTAATCACCCTCATCCAAGTCATCTTAGGTCTTCCCCGACCCCTACTAATATTACCACTTCCCCACCCTTCTACTCTTCTAACCGGCGCGTCACTAGGCCTCCACCTCACGTGACCATACCATCTCAGTCGGTTCTCCATCATCTTATCCACGGATGACCCAAAATGAAAATTGTCTCGAGAATCCCACCGACTGACTGCTTCTTCACAGACAGTTTTAAGAGCTATTTTGCTTTATTCCATTTTATCCCAAAGCCAAAGAATAATTAGGTGTCGTTTGGATACCCTCAAAATCCATAAGAATTTTATTTTCCTAGGAATTGAATTACCATGAGTGGTTTGGTTACCCTAAAGTGTAGGAATTTCCAATTCCTAGGCATTTCCAATTCCTCCAAAGTGTAGGAATTGAATTACCTAGGGGGGGCTAGGTAAGTAGAAATTCCCATGGGAATTGAATTCCCTTGTTCATCCAAACAAATTTCCCCAATTCTCATACTTTATAAATTCCTAGGATTTGCAAGTTCATGGGAATTCCGACTTTCCGAGTGTATCCAAACGACACAGTCTTTAACTCCTCTGGAAATGGAAATTGAGCTGACTCTGTCGTATAGGTGTGAAATATTGATACTGCTCTTTTTGGGGATAGACTGTAGTTCATGACCTTTGATTTGAATGGTATTTCAAATGCAAGGCCCCAAGTCGTTCTTATGGAGCAGCGTTTGGTGAAAGATTTTTGTTTATTTAAAAATCGGTTCTTAGCTTTCTTGTTTTTGGCTCTTCAAGGTTTTTGTATAGTTACTCCCTAATATCTGAAGGTTTCACTGAAAGTCGGAGATATAAGGGACAAAAGCAAGTAGCTTTTGGGAAATGTATAGCATTTATTTGTACCACAAAAAAAAATGTACAGCGTTTATATCAAGGCACCAAGGAAACTTCATATCGAAAGAAATTGGGTTGGCAAAATGAACCATTGCAAGGACCTGTAGAAGTGGCAAAAACGGAGATCAAAGGGGATGAAATAGTGGGATAGATAAGAAAGGGAAAGAAGAAAATGGATAGTACTTTTCTCCGATCCTTCTAGTTTTCTTTTTTTTTTTTTTCAAATAATTAGGGACATTTTATATATTGAAAGAACCTGCAAAAGAGGTTAATACTATGAATCAATCAAAACACTGTCTGTAATACATCCTTCCTCACTGGAGGAATTGGAATGTAAAATGCGCACGGAGTCTCGATAGTATTAGTCTAACCAACTGTCAATCCTGAAGTACAGCTATGATTCTCTGAAGTTTATGTCAATCCTTTCTTTCCACAGTAAATACATGGTAGTCACCTAGGCACAGCAAGCTTTCTTCCCACTCCAATGTTCTCCCCCTTGTATTCCTTTTGTTTTATTTAATTTCATGCAGCATGGTGTACACTGGTTTGATTAAGCCAATCCAAAGGAGGGTTTCCCTTGATTCTTCGTGAAGAAAGGGTAGTTAAGAATATTTTTTGCATTATTCTCAACATATTTGCATATACATCTGTTCAGAGCTACACAACCTTTGTTCTTCAGGGTTTTGACTGAGTTTAGTAGCAGGCTAGCAGCCTCCTGAACTGTATTATTTTCCCTCATCTCCAAGTAAATCATAGGCCTATGAGACACTGGATTTGGCAATTTTTTATATCAGTCCTCAAGGGTACCAACTGATTCCAGACATTATCTTATGCACAGTCCTCAAGATCTAGTAGAATACACTCTATATGGATTTTTCTTACGAAAGTTTTAGCTCTATTGGAAATTAATATTTGAATCTTATCTAAACAATGGGTTGAAATCTGATTTCATAATCTTTTTTTTTTATTGGGTGTTGAGGCCTGAGGGGGGGGTGGGGGGCAATTGTTTGCTGGGCCGAAAGGCTTTCATCAATTTACAGAGCAGATTGTACTGTTTTTGGTTTGAACTTAGTTGTATATTCACATTTCAATTTAGTTGAAGTACGCTTGTTACCTTGTTGCACCTACTCCGGCTCCCTACCAAATACTTTCAGGCCAATAGCCAAACAAAAGGTAAAAGAGCAGGACTTTATTGGTTCCTTGTTTCCTTGCAGGGGCCTGGGATGCTGTTGTTACATGCTTCTTTATTGATACAGCCCACAACATTGTGGAGTACATTGAAATAATATGGAAAATTCTCAAAGATGGTGGGGTAAGACTGAATCTGTTTCGAGCTTTACCTCACAATCTCTTCCTTTTCTTGGTTAGGCATGTTTGACTTTGGTGCTTTGACAGGTATGGATAAATCTTGGCCCATTGCTCTATCACTTTGCAGAGACATACGGTGAAAATGTAGGTTTCGATTATTTACCCTACCATGTTCATATGCCCCTTCTTTTTATCTGCTTTGCTAAGTTTTCTTATTATGTCCAGGAGATGTCAATCGAGCTAAGTTTAGAAGATGTCAAGAAGGTGGCTTTGCATTATGGATTTACTTTAGAGGTTAGCTTCAAGAAATCTACCCTGTAATCACTTTGTCAGTGACTCAATTTCGGGCATTCATTTGACTTCCTGTTGCACATGCAGAAAGAAGCAACCGTCGAGACAACATATACAACAAATTCTCGGTCTATGATGCAGGTATGTTTTACTTGGGGAACGTAGGCTTGATTAGATCTAGCCCCTCTATTTAGGAACCACACGGAAAATGTACTGACTACTTCTTGATGTGAGCAGAATCGATATTTTGCTTCATTTTGGACCATGACGAAGAAAACTGGGAGCAAAGTCTCGGAGAAGCACGATGCTGAATGAATGGTGATTATATTAGAGGAATATGCCATCTCCTTTTCCACCCTAAATTTTTTATATCCAATGAGTCCTCGACTTGCAAAGATGTTATCAGACACGCTAAAGCCTAAAATCTGTGAGGCGGTTGTTTTGGAAATTCACTCCCTGAATTGCCGATTGCATAAGAATCTGGTTCCGTCCGAAGATTAAACAATTTTCATCATTAGATGCTTTTTATTTCCTTTTCTTTTTTTGTTTGGTTATCGAAGAATTAGATGATTTGTGATATAGGGGGATTTGCATTCATGAGCCTGGTTCTATAAATCCAAGCACCAAGGAGTGTGAATTTTGTTCGTCCTTGTTACTGTCGTGTCTAGCCGTAAATACTCCAGAAATGTCAGCTGAAAAACCAAGTGTTGCAATTGAGATATTGAGATGTAGCCATTTCAGAAATCTTAGGAGGGTCATGTTATAATTGTTATTGAATACTTCAGGAGCGAAATGCATGCATGAAATTGAAGGGGAACATTTACTTTGTACATTATTGAAAATGCAATAAAGGCTGCAGTTGGATAGTAGTAGATTTGATTAGAATGTAAATGAACTACTCCCTCCGTTTCTTTTGATTCTTTACGTTTCAAACAAAACGTAAAGAATCAAAAGAAACGGAGGGAGTATGTGAAAATAATGTTTTACTGGCCTTAAGAAGAGATATCATACCTTTATATTATTTGTCTGTAATTGACTAATCGACCGTGTTCTCTAGTTTGCTCGTTTGTGTATGGTTCTCTAATATCTGTTGCGATGCATCAGTAGTCGAGACTTGACAAAGTGGTTGCTCAGACCGTATTAGTCGAGACTTGACAAAGTGGTTGCACAGACCGTATTTTGGGGTTGTTCATCTTCAAATGTTTTGATACTAGTAGGTTATGAGTACAATTCTAGCAACTTCTAGGGGAGATTTGTAATCTTTAGTCAGTCCCTCTATGTCCATATTCCCACTGAAGTTTGCAGGTTAAATCAGCTTGGTTCTAGTCGCATGGTATTATGTTTTGTTGATTACTTTTAGGTGGATTCGGCTTCCTTGGTCGAGTCAGGTTCCGAACAATTCATAAAACCTACTGTGAAATGTCAATTGTGTAAATGAATAACCTTAGCTAGAGTCTAAGATCTGAGTTAGGTGGTTGATAAGGCAAAATTGCTCAGGAAAAACTGGCTAGTTTTCCAGTCAAAACTATGTGCAAGATCTAAGAGTGAGACTCTTTACTCTGTTCTCAGGGCATTGATTGATTTCCAGATGTGCTCTTTTTTTTTTTTTGTGAAATAATTTTGTAGGAATATATCATGTGAAAACAGTATAGGACCACCTGCATTTCCTTGTGATGCTTGGAATCACAGACAAGGATGTGTCCACAGCTAGTATCCGAAGGTATTGTATTTTTCAGCTTGTACAATACACACACTGTTCTCACACGTCTATAACGACCCTTAAAACTCAGTGTCGTTATCTCACACAGGAGAATGTGTTTAGAATGAATACTTTGACATTTGTAAGAGAAGTGGAGAAGCCTTGTTAGGGGAGTGATTATAGGCTCACCTGCGCGGCTGCGCCAACCCCTGTAACCCTTACGGTTTTGCCCATGAGTCTCAACACTGAACCATCACACTAGACTCGCGTAATCATATTATCCCTTCGGTCCAACATGGGCATCCGAATATCCGATAATACGAAGGCTGCGTGAAGGAGTCCATTAGTTATCGAAATTTAGTGCCTTCCCCAATCCCCCAAATCCCCATTACTTAAGGTCAATTGGGTTGGTCTAAGTCCAGCTGTTGAAGACTTCGTACGGCATTTATATTTCATTTTTCGCGCCTTCTTCTCCGATCCCCCTCTTTTTCTTAGTCAGACTCTTATTAAAACATATTTACTGCGGAGTGCAGTTAAGGTAGGAAGTTGGTGATGTATCATGCATGCTCCATATTCAAAATAAATGTCATATTGCAATAAATAGGGAGGCTCGTGTCTCATTATTTGCATTTATTCGCATCATGCATTCCAACTTAATGGCATTTCCTCGTCGGCTTTATCACTCTCATAGCTACCTGCTACTCCTTAGTCCTTACTACTTACCTGCCTCTTTTTTTACCAGTATCACTGTAATTAATCTGTACTTTTAGCTTGATTTCAAAAAAAAAAAAAAAAAAAAAAACTTCTGTAATAATTAGTAGACACTTAATCGCATATAAGATATTGGCAATTTGGCATCTATACTATCTTATGATGACTGTTGCATACTCCGTATATCACTAGGTGTAAAAATATTCATCTCGATAATTTTTAACTAATTTAATATTTCCGATAATGTTCCCTTGAATTTTAACATGCATGCAAGAACAATTCAAAAGAATGAAAGGAGTACTCTACATGACATGGAAGAAAACGAGGGTGTAGGCGAAAAACTGAAGAATATAATAGTAATTTCTCAACAACATAACCTACTCAAGTAGGCATTTGATAAATCACAAGAGTCTCGAACTCTACTTAATTCCTGACTAATTAAAACTTAACAGCAAGCACACTAGCTACTACAACTAACACACGTTGATTCATGACCCAGATAGCTATGGAGTTTTAATTTGACATAATCCGCAAAAGCAAAGTGTAGCATTTGATTAACTAAAATAAATTAATTAAGATAGCAATTATGAATCATGGAGAAGACTTCTTGAGCTTCCCTTCATTAGCAAGCTTGAAGAGTCTAGCTTGGCGCGCAGCCGCCTTATCGGAGGAAAGAGCATTGAGGAAGCCATCCCTGACTTGCTGGCTCGAGAAGTAGAAATTCTTAGTGGCCATGGAGTTGAGGTAAGAGGCAGTTCCTTCCCTGTAAAGGGATGCATACCCATCATTTCTAGGGTTTTTTAGCACTTGTTGAAGGCTGGTGGTTGAGCTCAGTCCTGGCAATGTTGCCACCCCCATAATTCCTCCTAATGTTGCCCACCATCCTAGCACTCCAAATATCAATGCTGGGTGATTCCCCCAGTAACTGCCCACAAGTTCAACACAAATTATAAATCGATCAATTTTAAATTCTCGTTACTTTGTACATATTGTACATACATATATGATAGATATAATTAAAATAAACATACAAGTTAAATTAAATGACCGATTTTATGAGTATACGCTATGTACACATGTATGTCTACTAGAGTTTGATTTGTTCCATCTACTATTATATTAATTTGGATCAAGCACAAGTTTAAACCAAATTATGAACCATTTCAAATTAATATTTTTCGTGTTATGTAAATGATCATCGCAGGAAATAAAATATGAATGTGTCATCACAATTGCACATTTGCACTGTTCTAATTACTAGTACTATCCAGCATATTGTTTCAGTCAATTCAAAGTGTACATGACATAGTTTCGTCTATTTTTACTATTGGTCATCCATTATTACTCTGCGTACAAAATATACTCCTATGTTTTACATACACATATATAGACCACTAACTAAATCCATTGTACGAAAGAAGTGATAATATTTCTATGGTGGTCAATTAGTTAATTAAGTAGCAGGACAATATTTACTTCTTGTCATCAATTTGCACCTAAATTGACAAATAAGGTTGGTAGCACAACATTACTATACAACACAAGGGTCATTTATTGATGACATGACTTTTTTTTTTTGACATGACTTAAGCATAGAAAGAATATCAATATAGTCTAGTGACATTATTATTACTTACTCAGTTTCATTCATTATTTCAAAAGTTTCAAATTATGTCAAAAAAAAGGTAGAAGTTTTGAGCTATATATAAGAGTTTAATTAATTACTAATGCCAATTAACAATATTACATGAACAAGAACATTACTAAGACAAAATCAAAACTATATGGATAAATTATTAGAATAAAGCATGTAAATAAAATAAAAATAAAAATAAAAGAGTAGATAAATAACTTACGTGCATGGGAAAGGAGGAGTGTTAGGATCAAAAGGAGAAGGAGGAGAGCGTGGGATTGGGACAAAAGGAGTTGGAGGCGTAATTGGTGTTATTATCGGAGTTATGAACGGAGGAGAAGGCACCAACGGTGTGCTTGGAGTCGGAGTCACTGGAATTGTCGGAGGACCGTAGTAACCTCCACCACTGCCGCCGCTACTTGGTGGTGGTGATGATGAGGATGATGGTGGAGTGCACACGCAACCACCACCATCACCACTTGGTGGAGGAGAGGCTACTAAAGGAGGGTTGTAGCTTCCTCCTCCACCACTGCTAGGTGGTGTGGGTGTAGGGCTAGGGTAGTAGTGTCCACTTCCTCCGCTTCCGCTACCGCCACCGGAGTGATGACCACGGTGGT
This sequence comes from Spergularia bocconei, assembly GCA_963457585.1. NCBI lineage: Eukaryota > Viridiplantae > Streptophyta > Magnoliopsida > Caryophyllales > Caryophyllaceae > Spergularia > Spergularia bocconei. The sequence continues at coordinate 8,204,126 of OY734959.1, forward strand.
GGGAACCTGAAATAAAATGTATACTCATCTTGTCAATAAACCCATGCAGCATTATTCTCAATTTTATTTAAATAATTAAATGGAGCATTATCGCCCTAATTATTGGTATAGTGAAAATAAAAATGGTCTAAATTGTAATTTGCATATTCATGCATGTATGAATATCCATGTATGTTATTTGAAAAATAAAATGAAGTATGACTTCTGAATCTCTGATTTATCCCTTTCTTTTAGTGTGGTTAATTTAATGTGAAAGCAAAGTTAGTTTAGAACTTGTACAAGACAAATATGGAGTACCTACGAACATATCCCTAAATGTCATTTGAAGTAGTAGTAAACATAACATTTTGAGCTAAAAATAAACTTAATCTTGAACATAAACATAGGGAAAGTATTACCAAAAATAAAAATAGAAATAAAAAGTGAGCTACAAAGACCTGCAATTAATTCTTATTTTTCACATTATCACAGGATAATGTTTATTAAAGGAGATGTCAAATAAATTGTACGTACGTGTGGTAACACGAATTAAACAACGAGAAACATAACCTACAATGATATTGACAGGTAAAGTAGTACTCCGTAGTTTCAAAATTATTATTTAGAATCAGCTTAAGAAAAACGTTAAAGATAGAATAAATAAAACACCTGAAGAAGGGGTTGGAACATGTGGGTCAGCAGGAGAGGAGTAGTAGTTCTTTTCATCCCCAAAGTTGTTGTTGTTAACAATAGTAGCAGCAGATAAAACAGGAAGAACAAGCAAGTTGTTTGATAACATAATCAAAACCACCCAAAATATTGCATTGTTAGGAGACATTTCTCCTCTTCTCCCCATTTTTCTCGTTTTGCAAGAATACTAATACTTGGTTTCTGATGAGAAGAGTAGAGTAGAAGATACAAGAGAAATGAGAGAGGGTTGTAGGGATTTTAAAAGAGCAAAAGGTATGTAGAGAAATAAATACAAACAGGTAGAGAGCGAGGGTAGTTGATGTGATGCAGGTTGCATTTACATCAATTTAATGACATTTTTTATTTTTATGAGTTGTTTGGCTTCTGCATGCATATTTTAATGTGAATGTATTATTTTTTCGCTTGATATAGTGGTCATGCAAGAGAAGTTAGCTGTATGTAGTAGTATGTATGTACGTTTAATAGATTATTACATACTGAGGGAGAAAAGAGTGATGGGTAACACAACTTAGTGTTTCTCCTGTTGTCAATGCAACTCTAAGCTAGTCAGTCCTACATACGCACGAAGTTTTCGGACATGACCTTTAGTTGGAGCATGGTTCTGAGAGTTTATATCAAGGCACCAAGGAATAACTTCATATCGAAAGAAATTGGGTTGGCAAAATGAACCATTGCAAGCTAAGGACCTATAGAAGTGGCAAAAACGGAGATCAAAGGGGATGAAAATAGTGGGATAGATAAGAAAGGGGGAGAAAAGAAAATGGATAGTACTTTTCTCCGGTCCTTCTAGTTTTTTTTTTTTTTTTCAAATAATTAGGGACATTTTATCTATTGAAAGAACCTGCAAAAGAGGTTAATACTATGAATCAATCAAAACACTGTCAATAATACATCCTTCCTCACTGGAGGAATTGGAATGTAAAATGCGCGCGAAGACTCGATAATAGTAGTCTAACCAACTGTCAATCCTGGAGTACGACTATAATACTATGAACTTTCTGTCAATCCTTTCTTTTCACAGTAAATACATGGTAGCCAACTAGGCGAGAAACTCTACACATACACTTAATGTATGTGAAATAATCATACATTAAAAGGTGGCAACATATTATTGGTTCTTCATCTAATTAAAAGCTTATTCCTTCAACTTTTTTTTTATTTAAACTAGTTTGATGGCCCGTGCAACGCTCGGGCTATTTATGTTTAAATTTAAAAATTATGTAAACGAATTTTTTTATCTAATCCCTAAAATCTCATTTCAAACACCCGTGTGATATTTGTAATGTAGTTAGATGGAAACTCAACTTTAAAAACCTAAAGTCATGTTTCGAAAACCCGTGTGATATTTGTAATGTAATTAGATGAAAACTCACCTTTAAAAACCTAAAATCTCATTTCAAACACCCGTGTGATATTTGTAATTTAACTAGAGGAAAAATCACATTTCAAAAGCCAAAGTCCCATTTTAAAACACCCGTGGGATATTTGATCAAATTGTCATAAATCAAGTAATTACTATATTACATAACTACAAGTAATAATATTATTTTAATAAAATAATATTACCATGTACTTACCATATCCTATTTTGGATAAACACTATTTACAATATAATAATATTATTATATGCCACGTGTCAGCGTGGGAATTGAGCGGGTTGAGGATTACATATATCTAATACTATATATTAAAACCTGAAACCAAGTCTTTCCTAAGTTGACACTTGACATACATTAATTGGATAGAACATAAAAATAGTATTAAAATACAATTATTGATTAACATATGGTAATAAATTATCATATTAGCTAATTTATGGAAATAATAAATATGATAATAATTTAGTTCATAACATGAGATATAAGAGATAATATTATGCTGGTTGACTAATTTATGGTAATAAATTTGAATATGATGTGATATAACGGGTGACGGAATAGTAGAATGACATAATGTAGCATGTGACGAGATAATGGGATTGAAACTGTAAAATGGGTGACATAGAAGTGGAAATATGATAATACGATCAGTGAGTAAAAATATATAATAATAAAATATGACGGGGGACAAAAGTTGATTATAGTACCCTACTACCCTTCATTGTAAAATTAGAACAACGATAAAACATGCTGTCATTTCTACAAAACGAGTATAAACATTATAAATAGACAAGCCCGGGCGTGGCACGGGCATGCAAACTAGTATATTAGATTAGATTTTAGACAAATTCAAATCTCTTTCTTTTAAAATTCAAACACCTAATTTTTTTTTAACCAACTTCCACGTTCTTTTTTACCTTTCAATTCAACTAAATTGCATGCCCGGTCCGCGCCCGTGCTGTATATCTATATTGTTGTATTCATTTTATGACATTGTCAATTTACCTTTGTTATAATATTAGTAGCAACACTATTATTTTCTATAGCTTACCACCATGATCACCATAAATTATATTATTTTCATAAATTAGCTAATAATTTTCATATTATGTAATTACTTAGTGTTATCCAATTAATGAATGTCAAGTGTCGTTCTAGGAAAGACTTGGTTTCAGGTTTTAATATATAGTATTAGGTTCCTATTTCCTCCTACATACAATCAGATAAGAACTTCAAGTACAATCTTGAAGCACTGTGTTACTCTTATAACTTTTAATTTTCTTTACCCCTCCCCCCGTCCCACCCCTTCTCACCGTCGGCCATCCTAGTCGACACAAACCCTGCCCCACACGCCGGCCAACCCAAACGACATCATTATCGGCACCTCCCCGCCATCTTGACGAACGAGCGTCATCGAACATGAGATATGGCTTGGGAGGCATGACGTGGTGTCCATGGGGGCCGATGATGGTTCCAGTATAGTTGTCGGCGAAAGGTACACATTGCGATGATGGCCGGTTGGGTGTTAGTTGATGCTCCTGGGTGGCGAATGAGTGGTAAGTGGTGGGTTGGACGTGGAAGGGGAGGGGATGGCTGGATGTGAGGAGAGAGAATATGACATGGTTCTAGAGGGACAAATTTCGATTGCGATGTGGTGGTGGTGACCTATACCGCGAAGGTCAATGCCGGCGCCGTAACGAAGACTGACCAATGACGGGGGTGGGAGGGACATACAAGAAAAAGGTTGACGGCGACGTCCGTGACGATGGGCTATGGGCGGCCAACAAAATAAGCGTGGAAAAGACTAAATGTTTCTTAACAAATATTTTTGTTTTGATATTTAACGTTTTTTTTTTTTTGCTTTTTATTACTTTTAGCATGGTCCAACAATGTGTGCCCACGATCAGGTAGAGCAAAATCAAGGGCTGTAAATCTATATGTTATAATGGCTACCATATCTTGGTAGCTATTGTAGAATCACTCATTTTTTACATTATTTTGGATTTAATAATTTCCTATTTAAAGTCAAACTTACAATGGCTACATTGACGTTAGATGTTCACCTATCTATCTAGTCCATCGTTTCAATTATGTTTGTCGTGGGTAGGTAGGCAGTGGTCTAGCCACGATGAGAGTACGAAAAAAATTTGACATAAAATTATTTATTTTTCAAATTCTAATTATGTTTCACCAATCACCCATAATTGTAAATTTGTAACCAAGACAATCTTGTCATGCATTAAAAGGAAATATGTATAATCACGCCGGACCACACATCCCTGGTCATACCCGAGACAAACCAGACATAACCGACCCTTCGCCGGACCTAACTGACTTACCATCGCACCGCATTCGATCTCTTACTTCAGTTTCCGGAGTCGCCCATGTCGGCCTTCAGCCCTATCGTCGTGGACTCAGGGCGGAGCCAAGATATATATTAGTGGTATGAGAAATATTCATATCCATATGATTGCCGTAGTGGTTAGTTGCTGTTAAAGGAGATGTGAGGCGGCCGTGAGTTCCATCCCTGAAGTCTACGTTTTTAGTCATTTATTTCCTTGTGTTAGTGTTAGCTCATAAAATTATGTCATCAAGAGGGTTCGAACCCTGGTTTGTGGAACGGAATGCAAAGAATTCCACCTTCCCTATGCCACCAAGCCAATGCTATAGAAGTTTATATGATAGGTTGAATTCATACTTGTAAAGAGAGCTAGTACTTTCTTTGAAAATGAATATTATAATAACACAAAGATTTAAAAAATGTCTTTATGTTTGACTTAAAATTATTAAATGCTGTTATATTAAAATATCTTCGTAGTGTAAATAAATTTGCAAAAAAGTTTTCACAAAAAGGTTTTTTTTTTTTTTTTTGTAAAATCTTAGCTCCGTACCTGGTGCTTATTTTGTCTATCGTTGCTTGGTTATTTACGCAAATAGAGGATATGTTCTAGCTTGATCATTTTTCCAACCACCACCCTCCGTCGACTCATCTCCCCCTGCCACTTATTACCCGACAACTTCTTTCCTCCTCCGACTTATTTTCCGGCGCCTCATTCCTCCTTTGACCTTCTCCGGTCCTTATTCTCCCTCGACTACCTCGTCCTCATCATCAATTCCTCCGACGACATCCTTCGCTCCGACCTGATTCCCCTACCACTCTCCTCCAACAGCCATCTGTTGAATTGGTGACTTTAGAGTGTTAACTTAATTACCTTTGTCTCAAGTAAGTTCGTTCTTTTTATCATCAAAATTTTTCTCAATGTAGAGTGTTAACTTAATTAGCTTTGTCTCCAAAAACATTATAGAGACAATCTCATATTAGACTTTATGAAGTTATTTGTGTTGATTCAAGTCATGTTTTTTGCGAGTTTTGATTTGGTTCTTTCCCCTTAATTTTGCTAGATTTGTTTTTCTTGTTACAATAACGATACAACATTGGGTAAATGTTCTCAACAAACCTTGTCCTACCCCTACGAATCCTAAACCCTAAAACTCCTAAAAATCTAAACCCTAAACCCCAATAACCGTAAAATGCCAAACCCCAAACCCCAAATCGATTAAACCTAAAGGAGAATTTGGTGTCTTTCAGGTCAATAATGGAAGCAATCGTCCTTACCGTCGTAAAATAAGAGCACCTCGCTCTGCCCATTCACAGGGACTCGATTCTATGTCCAAACATCACATGCCAGCCGATGGCTTGAAAATGAAAATATTAATGTACAAGTCAGCATGACTCTTCCAGATGCAAGCTCAACAAACTTGCAGGGCCTATGCTTTCTTTTGCTTTGTATTTTTAGGTCCGGGTCGTTGGAACCACTTCGTTCGGTGGATCATAGAACTATGTACAATTGGACTATCACGGACATCGCTTTTTTTTTCGATAATTTGCATTTTCACCCTTTTTTTACTCTTGGCATAGTTATCTTCTACGGGCGGATTCCATAACTAAAGTCTAGATGCCGTACCCCAAACCGACACAGGTGAACAAGTAGAGTATACTAGGGCTCTTGAGAGAACCATGTCGAAGGAACTCAGCAAAATGACCCCGTAACTTCGGGAGAAGGGGTTGATTCCGTTAATGTAACCAATCGTCCACGAAAGGGCTCATGCAATTTGGGATCCTCATTTCGGTCAACCGGCTGTGGAAACCTTTACGCAGGGGGAGGGGGGGTGAGTTCTTCTGGAAAGTGATTCGGAATGACGACAAAAGAATAGCTTGTCAATTCGTGGTGTAATACTAGCTCAAATAAAAAAATGGGAAACTTTCAAAGTTTTGGCGGACACCGGGCTCACTCCAGACGTTGCTTTTCTTTTTGGTACTTCGAACTTCCTCTTCTCAACCCGTATCTTCTTTGTTCTGGAAACACGTCTTCCTATTCCATCTTTTCTCGAATCTCCTTTAACGGAAGAAATATGATAAACCAGCGTCGACTATAACCCTTAGCCTTCCAAGCTAACGATGCGGGTTCGATTCCCGCTACCCGCTTCTCTTTTTTCTATTCACTTGGTTTTCCCGCTTTTTAATTGGTTTTATACGTGATACATAACTGTAACGCCCCGAAAAATTAAACAAGTACAGTATTAAAGGGATAGGTAAACATTTTAAGAACAATTTGAGATTTATTATACTTAAGAGCGTTACTGGCACACCAATCTATGTGATAGGTGTTAAGGCTATTCAAATAAATTCAAACTAAACCTTATAATAACCCATTCCCCCGGGGTAGCCTACTATGAAATTTTTTTGAGAAAGTAAACAGCGGAAATAAAACCAGCATTATTCAATTTGTACATCAAAAGAAAACCGATTAAAACGACGCGCGTCCTCACACTCGAAATTCCCATCAACTTAATTATTCAGATAAACATGCACATCATCTGCTCGACGATACGTTTCCATAATCGGGTCGTCACAGGTTCAAATCACAAGGAAAGAACGTCAAGCCAAAGCTGGTAATCAACACGAATCCGAAATAAGTTAACAAATGTAGTTTGGAAGGAAAGGGAACAACTATAAGAGTTATGCCTTACCTCGAACTCTATTACCGATTGAGCTAGACCTTACTCTGACCTTAATAATAAATACCGGATGATAAATTCATAGACTAACTAAACAAGTACGACAATGATGGGGAATCGACATACCATTTTCTCGAATCAAATAGTGGGGAATCGACATCCCACTTCTCAACTATCAAATATGAAGAATCGACATCCCATTCTCAAAAATCAAATATGAGGAATCAACATTTCATTTCTCAAATATCAAATATGGGGAATCGACATTCCATTCTCAAATATCAAATATGGGGAATCGACATCCCATTTTTCAAATATCAAATATGGGGAATCGATATCCCATTTCTAATATATCAAATATGGGGAATCGACATCCCGATTTTTTCAAATATTTGACGAAGAATTTGCATATTCATCAAGGCGTTGGGCCAAATGAACAAGATGGGGTTTAATCCATCCAAGGTTGTTACCTAATATGTCCATACCCTCTAACGCTTGTAAACTAGGGTGAAGCAGATAATAATAATTCAAGAAGTAGATGAATGACTTGTCTGATAAAAACTATTTGAATACAATACCCTTATTCCTATACCAAGAGTTTTTTCTCTTTATATACATAACGTTATTAAATTCTATGAGTTATATTGTTGCATCTTAGGGCTCGTCACTCCTTCCGTAAGTATTCCACTAAAATATTCTGTCATAAGATACAAGGAAGTTTTGATAGTGGATTATTAAAAGTATAATATTATAATATAGTATTGAATAATAAAATAACATAATGTTTAAATAATATTTAATGTTATAATATATTATGAGGTAATATAATAAGGTGGCTCTTAGTTCGTACGTAGCCTCCATCATAGGATTACCTTCTCGATCGGTAATCTACAGGGCAATCCTTCTCTTGGCTCCGAAATTCGTTACCCATGATGATAATAACCCCGTTAGAAGGAAACTTTGTGTTTGGTGGTGGTAAAATGGGAGTGGACGACTTCGGCGCGAAACGAAAAGACCGGATGAGAAAACTTGTAAGTTGATAATAATGATGAAGGTGAGAGTTTCTTTTATGCTACGTACAGAAGTTTAGAAGGTGTATAAGAAGGATGAGATTTTTAGTTGTGAATAAGGCAAGTTCAAGGATGTTCTTTATATAGTTGTAGGATGGAGATATGGAATAAACGAGAGCCATGTATACTATTCCAATGAAAATCGCACTAATATTTCGGTGTTGACAATTCTTGCAATTTGGTGGGAAACATGCTTTGCAAGATGAAGATAAGAGAAGTAGTGTAGTCAAGCTAAGTCTTGTGTTTTGAGTGAAGAGAGATTAATAAATTGTAGGTATCACCTGCTAAAAACAATTGCACGTAGAAGATACGATAATATTTATTTTTGTAGAATATGATCGTGCAAATTATATATAGCAAGTGTGAATTATAGGTATGGCTGTATTCGACAATAGTACACTAATTGGATCTATCTAATCTCAACCTTCTATTGATTTGACCAACCTAAAAATTGTAAATTGTGTTATACCAATGCGATATTCTAGTAATATAATCACGTCACCATGTTTCCCCAATACTTCATTTTCGCTATGGCACCACGGATATTATATGATAGTTGACATATGTTTAATTTTATCTATCTAGCTAGCGCACTTGTATGTGTCATGAACCTCCATGACACAACCTTCGCAATATTTGACCGGTTTTGACTCGCACCCGTTTTGACTCATGTATGTTTAGTTTAAGTTATATTCACAACATTTGACCGGTATTAACTCGCACCCCGTTTTGACTCACATTTGTTTATTTTTAGTTATATCTTCTATACTTTAGTCAAAATTACTATTAGTTTTGGCCTTATTTTCATTAGGATGTTATAAACTGATCATATCGTTGTCTAAAGTACATGGCTTGGTCCCGTTGGTTCGGAATTGAGTTATGAAATTATATAATATTCAATTTATGGCCTGCACTCGTTTTAATACATATGTTTGGGCTATAAACCCGGACACTATTATGGTCGGTAACCCGCTTTTCTGTGTTACGAACACAACATTTTTGGTCATGAAACCGCTCTTCATGGCCTGTAAAGAGCAATAACCCGACCCGTTAGATGAATGTTGATGCAATTTATGTTAGAATATTGATTTGCATATAGCAGTTAAAACTGGAAATGTCTGCTTATGTGACAACAATTATCTTGAGATGAATCTATGATTAATAATGGGCTTTTTAGAATCATAGGTTGACTGTCACTTTTGAATGCATGTATCACAACCAAGTGCTAAATTTTCATCCTTTGTGAATGTATTCACAGTCAATCGTTGTGTGCACCTATAACCAAAAAGTGAACGGATGAGAAAGATCATGTATATATGTATATAAAATCTACACATTTATTATTTCAAGAACCACATAAATACATAGCATCTGATAGCAATTGAATTATTATAAAACATACGGTACTCATCAAATGCCGCCTCCTACAAAATAAGTTAAATATCAAGGATACTAATTTTAAGTTACAAAACTATTTTCTTGCAAAAATAAAATTTTAAGTTACAAAACCTAATTCATGTAATTCAAAATAATTAAATCACAAAAAAAAAAGTGCAAAGGAATTACATCAAGAGAAAAGGACAAAAGTGATAACATTCGTTTAAATGCACTTCTAATTTAACAAAATGCACTTCTAATTTGACAAAATGCACTTTGTCGTTTTAGTTTCGTAAAATGCACTTCTAATTCAACAAATTGCACTTTGTCATTTTAGTTTTGTAAAATGCACTTCTAATTTAACAAATTGCACTTTGTCGTTTTAGTTTTGTAAAATGCACTTCCAATTTAACAAAATGCACTTTGTCGCTTTAGTTTTATAAAATGCACTTCTAATTTAACAAAATGCACTTTGTCGTTTTAGTTTTGTAAAATGCACTTCCAATTTAACAAAATGCACTTTGTCGTTTTAATTTGGTAAAATGCACTTCTAATTTAACAAAATGCACTTATTCTTACAAAATGCACTTCTAATTTAAAAAAAATGCACTTTTGTGGTTTTAGTGTTGTAAAATGCACTTATAATTTAACAAAATGCACTTATTCTTGTTAAATGCACTCCTATTTTGACAAAATGCACTTTTCGACTTTGGTTTTATAAAATGCACTTCTAATTTACCAAAATGCACTTATTTTTATAAAATGCACTTCTAATGAAACAAAATGCACTTTGTCGTTTTAGTTTTATAAAATGCACTTCTAATCACACAAAATGCACTTTGTCTTATAAAATGTACTTCTAATTTAACAAAATGCACTTTGTCGTTATATTCTTATAAAATGCACTTTCAATCCAACAAAAATGCACTTCCAATTAAAAAAAAAAAGACGCACTTCAAATTTTAACAAAATGCATTTTGTCGTTTTATTATTAACAAAATACACTTAGATTTTTACACATTGCACTTTCAATATAACAAAATGCATTTGGTCGATTTTCAATAATAATAAAATGCATTTATAGATGAAATAAAATGCATTTTGAATAAAATGCACATTGAATTAAGATAAAATGCATTTTAAAAAAAATGCACTTGCATTAAATATAAAATGCATTTATTTAGTAATAAAGTTCACTAATTTTCTCTCTCCTCCTCCCCTCCACCTCCCCAAACCCTACCACCACAGAAACAACCCCCAACCGCCACCACGACCGCCACTGATGTAACAACCCTAAATTTTCGACCCAATTAAATAATGAAAACCTAGGATTATTATGCCACAATTAACTAACCAAGTTAATTGCAAGGCTAAAACCAAATTAATAAATTCAAAATGTAAATAATAAATAGTACGACAGGGGAAGACTTTAGTCAAAGTTTACAAATTCCAAATCCAAAATCCAAATGAAATAGTAAATGTTCAACGATTGTCTAAACAAAAGTCCCATGAATGCAAACGTCCGCAAGCTCAACAAATCACCATCAGACACACCTGTCAACTGCGCCATCAGAAAATGACACATGCCCCAGAATAGGGTAGGGACAAACCCAAACAAAAGAACGTCAGCAATCTGGCTGAGTAAGAACTCAAAGCAAAACAAGGAAGGTAAGATACGCGCCTTTGAGGCGCGTAGCTGAACAAACAACGCTTACAACCAAAGGATAAGCCAAGGTGATAAGAGAGATATATGAACCAAGAATAATTATACGAATTTCAGAGAGAAAAGCCAAATATACAGGAATGGGCACTCCGCATCAGTAACCCATCTTTGGTAAGGGTCCTACCCCGAACCAGGAACAACTCTAGAGGCCAACCAAACCACCCTAAGAGAACCCGAGTGTGCACACCCCTCACATGAGGGCCAGTAGGATGTAACCGGTCAAGGAGGAGGTTCCAATAGGTAACTGGTAGCTAATCCAGTTAAGAGTTTCCTTGATCAGAGGTATAGTAAATCATTCGTAATCGAGCACCCCCGGAGGAGTTAACCCGAACTCTAGAGTGTTTATAGAAGAAAATCCCATTTAACCATAACCCATATTCAAACCATGATTAGATGTTTTATTTGATGTATTACCAATTCCCAACCAAACAAGAGATATTGTGATCAAACAATAGGAGTATAGAAGCCAATATATATGAAACAAGAATTGATCACATTAGAAGACAATAAAACATGCTCAATCTCAAGAGTTAGCGTTCTTACCGATAGCGCTAAACTTTCCCTTAATTAATCCTCTCAAAGTCGTCAAAGCGAACCACTTTAAACCCATAAGCTATATATCATAGAATGATAGCCAAAGTTAATAACAAACCTACTAGACATGACCCTAAGAAATACGATCAGCCTTAAATCAATTAAAGTTTAATTAAAATCCTCACGTTGTACGTACAAACCTAATTAAGTTTATACTCCACCAAAACCATGGCAACAAATGCCACTAGCATGCTATCAGAATGCCAACATCCAAAATCAACTTCCACGACAGTAGCTTAGTAACAACAACAATACGACATTCACAAACCAAACAACGCCCAAACCCGACTCATACATACGCACACCCGCATCTCGTACAATACAGAACAACCCCCAATGACTATAGTGCTACCCACACCACACAGCCCTGAAACAACCACAACAACACGAGACAAGACCATCACAAAACCGAGCATAACCCAAACCCAACTCAAATCATTCATAGAAACGAACTACAATCCTCTAAAAATCATGATAAACATTAATACAAGTATTAAAAGCCATTAAAGTCCATAAATTCAATGTTAAGAACGAAAACATGAAAGGACGATAACATGACGACTTGAATAAAACTTTGAGAAATTCATACCGTTGTGTAGAGGAGAGAAAAAGAGGATTAACGGTACTAGTTTCGTCGAAAACCGAGCTGTAAATTGGAGACGACAAGTGATTGAAAAGTGGCGGCGTAGAACGGCGATGGACACGAACGAACGAAGAGGATGATGTATGGTGGTTTAATTTGATGAAGTGGTGCGTAGAATAATTGGAGGGTTTAGTAATACTTGTTTTAGTAAATACTTAGGGGTAAAAACGTAATTGGTCTTTAGGGAATTATAATATAAAATGGAATTTGGCTTAATTAATTAGTTTAATTTGTATTCATAAAACATAATAAACTATCCTTTAAAATCTGAAAATCATATTAATAATTTATGAAACTTAACCCAAAATAACTATAATTAGTAACACCGACCTAAATAAATTCCCCAAAATATACGAGGTGTTACAAACTTCCGCCCTAAAACAACGCTACGTCCTCGTAGCGTAAACATACTCTCCAAAATGAACCTTAGCAATATATTTTCCCAAAACGCCAAGTCTCTATAGTATCAGTTTGCAAAACAATTTCTAGTAATCATACTCTAGTACACTCGCACCTACGCTACCGCCAAGTGAGCTTTTGAGCAAGTATTAGCAACAAGTTGTGCACAAGGCACCCAAAACCAAGCAATAGTAATTTGGAACTATTTGTTCCACCAAGAGCACTAAGGCACAAGACAAACCAAAACAACCAAAGTTATACGCATAACACATAATAGCATGACATAACATAGAAACACGAGAGAGTAATAGATCGCGAAGGGCTCTCATCCCCCTTAAAAGAAAGGTTCGTCCTCGAACCTATAGTACCTTAATCAAACAAATGAGGGTATTTCCCATGCATTGCCGACTCAACTTCCCAAGTCGCTTCCTTAACATTGTTGTTGCACCACAACACTTTCACCATAGAAGTTTCTGGACGTCGGGTCTTTCGTGTTTTCCTATCCAAAATTTTCAACGGTGCCTCCTCATAGGTCATAGTTTCATCTATCTCGATCGTCTCGGGGTCAAGAACATGTGATGGGTCACTCACATAACGTCTCAGTTGAGAAACATGGAAGACATTGTGAACCTTTTCCAAATTTGCAGGAAGATCAAGCTTATAAGCAACCTCACCTACGCGATTTAGTATCTTATAAGGTCCTATGAACTTCGGACTCAATTTTCCTTTCTTACCAAATCTCATTACACCCTTAGTAGGTGAAACTCTCAACAATACCATATCTCCAACTGCAAACTCGATGTGACTCCTAGTCTTATCAGCATAGCTCTTCTGACGATCTTGTGCAGCTTTCATGCGTTCCTGGATAATTTTAACTTGCTCAGTCATCTCCTGAATGTAATCAAGTCCCAACACTACAATCTCGCTAATGTCGTTCCAACAAATCGGACTACGGCACTTCCTCCCATACAAGGCTTCATAGGGAGCCATTTTAATCGAAGCTTGATAGGTGTTGTATTATGAGAACTCGATCAAGTCCAATTTGTCCTCCCAACCTCCTTGAAACTGTAAGGCACAAGCCCGTAACATATGCTCTATCGTCTGATTGGTCCTCTCCGTCTGACCATCAGTGGCAGGGTAAAAAGCAGTGCTCATCATCAAGTTTGTTCCTAAAGCTTCCTGTAACTTGGTCCAAAATCTTGACACAAATCGCGCATCACGGTCCGACACAATCTCGTTTGGAACCCCATGTAACCTCAAAACGTGATGCATGTAAGCAGCAGCCAATTGTTTCTTCTTCCAAGTGTCTTTCATAGGGATGAAGTGAGCACACTTAGTCAATCGGTCAATAATCACCCAAATCATATTATTTCCCTTAGGAGTGCGGGGTAAACCAGCGATAAAATCCATGGATATGGAACTCCATTTCCACTCAGGAACCTTCAATGGTTGCAACTTCCCTTGTAGTCTCTTATGCTCGCTTTTCACCTTCTGACAAACCAAGCAACGAGCAACAAATTCTGCAACATCCTTTTTGAGTCCAGACCACCAAAAGACTTGTCTCAAATCCTGGTACATTTTGTCTCATCCTGGATGCACCAAGTACAACGTAGCATGGGCTTCAGTGAGAATCTTTTTCCTTACTTCCTCGTTGTCGGGCACACAAACTCGATTCTGAAAGCGAATGATCCCATCTCTTCCCACTTTGAACAACTCAGCCTCATTGGTCAATTTATCTTGTAGAAACTTATCAGCCAACTGAACCTCTTTAATTTCCCTCAAAAGATCATTTTGAATCGTAGTAACTCCTGAAGGTGCACCAGGCTCAGTAAGTTGAATCCCAAAATTAAGAAATTCATCCCGCAACCTTTCTCTGTGCACCACCAATTGTACAGAGTGAAGAGACTTCCTACTCAAAGCATCTGCGACGACATTTGCCTTGCCCTCATGATATTGGATCTCCATTTCATAATCCTTGATCAATTCTAACCACCTCCTCTGACGCATGTTGAACTCCTTTTGGGTGAAAATATACTTAAGACTTTTTTGATCAGAGAAAATCTTAAAGCTTACTCCATAGAGATAGTGCCTCCAAATTTTCAAAGCATGCACCACGACTGCTAACTCCAAGTCATGGGTTGGGTAGTTCTCCTCGTAACTCTTGAGCTGCCTAGACGCATAAGCAATCACTCTCCGGTTCTGCATAAGGACACAACCCAAACCATTTTTCGAAGCGTCTGTGTACACCTCATACTCTGCTTTCTCATCTGGTAGAGCCAAGAGTGGTGCTGTCGTCAGTCTAGTTTTCAAGGTTTCAAATGCCTTCTCACAATTATCATCCCATTTGAACTTGGTTGCCTTTTTCATCAACGTGGTCATAGGTCTAGTTATTTTAGAGAAATCTTTAACAAATCTCCCGTAATAGCCAGCAAGTCCCAAAAAGCTTCTAATCTCCATCACATTCTTAGGAGTCGGCCACTCTGAAACAGCTTTAACTTTCGCAGGATCCACGGAAACTCCATCCTTAGATATAATATGGCCTAGGAATGCAACTCTGTCTAGCCAGAACTCACATTTTGAAAACTTCCCATAGAGTTGCTTCTCCCTCAAAGTTTGCAAGACGATTCTGAGGTGTTCCTCGTGCTCCGTCTCAGTCCTTGAGTATATCAAAATATCATCGATGAACACAACCACAAACTTGTCCAGATATGGTCTAAAGGTACGGTTCATCAAATCCATAAAAACTGCAGGGGCATTGGTTAACCCAAATGGCATAACTGTAAACTCGTAGTGCCCATAGCGCGTTGAAAAAGCTGTCTTCGGAACATCCTCAGGGGCTACCTTAAGCTGATAGTATCCAGACCTCAAGTCAATCTTAGAGAAAACACTAGCTCCCTTCAGTTGATCAAACAAGTCATCAATCCTAGGTAAAGGGTACCTATTCTTGATTGTCACATTGTTCAACTCACAGTAATCTATGCATAACCTCAAGCTACCGTCCTTCTTTTTGACAAATAATACAGGTGCTGCCCAAGGTGAGACACTTGGTCGGACATATCCCTTCTCCACCAACTCATCAAGTTGTTTCTTAAGTTCCTGCATCTCAAGTGGTGCCATCCTATAAGGTGTTTTAGCTATCGGCCCAGTCCCTGGGACCAATTCGATCTTAAACTCCACTTCTCTTGTAGGCGGCATTCCTGGAATATCTTCTGGAAACACATCCTCGAACTCACTCACAACACGAACCTCTCTCAAGTCTGGATATTGAACCCTAGTGTCTCTGACATGGCATAAGAGTAATTGTGCTCCCTTAGATATATGTTTCTTTAGTTTCATCACGGAGATCAACTTCACTCTAGGTCCTTTAATTTTTCCTTTGTATGACACTCTGACATTTTTAGGTTCTTTTAGTGAAATTTTCCCTAACCAACAGTCTAATCTAGCCTTATGTTTACCCATCCAATCCATACCCAAAATTACATCAAAATATGGTAATGGAAACTCGATCAGTTCTGCTCTAAAATCATGACCACCAATAATCACAGATACATCCTTAAACAAGGTCTTACAGTTCACATTATCCCCAGTGGCCATAGCAAAATCGAAGTCTACACATTCACCAGATTTTAAACCCGACAAAGCAATAAACTTGGATGCAACAAATGAGTGAGACGCACCACTATCAACCAAAACATGAGCGAAAACAGAGTTAACAGGAAATTTACCAGACACAACATCAGTATTCTCAGCCTCCTCCTGGTTCATGACATAAAGCTGTCCAGATTTCTTATTGCTCGTAATGGCAGCATTAACTGAGCTAGTCGGCTTGTTCGCCGTTGCAGTAAAATTACCCTTAGTTGGAGCCGGGTTCTTAAAAGTGGTGTTGGATCCAGCATAAGCGCTTTGAGCCCTCTGATTGGGTAACCTACTAGCATACGTAGGTGTGCTACCCGCAGGTACTACTGGCTTTCCAGCTAGCTTGGAAAGACATTCAAACTCACGATGACCTGGCTTCTGGCAGTGTCGGCAAGTAACCTTCACTCCATTGCAGTCAACTCCTGGATGATTAGCGCCACAACGCTTACAGATATAACGACGTTCACCCACTTGGATTTGGGGTCGAGCAGAATATTGCCCTTGATTAAAATTGCTCATCCCGGTATTGAAAGAGTTAGCTGGCTTCTTGGAGTTGAGAAAATTACCCTTCTTATTCGCATTCTCTGTCAGGTTTGAGGGTCCCTCTTTCCTTTTCACTCCCAATTTCGTTTCTTTCTCAATAATGTTGCGCTCAATGTTGTTTGCACGAGCATAGACATCCCTTATAGTCTTAGATGGTTCACCTGAGAACCTGTCCTTGATTTTCCAGAGTAGCTTCTTTTGGAAATGTGTGGCTTTCAATTTTTCAGTGGAAACAACATCCTTAGCAAAGCGACTAAGCTCCATGAACTTGGTATAAAATTCCCTAATAGACATCCCTTCTGTCTGTCTAAACTGCTCAAATTCAAATCTTTTCTCATCCTTAAGGTGTTCGGGGAAAAATTCCTCCTCCATAAATTCTCTGAAATGTCCCCAACCACGCTCATACTCAACCGCTCCCCCATCTTCAGTGGTCTCAGTGTATGGTTCAAAGAAACTTTCCTTAATCTCTTGCCACCACCTGTCAGCATCCTCCCTAAGATAATAGGCACCAATCCTTACCTTGTATCTTGCTGGGCACTCCAAGGACAAGTAAATTCTATCCATATCCCTAAACCAAGTATCCAACTCAGCTGGGTCTCCCGTCCCAGAAAAGGTTGGAGGATTCTTTTGTTGAACGGCCTTGGACATAGATTGTGCAGTGACCGGGGCAGGTTGGACATGGTTATTATTGTTGTTCTGGTTGTTGTTATTCTGTTGGTTGTTGTTCTGGTTGTTATTGTTATTCTGTTGGTTGTTGTTCTGGTTGTTAATGTCCTGGTGATTGTTTAGCACCTGGGTCAAAGTAGTTGCCAAACCAGCCACATGTTGCATGGTCTGCGTCATAACCTGGTTTTGTTGAGTCATAGCCTGTTGCATTGCCTGTGTCATGGCTTGGTGCTGCTCAGCCATAGCCTGTTGCTGCTGAGCCATTGCCTCATTTTGTGCAGTCATTTGAGCTATCAAAGCAGCTATTTCTGGGCTCATGTTGTTCGAGGATGACGTTCCACGTACCATTTCTATATGATAACAACTTTCATAAGACGAAAAACAAGGCACCCAATGGTAAGCATAAATTATCACACTTTTCCCATCCATAGCCCTTAGAAGGCACCAGGGTTAAGGTAATAACGTAAATCCGTTCAACCAAATTATAAAATTTCGAATATGATACAATAGGAGTGAACAAAACACTACACAAACAAGCTTACAAGTAGTACAAAAGCCTAACCAAATGGTTTTAACCCACGAGTGAACCTGTAGGGGGGGCTTGTCCCCTATTTGACACAAAACTAAGACCAAAATGCTAATTGATAAGTAGAGTTAAACAACCATAAAACATACAACTCCAAATATTCACAGAAACTCATATAGACATACCATGTAGCATATAGCATGCGAATGAATGCAACCCAATCCCCATGTTTACAAGGTAATTTTAAAATTTTTGAAACCCATGTTGAAAAAAAACAATTTAGAACAAAACTTTTGAAAACTTTTGAAAACCTTTGACTCAATCAGAACCTATCGCTCTGATACCAACTGTAACAACCCTAAATTTTCGACCCAATTAAATAATGAAAACCTAGGATTATTATGCCACAATTAACTAACCAAGTTAATTGCAAGGCTAAAACCAAATTAATAAATTCAAAATGTAAATAATAAATAGTACGACAGCGGAAGACTTTAGTCAAAGTTTACAAATTCCAAATCCAAAATCCAAATGAAATAGTAAATGTTCAACGATTGTCTAAACAAAAGTCCCATGAATGCAAACGTCCGCAAGCTCAACAAATCACCATCAGACACACCTTTCAACTGCGCCTTCAGAAAATAACACAGGCCCCAGAATAGGGTAGGGACAAACCCAAACAAAAGAACGTCAGCAATCTGGCTGAGTAAGAACTCAAAGCAAAACAAGGAAGGTAAGATACGCGCCTTTGAGGCGCGTAGCTGAACAAGCAACGCTTACAACCAAAGGATTAGCCAAGGTGATAAGAGAGATATATGAACCAAGAATAATTATACGAATTTCAGAGAGAAAAGCCAAATATACAGGAATGGGCACTCCGCATCAGTAACCCATCATTGGTAAGGGTCCTACCCCGAACCAGGAACAACTCTAGAGGCCAACCAAACCACCCTAAGAGAACCCGAGTGTGCACTCCCCTCACATGAGGGCCAGTAGGATGTAACCGGTCAAGGAGGAGGTTCCAATAGGTAACTGGTAGCTAATCCAGTTAAGAGTTACCTTGATCAGAGGTATAGTAAATCATTCGTAATCGAGCACCCCCGGAGGAGTTAACCCGAACTCTAGAGTGTCTATAGAAGAAAATCCCATTAACCATAACCCATATTCAAACCATGATTAGATGTTTTATTTGATGTGTAACCAATTCCCAACCAAACAAAAGATATTGTGATCAGACGATAGGAGTATAGAAGCCAATATATATGAAACAAGAATTGATCACATTAGAAGACAATAAAACATGCTCAAGCTCAAGAGTTAGCGTTCTTACCGATAGCGCCAAACTTTCCCTTAATTAATCCTCTCAAAGTCATCAAACCGAACCACTTTAAACCCGTAAGCTATATATCATATAATGATAGCCAAAGTTAATAACAAACCTACTAGACATGACCCTAAGAAATACGATCAGCCTTAAATCAATTAAAGTTTAATTAAAATCCTCACGTTGTACGTACAAACCTAATTAAGTTTATACTCCACCAAAACCATGGCAACAAATGCCACTAGCATGCTATCAGAATGCCAACATCCAAAATCAACTTCCACGACAGTAGCTTAGTAACAACAACAATACGACATTCACAAACCAAACAACGCCCAAACCCGACTCATACATACGCACACCCGCATCTCGTACAATACAGAACAACCCCCAATGACTATAGTGCTACCCACACCACACAGCCCTGAAACAACCACAACAACACGAGACAAGACCATCACAAAACCGAGCATAACCCAAACCCAACTCAAATCATTCATAGAAACGAACTACAATCCTCTAAAAATCATGATAAACATTAATACAAGTATTAAAAGCCATTAAAGTCCATAAATTCAATGTTAAGAACGAAAACATGAAAGGACGATAACGGGACGACTTGAATAAAACTTTGAGAAATTCATACCGTTGTGTAGAGGAGAGAAAAAGAGGATTAACGGTACTAGTTTCGTCGAAAACCGAGCTGTAAATTGGAGACGGTAAGTGATTGAAAAGTGGCGGCGTAGAACGGCGATGGACACGAACGAACGAAGATGATGATGTATGGTGGTTTAATTTGATGAAGTGGTGCGTAGAATAATTTCAGGGTTTAGTAATACTTGTTTTAGTAAATACTTAGGGGTAAAAACGTAATTGGTCTTTAGGGAATTATAATATAAAATGGAATTTGGCTTAATTAATTAGTTTAATTTGTATTCATAAAACATAATAAACTATCCTTTAAAATCTGAAAATCATATTAATAATTTATGAAACTTAACCCAAAATAACTATAATTAGTAACACCCGACCTAAATAAATTCCCCAAAATATACGGGGTGTTACAACTGACCATCGCACCAACCACCACCTCATCCCAGTCCACCTCCACCACCGTGTTCACCGTCCTCCGGCGAGCAGAAGCCCCATCCTCTGCGACACATCCAACGCCTCTTCATCCCCCTTTTCCCCTCTCTTCTCCTCAGTTTCACGCCATTCTTATTTCCCCTCACCCTAATCAATTCGTATGATTTGCTACACCTCAACCACGGACATCGACGAAGACTCGCCGGAGATCATCGTTCGACGAAGATCAGGAAAAAAGAGAGAAAAAGAAATGAGAGATGCTCGACGGAGGCCGAGGATCATCGACGAAGACTCGCCGGAGTGGGAGTAGGTGCGGAAACGTGGGAGGAGAATGACGGACGTGAAAGTAGTGGCGGCGAAAACGACGGGGCCAGATCTGGAAAAAATGCGTGGAAGAGAGGGAGAAAGAAGGATTAGTGTGCGGCGGAGGAAAGGCGTTGTACGTGAGAGAGCGGTACTCGACGGAACCTAGGGATA
The DNA here is from genome assembly GCA_963457585.1 of Spergularia bocconei. Taxonomy (NCBI): domain Eukaryota; kingdom Viridiplantae; phylum Streptophyta; class Magnoliopsida; order Caryophyllales; family Caryophyllaceae; genus Spergularia; species Spergularia bocconei. Next base: position 8,225,278 of record OY734959.1, read on the forward strand.
TCGCGGAAGAATCGCCGGAGTAATCGGAGTCGTCTGGTGGCAGGAGATCGGAAAAGGAGGTCGGAGTGTGAAGGACCACCGCGCGCGCGGCTTTGTCAGAGAGAAGTCGTCATGCGCGGCTTCGTGATGCTCGACGGAGGCCGGCGATGATCGACGAACACTCGCCTGAGTGTGGGGAGTCGGCTGGTGGCGCCAGACTCGGCTCTGGTGGTGGTGTGTGTACGCCGGTGGTGGCGTGGTGGCGGGGGGGGTCGTGGGAGTGGAGAGAGAAGAGGAAAGGAGGGGAGAGAGAAGAGGGGAGGGGAGGAGAGAGAAAAATGTGAGTGAGATTGGTTTGGGTTTTTTTTTAAGATGATATTAGTTTGGGTTTGATTTTTTTCCTTTGTTTTAATATTTGATATGAACCATTAGATTTAGGATGGATGGATGGGTGAGATAACTTCTTACTTCTCACCTAAGAGTATTTCTTATGGGAACAACTCCATATATATATATATATACAGACGAGATCAGGTGCGAACTCCCCTTCGCGTGAGAACTGCGCACTGCCATAGAGTGACACTGAGTGCTGCATTTAATGACACCCGCAAAAAAAAAGGACGCGCTACAGTTTTGGTGAGAGGGGTCCAAAATTTCTAATGTCACTCATTCCTTTCCAAAAATAACACGCTCTCTCTCCTCCTTCTATCTACTGCTTTTTCTCTCTCTTCGAATTCATGGAAACCTATCTGCATTCCCAAAAAACTTCACAAACCTTCACCCTCTCTTCGTCGTCGTCGATCTCCGCCACTGCTGTAGATCCGTCATCGTCGCATCTCCGCCACCACCACAGATTCGTCGCCGCGCACTTCAATCAGGTTTGATTTTGTTCTCTCTCCTCTTTATTTCAGAATACAAATCGTGTTCTTTTAAATGAGTACGATGAGCTTCAAAATTAATCTCCAAATCGGCTATTATTTTGTCGATTAGATCAAGGTCTGTACCCCTAGGATTTGATTCGCGTTCGATTAATTTGATTTCGGTTAGAAATCTGGGAATTTGTTGTCTTAAATGTACGAATTTGATTATTAATTACACAAGTAATCGAAAGGCAGCTATGCTGTATTAGCGTATATGCTAATTTTTGCTGATTTTTTTTTTCTCACTCTATGTACATACCACATTCGTGTATCATGGATTTATAATTTCGTGGAAAATACAGTGACACCAACTAAACAATATAATGACACTATTTTCGAATATTAGTTGAACGATCTAAATTTATAGGTTTGTGACTTTTAGATTTCATGGAAAATACAATGACAATTGCTGAACAATAAAATGACACTAGGTTTGAGATTAATGTTTTGAGTGAAAACAACCTGTCACTCTATGGACAAACGTGTGTCACTTGATGTACAAACCGGTGTCACTCTATGTACAAACGTGTGTCATTGTATGGTTGTGAAATTCTATGAACAATTGTGTGTCACTCTATTTACAAACCTGTGTCACTCTACGGACAAACGTGTATCACTCTATGGTTGTATCATTCTACGTTGGTGTCATTCTATGGAGGAACGTGTGTCACTCTATGAAAAACGTGTGTCAATCAATAACAAAGGGAGTGGATGGACCTAGTTTCCGATTATTTATGATTTGTTCGGAGTGAGCTACTCACAAACTGATCCTGTTCTGATGGAGATGCCTGAAAATTTCTCAATCGTCGAACGAGAAATGAAATGCGAAAGAAATCAGAGTTATAAGCTGCATATTGAGATTGAGATTGTGTGTGCATATTTTTCATGTTAGTCGTGGTTGGTATAGCATAATGCGATTGCATAGCAGCCTATTAGCTCAAATTGGTAGAGCATCATGCGATAGCATGAATGGTGTGGGTTCAACTCCCACATAGGCTATTTGTTACACAGTGCGGAAAGGGCATTTAGACATAGCAAATCTGATCGTCTCAGGCCTTAATTAGTATCATTCAAAAACTATCTTGAAGGTCGTCCATCTGCACCAAAAATTTGCTCAAAACAGATTCTGAAGCTCGGAGAAATGGTATTATAAGTATTTTTTGGACTTGGTTTGATCGCTAAAAGAATTCTTTTTGAAACGAATGTAGCAGGTGCTTTGTTTCCTTGAGATGGACTTTAATTATCTTCCAAAATAGATATGGACATCTATTCACTGTTAAAACACATTATTAACCCTTATTTGCCTTAAAATGCATGCAACGATTAGCAAAAGAGACGCATGAAAATTCTTGTTTGGCAAGTAGCCCTTCTTAGCTGCCTTTCCTTGACATGAACATGAAGCTAAGCTTCTGAGCATGCATCACATTTGATGTTTTCAAGAAAAAAGCCCATGTTGTGACAAGAACACATCAATATAGAAGCTGCCATTTAACCATGGATGCCCATAAGTTACAAACACATAAAATACAACAAAAAAAAACATCACAAAGCCGGCATCTAGGCCGTGTGGGACTTGAACCCACGCCAATGTGCAAATAGCACAACGCTCTACCATTGAGATAACGGCCTTTAAATCTTTATATGCACAATAACACAGGTAAGTTAAGATTGATTAAAAGAGAACTCCAAGCCACTCTCTTCAGGTACAATCCCCTCGCATCATCAAAACAATAATGGAAAGAGAACAAGATCACGCAAAAAAACTGCACGCCAAACACCATACAATGACACCCACTGTCCATATAATGACACAAAAGTGTGCATACAATGACATATCCACCCAGTGACACCTAATGTCCATACAATGACACAAGAGCGTACACACGATGACACCTCCATCCAATGACATCTACATAGTTCTCTACGTTTTCCGCATCCACATTGAAGATACTAACTAGAAAGAAACACTTAAGCTTACTTCGATACCCTCTCAAATCCCATCCTCCGGAAAAGTACAACCAAATATCCACTACTACTCGTTTCTATAAATACTCTATGCTTCAAAATTTGAAACAAACCTATGTAAAAATGACGAAAGTATAATATCTGATTGCTGCTCCAAACACTAACAAGTAACAAACATGACTCTATAGACTACTTGACTAACAAGCTACTCTAACTACAGAACAAAGCTTAGACTACGTCACCTTAAACTCTATCATAATCCAATCAATATAACAAAACAATAATGGACAGAGAGCAAGACAACATGACAGGGCACACAAAACACATGACTCCATGCAATGACACTCACAGTCCATACAATAACACTTCCATGCAATGACACTAGTGTCCATACAATGACACCTTCATCTAGTGATGTCAATTGTCCATACAATGACACAAGAGCGTCCATACAGTGACACCTCCATCCTATGACACCAATTGTCCATACCATGACACAAGAGTGTCCTTACAGTGACACCTCCATCCGATGACAAGAGTCTCCATACAGTAATTCGATGTCATTCTATGCATAACCTGTGTCACTGTAAAATACAGAAACAAATTCAACCTAAACTAAATCCCACGCCAATCACTACAAGCAGCAACGAAAGCTTCTTTGAGGCATTTCATCAAACACCTGCTACTCATTTCTTGCACTTTCTCAGTAAATTAAATCGCTCATAATCAAAGTCACAAAATCAATCGAAACACAAAAAAAAATGCAGAATCTCACCGAAAAATCAAACGATTGTAGATCCGAACAATAGCCAGAGTATGACCGCCGGCGATTTCAAAAAATCCGATCAAAACGAATCTAAAGTCGATTGAATTAAAAGGAGAGCGTTAATCAAAACTTAAATTGAATTAAACTACAATAAAACTCAATCAAACTAAAATTACAGGCATGATCTGAAAACAAATGCACCAATAGATGAAGAATAACTAACCTTAGCGTGCTAAGCTGAGATCTCGGTGATCACGTTGCCGGAGTCTCGCCGGAAAAGCTTCTTCGTCGTAGCGAGGAGAGATAATTCGACTGTGGCAAGGAGAGAGACTGCAGCGGCGTGAAGCAGACGCGACGGAGGTCGTGGTGGAGGCGACGGCGTGACAGAGGTCGTGATGGAGGCGATGGAGCGACGGAGGTGGACGTGGCGGTTAACGAGAGAAAAGTAGAGGTGAGAGAAAATAAGAGGAGAGAAAATGAGGAGAGAGAAACTGTAATTTGGCAATGATGGAAGGCTGGGAAGCGGGCGCAATTTTCTTTTATTTTAATGTCAGATATGTGGCTTAATCCGGGGCGTTAAAACTGGTAGATCGAACGACTATTAGTTGGTGCGCAGTTTTCACCTAAGAATAGGTACTCTCATGATCCTCACTCTCTCTCTCTCTCTCTCTCTATATATATATATATATATATATGAATTGGATTAAGAATATGAAAAATCTGACAATAAATGATTAAACTATTTTAGGTGAAGAACATATTTAATTTTTCTCTTTTTCAGCATCATTTCTAACCGTATAATCTTATACTCCATATTTATTGAATAGTTGTGTTTAGTTTCCTAAATAACAACTACATTCATGGAATTATTTTCTCAATCTCATTTTTTTTTCTTATATACTTAACTACTAAACGTAAAAACCATAATCATGGAATCATTTGATGGTTAATTTAAGGAGCTAAATCAATTAAAAATTATGTTATAACTACTTAAACTGCCAAAATCTTAACGTGATGATTGGAGAAATATAAAGGGAACAAATTTGATTTTATAAGGAAATATTCTTTCTATTAATTCGTACGTTATAATTTTTTTTATTGATTTCTGTATTTAATTTGGGCCAATGTCGAATTCAAAATGAAATATTAATTATTTGGGAAAAACCATCTTTTTTTTATAAGATTCTATGACATATTTTCCAAAATCGAGTACTGATGAATTTATTTAAGAAAAAATTAAAATTGTATTATTCCTTTTATATTCTTAAAAATACAGCCCAAGATCATTGCCATTTTTTTCGCTCATTACTTTTTATATATATGATATGATTCTGTAAAGTTATTTATATTTTATTTTTATGTAACTAAGGAAATTGCAATATTTGTTGAGATTTTAGTGCATGATTTATTTAATTTTTTTTTTTATGTTTTAAGCCATCTTTAATATTATTTACGGAAAATTCACGTGGTGACCCTGAGTTTTGCAAGATTGCACGTGGTGACCCAAATTTTAAGTTTCTGCAAACGGTGACCCTGAACTATTCATTTTGTGCACGTGGTGGCCCTATATTTTAACGCTGTTAGAAGTCTGTTAAGGTTTTGTGAAATTAAGCTCTAATATCATCTTTTGGAGGTAGCAATTAGTTATTTACACCTCATCTAACATTAATTTAATATCGTATTAACACATAGTTAACTTAAATTAATTGAACTTTTTTATTAAAAAAATTTAGATTAGAACTTAATTATGGCATAACTTAACGTAATGCGAACGGTGATACAATATAGGGTTACCGCGTGCACAAAAAGCATAGTTCAGGGTTACCGTGTGCGGAAACTTAAAATTTAGGTCACCACGTGCAATCTTGCAAAACTCAGGGTCACCACGTGAATTTTCCGTATTATTTATTTCCTAATTTAGTGCTATTAGCACGTTTTATTAGGATCAAACATCAGATGTGATTTTTTTTCCTAATTTAATTCCTATAATTTGTTTTGGAAAAGTTTTTGTTTTTTTAAATTATTATGGATTAATATTCTTTATATATGATGTTGTTAATAAAAGAGTCAACATAATTAATTGGCTTACCGGTTGAAGTGTTAACATATAACATTGAAGACACAGTTCAAGTCTTCACAGCTATATTTTTCAAAATTAATTATGAGGTGGCGATGACAACATCGACGACATCATCGCTGATGTGGACGCAAAAATTTACACTACATGTTTTGCCTATTAATTAATATAATATAGAGTTCATTTCCACCGGGATGGATCGAATAAGGGGTATTGTGAGCTTCTTGTAATATCTTCTTTCTTAACTCCTCATCATTACGTATGTAGCATCTCCTATTGAGCCTTGCTAAACCGTCTTTGTCGATTTCAAACCCTTGTTCCAACTCCTCATTATTACGTATGTAGCTATCCATTTGTCGACTTGTTGCGTTTTCCGAAGATCGTCAATTAGTGTCGGCTAGAATGTCATTGAGTTGATCATTGTGGGTATTTCTCCTTTATTTACGACTTCGATGTTTAATTTCTTGAACTTCTTGCAAAGTTGGGGTGGCAAAACGAATGCTAAATCCAAGTTGTGTTTTGTCTTCCTACCTAAGGCTTCCGCCACCACATTTGCCTTTCCCTCATGATACTGTATCTCTAAGTCGTAGTCTTTTATTAACTCCATCCACCTTCGTTGTCTCATGTTCAACTCTTTCTGTGTGAAAATATATTTCAATCTCTTGTGGTCGGTGTATACCTTGCAAGATGAACCGTAAAGGTAGTGGCGCCAAACCTTCAATGCAAATCCTACTGCTGCTAACTCTAAATCGTGTCTTGGATAGTTTACCTCATAAGGTTTAAGTTGACTTGATGCGTAAGCTATCACTTTCCGGTTTTGCATCAACACACACCCTAACCCATGTTTGCTCACGTCACTATATACCTAATACCCCTCCGTTCCCCGTTCCGGTGAGAAGTGTTAGGATTGGGGCGGTGGTTAGCCTTTTTTAAGTTCTTGAAAGGATTTTCCACAACTCTCGTTCCATTGGAATTTGACGGTTTTCCTCATCAATGTTGTCATTGATTGGGCTAGTTTGGAAAAATCCTTGACAAACCTCCTATAATAACCAAATAATCCCAAAAAACTTCGTACTTTTGAGACAAAGGTTGGTGTAGACCCTTCGGTCACAACCTTGATTTTGGTTGGATCTACGGACACCCCGTCCTTTGATATCACGTGGCCTAAGAAGGCAACATTCCCTAACCAAAATTCACACTTTGATAATTTTGCATACCACTTGTCAGCCCTTAGTATGTCTAATATCGTCCTCAGATGTCTTTCATGGTCATCGTTTGTCTTCGAGTATACTAGAATATCATCGATGAATACTACGACAAATTCATCTAGAAATTCTCGAAAAGTGCGATTCATTTTATCCATAAAGGCTGTTGGCGTATTTGTCAGTCCAAAAGGCATCGCGGTGAATTCGTAATGTCCGTATCAGATTCTGAAAGCTGTTTTTGGAATATCTATGTTCTTAACTCTGAGTTGGTGATATCCTGATCTTAAATCGATTTTTGAGAATATCGAGGCCCCTTTCAATTGGTCAAACAGGTCATCAATTCTAGGCAAAGAATACCTATTCTTGATGGTTACCTTATTTAACTCTCTATGGTCAATACACAACCTCATACTCCCATCTTTCTTTTTCAAAAAATGTACAGGGGCTCCCCACGGTGACATCTAGGTCTGACGTAACCCTTATACAACAATTCTTGCAATTGTGCTTTTAATTCTTGTAGTTCTGCAGGAGCCATACGATAAGGGGCTTTGGAAATTGGTGTTGTTCCTGGTAACAGATCTATCCCAAATTGTACTTCTCTATTTGGCGGCATGTTGGGTATTTCCCCAGGGAAAACATCAGGATAGTCTCTGACAATTGGGATGTTGTCAATCTTTTGCTTTAAACTCATATCCGAAACCGAGCACAAGTAAACCACGTGTCCCTTTTTTTCGTAGGCTTTTGTCTTTAATAAGGATACTATTTTGACACTCGACTTGGTCAGGGTTTCCTTATGAGGACTCACTGTTCTTGGTAAACGATTAAAGGTAAGTTTCCTTTCAAAACAATCGATCTCCACCCTATGTTTACTAAGCCAATCCATCCCCAGTATGACATCAAATTGGGTAAGGTTAAATTGGAATAGGGAGGCGGTGTATTCTTCCTTCATGATTGAAATGGGTACTCCTTAAACAGTTTGGAGCAAGCGATACTGTCTCCATTTGGTAGATTTACCATGGTAGCTAGGAGTGGAAGTTACTGGTACTATATCTAGTTTACTTTCTAGAGAAGAAGCTATAAAACTAAGTGATGCACCAGTATCAAACAGCGTAAAAGCGGGATTTTAGTGTATAGAGAAAGTACCCGTGATTACATTCGGGTTGTTTTCAGCCTCCTCCCTACTCATGACGTAAATGTGTGTTTGCTGTCCAGAAGTCTGGCTTTCGCGGTTGGAATGAGGCCCATTATTTCCTGCAGCATTACGGGTGCCATGATTGCCATTAGTTGTTCCTTGTTTGATATTGCTTCCAAAATCTCCACTTCCTTTACTGATTTGGTTTCCTCCTGCCTCAAAAGATGGTTTACCGATAGTCCTATTTCCGCTTTGGTTAGGGTATGATTGACACTCATATGATCGATGTCCCAACTTGCCACACTTGAAACAGGTGACTATTTCGCCATCACAAGTCTTGCCCTGATGGTACGGTTTTTCGCACTTAAGACAATTTCCCCTCCTCTGCGTATTTGTATGGAAGTTTTGAGTATTCATCCATGCTCGATTCCCGGGAAACTGGGGTGCAAATCCGCTGCCTTGATATGAGTTCTTGCTTTCGTATCTAGGTTTCTTGTCCAAACCTTGTATCTGTAGGGAGACCTTCTCCTAATACAACTTTGGACAGATTCCCTAACCCAGCCGTATTCAGCAAGATCAAGAGCTCGGTTATAAGCTTCAGTGAAAGTAGAAGAACGGTTCCCCGCAAATCCGGCCTGTAAGTTAAGCTTAAGGTCGTCCTCAAATTTCCTTGCCTTGCTGAGCTCTGAGAGACAGATATTTGGCGCAAAGCGCGAAAGTCCCAAGAATCTGTCCGCATATGCCTGTACAGTCATTGACCCTTGTTTCAAATCAATGAACTCCTGTTGTTAATGGAACTTAAGGGTCTCCGGGTAGAATCTATTCCGCAATTCAATGAAGTGTTCCAATGTAAGGCTTGGATCACCAATATGATCTTCCCTAACAGTGGACCACCAACAGTCTGCCTCCTCTTTCATCAATATAGTGGATACTTTCACCTTGTGCTTATCCGGGCATTCGATAACATCCATTAGTTTCTCTATTTTCGAGATCCATTCCTTCAGAACGGTTGGATCAGAAGAACCGTTGTAAGTAGGTGGGTTATATCCCATCAGTCTCCAAGCATAATCGACCTTATTTGGTCCGAGCATTTGTTGACCTAGGATTTAAGTCTTGTAGTCTGATCATTTGCTTCATTTTCGTCCTCTTGTAAGATTTGTTGTTCCACTTCTTCAACTTCAATTTCAATGGCGTTTTCGCTTCCGTTAGCAGCCGACATAGTTCCTTAGCTTGACTGTTTATGAACGACGTTATTCATAATCCAGTTAGTCAACTAATGCAAAAACTATATGTGTTTCTGTTAGTGTGTACCTAGATAAATTTCAATTAGTAAAACTATAAGAGAGAATGGAAGAACAAAGACAAAAGCTCAACTTAACTTGCTACGAGAGCTATCTGCCTACAACCCCACACTCCGATCAACAAAAATATTCTTTTTTTTTAAATATAATTAAATATTTTTTTGTTTGAAATTTGTTTTTTTTTTAAATATATGCATGTATATATTTATTTAATAAATTCCCTATGGTCAATCCCAAGAGAGCGTAACCATGCTCTGATACCACTTTGTAACGTCCCGAATTTAAAACTAATTAAACAAGTACAGTATTGAAGGGATAGGTAAACATTTTAAGAACAATCTGAGATTTATTATCATAAATCTTCAACACCCTGATACAATTATAGTTAAGAGCGTTACCACTACACCTATCCATGTGATAGGTGTTAAGGCTATTCAAATAAATCCAAACTAAACCTTATTATAACTCATTCCCTCGGGGTAGACTACTATGAAATGTTTTTGAGAAAGTAAACAGCGGAAATAAAACCAACATTATTCAATTTGTACATCAAAAGAAAACCGATTAAAACGACGTGCGTCCTCACACTCGAAATTCCCATCAACTTAATTATCCAGATAAACCTGCACATCATCTGCTCGCCGATACGTTTCCATAATCGGGTCGTCACAGGTTCAAATCACAAGGAAAGAACGTCAGCCAAAGCTGGTAATCAACACGAATCCCAAATAACTTAACAAATGTAGTTTGGAAGGAAAGGGAACAACTATAAGAGTTATGCCTTACCTCGAACTCTATTATTGATTGAGCTAGATCTTACTCTGAACTTAATGATAAATACCAGATGATAGATTCATAGACTAACTAAACAAGTACGATAATAATGGGGAATCGACATCCCATTTTCTCGAATCAAATAGTGGGGAATCGACATCTCATTTCTCAAATATCAAATATGGGGAATCGACATCCCATTCTCAAATATCAAATATGGGGAATCGACATTCCATTTCTCAAATATCAAATATGGGGAATCGACATCCCTTTTTTTCAAATATTTGACGAGGAATTTGCATATTCATCAAGACGTTGGGCCAAATCAACAAGATGGGGTTTAATCCATCCAAGGTTGTTACATAATATGTCCATACCCTCTAACACTAGTAAACTAGGGAGAAGTCGATAATATTAATTCAAGAGGTAGATGAATGACTTGTCTAATAAAACTATTTGCATTAAATACCCTTATTCCTATACCAAGAGTTTCTTCTCTTTATATACATAACGTTGTAAAATTCTATGAGTTACATTGTTGCATCTTAGGACTCGTTACTCCATCCGTAAGTATTCCACTAAAATATTCTGTCATAAGATACAAGGAAGTTTTGATAGTGGAGTACTAAAAGTATAATATTACAATATAATATTCAATAATAAAATAACATATTGTTTAAATTATATTTTAATTTTATAATATATTATGAGGTAATATAATAAGGTGGCTCTTAGTTCAACGTAGCCTCCATCTTAGGGTTTTTGAAGGAATGGTGTGTTCTTTTTATAATGTAGTATGTTAACCATAAAATAATAATAATAATAATATAATATTATATAATAAAATACTAAAACACCTTAATTAGAGTTAATTAATTTCTCAATTAGCATAACTAATCACAAAAGGTGTACGAGAGATTACTTTCTCAATCGGTAATCTACCGGGCAATCCTTCTCCTGGCTCCGAATTTCGTTACAAGGAAACTTTGTGTTTGGTGGTGGTAAAATGGGAGTTGACGACTTCGGCGCGAATCAAAAAGACGGGACGAGAAGACTTGTAAGTTGATAATAATGATGAAGGTGAGAGTTTCGTTTATGCTACATACAGAAGTTTAGAAGGTGTATAAAAAGGATGAGATTTTGAGTTGTGAATAAGGCAAGTCCAAGGATGGTCTTTATATAGTAGTAGGATGGAGATGTAGAAGAAACGAGAGCCATGTATAGTATTCCAATGAAAATCGCACTAATATTTCGGTGTTGTCAAGTTTTGCACTTTGGTGGGAAGCATGCTTTGCAAGATGAAGATAAGAGAAGTGGTATAGTCAAGACTTGTGTTTTGAGTGAATTGAAGAGTACAAGCTTCCATGGTGTTGGTCATTTTTACATTGTACGTAGAAGGTAAGGAAGAAGATGAAGTTGTTGTTAGTTTGAGTAATTAAAGTAATGTAGTTAGGTAATAGTTTAGATAAAATAATGTAGGTAAGTTAATAGACAGTTGTTTGTTTATCTGTTTTGATACTTATTTGTACCGATGACATGTTGTACTAGACAATATGGATTGTATAGAAATTAAATCGACAATAATATTAATATTTTATTCTAATTTTTCGGGTTATCACAATAACCACCCTGATAAATTAATATAACCACCCTGATATAATAATATTTAATATTTTCCGTATTTTAAGAAGTTACCAAAACAACAAACTATATATCGAATATATATATTTATATTTATGCTGATTTAGATTCAGGTAGGAACTTTATGTATATAGGAAGTCTAGGAACCAATCTTAACCATATAAGTTCATAGATCCTACGGTTGTGGCGACGCGCGTGTAAGTAATAATGCCAATATCGTAATTTTGTGGCTTTCTACGTATCACGTGCGCTAAACCCGGATTAAGCTTAAAAAAGAGAGAAAAAAAAGTCTCCAAGAAACTCCTCATTCACGTGACAACTGACGTGGCCCAAATTCTAAATTCTTTCACTTCTCTCTTCTTCAATTCTTTTTTTTTTTAATTTTTTTTTATGTGCAATTCCATTTCATTTGTTTTTTATCTTTTCGTCACATCATCATGCTTGCTCTTCATTACTCCTTCAAAATCCTTCCCAACTTTCATCCTCAAATTTATGTTCATCAAAGAATAGTCAAATGTACGTTCATCAATTCCAGGTATGTTCATCAGTTTTAAGCTGAATGTTCATCACTTTAATAGTTTATGTTGGTCAAATAAAGGGAGATGTTCATCAATTCAAGGTATGTTCATCGCTTTAATGGTTTATGTTCATAAAATAAAGAACGTATGTTCATCAAATTAATAGTGGTTATGTACATCAAACTCGCAATTAAAATGCCAAAAATCCTTCAGCAGATCTGAATTGATGAACATCGCACTATATTATATGAACATGCAATTACAAGTTGATGAACATCCACTTTAAATTGATGAACTTGAGCAAATAATGGTCATGTTACAGAGGAGAGAGAAATGGTGTTTCATACATAGAGTTGCATGCTAAGATAATCTCTGAAAACGATATCAATCCCAATCAAAGAAAATGTGCCAAATTAAATTAATAAACGATCACCATTAATGAGTTAATTATCTACCGCATCATCTTCTTCCCATTATTTTGTTTGATTAATTTTCCTTAATTTTGGGTGTTCATTAAAAACCCAAACTCAAAAAATAATAACTGGATACAACAGTGTGGACCATACAACTTTGGACGAACTTTTGATAAGGGAACAACTGCATAAAAAAAGTTGCCAGTAGGGACACGTGTGGACCATATATAATTGCTGGTGTCCTTTCCTTTCTCCAGTTTTGACGGCAAACACAAGAATTTATTCCACTTATTTCATTGTGGGAGACACACACTATGTTCTCTATTCCGTGTTATTGACGTGCATAGTAGGTTTTCTTCCACGTTCAGCCAATTGAGTGGGGGCACGTGTGATGTTTTCAATTAACAATGACCTTTCAATCCTCATCTTCCATGCTCTACCCCTACATTTCTTCCTGCTTTCTTGCGCCTCAGCCAAACGAATCTGAGTTTGCTTTGAGTGTCAAAATTTTTCTCAACTCCCCACTTCCTATATATACACTCAACATTATAACTGTTACCCCATGGTTGCATGAAATAATATCATAGAGAAAGTGGTATTTATGGGGGGAAATATTCAACATTTTAGAGGGAGTCTAACACTATTTAAAAACTCATTGTTTTCTTTACCCCTATTGTTATACGTATTAGAGAACGATTAGTGTGCTTTTCGGAAGAAGAAAAAAACTGTTGAAGAACAATATGGAAGAGCGGAAGGAACATGTAAGAGATTTAATCCAACTTAGGTTGTTTATGAGGGAGTCGATTATTTTATCAGGTGCTCCAGCCGTTGGGACCGCAATTTCAAGAGTTGGGTCATGGTGTACCACTTTGGAGATGATCTACGAAGAAGAACTCAATGGTTTTTTTTCGTGGAATTGTCGATGACAACCAATTTTACTATAGAGATCTTAATGGCGTTCCCACATTGGCTCGACCGACAATAGATTACTCCATAGTGAAGGTGGAAGAGGAACAAGAAAATGATATGGATGATGTTCCCCCGTTACCGCTTAATCCACCCATAGATCATCCCCAAATTCCCTTATTTCCACCATTTCACTCTAAAGGACCTGCCTGGATTGGTAGTATTGGGCCTAAAAGAATCAATGAGTAAGAGGCGTTTGACGCGGTACTTCCAATCTTTCCTCCACCTAATAATTATGTCATGAAAGAGGAATTTGATAATGTAAGTTCATCTTGCTCCGATTAAAACACCATCACTAACTAGTTCCTCCTTGTCAATATTAGGCATTGTAGATGCGGGGTTCTAACTTCGTAATTCCACAAGTGTCATTTTTGTTTTTTTTTAGTAGTATTTCATCTATTTGTTTCGTAGTTTTTTCCCAATACGTTGATGTTATTGTGGCTAATTTAATATCAAATGCTTGTAATTTTTTCCCGCGCAAATTTAATGTATTGATTTAAAATTCACGATTTACTCGTCCACTTTCTTTCTCCACTCAAAGTAATTGCAACTCGCAGATATTATAGGTTTTACAGTCACTACGTTTACAATATTCTACATTATAATGTGTTGTTTGTAGCCGTGAGCAATTGAATTATCACAACACAGTAAGGCCCCTAAAAATGAGAAATGCTACACCAATCACAGTGATTAGAGGGGTTCTTCTAATCACCGATTTTGGTGTGATTTAGACCATCTATCTTAATCAATTCATCTCCCATCATTTTGCACCCTTATCTAAATACCCACACCGACATGACCTATCTAGTATCTACCAACCTTTTCTTTTCTTTCCTCTGCCCACAATTAAATTACAACCCAGATTCCCCACCACCACGATGTCCGCACCAATCACCACCCTCCCCCCTTTCCTTCCGCCACCACCACCACCACTAGGAAGTCAGCCTGAACACATGTCGGCGACCCACCTCCCTTCCGGCACAATCACCAATAATACGTATCCGTAACATACTAATGAGAAGATCACAATATTCCTAAATACGGAGTACTTTTAACAACACATGTTTGGAAAGCACCGAGGTACCCAATTCTGTTTAGGTAGTTCACATTGTTCAAATTTGAACATATGTAAACAATCATAGAAAAGATCAGTGACTATCCAGTAACTAAATTAGCAAACCAAAACGAGAGTATCCACTATATAGATAACATCATTGGACTACCAAGACTACATATGATTCTCGAAAGTGAATGCAAAAGGAAAAAAATAAATGAAGGAATCCAATGACCAAGAAACATAAAACCCTGATGCCGAAGAGCTGGCTGCTGCATCATTCTCATTCCGAAAACAGAAAGTAACCTGCTAACTTGCCCACTGGAGCCCAGGAACTAATGCAATAATCCGCTAACCAGTGTTAGTACACAGTTCACACTATAGCAATGGTTCTGAATTTTTTTGCGGTATAGTAAATATATTCCATCATATCAGACATATAACATGATCATCAAACCACGATAATTACTTGCGAAAGACATATAACCTACTCAAAATGACAAGGTACCCTAAACACAACTTACTTGGAATCATATGGTACCAAGAATACTACATAGTTAAAATTAGGGCACTAAATAGAATTGACCCATAACAAACTAAGCCAAAGATGATTAGTTTTGAGAAGAACACACCTAAATAAAAGACTAAGAAATAAAAACATTTCAAGGATTCATAGCATTCCCAATTAGATTAAGTTGTTAGTACAGAATTGATGTCATAAGAAACAAACCTATATCAAGGGGCTTATTAGACTTATGTATCCCCTTCTTTTTATTCTACAAGTCATATTCCAACAAGCAAACTCTTTCATTTCAAACCATCTTAAAAAGTTTCACATGTCCAGGCTTGCACTAGTAAAACTATGCACCACAACTCGCCTAACTGGTGCTCTTGTCAACACCAGAAGGTGCTGAAACTTAAGCAGTAAAGTATCTCTGATCCATAGAATACCAATACCAATCAAGTCCCAGACTATTGCAATACGCAAGCGTCACTAATAAGCATAAATTTCGGGATATTCAAAAAACAAAATAAGTTGTATTTGTATTTAAAATGAAATTCCTAGAAAAAGAAAAATCAAACCTGAATTTCCGAAGTAACATTCTAATTTCTTTTTTTCTTTGAAGTAGAAACTCCATCTTGCTTGTTGGTAACCTTTTTCTTTTGGCAGTTGAGGCGGTTGACGGATTTGTTTTGTTGGCGTCTCTTTTCAACTCTAGCTAAAGTTTAACTTTTTTCCAATAAAGCTGCTTCATCTTCCCTTAAGGCTTCTTCCTCTTGTTTTTTTGCACGAGTTCTCCTTGTTCTACTAGTACCACCACCACCAACTTTCTCATAAGGAAGTCTCCCTCTCGTTGACGGTTTTCTACCATTGGTGAATTTGTCATGAGGATCTTTGGTTGCCCCCTCAACATGCTTTGCAGATCTTTTAAGGTGCCTTATATTACAATGCTTTGGGCGTACACGTCTTACTGCATACACAACCGCAACAGAAGGGTCAAACCAATGAGCAGACATCCTTGTCCTTGTTATACCCAAAACTGTCGAGCTCATCTCGAAGTTTGTTGGTGCTCTCTTTGAAAATGTGAAGAGTATCATCATTGGTTAGTGCCAATCTGAAAAGATATTTGTTCCTCCGAGTCACTTCGATTGCATCTTTTATCCTCGCTGATTCATTTGGATCACAATAATAGACTTTCACTTTCTCATTGCTCCGCACCACATCTTAAGATACACTTCTTAGGTATGCACTTTACACCTTCCAATTCTATCACGCGAACTATGTGCCTACAAAGTACGCCCCTAAACTCAAACAACTTCATGAACATGTAAAGTTTCCTGCTTGTTTACCTATTGTCATAGGAAACGTTTTGCTTGTCGCCTTCCATATAGGTCTTCATATCTTTTCAACAGCTTCATAGAATACGATAGCTCCATCATTCCCTACCTTAGTGACATTTGTGTGTGTTAGGCCCCGGATCTCTTCTTTCACCTCTTTGAACTTCTCATTAGTGTAAACCTTGTGGAATATAGACTCCACTAAGATAGTATCATCACATGGAAGCGGTGCATTCTTACAGGTAAAGTTCATTTTCACCTCCTCAACAACTTTCTCTACCAAAGCCATCTCGTATTTCTCTACAAACTTTATTAGACCGGTATTTGCACTTACATATGTTTTAAAGAAGCGATTCATGCTTTCGCTCCTTTGTGTCGAGGACATCCCCGCCCAAAAGCTATTCTTCCAATACCCAGGCGCCCAACGCATCCTTATCTCATATATGTCCTGAAGCCAAGTGTTGTCGGTAATTGGAACTTGCTAATCATATCCGCCCATGCATCATCAAACTCCTCCGGCGTCAAACTGTCGTGCACCACAACTTGTAAATTCTCATGGATTTCTTTCCACTTTGAATGGCTGCCCAAGTTCCTCGATGCATTTTCAAGGATGTGCCAAATACATAGTCTATGTGGCACATTTGGAAACTCAAGTAAAACCGATTTGCCTATCGCCTTATCTTGATTATTAATAATACCTTTTGGTGCCTCACCCATGCATTCTAACCACTGTTTAAATACCCATACAAAAGATTCTGTATCTTCATTGGTTATCAAAGCAGCACCAAGAATCATCGACTTCCTATGATGATTAACACCATTAAAAGGAGCAAAAGACATTCCATACCTAATATTATGGCATAATAGAAAAGTATTAGACATGTATAATATAAAGTCCTCTAAACAATTAAGTACAAATGCAGGAGTCTAAAATAATGAATTTTTTTTTCGAAATATGGCTTAAAAAATAAATATTAAACAAAATGGGTCGGATTCAAAAATGTTTAATGTTATGGGGTGCACGTCACTCATTTCAGGTTCGGGACAAAACCGCCATTACCACTGGCGGTTTTACGTGTGTTAAACAGTAAACTTGAGCTGTAGTGGGGATCTTGGACAAGGGTGAAACCGCCATGGGGGGTGGCGGTTTCACTTGAAGTGAAACCGCCACTCCCCATGGCGATTTCAAACCCGAATTGAGTATTATAAGTGTAAACCCCCAATTTTGTTAAGGGTGAAACCGCCATGGGGGGTGGCGGTTTCACTTCAAGTGAAACCGCCACCCCCTATGGCGGTTTTACCCTTAACAAAATAAAGGCCTCTCACTTCCCATATACCTTGAAGCTGTGATGAAATCGCCACGGAGAGTAGCGGTTTCATCAGTGTGAAACCGCTGTGCTCCGTGGCGGTTATAGTTTTTTTTTTTTTTTTGAAGGTGTTTTCCCTATTTTCCGTTTCACCTGCAAAACAAACAAACCCAAACCAATATGCCACGACCACAATCTTTCAATAACAACAATAACAACCCAAGATGAGAACTCAAAGGCATGGTATCTTATTTCATAACTTAAAACGTATTTTACATACTTGAAAGAGTCGAATACAACATAAAATTGTTTCCATACATTACAAACTACTATATTAATAGCTAATCATCCGCTAGGCGGCGGCGGCGTGTAGCTCGACGTTGGCTTGAGGAAGAACCCGGAGTGTCGCCTTCCATAATTGGCGTCATAGGAGAACCAACTCTACGTCGACGCATATATTGGATAAGAGGAGAATGATCATCCAAACTTGCTTATTATTCAATAAAAGTGAAATAACGATAAATCATACTTACAAGCAATTGAATTGACGGAGAAGATGGATGGTAGGAAACCGGACCACCATGAGATTGTTTAATAGCTCCAATGATACGACGAGTATGGTTTCGATACCAAACCATATACGGATCATTGTAATCCATCGTGCTATCATCTACATCGGTATTAGCCACCACCCTCTCTCGACGCCTACGCCATAAATCGATATAGACATTGTGGATTTCAGTCCAACTTACCTTCCGATTTCCTCTCCTATCCAACTTATGAAGAGCCACCGAAGTATCAAAGTCCACCGGGATTGTTTGCTTCAAACCAAGCTGGCGTTCTACCCGATCCGGACAATGCCACTCTACAATGTCAAAGCAGATCATGGGAGCCAAAACACACCAATCTTGTGCATCCTTAGAACAAATCGGAGAGAGAGCTGAGATGACATCCGCTGTATAAGGCTGCCAAATAAACTAAAACAAAACAAATAAATAAGTAAACTACCAAATTATTTTCATACTTATAAAGTCACAAAAAATTGGATTGGATAAGTAAACTTACTTGATCATGAGTCATGCAATCAAATGCATCTCTGTAAGCGGTAAGAGAGCAAATCCCATCGGCTCTTCGTCGATCGATCATAAGCGACTTACGTCCTAATGCATCTCTCCCATAGATATGTTGTGACCCAAAGGGACTAGCTATATTCTCATCCTCATCCTCATCCTCATCCTCATCCTCATCATCATCCTCATCCTCATCCTCATCCTCATCCTCATCCTCATCATCATCCTCATCCTCATCCTCATCCTCATCTTCATATTCTAATGGTCCCATGTTCATAGGACGTCCTATAGCAATACGTTCCCAAGACCACAACTGAAGAAGAATAAGAGGTCCGGATATCTCTAATGCACCCTTACAACACCCTCGACACAAGTTACGATACAATGTTGCTAGTACCGCACTTCCCCACGAATAATCATCTAATCTATTGACATCACTTAACAATGGCAAATAGATTATTTGAACCACATCCCCACTCTTATCGGGAAATAGAACGGTACCAAACAAAATGAGAAGATAAACTCGAATATAGCAATGAAATACGACATCGTCCATACCGTTGGGCAAATGACTAAAATGTTTCATCAACCAAGAAATTTTCAAAGAAGTTCCCTTCAAACTTCCCCCCGGTGATGTTCCCAACAATCTAGTCACTAGTCCTTCCCAATCTTGATGGGTCTCATCCGTCACAACTCTACCATCTATTCTCAAACCTAACATAATTTGCACATCTTGCAAGGTGATAGTGGCCTCCCCAACGGTTAAGTGAAAAGTGTGGGTTTCTTGCCTCCATCTTTCTACCAACGCACTTATTAAATCCTCATCTAATTTAACACTAGCTACTCTATGCGCCCCTAAAACTGGGTTTTCCTAATAAATTTAACTACCCGCTTACTAGGACGATACTCGCCATGCCATTTTGTGTGAGTTCTACATCTAAGCGGACTCACCTCTTCTCCGTCCCAAATTGCTTGACTCCTGTGTTTGTCTTGCAGTTTGAGAAGAGACGGTTCGATCGGTCCCGGATGAAGATCCGCCTCCATGAGAGCTACAAAAAGAGAAAAGAAAAGAGTTAAAATATTACACAAAAATATTAGGCAAAAATGAGTTCACAATAATATAAAAATCCACAAAAAATGTTACCCTCTTAAAGAACATGTTTTTTTGTTATGACCGGGTTGACGACATATGCCACATAATGATTTTGATGATGGTTTTTCATCCATCTCATTACGTAATCGCTTCAAATGTGACTTATCCTTCGTACCCTTCTTCTTTGGTTAACGTTTCATATCCTTATTAGCAAGGATTTTAGGACCATCAAGAGGTGTCTAATAAGGTTCATCCGGAATGGGTCGAAATTTGGGTGCGTATGACCCCAAATACTCACCACTAGTGTAAAACACATCCATAAATGCATTTGTACTTAAACCCATTGAGCTACAAACGGCAAGTACATGTGAACAAGGGTACTTGTAAATTTCAAGTTTTTTACAAGTGCATGTTTTAGTCACAACATTCACAGTATGCTTATATTTCCCTTTTCCACTACCTCTATGCCCCGACCCAGTGGTCACTTGAAACAGTCCTCTATAGAAAGCCACAACAGTATGGTGTGCGACCTTCTCAGAATTGACAGCAATGACATCCATTATTTTCTTACAATATGCATGTCTCTCTTCAATCCTTTGTTTTGCCTTCTCACGCCGTTCCACAAAGTACGCATTGACTCGATAAAATGTCAATTTCACAAGTGCGACAATGGGTAAGAATCGGCCTCCTTTCAAAACTCCATTGAAACACTCCACCATATTGGTAGTCATTATACCATACCTGAACCCACCGTCATGATAATTTGACCACTTCTCCATCTCCAAACCATGTTTGGTCAAATATCGTCGTGTATCAATATTTATTTCACCCATTCGATTGAAACCACGATTGAACTTCTTCTTCTGATGTTGTGTAGCAGTCCAACCAAACAAGTTTTTCAAATCCCTACTTTTAAACTTTGTATTGATGTTGGATGCCACATGACGCATGCAAAATCTATGGTAGGCATGCGGCTCAGTCATTTCGATGTGTTCATCATTCATAGCAGATTTGATGCCATCATGTCTATCAGATATAACACAAAGACCTTTTCTATCTGTCACGAAAGTCCTTATACATGCCATAAACCAAGGCCAACTACTAGTATTTTCACTCTCAACAATTCCGAAAGCAAGTGGATAAAGTTGGTCGTTAGCATCAACTGCCATTGCAATAAGTAAAGTACCCTTATATTTCCCATATAAGTCAGTGCCATCAATAGTTATAAGAGGGCGACAATGGTTGAAACCTTGAATTGATGGTCCAAATGCCCAAAACACTCGAAAGAAAGTTTCCTCATTAGGTTTGCCTGTTGGCGTATTTACAAAATGCACAACAGTTCCCGGGTTGGATTCTTTCATTGCTTGCATGAAATGAGGAAGCAAAGTGTAGGATTCATCCCAATCACCATATAAATTTGCAATTGCCCTTTGTTTAGCATTCCACCCCTTCATATATGAGATAGTATAATTGAATTTATCTTTGATAAATTCAATAAGAACTGGGACAATAATGGACCAATCCTTGGCAACGAGGTTTTTAATAGCTTCACTAATGAATCCACATTTCAAATTCATATGGTCGCGTGGGATAACGTCACCAACACACGTAGCTTCGTGAGGCCCAAAATAAGTGACAATGGTGAAGGATTCTGAAAATTGTTCTTCTTTTTGTGATGCCCTAAGCCTCCAATTGCATGGGTTTGGCGTTCTACCGCACTTGAAAGTGACAGTGTGGGGTTTGGATTCAGGCACTTTGAAAGTTTGGTTACGTTGTACAGAGTACAAAGTTACATTTTCTATCAAAGCAGCCTTATTTGGAAATCTTTGACCAACTATAAACTCCCTACCAACCTTAACTTCAACTTCATTGACCCATGTTTTCCAAGCATTCACATGTTGTTGATCAATTTCATGAATCGTATTGAATTCTAAATGTGGAGCACTTTTCCCAACCAAATCATCATTCTCATCTTCATCATCAATCATACGTTCAACAACATTTAACTCCTCCTCCGCCTCATCTCTTTCTAAATCCTCGTTCAAGGTCCCATTATTTATGTTATTGGTTTCAATGGAAACATATTGCGCAACATCCCCAAATCTCATTGATGTGAGAAAAGTATTGGGCGTTGTTGAAATCGTTGTTGGCAATACATTTCTAGAGTCTACCCTTCCCACTTCAACATAAATGTCCATAGAAGGAACCTTTGAGTGTCGAACAATTGCCCACATAGCAAGCAAAGAACGATCATTATTAAGGGGTACAACCTTATAACACCCGGCACTCGGATACTTCATCTTCACCGTCAATGAAACACTCTTTCTATTGATTTTCATTGCCTCACAAATCTCCCCAATGAAGTCATTATAAGTCATACTAGTACTAGCAAATACAAAACTCTCATTTCCACCCTTATAACAAACATTTCCACTAGCTTCAACATTTTCTCCATCCCAATAACATACCAAAGGATATCCCGTAATTTCCATTCTATAATGAGAAAAATAAACTAATTTAATTAAGAAATTCAACTAACATAAATCTCCAATTAACCAAAACCCTAAAAATCGACTTATGAATCTTAATAACTAAAATCAAGCATAATACTAACTAAATTGGATTAAATATATCTAACATAAACAAAAAACAGCTCAATGAACTGAAATTAACCTAAATTAGTGTGGTTTAATTAAAATATTAAACAAAACCCTAAAAATTCAACTTCTATCATGTACCATAAATTTGCAAATTATTATCAATACTAACAAAACAAATTATTCAATAAATTAGTAATCTAACTAAAAAAACAAACAATTAAACTAATGAATTGAAATTAACTAAAACAAATTGGTACAATTAAAATGGGATGAAATTACCTTAAAGAAATTGGTACAAAAGAGGGTGGAGCAGCGGCGGCCGGCGGCGGTGGGAGAGGACGGAGCGGCGGAGCAGAGGCGGAAGAAGGCCGGAGCAGCGGCGCAGATGGAGACGTGGGCGGTGGGAGAGGACGGAGCGGAGAGTCGGGTGTTTTTTTTTTTTGTGAAATGGCGGTTTTGTCCCCAACCTGAAATGGGTGACGTGCACCCCATAACATTAAACATTTTTGAATCCGTCCCATTTTGTTTAATATTTATTTTTTAAGCCCTATTTCGAAAAAAAATTCAAAATAATGTGAAATCCTACTGACTCTCTTGAAGTGCAAAATCCAATTTTTATATCTAAAAAACCTAGTGCAGATATATTAATGCAAACAAGACCTGTTAAAACACATTTTCTAAAGCAGATTATAGTAGACTAATTTATTTATTTCAAAGTGAAGGGTTATCAATAAAGTCAGGCATCTGCAAAAGATCAAAATCGTATTTTCACAACTTTATTCCTCAAAATAAAGCTTCAATCAGACAAACTTATTCCTCTAGCAATTAAGATTATCGTATCTACGATACTACATTAGGTTTCAGGTTCAAATATTCGGTACTCCCTGCGCTCTAGTCTTATACGCCCATTCTTTTAATAACACAAAATTAGCCTGAACTAGAGGGCACCACATAAAAGCTCCTAACACAGTAAAACTGTAATTGTATCATTAATTAATCTACTGTCAGCACATCAGCTATCAATCAGTCAATCAAATGCATAATTTTTAACAGAAATGTAAAAATTCAATGTTACAATAAACAAAAAGCATTCAATCAATCAAACTAAACAAACGAACACACGAATTTACATGTTATAACCCTAGAAATAGAAAACCCACATTGATCATGCAAAATGAGGTAGGCCTGCAACCAAAAACAGGATACCGGAAACACAGGATTTCAAGGGTTTTCCCAACTTATAGGCTACATGAGGAACAGGGCGAAAGAGAATGAATGCACGATAGTTATCCAGATTTAAGTTAGGAAAAAAATTAGACATGAATTATTTAAATTATCAATACATTATAAAGAGTTAATGCATATACTACTTGTTGCATAAAAATTAAAAGTCGTGTGAAATTTGTCTTTATCCTTTATAATTCTATAGAAAAATTTGTTGTTGTCCTTGGTCATCTTCTCAAAATACTTCTCCATAGCTACTGCATCTCCTAATATCCTAAATTCAAGACGGTGAATATTTATAGCATTTCTCACGTTGCGTTCATCAAAAGTCAGATTATGAGGGCCCTTATTTGCAACCACGAAAGAGTTGTACTTCTTTTTCTGACCGATACCAGCATCATCTTTGTTCACCATTTCCTCATATGATGCATCGTCGATGAACTTATAATTAGTCAACAGCCGACTGCAGGAAGGGTCCATTGAATGGTTGTGATTGTCCTCAGTTCAAACTTTCCAACCTTATTTATTTTTCCATAGATGAAGAATGAATATCCGGTGACTATGGAACCTTCACTTTGTTTTTTGTCTCCTTTAGTACATTAAAATCTAATTTCTCTACATAATGTGATATTGTGGCTCCTTATCTAGTACTTCTTTCCGTGTCACTCCAGCATCTTTAAGCACATCAAGTAATGGAGAATCCCTCTTAAACATTGAAAAGCCTAACTTGAAAGCATAGTCTAACAAAAAATTTTGCAAATTCTCATCCGCTATCAAAAATCATGCCTATTGTTCGCTTCTGATCCAATGACATATCTACATTCATACTCATAGATTCCCCCATTGTTCCATTATTCGAAGTAACTGAGTTCTCCATTGCCATAATTTTTGGTGGTGGACATGAATGGTGTGTTTTCGCCTGAGGCTTGTTTGTAATGTGATTTTTAAGTGGTTACGTTTTTAATTGCTTCTTTAGGAAAATAAATAATAAAAAATAAAGCAGCCAATATCGAAAAGGAGATAAACAATTCAGCCTCCAAAAAAGAGATTTTTTTGAAAAAAAAAATAACTACTAGAAAACACGCCAGAGGCTTAAAAAAAATATAACGTGGGAGAGGTCGAAGAGGTTGTGCAGGAGAATCGTAATAACTTCCACTGCGTCATTAACACCACTCCATTAAAATGGCCACACCATTAATTAACAACCAACCATCTCATACTCTCTACCTCCTCATTTTAGTTCAAAATTTTTCCCAAATTCAATTCTTATGCTGCGAAAATGATTAATGAAACAAAATGAGATAATTGCTACAAGTGCAAGAAGTTAGATGACTTTATTCAGGGAACCAACGAAATCATCGAAGAAAAGCCTAGTAAACAAGCCTGCACATTTCTTGGTCTTAAATGTTTGGACAACAAGGTTTGAATTGTTACTCCGATCCGGAAAAGGAGTCCACGCTTGTTACCACGAAAAATAGATTGGGCAAAAGAAAACTTAAAGAATTGTGGATTGAGTGTGATGAACACGATGAGATGGTATGAACCATCATTATCTCAAATTTATCTTTAACTTTGAATAATTGAAATACAACCAGTAGCTAATAAGATCATGTCATCTATCTAAAAATCTCTGATTAATCATAAAATGTCTAATAGTTTGTTATGTTTTGCTTAAAAGGAACAAGGACTTTGTGAACAAGCTAGTGCTACACTTGGTACCATAGTTTCGATGCTAGGCCCTGTTGGGGAGAGTTTTGAACAAGTACACTGATTTGATGATAGTATATATCTTCATTTCTATTCTACTGTACACTTATAATATTATATAAATCATTATTTTTCTATTCAATCAAGCCATGTGATTTAATGTGCAAATTGAGGACTTAGGAGTTGATGTATTGTTGGATTGATGTAACACATATTTAACGAAATGCGAAATCGAAGCATGTGACAAGTTGTTAAAGTGGGAGGACAAAGATGATTTTGCATATAAGCATGATGGAGGTTACAGTATTTTGATAGTAGAACAAGCTCTTTCATTCCTGAAGGACAATGAACTCTCAACTTTTGTATGTAGCACTACATAATCTTATATTTTGTTTTTATTAAGCTAATTTGGCTTAAAAAAATTCCCATTGAAGGATATTGATGTGTACTTATATGACTTACACCTGAAAGCATTGGAGTAGCACACTGATAGGCAATACTTGCCCCTCCAGTTTCAGGTAATTATGTCTTATATAAAGGCTACATTTTATTCTTTACTTTTCTTAAAATGTACTTAGTACAGCTGTAATTTTACACATTATTCCTATGGTCCTATTTAAACTTCCTTCTCCAGTTTATAGGGTTTTGACTTTGTTTTTCCCAGTCCCAAAATATTACGGTTTTTGTCAAGAGAAAAATTAGGGAGGCAACATAAAGATGTTGGTTGAGATTAGCTTTTAAATTTATTTGCTAAATAAATCATAAATTATTATTTATTATTTCTTCTTATGGAGTGCGCAAAAGGGAGAAGGAAGTTTAAATATGACCGGAGGGAGTATATGTTATCAAATTACTTTTAAAGAAGTTCGTGGCTGGAGTCTGTCCTATTTCAGGAACTAAGCGTCGGCCTACTGATTGTTCTTGGAGAATGACTGTCGAAACCTTTATTCCTGAGGACACTAGTTACATTCAACAGGTTCAATTCGTATTAAATGTCTAGTATATAAAAACTATTCACGAGATTACTAATGATGATACGAGTAATTCACTATTGATAAATCTGGTTTTAATGTAGGTTTACATACCTATATATGATAGTGCCGAAGCACAATGGATGTTGGTTGTCATTAATGGAAACGAAAAACACTGGTATTTATTCGACTTATCGGCTACGTCAACTAGACAAATAAATCTCATTCTAGATATCGTAAGTTCCTTATGAGTACTACTAGTTGTATTAAAAATGATTTAAATTTATAATGAGAACAAATATGAATACATGTGTGTGATTTGATACAAGTCCAAAAAATTTGTTTTTCTTATCAAAGGTATCAGAGGTTGCCAAGTTGTTTGGAACAAATCCGCAATTAGGTCGATTTTTCAATGACTTTGCCTACTTTTCATTCAATATGCGGAATACACACAAACAAGAAAATTGGTATTTCACCTTTTTCACTATTCTTTTTGTAAAGATATGAAACCTCATCATTTCTCATTGATGAAATTTATTATCTACTCTAGGTTTGACAGTGGCATGTATGTCTTAAAAATATACGAGTATTGAGGGATCAAATAACACAGAATGGGACGAGATCGCATACACGGTAAGAGGCAACATCTTATATTTTACTTGATTTTAGTTTAATTAAAAATTTTACATATTAATATCAATTTGTAAGAGTAGATATCTCGTTTACTTCTAATGACTACTTTATTTATAAGGGTGGCTAATTTTGGTAATGTGTCATCAATCCATTGGATATGTATAAAGATGTTTCATACATTAAATGTATGTGTGTCATCTCTCCCACCTAGGCACAATAACAAGCCTTCCTCTTACTCCAACGTTCTCCCGCTTGTATTCCTTTTTTATTATCTAATTTTGAAGAGCATGTTGTACACTGGTTTGGTTAAGCCAAACCAAAGGAGGGTTTCCCTTGATTCTTTGTGAAGAAAGGGGCACTTAAGAATACATTTTTGTATTATCCTCAAAATATTTGCATATACATGTGTTCAGAGCTACAAAACCCTTGTTCTTCAGGGTCGACTGAGTTTAGTAGCAGCCTCCTAAACTGTATTATTCCAAATTATATTTTTCCTCATCTCCAAATAAACCATAGGTCTGTGAGACACTGGATTTGCATTTTTTTATATCAGTCCTCAAGGGTACCAACTGCATTTGTCACAGATTTAGTAGCCTGTGTATTCTTAACCCGCAGAATCCAGACATTATCTTATCTACAGTGCAGATTTTGAAGCCATCTAGTAAAGATTGCCTTATTTGCACAATCATGCCAAGACTTTCTTTAATAGCAAGGTCACCTTCTTCTTGGATTTATAATTCAATGTTCAACAAATAAATTGGGCCATAGTCATGTTTCAATTGTTTACAAAAGAGGCTCAAAAAGTGGAGCATGAGTTATACGAGAAAGTTCGAGGACTTGAACAAAAATCGTCCTTACCTAATATCTTGGTCAAAGTTGATATCAATCAACTTTATCACCATCCTGATTCTACTCCACGATTGTCCTCCACAAAGCAAAATTTCTCCAAAAATCAATCCGCAAATACGTTTGTTCACATCTCTAAATGGTATAATTGCTCAAATAAGTTGATTCTGTTACCGGGGGACGAAAAACTACAACAAATTTATCAAATCATGAACTGCTACTTTAAATTCGTGAGTCTTGATTACTAGGTTCCCTTCCGCTAATCTTCTATTCCCTACCCGGCTTAGTTCGATTGCACGATCTTTACCGGTATCGTGAAGTCTGGAGACCAACCGTCCGAGAAGCGATGCACCTGAGGCGGGGCAAAATTGGTTTTTAGGTCAGTAGGTTCTTGGCCACATCGCGGTTGAGATAAGTTTAATTTCGTTTACACTAGCTGCTAGTTCTAACAATCTAAAAACAAATTTACTGCTTTTGTAAACGAAAATGAGTTCTGAGAATGTCGTTGATATCTCTACACTTGTTAACAAGTCTGCTATTATGCATAATGTGTCGCAAACTTCTATTGTTGTTCATACCGTCAGACCTATTTCGCTGGTACCGGATATGTCTAGGGTCTATAAGCTTGATGAAAGTAATTATAGGACTTGGGTACAACATGTTCAATTTTATTAGGAACAAATTAATGTCGATTATGTGCTCTACGACAAACCTTCTCCTTTGGGTAGAGACCATGAGAAAGATAAGAGGACTTGTAAGGGCATGATTTTGCATTATATGACTCCACAATTGATTGAACTGTATAGGAAAAGTAAAACTGCAAAAGAAATTTGGGATAGTTTGAAGGAAAAATATGGGGTTGATGAACTAGGGGGGGAAGTATGTTTCCAGTAAACGGTATAGGTTTTCGATGTGTTATGATAAGCCCATTTTAGAGCAAATTACCGAATATGAGCGACTGGTTTCTTATGTACTTGCGGAGGACATGAAGTTGCGTGAGTATATGTAAGCTAATTGTTTATTAGATAAGCTGCCATCTTCGTGGAAGAATTCTCATACATGATGAAACACAAGCGCAAGGATTATACCCTCAAGGAACTTATTGAAAACATCAAAGTTGAATTAGAAAACCGCACCCAAGAAAGGGCTAAAGAACACAACTCCTTGACTACTAACTGTTGGAGTGAGTTCTTCGAAGGACAGTTGCTCGGGAAGGCCTCGCCGAATACCTGCACAAAGGGAGCCCGGTTTTCACGAGGCGTCGCCCCTCCGACGCTCAAGTCAGTATGACGGCTCGAGAAGGGGTGGCAAATAAGGACAAGAGATGCCTTTTATGCGTAAATCAAGGGGAATAATCAGAGAAATAAAGAATGTCAGAATTGTTTCAGAACCTGTTTTTTGATGGGTCATAAAGGGGGTATTTATACTAAAAGAGGGGGCTCTTAGGAATAATCCTAGGTTTCCCCACTCAATCATGACCCTTTATTCCCCTTCCATCCAAGGGCTGCCCTTAGTCAGGCTTTATTGCATCACATGGGACTTTACTAAGGTGCACTATCTTAAGGACTATGGCCCATTCACCAAGTGGTACCAACACAGCCCCTCGAAGCCTGGTCGCGCCCTTCGTTGTCGACGAGGGCGGACTCATTAGTAGCGACTAGGGTACGACCCCTTGCCGCCGTTTACCGAGGTGTACTCTGTGGACCTTGGTAAAGCCATGCGATGCAACGTACCCTTTCGAGGCTTTCGTGTCTGATTTGCTTGAAAATTTTCTCCATGTGTCGAGGGAACGATGACTCGAAAATTTCACCCTTTTCGAGTCCTCGATCCCTCGCCTGGAGAGCTCGAAAATTTCACCCCTCAGTCGAGGGAACGATGACACGAAAGAATAACGTTTCGAAAATTTCACCCTTTTCGAGTCCCCGATCCCTCGCCTGGGAGATCTCGAAAATTTCACCCCTCAATCGAGGGAGGGATGACTCGAACCAATAACGGCTCAAAAATTTCACCCTTTTCGAGTCCTCTATCCCTCGCCTGGGAGAGCTTGAAAATTTCACCCCTCGGTCGAGGGAGGGATGACTCGAACCAATAACGGATCGAAAATTTCACCCTTTTCGAGTCCTCGATCCCTCGCCTGGGAGAGCTCGAAAATTTCACCCCTCAGTCGAGGGAGGGATGACTCGAACCAATAACGGCTCGAAAATTTCACCCTTTTCGAGTGCTCGATCCCTCGCCTGGGAGAGCTCGAAAATTTCACCCTTTTCGAGTCCTCGATCCCTCGCCTGGGAGAGCTCGAAAATTTCACCCCTCAGTCGAGGGAGGGATGACTCGAACCAATAACGGCTCGAAAATTTCACCCTTTTCAAGTCCTCGATCCTTTGCCTGGGAGAGCTCGAAAATTTCACCCCTCAGTCGAGGGAGAGCTGACTCGAACCAATAACGGCTCGAATATTTCACCCTTTTCGAGTCCTCGATCACTCGCCTGGGAGAGCTCGAAAATTTCACCCCTCAGTCGAGGGAGAGATGACTCGAACCAATAACGGCTCGAAAATTTCACCCTTTTCGAGTCCTCGATCCCTTGCCCGGGAGAGCTCGAAAATTTCACCCCTCAATCGAGGGAGGGATGACTCGAACCAATAACGGCTCGAAAATTTCACCCTTTTCGAGGCCTCGATCCCTCACCTGGGAGAGCTCGAAAATTTCACCTCTCAGTCGAGGGAGGGATGACTCGAACCAATAACGGCTCGAAAATTTCATCCTTTTCGAGTGCTCGATCCCTCGCCTGGGAGAGCTCGAAAATTTCACCCCTTAGTCGAGGGAGGGATTACTCGAACCAATAACGGCTCGAAAATTTCATCCTTTTCGAGTCCTCGATCCCTCGCCTAGGAGAGCTCGAAAATTTCTCCCCTCAGTCGAGGGAGACTTCCGAATTTAAATTACAACTCTTGCGATTAAATTTTGAAATAAAGTTTTGAAATTAAATAACTTAATTTCAAATTTTTAATTTGAAAATTTAACGTTTGCAATCAATGAATATTTCGGGAATGTGCCAGAATTTGAACAGTTTTTCACGTCAGCCGTCCCTTGATTCCCGCGCAAGGTAACCTCAGGAGTACACGTTTGCAATCAATGAATATTTCGGGAATACACTTTTCGTTTCCCGCGCCATAATGATGATAGGGGCGTATGGGAAGTTGTGTAAAAACAGTGTTTTTACGCTTTTACTCTTCCCCCTTTTCATCCCTATAAAAAGGGGAGTTCCTTTTTGCTTTCACATCTCAGTTTTCATTCATATTTCAGTTTTCATTTCCAAAGTTCTCTTTTTACTACGTTTCATCTCCAGCGGGTTTTTCTTCGGCGAAACCTCTTCTTCAGGCGATCTTTCTCTTCTCCGAACGTACCTTTCCTCTCCTTTAATCTCGGTATGTTATTTCTCCTTTTGTGTCTTTTTTGATGTTTTATTGTCGCCGTTGTCGCTTTTCACTTACCCGGTGACGATCCCGGGTTGTCGGTCCTACCCCGGCGGCAAAGAGATGCCGGCCGAGTGTGCTGGGATTGGGAACCCAGATAACACCCGATGGATTGCTCGGTTTCGAGGTCGGCGAAGAGGAGCGATCTGCCCTTGTGCCGACTCGCTTTTCTCGCATCGATCCTTTGATTTTTTCGACTTTAGTCGACCCATCGAGTGTTGGGTCTTTTAGATCCGTCATCGGAGGAGGGGAAAACGTAAGGTAACGGCTCGCACAAGGCGAGTCCGTAACTGCCTTTCTTCTTTTCTTTCAGATGGCGAGAACTAAACAGACTGCCCGCAAGCGGGCGAGGGGTTCGACAGATCCGAGAATGGCTCGAGTTTTCGTGTCGACCCTAACTCGATTGTTCAGCCCTCGCAGGAACCACCCGATGCGATGGCGCCCCGAGCCCCAGTGCGAGTCAGTGCCAACACGTTCACCACGGCGATGATCGATGAAGGTTGGCGTAGATCCCAAACGCCTCAACAGGTTCGGGCGTTCAGGGAGGCTAACCAGATCTACGACCTGCTCGACCTGGTCGTCCCGGCCGCGGGATCCCTCTGCCCGAACCCTCCGGAGAATTGTCTCGGAGTTTAAGCGCAGGCGTTCGCATATGGGTTTCGGGTACCCTTATGCAATTTTCTGACGAGGCTCCTTAACCATTATGGCATTTGTCCCTTCGAGCTTACCGTCAACGCTCATATCACCCTTACGGGTTTTATCATGACGTGTCGAGCGGCTCGGATACCGTTGTCCGTCAACCTCTTCCGCTACCTTTACAACGCTTCGAGCGATCAGTGGGGGTTTAAAAATTTTGCCGTTCGAGGCAAAACCACGACGTACACAATCGTCACTCATCCTCCGAAGCCTGGGCGAGGGCCGGATTGGAAAAGCATGTTCTATTGGTTAACTACCAATGACGGCTCACGGTTGGGTGATCACCTTAAGGTGTTACTCCGATCTCCCGACGCTCGACAAATTCCTGATTCTCTGCCCAGGCTTAATAACCTGGAAGATCGCTGTGCGGACTACTTCCTCCAACCGCATAATCCCGAACCGGAGGAGGTGACTTGGGTCCCTCCCATGAATTTGAATGAGCCACTGTGGCTTATGTATTCGGGCCTAATTACTCCTGAGACCGAGGAGGAGCGTAGTACGTCTCGGGATGTGTCTCGCATTGTTTCTTTTGTATGTTTAACTTTGGCTGATCATTACTTGTTTTTCCAGGTGCCGTTCAGTCTGCGGTGAGGGCTCAACTCCACGAGTGGCACAAGACAATGCCGAACCTTAGCCGACTGAGAGCTCGAGCGTCCGTCGCGACGCGGCTCATCAGGAGGTAGTTCGACCATCTCCTGAGGGTGATGGGGCTCGAGCGAGTGTAGGCCGCTCAGCTGGTGGCGGTCTTCCCCTTCGACTCGTCCCCCTCCTTCGGGATCGACTCGAACTCGTCCTTCGCAGTGGGTTTCGGGGACTCCCCTCCAAGCCACTTCTGTGAGCATGCACGCAACGGCCAGACCTATGTCGGGATCCATGTCGAGGCCAAGGGGTTCGAGGATCACGATTCGGCCTGAACCGGCCGCTCCCAAAACGGTCCCACTCTCATCCTCGGACGGGGAGGAAGAAGAGGTAATCTCGCCGTACTTTATTGTTGATACTTGCTATTAATTTCTGATGGTAACGACTCGCTTTCAGACTCTCAACCAACGACGTCGCGAGAAGAGGCCGCTCGTGGAGGGCGAGACGTTGGCTGCTAAGAGGTTGGATGTTGGTGCTTCGATTTTTCCGACAGGTAGCCTTTTCAACGTAGCTTCTCGCCTGTTGTCTGAGTTGAGCTTTTTCTAACCGTCTTTCGATCGTGCAGTCGAGCAGCTCCAGGCCATGGCCATGCCTTCCGTTCCAAACACTTCAAACGGGGGCGAGGCGCTATATGATCTGGCTCGCGAAATGCCTCGCTCCAATGATTGGGCTCGACAGGCGGTGGCTCAGATGCTGAAGGTATGTCTGTATCCCTTCGTTTCTTCAAAACGTTTCATTTCCCTTTAACGCTGTTTGATTCAACGCTTCTCTCGAAGGTCGCTGCGCTGGTATGCCAGGGCGAGATGCGTGATGCAGCGCAGGCCGAAGGAGGGGTCTGGAAAGAGAATTGTCTGGCTGCTGAGTCATGGCTGAAAGAGGTCGAGAAGGCTAAGGAGGCGCTCGAGCAAGAGCAGGTGGAGGCGAAACAGAACGTCGCTGACTGTCACGCGCAAAACGAGAAGGCGATTGATGCCATGTCTGCGGCGGACGCAAAAACATCTTCGCTCGCTGCTGAGCTCGCGAGGGCTAAGGCCGATGCTGACCAGTTAAGTCTCAAACTGGTCAATGCTTCGAGCCATGCGACCTTCTGGGCAAAGCGCGCTTGCTCGGCGGTTTCGACCTTCCTCGCTTCAGATGGCTATGCCTATCTGAACGACCTTGCCAAGGCTGTTGCCAAACAAGCTGGCATCGAGTTGGGTCTTCGACTGGGGTGGCTAGCTCTCACGAAGTGCAATGAGGGCCGAGCCAACTTCGAGCTGGACGAAGAGCAGTTTGAGTCTGCCTTCCGTGCTGAACTGGATAAACACAACCACGCCGAGTCTGGTGAAGCCCCTGAGGAGGGAGAGGTCGAGGACGACATTGAGGCGCTCGAAGCTGCAGCTGCGGCGGAGGAGCCAGCGGCGAGAGAAGTTGTTCGACCTGCCTGAGGCGTTCGACTTTACTCAGCCTGCAGAAGATTCTGCACTTAACACTTCTGATAAATGGTTATAATTTGGCTTGTTTCCATGTAACCGTACAATTTTTTACATTTCTGTTTGCTGGCCACCCCTTTGATGGCTTTTGGTCGTTGTAAACAATTTTGGTCGGAGCCGCCCATTTTTCAGGGTGTTTGGCTCCGGCCTTTTTATTTTAATTGATGTGGTGCGCCATCGAGTGCTCTAGTCGTTATGTGCATAACTTGTTTGTCTTGCTTGTTTCAGTCATCCATGTGTGGTCTCGCCCTCGAGGCGAATAATGCTTCGGGGTAAAGGGCTCGCTGCCTTTAGTCACGAAGTTATTCGGCTCCTCGCTGGATGACTTACAAAACAGGGGTTCCGACCCAGTGTCCTTTCGATGGCGAACTATTGTTCGAGGTGCCTCGGTTTTACCATGGGTGTGTTATACTATCGAGGGGTTCCATTAAATACTTGGTCGAAGCCCATCTGTTGATGGAGCCATTCGAGGGGAGGCTTCCCACTGGCCTCCTTTTCCAAGTTGAAGTTTAGGGAGCTACGAGATTTCATCCTTCGTAGGTGAATTTGTTCTTAGCTGAACTTTTTATTCGATGCGAGCCCTAGCTGGAAACGCGTGTCGCTACCAAGGTGGGGTAACTTCTAACCCACTCCGAGCGATTGTTATTTATAACAACGCCTTCGACCTTGGTAGGGCAATTTATAGACTCTTGTCTTCGGAGAAATGCCTCGAGCGACTCCCCGCATGGCCGATTGCACTCAGCTCGCCTCACGTAGAGGGGCTTAAGGTGTACCATTGTACCCTTCGAGTGACTTCCCATACGGGTGACTGCGCTCTTGTCTCGCGTGTTTTATACACTTTGAGTGGCTTCCCCTTTGGGCGATTGCACTCGGTTCCTTTTCGAAGAATATTGATTTGTCGACTTCTTTGTCGATTTAAGGAGGGGGGGTTGGGATTGACACTATTAAGTATTGCATAACATCATGGCCCTCGGCCTTTCATTGCTTAAAATTGAAAAGATTACATACTACAGCTCGTGGCCACAAACTAGCTACAAGAGCATTACTTGGTTTGGGATAACAAAAACAAGACTTTAACTGACTGGGTTATAACTAGGCATAGTATTTTTTGAGGTTGTAGAGGTTCCACGGCCTCTTCACCATCTCACCTTCCAGGGTGCTGAGTCGGAAAGTTCCTTCCTTTACTTGTTCGACCACCAAGTATGGCCCTTCCCATTTTTCCTTCAATTTTCCTCCTCGGAGCTTCTTCCCGGTTGCCTTGGCGTTTCGGAGTACCATGTCCCCCACTTCCAGCTTCCTTGGGCGAACCATTCGATTGAATGCTTTGGCCATCTGCTGCTTTTGCTTTTCAGCTCTCAGGTCGAGCGCGGCTCGGAGCTCAACTTCGTTCTCCTCGGGCTCTTAGGTACTTATACGAACAGATTTGGCCTCATATTCGATCGGTGAGACAGCGTCCGAACCATACACGAGTTGGAAAGGGGTCTCTCCTGTGGCTCGCTTCGTTGTTGTTCGAAGGGCCCATAGGATTCCTGGCAGCTCCTCGACCCATTTTCCCTTCGCTCCTTCCACCATGGTTCGCAACCCATGCAATATTATCTTGTTTGAAGATTCGACCTGTCCGTCCGCCTGAGGGTAGGCTACTGAGGTGTAGCAAGTCTCAACACCATATTGAGCACTATATCCTTTGAAGTAATTGCTGTCAAATTGGGTCCCGTTGTCGAATGTGAACATTCGAGGGACTCCGAACTTGGTAAGAATGTTCCTCTAGATGAAGTTGGTCATGTCTCGGTCAGTGATCCTCTCTAGTGGTTCGGCCTCGACCCACTTGGTGAAATAGTCGACGGCCACTATTATGAACTTTTTGCGCGAGAAGCTCTTTGGGAACGACCCGAGAATGTCCAAACCCCATCTTGCAAACGGTAGAGGAGGGAGATTGGATTAAGCTGGGTGGGGGACCTTTTACTGATCGGCCCGAACCGTTGGCACTTGTCGCAGTGCTTAATTAGTTCGGCCGCATCAACTTGCATTGTCGGCCAGAAGAAACTGGCTCTCAAAGCCTTCGAAACAGATGCTCGAGCCCTTATGTGTCCCCCACACTCTCCAAAGTGGATTTCTTTCAAGATGTAATTTCCTTCCGCCGGGTCGACGCATTTCAAAAATGGCTGTGAATACCTTTCTTATATAGCTCGCCGTCAACCAGGGTGAACCATTCCGCCCTCTTCTCTACTTTCTTAGCTTGCTTCGGGTCGTTCGGGAGTTCTCCATCCTAGAGATATGCATCTAATGGCCTCATCCATTCAGGGCTCCGGTCGAGTACCAAGATGCAAGCTATTTGATCAATGCTTCGGAACGGCAAGAGCTCCCACTTGACTACCCTTGGGCTATCATTGACAGAGGAGCTGGCCAGTCGAGCCAAAGCGTCTGCTTGCTGATTTTCTGACCGAGGGATCTGCTCAATTTGGAAATGTGTGAGCTTTTTAGTGAGGCTTCGAACCTTGTCCCTTTATTCAGCCATGTGCTCCTTGGCTTCAAATATGTCATTAATTTGGTTCACCACTATGGCCGAGTCAGAAAATGCTTTTACATCTGTGGCTCCCGCCGCCAGGCACATATGAATCCCTGCGACAAGGGCTTCATATTCAGCCTCGTTGTTGGTTGCCTCAAAACCGAAGCGGAGCGCATACTCCATCCTCTCCCTCAAGGGAGAATGACGATCATGCCTGCTACGCTTCCAGCGGAGTTGGATGAACCATCGACATACAGCGTCCACTATTCTTTCATCGGCCCCTCTGGCTCGTTGAAGGCTGCCTCGACTACGAAGTCGGACCAGGCCTGCCCCGCGAGGCGGCGTCTCGGCTCGTACTCGATGCCATGGTTTTTCAGCTCACAAGCCCATCGAGGCAGTCTTCCGTTTCCATCCAAGTTGTTCAGTATTTTTTCCAAAGGGTAATTGGTTCGCACAACAATCTTGTGACTCTGAAAATATGGTCGGAGGCGTCGGCTCGAGATAAGCAATGCCACAGCGAGCTTTTCGAGCGGAGGGTATCGCAGCTTAGCCCCTACGAGGGCGTGGCTCACGTAATACACAGGGCTCTGGACCTTCTCTCGCTCGACTACCAGGACGGCTCCGACCGGTCGTTCATTCGCTGACAAGTACAAGTATAAATCCTCCTTCTCTCGAGGCACATATATCTTCGGGATGTTGACTAGGTATTGGTTCAGCTCTTGGAATGACTTCTCTGCCTGCTCGTCCCATTCAAAAAATTTCTTCTTCTTGAGAGCGGTGAAAAAAGGGGGCAGCGGTCGGCCGACTTCGCAATGAAGCGTCCAAGGGCGGCCACGCACCCCGTTAACTGTTGCACATCCTTAACGTTTTTGGGAGAAGGCATGTCCAAGATAGCTTTGAACAATTGTATGCCTCCATGTTCCTCCCAATTTGCTCCTGGAACAATTGGTTCACCAGCCTCTGGAACGTGGACTCGGCATTCTTCAAGTTGAACGACATCACCCGATACATATACACTCCCAATGGTGTGATAAAAGCAGTTTTCGGTCGATCATTTTCATCCATCGGGACCTGGTGGTACCCGGCATATGCATCCATAAAGCTCAGCAGCTCGTGCCCCGAAGTGGAGTCTACCAACCGATCCATTCGAGGTAGCGGCTGACTGTCCTTTGGACAAGCTTTGTTCAAATTGGTGAAGTCGACGCACATTCTCCACGACCCGTTCGGCTTCTTTACTAACACCACATTAGACAGCCAAACCGGGTACGTGCATTTCTCGATATATCGAGCTCCGAGCAGTCGGTCGACCTCTTCTTTGATGGCTTGGGCCCGTTCCGTTCCAAAGTGTCGTTGCTTTTGATGAACGGGCTTTTTGGAGGGATCAGCGTTCAGCGTGTGAGTAATGACCGAGGGGTCAAGCCCCGGCATTTCCTCGACAGCGAACGCGAACATATCCTTATATTCTCTCAGCAATGCTATCAGAGGGGCCTTAACCTCTTGTTCGAGGGCTTTTCCCACTCGAACCGTTCGGTCGGCTCTGTCCTCTTCTAGAGCAATTTCTTCAGTTTCCTCAAAGGGCTAGGTGGGTCCTTTGAGGCCATGCCTGCCATCGATAGTTTCCAAACAAAAAGTTTCAGCCGCAGCCTTCGCCTGGCTTGCTTCCTTCTTCCTCTTCTTTGAGGGTGAC
The DNA here is from genome assembly GCA_963457585.1 of Spergularia bocconei. Lineage (NCBI taxonomy): Eukaryota > Viridiplantae > Streptophyta > Magnoliopsida > Caryophyllales > Caryophyllaceae > Spergularia > Spergularia bocconei. The sequence continues at coordinate 8,263,749 of OY734959.1, forward strand.
TCCTCGGTTGGTGCTTCGCTAGGGTTCACCATGGGAGGTCTGAGTCCAGCGTGATAGCACTCGCGAGCGACAGTTGGTCTGCTCGGTTAATCGCGGCTCTGCCATCATCTGTGACGTACAACATCAGCAGACGCAAGGGAAATACTAGCCCCACAATATCATTCAACAATGGTCTTCCAATAACAATGTTATATGCGCACGGTATGTCAATAATTACAAACTCGACATTGGCTCGCCTCATATCGGCTCCCTGGCCGATAACTCCCGGAAGGCGGATCGTTACCATTGGATAGATCGTTTGCCCTCCGAAGGCTACTATCGGCTCGCGAAGCGGCGTGATGTCATTTGACGTATACTTCAGTTGTTGGAGGCACTCAAATGTCATTATATCCACAGACGAGCGCGTGTCAACCAAAGATCTTCTCACTTGTTTGTTGGCCACCTGCATGGTGATCACCACTGGATCGTCATGAGGCGTCCGAACGTTCTTAATGTCTGATTGTTGTATCACCATTGTGGGAATTCTGATCTCGGAAAGCGTCGTCGCGACCGAGTTGACAAAAAGCCTCATGTTGGTCTTTCGACCTCGATGACTCGGTTCTCCACTCGCGAGGCCTCCTGATATGATGTTGACCACTCCAGGGCTTCGAGCCCTGGCCCCATTTCCTGCCTGGCTGTTTGTGTTGTTGTTTTTGTCGGTACCGGTCCCTCTGCCCTCTCAGACGCTTCAAGTACCGGTTCAGTAGTCCCTTATCAACTAACTTCTCAAGCACCTCCTCGAGGTCTTTACAGCTCGCGGTACCATGACCGTTCTCCATATGATATTCACAAAATGCGCCCATGTTCCTCCGATCGTCCTGTGTCATGGGTCGGGGAGGCCTCAACAGGTCTGTCTCCTTGATCGCCATGAACACAGTCCTGAGCGAAGTGTTAAACCTGTATGGCTTTTTGTTGAGAACAGGGGGTCCGAGGCGATCCTGGAGTCGGACTCGAGAAGTTGAGGCTTCATTGTGTCCTGCCCTGTTCACTAGGGAGGCGTTAATGTGGGCAACGGCTCGTTTGTACGCCTGCTCGAGCGTCTTAGCCTGACGCTTTGCCAGGTCGTTGATACGAGTACGCAGCGGATTATAAACTTTGACTATAGGACAGATTTATGTTCTGTACTAATGTGGGACTATTTTTGGGTTTTTCTGTTTTATAGGACGAAAATAAGAACAACAAAACGAATAAAAGATATGGATGAACAAGTTAGACCTATAACTCGTCCAAACTATGATCAAACCTAGACGTCGATCTAAGTAATGATCCACTACTCACTAATAACGAGATTAGCAAATAAAGTCGAACTAAAAATAACACTACCTAGCTCAGTTTGTGTTCAAAGCCTGAACAATTTGAAAGAAACTCTCTTTCGACTCTTTGATATTAATTCTCAAACTTTCTGTGTAAAAACAATACAATAAGGGTGCTATTTATAATAGCCTAGACTTCCTAAAAAAAAATAAACAATAAGGAAATATTACTCCTAATAAGATATGGAAACATGACTTCCAATATCCATTCCTATATTATAAGGAAATTTATTATTTTACGAGAAATAAGACACTTAACTAAAATAGACTCGAGAAATTAGGAAGTATCACCATTTAGCTTTTCCTAAAATGCACTTCCAATCACAAAGAGACCTATCTCTAGATTTGACAATTTTCCCTTCTTGATATCGTATCAGTCATACTTACACTTCCCTTCGGCCATCCCTTGCACTAATGCGCTCACCCCCATTTCGTCGGTCAGGTTGGCAATGTGCGTGGTAGTCGAGCGGAACCTTTGAATATAGTCGTCAAGGGACTCCTTGTCTCCTTGCTTCACGGCTGTCAAATGTATTGACGTTTTTCTTCCTCGTTTTGCTGGTGACGAAGTGTCCAGTGAACATCTTCTTCAACCCGGACCACGAACGGATGCTTCTTGGTGGCAATTTGTCGAACCACCGTTGAGCGATTCCAGTCAGCGTGGTTGGGAACAACCGACATACCGTCGCCTCGTCTTCAGTCATGTATCCAATGTTATGCATGTAAGATGATAAGTGGTCAAAGGGGTCATCAATTCCGTCGTATTCACTCATTTTGGGCTTCTTCACCCCGGGGATCCTTTCAACTTCGAGAATCCACCTAGCAAAAGGTGACTCGGAAGTGAAGGTCCTCCTGGTTCGGTGTGATCGGTGAGAGTGGTGTCTAGAGCTGGCCTCGCTTTCCGAAGCAGACTCTGAGTCATTGCCCGCTGAGTCCGAGCTGATCTCACGAGTCGCGCTTCTGGAAGGCTTAGACGCTCGAGAAGGGATGGTATGGACGTCTTTCGTGGGGAGCATGATCTCCTTCCGCCTCGGGGTCGGCTTCTGCGAGACTTAGATCGTCCCCTGGTAGGCTCTTCCTCAACCAAGATGCCTTTACCCTTATCCTTCGCACCGATCTCCGAGTGCTTTCTCTGCGAGGCCTGAGTCGCCTCTCTCTCTTCCCTCTTCCTCTTCAGATCATTGATGGTATCCCTTAACTCAGGTGGGTTGTGCTTATCATAAATTGCCTTAATTCTTTGGATGGCCGCCGCTGTTCGCTGCGAGGGCGTCTTTCGAGGACCTCGCTTATGCTTGCTCTTGGTGGGGGATGTCTCGACAGCTGGCGTCTTAGCTTGGGAGGCTACCCGCTTCTCCAAATCGGCCATCATCTCGCTCATCTGGCGCGGCAGATCGGCCTGTATCTCATGCCTCGCCCGCGCCTCGGCGAGCTCTTTCATCAAGGCCACATCTCGGGGACGCGGCTCACTCTCCTCCTCATAATCTTCATATTCCTCCTCGAGAGCCACCTGCTCCTCGGGATTCTCTTCGGGGATGAGCTGCGCTCCCCCCTTTGGTGCTGACCGCTCGACCTCGAAAGCCCTCGACGAACCTTCACCGAGGTTGTCAGGGCGCGAGGGATTCGAGTCAACGGGTCCGAGGATGGGGTTTTCGCTCGCAGCACCCCCCTTGGATCGCGCGGGTCTTTCTCTCAGGGCCATCTTATCACGAAGCGTTTTTTGTATTCTTGAACGGCTTTTCCTTACGAACTGTCCCCACAGACGGCGCCACTTGTTGGAGTGAGTTCTTCGAAGGACAGTTGCTCGGGAAGGCCTCGCCGAATACCTGCACAAAGGGAGCCCGGTTTTCACCAGGCGTCGCCCCTCCGACGCTCAAGTCAGTATGACGGCTCGAGAAGGGGTGGCAAATAAGGACAAGAGATGCCTTTTATGCGTAAATCAAGGAGAATAATCAGAGAAATAAAGAATGTCAGAATTGTTTCAGAACCTTTTTTTTGATGGGTCATAAAGGGGGTATTTCTACTAAAAGACGGGGCTCTTAGGAATAATCCTATGTTTCCCCACTCAATCATGACCCTTTATTCCCCTTCCATCCAAGGGTTGCCCTTAGTGAGGCTTTATTGCATCATATGGGCCTTTACTAAGGTGCACTATCTTAAGGGCTATGTCCCATTCACAAAGTGGTACCAACACTAACCTTGTTAAATCTAACGTTAAGTTTGATAGGGACAAAAGCAAAGGGAATAGCTTCAAAGGAGGACCAAACCGCAAACTTCGACCAAAAGGTTCACAATTTAAGAAGGCTGGGAGTGATAATGAAAGGAAGTTTGGTGTGTGTTTTAACTGTGACAAACCAGGACATATTGCTAAAATTTGCAGGGCACCACAAAGAGACAAGCTAAAGAAATAGAAGACCCTAGTCAACCTCACAGGAGGCGACATCATAGTTGCAGTGGTGTCAAAAGTAAATCTGCACTACTATATAAATGACCTAATACAACACCCAAAAATTAGTTGCATTCGGGCCTATAGGCGGTGTTGCATTAGGAATAATGCAACACTCGGGCACCATTGCTTTTGCTCGGGCTGCATTAGAACAAAACAACGCCATTTGGGGTCTAATGCAACGCCATAATATAAGTGTTGCTGGTAAGTAATGTAGATGAATGGATCGTTGACACCAGAGCAACCAGACACATATGTACCACTAGAGACATGTTCGTGGAGTACGAAGAAATTCCAAATGGAGAAATTGTGGGTTGGCGTCAATGTCCCGCTCACTTACTATGAAACCCAGGCCCTTCCCCAATCGCACCGCGAAGACACACTTATTCAGGTTCAGTTTCATGTTATACTTGCGAAGCGTCAGGAACGTCTCTCGCAAGTCTTGCGTGTGGCTCTCCGACTTCACGCTCTTGACAATCAAATCGTCGACATAGGCCTCCATATTGCGACCGAATTGTGTCTCGAAGACCTTGTTGACCACCCTCTAGAATGTTGCGCCCGCATTTTTTAGCCCGAAGGGCATGACGCGGTACATATACACGCCCAAGGGCATTACGAACGCAGTTTTCGGTCAATCTTCCTCTTCAGGTTGGTGGTATCCGCCATATGCGCCCATGAAGCTTAAGAGGCCATGCCCCGAAGTCGAGTCCACCAGCCTATCCTTGCGCGACAAAGGCTAGCTATCCTTCGGACATGCCTTGTTTACATCGGTGAAATCCAAGCACATCTGCCAAGAGCCATTAGGATTCTTGACGAATACCACATTTGACAACCAGGTTGGATACATGCACTTCTCAATGTACACGACCTTTAGGAGTTTCCCGACTTCCTCCTTGATAGCCTCGAACCTTTCGATACCAAAATGCCTTCTCTTTTGGTGCACGGGTTTAACTTATGCGTCCGCGTTCAACTTATGAGTGATGACCGCGGGGTCCATCCCGGAAATCTCCTCAACGGCGAACGCGAACACATCATTGTATTCTCGGAGCAGTGCAACCAGTGGCTCTCGCACTCCGTCTGCGAGATACTTACCGATCCGCACTGCCCATGCTGCATTGCCCTCCGGCAACGCAATCTCCTCTGTTTTCTCGAACGGTTGGGTCGGCCCCTCAAGTCCATGACGCGCATCAGAGTCTCGATGCTATACGCCCCTCACTCTCCGTTCTTTTCTTCGATGGGCGGTCCTCTGGCACCGCGTCCTCAATATTGACCATAGGAGGTCGCAAACCCCGCATGGTAGCACTCGCGCGCCGTCTTTCGGTCCGCCCTTATTATTTGTGTCTTCCCCTCGTCAGTCACATACAACATCAATAACCCAAGGTTGAATACCAAGCCAAATACCTCGTTCAACATCGGCCTGCCAATGACCACGTCTAGGCGCATGGAATATCAATGACTATGAATTCCACGAAAGCGGTCCTTATCGCGCTCCTGGAGCCAATGGCCTCTGGAAGTCGGATCGAACCCAACGGGTAAATGGTCTGCCCGCCGAAGGCAACAATTGGCTCGTCGAGAGGCTTGATGTCCTTCCTCTCATACTTCAGCTTCAGCAGACATTCCAACGTCATGATGTCTACTGAAGAGCCGGTGTCAACCAAACACATCCGGATATCTTTGTTCGCGACATTCATGGTGATCACCACAAGATCATCATGCGGTGTGCGAACCTCAGTCACATCCGCCTGTCGCAGCACCACATCCGACATAACAACCGGTATGGCTGGCTCGAGTGAGATAGAATTTACAAACCTCTTAAGGTTCTCCTTGCGACCTCTATGGCTCGGCCCCCCGCTTGTGAAACCGGTAGAGATGGTGTTAATGACACCAGGGTTGTGGTGTCGGTCATTGTTTCTTTGCGACCTCGGCGTCTGCCCTTGCTAGCCATTATTGTCGCGGTCATTGTAATTATCGTGACCATTATACTGTTGCTTGTACATACGTCGTCTCCCTCGCAACCTAGCAGGGTACCTGTCCAATTTGCCGTCGTCGGCCAGATTATGGCATACGTCCTTCAACGCAGGGCCTTTTTTTCTGATATGACCATTTTCCATGTGGTCTTCACAGAAGTGGCTCATATTCACTCTATCTGCCTCCGCGCTGGCAGCATGTCGTCGTTCTTGATGGCCATGAAGATGGTCCTAAGAGACGTGTTAAACCGGTCCGAGTTGCGCACCCCGTCATTCATCCTACGGGGAGGAGGATACGCTGCCTCCTTTTTCCGCGAACCATTGACAGAGCGACATTAATGAGCGCCGCAACTCTCTTTTAAGCGCTCTCAAGCGTCTTTGGTTGCTTCACAACCCAGTCATACTTACAATCTCTTGTCTCCATGCCCATGATCAAAGCCGCGACTCCGGCTTCGTCGGTGAGATTCGACGCATTAGTTCGGAAATGACGAATGTAACTATCCAGCGTCTCCGTGTCCTTTTGCGACACCGTTGAAGAGATAAATCAATGTCTTCCTCCTCGTCTTTCTTCGTGACCAGCGAATCTCTTACTCAACTCCCTCCATGAGTCGATGCTCCTCGGTGGGATCTGGTCAAACCATCTCCGCAATATCCCGGTCAGTGTGGCCGAGAACATCTTGCAAATGGTTGCCTCATCAGTGGTCAGGTAACTGATGTTGTGCAGGTACGAGGAGAGGTCATCATTCGGATCACCCGCTCCATCATATTCAGTCATCTTGGGCTTTTTAATACCCGACAGCTTTTCTGACTTTATAATCCACTTCGCGAAAGGAAATTCCTCCAGCAACACGCAGTGCGCCTTTGGTCGGTGGCTATAATACACCGAGCTCGCCTCTCCCTCGGTCCAGCAATCCGAGTCATCAGTTCCTCGCGTCCCAGACCCGCTCCCAGGCTTAGGTTTGTGGGAGTCGTGTGGAGGTGTCCTTGGACGAGGGCGGGAGTGGTGGGAGGTCGCGACAGGTCGCGAACGAGGGGCGTTCTTGACCAAATCCTTATAGGAGACTGTCTCACTGCCCCTCTAGGTCGTTGCGGCCAAGCCGTGTGTGCACAAATTCCCTTCCGTCATCTGCTTTGTCCTTCGCCTTCTCAGCCTCAGTGAACCTCTTGTAGGACATCAACGACTTCTTCATTTCTTTCCTCCACCTCTGTTCTTCTTTCTTTCTTTCCTCTGCCTTGCGATTTGATGCGTTGGTGACGTGTCGCGCATATCAGAACTTCACGTCAGCAAGCTTTGCGCCTCTTGGGAGTTCTCCACCGCGGGCTGGATGGGCTGTGAGTGGGTTAAACGTTTCTTGATCTACTTCTGTTGCCAGGTTGTTTGGCCAATCTGCGTCGGCCCCACAGGAAGCAAAACCCGGGAATCATTTTGCAACGCAGCCATACGGACCTCGAGCTGCGCCATCATCTCCGCCTGAAGATCCTTTCGGATCCCGGCTATCCTTTCTTCAAACATCGCAGTGATGAGGGCCTCGGACTCCGTCCCCTCCTCATCAGTGTATTCGGTCTCGTCCTCGACCTCATACTCGAGTTGAATTCGCCCTGGCTCTTGCATTGCGGCCAGTGGTCGCACCGTCTTTATTGGCCTACGGGCCTCAGACTGTTGTGGTCGCGACGGACAGGCCGAAGCCGACGACGCCTGATTGAGTAATACCCCACTCGTCGGGTCGCATAGCCCGATAATGGGGTTGTTCGCATGAGGAGGCCGGGCTCCCGCTTGCGTCGTGGTCACATTTGCTTTGTCTCGGTTTCTCATTCCTACTACCATCTTTCCTTTCTTTTCTAACTTACAGTTCGCAAACACAGTCAAGATCAGACTGTTCTAATCTATCCCCACAGACGACGCCAAATGTTGGGGTGAGTTCGATTCGGGATAGATCGACATACCGTGCTCTCAACCTGCCCAGCCAATAAACGGTCAAGGAGGCCGGTTTTCACCAGGCGATGCCCCTCCGACGCTCAAGTCAGTATGAGTACAAAAGGTAGGGGTAGTCGCGGTCAAATATCGCAAGGAACATCGATAAATTGACCTTAAAGAATAATATTACGGGATTAGATTATACCAAATTTAAGCAAATGGGGGGGGTATTTATAGTGAAGGTAAGGAGTCCAAGGCACGTGCCTAAGATACCCCCCATTAATCTTGACCCTCTATTTCCTCACAATCCAATGGATGAGATAGATTGGACTTGATGGGTGTCACATGGGTTTTAGTCAAACGCTTTAGGCCTTCCTTCTTTAGGGCTGTGGCCTCATTAGTAAAATGAACCCCAACACTTAGGTAGGGGTGTGATTAACATCAATTAATGACCAGCTTCATAATAGCTCATACATATGTAGCCGTATAGTCTCTCATTCTTGCTGACGGGAAGGGTACCAAAACCTATCATATTATTTTTCTTTGCATCAAATTAATCCTAGAGAAGATAAACTATAGGCGTCCCAGTTGTAGTACCATAAACATATGGCAAATCTCTAATGTAATATGATGAGCACTAATGCATGTCTTTTTCTCAAATTTGTTTAATGACCGAAATACTCTTCAAATTTATTCCCTTACCCCATTCCTCATACACAATGGTTTTCAGTTTTTAATCTTATCATTTTCTTTTTGGGTTCAAATTGGTAAATCTGGGTCACCCTATATGATGTTGTTGCTACTGTGAATCTGTTGTTGAATGCCGCAGCAAACGTCAATACAATCGCAGATGTAGGAAACTCATCCATTGCTTTGTCCATTCCTCACTCAGTACGGCAATTTTAGAAGACATGAAAATGATCTGCTCATCTGGTTACTACCAAAAGGGTTGTCAAAGAGGATATACAAATAGTGTACTAAGTGTTGCATCACCTGGCCAATAATTTGGTATAGTGTATATCGTCCCATTTATAAAGATATTTTCTCTTTGAATAATTTGATTCCATACTATTTTTGGGTATATAGGATCAACGAATACACAATACTTGAAAATGTATTGGACTTCATCATTCCAATTGCATGTCAAGTAGAAAACAAAACTTCTTCATTTAACATATTAACATGCATGGTAAAGCATACATAATAATGTAACAATAAGTGTCCCCGTGAAAAGTACATAATCTATACATAACCTTTAGCCTATGTGGTCAATATCTTTTTCATAACTTTTAAATTGGAAATACATATTTATATCCGAAGAGTGTAAAATGAAGTTTTGCACTTTCAGATTGTAGAGGTCAATACAAGTGCTTATATGGGAGGTGATTCCATTGGTTTAGAGGGGTTGTTAGCTATTGTTACTCACTTTAAGATATTGATACGTAAAACTTTGGTTATTACTAATTATACTATATATAGTCGACTGTATTGCCAGAGTTACATTTATCACGACGTTCAAGAGCCATACCTTTAGATTTTGACTGAAAATAACAGATATACTCTTGGGGGAGCGTATCATATTAATATCGTCTTCATGGTGTTAATTAATCATGAATTATTTAAAGCACTATCATTTTAACTTTTCCCTATTTATTAGCCTTAATCTTTAAACAATCTCCAACTTATTCATTAACTAATTTTGAAGTGAATTTGGCTTTAATCTATATAACGCACTATATTTTGTTAATCCTGGTCCCTTCCTACTATACTCATACAATTTCGAGAAAAGTACATGAACAAGATAACAACAATTCAGAATGAATAAATGTGATTGTGAGTGTATATATGGGGTGTCTTTCGTAGGTAAAAAAGAACCAAACTTTTAGTGAAGGTGACGCCAAAGTTAGTCATCGAATATCGTCTACCATTTTTCGTTTAAAATTAAAGGAAACAAAAAATAGACTCGTGAATTCATGGGTACAAAAACTAGTGGAGGTTTATTTCTCTTATTTCTCTCTTTAAAATTAGGGATATTATGCAGGCTACCCCTGAGGTTCCCGACTTTATCCGTGGTACCCATGAGATTTCCGAAATTCCTGTGGTACCCCTGAGGTTTGTGATTTCCAAAATATTGTAACAGAAAGTTAACACGGTTAGCTAATTTTGATATTAAAAGATTAATAGACATTATTAACTATTTAATGTAATAAAAAAATATCAAAAAAAAAAAAAACAAACCAAAAATTTCAAACCTTAAACCTCTTCTCTCTTCTCCCTCTCCCCGCACTCATCCCTATATGAGCCACCACCACCATTGCTTACCACTTACCACCTCCACCACCGCTAAACCCACCTTTGATTCCACCACCACGACCCCCTTTCTCCGGCGAACCAAACCCCCATTATCACCCTCAACGACCCCTCTCCTCCCTTACAATTTTCTCATTCTAATAGACTTAGGGTCATGGTTTCTCCCCTTATTTCTGAGCAAGGGCGCTAGCCATTCAAAACAAAAACAACAATTTGCGGAAGATTTTATTGGATAAATTGAGGGTGCAAATGTAAATTCCGAGGAAAGAGACAAAAATACAGATGAGGAAATTGTGGTTGGGAAAAGGGAGGCGTTAGGGTTGATCATAGGGGTTTTGGTCGCCGGACGAAAGGGATCATGGTGGTAGAGTCAAAGGCTGGATTGGTGGTGGTGGGTGCGGGTGGTGGTGGTGGGGGGTAAAGAGAGGAGAGAGAAAAAGTGTGGAGGTTTGACGTTTGTTTTGATGTTCGTTTTCATTTTCATTTTGTTTTTTTTTTTTTAGATTAAATAGATAAAAGTGTTAATAAATATCACAATTTACTAATGGTGTTAATTTTTCATTATACATTTTGGCAAATCGCAAACCTCGGGGGTAACATAGGAATTTCGAAAACCTCAGGGATACCACAGATAAAGTCGGGAACCTCAGGGGTACCCTGTATATATAATATCCCTTAAAAATAAGTAGTGTTTGTGAAAAATGATGTGTTCTATGTTTGACCATCAAATTTTAGTATATACCACTTCGTCCCGCTTTATTCTTCCCATTGCTCAAAAGCACAAGAATTAAGGAGAAGTATAAAATATGTTGATACCCCATTTCCCACTATCTTTTCTAATTTTTGATTAAAACTAAGCTACCCCCACTCACATGTTAACAATTCCCTCCATATTTTCAAATGACCCACTTTTCCCACCAACACTTTGTTTCAATTTTCACCAAACATCAAAAATTTCCGCCAAACCATGTTTTTGGAGGAAAATTTGAAAGTTGAGCCAAAAACATCCCATGTGACTAAAATATATGTACACATTCATTCCTTTATTTACTCCCATTTGCTTTTCATTCTCCAACCCAGGGTAAATCAAATTTCATAAAAAGCTGCCAAAATTTACAGGAACATTAAATACAATAAAAACAATTGCAACTGCCCAAATATCAAAAATTACAACCGTAATATCCAAAATTAAACCTGAAAATCCAAATTTACACCACCAACAATGGTGAAAAATCTTACGAAAGAGCAGCGTACCTGAATCAAAGACTACTTGTTGCAACATTCAACAAACCTTATTCGCCACCCTAGAAAACCACAAGAAACAAGCGAGTTATGGAACGTTAGTCAAGAACTATTTCTACAATTTGTGGAAGGCCAAAGAAATCAAATAGGGAAACACAAAGTCCTGAATGTCAACTCCAAGAGACTTGGGAAAAAGAGTATACCTAAAATTATCATTGACGAAGCCAAGGTGAAAGCAATCAACCCGATTGATAGACAAACAAACCGCTCATTTGCGGAACACTATGGAGTGTCCAAGTCAACGGTTTGTAGATGGGTGAAAGGGTCTTTTAAGAGCAAATAACAATGCAATTTATCCGGATTTGACCCTTGAAAACAAGTTGGTAAGGTTGAAATATTTTGTTGGTTCACTTATTGTTGATAGATTAATTGTAAATGCGGTGAAATTCAAAGATATGAAAAATCGGATTCATATCGATGAAAAATGGTTTCAAATGACCACTACCAAACAGAATTTTATTCTCTTACCCGGAGAAAAGCCCCCACATAGAACATGCAAGTCCAAACGATTCATAACTAAGGTTATCTTCATGTGTACCGTGGCTAGGCCAATTTTTGGAACAAATGGGTATTGTTTGATGGGAAGTTAGAAATGCAGCCATTTACCAAACAAATGCCAACAATGAGCACATCAAGAAATAGGGTTGCGGGCACGATGGACACAAAGGCAATTAATTCTATTACAAGGCCAGTTTTCAAATATTGCTTAATCAACACAATCATTCCATCAATTAAAGCCAAATGGCCAGCAAATGCAAGCAAGAATATCATCATTCAGCAAGACAATGCTCCACCCCATGTAGATGGAACGGATCCTAATTTCATTGAGGCTGGCACTAGTGATGGGTTTGATATACAGCTTGAATTTCAACCACCGAATTCACCAGATGTGAACATAAATGATTTGGGGTTCTTTCGAGCAGTGCAATCTCTACAACTCAAGAGTAGAAGCAAGAACATTGATCAATTAGTACAAGCAGTGGATAAGGCATTCTTTGACCTCGATGGAAATAAACTCAATCATGTGTTTAATTTCTTACTCTATAATCTGTTTTCATTGAAATTATGAAAGGGAAGGGTCATAATGATTTTAGTTTGACTCATATGGGCAAATTGGCTTTACAGAGGAGGGGAGAACTACCCGATGTTCTACAAGTGGATTGGGTTTTGGTTAGGGAAGTGATTGATTATCTTATAAAACTAGGACAACGAGTTGAAAATGACGCGATAATGCAAGAGCTCGACTACCAAATTATGGAGTGATATCCTACCAAATCCATTTGTGGGGAAATGCAGTAAGTTTTTGGCGTAATGTAGCAAGGCAGCCTTACAAAAGCACATAGCATAACATTTTGGGTACATATTTTTTGGGTTACAAAAACTTCCAAGTACAAATCAAATTTAGGTCAACTCTACCATGCATATATTTTATTGTTTGAGGCATAAACATTGAAATTAGGGTAAGGTTTAGGATCAATTATGTTGTTTATGCATCAAACATGTCTAATGTATGGACTGTTATTAATGAAGTTATTTTTGGTAATCTCTGTGTAAAGGTTGGCTATTTTAACACTCAAAAAGTTATCACGGCACAATTATAACAGCATAAAAGAAAAAAAAAAACAGAATTTCAACCACAATTAATTGTAACAACACAACAACAATGCATCATCCAATTTATGTACAAGAAAGACAATTAAAGTGAAACATACCAGTACCTCCTTTCACGGCTTTGATCTCTTGGAGCTAATCTCAGCAGACCATCTCTTGGAGCTAATCTCAGAGCACCATTCTTTCCAATCTTGTTTCCTCTTGGATCTAATCTCAGCAGACCATCTCTTGGGCTAAGTCTGCAGTAGCAAAAAGTTAGTGTAATAACCCGAAATTTCAAATGATTTTATAATACTATTTTATTACAACTTCATAACTCGACTTATTAGTGTCATTTCTTAAACAGGTGTTCACCTCGGTTTTAGTCTTACCTACTCGAGATGGTACAATCTGTAAGTAACCTAAAATCCTACAAAGACCACAGCTATATTCTTATTAGTACACTTACTAGAAAGGAAAAAGGATAAACAAAAGATTTGGAAAAAAAAAAAAAACGGGTATATCTAAACTAAAAATAGAAATAAAACCTTCACACCCTCTCACTCTTCTAACTCACGACAAAACCAGCCCCCTCCCCTTCTATTCCTTTTCCTTGTTCTTCTTCCACTTCACTTGTTTTTTACACTGTCATTCGACCACCATCACCACCACCACGTGGGCAATGAGAATATCACCGACACCTTCTTGTTGTCACCATCACATCCTTCGTCACCATAGGCCGGTGACTCAAGCTTCGGTATACTTCATTCCCCTCTCTTTTCTGATTTTCGTATTTTTGGGGCTTGGGATTAGAAACTTGTATGTTTTGACTTAATTATTTTTCATATTTAAGGTTTAAATTTGATGCCTAGCTAGTACATGGATAATTAGTTTGGGGCTGTTTTGATGTTCTAAGAATTGATTTTTCACTTGTTCTTTGAAGTTCTAGCCTAATTTATGTACGAGGATTATTTTAGGGTTTGATAGGATTGATTTTATTGTACTAATCAATTGGGTAATTGGGAGTGATGAACTAAGAGAGTTCAAGGATGCTGAAATTTGTGGTATTTGAATGTGTTTTTTGAGGAACCAGAACGGTTTCACTTGAATTCGTTCTCTTACGTGGGTTCTCGAAGCTCGTTTTTGACGTAGTATAATCTCTAAAACAATGTTTTGACACATATTATGCATAGTACAACTAGTAGGTTAGTTTCTAATTAAGTTAGGATGTGAAATAATTGATTCTTATGAGTCAAAAGCTTTTTTGTGATCAGTATCGAGTCTAAATAGATTAATTTTTTCTTGATCATATTTTATTTAGTTTACTTGAACTATTATGTAATGAGCTATTGCTAGTAGTGTTTTGAACAAGGTATGTTGAAAGTAGTGATTTCTAAAGTAGTTTTGGATGCTTATTGTTGTTGTTGGTATACTAAAACCTTGGTATATTATGATGGTATGAAAAGAAAAATGTGTTTGGAAATGGGTTTAGTGTTGGTATTGATTAAGAGTGGTTTAACTTTGATTGCATCATGTTCTCATAAGCACGCATCGCATATAGACCCTCTAACATTGGTTTAGAGTTAGTTGGTTGAATTTAAAGTAGAAATTGATTTGGGAATTGTTGTGATCATTATTGTAGACCCCGAGTTCATTGAAGAAGACTACTAGTTCGTTTGTCATCCGTGTTCCGTGTGTTTGTAAAGGTAAGCTGGCATGCTCAACTTTTTTTAAACGTTGGAAACCTTTAAAGAATGTATATTAGTTGGAATGATGTGATTCTTTGCTTGAAAACGTAGTGTCTTGATAGGTGGAGAACCATTTGTTTCATATGAGTATGATGTTATGAAAATTGTTATTTTATGATTGAAAACGATATTGGTAATGTTTTATGATGTAAGGATGGTAAAAAGTAAGGCTGGTTGTACATGGAAATCAGTCTGTTTTGGTTCTAATGAACCTATTATTAGTTATGATGGTTATTGTATTGTTGGTGGACAAACGAATTATAGGGTTTGTGGTTGTTAAACAATGTGGTGTTCAAACACTCATATTTAAGATACTAATCACTTAAAGTGAAAGACAATGAGGTCTGGGGCTAAGTTGTTTTTAGGTGTGCCCCTCCGCATTGGACGTAAGTGGACTAAATTCTTGTTATGTGTTCCCCTCCGCATCGGATGTAAGTGAGCTAAACTCTATTACTACTCCAGTGGGTTAGAAATACCCTCTGGGGGGTGTGCACACTTATAGTCTAGTAGTTATTATTGTCGGAAGGACTCGTTCCGCCTTAATAGGGGGTAGTACGGCCGGGAAGAGATCCGTTTTCTTATTGATTGAAAGACTCGTTCTACCTGATAGGGCATTACGGGAAAAGGTCCATGGTCCTTTGTTGTTGGTTGGTTGATTCCCCGTTCATTGATAAAAAAGTTTGGTGTGATGGATAATATGAGATGATACCTCCTTAATTGGATATTAAGGTCAAACGGAATTACTATGGATATGAACTCCTATTGTTATGTGATTATGTTACTAATTGTTATATGTGTATCTTCCAGCAAAAGACAAACATTTTCAAAAGTCGGGTAAGGGTTTTGTTTTCTACGTGTTAACTTACTCAAATTTCTAACTTTTCAAATTGTGATAAATCGAACACAGGTTCTTTTGATGGTTGCATGCGGGCGCGATGACAATTTTGGAGAAGTACCCTTTTTGTAAAAATCTAGGCGGCTTACTTTTAGTTTGAACTTACGGATTAATGTAAATATAAGTAATGTTTGTGAAAGGCCATTATAGACCATTTTAATAATTTAGTACTTAGTATCTGAAATCTCCTAGCATTCGGGTTGTGGACCCAAGTGCGGAGTGACACCTCCAGATTTCCTGGTGTATGGGTTGTTTCGCTATCCAATATATTGTAAAATGGGCAGGAAATTTAGAGGTGTTACAGTTAAAGCGTAAATAACAGATTTATGAAATAAAGTTGATGGCGTTTTTGTAATATTGAGGCTTTAATCAGGACAGTTTGGTCATTTCATTATATTAAAAAATAGCCAATTAATAGGATGTGAAGTTTAATTTGGGACAACAAAAAATAGAGGATGTGAAGAATAATTCGAGACAGAGTGGTATACTATTGGTAATCCAAATTACCATATTGCCCTTACTATCTAATTACCATTGACTATATTGTGACCACAATGGCGCAATCTCCCAAATTTCAGTATCCCCTATCCCCTAAAGGCAAAAGGAGACCAAACTTACTTCAAATACGCACTGATATCCAACACAGCAACACTATCATAATATAACATTGATAATACCAGTAATTAATCAAATGTTCATGCCTACTTATTCAAAAATCCCAAGCACTCAAACAACCCTCCTGCTAGAATTTCGAAACAAAATCAGACTATCACTTTAATCGAAATAATCCTCCTCCCACAATCTCAATATGAAATCAAATTGACAACTTTCATGTGGCGTAAACACGTACCTGATCCACACCCCTCCAACTCTTCTTCATAACCTCTCAGCAACTTGTACAACTTTTTCGAGATATTTCAATTAGACCTTATCTATGTCTATTGTTTACTCATTACAACGTTGCCCTTAATAACATGAGTTTTCCATACATCCCATGTCTATTTACCCATGTCTATAATGGATTTTGTAGTAGTGCATATTCTGTGCAACAACTAAGCCAATTTCTTCATGAGCAAAGAGTCTCTTATATGCAGGCAACCCTCACTTGAAGCATACTGTAAACCTAAGGTTATTTAATCCTGCTGCATCAGAAATGCCATTAAGAAGTTATTGTGATGCAAACTGGGAAATCTGCATCTTTACAAGTAAATCTTTGACTGGCCTGGCTACTTTGTGTTTTTAGGAGATTCACTGATCTCTAGGAAAAAAGTAATACAGTCAGCAAATCATTTGGAGAGGCAGAATACAGGAGCATGCCACGAACTGCCTCTGAAAGAGTGTGGTTGGAAGGGTTATTTAAGGATTTTATGATTGACATTACACTTCCCATTCTACTCTACTGTAAAAACAAGGCTACACAACATATAGCAGCCAATCCGGTGTTCCATGGAAGAACCAAGCACCAAAAGTTAGACTGTCATTTTATTCGCGAAAGAATACAAGATGGGTTGATTAAGACTTATCATGTCTCTAGTCAAAGCCAGATTGCTGATATAATGACAAAAGCACTAGGATCTGTTTAACAAAACATTCTTTCCAAAAGACTGGGATTGGTTTAGCACGAAGCAAATTGCACTTGACGAAGAGAATATAATACTGTTGTTAAGTGGAGCCCTGAGCTTCAGTTATGCACGGCCTTACCGGGAAGATGACTCAGCCATGAGTCAGCATCAAGTCAGACGTGAGTCAGCATGAGGCGGTTATAACAGAATCTCACACTCTCCAATGCAGCGGTTACAACAGAATTGTAAATGATTTCGTACATCTGAGTTTGTATAGTTGTTAGCCTTTGTATAAATAGTAGAACACTTGTACAAACTATTTATCGTCAATATTACTAACATTTTATTTCGTCTTTTTCTTCACGCTACAAATGAATTTTCATGTTCATAATTTCATCGGTTAGCTTCCGCAACGTTGAGAGATTGGCCTTATTTACCAACGGGTATGTCTGCTAAGACTCCTATCTATTAAAGGATGTTGACAACATTGTCGTCGTGCAAAATCCCAATTCAAAAAAAGTGTCAGACGTTAATTACGCAGTCAACACCTAAATACCACCTAGAGGTGGCAAACGGGTGGGTCGAGTCGGGTTCGGGTCGGATGATTTCGGGTTCGGGTCGAATGAATTCGGGTTCATTCGGATCATGTGAGCTTTCGGATCGGGTCGGGTTGGGTCGGGTCATGATGGGTTGAGACTGTTACGGAACTCGGGTGACATCGGGCGTCAGGTAATTTCGGTTAGTTGATCATATCGGGTCAATAAATATAATATAATTATTTTTGGTTCATATGATAAAATTCACTTTTTAAAGTTTTTTTAATCCAAAATTAAGCGCTTAATGTCTATATATATGAAATTATTTGTTTTCCCTCCATACTTAAAGCTAAAAATGCGATTTCTCTCCAAGATAAAAATTTCATAATTTTTTCAATTCCTCCATATATCATATGAGTATATAGTTTATACTTGTGATTTGCGAATTGAGTTTTCAATAAAAACTTTATATATCCGGGTGTAATCAGATATTTGGGGCCTAATCAATGCGGGTACTATTCGAGTCGGGTTTTAATCAGGTCGGGTGTTGTCGGGTTCGGGTTATATCGGTTACGGGTATATTCGGGTATCGGGTTATGTTGGATAAGATCGGGTCGGTTACGGTTGCATCATTTTGTCATATAAGCGGGTGTCGGTATGGTGTCGGGTGGGTCGGGTTGGGTTTTGCCACCTCTAATACCACCCAGCAATCGTATAATCCTTTCTAGATAAAGATTGACTACGACGCCGATCTGCTGTCTATTTTGTTGGAACAGAGGCGTCCAGTCCCAACAGTGTTTGTTCGATAGGTGCGAGAAGATGAACAACGTGATATTAAACAATAACACAACAATATGAACATAAAGAAAAGACAACAGATTTAACGTGGTTCACCAGCAATTTGCAGCTACGTCCACCAAACAGAGGAGAAACCAATATCACTATGTGGAGAGATAGTGCCAATACAAAGTTGTGAGTTCAACCCGAAAAGAACTCACCAAATACGAACGAGATCTAGTGAGCCAAACGTTCTTGCGATCAACTAAGAACCTAACGAACGCTCTCTAATCTCACCAACCAATGAAGCCACCGTCATAGAGAAAACCCCCTATCATGACTCAGTGTACCCATAATAGCTAAAGAATCACTCCATCTTGTGTCTTCGGTCTTCAAGTCTTCTGACCTTACATGTTGGCTTCGCAGCAGGAGACTATGAGGGGACTAGGGCGTTTAAATAGTCTCCCCATAAGAATAAACCTAATGGGTCCAAGAAACGGGATGAGGAAACAAAAAACCGCATAGAGCAGAAAAACGGTCGACATTCGCCAGTGGGCCGCGGTCCGCGCCCATGGACACCGCGGTCCGCGCCCATGAGCGCCACGATCCGCGCCCATGTTTCTGCGTCGCCTCTTCAAAGTCTGCCGCGCTTCGCGGCTTCACCTCCGCGGACCGCGCGCACTTTCGACCAATCTTCCTTAATCCGATTCTCGCTCAACACCCGTACGTCGTAGAATCACGCCCTGAGCTCCTTCCTCGATTACCACTACGACATACCCAAATTGGTAAGACGTTCAAGGCACATATTTCAACATATTTTGTGTGTACACTGGAATACTGGATCAAATTCCTTGACCCTTCTACACTTATAGCAATTGCCTCTTTCTAACGTTGGTGTATGCCCCAAATTAAACATCCACATTTTTGCTTTTAATTTTTCCACGACCTACAATTTAATTACGTAAGTGGTAAATTATTTGGGTACTTCGGTTCAACAATGATTGTATCATTTGTAATTTTTAGAATGTACAATCTCGTCTCGACTAATCAAATAATTTGACCGACTTTTTAACCTATTGTCGATCTGGTGTCTTATGATATGTTTTATTTCTCTAGTGATGGTAATTGTATATCCAAAAAATGTGCACTATTTTTTGACAACAAAAAAAAAATGTGCACTATTGTTACAGCCGAATTGCATTTATCCACACAAGAGACAACAAGTCTGATTCGCTTATTTCTCAATTGTTAAGTTCACACAAATGAGGAAAAGTAAAAGTTTTTACTTGGGCAGCAGTGCATGAGCTTACAGAAATGCAGTTTGCTATTCCTTCACGGCCAGTTTTTGATACAGTTCAAGTGGAGAAACGACCATCTATTCATGGTTCAAATACCATAGCACGAATCAAGACTTTACTTGTATCTCATCCTTTATGGAAAATAACTTGTAACAAATTTAGTTAGCGTCTATTTCTAGTCCCTTCGTGCTCTAATGATTATTAAATTTTGAAAAGGGAAATTTCTTATTTTAATATTGTCAAAAAAAAAAAAGTTTCAACGATAATGATATGATTTTTCTATCAAACATCTCGATCTCTCTACCGAGTTTTTCACTCCTCAACTTTTTTTTTTTTAATCCGATATTTCCATACATCCATGGAAGATAGTTTCCTATCATCCAAGATACAAATGTATCCCTCAAAAAAAAAAAAAAAAGATACAAATGTAAAATCAAGATTATTTCGATACATTATTACATACGAGTGTAGTCTTTGATGATGTTGGTGATATAGAAGAAAGTTATTAGATCAATGCATAGTTATACCATGCTCCCGCGAGCACAAGGAGCATAATTATCCTTCTCACAATACAGGAGTAGGAACACACTTAAAATTATTTTAAATCTACGTAAGTATGGTCCCTACTCCTTTATTATGCGAAGAACCATCATACTCGTTGTGCTCCCGGCAGTATGGTCTAATTTACCGTGATCAGTACAAATAGCAATCATTTACATTATAGAAGTATAGGAGTAAGACTGTGGAAACATTTTCATCAGTACAAATAACTTTTGTTACCGGTTATCAATGTAACTTATTTCTCTTTTTTACAACCTTTAGAACTAAGGAGACTACATTACAACATATATAAAAGATCTTCAAATTGCCGTCCGTTTGTATATCTAAATTTGTTCTTCTTTAATTTAGTTGGTCATCCGTATCTGCTAGTTCTCAAAATGTTGTGTCACCTATCTTTATTGGTGTCCCTTGTCTATTTCGGCGCTACCTAGGGGCTACAACAGATCATGCGGTAATAATCCCACTTTAACAAAAAACAAAAAAAAAAAAAAAAAAAAAAAAAAAAAAAAAAAAAAAACCATTTCAACGATAAAAACCCCATTTCAACGTTTTGAAAAGAAAAGCAATCATTTGCAACAAAAAGCAGATTGACATGGATCATCATCAACCACTTCTCCCTCGAATAAAGCTTCATCAAAATCAAAACACACCAAGAACAATCAGAAAGCTTGGTTCAGGCTACCTTACTCCGAGAAACATAACAACAAATTTAAAGCCTCATCATGACAAATCTTCACCTACACTTCTTCCTAACTTTGCCACAACCCCGAAGGTCAAATCCATTGCGGATCTCGTCATCAACTTCAACAGATCGACTTCCGCCCCCGCACTCTACACGGACGAGAAAGGAAATGTTGACGAAAATCTCGTCGAATCTCTAAAAGTCGGCAAAAAACGTCGTAGGCTCAACTCGTCGAAGATCACGTGTCTGGCTCTCCTAGGCTTGGTACTCTACGTGATAATTGGAGTTACCGTACTAACATTGTCGAGCGAGAAGTTCGGTGACCATCAAACCATTAAGGTTATCGACGCTTTGTACTTCACCGTCGTAACACTATCGACGATAGGATACGGCGACATTGTTCCGTCTACGACGTTTGCAAAACTCTTCACGTGTGTGTTCATCTTGGTGGGTTTCGGGTTTATCGACGTTCTACTAAATGGACTGCTAACCTATGTGCTTGATATGCAAGAAGAGGTTCTATTAGGCGCGGTTGATCAGAACAGCTTTAAGAAAATGGTTAAAACTTACATTTACGACGATAAGAAGTGCAGGATGAGGATAAGGATGAAGATGGGCTTAGCTCTGGGTGTGGTCGTCATCTGCCTTGCGGTCGGGACCGTGACCGTACACTGCGTCGAAGAGTTGGCGTGGGTAGACAGTTTTTACCTGTCTGTGACATCGGTTACGACTGTGGGTTATGGTGATTTTTCATTTAAGACTGCAACAGGGAAGACTTTTGCGATTGTTTGGCTCCTGGCTAGCACATTGGCTGTGGCTCGAGCCTTCTTGTATCTTGTGGAATACAGGATCGAGAAACGGAACCGAAGAACGGCTAACGAAGTTCTTCATAAGAAGTTGACTCTTGGGGATTTGGTTGCTGCTGATCTTGACCGCGATGGATGTATCAGGTAATAGCTCTGAAAAACAATTATAAACTTGTGTTTTTAGATGGTCCAATTCGTCAATTCGCAGCGAACCACTATTGTTAAAAATTCAAATGTTAAGGGAGGAAAGTAATTACATACTCGGAATAAGTAAAGAGATTAGAGATTCCATCAATCCAATGATGATTTTTAAAATCATGTTGCCATATTAAAGATTGTGTTAGTCGACCCCAAAAAATGGGTCAAGGTTTTATCGTCATTTATTAGGGAATACATGGGAAGTACCGAAATTTATTTCACTAGAATGTGCAAGAACACTTGGGCCTGAGCCTGAACAAAATATGTTTGTGATTGCAGTAAAGCAGAGTACGTGGTGTTCAAGCTGAAAGAGATGGGAAGGATAACGGAGCAGGACATAGAGCAAATATGTGAGCAGTTTGACACCATCGAGGATTACAACCATAGCACTAAGATCACGGTCACTGATCTCATAATGAAAGCCGGCGCCAACCCGCATACAAACTACCGGCAAACTGGATGAGCGCATTAGCGCACGTCTATAAATAGTTATAGTTATACTTTCATGCTTTGCAACTTACAAGTATTCTGAAGATCTGCAGTTTTGTGTCAGTGATGTATGTACTCCGTATTCATTTTTGCTTAATTGAGTATTTAATGACGATTATTAGTAACCTGAACAACCAAGCTATGAGCTAATATATGTTGTTTCGTTTTTTTGAAGTTTGAGTAAACGCCCTAAAGGTGATTTATTCGTTACACTGGTCTAAGTCTTCCAACGAGGATCATCTGTCCCATTTTGTGTGTCACTCCATGTACTCCTCCAATCACAAGTTTGGAAATTCATATTATAACCTTAAGAAATCCATATTACTTTATATATTTAATGAATTCCAAGCTTGTGATTGGAGGGGTACAGGGAATGGCACACCAAATGGGACAGAGGATCCTCATTATGAGGCTTCGACTTCGAGTACTCGCATAGGTTCTCTCATAAGTACAATGATTGTAAAGTTTTTGTATCGTATTTGAGAAGATTATTCTCTTTAGACTACCGGTGTTTTGAATTGGAGGTTCTGCTTAAAATGCACCGACTAACCCAAAATTTCTGAAAACATATAATACTCCGTTCAAAACCTGATCAATACTTCATCCAAGAGAAAACCTAAGACTTTCTTTTTTTCTTTTTTTTTCTTTTTTTTGAGGGGAAAGAAAAACTAAGATACAACCAATGAATCAAATGAGATGAGCTTAAACAAAGTTATCCCTTTTTTTTTTTTTTTAAATTTTTGACAACGTCTAACTAGTAAACATCTAAGTTATCCCGTTGACAAGTAGAGGGTATTAGTATTAATCTAATGCTAACCAACATGAATACATGATCAATCTTCTGCCAGCATAACATATACAGATTGCTTATCAAATAATTGTCTGCCTGCCTACTTAAATAACTACATTTACCAGGTATCCATCCAACTGTGCATGGCGACAAATCATCCCTGCTGTATCTAAACAAATGTTTCTGATAATGATGTCCCAGAATAAAGTCAGTCAACTACGGCAATGCTGTCCTCCTTAAACATTAAATTATGTCTAAACACACTTCCACAGCCGTGATCATCAAAACACCCTTTCAATTTAAATATATATTGTTGGACCGGGAAAATATAACCGTAACAAGAGTGTTTTCAAGGTGACACGGTCTCATCGTATCAGATCGCCTAGTTTTCAAATCAGCAGACTCAAATCCGCCTTAGCCCAACCCCTAACTAACCCAACGGCCTACATGATTGTCGCCTCTGCATTTTGATAAAAGGTCATTTTTATGTCCCAAAATACATCAAACATGTTTAAGCAGACATAAAGTCTCTTTATGAAAATGTTAACTCGGGCAAGTGGGCAACATTCTGGCCTCTCATGAGTCATGAGTAAATTGAACTTCTTCGAAATGTACAAATCAAGTCTACACGCCTCACTAATGGAATATGGCAACACAGCATAAAAATGGAGTCGCATATATCAAACAATTCAGAGACATAATGCAGCCATAATCACAAGGGAAACCTACGTGATACTTGCTAGATTATCCATTGGAATCGAGAAGTATAGCAGCAGATATCTGTGGAATTTCAGGACAGATTGGAAAAGTTGTATCCTTACTGATGTAATAGATAGAATACCATGATTATTGTCTCTGCAAGAAGTAACTTGATGAAATGTAGATGATCATCCAGTCGATGTAGAGACAAAAATTCCACACTCCTTACTTCACTGTTCTTCATGAGTCATAATCCAAGTCTGAATCAAAAATGAAAACCAATTAGGAAATATCCAAGTATGAATGGGTGTTGAGGTTGAAGGTAAGAACACTACCATAAGCAGCCAGTATTTACACTAAATAAATCATCACCACTCATTCTTATTATCTGAATACCTCTCCTATGTCAAAAAGCTTACCAAAGATAATGTCGATTCTTTTGAACCTAGCTAGGCTACAAGCTGACAGTCAAACTGTTCACCAAAACTAGTCCAAGAAAAGAACCGATGATAGGGAGATAATGCTACTCTCAAAGAATATAGGAACTGTAGCTACAC
Source organism: Spergularia bocconei (assembly GCA_963457585.1). Lineage (NCBI taxonomy): Eukaryota > Viridiplantae > Streptophyta > Magnoliopsida > Caryophyllales > Caryophyllaceae > Spergularia > Spergularia bocconei. The sequence goes on from OY734959.1 coordinate 8,288,223, forward strand.
AACTGCGCCAAAATATCCGAGAAAAGAATTTTTAACAGTGCATGAGCATTATACTGGTCCCGATGAAGTTGGACTATTCACATAAATGTCCACATATCATTTGATACAAACATTCCAGAAAGGAAATACATATACTTTGCAATAGAACAACTTCGTCGCAAGTGAAGACCATCGACAAACCTAACCATGGTTCGCGTGTTGAACAAAACTAACATTGGCATTACCATTTTGCAGAACTGACAGGACGAAGAGCACAAATAAATGTGTGATCACAAAATCAACGGATAATAGGTCACAGACATTCCAGAGCTAGTGCGCAGGATGGTGAATGATTTGAAAACCAAGTTATAGCAAAGAAAACACTTATCTTCATGTAACTATCTCTTTTAACTGGGGATACTGCTGGCCCAGAGAGGAAGCGGAGTGGGTGGGGGGGGGGGGTTAAGCAGTAAGCACACAGAAAATCTCACATCTTACAGAATTTGGCGATAACAACGAAAACCACCGCTGTAAAGAAACTTGGAGTAACGAAAAGGAAACAGAGAAACGACCAAGGCACAACAAAACCTTTACAAACAAAGTAAAGCAAACAAGGCACAATCAACAGAGATTTCCAGCTTTCAAAGATAGGTGAAAGGGGATGGCATCCGCATGCTAAACACCCTAAACGCCATGACCTTCAACAGAACAAAATCCAAAGATTATGATTATAGCAACAAGCAGTATAAGTGGAAGATGAGTAATACTGCACTTTTGACCCAAGCAACATTCTATAAGAGAAGGTTACAACACAAAACTCACATTTTATGGTGCCAAAAAATACAGAAATCAAGTCTGAAAGTTGTAACCCTTGACAATTGATGCTAAATAATTTGACTAAACAGCTAGAAGGCATCAAATCTAAATCTCCAGCCAATCTTGCAGATAAATTGAAAGCATAAAATGATTTATTTTAATAGAAGCTTCCTAATACCTAGCTACAGAAGTAGGACTTGGGATTACACAATTCTCAAGCTCGTAGCAATAATAGACTAAGCAGGTAGACAATAGCACGTTTAACACTGATCGCAAAACATCAAAATCGTGTATCTCAAGTAAATTCCTAAATCTAGTCTCTCCAAACTAGAAAGGAGAGCTAGTCAGGTAGTCACCAAGAAACAATCTTCCATCAGAATTGAATTGTCTAGCCTTTAAGAAAAACACAAAATCATACGAAACCACACAACCAGTATAAATCATGTCCCACATTCCCTAAGGATCCCTTATTCCTTGCTCCAATAGAAACTAGCATTGGCCATTTCCTTCCGAGAAATGACACAGAAAGGAAACAAAATAATAAATGCATGAGCATTATGATTCACCAACAGTCAGCAACAAAAGATCGCAGAAGGAAGCTGAAGATCTATGATTTAGAAAAAAAAGGTGGATCCTGAAGTGTACGACCATCATATTGAAAAAAATCTATATACACTAAAATTTCCCCCTTTCGTTTTCTGTTTTTGAGTAGCTATGTTTGGAGCTACTTCTAGACCAAATGAAAGATCCGTTTACCTTAAAATCAAGTGGAGTTGTTAGAATGCAATGCAGAATAGAACATGTACTAATTTTTACAACAATTGAACGATTCGTTTGATCTAAAAGTAGACCTAAACATGCCTACCCAAAAACTGTTTTCGAAAGGGGGAGATTATTATGGGTAGGAGGGAGTAGATTCTAAGATCCTTTTGTAAATAAGGAATGAAAAGCTTAACCAATTACCAAAAAGGTACCAAATCTTATGTCCACAGTCCACTCACTCTTAAATAAATTTAAAAAAGCAAAAAGAAAAAAGAAGAAACTTTATCTCCACTCTATGTGAACGATAAACCTTCAGCAAATAGGATTATTCTATCAAATCTATCAAAGGTTTCCCTGAAACGGCAACCGGAGTTGGATTTGCAATCTCAGAATCCTCAACCTCCAACCTGTAATCAATTCCTGTTCAAGCTTTTAAAATTGACTCGCCTATATTATGAAAAAACCTTTTATTTTTGGCCTAAAATGAAGGATCCAAGTGTCAGTGTGTCCGACACGGGTACGTGAGGTAATATGAAGAGTCCGGGTGACAGAGAATTTTACAACACAAGCCGAACAGGCGACCCGTCAACTTTTCTATCCACCCTCTCCAACTTAAATAACAGATCGCAAATAAAACCTACTAGCCTGAAAACTTATTCCAGTTTCCTTAAATTGTTGAAAATATGTTCCCTTCAGAGTTCAAGTTAGTTTACAGCTCCAAGATGAAAAAAAATAAGAACCTTCTTGAGTTCTAATGTTGTAGGAGTATGTTCTAACACAAGTCCATCAAGAAACATAATAGATGAACCAAAATACAGAACAATTTAAACACTACCCAGTTTCAATCTAACGAAAGTTTCCCCCCAAAATAGAAGACTGGTATAAGTTATTCCCCCCAATCCATGGGAAAGATACATCTTGAGTAGACACATGTTTCCATCAAGCTCCCAACGAAGCCTATATAACTAGCAAATTCTTCAATATAGCTGAGGGCAAAAGCTTCTCCCATCAACTTTCCTACTACATAGGAGCTCCTTTTACAAAATTCCTTCAATATTTATTCAACTACATCATTCCACGTAAAAGTCATCCTCTATTCCAATATCCAATGTGCTAAAACCATGCGCTAACTTGCCATCAACTAAAATCATGCCACACAAACGCCATCCACTTTTACAGGCAGAATTTTATGGCATACGAAAAATTAAGAGAAAACTCCTACCCAAGAGGTGTGCAGAACAGCATTCCACATAATCGCCATCCTCTAATCCAATATCCAATGTACTACAACCATACACTAACTGAATAAATCGTCGTTACAAACAAAACAAGCATAATAATTCAACCAAGTTGATAAATTTAAACTGTTCACTATAAGCAATGTAGCTATCTAGAGGCCATAATGAATCCGGCACAACCCAAACCATTCGCAATCGCGTGCATAACAATTAACAACAACTGGCATCTAGGAGTATAAACCTAATACTGTAGCAACAATAAACTAGTATAAACAATACAGCATTGATCATCATACCTCATTCCATGAGGACAATAGCACCAATAGCCTTCATCTTCTCAATGATCTTTTCGGCATCCTCTTTCGGCACAGCCGATTTCAACACGATGGGAGCCTTTTCCACCAAGGCTTTAGCCTCCTTCAACCCCAAATCAGTGAATGTTCTCAATTCCTTAATAATCTTAATTTTGGTCCCCGATTCGAACCCACCCTGTAGCTTCAAATCAAATGATGTCTTCACCGCCTTCACCTCCTCCTTCTCCCCCGCCGCCGCTTCTGCGCCACCGCCTGCCCCGCCCATTCCTCGTAAACTGAACCCCATACCCGGCATCATCAGCGACACCAATGGCATTTCATTCACTTCCAGTTTCTTCCCCAACAACGTCGTTAGATCCCCGACCTCCATCAGCGTCAAGTTCGAGATTTCGTCCGCGATCGCCGCAATTTTGTCGGACGGTGGCGGTGGCGGTGGCGATTGCGATTGCGATTGCTCAGCTGCTGCAGTGTTATAGCTACGCCTGCCATTTGACTGGAGGGAGAACCCTAGAGATTGGGGGTTAGGGTTTTTGGGTGTGATTTTGATACTGTGAGAAATCAGGCGTATGATTCTCATTTCTGTTGTGATCGACTGATTTCCAGAAACAGGATAATTTTGGAGAGAGATAGAAATCAGAAGGGTGAGAAATGCTTGAACCCAGTTCTTAGTTCCACTTAAACCCTAGCCCCACCTCCCAAGTAGTGTACTGTCTTTCCCCAATTCTACTACCCGATTAGACGTGTTTGATACGAGTGTCTGGGATGCGTGTCTAATAAGTATTAGATCCGACAATTATATGAGAAAAAACATTTTGCCTTTTTTTTGTTTTCGTTGTAGTATGAAGACTCCGAGTAACATAGATTACCTCCAAGATTCACTCGGTTTCGTGGGACAAGCTTTGTCGTTCCAAGGGTGAAGGGGGGGTGGGTTTTCGACATATCGAGGCTTTCAATGAGGCAATGCTGATGAAGCAAGCTTGGAGGCTCCTTTGGAATCCGGATACGCTAGTGGGTAGATTACGAAAGGCTCGCTATTTCCCAAACGTGGGCTTTCTTGAGGCTGATTTAGGGCATTACCCAAGCTACGCGTGGTGTAGTATAGTCGGAGGGAAGAATGTTTTATGGGGTCGGTGGCTGATTGGAGATGGTAGGAGTGTGAGAGCTTGGGGTGATGGCTGGACTAGGAGAGCACCGACTTTCAGACTGATTTCTCCCCGGGGTGACAGAGAAGATTGTTTTGTGGCTAGCTAGATTGACGAGGTAACGAGAGAGTGGAAGAGGGATGTTGTTAGGGAGGCGCTGCTAGATTTTGAAGCGGAAGAAATTAAGTGTGCCGATTTCCGAGAATGCTCACCCGGATAGAGTTGTGTGGCACTACAACGAAAGCAGGGAATATACGGTGAAGTTTGGGTATCACTTCGTAAGAAATAGACTGAGATTGGCAAGTGGGGGTGAGGGGGGTAGTTCGAATGATAGGGGGCAGTGTTGTGGGCAAAAATTTGGAGTATGGATGTCCCGCCGAAGCTAAAGTCTTTCGATTGGCGACTGTGTAGTGAAGCATTACCGACGAGAATAAACATTCAAAGGCGAATATCAGAGGTGTGGGAGTCAACGGGGGTGTACACTGACGGTTGGGAGAGGTGCAAGTCTGGGGCGAACTTGGTGGGGTTATGGTGTGAGGAGGCTGTGGAGTCTTTGGAGACCCTGATAGTTTTGGCGTGGGCTGTATGGAATGACTGGAACGATGTTGTTCACGGGGGTGCTGGGGCGAAACCGGCTGTGGTGGCCCAACGAGTGAGAAGTTTTTTGAGGAGCTTTCGGGAAGCGGTGGAAGCAGGGGCCCGTGAATCAGAGGTTGTCGATGCTGGCTGTGGTGGAAGTGTGTGCCGACAGGTAGTGTCAAGATCAATGTGGATGGCGCTACTCTAGGTGAATTGGGGTCGGGGTTAGGGGTGGTGATTAGAAGCAGTGAGGGGGAGGTGACGAGAGTTGCATGCCGTCAAGTTCGTGAACGATGGGATCCGAATGTAGTGGAAGCCAAGGCTGCTCTTCTTGGTCTACAACAAGCATGGCAGCAAGGTGCGGAGGGGGTGATCCTCGAATCGGACTCTATTCAACTTATCAATGCCTTGCGGTCGTCTTCTTTTGCGTCTAGCTATTTTGGTTTAGTTTCTTCGGATGTTTTTCAGTTTTCTCGTAATTTTGTGTCGTGTTCTTTTAGTCATATCCGTAGATCCGGGAATAAGGTGGCTCATATGATCGCCCATCTAGGATCGGTAGAGTATTCGACAAGAGTCTGGGTTGATTCAGGACCCTCAGCTGTACTTGATTTAGTGGCTGCGGATTTTGTTGCCGCAGCCACGTAAATCTTCCTTTCTAATGCAATTCCTCATTTCAAAAAAAAAAAAAAAACATAGATTACAATGCTAATAATATTTACTACATACTAGTATGTACACATAATTGATGAGAAACTCTCTTATACATTATAGAGATCGGATGATTTTTTTTTTTAATAATTTAGGATACATATTCTAAATATTGTCATTTTTATTATGCCAACGTCCAAAACAAAACATCTGACTTGTAGTTTCATATAACAGCCAATAGCTGGCTCCAAATCGAGGCAAAATGTACAATGAGCAAACTCCCTCTTTTTCACATTTCCCACAAAAAAAAAAAAAAAAAAAAACACAGAAGTTACTGTGTTTACACCCCACCCCCGCAGCATTAGCTGCTCCTTGTACCAAAAAAAAAAAAAACTGTGTTTACAAGATAGCCCACAATGGCGCCATAGCAGCCTAGACTACCATCAATTTAGTCGTGCAATGTTACTGTGTTTACTGCTCATATATGAAGTGAGGCCAATAATAACAGAGACTTGGTGAGAGAGAACCCACAGAAGTTGCTTGATCATAAACCTCACAATGTTCCCCAATATCTGCAAAATATTCAGCAACCACAATAAGGATGCGTGTCTGACTCTCAGTTATGTCTTCCTGGGATGATTTTACGGGTCTGGGCGCGAGCTTATGTTCTGACACTTGCCATGACCTGCAGGCCATCGCATACTCCTCCAGCTCCTTAAGCCGTTAAGGTGGACGAGAGTAAAGGGCATTTCCCATCCATTTTTTCAGTAGACCTATCGCAATCCAAAAACATGCACTGAATGCAGGCAACTAAAATCAATTTGTTGGGGTAAAGGAGGAATCAAATCTAAAGCATTGATACTAACCTCTTGTTTAGGGCCTCTTCTCTATGGACTCATATACAAGTATGAAGTATCTAATTGATGCCCTCGATTCTTTCAATTAAGTTGTGTATTCTGCAAGAAAACAATGCAAAACCTTTTGTCGTAGATCTGTAACTGGACGTCAAGGAATAAACGTGGCGATAAAATTACAATAACAGTCAAATACCTAGCTCTAGTATCACGAACGTGTCCAAGAATTTCGGAAATTTGCACCACCGTAGAGTTTTTTTTCTCCTCCTTTAGATCCGAGATTGAAAGCTCTGGGATGTCAACCAAGCCATTCTCAATCTTCTGTAGTTGTTGGTCAATATCGTTTAAGAAATCCGTGTAAGACATTCCTGAATAGACACCATCTGTGATTGCTTTATCTGCGCTGTTAAAGATTTCTGGAGTTCTTGTAGCTTCATCAGGATTTGATTCTTGATCCTCATCTATATCAGAGTAGTTGACGTCGATATTGGTTTTTTCATCCGGACTTTCCACGCTACCTGGTGCTGGAGAGACAATGTGGACAGGGCTGGCAGCACCATTTCCATCAATTTCAAGGTCTGAAGTAACAGTTTCAACCAGCTGTGATTCCTTAATCGATATTGCCTATAACCATACAAAGCTTGTAAGTCTACATGAAAATACAGATTCATCATTACCTTAGTGCCTTTACGGAGACTCTCCCTACAAGCAGGGCAAGTGTGGTCGGACTTACAACAACAAAGAGGCTACTCCAAGCTAAAAACCCTTAGACAGAAATGCATCTTCTAGAACCAATTAAATGTCAATCTTTGGCTCCATCGTGAAATGACACCACCTTTACAAGGAACTCATAAAACACGAAAAAGAAAAATCGATCTCATACAGAAAGTGATATGTTGAAGAAGATATGATATCTAAATGAAGTATTTATGCAAGTAGTCGATGTTTCACAGCAAGTGATATCCTTTAAGACTTCATAAGTACTTATTCCCAAACATGCTGAAGTTCACTCAAGAAAAAGGGGAGGGGCAAAAAAAAAAAAAATAACAAAGCTAACTCAACAAATTACCTTCATATGAGATTAACAAGTGAAATGTGGGAACACGAGAAAACAATTGATAGAAATCAGCAGCATGGAAATGATTAACCTACCTCATTCAACTTCGCTGCAAGTTCGTCAAGCAGTTCTACACGATCTTTTGACTTCTCTAGCGCTAGCATTACCTTCTTTTTCTGTACAAGAAGCTCTCTCGCATCATTCTCTTGCCCCATCCGAAGACTTTTAGCTGCTTGCCGGCACAAATTTTCGGCGGCTTCTGACAAGCGTATGAGCCTGAATCTTGTATTATTAGCTGACAAAACTCCAACGGGTATTCATCAATGCATGTCTAGCAGCTTCGGTACCAAGTACAGACAAACATCTTTTGCAGTTGAGTTTACAAATTAAATGGCAAATTGGAACTTTATTATAATCTTTGGTCAGATAACGACATTTCACAATAGTGTAGACTCAATACGCATAAGCCCTGAAGCTCAAACACTCTAGCGAGGAACCACAAAACAATGTAAGGGTTTTGCCCCCATATGCTTATACCAACTCTCAAAAGTCAAACACTACCAGAAATAATGTACAGCTTGATGATTGAAACCGAAAACCCAGACACCAATCCCTACATGAGATACTTTTCCTGCATAGATTCACTTCTTTTTCTAGCCAATGAAAACTTTCGGCTGTGTTTTGAAAATATCGTTCAACCCCATAGAAACTTCCCTGTATAGTAGGGAGGCATGATTGCTTTCCTCACCAAAACAAAACAAAAAGGGAAAAGAAAGGAAAGCGGCTGGCACGTCCTAAGTAAAATCCGTTTTAACAGTTGCATCCCTGCGCAAACCCTAAATGAGGCCTAAGCTACAAGAAGTTCCCAACAGATGGAATTAATAATTCAAACCTAAACACAGGACTATATTAATCAAAATAATTTCTTACTTCTAAGCACAATCACATTCACCACAATGGTTATCAGATAAGTATTAACGGAGCACTGTCAAGAAAGGGCACCAACCGGAATCGTCAAAACCTCAGGGGCACCAAGTGGAATTCCCCAAGTATTAAGTCAGTTCCCATCCGTATAATACTCTAAACAAATGCCCTAATTAAAGCGACCCGCGATTAACGACAACATTCAAATCGGATGGGAAAGAACTGGGTGTTATTTGCAATGAACATTTGATCAATTATACGCCCAGAAAAAAGGGGGTATACAGTACAGTCTACAATGTACCCTCTACTGAAAAGATGGAATCCTTTACCCAAATAATCATTCAGAGCCTACGATTTCTTGTACAAAATAATAACTAATTACTACAGTCAGAAATCTAGGGGAGATGAATGGAAAAACAACAAATGTGGGAATTGGAGAGAGAGAAGGAAGCACCTTTTCTGCGGGTGGAGTAAGCTTCAGAATGAAGTTGATCGAGTTGAGTTCGGAGAAGCTCTGTATTTACGTTTGACGCCATACACATTCGCCCGCTTATCATCTCTACTTTCTTTCTGTCTCTCAAACTGGTGACACCAACCAACTCTTCTCCATCTAACTGTACAAGGTGATTTGGTTTGAGGAATCTAGGCACATAGTCGCATACGATACCTAACCAAGGTGGGCCATTGGGCACTGGGAGCCCGGGCCTGCAGGGGCCTGCACTGGCTCGGCCCTGGTCAAACTCTGGTCAACGCACGGCACGGTCCGGCACTACCTAGTCCGGGTGAGGTAGTGCTAGTGCTAGTGCTTGATAGCACTAGCCCTGGTCAAAGCTCTAGTCAAGCCCTGATCAAAGTCCTAGCATTACCCCAATCCGTCTCCAGAAAAGGCTAGTTTTCTTTGAAAAAACTAGTCGTTTTGCTCCAAACTGTTTGTTTTCCTTTTTAAATTAAACCCCTTTATAAATACCCATTATATCCAACTCCAATTTTCACACAAGCATTCGCTCTATTCTACATTTCTTCTAAGCATAATATTAGTAAGTAGTAACTATAACTACAATATACTTAACTTATATTTTTACAACATAAACCATATAGCATATTCCCTTAAAAAAAAAGTAATCCAAAAATGACAAGTTATGTTTGGTTGCACTTTGACAAACTGTCTGTCAAAGATGAACCAAAACAGTTCAAACTTGTTTGTCGAGTATGCAAAACTAACATTACTTGTGAATTTCGATGGAAAACAGGTGACGGAACTGGCACTCAAGCTTGACACTTAATACACACACATGTCATACATTACCCTAAATTGAGTGGTGCCGGTGAAGGTGAAACAAGCAATGGTGGTGTTGGTGAAGGTGAATCAAGCAATGGTTGATCGAAGGTTAACTTCTATTATAATAAAGAAGACATGATTTATCACATGCCTACTTAAGCGTCATAGTTTAGAGTTGAGTTCAATTAACGTTGAACTTAATATTATAATTATGTATGTGGTTTAAGTACCCGTATTAGTGCAAATGAAGCAAGTATTGTTTGGTCGTACTTCGAGAAAGTACACATCGAACATAATCCAAGAAAATTTATGGTAATATGCAAATTATGCAAAATACAACAACGTTAGAAGATTTCTTGGGGATCAGATAAACTCAACGCTGACATTTGTCTAATAATCATAATATCAACAACCTCGAAGACTAGAATGAACCGATCAAATAACTGAACAAAGGTAAGTAAGGTAAGTATATTGTAAAAATAAGGAGTTAAGTATATTGTTTTTGATTCTTTCGAGATACTTGTTTTTTTTTTTTTGAAATCAGGACCTGTATCAGAATAAATTACGTTGCCCCGGTATTGAAGTTCGAGGCAACAACATCGTGTACATCAGTAGGACCGGTCTCAACCCAAACTCTAGTCGAGTAATCAACCAGTCTACAATGAGCCACAAGATGAGCAGCTCTATTACCCTCCCTACGCACATGACTAAAAGAACACGACGAAAATCTACGAGAAAAGTTTAAGACATCCAAAATTACAAGACCAAAATAACTATACTGAGAATTACTAGACTTCAGCGCCGATATAACCTGAAGCGAATCGGACTCCAGGATCACGTGCTCCGTACCTTGTTGCCTAGCCATTTGCAATCCCAGAAGGGCTGCCTTCGCCTCAACCACACACGGATCCCAACATTCCTTAACCTGCCTACACGCTACTCTGGTTACTCCACCATCCCTACCTCGCAAAACAGCCCCCATTCCCGACCCATCACCGCCCAAAGTCGCACCATCTACATTAATTTTGATCACACCCTCCTGTGGCGGCAGCCACCTAACCCCCCCACATACTTGGTCGCTGCCATCTCGAATACTCATCCTCGCCTCCTTTGCCTCCGCAAACGCCCGGTAGAAGCTGCTCGCTCTCCGCACAATCTGCCCCGCTCCACACTCCTCTCCGTTGTGCGTCATGTCATTTCTAGAATTCCAAATGGCCCACGCCACGACAGCCACCAGCTCGACACCCTCCTCAAGCTCACCCACGACATCCTTTTGAACCCAACGCTCCACCAGGTCCATCCCCGACCGACACCCCTCCCATTCGTCTGTATCCAACCCGAGCTCTTCCCATACCTGCGCTACAGCCGGGCAAAAGACGATAGCATGAACATCATCCTCACTCATCACCCCACATCGCGGGCACAGGATGTCCGCCTCCACAATTCGCTTTTGGATATTGGCTCGAGTCGGGATAGCTGCCCTGCATAGTCTCCACACGAAAGTTCTAATCTTCGGAGGCACGTCCAACTCCCAAATAGTTCTCCAGGTATTCTTTCCCGGCCCCCACACCCGGAGCTACTCCCTTCACCCCCATCTTCCCCAAACAGCTTGTTCCTAGCAAAGTGATACTACGTCTTTACAGTATATTCCCCTTTATCGCTATAATGCCATATTAGAGCATCTGGGCACGCCGTCTCCGCAATTGGGATGCCCAGAATTTCATCCGCTTCAAAGGACAATAGCTTGCTTCTTACCACGTCAGCTTTCCAACATCTCCGCTCCACATTAATCCACTCTTCGACAAACACATCCTCCTCTAGCCCTCTCGGTGAGATTAATCTAAAAGACGGGCCTCTCCGTGTCCATTTATCAGACCACACCCTAACACTTTTCCCGTCCCCAATTCTCCATGTACAACCTTCCAGCAACATGCCCTTAGCCCCGCATATACCCACGCCATGCAAAACTTGGTTGTCTTCCAACCTCAGCGTCTACGAAAGACAACCTCGGGAAGTAGCGAGCTTTCAACAGCCGACCCACTAAGTTATCGGGATTTTTCATCAACCTCCATTCTTGTTTCGAGATACTTGGACATCCTAATTACTACAAGTTTATCAAATAATGATAAAATTATGATAATTAAGAGCAAGTTTTTTTTTTTTTTTTTTTTTTTTTTTTCAGCCGAGGCAGGGCCTGAGCACCATCCCACCCTGACCCTAGCCCGGTCAAAGCACTGGTGGGCTAGTGCCAGTGCCCAGAAAATCGAGCCCTGACACTAGGTCGGGTGTGTACTGCTAGTGCTAGTGCTCACATATTTGGGCACTAGTCCGAGTGAGCCTCGCATAGCCCGACCCGTAGCTAGCTCTACTAACCACAAATTACTCCTTCGGTGTCTTTTGACTTAAGGTGAATTTCGGGGGTAGCATCGGCTACCCCAAAGTTTTCGAAAATGGCAAAATATTGCCTAAAAATCTAAAAAAATAGGAAAAAATTAACTTGTACTAAAAGTGATGCAGGTGCAAGAATAAATAAAGCCATTCAAATTTGAGAGCCAAGATTTGAGGAGAAATCTTATTGAAGACAAATTCTGAAACATGAAAATTCAGTTTTGCGCAGTCGATTTGTGAGGATTATTTGGGCAAGCAAATGAAGGTCATTTCAGGAGTTCTATACCAATTTAAAAAGCTAAAAGATTAAAATAATCAATGGTTTCATAATTACCAACAATATGTTTATATATTAGATGCTGTTCAATTTTGAAACCGGATCACAGCAAGGGTTTCATCAGAAAATTCAGATTACAGGTCTGTACTTCGAGGGCTTATATATCGTTCTACAGATCATCAAATTGGGTGGAATTTGTGTCTAAATTGAATTTCAAGAAGTCCTCTTTCCAATGGTATTGGTTAGAGCTTTTTCCGATAAGGTTTGATATGTCTGGAATCCATTTCCGAACTGTCACAATTCTGAAATGCTCTGTTTCGGTAATTGTCGATGCATGCCTGAAAATTGAGTTGCAATTATGGTTTGCGTAATGGGTGAGCTAGCACGATCATTTGGAGTTAAATAAGCCGTCAACTATGACAAACCTCAAGGCTAAGAAACACGCAAGTATCAGATGCAATTGGAAGACTTTGAGGATACTTTGACACTAAGAAAGCCTCTCATTGGCTCCTTGTTCAAGCAGCATCAGCAGCCTTATTCATGCTTTTATTTCTTTATTTTCATAGGCTTTTCCTAGCTTTCTTTTATGTATAATAATGTAATATCTAGGGTATTTCGTGGCTTATAAATAGGAGTTGGACTCCTTTGTAAAAACTCAGAATTTGACGAATGAAAATGAAAACAAATCGGACGAGATTTCTGAACTTGGTCTTAATTTCTTTGAGTGTGTTATATCTCCTAAAGCTCAAGTTTTTGTGAAGTGATAATTAGTGAGTAATATCTAGTGAGAGTTTCACTTAGTTCTTCCAAGATAAAGGTGAGTAATATTCAGAGTCTTTGAGCTCCATATCCCATTTATTTTCAGTCAAAAAATACAGAAGATTTCAAAAAGAAATCGAATCCTATCAATTGAGCTTAGATAGTGTTTAGGAGTGTGTCAAAAAGGGCTACCCCAAATTTTTGAGGCTAGATTATGATTCGCCCCTATTTTTTTGCAATTGATATAATTTTAGGCGATTTTGCTCTAACGTTTACCTTGTTATTTCAGGCATGTTTAAGTGAAGGAAAATTATAATATACCTCGCATTTCCTACACGTTAATGTAAATAATAAAAGTGTTGGTAGTTTCTAAATTTCAACAAAAACAAGCTGTGAAGCATTATAAGATGAAGACCTCGCGTATGATTCATGTTGACGATAAATAATAAGTGTTGGTAGTTTCTAAATTTCAACACAAACAAGCTGTGAAGCATTATAAGATGAAGACCTCGCGTATGATTCATGTTGACGATAATCCCATTACGCTTGTGTTTTAGAAAATGAAACGGGGGAGGACTAAAACCTTGTGTCCATTACGCTGCGTACAACAATGTTAGTCGCCATTTCATCAAGTGTTTGCCCTACACTGTTTTCCTGGTAAAAGTAAAAAAAAGAATTCCATATTTCTGATCCTGTATTAGTACTACAATCAATACAGGTTGTCCGCTCCTATACAAATGAATGCAGAATTGAATTACGTGCTCGGATTCGAACGCTCCTTCCGACCTGACAGAATCATTGAAATCTGTAGACCTCTGCTGAATGCTTGGTTGAATAGCAGCCTGGTCTGGAACTCGGACACGAATGGAAACCATGATAGAACTGCTATGGGCATGAAGATTATGAGTCCCATCACATATTCATAGGCTCTTGCAAGCTCCTTGATTGATTCCCAGAACTTCAGGCTTTTAAGCAACCCTCTGGCTGCTTGTCCAATCTAGATCGAGACATAACACAAAGAACCACGCATTAGGCATTGTGGAACCACATAGTACAATAACACAAATAAGAAGAGCGAGTACCACAAGTCGTGCTACTAAACAATACAACTAAGTGAACGAACCACCATGCGATTCATAATTTGTGGAGCATTTTGGTTATGTGTCTAGTCATTTGATCACTGTTATTGGGACTAGCTACCTATTGTCATCTGATGGCATACTTTGCAAGGAACACAGACCAGAGTTTGAGTGTACTTACGAGAAGCATAGCCCATCCTGTGGGCAAGAAAGCTAGGATTGAGGCAAGCAAATCTACTATAGTGAGACCGCAAACGACAAACAGCACTGTCATTACTGATACAAAGCCGAGGAACAGAAGCCCTTTGAGAATTCTAAACATTAGCTGAAAATCAGTACCAAATCGTCTTCTACCCATTGAGACCATCTGAGACAACATAAAACCGAACAGAAACGTTAACATATGCAAAACAATAGGTTTATCATATCCTGTATCAGCTGTGAGATCAATCCTAGTGATGGTGAGTTGTGAAAGTTTAAGTTAAGCATGGTCAATTAGCAACTTAGCATGCAATTTCCTCCAAGGGCAAGCGGCAAGCAACGGATGTAAGGAGCCTAAGGGAAAACAATCTATTTGTAATTGTTGTGTACTTGCCTAGGTATACAACATGAAGAATTGTAATAAAAAAGTTCACGTTACCTTTAACACAAGAAGAACAGTGGCCATGACTACCCAGGAAAGAGCATAAACCTATTTGGAGAGAATAACACGGGAAATAGAATTAGGTGTTTGTACAACTTGCAGCGATATATGATAAATTAGTATATGAAACAAAATGATACCAGGAAGTTCCGGCTCCCATGTGCTATATGAAGGTGATACACAATCCCATACTGGTATATAAAGAAGCGAGATGCTAGCAGTATTTCCAAGAATCTTCCTCTGACAGTTGTGGACTTCAAATGTTCCTGTTCTCCATCCCACCATGACTCCCAGCTTTTATCTGGTTGTATACCAATCCCACCGCGATTTCCCATCCACCTTTTCCAGTCAGTCCAGTCATCTACCGTCTTTTGCCAGTCAAATCCCGATGGATTGAAGATGAAAGGAGCAAATAACCACGAAGCAACAAGGAACCACATGGACCAAGTTACAAAGAGGTATAGATTTGAGCTGCGATAAGAGTTGCCGTAGGCCTCATACACAACTAATAGTATAAAAAGCTCCAGAGCCTTCACAAAATGACTCCGAGAGTACCGTCTGTAGTTATCAGCAAATTTTGCATGGAAAACAACAAAACCACGCCCCGTTGCTCTGTACTTCGAACCTCCATGTAGAATGGTTCTACCATAATAGTGTGCCTTCGTTCCTAGCTGGAATGTAAAGAACACAGATGCTAGCTGGAGCTGCATGATAATAAAATCACCTATTGCTGTACGGAAGCCTCTTTCCAGACCAATTTCCATAATCATTGGTAATACTAGAAGCACTCCAATCTGAAAAACACTCTGTGGTGCCAGTGCCTCTTCAAGAGATTTGCTCTGATTTATGATTGAACTCTGTATAATTGCCTCCTCTAATCCACTCAATACCATGTACATCCGTCCGTATAGAAATACATACACAGTGAGAACAGTGACCTGAATGGGAGGAAAAAAGAAGGGATACAGAGATGTAAGTTATAAACAAATGCTCCAGGAATTAACATTTAATGCAATCCCTAAGCCAAGCGACTCTTTGCTTTCTGGAATGACATTTTAAGAGCCCATACTGGCTTTACTTTCTTCAAGATTAACCTACTCTTGCAGTTGCCACATATGATATGCTAGAGAACATCAGTCCGACAAATCTTAAGGTAATAAAATCTAAGCATATAATCAAAATTGTCATACCATGCTACTAAAGTAGAAGCCCACTGTCGTATAGTAGAATGACAGCATTCTGTAAAAGTCAAACCGACGGCCAAGTCGATAGACATCGCGGCTAAGTGTTTGCTCTCCATTTCCATTGGCAACTTTTGCTTCAAAGAGAGATATTTGATTCATTCCAACATCACGTCCCTTCCCTACCTGAATATACTCATGGTGTGTGATAAAACCTCCACGTAGAGTTGAGTTGAAACCTATTGAAATAAAGGGGGATCAGGTTCTTTATGAATACAGAAGCTCTAATGCTCTATGTTCTAGAATACAGATTTGCCAAAGTCAAAACTTACCTGAAAATATATCCTCACTCAAGTTAACGATTCTGGAAGCCTTGCTAAGTCCTCCTCTGGTTATGTGGAAGAGTCGGTCGAATATATCAGGATGACCATAGTGGAAACGTACCCTATATAGTAAAAAGGACAGATAGAAGTTACTAAGTCGAATAACCTCAAAGCAGAAACTACACCCTCTACCCCATGCGATTAATTCAATTCACTAGCACCCATTACAAATCAGAAGGTCCAATTAAAGATGTAAGAGAACAACTGAAGCTCTTGCTCTCGGAACATTTATATCCTTTCCACATGTGACTAAGTGAGGCAGATCCATTAACTCTTGTTCTGGGAACATCAATTATCATTATAAGTCCATTTGTTTTCAATCCTACCTAATTGCATCAGAAGCATATTTTATCTATAATTTGATGTGCTGCAGTTGCATTGCTAAATGACCAGCAGACCCTAAGCCCTGCTTTACATGCACATGAATTGAGCCTATACAGCTGCATCTAAGAGGTAAAGTACGTATGAAACAACCACAACAAAAGCAGCTGCATACAAATGTAATGGGAGAAAAAAAAGGGGAAGTAGGATGTTCACAAACATTACATCCCATTGCACTTTAATGCCACGGTCTCACATTTGAAGTTAGGCAGCAACCTGCCTGTGCCTAACAGCACACCAAATACCTTATACGCGTTAAAGAGGCTGCTAAATCAATTGAAGTGAATAATCAAAAGCATGTAGAATCTCGATATATAATGCATCATATTTCATGAACCAATGTTCCATCCAAAAAGTTGAGCAAATATTCAAACTCAACACAGTTTTACTTGGCTTGCCGTAACTTTAACAGTGAATGGTTTTCTACCTTGCGAAAGGTGGTGGGGATTACTTCTGTGGGGTGGGTGAGGGTGGATTCAGATGGTCATAACTGACCTTGCTCAGAGAAAGACACTCGTACTCTTGAATACAGATGATATTAAAAACATATTGATAATTTAAAGTTGAGACAAGAAATCATGGAAATAAGCAAAAGCAGCCCTACCTCAAAGGGTTAGCCAAGACTCGCTGACCTATGGTCACAAAACTAGTCTCCTGATTGGACATGAACCACGCCAGAGATGAAACACTGAAATTTAAAACCAAAAGAATTACAAATATAACCAATGCAATACAGTTGCGCCAGATACTGAAATCACAATTCCATCGACCGGATATAGCCCAACCTTCCAGTGAAAATATGTTCCCTCAAACCCAATATTGTGGGTTTTCGACGTTTGCGGCGTGATTTTTGAAACTCTTCCAAAACATTTCTCATTTTGAAAGCTTCTTCAAAGTAATTATCCTGTACATTAGCAGCTCCAAGCATAAACAATGTTTATCAAGGTCTATAACAGCATAATTTCTTTATTACACTAGCACATATACAATACACTCCACGTTGGTACGGAATGGAGCCCCCCACTCCTCCCTTCAAGTCAATAAGAAGAGAGCATGAAACACAGTGTCCTAAGAGAAACATTTCTCCCCAATTTGAGAACATGAAACGCAGAAACACATCCACGCACACACAAACACTTGTACAGGGTAGTCTTTTTATTACATTATGACAGCCTATGGGATATTACAATTAAAAGGGCAAGCTGTTCACATGAAAGGGCTCGGTTTCAAAATATAAGGTCTGACCCTTCACAATAAACGGTAGTAAAAAGATCTGTCCCTCTTCTCGAAAATACATCGTTAATAAAAGACACTGTTTAAAAAAAATTGCTGCTCATCTTAGAGTAACATTGCTAGCAGTTTGCAAATCTGAGCAATTCAGGCACTGGAATAATGTTGTTGTTGCTGCTGGGACATTTGCCAGAAAAGCATTGTTCTTATGTATGACAATACATCCACGACAAGTGAAGTAATCAAGCATGCCCCTTCTTACTCTCTAAGGCCTACTACGACCTATGGGTTATAAACTTTCCAACGCAACCTATAGCGTCAAACTCGTTACTCATTGCTCATACAATGAAACACCCCTGCTTCCATTTTGTGCAAGAGTTCTTAAGCCAAGACAAAAAAATATCAAAACCAGTGCAACTCCCCTTTTTCATTTGTTGGTTTTTTGTTTTAATAAGACTTCGGACGATGCATACACCACCTCCCCCCCTTCCCCGGCAGTAACAGTGCTGTTAAAAATTAGGAAATGGGAAGTCAAGTAATCTACTGTTTTCAAAGAGAAGAAGAAATCTAAATTAACCTGATTCATATCGATAGTCTGGAGGGCCTCTCCACGAGTGAAAATAATGGCATGATTTTGGTTCTCAGGCTTCCCTTCACCTATCTCTGTTGGTGGACCGGGGAGCTTGATGCGATATATTTCCTACAAGTGCAAGGAACATGACTCATTCACAACATCAGATGAATTCAGATCAGAATCATTCAGATCAGATCAGTTCAGTTCAGAAATGTTCAAATAACTATCTATGTATTTGGTCCATGATTGATACTAATTCGTTGAAATTCAATCAAATTTTCAACCAATTCAGATCAGATCAAATCAGATCAGAATCATTCAGATCAGATCAGGTCAGATCAGAATCATTCAGATTAGATCAGTTCAGTTAAGAAAGATGCAGTCCTATCAAACAAGGCTTAAAGCCTCAAATCATCAAAGATAATAATAAACCAATCTTATATCTCTATACAAAGTTGGGTTAAGAAGCTCTCATAAGTTGCATACGAGAGAAGTAATCCACAATACCAAAAAAAAAAAAAAAAGAGAGAAGTAATCCAATGTTCAAGCAATCTAACTTCGGTTCACACATTGTGCATCAATGTTCATAGGTGCATATATAATAATATTAGAGGAACCTAACCTAAATGGAGCTAATAAACATGCACTAAAATATATGTGAGTATTTGTATTTAAATTAAATATTTATATACTTGTAGAGTATATAGTATGAACCTAATACAAGATTTTATATGCATAAAAGATAGTGAAGATAAGATTATCACAATACAAAATATGGGTTTAAAATACAAATGTATATTATGGCTGCTGCAACATGTTGGGACTACTGTCTATACACTGGTAAGAGTACACGAGTCATACACGTGATCTTGGTAAACATGTTCACTGCAAGGGCTTGTTTCAAGGGTTAATGTAAACACCATTACCACCCATTTAGCCCAAAAATGGAGTATTGAGGGGGGGTTGGGGTTAATTCTCATTACATTGTAAAGAGATCTCCATGGATGTCTGGGTAATCATCATTCTTAACTAAAACCCATGTAAATGTCATCACATCATTCTTAATTACTTTCTCTCCCTTTTGAGTCCCTCTTTCTCTCTCTCTCTCTCAACACTCACATTTTGTACTAATTTCATTCCAGTACATTACTTCCAAGTTCCAACCACATGTAGCCTAAGATTGTAGTTGAGTCTATAGAAAATACACCATGTTGGTGCGAAGCGCATGATACTCCCTAGTTACCAAAGATAATACCCAAATCAAACGTTTCTCAGTAGGCGAGGAATACAACAAATAAAGAAATGGAGACCAAAGACATGGTGGTCAACTTTACTACATCTATTGTCATTAATCTACATCACCTTGTCCATTTATGGGTAGAAATAACAAAACCTAGGAGTAGCCAACTTAATTAAAGAACATGAGCAATTTCATACCTCGTCCAGCTTGTCACCTCCTTTTACGAGAACAGAGTAATAGACCTTCTCTGATTTTCCGGTAACTTTTTCTTCTCTTTCATCTATGTACGCAATTCTCAGGGAAGGGTACCTACAATATTCAAATATTACTATAAGATATCTTTAGTTAAGATATCATCTCAAACAACAAATCACCTTTTCAAAATAAACTTACGTTAGCATTAGATTCAATATGTTATTAGCACAGCTCCTGTCTCGGGCATCACTGGATTTCTTTTGATTACCATAAACTTGACAAGATACGACATAGGTGAACTTCAAATCCGTTAGAGCTTGGGAATAGTCAAAAATCTTCTTATGAGCATCACTTTTCTCAATGGTTCTGTAGCCACTAAAGATAGCTGCAGAATGACAAAATTGATACAGTCAGAATACCCAATACAACTTTGTCCTATGTAAGTTGGAACGAAGAGGAGAGAGCATTTCGTACCTTTATCTTCTGCATATTCCAAAAAACATTGAAGATCTAGAGCCTGGCGGTAATACATCATTCCTCTAACTATTCAAACAAAGCAGAATAGCTTGAGTAGAGGCCATCAGAAGGTTCTCGATAAATTAAATAGTTCAAGACCATTAGGCAAACCTGTTCTAGACAGCGTTTGTGCTCTATAAGATACCCAGTGGCGTATCAGCTCCTTCCTATCTTTGCTGGCATATCCAAGCTTTGGGTCATCTACTCTTTCTTTAAAATTGAACCATTCATCTAGAGTGAACCAAGGATATGAATTGCATGTATCAGTAAATCGTTGAAAGGCAAACAAAAAACAATGACACAATATGATTACGACAATGGCAACCACTACCCTACATGAATCCGCTTATGTCTGGATAAGTGGATATGCGAAGATAAATGGAAGCAAGCTTACCCATCACTCACAACACTGTTTTCCTGACTGCGGAAGACAAAGCACCCATTCCAGGTGGAGCCAAACATCATTATTCTATGGCATTGGAACCTAATATACTAAACCAAAATGCCTACAAAATCCTGTGAGTTCCTTAATTGGGAAATAGCAGATGGTAGATGAACTATAGGTCAAACACTCAAACACCAATCAAAAAGGCCCTCTGATAATGTATGGGTAGGCCGTAGGAGTGGACACATTGGACCCCTCTTGGACACACAGGAGTTATAATGTTTCACTAGCAGAAGACAAGATTGTACACACCTGGATAAATCCTTTGCAGATAGAAAAGAGTAGAAATTCCGTCTTCATTTTCCTCATGAAGCTCTTCCCATGAATAGAGGACGTCTTCTTTGTAATATGGTGTCAAAACACTACAGATACAAGTGAAAATAAATATTAAGGAAAACTAATTCGTTGAAAGGGATGAATTAGAGTAACTACACTAACGTTTATTTTGACTCGTACTAAAGTAGGTGCAAAACCGCCCTCCCTACAGAATCCCAGTAAATTATATCATGGACCCGGGAGCACAAGGACCATGGTGCTCCCACTCACAATAAAGGGGCGGGCCCATGAAATCAAAAATGAAAAATCATTTTTACTTGTGGTCCCTGCTCCTCTATTGTGAGAAGGACCACCATGCTCCTTGTGCTCCCGGGAGCATGGTATAAGCATTGCAGAATCCCTCAGTCCCTCACATCCAGCAAAAGCAACACTATCTCAGTGCCTCAAAGGCAGCCACCTAAAGCAAGGAAAGGGTAAATTAGACTCCCTAAGTTAAAATTACAGAAAGGTTGTTTCCAGAATACCAATACTGCAACCGCATTAGTATGCCACAAGCGCATTATGCAGTCTTCATCAATCCAACAAAGAAGGGCTGGCAAATCGTATTTTATGTAACAGAGCTACCAGAGGGCAGAGGGCGATTATGGGTTAGGGCAACTTTTCAATTTTTCATAGAAGAAAGGTCTAATGCACACAATACATAATCAGATACAATTTCAATTTGCTTGAACAGTTCGCAAAAAAAATTCCTAAAAAAAAGACCACAGAAAAAAGAATACAAATAAATAAATAAATCGTTGTCAAAAATGTACAAAGAGCCTATGATAGCATAGGGCAGTCATACTCAAAAAGGAAAATCAAATGTTTCATAGATTTCCCGTTGCTTCTTATTTCCAGTAAAGAGGACACACAATCAGTGCATTTAAATACAATAGACTTTTGCTCAGGGCATTTATATGTGAAAGGTAGAATTGAGGGAGTATCAAATTATTAATTTTTAAAAGAGGCACTTATGGAAACTCAAAGAGGCACAGCTGAGAATCTGAGACTGCTAATATCCAAGACAAAGTTATTGAAACCAGCTACACAAAAAAACTTATTCACATGGTGATATAGTCTCTTTATATATTCATAGTAAGTGAAAGGGTCAATCTCTTTAAGAGAACACAAAATTTGATGTAGTTCGATTTGTAATAAAGCGGGTGCAAAACTACCCTTGTCCCTACGCAATCCCGTTAGCCCCAACAAAACAACTATAAGTCTATACTATCTCGGTGCCTCAAAGGATTTGATGATTCGAATCTTCGCCTTCAACATCAATCACAGAAAAACTGGGAGCAGAACTAAAAAAAATTTGGAGTCTTGTAACAAACTAACGATTGTCATGGGAGTTGACTCGAGAATGCTTTTCCTTATAAAACTAATATCAAGGGCTTTCAAAAAGCTCATCCTGTGCGTTCACCTATGTGTTAACTAAGAAAGAAATGAAAAGCCTGCAAATAATTCATAATATTAACCACTCTCCTCTCTCTAACCCGCCCCTTCTCTCACTAAAACCAGGGGGAAAAAAACCCCAGCTGCCATTGCTCTCAGGCTGGGAATGGCTTCCCAAGGTCATTCCCAGCCTGTTTTCTTCCTCGTTTTAGCTAGTTTTTTAAGTTTCGTATCTTTTATGTTTTCGTTTAATAATTTTCCTCCTTCTAGGAGGTTTGTTCTCCTCTCGATGGGGTTGGATTTTTCTCCTATTTGGAGTTGTGTTTGTAGATGGGTAGTCTTGGAAGTTGTAGATCGGGCGTCTCCACTTCAAAGGTTGTCATCGCTTGATGTGAATATCGTTCCTTTTGAAGGTAAGGGAAAGGTGAGTTGGAAATCTGGAGATCTTTTGTACTCCTTTAGTCTTTATGTCCAAGGAATCATAGCACACCACGACGTGTTTTTCTCCACCCGTAAAGATGCTTCGACATCGAAAAGTTTTCGTGGAACATATGCGTCCATGAGCCGGGAGCCGTGCTTGATTTGCTATTTACTTGATATCTTCGGATATAAGATTATTGGTTGTACTTTAGATCGATTTTATTGTAAGGTTAACTCTTATTGTAAGTGCCGTTTGGCGTTTAATCAATGAAATGAGTTACTTTCCCGTCAAAAAAAAAAAGAAAAGCCTGCAAATATGAAAAGATAAAGGACTCACCTAAAGGAAAGCATATTGCGAACATAAGGAGCGGATGGCATGCTCATGAACAAGGAGTTGGTGAAAAAGGTCATGCGCCGACGTGCTTCCAAATTCATAGGCACATTTATCGCAGACTCCTTTTCACTCAAGAGAACATGCAGCCGAACAACCTAAGGACGAGGTTTATTTGCTGATTATGTTGGATAATTATAAAAGAAAAGGGAAAAAGTAATTTCCAGAAAATTAACTGAAGAAACTAAAGTGACCTACCTTTTCTCTCCATGATTTATTACGCAAGAGATGAATGTGTATTTTTTCAAATCTCTGCTCTCTTTTGCTATCATCATCATAATGGTGAGATTGAGCCTTCCTCAAAATACTGCATACCATGGAAGCAAAACCATAAACTCATGTAGCCAGACTGCATTCATTAAATATATTCACAAGTTCCAGGAAATAAGATTTCATAGAACTTACTCATGTCCTTCACTCATAACATCTTGTGTAATGATCTCCATAATATCCTGGAGAACATTAATAATGTGTGACTTGTATAGGTCTTCATCTTCATAGTCACCGTCACTCAGCTGTCACAGTTATAATTTCATCAGAAAAAGAAGAAATATAAACCATTTTGATCAACATCAATCAAGCACACAGCCCTTCCATGACATTCAGTGCCAAAGGAGAAATAAAAGTATCACAGTCCGAACCTCCATGACATTTCAGGGAGATTTTTTGTTTCTCTCCTGAGTGTATTCGACAACACAAATGTACAGGATCATTTAGGGTAACCTCAAGTAACCCAGAGCTGAAAATCACATCAAAAAAATTCCTAAAGCCTCCAAATGTTACCAGCAGTTTGAGGAACTTCTCCAACTTGTCATGAAGCATAGGAAGACCATTCATACGAAATTCCGTAAGAAACTTATGCTGTTGTATACTGGTTTCTACTTTCTCACAAATCTGTCGAATTGCGCTGAAAGCAAAGAAAAATGCATCATAATCCACATATTACACGTAGAACAAGCCGTTTTCCATTGGAACAAAATGTGAACATATCAATCTGCTTACAATTTATCATCTTCATCTTCTAAGAGCTCAAAAAGTATTTCCCTCAGGGTCTCATAGCATTCAATCACAGCTGAATACATATAATCATCGTCCCTTATCTTGCTAAACAAGTCACCATCATCTTTCTTCTTGAAATCTTTTGCCATATCAAGAGCTATAGGAATCTGAATAATACCAAGAAGAGTTCAAGACAAAATCTACACTAGCGCATTACTTGGAGAATGACTGGGTCACAGAGAAACTACCTTACTAGCAAGAAGAAAAGGAGGCCACTGGACCACTGAAACTTTACTGGAGGTGTAGGGTACAAGAAGTAGATCTCTCTCCCTAAAATTCAGATGAAAGTTTTAGAGTAAAATATGTCAACAATAAAAAAGAAATGTAAAAGAAGTGTTCAAGTTGGGTATCAAGGAAAGGGACTCAACCTGTGGCTGATCAAATCCTCAAGCCGCAAAGAGTGGATAAATTCATTCCATACTTGAGAGAACTTTGCAATATTTTTCCGCTCCTCCAAACTATCCTGTTCATCAAACATGTATTACATGTTGCCAGGACTTTAGAACTTATCATATCAGATACTGCACATGGATTGCATATATAACTAATATATTACAGGCTAGAGACTCATTTACTATGATCCTACCATATGCCCCCGTTTAGTATTTTCCGCTTTAGACCGTGGCACAAGTCGTTTCCTGAAAGCAATAGGTACAGCCTCAAATCTGGACCGCAACATTCCAAGGGTGCGTATCTGTATAGTAAAGAAAAGATGAGAGTAGCAGAAACCATACGTATAATCTGAGCGGGTAACTTTGCAGTCAAATAAACGGGAAATATTACTCTCCATTTGGGTTGTAACACTGAGGAAAATAAAAGAGGCGAAAGATAGAAGACCCTATCCCAGCCAAGCCTGTTGCATGGTCAATAGAATGGGAAATCCATATTCTTTTCTTTCTTTTTTTTTTTTTTTTGATAAGTTGGCGCAGCCATGAAACTAGATCCAAACAGATGAAGAAAGGTGAAGTTGATGCAGTTAGAACATTTTCTACATCACAAATTCTCTCTTGAAAGGTGGACAGAAATTGAAGAGGGGGGGGGAGGCAAAGAAAGAAAGAAGGGTAAAAGTATCAACCATACTTGTCACTACCCACATACTACTATTAGACTGAGCAGAGAAAAAGCACAAACCTCACCCAGGTGACTGAAAGCTCCAAGGACGCCTCCAACAATGGTTGAAAAAATGGCATACCATATTTGTGCATCCATGAGGTAGACCTAGATATGAATCGGGTATATTTCAATGACATTAAGCACAAAATAGAAGATAAGAGTCGAAACGAACAACTTTTAGCTCCATTTTCTTTCTGACACTTACTAGAACAATTGGAAGCCATATCGCAACAATAATGCCGAAATTATGTGTCGCTACATCACAAACATAAAACTATATTAAGCATATACAGACCATATCTATGCCAAAATCAGAAGTGAAAAATAAAAAAAAATAAAAATAAGCACGCAGCAAAAGTATACCATTAGGAAAGAATTCATGCCATAGGTAGTTATCAACTTTCATCTGCCATATTTGCTTTGTTGGTTTAACCAATGGCAAAACCTATAGAAAAAGTAAGAAGAATGAGCAAAAAGGTGCTTTGTCGGAAAACCACATCAAAAGAGCTACAGCTGAAATTTGACAAGATAAAAGAAAATAAAGAGCATACTGATTCCAATAAATTCCACAATAAAAGTTCAACAGCTTCATTGTACAATGCAGGTAATATCAAAAGGAAAAAAAAACACAATTTATGTCTTTTCATTAGTTAGAATGATATTGGTGGCCAAGTAAAACATTATATTCAAATTTCAGAATGAGATAGCATATTTACTCTCACTGTAAGGACTCCACTTACATTATATTCATGTACTTCTATATTCTAGGATACGGTCACTTCACACGTTTAAATTGGGGTGAGTTATGAGGAACAAAGATCTTTTCTTGATCAAGCATGAGAGACAAATAGAGTCGATAAATGGACAAAATCCACCATGAGAAAGTTTCAACGTATAAGTAAGGGAAAAGGACAAAAACAGAATCCCTCTTGGATTTGATCTACTCATTGCAAGTGAAATAAACATATAATTACAATTAGGAAAAGAAACGCAAAATGAGCAGTATCTTTGACGCTATGACAGCCTTCACTAAATGAAAAGATGGACTCTACTTCACCTCGACATAGAAACTGAATGCCAGCTTGCACAACATCAACAAGATCCAGAATATCGTATACCTGAAGGGAAAAAGACGGGTAAAAAAAAAAGTAAATCCCAAATTTTCACAAAAGAGACCGCAGAAAATTCCAGCCCAAAACAATCCTGAAGTAATACGGAACTTCACAAAGAAATTAATGGACTGCGATGATCGCAGAAATAGTTGATAAATATCCAAAAGTAAATTCCATCTATAATCCACTTACTTCAGAAGTGAAAATGTATCTTCGTGCATTCCTCTACCCAAAAACAATTTTGGCTGCACGAAAATCAGTATAAGTTAGCAGAATACAACAAATAAAATAGAACACTTCCTGCGATTAGTAGAGAAGGGTGACATGCTTGCCTGAGCCCACCACATAATGAGGATAATGATCCGTGCATTCGAACGTTCCACAAACTTCCGGACAGGTGGGAAGAAGAAAAACAGAACAGCCAAAATGTTAGGAGCCAAATACAAGGTAACGGCAAACTTGAACAACAAAGGACTCCGTAGGTCCCCGGCCCAACTAGTGAGGAAATTTACGATTCCTGTTGGATTATTCCCAAGGCTGGAATAGCCTATAGGCAATACCACTGCCCACATTGCCGCAAGAGCGAATTTCAAGAGGTAGCGCAATATTTGAGAAAATTTCAAGCTTCCCCATGCCTTCCAACTGAGAATGATATCCAGAGTTGCTGTAAAAATAAAAAATAAAAGTATTAAAAACATGTCACACACATTAATACTCCCTCCCATTCTTTAGATTTGCCCCATTTCATATGGGCACGGAATTTGACAGTGGTGGGGTAGCCTTGGTTTTTCCCCACTAAAGGGCATTTGTAATGACCTGGGAAACACATGCACCTGGGGTCTGTCTCACCTTTAATGAAGAATAAAGTGGTCTTTTTGCTACAAATGCTACCCAAAAACAGAAACGGGGCATATCTATTGCACCATCCAAAACAGAAAAATGGGGCAAATCTAAAGAAACGGAGGGAGTAGTAAACTCCAAATATACTATAATCAAGATAAAAGTTGAATTAGAATGTGATTGACCAGGAGCTTATCTAATCTAATCAATAATTGATTTGCCACCATTCATTTTCCAAATACTTGGAAGTACGTCATGCAAACAAGCACCAAGAAAACAAACCATCATATGATTCTTGACAAACACAACATTCAAATAGATAACAGGACAAGAAAACTGAACACGTTTCTGAAAGCAATTACCTCCCAATAGATTAAGAACAGCAGCAGTAATGAATATGCTCAAAACTCTATCAAAGATTACTCCATCAAAGATCGAAGTTATAGAACCAGAAGGATCCCATGCAACAATTACCATTGCCTGAAACGCATGTAAAGATTACCACCTTAAACTTTCCAACTTTAATCGTATATACATCTCAAAATGAAGATTAAGGATTTGACAATAAAATACCTGGAAAGCAAGTATGAAAAATATCCACATACGGTCGAAACTTCTAAAAAGATGCCAGAACGTACGCACTTCAACAAAATTAGTCTTAGGCTTCCTCTTCCCAGTAACAACCTGATCATGCTTCTGAAATTCGAATACATATTTGTTACAAACAGATGAAGATAAACACCAGAAGACTACAAGACCTTTCTCTTTACTTCTCCCATAGAATAAATGTATAGCATGAGAAACAAGCACATGTTCAAAAACAGTTGGCAGGTAACTAGGTATGACCCAAAAGAAGGTCACAGCAAACATGCATAATAGCATTTAGCCATTTATTCTTCCCCCCTCGCCCCCCCCTCCTCTCTATCCTCGCGTTTATTGTTGGATGAGGGAGGGAGAAGGAGGTGCAATTTGTTAAGGTCATGTTTGAGGCTCAGACAATGGTTTTATACCTTAACAATTAACAATTAGCCTCACAATCCCAGACAGCAGACATATTTGTAAGGCACACAAACAGACTGCTGATAATTGTCAACATTAATGCATCAAGATTCAAGAGTACTGAAATTAATTTTTAAACTACAACCACCAAAAAAAAAAACAATTGGTACAGACAACAAAGTATCACCAGTATATACATACACAAACTGAAGCAATGTCTACAATGAGTACAATCCGTACACCAGATGCTATCTTCTTTTTCTTCATGTTTCAAAGTAAACATTCATTTATCATGCTTTGAGTTTACAGTTAACAAGTATTCTTCATATCAAACAATTTTCAGACTAGCAAATGTCTTAAAGAGAACAACGAATCAGCTAGGAACACAAAAAAGAAAGAAGGAAAAGGAAAATTACCATGCTCGAAGGTCGTACATCATTCGTATGGATAAAAAAGTCAGCATTTCGATCCATTGGCCACCCTAGCTTAAAACATTTCTTCGACCTAAGGTATTAATTCATCCATTAACACAACAGCAATAATCAAACAACCACCCAAACTAGATGTATCCTGAAACTTACCAAAAATATTCATTTAAATCATCATAATTTCGCCAAGCTGAGTGGCTTGCCCTGCCTCCTCTGTTTCTTTTTGCTTCCTTCAAAATATATGACCATTCTCTCAAACATTAGTTTTCAAACATAGAAAATAGGCCATAGGCATGAAGCACAATCATACCTTCCGGATAACATCATATATTGGAGCTATAACATCCTTCAAAAAAAATTCATCTCCATGTCTTGCAGTTTGGTAAGTCTCTCCTGTGATAGGATGTGCATTTCCGAACAAAATCCCATGAATTTCAGTAGCCATCTACATACAATTTATAAGTTGTTATCGTATGATGAAAGGCATCCAGACTAGTACAACTATAAAACATTTATATGTAAATGTATAAATAAAAAAAGTCTCAGCACTAAGTGAATAATTACAGGCATAAGACCAGAATAAGATAGCACTGTTTTGCAAACCTATAATCAAAACAAAATCATCTACGGATTTTCCCTATAGTGAATATAGTCACACACTCATACCATGCTAGGCTTGGGTACTGGTCGGAATTTCTGTAGTTTCTGCACTGTATTTTCACTCTACTCTTCACGCTTTGTGGTTCCACACTTTCACTACCCAGTGTACACATTGGGCCATACACAATAGTGCAGAAAGACAGGAAATTTTAATGATTATAAAAATTGGTCGAACCTTCTTTCCTTGTGTTTTGAAGCCTTTAGTCTTATTTTTCACAATGCTACTTTTCTTTTAATTTTTAGTTATATGTTTTCTATCAAACATTGTAAAAGTCATTCGTTACAACATAGTGTTCACACTATTTCAACTTTCTTATGGTACACATATGACGACTTCATATGATGATATATGTTAGCCGACCGCAAATCATATTGGGACTAAGGCTATGTTGTTTCATATAAAAGTTGGCCGAACTACATGTTATACCATTATGACGTTCGCTCATTATCCATTGTCTCAGATTTAGTGTGATCAATCACTGATATTAGTTTTTTCCTGAACATAATCTATACATAGAGATAGCAATGTAGAGCAATAGAGCATCATGCATACCGGAAGCATTCTGAAGTGATTGTGAAATCAAAATCAAAATAATGCAGAAAAATTATAACAAGACTAAAGGCTAAACTTACATTATGGAAGATGTAACACAGACACTCAGGCATAAACCTAACATTTGAAGCCTCTCCCCAGATTAGGAAATAGAGTGCAATATACAAAAGTTCCAATTGTTGTCGGTCTGCACCAGGCGGAAACCTATAATTTCCAATGGCAAAACCATGTCAACAAGAAGTACATGCTCTATATTGCGTGGTGTACAAATCAGTCATACCCCCTCTGTCCTTATGGATTCACTATACTTTCCATTGCAGGGTATCCCACCAGGTTCACAACACTTCCATTTTGGTAAAAATATTTATTCAAAAAAACACACCCACGTGAGTGTGAGCCCTAATTTATTCTCTCATAATCCCTCTCCTAAATACTTGGTCCAAAAGAAAACATAGTGAATCCAATGGGACTGGGGCAGAATCTTCAATTAAGCAGTTACAAGTCCAAGGTTTTAGAGTACTCACTTAAGATGTGACTTACAATGAAGATAATCACACCACTTTACGTAATTTTTAAAAGTCTTCTCCATTAGCTGGTGGATAGTATGGTAGTCAAGCTGCAGGAAACCATAAATAGTGAAGTTCCAACTTTCAAACAACTACAAATGAAGCAAAAAGTACTAAAATGAAAGAGACCCCAAGAAAGCTTTTGTACTGACAGCTTACCATTTCATATTCTTCAGACCTTCTGACCCTTACATCCATATTCGCTAATATTAATATTAAGTGCTCCCTTTGATTAGCAACATTTCCTTTCTGTTTGTACCCAAAAAGGAGAAAAGAAATTTTTTAAAAGATAAAACAAAAAAGGGCGATACCGAATGTTTGTCAACAAGCAACGGAGAAAAGAAAGAAAGAACTTATATAAGATCCAGATATAATACTTGGATCACCTCCACCAAAATAAAAACAAAAGAAAATAGAAAAAAGACTGTTGAACGGATACAAGGGTATGATTATTATATACCCATGATGGAAGTATCACAGGCAAGGAAAGTTAATATATGCATACATTACAAGAAGGACTTTCTTCCCACCTGGTGCATGTTCAAATTACGTTCTGGAAACTGAAGAATGAGAATAAAACTGGCCTTATTGCTATAAAAAAAAAAACTCATGTTCTTCCCTTCACTATACTAAAAGAACAGAATTAAGACCTCAATTAAGTATTTGATAGACCCTTTAGGAATGGAAGGCCGCAGCTCCCGTTCAACTTCCATTATTCCAAGAGGTTAATCAGAAAGACAGCCACAATAGTACATACAACATCAATATGTAAACCAGTTCAATTCATCATCCAGATTAATATGCTTATCAATTAGAACAAAGCAACTCCAGTTATCATTTATCAGTTTTAGTGTGGTACAGCTAAAGTTGAAGATCAATTCAACAATGCATAATTGCAGACTACAGCACTAGTGTCCAATTGTTAATTTTTTACTTGAAATATGCATGCAACCAAGTGAAGGATCCATGAAACACAATATATGACAAACTCTGTGATTGATTTCTCAGGAAAAAAAAAAAACAAAATGACAATGTCAATGTCGAACAATGCAATATATATATTATCAAATCACAATATTTCAGCGTGGAGCACTAGTGGAGTAAAACAACCAATAAAAGCATCAACTTAGAAGCTTTTAAACTGACCAAAGGAACTAACATGTATACAATTAAACGGCTACTGATTTGTTCTGAAGGTTAGGGGAAAAAATAGAGCAGTCACTATTTATAGTGCGCACCTGGAACCCAAAGATAGAAGATAGCCAATCAAGAATATCATTGATTGATTTGTCCCTGTACTCAGGCATTATAACATTATCATCTTGGACATTAAGGGCCACAGGAACTCGAGGAATTGGAAGATTGTCCATATTACGTATAGCACGAAGTGCAGCTTTTATCTGAATGTTTAAGAGAAAATATGGTCAATGAACGCAGTAATTTCACTGACTGAAAAACATAAGAATAAATGATACACAACCTCAGGAAGTTCCATGATCGCTGGTTTAACTCCAACAGCAAATAAGGGAAGAATGTTATAATGTTCATATTGCTCTCTGTTCCTTTCCACCTCCTTGGCATAATTTTCTGTCTGAAGACAATTAGATATCAAGTTCAGCCTTTGACCATATAAACACAAATGCCGAATACTATTATTTACATCGAAAGGAATATGGAAGAGAAACTTTATGTGCATAAAATGAGACAAACCTCTTCATCCACTTTTTTGTATGGCACCACTGTCCTCAAAACATCATACAGTACGGTTGCTATCTGATAAATCTTAGCCATTTCTTCCCTTCAAAAAGCAACAAAAATGAGAAATCCTTTACCTCAAAATAAAGGCAGACTTAAACCACTAGTCATAAAATACTCGAGATAGTACTAGCAGCTCCCTTAGAATTTCCACCACCCTTCTATGTATCAGACTCTCAGATTAGTAAAGGCTTTTCCATCTAGTTTCCCTTACTACAGTAAATTCTTTTAGAGGGTATCATTGAAACTTACGGTGTCTTTGTGTGTTGACCCTGTCTAATGTTCCTCTCACAGAAGTCCTGATAAAACTTCTGGATTTCTCTTGGGTCACTTTTTGCTAGAATTGGGCGAGTCTCTGTCTCCTCCTGCGTGATAGTAAATTGCATATTAAAATCTCTAAGTTAGCATCTCAGAGCTAAGCATCTCTGATTTGCCATAATAGCCAAGAAGTTTGTCAGATACTCGTACAATTTCCTCCTTTTACCAAGTAGCCTATTATCAACCAAGTTATGGCCTGAAACACTCAGGCCCTAAATCGTAAGGGATGTTTAAAAAAATGTTTAGTTCTTTTGAGAACTAATCACAAACATTAGCAAGATTTGCACTGTTCAATTCAAATAATTACTCAACACATGCTGACATCTCAAAAATTTCCACACCAAACAACGCGATTTAAAAAGCTATGAGAGAGTTTGAGGGCACCAGTTTCAGCAGATGTTTTGAGTCAGAGATAATGCATCCCCTTGATTGCTGATGATGCATCACAATCATAAATATCTCCACATTCTAAACATCTAGTGGTGAATCTTTCACAAGCCAGTCCATTTACCAGTCTCCAGATTCATATTAGAAAAATTAGAATTCTTCTACAAAAGGAAATAACTTGTATGATTACAGCGCTGTAATCTCCACACCTTGCAGAAGTGACTCTTTCAATGGGAACTATTTCGCCCATTTAATGGATGCTAGTCACCTATCGCTCAATTCTCCATGGAAGGTACAATTTACAGAAGAAAAATGTTTTATTTCACAGCAACAGGTACTTTTTTCCTTTGAACACCCGTCACGCAATTACAAGGTTACAAAAGATGAAGGAAAAGTTGCTGAGATCTTCAAGAATTCTTCTGACACACAAAGAGGTCAATAGAAACAAGAGAGGAAAAAGGAAGAGACTAGAAAAAATTCAACGTGAGGATCTAGTTTGCATAGCCTCTAAAAAGAATCGTAGGTGGTCACCAAAAGCATAACCGCTGAAGTTTCACGTAAAAAAACAACAGAGAGGCGAAGAAGCAAACCACAAATAAACAGAATCCCACCTTTTCCAGCCTATGCAACAGATAGGTCTTAAATTGACGAACACCTCTCCCACTTGATGTTGAATCCATCTTATGAGCCTTCTCGAATGCATGGAAGCGACCTGGTCAGAGAACAGCATAGAACGGGAAAAAGAGATGTAAGAAACAACATACAGCCTTAAGAAAACATCCTTTTATGGTTAGTAGACAGTGTGATAATTATATTCCCTTGTGTAAGAAAGTAGAAACTCATAACGCCTGCCATTGGTTTTCTAGATAATACAAAGCGGCTATAAGGTTAACTGAATAACTGTTCTAGATTACACAACCCTACTATTAACCTTAGTTTAAGGAGGCGCGAGGCGCACCGAGGCGCTGGGGGGCCGTTGCGATGAGGCGTGAGGCGCAAGGCGAAGGCGCACTCATTTAGCGAATAAATTTATATTTTACGAAACCATATTTTGAAAAAAAAAAAAAAAAAGGTATTTAAAGAGGGGCAATGGGTAAACAAGTATAAACAAGGGATTAAGGGGTAAAGGGAAGTGCATAAATAAGGTTACAAGAGAAAGAAATTGGAAATTGCACACTTGTATGCCTCGCGTGCGCCTC
This sequence comes from Spergularia bocconei, assembly GCA_963457585.1. Taxonomy (NCBI): domain Eukaryota; kingdom Viridiplantae; phylum Streptophyta; class Magnoliopsida; order Caryophyllales; family Caryophyllaceae; genus Spergularia; species Spergularia bocconei. The sequence goes on from OY734959.1 coordinate 8,322,616, forward strand.
ATGCACACCAGTGCGCCTCAAGCTTCTGAGGCGATTGCAGCTATTAACAAAAGTTTCTCGCCATGTCATTGTGTACCACCCAACCCTTTACGATTATAGCTACAAAACATGGAGAGTATTGTTTTCACTTCCTCACCTTTCCGTCCAATTCCTCTCTACCAAACAAGTTGTTACAGATGTGGCGCAAACAGCAAATTTGTAAAAGTATCACGTGATTTAGGGTCGAATTGTGCATCTCCCACCTTTGAATTTCAACTCTTGCTATGGCAACTAAATTGAGCTGTTGACTTGACAACGACACCAATAACTAAATTATTCATTTTTCTTCGGCAAATTTAATGGAAATAACCCAACGTTTGCCTTATCTACTCTTAGAAATCCAACCTTTAAACTTCAAAGGAAATAACTCAGCGCTTGATTTCGTGTTACAATAATATCACATGTATGATGTAGTATCCCTCAATGTTCTCATTTTTATAACACAACAGAAGGCAGATATATGACTCAACACACAAACAGCAAAGGTAAGGTAAACCATTGGGCGTAGGGCGTAGAGGTATTATCATCTAGTCTTGGACTATGAAAGTGTACTAAAAGGCAACCTTTACCCATATGTCGACTTGCATTAACCTTCATAGTGTTCACGCCACTCCAAATACACTCAGGTTCATAATACACATACACATTTTACATGAAGAATTACCATACACAAGTACCGAAAATTCTAATAATGATACTACTCTACATATTTCCATATCCAACGGTCTTTCAACCCAAACAAGAAAAAAAGGCAGTTGAATAATTCCAATAGTACACAAAATACAATTTGGTCTATTAGAGTAATCAAACCAAAAATATAACTAAATGAAATCAACACAATTATAAACTCAATTAAACCTTAAATTATTCCAATAGCACACAGAACACAAAAATCAACTGAAAAATCAACTCAATTAAACCTTAAATAATTCCAATAATAGACCAAATTCGACAAAAACAAGGGGAAAAAAAAAGAGAGAAGAGGAGGTAAAGAGAGATTACATAAATAAGCAACCCTAGGGTTTTCCTTCTCGACTTCATTAGCAACACGAAGAATAGGCGCAATAACAGCAAGGGAAGAAGGAACAAGCTCACTATCAATCGGAACAGCGTCGTCTTTAGTAGGATCAATCATTGTCGGCGCTCTTGTCATCCGCCGTGACATCGTCCTCGACGGCGGAGGTGGCATCGGCCCCGCCACATCGTCCTTACTCCCACTCGTGCTCGCCATCGCCCGCCACCGCAACAACCACCACAAACAACAACAATGAACAACAACAAAAGGAGTAGTTTGTGTGAAAAAATGAGGAGAGAGAAAACAGCGACGACATCTTTAAGAGAAAAAGAGATGCTTTGTGTGGGAAGTGGGTCACTCTTTCTCTATGAGCAAGTAAAGAATTAGGGGGGTGCTTTTCTTTTTGTCTTTGGGTACTTACTTACTGCAGTGTGTGTGAGTGGGGAAGAGAAAAGAAAGAGAGATATAAAAGGTGTCGTCAAGGAGAAGAAGGAAGTGCAGGTTTCTGGGGTAATGAGAAATGAGATTGGCCTGCTTTTTTGAACGCCTTTTTTGAATATTTTTATCATAGGTCTGAATCTAATTAAAGTTTGGCGCGGGAAAAGTAACGTCCGACGTCGGACCTTTTTTATTTCAGTATATTGTTGGTTTTGGTGTGTTTCTTTTCTTCCTATTGTCTCCTCCTCAATTCTTTCTTTCTTTCTTTCTTTCTTTCTTTCTTTCTTTCCATCCCTCCGTTACTTATGTGTTAAGGTCTCGTCGCTCGTGTAGAATTTGGATTTCACACTATTTTATACTTTATAATATACTAGTTTTAAATCTCGTGCGTTATACGGGACTAATTGTAAATATAAATCGTTCTTATATGTGAATTGATCTAATCGATTTAATTGGTTAGTATCGTAAAAAAGACTTTGGCTGTTTTACTTAGTAAAATTTGCGAGACCGCGCCTTTTAAAAATACTTTTTTTGCGAGACAGCACCTTTTATGTTTAATTTTGCGAGACCACATATTTTATAAGTAATTTTTTGCAAGGCTGCACATTTTATGTTAAATTTTGCAAAACTGCACCTTTTAAATTCGGTTCCATTGCAAAGTTGCACCTCTTTTCATTCTTCGGCTAATTTTGACAAGTATTCGGTGTTGACCCGACCTTATTCTCCCCTCATTCGATTTTCCCTCCAATTTTTCCCCTTTTTTTTCTCTATCGCGTCGGGTCAACGTCGGAAACTGGTCAAAATTAAAATTTTGGGAGGAAAATTGAAGGAGAGGAGGAGTAAGCCGGGTCAACGCGAGAAACTGGTCAAAATTAGCCGAAAATGAAAAGGGGTGTTGCTTCGCAAAGGAATAGAACTTAAAAGGTGTAGTTTCACAAAATTTAATATAAAAGTTGCGGTCTCGCAAAAAAAAAAAAACTGTTTTTATAAGGTGTGGTCTCACAAAATTAATCTTAAAAGGTGTGGTCTCGCAAAAAATATTTTTAAAAGGTACGGTCTCACAAATTTTCCTTTTACTTCATTTGAAATAGTAACTCCGCCTGTGAGCGTAATGTGTTGATTTGTGCAAGTTTTGCTTTGTTTCTATTTATAAGTCTTTCAAAGTTGGCTTAGTTTCTTATGAGCATTGATACTCAATTCATGGTGTGTAGCTATGATGAATTTACATGATAGTTGGCACTATGGTATGTGTGATGTGGTTGTTGTATTTTCACTTCTTTAATAACCCCAATTTATTGATTATTGCAGTAGTTCCCAACGTGTGCGATATGCCAAATTGATGCTGGGAGGAGCGAATGATCGGGTTACATCATCCACAACTTTTGACATTCTAGTGTAGTAGTAGTTTGGCTTATTTAGAGTACATGCATAGTTTCAGGTTGTAAAGGTTTGTGTGATTGGTGAATGTTGAATATTTCGATGGATGATATATTTTGGCTTGAATGGTATAAATGTGCTTTTATTTTGTAAAGGTTGTTTGTGGGATTCGTAAAGGAATGGCGTCGATCGAGTTGCAGGTTTTTTCTTTATGTGCACAATTGCACATATACAAGTCGTATGACCCTTCAGCCCTATCAATAGCACCAGCACCAAAAAAAAAAAAAAAAAAAAAAAAAAAAAAAAAAAAAAAAAAACTTTACATAGCGAATCTGGGCACTTTGTACAGCGGTTTTGATCACTTTATACAGCGGTTTTGCCCCGTTGTCGTATGGTGTACTTTAGACAGCGGTTTAAAACCGCTGTCATATCTACCTATACTATACACAGCGCCCCCATTAGACAGCGGTTTTAAAGAGCTATATATTGAGAAAATAATCGTTGTAGTATCTACCTTTTGTAGTAGTGTTTGTACGAGTATCGGGTTATGTGGTGTGGTTTTGTTTTATGTAGGGGCACCTACGGAGCATGTTGGAGCGGAAACCGAGGCATTGGAGAGTCAAAGAGCGGAGATAGTTCTTAAAGCGGGACCCTTGGCACGGGAATCGAGAGTAAGGGATGATGATATAAGTTTGGAAGCAAAGAGAGGGCAAACACATGAGTTGAATACTCTTCGCGCAAGGGGGTAACTTCAAACGGTCATATCTTAAGTTTTAGAGCAGATATTGAGATAAATCGAGTCGGAGATGAAATTTTATCTCTTTAGCTTTCCAATGATATATTATAAGCCCAATTTGACCAAGAAATGAGTGAGATATGGCCTTCCAAATTCAAGTGCGCGCGTTAGTTTTTGGCCGCTCGGCCGTACGCTCGCCGAGCGGATGGCCGAGCGTATAACCATCCGAGAGCATCCCGCCGAGTGCACATCCACTCGGCCGAGCAGATGGCTCAACTCGACGAGTGGATATATCCACTCGGCGAGCGACTGGCCGAGTGGAAGCCCAGATTTCGTCATTTGACACGTTTTTCCGTTTTGTCTTTTGCACAACTATATATACTCACCTACCCTTAATAGTGGGGGGGGGGCTTTTCATTTTATACTAGATATTTTTAGGTTAATTTCATAAAGGGGATCTAGAACCCTCTCTCTAACTAGTTTTGAGCTTTGTTTTCTCCACCATTGTGATTCTTACACCTTTTTATATTTCATTTCAATTTGTTCAACATTTCCACAACAATTCTCAAGTTTCATTATTAATATAATTCAAGTCTTATTTCATTCACCTCCTCTGTTTATCACTTTATTTGGGTAACAATTATTTCTCCCTTTTATTTATTGTCATTTATCTTGTTTTAATTGTTGTTAATTCATGTTTATTAGTCAATTAATTAGATTTGTCTTCCAAGTTTGAATCTTTACTCAACTCTCATGTTTAGTATCATGTTTAGGGTTCTATTAATTGTGATTAGTGTTAGTTTAGCCATGTGTGAGTAGTTTCTATAGCTAGGGGTGAGGTTAATGGGTTAAAGTTGTGAACTTTATGTTTAGGGGGGTTGTCTAATAGTTATCACTTGCAAAGCATGCTACTTTATCACATATTCTAATGTTTTAACGATTGGTAAAGATCTATTTTACTTATTATTGCGTTTTAATCAACATGGGAGACTTGAGATTGAAATTGACTAATTAGACTTGGAATTATTGATTAATTGCATGAGAATGAATTAATTAGTAATTAGGTCTTGGTTAATTGCTTGAGAGAGAATTAACCCTTCTTTTTGGCTTTGATAACTTGTTAGTGTGCATGATTAGACTCAATTCAACCCCCTAAGCTAAAGACCCCAACTTTAGACCTGTGAACCTCTCTAACCCCTAGCGCCCGTCATTATTTATCCAAAGTTTCGTTTTCATTAAATTAGCTACTAGTTTGTTTGTTTGAATCGTTAGTTAGTAGAAGATAGTTAATAGTTTAGACTAAATCATTAATTCTTGATTTGATTAGACTAAAATTAGGACATTATTGATAGACAATCACCCTCCGTCCTCGTGGATTCGACCCTAGCTATACTAGGATGATTAGATTCGCTTAAACTAGTTTTAGGCGTGTCATGAATGTATCTATTATGAACATAGATCATTTGGCTGTACTTCAATAATTTCAAACAGTTTATCAAAATTAGGCTTTTCAAATTGTTCTATAAAATACCAAAGATAAGAAAAAAAAATTGGAGTGCAAAATACCAAAGATAAGATTATCAAAGAGTCAAAGACAAAATTGCCCCAAAATAGACATGGATGACTTCCCCGTGTGCTTATGGTGCACTACTCCACGTGTTGCACCTTATTATCCATTTCTGTGACACTACGGAATATGGAAAGTGGATTGTGGAGTTGGTTTGTCCCACATTGGGAAACTAATGCTCATATGATCAGTTTATAATAGATTCCTACCATCATACTACCAACAAGGCCTTCACCTTTTAGAGCCCACGAGAGGATATTCGGGCCTAATAGGTGACTTCCCATCTTATTGGGTTGTGTTGCGACGGACGGTGGTTCGGGCTGTTACAATTTCTCTCTTCACTTTTCCCCCAAAAGATTAATTAAACCCAGAAATTTTTTCAAACCAAAAGCCAGATCAAATCCCGTCTTATTATCATGATACCGATTGTACTTAAAGTCATCACCTTTTGGGCGAAAAAATATATAGTTTTGGAGATTGAAGGTCGACTTAAAACATAAGTAATGGAAATATCTCTTTTTTTTCCATGTTTAAGTTGAGAGTGAAATTGAATCTGCGGAATTCGATTGTCAATTGTTTGATATGTGGCAAGCATATTTGCGGATCGTTTGCTTGGGTGTGTCCTTAGTCGCCCCGGAGAAGCCATACCCTTAAGAAGCTTACCCAACTCATCGCTAAATTTCTAAGAAAGGAAGACAACCTCGTGAGTGATTTGTTGTTTATGGTATCCATTTTTGTTTTTCGAGTAATTAGATTGATATAGTTAGATTTTGGATATAATTGGAAAGAAATGAATCATAATTTGAGGATTGGGATTGGATTAATCGGTACTGCCATCTTGTTGGGTTATCGGTTGTAATGTGATTTCAATTTCTTTTTTAATTTGACTTATGGTTGTAATTGTAGAATATTTGGAGCTACTGAACTGATCAATCTTTAATTGCCGTGACTTAAGAACTTCTTCATGAATTATAGTGTTCTGAATGAGACTTGAGTAGTGTAAGGTGTTATTTCGTAGATACTTTTTGTTTTATCTTTTACTTTATTTTTTATTTTAATTGTTTAGAGATTTATATATGTCATCCTTTTGATTTGATGTATTGGCGATTATGGTGAATGGTTGACTGGTGTTTCGCTTTACCGTTAACTTTGTATTCTCAAATACTTTGTTGATCTAATGTTTAATTGAATGATTTGACGAAAGAATTGCTCTGTTTGCTTTTGCAAATAAAGCAAATTGAGTAAAATGATCTATTTTTCGGCATTAGTACCGCAATTACTTGAGTTTAACGCAAGGTTGAAATCTTCATCTGTGTTTCGAAATTTTTTTGTCAGTTTTCTATGACTTTTAGTGTGGCGAATATTTAATGTTTCAAGTTTGTGATTGTTTAGTAAGGTTTTATTTAGGTAATTTTAGCCTCTGTGAGTCAGTGAAAAAGTTGAAGTATAAAAAAACAAAGTAGTAATTGATATGAACAGTTTCTATTTTTTTGGTGGCCGACGGCCGACGCTATCATCCCCCTACAAAGGCCAAACTCAGGGAGGCACTTAAGCCGACATTGTTGAAAAACTATGTAGTAACTGCTAGCTAGTATTATAGGTACTTGCTCTTCTGTCTAGTGCTTCTGATCTCGATCTTGTGTTTCCTGGCATATATTTTAAACAAAAATATTAGAGGGCAAATGAAAAAAAAATCATAGTGACGTAACAATTCTTGAATACTAGTATAAGGCGTTAGTATATATGATTAAATTACCTAGCAAGTTGTAGGCAAGTTTACGAACACTTCCTTCGTATGTCCCTTGTAAGTTTGCTTTGTATCATCGATGAAGAATTTCAATCCCTCTGGAGATGTGGTCCTTGATGCTGCTACGTATAGCTGTCCATGACTAAAACTGCCTTAGGTAGAAAAATCCCTACATGAGTCAGTGATTGTCCTTGACTCTTGTTAATTGTCATAGCATAGGATGGCTTCAAAGGATATTGTCTTCTCTTGAGTATGAAAGGAATTTTGGTGTCGTTTGATGTCTTATTATTCTGGCAATAAGAACTTCATTACCTACCTTCGAACCTGTTATTATTTTCGCTTGTATTATAAACTTTCTTAGACGGGTAATGATAATAAGTGTAGTGTCGTTGCATAGTCCTTGTGATGGGTTGATATTCCGTAGAAACATTACTAGTATTCCCTCTTTAAGCTTAAGTATATAGTTTGGTAACCCTTGCAACGTCAGACTTTTATGTATTCTGTTGGATATGCAGTAAATTGTTCTTCGGATTCCGTAGGAGATGTACAAATCTCGTCTGAGCTTTCGTATATTGTATACTCTCCTGGGATAAGAGCTGTCATGTAAGCGTTGATGGTCTCTGATGTGTCATTTAAGGGTGTTAATATTGCCCTTTTCTTCAAGTATGTGTCTTCGAGACGGTTGAGCTCGAACTCTAGATAGATTGAATCAACTACTGTTTCAATCCCGAATTTATCTTCTTTGGCCTTAAATTCTTCTGGAATCTTAACCCATGTAGGTTCGTCTTCTTGGTTTTCTGCTTTGGTTTGTAGCCTTTCGTTTCCCATCGTTAACAATCATTCATTAAATCTCTTGTTTCTCAACTGTTTTTTGATACCAGTGTTATTTTCAGAAACTCTCATGCTCATTTTGAGAATAAATATTGTTCATGAATCCCATATGTATGACCAATTTATTGATTCCTGCACAACGTCTTGTCTTGTACCTTTTGCCACTATGGGCAATACTTGACGGAAGTCTCCTCCAAGGAGAACAACTTTGCCTCCAAACAACTTTGAGCCTGCTTCTGGATCCTCTAATTTTATAATATCTTTGAGAGTGCGGTCTAGCGTTTCAAATGCATATCAGTGGTCCATTGGCGTCTCATCCCATATTATTAAGGATGTTTGTGGTAGAAGCTCAGCGAGTTGTGTTTTTTTGTGAAATGTCGTATGTCGAGTATCGAAAAGATCTATTGGAATTTCGAATCGGCTATGTGAAGTTCTTCCTCTTGGTAGTAATAGTGCAGCGATACCTGTAGTCATAAAAGTCATAAAAATTAATAATTCTTTGAATGTACTTTTTTTTTAAAATTTATTCTTATAATTATTAGAAATATACTTTAGGTAGTTTTTATTATTATAAAAAATCACATTAAGAGAGAAAGAAAACATTGATGGAGTTTTGAATTTGTAACGTAACATTAAGTAAATTAGTTACCTGATGATGCGACAGTTAATACAATTTTGTTGCCAGAACGAATTTTTGCAGAGATGGTGTTGTACACAAATATTTTACCAGTACCGCAATGTCCATAGAGAAAATATACGCCTCCGTTATTTTTTTTCTACTGCTTTGACAATGGTCTAATACACTGACAACTAATCTGGATTCAATTGTTGCACTTTCGTTTGCCATTCATCAGAGAGTTGTTTTGGATTGTACATCCGTTCATCTCTAATAAGCTTGTTGTCCAAACCTTCAATGTCTGAGAAATCTGGCTCTGGCATACCTTTAATCTCCTTCAATCTCTTTCCATATTTCATAAGGACTTTGTCAATCTCTATTAAAGTGTAGGATTTCTTAGCTCCTTCAGTTAACTGTAGTGCAAGATGGCCGAATAATATACTTTTCTTCCGTACAATGTCATCGGATAACATCTCATAGTTGCTATCCCAAAAACTTTTTATATTGGTGACCTCACAAATAGAAGCAGCGTCACAAAAAGTTCTCTAAGTTGGGAGGACATTGCCCACTTTTTTTCTTCTCGCATGGCATCATTTCATTCTTTATCATCATTAAGTAGACCCCGGGCGTAACATGCATCTTTATACGTGGGATACACATGTTCACCATAAGTTATGATATCTTCAAAAGATTTTGCACCTTTGACCAAATTAAGAAGTAATCGCAAATAGATCCGACGTTCACCAGAAGTAAGATGGACGTATGCTATTCTTCCTATGCAGCGACCTTGTTTTCTCTTATGTCACCCTTGATTCCACATAAATTTGGTTGGAAACTGAGCATAGGATAAGGTTCTTGCTTCCGGACATATGATATTTGTGTTCATCCATGACGTTAACATTGTGTCTAACTGATTTGCTCCTGGAACTTTAACGATTAATTTATCGTCGTCCCTTAGTACAACAACTTGTTCTCCTTCTAAATGTACAGGTAATTGCAAAACAGCTGGATTTCTTTCTTGAATATCGTACCCGAATCTAGGTAATCACGTGTGGACAAATATCTACAATCTAGGTATGACTGTATTTCATCTTCCGTGTTTCGTTTGATTAATAGAGTTGCTTTATCTGGTCCTTTAGTAATATACTTAAATAAATGTTTGATTGCACGTGCAGTATTACACCATTCAACGTTGGTATGAGCATCAAACATCATAAGTAACCCTTGATTATAAGGTACGACCGATCTATTTTCTAAATGACTTTGACCCTTCTGATGAACCTGATGCATATTTAGTCATTATTAAAATTAAGGTTTATAAAGTAGTGGTGTACTTGTTATCTTGTCTTCTTCTGTAAATTGGGTAGTCATTGCTGTCAAAAGTTGTCTCTTCATTAAATGACTTTGGAAACTTTTTGTGCATGTGTTTTTAACCATACATTGCCATTTTGGGTTAGCATCGCCGCAGGGGTCCATGTATCATACATCGAGATACCGCTTCATATAGCTCCGGATTAGAATCTTTGTTGGGGATTTCAGCGAAAATAATGTTATCAATATATTCAGAAGGAAGGTCTACATCTTTTTTGGCTAACCACAAGAGTACATGTGCATGAGGTAAGCCCCTCTTTTGAAATTCTATCGTGTAAATATATGCAAAACCATGAATTCACAATTGTTAATATGGGAATGTGTATTTTTAATGTTTAATGTTGGTTTGAATAAAACATACTTGCAACGACAGTCCCAAAATAGCGTTCTTTTTTTAAGCAGTCCATTAGTTGTTGAAGCTTGAGTTTGAAAATTCTAGCCATAATATCAGGTCGATCATCTATCGTCTGGCCTTCAATATGGCTTAACATTTGTTGTGAATGTGATGAATAAGTGTGAATGTGATGAATAAGTCTGGCCATTTCTTATTTGATGTGAATGTGATGAATAAGTGTGGATTTCCGTACCATTTACATATGGCCATTGCATCTTGATAATGTTGTTGCATGTACCATTTGCTTTCCGTGAAAGATGCTGGTAAGAAAATTATTTTACCTGCAGATGCTCCTATATGGTCCCATTTGCTAACAACATCACAAAGGTTGTTTAACATGTCACATCTAAGGTATGACTGGTTTCTTCTAATAAACCATAATCTCTCTGTTTTCATTGCACAACATGCATCAACTATGAATTGTTGGAAAAGTTTGCCTCCACAAAGTAAACATTTGCCTTTGAAACTTTCTGTTGTATTCTATAACAACAAAATTCTCTCATTGTCACACGATGTCTTTTGATTTTCTTCGCTCCCGGTTCAGTGTAATACAATATCTCAGTGTGGTAGCTATCTTCTCCGTAAGGAAAAACAAGAGGGTATTGTAAAGCCATGAAACGAAGGATGAAGTTTACAGATTGTATTCAACTCTCCTCCCTTGCATTGTATAATTATATCTCTTTCAAGTGTAGCATCTTCAGGTTTTCTATTTATTATTGCGGCTACCTCAGAAGTCGTGGAGGTGTTGTATGTTCTATCTGTATTGTCACGACTACCCAATATCTTGGTTGAAAAATCAAAGTTTTTATTTTCTCGTAATCTCTGTTAGTTGAGCCATACGAAATGTCTGAGTTAAAGGATTCACATCATCAAGTATCTTCTAAAGACCTGAGAGAATATGCTTATTTAATCTTGAACCTCCTTCGTGTTTGTTCAAAGCTTTAACCCTCATTTGTATTTCAGAGTGAGTGTCATAAACATATAGTTGCAGATATGATGGGGATTGTTCATCGTCAGGAAGAAGACAACCTATGTGATGACAAACTTGGCCGCTGATTTTGAAAACATATGGCCCTGGAGTGTTGTTTATACACTTGTCAATTGTTGCTCCCATCGAAGTGAAAGCAAAGCATGAGTTGTATACTCGTATATTTTGTGGGAATTCTCTTGTTTTTCCACCTACCTTATAATTAATAATCTGCTTAAGAATTCCGGAGGATCTCTAAGTTTTGGTAACCGTATTCTGCCTTCTCTACAACACAAATTGAAACGGGTACCGTTTTTAGTACCGAAGCTTTTCACTCTTTCTTCATACGACATAATTGCATTACCATTTGGACTCACATATTCCGGAAGTCCCAAACTGCGATATTGATGTTTTTTCGTTTGGTGACTAGAAAATAATGAAGTACTGCCTCCGTTCGCCTTTAAACTGCGTAGGGCCAATATACACGCTTCTTAAGGTGGGTGTACACTTTAATCGGGTAATCAAAGTTCTAAAAAAATTGCATGACACGTTAGATAAAATATTGATCTAAACCGCCATGCAATTTTATTGAAAGTTAGATTAGCCGATTAACGTGTACACCCATCTTAAGAAGTGTGTCCGTTGGCCCTCTGCAGTTTAAAGGCGAACGGAAGGAGTACATAGGAAGAATAAAAAAAATCGTATTCCATTATCCGAGGAAAGACAGGTTTTATAGTGTTATTACGGAATGGTTGGATGATGAATCATATCTAATTTTTATATAACTATAGGTTAGTCTAGTGAACGACGCAAGAGTATGGATTTTTGTTACATTTTATTATTGATGTGATCGACCAATTCAAAATTCTCAAGTTGTGTATTCCACCTCCGTTGTCTTCTTTCGTAAAGTATGTCGTCTTTCTATTTTGTCGATAAATTTGGAATTTCTCTAGGAGTACCATGATTAAACACAAGCAATGACAAAATGGTATTAAATTTTATATATACTTTATGAATAATAACATGTTGTAATTCTAATATCAAGTACGCATTATTATTAAAATTTGTATATCTTAAGAATCATACCTTCGTTCCGTGATACCACGTGCTCCATAGTTTTTCGTTTCCGCTTTGTAAAAGTATACTTTTACGCCTTCTTCTATTTTCTCTGTAAATTTCATGCTTCGATAAATTTGTTTCCATCATTAGCCGTAGATATCAAATTTGTCTTTATTGTGTTTGTATTGTATGTATGCACCTATTATATATAGTTTAGAAAAAATAAACCTAATATTAATGATAAGGAAAAAGTCATAATATGTGATATGCTGTAAATGTAGTGTGTTAATCTGCATGATTTAGGCGCTTTAGGGGTTATTTGGGCGTGGTATTATCGTGACTCGTAAACCACATCATTAGGAGTATAGTTGAAATTTAATTGATGGTTTTATGCGATTTTGGTGGCTCAAGTCCCTTTTGGTGAGAGTTGGATGGGATTAGAAGATGAAGCTATGAGTTGGAGCGAGATTCAAGAAGAAGATAGATTGATCACACTTTGAGAACCACACACCATCACCTCCGACTTCATTGGATCATAACTCTATAACCAGAAAATATTTTGCAGAAATTCCAAGTGTAGAGGAAAGTTCATTGTGTTAGCTTTCTAACGATATATTATGAGTTCAAAATGAAGTTCAGAAGTGAGAGTTATGCCCCTTCGATGATTGCCCTGCGCATAGTCTATCGACTCGAGGATTATGAGACTCGACTCGAGGACGATCATCTTGACTCAAGGGTGGTTCTCCTTGAGTCGAGGATAGTCGACATGAGAGGTATTTTTAAGAACAAGATCCCTGACTCGAGGAGTGTCTCCCTCGAGTCGAGGGGAGCGTCTTCCGGAGAAATTTCTTTAACCTCGTTTTTTGACGATTTTCCTTGGATTCTTTGGACTTTTGTCTTCTAGTGTTTTATACTTATGTTAAATAAAGGGGCATGAACCGGTCAATAATACCTATCACCCTTCATAGTATTTTCTAGTTTTCATTTAGAGAGAGTTTTAGAGAGGGATTTTGTTAAAAAAACTAGTAATTTTATTATGGGTTTTAATTCCAAAATTTAGTGTAATAATTAGTACTAGTACACTACCTGTGCAAAATTGCACGGGTTGCTCAACTACTATACAATTTTAGATTTTTAAAACAAATTAAAGTTAAATAACTTATATATAAAAAAACTGATTGAGTAACCTTCTTTAGATACGATATGACAATTAGTAAATCTAATTAGATTCACCTCTATCATATTTTTTTCGGATTATAAGGGTAAAAGGTGAATAATTTGTAAAAATGCAAGTACTCCAACAAAAAACAACATCACGATTGCAAGTGTTCCTAATAAATTTTACACCATGGACACGTTACGATATGAAATTTGACATGGACACATGGTCCTAATAAATTTTACACCACACTCTACCAAAAAAAAAAAAAACATTGGAGTAGGTGTTCTTTGTTCCTGCCGACAAAAGATTCATCACCCCCATCCGCTCATCTTCCCCAAAATTAAAAACACGTTTTCCCCAAAATCAAAATCAATAATGAAATCTTCAATGTATTCTCTTCATTTTTTTGTATATCTTCGCCCTTTTCTCACAACTTGAATAATTTGATCAAAGAAAATCCTAATTTCCTATGAATACATGATTAATAGATACTATCTTCGAAATTCTTCAATTATTTCCGCTTATACCGCCAATCAGTAATCTGTTTTCGTTTGCTGACCAGATCGAGTGTAGAAATTGGTAAGACACCAATAAATTTTATTTTTTCTGGTTTTTGATTTGCAATTTTTAATTGTAATGGGGTTTTTGGGCATAAATGATTCGCATGATTTTTTCTCATCGAAATATTTTGTGGCCATGTTTGTAAGAAGAAACCAACGGATGATACTTTGATATCAGCAATCAAGAGAAATCCCAATTGTATATGGGCAGCCAAAGCGGTTAAGAAAAAGGTTGCCAGCTACATACTCAGTGGGCTTAAAGTGTTTGGATATAAAGAGCTAATGTCCAAGAATTTGAGGTATGTTTGCAATCATTAATTATAAATATTATGAATTTCATATAAGCTCTAAATCGTGATCTGGTCATATACTCATATTACAATCTTCTCTTATTAACTTTTTTTCGCTTATTTGCGTTTGAAATTCGACTTTTATGTTACAAATTTATGATTTTGCTATATTAATCATTCAGGTTATGTGTTAAATTTCTTGTTGCAATTTTATTGAAGAATATTTTTCAGTGATATTGCAGCTAGGGTAATTTGTACATTTTTCCATGGTTGAAATGTGTTTTAGAGATTTTCGTATCAAAGTGCTTTTTACCTGGTTTATTAACACATCTATCTATTAGGAAAGACATCATCTAAATTTATGAGTCCATACCCATTTAAACTAATCATTGTACTATATAAAAAGAAAAAGACAACGAACAAAATACATTTTGAAATCTTGCTAACATAAAACAGTAGGTAATTCAATTGAAAGTATAGTCCTGATTCAGTTGAAAGTACAGTCCTCACAATTTCTGGAAAACGTCCTTATAAACTACATTAAATGTAGTATTATAAGTCTTGACAGCATCGTCACATATTAGGATCTTCAACCTCTTTTTAATTGTGACTCTAGAAACATCGACATATAGCTGCCCATGACTGAAAACTGGCCTTGGTAGGTATAACCCTACATGTGAGAGCGATTTTCCCTGGCTTTTATTGATAGTCATAGCAAAACACACAACTAACGGGAATTGCATCCTCTGGAACTTAATTGGGAATTTAGTGGAGTCGGAAGGTGTCGGGCTCATGCGGGGTATAAACACTCTGTGGGCCACGTTGCTTCCTGAAATAATGGTTGTGTCTACCACGTGAACCCCAAGCTGGTTGATGACCAGCCTCGTCCCATTACACAATCCCGATGACTGGTCGATATTCCGAAGGAGCATGACTGGAGCACCCTTTTTCAATGTAATACGGTGGCTCGGAAGACCCTTCTGATGTTGTTTAGGTACTCAGTTGAGTACACATCTCCGCTACAAATTTCGGGATCCTTGTCTTCCAAGCAGATTGAATCAGAACTCAAATACTCAACTTCTTCATCTGGCACAAGTGATAACATATACGGAGTAATCATTTACGGCCTCAACGATCTCGTGAGTAGGAGCGAGAAATGCTTTTTCTTGGAAGAATTTTGGTTGAAACAAATGATCAGTAAAATTGCCATACGTACTCTCTACAATAGTAGTAATTGGGTCTCCAACGCTTGTAATGGCTTCACCATCGTTTGGCTCACCCATGATCCCATCTCCAACTTTTAGTATCCATTCCGAGAATTCCCAAACCTCATGCCTCTCCCGTTCCAAATCACCAGCGCGAAGGCGCATATTTTTTGTCAACTGTAGGACCTTACACGATGTCCACAAGTACGAAGAGTTGATTGCGGATGCAATTATATCTGGCGTACTACCTTTTGGTATTACCGGTAATATCTGTCGGAAATCACCCCCAAATACAATTACCTTACCAGCAAATGGCAGATCTGAAACATTACCATATCTATACTTCAAACCATCCCATATTATAAGCTTCGTCTTATTTAGAAGTCCAGCTAACTCCGTACAATCTGTGAGTTCATTGCACAATGAAGTCTCGTCGACATTTAAGGGGATGCCAAACCTGGAGTGAGTTGTTCTACCACTTGGAAGAAGCAGAGATGCAATGCCGCTTGATGCCACAGGAAGGATAATCTCCCTCTTTCTTCTTAATGCAGCACACAAAGTTCTCCATAAGAAGGTTTTACATGTTCCCCCGTACCCGTAAACAAAGAAGACACCCCCATTGCCTAAAGAAATCACATTCATGATCTCATCATAAATCTTCTTTTGCTCATCAGTCATACTTGAAATCAGCTGCTTGTGCTCTTCCTTTAATGCTTCGGTGTCGTAATTCAATTCTTCTGCAATAAGCTTATTATGTCCTTCTGGTATAGCCATTTCATATGGGTAAGGCATTTCACTAAACTTCCGGAGCGTACTACCATTTATTTGAAGTATTTTTTCAATCTCCGCTAGAGTGTACTATTTGATTTGCTCATCGCTCAACTGCTAGTCTATTAAACATAAAGAACAACTTCAGTTGTGGTTAAGCGAATGTAGATTCAAAGTACGATACAGTTAAGAAGGATTCTTCCCATTTATCTTCAGCATCCTACGTTGACGGTATAAAATATCGTCACAAAGTAAATGCCATGTACTCACATATTTCGGCCTTGTCAAGCTGCCTGATAAGAGTAACGTGCAAAAGAGGCTTCTCAAGAAGTGTCTAGTGCGCCACTCATGTGCTTCATTTAAGCCATCTATGAATTCCCTATCATCATCTAATAACCCCCTTGCATAGCACGCGTCTTTGAATGTAGGATATAAAACACCATCAATCGTTCTTATATCTTCCCAACATGTCGCCCCTCTTACATAGTTCAATAGGGTCCATAGGTAGTATCTTTCTCTTGATCCGGGCGTGACGCTACACAATCTCCCAATTTTGAACTTCCTTTGTCTAGGCATCCACTCTTTGTTCTTTGCGGCCCATGTGAACATACCTGGCATCTCAAAGTACCTGAGTTCTCTGGCTTCTTCATACTTACTATTACACGCCATCCATGTCGTGTCGTCTTTTCAGTGTGGGATTGTTTAGCAGAGCTTCGATATCCTGACCATCCTTGAACACAACATTATGTTCTTCAGGGAGATGAAAAATTAAGTCTCTCAACCCCCACCAATATATAGTTCACTGGAAAACCAAAAATTAGCCATGCCGCTTCACATGCGGAGATATACCGACAATCGTAGTATTGGTCAATCACATCTATAACATCTGGGTCTCGTTTAGATTTACGCGTTAAAGATAGTACATCACTAACGTGGTCAGATCCTTTGTTCACATATTTGAAAAGATACTTTATTACTCTGCCCTGATTGCACCATTCCACATTGATATGTGCATGATATTTAAGTAGAAAATCAGAATTATAAGGAACGACAAACCTGTTGTCTAGTTGTACCCTATTTTTCTCGATAGTAGCACCATTATCTCGCCTCCGGTATGTAGGGAATCCATCTCAATCAACGCTTGAAGACTCTTGAAACGTCTTGGGGAATTTTTTGGAACAGACCCCGGCAACCATGCACAGTGACTTTAGGTTTGCGCTACCGCAAGGACCGTGTAACATGCAGTCTTTTACAATTCCATACAATCTCGGGTTATCTTGTTCGTTGGGTATCTCAGCGCATATGATTTTGTCAAAATCTTCAGGCTTTGCAATTTTGGACTTTTTGCCTAACCACAACAAAATGTGTGTGGGGTAACCCACGCTTTTGAAACTTGATGGTGTAAATGACTGCATGTATAAAGAATATCAATAGAATTAACATAGGGGGAGAAAAATTTGAAATAGTTCAAAGTAGCCAAAATAAGTTAACTCACCTGCATTAGGTTTGCCGAAATACTTCTCGTTCTTTAAATCCTCTAAGTTGATCCAACTTGGTCTTGAAGATTCGGCAGATAATATCGGGCCTGTCCTATGAATTAAGACCTCTTGATGAGCCAAATCTGGTGATTTCCGGCTATTTTTTATTGCGGGTGAATGTGATGAATAGCTCGGGACATCCGTACACCTTACATATTGCCAGTGTATCCAGTGGATGGTAACAAAATTCGCTTTGCTTTACTTGTATCACCTGACAGTTATGCTTGGTTGAGATTCTAGTATTTGTTGGTACGTAAAAGGGGCTGATTGTGTCGAATAAAGTTGAGCCTTAGTGCCTCAATCATCGTGCAACCATCAACGACAAACTGTTGAAATAATCTCCTCGCACGTAGCAGCTTTGTCTTTTCCCTTTTCCTTTCCTGAATTCTGAAGACAAACCACTCTTGTGAAGTAGTGTTGTTCATTCTTTTACATTCACTTGTGGAAGGCTTCAACGATGAAACACTATGGTCTATGCCAAGTCTATAACCATCTTCTCCATAAGGGAATAATAACGGATATTGTAACGCAAGATAAGAAGGATGCAACTCGGAGATACGTTGCAAAAGTCCGGATTGCGTTTCTAAAACTATATCCCTCTTATCGTAGTTGGGGTCAAACCCTCCTACGACCAAACCTGCCACTCCTGATGCAGTTGAAAGATTGTGCTCCCGTCCATCGTTAGCCCTCTTTAAGATAAGCTTCAATTTGACTTCTCTAGTATCATTCTGCTTGAATCTATCTTTTGCCAATCGGAAACTTTTCACGAGAGGGTTGTGTTAATCGACCATGTTCTGCAACTCTGCAATTAATGTGTATTTAAATTTGTCGGGGTCGCCGAAACTGTAAGGAGATAAGCAAAAAATAATTTAGTTTCTCGTATTCTTTATATAGCATATATAAGTAAATAAGGGTTGACAAACTCACCTGACTGTATTCTTTATTTCCTTAATTTCATCCTCCGTGTCATATATATAGAGTTGAGAATTTTGGAGCATTTCCTTCATCTGGCAGCAAACTCCCAATCATATGTTGATTTTGACCCCCCTAATTTAAAGGTGTATGGTCCACTGCCTTGATTTACCTTTCTATCTATTTTACCTCCCATAGAGGTAAAGTTCCACATTATGTTGTATGATCGGATGTTCTCTATAAAGTGTTTGCTATGCTCGTGTCTATTCTCCAAAAGTTCACAAAGTAGCGCAGGAGGTTCTTCTAAAAATGGTTGTTGGACCTTTCCGTGCATATAACACAATGAGAATTCAAGATTTCTTGATTTATTCTGTTTATTCAGTCTTTCCTCATACCAAAATAAGGCGCCACAATGTCCACATTCGTAATCTAGATCACCTATATCTGAATAATCTTTAGAAAAATTATTGGTCTCTCCATAGTCTTCATCATATTCATCAGCTTCACAATCATATGTTTAAGTTAACGAAAAGTAAACAAAATAGTGATGTATTTTATAGAAATACCAATGTTAGAAATATACCTTCGTCATCTGAATTATCTTCAAATCTTCGTCTTTGATTTAGACGTGTGTTTTCACCTATGTATATGTAACATAATAAGTAGCTGACGATGATAAAATATACCAGTCAATAAGGGGCCGTTTGGTTACAAGAGGGGGAAAAGAAAGGATACAAGAAAGAGAAAGAAAGGGAAAGAAAGGGAAATCCTCCTAATTACCCAATGTGTTTGGTTACAGTCAAGGAATCAAACCCCTAATCCTACCTCCATCGTCTCTCTCCTCTAAAAACTTGTAGACCAAATCATCATAACCTTTACGTCAAATGCTACAACACTTGTGCCCCTACACATCAATGACATCAACACCTTTGAAATTCTTTGTGCCCACTATATTTGCTACGGGCTTTCGATTTTAGGTATACTGGAGTTCTTAGTTCTTACATCCCATTCATCTTAAGTATTTGAGATCGAAGATGTCGGATTTGTATGTGTATGAGTCGTTGGCGACGGTGATAGGTTGAAATTGACGTTTCGACGGTGGTCCAATAGTGGACTTGACGGCGCGACGGTGGTGCTACGTTTGACTGGGCGGCTTGACAGTGGTGCTATGTTTGACTGAGCGGCTCAACTGGGTTGAACGATCGGCCATGGTGGGCTTGGTTGTTGTTGGGGGAACGTTCAATGTATGGCCGGGTAATGGAGGTTGCTTTGTGGGTGTGAGGTGAAACCCAATTTGGGGTAATCCTTAAAACCGAGGGGGGTGAGGGAATGAGAGTAGAGGGATTTGGGGTAATTGAGTGGGGAAAGGGAATGACAAAAAATAGCAAACAAACACTCACAAAGAGAATGGGGGGTTTAAGTTCCCTTTCCCTTTATTGAAACCCCCAAACCAAACAGCCCCTAAATGCCATCAAAATAACATAAGATTCTCACCAGAAAGATCAACGTTCGTAAGAGACCGTTTATTGTTAGAATGATCTTGAGCTCTATTTAGTTGACAAACTGATTTATCTGTAAAAGTAGTATTTCACTTAATTAGTATTGATCTTGACTATGAATGTTATGCTGTAATTGGTGAATTCAACATTCTGATTCTTCTATTTAACTAAGATGTAAACTATAGATTGCGGATAAATGATAGACAATACATCACCCCGTACATCACCACTGCACCAGGAGAAATAACCGAACCATGGCCCAACAACAACAAATCAATGAGATGCACCAGATTGTTGCTAATTGGTACAGTTGCTACAAAACCAACAATACAACCAAACCCCTGTGGTCGACTGGACTAAGAAAATTTCTCAAATGAAACTTGATTTCTACCATGGTAAGGGAGACCCAGCAGAGCTGGAAAATTGGATCAAGGATATGGGTAAAATTCTTGATACAATCAACTGTCCGGCAAATGAGAGGGTAACTGGGGCTGTTTTCTATTTTAAGGGAGAAGCTGATACCTGGTGGACTGCTAGTGAAGTAGCCCTTCAGGCTCAACCAAACTTTAACTGGGATAGAGTTAAGACAGTAATGAGAGATAGATTCTACCCTGAGCATATCAAAACCCAAAAGTATGAGGAGTATATACATCCGAAACAACTTAATGGGAGTGTCACTGAGTACTATTCCAAATACCTAGAGTTGTCCCGTTTTGCTGGGGATATTGTGCCAGATGATGCTAAGAAGATTTTCAGGTTCATTGCGGGTTTAAACTATCGTATAAGGGCGCCCATGACCTTGGTGACTTTTCCCAGCTTACATGAGGCCTATCAGAAGGCTGCTAGTGGTTGGAAGGTATTTCAGGAGCAAGATGCAAATCAAAACAGAAACAAGAGGAAGTATGAGGAACCCGATGATACCTCAAACATCATGGGTAGAAATTTGAACCAGGGGAACGATAAAAGGGAAAAACCAAACACTTTTCGGAATAATCAAGGCTATAATGGATGCTCTGGTGGGAATAGCTTTCAGAACCACAACCAAGATAAAAAGCGTGAGCGCCACTACTACTGTAAGAGATGCAAAGGGGACCACCCTGGTGCTAACTATTTTGGGAAGCATGTCGACTGTCTTAACTGCGGAAAAATGGGGCATATGGCATATGAGTGTAGGTCTAGAACACAAGACCAAATGGAAAATGATGATTATGTGGGAAATAATAGGGGTAAACAAAACTTCAATCACAGCACATACAATTCTCGTCCTAATTACCGAGGGAGCAATGCTAGATTCGAAGGGAACAATATTGCCCAAGCTGGCAATAATGGTGTTGCTGCTAGAAATGCCAACAATAATGTCCAAGGAGGGAAGAACACGCGCAAATCGGGTCAAATCTTTGTCATGAATAGAGCTGAGGCTGATAATGTAACCAATGTGATGAATGATACTTTTCTAGCCTAAGATACCCCTTCGTTTGTCTTCTTTGATTCTAGAACCTCTTACTATAATGGTTTCTTGTGTCTTAGCTTATACTAACTAGAGTTACAAGGACGTAACCCGCTTTTAAGTGGGGGAGAATGTGATACTAAGTGCTTCTATTAGACCTAAATTCATACATTTGCCTATATGCATCCATACATCAGCATTCACTATTTGTTTACATTTTCTAAATGTGTAATTGAGTAGAATTTCTTCTATTTGAAGATTCGGGGGCGAAACTTGGTCTTAAGGGGGAGAGGATGTAATCTCCCGAGATTTTAGTAAAGATAGGGGGGTTATTTAGTAGACAGCGAGCGAGCCTCTATCAGAGAAATCAATTCTCGCAGACCCAAGTAGTTTCGTGATATTTTATAATTATTTATTTTATGAAATGAGTTAAAAATGGGGTATCGAGTTTGTTATCCGAAAAATAAAAGGTGTTTTAGAATTGTTTCTAAGTTTGGATTAGCTAAATTGGATCTTTCCATTCTCGGTCAATAACTTTTTCTCTTGAAACCCAACTCTTCCAAAAAAGACCAGCCCGAAAAGAAAAAAAAAACCGAAAATCATTAAAAACAAAAGAAAACTGAGGTTTTCTTTTCCTTCACACACGCACAACACCCCATCGCCCCAGCTCCTTTGTTGCCCTCTGCCTCGCAGCGCGACAACCCACTTTCGACCGCTCTCAGCCTTCCATCGCCGTCTTTTCGCCGCCCCAGTCGCATCTCTGTTCCCTCTCTCTCTTTCTTTTCCGGCAATTTGGTAACTTAAAACCCCCCTTATTCCTCTTTTCTCTCTCCTCTACTTTCCGCACCTCATAATGCCCAATTCGATTCTTGCTCACTATAATTCGTTTTTGTGTTTATTATGCTTAAATACTTCATATATGAGGTGGGTAATTGATTGGTGTTGATTTTATATACAAAAAAAAAATTAAGTTTTTAGGCATGTTCTTGAATTATTGGGTTAATTAGGAAGTAATTGAAATTGGGGCTTTTATAATTCGATTTGTTGATTGTTCTTGTTATTGATTTGATATTATTGTTAGAATGTTATGAATTATGATGTTTGGTTTTTCAAAATTTTGATTAGGGGTAGTATGTTGGGTTTGTTCATGTTTTTGTTAAATTGAATTGATAATTGAAATTAGTTTTGTAATTTAAATCTTTTCTAAAAACTCGAACATAGTATCGTGATAGGTGGAGAACGATTCATTCTTATCATAATATGTTTGGTTGAAATTGTTGTATTGGATTTTGCTATACTAATTGGCTTGTGACTCAAACGAATTTCACTTTGAAAGTTAAGATTGGTTTCATATGTTTGGCATTGGTTGTGGTTGAATTATGATCGATTGAAGTAGGGATATTGGTTTATGATATGTGGAAATTAAATGGTGGTGTATAATTATAATCATGAAAGTAAGGATTAACTATGAGCTAAAAGGATAATATTTGTAAATGTTTGGCCGGAGTCTCAGTTACTCCTATTTATTTGGACGGAGTCAAAAGAACTCCTAATGGACGGAGTCAGAAGAACTCCTAAATTATTTGGACGGAGAAACAATAACTCCTAATTATTTAGACGGAGTCACAAAAACTCCTAATTATATGGTCGGAGTAAAAGAACTCCTAATTACACCGATTTGGACTCCTCACTCATAGTTAAACTTTGACTTGATAAATATAGGATGTGGAATATGACTCTTTATTGATGATCTGTAATTATTGTTGGTCGGTTTATATGAGTATGTGCTAAGTGTATTTTTAAAAATAAAATTATAACTCATTTAAAAACCCAGGTAAGTGTTTTGGTTTTCTACATGTTGAGGTGTTAGCTCACTCAATTTTATGACTTTTTCAACTGTGATTTTTTTTTGTGTTTTAAATTTACCACATGTAGGATGTGATGCTTGCTTGTTGGGGCGCGATTCACCTTCGAATTTAAATTAGATCATCGAATAAAGCTAGACACTATATTTGCTAGACGATTCACTAGACTTAGTTTGTTTTATACTTCAGTTTGAGCTTTTGAACTATTGTAATTTTTAAACTTTTCCATGTAATAGGCCACTTTAAACTATTTAGACCGTGGACTTGATATTGAAATTCTCCTTGCATTCAAGTTTCCACTTTGATGCGGAGTGGCACCTTCAAATTTCCTGAGTACTGTCTTGGATTTTTCTCAAAATTGGTTTAGGAAATTGACAGGAAATTTGGGGTGTTACAATTGCACAAGTTATTAGCTTCTTCATTTTGTAACCAAACCTTTTCTGAATACACCATGCCATTGTATTGCTAGTAGGTAATGTCATCTGACAAAGCTTGCTCAGTTCACTGACACACCTGCTGCTATAAGGACACTGGAAGAATACGTGTTCGTGGGTTTCCTCTCCTTGATGGCAAAGACAGCAGGTATCATCAGCACAAATGCCAATCCTCATCAATCTTGAGTTCACCTGCAGTCTTTGTCTCATTGCTAGCCAGGTAATAAAAGTTGCTCTGGGAATGTTATATCTATTCCATATAATCTTCCCCCAACTAACTTTACCATGATCTCCTCTTAGCCAGTCATAACTGAAGTAACAGAATATTTGATATTCACCATCGATCATTATCAAATTCTTGTTTGATTCTGTCCTTGATTGTGCAGATTTTCTTCTAATGCCAACTACTATCAGTTGGGGGAGTATAATCCTCTGAATTACTGATCTTGATATAGATAGCATGAACCCATTTAATTCAAAGGGTATCTGTTTTGTAGTATATCCAAGCTACATATTTAGCTATGCTTGCTACATTCCAGTCAACAGCATCTCTAATTCCTAACCCTCCTGCTTCTTTAGGTAAGCATACATCCTCCTAAGACACCATTGGAGATCTTTTCATATGCTCAATTCCATCCCACGTGTAATTTCTGCAAGTTGCTGAAATTTGCCTAAGCACAGATTTTGGAAGGATGAAGACTCTAGCCCAATAGATGTGCAGGTTACTCAAAACTGATTGCACCAGTGTTAGTCTACCGGTGTATGAAAGTTTCCTTGCCCCCACTGCTCTGATCCTTTTCACAATTCTTTCAGTTAATGTATTGCAGTTCATCACTGAGATCTTCCCCGCAGTTATAGGCACACCTAAGTACCTAAACGAGAGATTCCCCTCTTTAAACCGTGACATTTGAAGGATATCCTGCCTCACTCCATAATTTATCCCTGCAAAATAAATCTCTGACTTCATGTTGTTCGAGCATAAGTCTGTTGCTTTTGAGAACGTACTAAACCCTCTCAACAGGAGTAAGACAGATTTCACCTCATCACCCTTACTAAACAAAAGGAGGTCATCTGCAAAACACAGATGAGTCAACTTTGTCTTGTAGCACTCTAGTCAAGTATTCCATACATAAAGTAAATAAGAGAGATGATAGGGGGTCACCATGTCGAAGGTCTCTTTTCCCCTTGAAATACCCAAAGTGAGTGCCATTCATAGACATAGTGTAGGCTGGAGAAGTAACACAATTCATTATCAGATTTATCATATGCTCATGAAACTTCAAGGCTTGAAGCATTTCTTCAACAAATGTCCACTCTACTGTGTCATAGGCTTTCCTCAAATCGATCTTCATCACACTACCACAAAAATGAACAAATGTAACACTATAACTTGACCTAATGTAACGGTACCTGGAACAACCGTTGCGTTTGATAGGCTATTGTAATACTTAAAAAGAAAATACACTATAAGTTGACCTAATGCAACGATACTTGGAACAACCGTTGCCTTAGATGATTCACTGTTGCCTTATCCTCAACAAATGCAACGCTAAAAAAAAAAAAATTCAATCCTAATTAACACGACAACACCTCCTCTACTCTCCCTGATCTCTTTCTCTCTAATGTATCTTTTCTGCTCCTCCATCCCCAACTTTCATCCTTCTATATCTCTCTCTCTCCGATTTGCCATCTCTCGTCTGCTCCTCGCCACGCCATTCTTCTTCTTCCTCTTCTCCTCCAAGCTTAAACTGGGGTTGCTATAATAAGGTAAGTGATTCTAATCTCGAATTTTGGATTCTTTACATCTGGGGCTCGATTCTATTCTTTTTTTCTCTGTTTATGATTTTTAATTGCTTAATTTTTTGGTGTTGTAATCTTACTTCGACTCTACCAATCAGTTTTTTTCGGTCCAATTTGATATTGGTTATAAATTGAAATTTCTAGGGTTTTGAAAACGGGATTAGCACAATCGCTGAAATAATGGAGAAATCAAACCAATATATGAATTCTGGGTAATTTTTCTCCCATTTCTAGTTTTAATTTCCTTTTATTATAGGGCCTCTTTTCTGTTTCTTGTTCCATTTTGGCTTATTTTTTTTTATATGATTGGGGTTTTGAGAAGTTGAATTAGCAGTAAACATGGCGATAATAGCTTTTGAGATGATTCAGGCTTGCTTGACTATTGTTCGAATATTGAATGGGTTTAGCCAAAGATATATATTTGTCGACACTAGTTGTGAATCATGTGCAAGTCTTGGTGGTGGTAAAATTACTCAGTGGTGATTTAATTACTCTTTCGTTAATGGAAATGATGTGGAATTTGATATTTGAGTCACATCGTTAAGAGTTAAGAAAGTAATCATCTTTCATTTGGTTTGACTATTACCGTTTTATTGGTAAATTTTAATTTCAATTTTGATTCATGTTAGCCAATACTGAATCATTTTGGGCTTTGTTGTTGTATTTGTTGTATGATTTTGTTCTATTTGTGTTCGGTAAGCTAGCTTCTTTGTTAATCAGAGCCAAAGAATTTGACTCGCTAGTTCTAAGTTGCTTTGGAGTTTGGAGTCAGATTGCGTACATCATGTTCTGTAACAAAATTACTCGGTGGTGGTGGTGGTTAAATTGCAGCTCAGAAGAAGGGAGAGTTCTCTTCTTTCATACAGTATATTAATTGTTTTCTAGCTTGTAGTTGCCTAAACGTTTATATGAAATGAGAAAGCTGGGTTTTTTTTTTTGCAGTTTTCTTAAAGAGTAAATGGGCGAAGTAATTGCTTGCATATCCTTTTATGTGACATACTTCTATTAAACAGGTTGAACTTTGTGATTATCCTGTTTTGTGTTGAAATCCTAATTCATTTTGACCAAGTGGTCGTGCAACTTTTTAGGCTTATCTTTCTTTCCCGTTCTTATAGCAGTTAGGTTGAGTTTAGTATATGCTAAATGCTGTGAATCTTCTTACTTGATGCAACTTATTCTAACAATTATCTTTAAAAACTTGATTCTTAGCCCTGCTGACCATATGATGTTACTTTGTATTTGTGTTGCCTCCTTATCAGAAAGTGATAGTAGACGAAACAACCATAGTTGTACAACTATACTGATTATGAGTCCATATAGTTTTGACATTCACATCTGTTCTGAGAAGTGAACATCTGTAAACCTACGGACACACAAACTTATGTGTCAAGCTAGCAACAACAGAAGTGGCAGTATAAAAAGACCACGACTTCTACATTTGTGAATAGTGATTCCTACAATTCAATAACTTAATTGCTCTCTCTTTTGACATTTGCAGAACACAATAAAAGCAGAATATTCAGTTAGTTGCTCCACTTGATTTCTTGCACTTTGCAATTTACTTAGTTTGTGCCCCCTATTCCTTACTTCTTTCTTCTCCTTTTGCTTAACCCTTATCATCTTTTATTTTGTCTTTCTTGCCATCTATTTTCCCTTTCTCACTCAAATTTTGTTTGCTTCTAGTTTTTCAACCTATTTCTTAAGTTATCACAATATCCAATTCTATTCTCTGCTCTCTTTCCATTTGAAGTTCTCTACATCCTGTTGGTGGTTACTTGAGGTTGTTCCTCAAGCAGGTCATCTTAGCCAGATCCTTGTTATTTCTGCGACAAGGCCAGTAACGTCTATATTAATTTTAATCAAATTCTAAATAAACATTTAATTTAACATTATCCCTTGGCATCATGACTCTTGTTTTATGTATATGCATCATCACTCTTGTTTTATGAATATGCATTCTTGGCTCCTTCAGCCTCTTGTTGTGACTTTGTCTCTGTGTTGCCTTCTTCTACTATTCTTGGCTTTCATATGTTCCTCAGTTTACACACTAATCATTTTCTCCTCGGACTTGATGAAAGTAGTGGGGTGCTCTAAAACTTGCTTGTGATCTATATGCATTAGACCGCATCTAGAAAGACATAGGAACATACCGCAATGTCGATTATGCAGCTCCTGACAAAGCTAAGGTGTTGTTTGGCAGAGGGTTATTTGAAGTAGTTCTTTCAATATCGTTATATTGACCATAGTAAGAACTAAGAAGTATGATTTCATCTATCAGTACAATGAAACTAGCTGTCATGGAACTTTCATGTTTTGAGGTAGATATTCCGCATAAAGACTTGATGTGTCTTTGTTTCTTGTGTTATTCTTACTTTAATGATTCAAAGTTGAGCAGTTTCTGCTATTGGAATCTCGCAAGTTCTGCATGTTGGCATATGATGTTTTTTAAAACCTAATTTGATATGATGTTATTAAAGGTTTCTAGAAGTAGAAATATGAACTCGTTTGTCATAATTTATGTCTATTATTGGTCAATTGTAGCAGTTTGTTTGAGGGAGGTTTTTGGTGTTAGTTTACATTGCTATCAGACCCTTTTTCCCTTTTCCCTCGAAAGCTAGTCTAACAAAAATCTTATGTTCTATAAGACTATAACAGATTCCTACGCTTATTGTTGTCTACGCCAACTGGCATTTTGCAGGGATTGAAGGTATGGGATGAGAATGGCTTGTTGCTGTATGGGTTTACACTCTGGTCACCTACATTCCCCTTGACATCCTGAAGTTTATCATACGTTACGCTCTGAGTGGAAGAGCTTGGGATAATCTTCTGGATGATAAGGTATTGAGTACTGACATACTTCTGTGTTTTAGTAGAATCCAAGGCTCCCATATGCTTTGTTTTCATATTGCTTCAGTTCTTTCTTTCTTAGACCGCTTTTACTACGAAGAAGAAGAGAGGGAGGCACAGTGGGCAACATTATAAATGTTCAGTTTACTATATTTGTATTGAAAGGCTATTAGCTTAATGGTAGAGCTTTGTGCAACATTGCACAAAGACGTGAGTTCGAATCTCACATAGCCTAAATATTATTATTATTATTATTATTATTATTATTATTATTATTATTATTATTATTATTATTATTATTATTATTATTATTATTATCATTATTATTATTATTCTTATTATTTTGGCCAAAAGCCCCGATATAGCATCATGGCATACGGCGTTGCATTAGCCTCCAATTCATTGCATTTGAAAGGTAGACCGTTGCCTTAGATTCGTTACATTTAGGGGTACAAATTGCAACACTGTTATGACCTAAGGTAACGCCCATACCATTAAAATGCATAAGCGTTACAATAGATACCAAAAGGCGTTACCTTAGACCTAACGCAGCGAGGGCATTTGCAGCGCCTCTTAGCGTTGCCTTATGTCTAATGTAACGGTTTTTTGGGTCTAATTTAACGTTTATGGGGCGTTACAATATGTCTAGTATTTTCTAACTAAATCTTGACATATCATTATGTTTTGGACAATATCTCTGCCTTGAATGAATGCTCCTTGATTTTGACTAACAATATCAAGTAGGATTTTCCCTATTCTGTCACAAAGAAGCTTTGAAATGCATTTATACAGAGTATTGCAGCAAGCAATAAGTCTATTTCAGTGACACTTCTAGGCTGCTTAGTTTTAGGTACCAGGATCAATATTGAGTTATTGAGCTGTTTCAACAATCTTCCATGAGTGAAAAATTCTTTGACAGCCTTGCAAATTTGCTCCCCTACTAAACTCCAATTGTCCTTGTAGAATTGGCTAGTATACCCATCGGCTTTTGGTACCAGGAATAGAGAACATAGCTTGCTTAATTTCCTCATTTGTAATCTGTTTGAGCATACTTGCTGCCATTTCATCATTTACCACCCTTCCTTTTCTGACTGTAGGCTTGTGAACCTTCTGAGTATTAGCTGAACTACCAAGGAGATCTTTGTAGAAATCCAGAAAGCATCCTGAATGCTTGCATCATCTGTATGCACCATCCCCTTAGTATCTTCAATCTGAATAACATTGTTCCTAGCTCTTTTCTCTTTTATAGCATTGTGGAAGAAAGCAGTGTTTTCATCCCCATCTTTCAGCCAGTGGGCTTTGCATTTTTGTCTCAAAAAACTTTGACAAGCCCTTTTGAAGATAGAGAAATTTCTCTGCAGCTTGTTTCTCTTTACTTTTGAGCTCATCATTAGTAGGGTTCCTATTAAGATCTTGCTGAATTTCCTCAAGCTCTTGTTGGGCTTTGCAGGATTCAACTTCAACATTAGACATCTTATCTCTATTAAGTTCTTTAAGAGTTTTCTTCATAAGCTTCTGTTTCTTGACGATTTGATACATTGTAGACCCTGCAACCCGAGTTTTCCAACCCTTTTCAGTCATGTCTTTCTATCTTGGGATTAAACTCCACATATTATAGTATTTGAAGCTTCTTTTCCCTATATTTCTCTCCTTGCCAAGTCTAATGATACATGGAGAATGATCAAATAATCCCTCAGGTAAGAACATTGCATTGCTATCTGGGAATTTAATCAGCCATTCATCGTTAATCATAGCTCTATCAATCTTTGTGAAAACCCTTTTATCATTTTCTTGTTTATTATTCCAGGTATAGAAGCAACCCCCTGATTTGATATCCATTAGGCCACAATGGTTGATGCAATTCTAAAAGTCCTGAACTTTAGCCAAAGTAACCTTAGTCCCCACTCTTTCATCAGCATTCAAGACATTATTGAAATCCCCCATGCATATCCAAGGCCCATTGATGCCATTGTGAAGGCTCTTCAATTCATTCCACATTTCCACTCTATCTTTCCCTTCATTTAAACCATAGCACACAGTGATAAAGAGCTCATTATTATTCCCTACTTGCTCCACTTTACTATGGATTATTTGAGAACTAACTTTAATAATCTGGACATTATATAGCATAGGATCCCAACAAAGCCAAATCCTCCCCCCAGGATGGCAGTTATTCTTAGTACACAGACTCCAATATTCAGACACTTTCAGATGGACCCTAGTGAGGGAACTAGATCTCACCTTTGTTTCCATTAACCCAAAAAACCCAACTTTTTGTTCGTTCATAAATTTCCTAATCTCTCCTTGCTTATTTGAGCTATTCAGGCCCTGGATGTTCCGGAATCCTATGTTAGCCATGATCCACATGACCATGGTTAACACTACCATTCTCATCACCTTCTCCCCTTTCTCCACTTCTCATTCTCACCACAGTAGCATAAGTCATTGGAGTTATCCCCTCCTGCTCATTTGCATGCCCACTCTAATTGACTAATATCAATTGTATCTATGCTGGTCTAGTTGTGCTTAATATTATTGGAGGGTTAGTAGCCTGATTTGGTGTAACAAAGTTTTCAGTCTGTTTCTCAGGTGCAGGTGTCTCTCTAACAGGTTGAGCCTGCTTAAGTCTCCATACTTGTTTGGTTCGTGGTTGCTGTCCAATTCTCTTTTTACTTATGCAGCCTCATGTCCAATAGCCTTACATTTTGTGCACACCTCTGGTTTTCACTCGTATTCAAAATTCTGCTCCACTGTTAGGCCCTTTTCATCCAAAAAATTTAGCATTTTAGGGAATTCTTGTCCTACTTCTACTTCCACCAAGACCCTGGCGTATCCCACCCTTGTTCTGTCTACAGTAGCAGCATCACAATGCATATACTTCCCTATCATGCCTGCTATCTTCTGTATATAGGAACAGGTCCAAAACTTTAACTCCAACCCCAACAGTTTAATCCAAATAGCCACTTTTTTCACCAACCCCTTGCTCATATCCAGCTCTTCAGTCTAGGGTTGCACAATAAGATGCTTATTGTCAAATAAATGATGGCCAGAATTAAAAGATTTTTTCCCTATCCTCAAATTCTTTAAATCTTACAACAAATACCCCATTAGGCAAGCTTGAAACTTTATCCATCCCTTTCTTACCCCATATCCTGTTGAAATATCCATGCATCACATCTATAGGTGGGTTTGCTCCTAATACATATCATATTACTGCATTTTTCCAGTAGTTAATTCCTTCCATAACATATTCAGCAGTAAGAGCTAACATAGGCTTGTCTACGTGGTATTGGTACGAATTTCATTCGAAAGATTAGAACTTTTACCTCTACCCTGTTTCCGTACAGTTGTACATCCTTCATACTCGTCCCTCTTTTCGTGGTCCTCCATTTGTTGTTCTTCTTCCATACTTCCTTCTTCTTCCTCTTCTCCTATTGATTCAATACCAGATAGATCCATGGGTGGAATTCCCTGAATCTCTCCAATTTGTCTGAATTTTGTAGCATCCGAGCTTGATGGTTTATTATAGTTTTTTGTATTATTTTTTTGGGTGCTTTCCTTATTCTTTTTCTTCGAGCCTTGATTCCTCTTGTTCGATCTGCCTCTAGCCATTGCAGGTGACAAATCAAGCAGAAATCAAGGTACAAAACAGAATTATCTAACCCTAGTTTTCTGTAACTAGAGTTTCTCTCACTATTCTTTTCTCTCTCTTCATTGTTTTTGTTTTTTCCCATATAGTTCTAGTTACGGTAATTCAGTGCTCACTTTTTAATTCATCAACGTGGATCTCTGATAATAATCTTTTTATTCTTTGTCTAGTAGTTTCACCACCAGATTTGTTTGTAGAGACGGGATTGTTAATATCAAAGTATCAATGAATTAGACTTCATAAATATATAACCAGTTTCAATATGCAATTGCCATAGATATATAGTATATAGAGATCACCATTTGAAATGTCACTAAGAAGTGTCCTCATTGTACTGTTAGGTTTCATTATAGGTGTTCAGAAACTGGTGTCTCTTACATGAGCATCCTTGTCCATTCATTGGCAATTTGCAATGATTTGGTTCTCTGCAATGTCATGGTAAAGTCATAATAGTCTACGTATGTTTTCTTTAACTGTATGGTATGAATTATATGAGTAGTATATAGAAAATAATTGAAATTGGAAAAACCTTTCAACAGTTTACCTTTTTGTTGTTGAAGGTGATTGTCTTTGTATGTTCTTTTAGCTCTCTTTGTAGAACTCTCGGCCCCATTAGTGTTTGCTGAATCTGTCATTTTAAAGATAAAGAAATTCATAGCAAATGTTTTTATATATGTATAGCAATTGTGACAAACATATATACACAATACTACAGATACCCACATAGACATGGGACTTTTTTGGACATAGACGTCAGATTTCTGGTAGATGTTAAGTTGGGTCACGTCTATTAAAAGAGAATGTGCGTCGGTTTTTTGGCTCACGTCTTTATTTTTTTAGACATCGGATTTTTTCAAAACTCTGATGTCTATTGTCCCAATAGACATGGGTATTCTGCAGAAAACTCACGTCTATCTGTAGTTTACACATCAGACTTATAAGAAAATACCATGTCTATCCTCCCGAATAAATTTAAAAAAAAAACCACCGGCCTATATTTTCAGCACACGAATCAATTAAAAGTAATAGGCGAGATTGAAAATACAAGAGATGCAAATTGAATATCTTTAACATTAATTAAAAAGTACATCACTCAATACTACAATTGTTGTAACTTGTGCGTCATCAAAGAGATAACACTAAGTACAAATATGGAACATTAAGAATTAACGCCAACAAAAGTTTACATGTTATAGGGAACAAGAATCTTCACATTAATTCTGTGAAGAAGAAAAAAAAACTAGATCTAGAAAATGGATCGAAATATGGAGTATATAAAAGTGACAGATCTTCAACACAAATATGGATTCTGGAAAATTCTGCAATCAAAACCAAAATCGTAAAAACACATTCAATAATAAGATTTAATATGCACATTATTCATTTAAACATTTATAGAAAAAGAATAAGAGCACAGCCTCAAAAAACCATAAACATGGGCTTATCACATATTATGCTCCGTTCCTTGCATGTTCCAATTTAAGAAGAATAAAAATTACTTTTAAAGAAAAATAATCATGCCCAAACTTACTTGACATCAATTTATTTTTCAGATCCACATACCCAAATTAGTTCCAAAGTGCATAAGAAATTCATTTGTAAAGGTTGAATCTTGGGCGAATCTTCGAGGTTTGTTTTTTTATTGTGTGATTTGTCTTCAAATGGTCTGCAAATCTTGAACTGGAGCACAAGTTTACAAAAAAAAAAAGATACAATCGAGACAAACCACATGGGACTCGAGTCGGGGTTTTTGAAAGGGAAAATGGAGGATCTATTCAGATTATTACCAAAATAAAACTCATGGACATGTATGATTATAGATGAGTTAGGAGAGATACAGGGTGTAAGATTTAATTATTTGGGAATGAACAAAGAGAAAGGGGATACAGAAAATGAGAAACAAGGAGAGATGAAGGTATGAGAACGTAGAGGAGAGAGAAGATGAGTTGGTCTCTTTTATTTTAATTTGGATGGTTAAGTATGAGTTGGGAAAATGAACAATCTGTTTTTCGCAAAATTTGATCCGGAAATGTTTGGATGGTTAAGTATGAGTTGGGAAAATGAACAATCCGTTTTTCGCAAAATTTGATCCGGAAATGTATAGACGTGAGTTTTCTAAGAAATGTGATGTGTTTATGATGTCTATAGACATCAGACTTTTTAAGAAAACTCATGTCTATTATTTGGTCTTATTTACAAAATTGCCACCGGTTCATAATAGACATCGGATTTCCGAAAATATGACGTCTATTTAGTGATGTTTATAGTTAGTTTTGTAGTAGTGACATTTATAGATCATAACTATACTATTACCATTTGTAATGTTACTCAAAGGAGTTCTCATAGGTGTGTTCAAAATGATTTTACTTTCACGATTTCGTTGTTCATTTCTTCATCAATGTTTGAGGGTTTGCATATATGTTGTGTTCCTGAATCAGAATTCCAAATCATTCCATCACCTGTAGCACATGTTTTAGTTCATCTCACGTCACACAACTTCCTTACTGCCAAATGAATTGAACAGAGGATGGAATGCAAACCTACTGGTCATGTATTTAATAGTACCTGACGTGCTGGCACTTAAAGGAGTTGTGGAACCATCATGATTTGTAATACTTGCCCTCTGCTGATTTGATCCAATAATTCGATTCTTCTTGCACCTAGAAGTTGTATGCCTTCCTTCCATGATATAATTGTTAGTTTATCAGATTGATATATAATGGTACTTTTGGTAGACTAAAGTGAAGCAAATACAATTGCAAGATGTACAGTTTATAAGTAATATAAACGTGGGAACAAAGTGGCACAAAAAAATGCTGAGATATCAATGATTTTATTCTGATATATTTTACATTTGACCAAAAGCATATAAGTAGCTGACATTTAGCATTGATGGTTAACAAAATCCCTTTAAAAGTAGAGGGATATGGATGGCATATAATACTTTTTATTTGTATGCTATTATATAATGCAGAGGAGATTCGCATTTTCGTGTAAAATACAGATAATAAATCATATATCAAGTGGTGATTCTCATTTTCATGTAAAATACAGAGATTATCATTTTCGTGTAAAATATCTTTTGCGTTCTTAAGTGGATAAAATTGTGATGATCATTAAAGGGTATGATTCTGTTTATGGTTTTGCCCTTCTTTAGTGAATGTTGGAAGACTTAGTTGAATTTTGTGAATGTTCCTGTGCATGATGTACTGATTTGTAAAACTTCCTTATCTATATTTTTGAGATTTTTTTTATGCCTTTTTATTTGATGTATGTCTTCTGTGAATAGAGAGATCGAAACTTCATACGAAGAGCTAGAGGCTAGGATGAAAAGAGTTGAAGATTTGAAGAGAGTTTATGCGGAGATGGCCATGCAAAAGGAATTACAGGTACTAATTTCCTGGCTGGCCTACCTATGCTTATGTTCTAGTGTAAGAATTCTATGATCTCATGCCATATATATGAGTGTGACTAAGCCTGAAAGATGCCGATCACGGGGAAGGTCATTTTTTCTTTAATCCTCATGAACCCGTATCAACTTACCCACATCTCTCACAACTACTTGCATGTATAATTACAATTATTAATTTATTTCTTTAACGATGTGGTTTGTCATAGATTCGAGTTTGTGGTTTTGCATGATTTGCGTTTTAGCCATAGTTCAAATGTGTCGACTCCATTGCAAATCAAAGGAGTATGTCCAAGATGAATGTATCCAAGCTGGCCAGCAACAAAATTATCACGAATGTAAAAGTCGCTGCTCAGGCACATATATTTTAGATGAATTCAAAATGTTGTTTTAACCATAATTATTGATGCGCACATAGGCGATCAAGTGGAAATACATCCAGCAATTTGTTTGTAGATCACACATAGATAGAGGTGGCCTATGATAAAGTTAAAACAACTTTGCAAAACATTATAATGCTGCAACAAAACTGAAAAGTAAATGTGACTCGGAACTGTAGGAAATGAAGTCAAATTTGAAATATCGAAACCCTATTATGATCACATCATGGTCTTCTTCACTTCATTAATCTTCTCCTTTTTTTATCTTTATGATTTCATAGTAATTGATGATTCCCCAAATGCATTACTCTTTCCAAATTCACCACCATCATATATGGTTTCAGCAGGGCTGCGTTTCCTTGGCGTAAGACCACTACTACCACATTCAAAAGCATTTTTTTCATGTAAAGGCAGATTCATAAATTCTATTAATATAGGTCCAGTCATATAAAATGTTTTAATAATATTATAAGTCTAAGTTACCTTATATGTCTCCTGCATGTTTATAGATTCTCCCACAACATTGTCATCTTTGTACTTGAAAGTGTTCTCCTACAAAATTTCTCCTAAAATATAAATGATCACATAACAACAGTGTGAAAATGAGCTAGTGGTTGTTTTTACCTCATTATGAGAGACCTTCATAAACTGGGTGATTAGCAAAGAATCATTTGAAAGTTGCTTAACTGTGAAAGACTCATAACTCTTGTCGATGTTGTGTTCTTGATCAACTTTGATCATTAAGATATATTCTTGGTAGAGCAAGGTTTTTAAATTCTCCAGGATAAGAATCTAAATCACCAACCTGAAAGATCAAATAGTTTAAAACAATGCACTACTTGTTATATATATTGAACGCTTTAAAAAAACAGTACCTTTTCTTGCTCCTGTATAATCTGCTTTGCTGATTTTTCTAGGAGACCCTCAACGACTCGGGTGAACATAATTAGAGACAAAATGCGTGATTCATCTGCAACCTTCGCTTATACCTTGAACCAAGGTAACGGATATTTCACATCCTTCTTGCATTAATAGAGTGTGCCTTCAATTTTATCGCCTATCTTTGTGCCTTTATGAAAGGGGCAAGATTTGTACCACCAGTCTCGCTCGATATCATAATCAATTATAGTCCCTCTTGCGAGATATAATCCAGTCTGACAATAGTCAATAATATGTTAAGAGTTTATAACATAAACAAATTATGAAGTAAATAATAAACATGTCAAAGTAAAAACCTATACCACTTGGCATTTCGCAATTTCAGACAAATAACATCAACAACCTCTTTAAACATGTATAATAATTTATTATTAAACTTAATATGCAAGTAGTAGATAATAT
The DNA here is from genome assembly GCA_963457585.1 of Spergularia bocconei. Classification (NCBI taxonomy): domain Eukaryota; kingdom Viridiplantae; phylum Streptophyta; class Magnoliopsida; order Caryophyllales; family Caryophyllaceae; genus Spergularia; species Spergularia bocconei. The sequence continues at coordinate 8,359,879 of OY734959.1, forward strand.
TAATGTGTAAAGTGATCAAAAAGCGTATTAATTAATTAATACGTAATTTTTTTTTTTAAAAACCGAACGAGCCCGAAAGCCCGCTTTGGCCCGAATGGGCCGGGCTTTGACCGACTGATTAGGAACGAAAGAAAAGACCGGCCCGGCCCGCACATCGGGCCTACTTTTTTACCCTAAGCCCAGCCCGAACCCGACCCGGCCCAGGCCATGATCATCTCTACTTCGTAGAAACTTGCTGATTCTAACAGATGTGATTATGAGGATTGTCGGTAGATCTTTGCCCTTATTCTCTTCCATAAACCTCTTCATTTGATCCATATAGGTACCAAACAAAGTGCAGTCTATGATGGTATCACTGCAACCTTATTTACACCCTTAGTTTGGTAAATTTTACTAAAAAGGATAACATTTAATTAATTTCATTTTTGCAACTTCCTGAGTTACTGTTCATCTTTTAGCCCTATTGTCATTCTCTTTTAGGTCCAGTCTCCAAATAGTTGTGTGGCTGAACAACCATGAAATAGGCAATAACATATGTGAAATAATACAAACGTTATTTAATATTATTGCATCCAATATGAATAGGCAGGAAAGACTTAATTTTAGATTAATCGATTAATTAATTACCAGCCATAAACCCTTCCAGAACTTTTTTTTTTAGAGTAATCTTTTTATTCATCCATTTCGGGAAATAAAAAGACGAATTTTACAAAAAAAGGTATCCTCTAGAAATAACAATACAAACTAGCTAGCATTTAGACTTTCTATAATCTCACTGTGAAGATCATCTATAAGCCTAGCTAACATATCCTTGATTCTTGACAACCTGAGCTTCTGACTGAGATTTCTCCTCAAAAATCCGAGCATTTCTTTCATTCCAGATCATGTAGATAGTGGTTGTGATGCTGACACAATAGTAAGTAAAATGTCAATGCTTCTTGCCTCTCCTACTTGCACTCCATCTTAGTTCTCTACTAAGGCTCCAAACATTCCTATTAATGCCGATTCACTCTAGTACAACTTGCCAAACAGTCCTCGAGTAGTTACATCCAAAGAACAGATGATCTCCACTTTCTAAGCTGCACTTGCACAAGATGCATCTGTTAACAATTACCATTCCCCTTTTACATAGATTGTCAATAGTTGGAAGACATTTCTGAGCTGCCAAATTAGATAAGAACCTGTGTTTAGGGAGATTAGCAGTATGCCAAACCACTTTGCTCCATCTGTTTTTACTCCTCTTATCTCTGAAGAACTCATAAGCTAACTTCACTTTGAATTTGCCTCCTTTACACCATGAATTTATCACTTCAGCAGCATGATTTATACTTCCTGCTTTTGCAAGCAACACTGATCTCACTTTTAGAATGCCTCTCCAACTTTCAACATCTTTATCAGCATGTACAACATTCCAGATGCTGCATTTCTGAATGTAATAAGCTGAAATCCAATCAGTCCACAAACCTTCCTGTTTGGTAACAATTCTCCACAGCCATCTTGCCATTAGCGCTTTGTTCCAAGCAAGCACTTCCTTTATTCCTAGCCCACCTTCTGTTTTGGGAGAACAAAGGCTTTTCCAGCTTTTGAAAGTGAGTTTCCTACTCCCTTCCTCTATATTCCACAGATAATTTCTGCAGCTTTTATCAATCAGCAGCACTATATGTTTTGGGAGAATGAAGCTAGAGCTCCAGAAGTTATCTATGCCAAAGATAACAGCATTAATTAGCTCCACCTTCCCTGCATAGGATAATAAGTTGGCAGACCAGCTACTAATGCTATTCTTAATCCTGCTGATCAGAGAATTGTACATGTCTGCCACCAGTCTCCCAAGATTTAGAGGCAAACCAAGGTATCTAAAAGGAAACTTGCCCTCAGTAAACCTTGTGCCATTAAGGATTTGAGCTTTTACATCATCAGACACACCCCCAAAGTAGATATCTGTTTTAGCTGGGTTTGCAGCTAAACCAGAAATACTTGCAAAGTCTTCTAAACATCTTGTAGCAACTAAAACCGAAGGAACATCCCCCCTTGTGTAGATCATAAGATCGTCAGCAAACACCATGTGTGTAAGTCTGATCCTGGAACACTTAGGGTGAAAAGAGAATTGAGCAAAATTTGGCAACTCCCTTAGGTATCTAGACATCACTTCTATTCACAAAACAAACAGGTAAGGAGATAATGGATCTCCTTGCCTTACCCCACTTTTACCTTGAAAAAAACCTCTGTTCTTTCCATTAATTTTCAAGCAAAACCATGTTGAGCTGATGCAACTCATGATCCATATGGTGAACTTCATAGGAAAATCCATCCCAATCAGCATATTTTCAATGAATGTCCAATTAAGAGAGTCAAAAGCTTTCTTAATGTCCACCTTAATTAGGCACCTTGGAGATATGTTTTTCCTATTGTAACCCTTTATCAGGCCTTGTGAGACAATGATATTCTCAAAAATGCTTCTATTCTGCACAAAAGCAGATTGTTCTTTACCAATCAACTCAGGAACGGTAATTTTCATCCTATTTGCCAGGATTTTGCTGATCACCTTGTACACTATAGTACAGCAGGAGATATGCATGTCCTCAGTTACAGATGACGCATTATCCTTCTTAGGAATTAGAGCAATAATGGTAACATTGTCTTGCTTAGGCAACTTGTTTCTCCTAAAGAAATCTTCCACTGCAATACAGAGATCTTCACCAACTATATCCCAATTATCTCTAAAGAAACCTGTTGAAAATCCAGCCTGACCTGGGCTCTTATCAGGGTGGATATCAAACAATGCTTCTTTTATCTCCTTTCTATCAACTGCTTTGTCCAGATAGGTTTTCCAATGCTCAGAGACCTTATTGCCTTTAGTGAAAAGGTTAGGGTCCATCTCCTTTACTGGCCTCTCTTCTCCAAGCAAACTTCTGTAGTAGTCTATGAAGCATTACTAATGCTTGTTTGGTCTGTGATTTCTATCTTTGTCAGCCACTTTACCAATAATACTATGGTTCTTTCTGATCGCAATTTTAGCATAAAAGTACTTAGAGTTGCAGTCTGAATGCTTAATGTCATTAATCTTTGCTCTTTGCTGCAGCATATTCATTTCAGCCTCCTTAATTTCACGGTACTTTTTCTTTGCTGACTCCTCCATCTCCTATAAGTTTGCATCCATAGGATTAACATTCAACCTATTTTGTATCTGATCCAGCTTCTCCTTACAAGCCTTGACTCTTCCAGGAAGCTTAGAGTAGTGCTTCCTATGCAGAGAACCCAGAGCATATTTCACCTTTCTCAATTTTCCAAACAGTCTATGCATAGGGCTGCCTCCAATCCTGACATTCCAAGAGTTTTCTATAATCATCCTGAATTGAGGATGAGCAGCCCAGCAGTTTAGGTATCTAAAAGATTTAGAAATCTTTCCTTCTTCTTTGATTGTCACCATGACTAGTGAGTGGTCTGATATACCTGCAGGAAGATACTCAGCAAAAGATGCAGCATAGGTACTAATCCAATCTCCATTAACCAAAGCTCGATCAAGTTTTTCCCATAATCTGTCTTCTCCATCTTGTTTATTAGTCCAGGTGAAGAAGTGGCCTTGCCCTTGCAGATTATCCAGACTACAATTCCTAATACAATCATTAAAGTCACAAACATCTTGAATATTTGGAGGATTTCTTCCCAATCTTTCACTATCTTTTCTTACAATGTCAAAGTCACCCATTACCAGCCATGGCATGCTTGGCTTCTGAGTACTTAAACAATGCCAGAGCTCTTTTCTACCCATGCCATCATTTCTAGCATAAATTATGGTTAAGCAGAAAGATTGATGGGTGAGTAGAATAGTGACAATGCCCTGAATCATCTAATCTTCCACTATCTTAGCCTCAAATCGCACCTGCTGAGAATTCCAAAGAACCCAGATCCTTCCATTATAGTGTGTACTATAATTATTAACATGAGAATAACACCGTAGACACCCTACTTGGGGGCTTCCCTTATAGCACCCGATGATGACAACGGACTTAACGCGATAATCGATTTTGTATGCCAACGAGTTTTGTACCCGGAGTAGGGCCGGAATGGCCATTTGATCTAAGTCTTGACCCAAGTGATTATTGGTGGACTGTTGCATTATGAGGTTATTGGGCCACATTTTGTAATCCTAACCCAACACAAGGTGGAACATTCGTACCATTTTGGCCCAACTGTGTTTGTTGATCTTGCGTGTGTGTATGGCTCAAATGATTGGATGCCACTCCACCAACTGGCATTCAAAAGCAATTTCTACCCTTCACGCCTGTTTTCGAGTTTGTTGTGTGCATTTCTCATTTTCACACCTTCGTATTATCCGGATAAATCACTCCTTCCCCATTTCCATTCTTCATTCATTTTCTTATCTTTTTCCTATTATCCTCATTCTATTATCTTTTCATTTTCCTATTATCCTCATATTATTATCTTATCTTTTTTCCTATTATCATCTACCATTTCTACATGTTATCTTATCTTTTTTGGGATTAAACCTAGGGTAGCCTAGCCTAGGTAGTTCCTATATAAAAAGCCCCACATTTTCAGCATGGGAGAGAAAAAAAAGACCCTGCGAAGAACACTACAAAAAGCTGGCCGCGAAATTTATCACACATACTACCATCATACACGCACATACGACCATCATATACGCACGTACCGCAATCAACTCGGAGAATCGTTCACCATAGCGCGATCACCACTTATAAGGTCAAAGCTCGATCGTTGGGTCAAGTGGAGGAAACGGCTCGAGGATAGAGGTTGGGCTCCTTGGCATACAAAATCGAGATCCGCGAAACATCGCAAGTAAGTCCTGAGGGCCCTTAATCAACAATCGTTTTTTCCACTTAAATGATTTTACGTATGAGAACTCTCGTAGTATGCTTGGTTTTACGTGGTGTGTTCTCTGTTTTGTAGTTAGGAATATCTTGTGTTTCATGCGTGAGTCAGCAAATTTGTTGCTAGCCATTCAAATCCTTTTAGGCATGTTCATATTTAATTAGTATGTTTTGTGTTTCGTGAGTTTGACGTTGCTAATCTTACTTTAATCTTGTCGCATGAAATTTAATTCGCGCTTGCATGCTAAATGTTATGTGTATCCGTCGTCATTTAATTGCTCTTAATTTATTATGGATCGATTAGTAGAGACCGTCGACCACGACGGGCAGTTTGGGTGCCTAACACCTTCCCAACCTGTAACCTTGCACGAACCCATTCTAGGTTCGTGGGGTCCTAAAAAAGAAAACCTCGCTGGCGACTCCTTGTCAATAGCAATTCATTCATGGAGGGCGAATCGGCCCACTCGGCCGGTACGGTACCACACAAACACCCAAACCTACTCTTCATTATTTTATTAGCATTTCCTTCTTTTACTCTAGTTTGAATCACACCTGCTACTGCTACCTTATTTCTCCACAGAAGGTCCCTAACCTCCTGCTGTTTGAGGGCTTGGTTAAGCCCTCTTACATTCCAGCTTAGGATAATCATGGGGTTAGAGGGATGTCGGGGGGAATCCCTTCCTCTAGACCAACCATATTCTCCATGTTACCAAGGTCTGCAAAAGCACTACTACCAGCAGCCAGGTAGCAAATCTGTTGCTAATTAGCCCTGCTGGACTGTTAATACTCACTTGCTTCCTTCTTTTCCTGATTACTGTCTTGAAACCCAATTCATCAACAATATCATGTTGTTGAGATGGGGATTCCACCTCTTTCTGGAATTCTGTTTCAATAATTTGCTGCTCCTGCACAGTAGTATCTGCTACAGCTGACTCATTCACTACTTCTTCAGTCTCCTTCTGCACAACAACTGCCATGTAAACTTTCTTAGCCACCGCTTTCTCCTTAGCATGGTTGCAAGTCGAAACAGTGTGACCCATCTTTTTACAACCCTTACAGTAGTATGGTACCCATTCATACTGAAATTTTCTGCTCAATTTGTTCTCCATAAGGTGTGTTTATAATCACATGATCAGACAAATCTGCAGATATATCAACTTCAATCATGACCCGAGCAAATGACAGCCTCCTTTTGTAAGTGGTAGTTTGATCAGCAAAGAGAGGTTTGCCAACCTTGCTAGCGATCTTACTCAAAGCTGCAGCAGACAACAGATATGGGTCCAGGTTGGGAAATAAAACCCAAACAGGGACTATTGTCATCCTATCTAGCTTCTGAGCCACTGTTGGTGACCACTATTTTAGGACAATAGTTTTTCCTGATATAAGCCATGGTCCTCCCTTTAACACCCAATCCACATCTTCTTGTTTTGTGAATCGAAAGGCAAACCAACCCTTCCTATAATACTGCACAGAACACCTCCCTTCCCAGTTCTTACTAGCAAGTTGCTGCATTAGTTTGATATCATCCTTAGCTCCAATAACATGACCAACTAGAGTAGTCTTCCAGGCTTCTAGTTCTTCCAATACATCCTCCTTCTCACATCCTCCAATTTCGACACCTCTTTATCAAAGAACAAACTCATACCTGCCTGAGGTTTTCCTACTACTTTTGTCCATGATTTTTTCGATTGGTTTGGCCCATTTTTGTTCCCTGTTTCAACATTTGTTTGTTTCTTTCTCTCCATTTTCCTTATTGTTCTCTACTCCAATTCCATCTCCAATTATCGGTGTGTTAGCCTTTAAATTGCTACCCAGTTTTGGTGAAGAAATTACTGGTTGAACAAAGTCAGAAAAAGTTACCGCCGTACGAATCGGCGTCTGGGTATCATCATGACCTTCCTCGAAAGTGGTACCATTCTCTTCGTCTTGGTCCGATCCTTCTTGTTGTGCTGTTTGTTTGCTCGAGCGCCCTGGTTTTCGCTTTCCTGCCATGATTCAAGCTTTTGCACGGACAAACTTGGGGAGTAAGCTACTCCTCAGTTCATGACGATAATAACCCTTCCGGAACATTGTCGGCCAAAATATTGTCGAAAGTCTCAAAAGCATAGGCATGCTCCATAGGTACCCTAAAAGAGTAGTGAGGATTGACTGATGTTGCTAGCCGGAAGTTGATTTTTAAAGCATTCGTTGAAGCTTTATATTCAACCGCATTGTTAGTCACATCAAAATTCGTAATGGTTATAAGATCACCCTCGTGCGAATTTTTGAATACTTCATAATTCCGAGTGACATACTGGCATGAATTTTGGTACCCTATAAATAATACATAGTGGAATATTATATTAAGAAAACAACTATTAGAATTACAAAAATAAGCTAGATATACAATTTTAAAATACCTCTTTGTCCATGAGGAGTAGTTCAGTGGTCCACTTCTGTTTGGACGCAGCATTTGGACCAAGATGTCAAAGTCTAAGGATTATGACTTCGATTTCATAGATGGTTACATTGTAATCTGAGTCATCCTTGATATCACAAGTCTTTTTCAACTTATTGATATTGACCAATACACCCTCTGTTTCTCTGAATCGATTAAAAGGAGTCATTTGTTAAGGAAAATTTTTGTGAAGTTTTGTACGTATGAACTTGAGTCAGTAAGTAGGTAATATGTGTATGAGGGTATTTATAATCTCTATCAATACACTTATTTAGGGTTTTGTAATAACAAAGAATGAAAAAAATGTTGGTGTGGTCGTTTTTTTAGGCGTGAATATAGGTAAATCATATATCAACGGAAAAAATTTAAGATGTGATATATTTATTAATACTAGATTGCGTGCCCGGCCCGCGCCCGGGCTACCTACTTATATTGTTTATATACGTTTCATAAAAATATAAGTTTATTTTTATTATAATATTATTTGAAACGATGCTTTACATGATTTTTTCCTTTCAACTTTGCATTGGTCACCCGTCATATTATATTTTTATTTATTCCTACTAAATCATCGTAATCTTAGTTCATTTCTACTTATACGTCACCCGTTATATTATTTCATTCATTTGATATCCCGGAACCCGTTATACTATTTCATTCTCATTCCACTGTGTGTCACTCATTATGCTATTTCATTTTTTTTCGGTATCCCATCACCCTATATATCACATCATCACCATATCATGTTTTCCATATATTAGTTGATAACTGTCATATTATTTAATATTTTACATAGAATCTCTGTATCCTAATATTTTAATAATATTTATTTCTTCTCATCCAATAGAATTGTGCCAAGTGTCCATCAATGAAGTGTTGTAATCGGGTTTTATAATATACTAGTTTACTGCCCGGGCTACACCCGGAATAGATTTTATCATTTTATTTCTTGGTGAACAAATAATTTTATCAATAAAATTTACCATTTATAGAACTTTCACTTTCAATATAGATGATGTGATTTTTCAAATAAATAATAAGGAAGGTACAAAATAATAAGGTAAAGATGAAATCAATTAATAGTAAACATTGATTTTTTATAATAAAAAAATATTGTGAATTTTATTGATATGGAAAACGTCAATATATTCTTTACCATAAAAGATATTTCAAATGAATTTTTTAAAAGAAAATTGAAGAGACATGCCACGTGGCATTGCAGATGGCCTAACTGAAGCCGGTGAACGTGGTCGTTGCCTCTAACACAGCTTTTAATATATAGTATAAGATATTAGATGTGTTGATAATGTACACAGTTGGTAATTTCTTTAAATACATTAATCTATTAGCCAATTTTCTGCAAATGGATTAGTCAATAATTCTTCAAATATCCACGTTCACACAGTGACCTCCCCTACGTCAAATATGCCAAATTATAAACGAATTTTGCTAGAATATTAAGATATTTTTCTATAAATAATAATATGTATCTTTAAATTTTGGTGACCTGGGGATTTAAAAAATATATAATATTATACGCCTAAATTATCACCGTGTGGCGATTTTTTTGCCTAAAATATTAAGATATTTTATGTAAATAATAATTATTGATGCCTAAAATAATGATCTCTACAAAATAAGGCTATTGAAATATTAGATACATGTTGAGATATTATTATTTTTACGTAGGGATTTATAGACAAATATGATATTAGTCTTAACAAAAAGGTATTGCAGAGCCTTATTTGGTTAATTTCATATTCTTGTTTCAATTTTTAATGTTTAGAAGATGTGATTAATATATGCATAATATGAGCAGTAGGATATTTTTAAGATCTAAACATAATATCCTAGAACATATTGTGTAGTTCTTGGAAATTTCACCAAATATTGTCTAAATTACTCGACAATCTTTGGTTAACGTGGTAAACTCTGAATTGACAACTTTCTGCTCTGGTACCTAAGACCAGATTGAGCCAAATTATAGTGTCACAGTAGCTCTTTTGTAAATTGGATATTTGTCGATTAGGCTGTGCAGTAATTCGTTTGTCCTGGAAGTTGTGCTTATATTGACAAGAGTTGGACTGGTCTTTTATAATAGTAAACCTGGGGTAAAGAAGTTTTATATGACCAAATTCAAATTGCACATCCAAAATTGCAAAGCCTTATTTGCCAGCAATCCTTATTGCATTAAGATAATAGAATAATAAATTAAAACTAGATTTTGTTCCCGTGAACTCACGCGTGTTTTTTTTTTGTTTCTTTTTAAATGAAAATTGTAGACATTACACTACGCCAAAAACACCATAGACACCGGGTTGAAAACCGGCTAGACACCGGTTACACCCGGTGTCTGGACTACCGGTGTCTTATCTTAGACACCGGTTGTCCAATAATACACCCGGTGTAAAAAGTGTACCCTAAGACACCGGTTTTTCATATGCGTATGCTAAATGCGTCAACGAGGGAAGGCCTTTACAACCGGTGTCTTATGTACACCAAAAAAAAAGAAAAAAATAATAATATTGATTCGAAAGAGAATCAAATTTGGAAAAAATAAATAAATGTTAGTTTCTGGGTTATATGGCATAAATTCGTCTTCAAAAAAAATCAAATTCAGAAAAGTCTAGAAATTCGTCTAACAATGATTCCGCAACAATCGAAAATTGACAATGAATATATAACAATAATCGAGGAGCAATAACATTATTTATGGATGAATTATCTCATAAGCGTAATGAGGAATACAACTAATACGTAATTGAGATTCGATTGCAGCTAATAGGTTGCGATAGGTGAATAGATCCAACACATTTGTTGAGACATCCAAAATTGGACAAAAAAAATTAGATCTCAATTTCGAGAACATTTTTAGATCGCTCCGGAATTAGAGCGCAAAACCTTCTGCAACACCGGCTATGAACAATCAAAGTCTAACCAACAAAAATTATTAATTGACCAAACACTAATGCAGAAAAAAAAAAACCAAAGGAAATCCTCAATTAATTGGAAACAAACCCAAATTGATGGAACTACAGACGGAAGCAGATCCACACAAACACTTTGAGTACATTTGAAGGTCAAGTAGGAATTTCAATATCACAAAACTTACAAAGCTTTACAAAAAAAAAAAAAATAAAATAAAAAACTAGATCTACAAAAACCATAACAAAATTCACACAACTTACATAAAATAATAATCTTGTATGATATCGATTTGCACATCTTTGATTCAAAACCTTGAATTCCTCCACTTTTAGCCCCGATCTTTCTTGTATATTACGAATGGAGGCATTCGTTTTTTGGGGAAGGATTATGGACGAAGAAGGACAGAGCCCAGAGTCTGTCTATGGAAGAAGGAGGGAGTCATTGAGATGAGAGCAGGGAATAGAGGGGGGAAAGTCGAAAAATATGAAGGAGATGAAGAGGAAGATCGACGTGTAAAAAACAATGAATATAATGAAGGAAAGAGAGGGAGCAGTTTTATGAAGCAAAGGTGAGAGGGAGTCAAACGAGCGGAGAATACAATGAAGAGTTAAAAGACTACGAGTATTAAATCATAGAAGTTTTTTTTTTTTTTTCGATTAACATATGACACCGGTTTTTATCACAACCGGTGTCTTATGTGCTAACTCATAATTTTTATATTTTTTCTTTATTTTCGGAAACTCATATAACACTGGTTTCTTTGATAACCGATGTCTTACATTTTCCAAAGAATTTGTTTTTTCTAATTTTTATTGCTTTTTACACCGGTTGACGATAAATCGGTGTCATAAAATTTGCTCACACCGGTTTTAAACCATCCGGTGTCATATTTACCGGCGTAAAAGACGATTTTTGGCGTAGTGTTACCTTTATGACTAAAACTTAGTAAAGCGTTTAGAAACATCACAGTGGTGGATATATTAGCCAATATAGGTAGTAACACTCTATAACATATTTCTAAGTAAAACAATTGTATTTATAATCAACCTATATACTCCTTCCCCCGCAATGCCTAGCTAAAGTGCTCAAGTGAACAACTCTAAATTTTTGTGCAAAGTATTTTTTTCTTTTCTTTTAGAAAAATCAAATAAAAAATAAAGTAAATACTATTTTGAAACAACATGCTTGTAGCTCAAGTTTTTGACAAACCAAAGGTTAAGAGAAACAATTTAATTTTTTTTGGTAAAAAAACCTTTGAAGAATTTAATGTATAAAAGTCTCATGCTATAAGAAAATTAAAAGTCTCCTTATGAATATGAAAATGTATTTCCATTCAATAAATGTTCGTCTATCCTAAAGATGACCCTCACACATATTACTTGAAAATTTCTACTTGACAACAATAACAACGCGACACATAATTCTTGTTTCATCAACGTCTTAAGCGGATTTTGATATGACCATATTCGATTCCAAGGGATGTGTCAAATCAAATTTGAGTATTAAGATTCTTGTTGAATGAATTTGTAATAATTGATGTGTTTGGTGCCCTTACAATATTGAATGCCGAAAACTAAAAATATTCAAAGTAAAATATACTCGCCAATTACAAAATCAAAAATATACACAACCAAGATGATCTTATTGCATGATAGTAGTTCAGATACTATATAGCTATATCAACTATAACAAATTGGAATCAATTTATAATCACACAGTGTAACATAGATATTCGAAGATTTTACTACCATAGACATATATAACAAATACTCATTCTAAGACCTCTATAAATCTTTGTATGAGTAAATCATTAAATTACATTTCTATATCTCTCTCGCAAACAAAATTTCTCTCTTGTGACCAACTCATTTTATATGTATGAAATGAAATGAAATTTTATTCACATCAATATCTATCAAATTACGAAGATATATATATATAGTAACTTGAATTCAAATGTAATCTACGAATTGGCAAACCAATAGCCAAAAGACACTATGTTTAATACATGTTTAATATTAATATTGAATGAAAGGTTTTCCAAGTACCCACAAATTTTAATGCAAATAACTCATGTCATGAGGAAGACGAAAGGTCATAAGACATGTTTTAATTGTTGATCCCACACATTAAAGGGATTGATTACGTGGAGGAGAGAGAATGGAATTGCATAACGGGACGACACGTAGGATATGACGTGAATTTTTTTGGATGTGGATGCTTTCAAAAGCTACCACGTAGGCATGGAAAGTAGCCTATTAAAGGTATATTATTGATAACATTTGGCAACAAATATTATTGTTTTAAGATATAAATATTAATCTCAGATTAATAAAACAACAATGTGCACTTGAAATCTAGTTATGATATTCGGAGTTTAATCTTCGATTATCAATTCTTGCTTGTAGAATAGTAATTCAATTCTTCTTCTATGACGGTCAATCATGTTGTAGTGCAAAGCAATTTCATCTTGCAAATATTGGACACGCACTCTATGTCCTCCTGCATATGATGTAGGCAACATTACACGTCTTTCAAGGTCAACCCCATAAATTTGATGAGGTAAACCAAGCGGTGGAGCTTTAGAAGTTGAAGGGGGGTTAATGCTGGATTGTTGTTCATCAGTGATTTGTGCTCCTCTTGGTCCAGCCATAATATATTTGAGAAGGAATTTACAATAGTTTCTTTTTTTTCCATGTGTGTACAACAGCACGAATGCGCCAACTTTGATAGGCATAGCATTGCAAGCAAATAGAGTCGAGAGCTTCCCCTTTGTTTCTATTAGAGTCGCGAGCTTGTTGTAGTCGGTCCTAAAGGGAGAATCTTGCTACTTACTTGCTATATCCCCGCGTCCTTGCACGGCTCGAATTTCTTTGGGAAATCCCTGCTTTTCCCTTCCTCCTCCCCCCGTTCTATCGTCCAAAACAGGCCGTATATGGAGTATAGCCAAGTGGTAAGGCATCGGTTTTTGGTACCGGCATGCAAAGGTTCGAATCCTTTTACTCCAGAAAGACCAACTCTTTCCGGTACTAGTTATGGAGTCAAGCCAGCAAAGAACGTAACGGTAACGACGGATAATTCGGAATCAGAATAAGTCCAGTCCAGGGGACAAATCAATAGGAAATGACTGATGACGTGGATAGTGTAATTGAAGGCTAATGGGGTGGCTATTGGTTAACTTAATATTAATATAATATGGGAGGCTAATCCCTTTTCTAGACTCTTGGTGGTAATCAACATCTTTCATCCTATTTATTAGTAAGATTTCTCCTCTCTAATTTGCCTTTAATTTCATTGTAATTAATTTCTTGTACTTTAATGCATGATTTATCCTTGTTTTCTCTAATTAGCTACTAGATTAGACTTGGGTATTTCATCATTTGTTGGTTGATATTGATGTTATTTGATTATTAGCCTAAAAGGAATCAACTTTCACATGATTAGTGTGTGGTTATGACTAACTTGTGATTGGGGAATTAATTAGACAACTAATAAATTAGATTTGATTAGTGTCGCGGTTGCGGCTAATTAGATACTAATTTGGATTCATAATCCTTTATTAATCCTTGCTATTCATAACTTTGATTGTGATTTCTTTGAATTGTCATTAGACAAATTAAGATTAAAGGAGGGGAGTTTGGTAGAGGTTGCTCAAATTCCCATAATTGTGGATTAATTGGTTAAGACCGTGATTATCTATGAATTGGTATAATTAGAGAGAGGTAAAATTTGCTATATTAGGGTGTTAAATTAGATTATCACCGAGGGGTCGCTTTAATTAATTTGGTATATCATTTATTTACTTTTTATTCAACTTTCAAACCAAAAACCCCCATTTAATTGCTTTATTTGTTTTGTTTTGTTTTCTCCACACTTTAATTGCATATTAGGCTATCCCTTCTTCCTTGTGTTCGATACCCGCTTATCCTATCTTCTTAATAGTATTTAGCGGTAATTTGACTAATAATAATGACTTATTAGCTGTCAAATTGTATAGCTTTTAGTTTGGAAAGTAAGATAATTTTCATAGTATAATTCAAAATTATTATGTTATAATAGTTTTCCGTATTAGCTCAATGTTTTGTATATCAATAATAAGCAAAGACGCACTTAGAAACGTTAACAGGTGTAGTTCCCTTTTGAAATTGTTCACATTGTTTATCAAATTCATGTGAGGAAGATTAAAATTAATTATTCAAATTTATATGAACAATTTGGCTGTAACTTTTTGTATTGTGATTTGATGTGTTGCAAGGGCCGTGCGAAGAGGTTTTAGATTTAGTTTTTGACTCTTGTCCAATCTTTCAAGAAATTTTTTGGTTCATGACTATTATATTAGCTGTCTCCACTTCCCATCTTCTTATTTTATAAGGTAATGATTGTTAAATATATTAGACGATATTTTAGTAAGTCTTCGTGTATCAATTATTTAATGTTAACAAATTCATTGAGTCGAGTTTGGTCTAATAAGTATTTATTTAATTTGATCTGTTACTAAATAATTTAAAGTTTGAGTTGAACAATGTTAATGAATTCACTGAGTCAAACGATGTGGAAATTAAAAAGAAAATATTTGATTCGATGTGTTACTAAATAGTTTAAAATTTGAATTGAACAATGCTAATAAAGAAAATTGAATTCGACTCGTATTGATCTACTACAAAGAATACTCCGTAATATCTTAATAATGTAAATAAATTGACATTTGGTTTGTGGCTGACACTATATACATCCCCCTACAAAGGCCAAACTCAGAGAGGCACTTAAATCGAGGTTACTTAATTAATTAAATAACATTGATGATGTTTGGCGCCCCTTGTATTCCTATTGCATTATCTCACATTCATCTTTGAGGCTTTGACTTTTTATTTGTTGAACCTTCTGAATCACATTCATCTTCTTTGTCTTCAATGGTATTAGAGTGTAGTCGTTTGCCGCTTGTTGTTGATGTGTCTTTAGATGATGAACCTTCATTAAGATGACCTAAGAATGTAAAACAATATTTTTAACTAAATAAAGAGAATTCAAGTTAATTTATCTTTTGAAGAACATAAATTATACCTCAAGCTTGTCTTTATCCAAGACTTGTAAGACGGTGAAGGTTTGTCTGTTTCTAGAATCGTTGTTATAATAATTATTTATAAACTTAAACAAAAACTCATTCCCCGCAAAGATAGTGCGTATTGATTCTGGAACAGGATTTGCATTCTTATCATCATCTTCTTTAACCTACGACAAATCAGTAATTATGATTACGTAGTTTGTACACTTTAAAATATTTATTTAATTAAAGAAATATAATAACGGCTGCGTCATTCATGTGAGTTTCAAATGAGGTTGATGCGTCTTGTCCTAAGAGTGTTCTTGCTTGACTGTTGAGCACGGTAAAAATAGTAGATCCGCCTTTGTCTTGAACACGTAACTCAATACGATACCTAGAACATTTGTGAGAGACGCCATTTAGTTACCAATATACTTAAATGGAAATTTTTATTTCATAAAGTATAGAAATTGACCTAACAGTTTGCTTCTCTACTATCTTAATACAACATGTACACCAAAAATCTGTAGCTCGTACTTCTGGTGATTTATTGCAATCAAGACATGAAGAATATAACCAAGGGTTTTTGGTAACAATCCACGTCACCTCAACCAAACAATAGATTAACATATCCAATAATGGTTAGAAAAAAAAACATATTAAACATCTATTATTTTCTTCTTATGTATTATAAATATATTAATAATTATATCTATTTTGATCACAAAACTCAAAAACACTTTGAATATCTTTTTTTTTTTAGGCACAAATTCGTTAGTTTGAAGACCAATTCTTGATAGACTGCCACTTTTATCACCGCAGAAAAGTGTTCAAAACTGTTATTAGACAACAATAACAAAAACAAAATACTATTAAAAAATAAATATTTAATTATTCCTTGAGAATTGCTTGAACTCATTAACCTCCTTAATATCAAGGTTAAAATATATTTTACTCGATGGTGATATGGATAAGCTAAGTTTACCAAAATAGTTTTTCGTTAATAAAGATGATATAGCAATGATCACATTTGGGAAAGTTTCTCCATGTTGTCGTTTGTGCTCTTCATAATCACTAATACACTGGCCCCATAACTTCACTATCACATGTTGTCCCCTATCTAGAAACACAAACATATCATAATAATAAGTGATTAATAAATATTATTAAACGCAAGAACAAAATTGTGTTGAATATTTTTTTAGGTTGCAAGTCAGAAGAAATTGACATGCACTCACATTTCAAATCACCTACTCATGTACTTTTTTTTTCAAATCAGATTTTTATTACATTTGCTTACATCACTTAGTACTCTTTGTAGACTCTTGATTTCATGTATTGTATTAAATTTTAGTGTACGAACTCAATATCTTCTATTCACTTGTTTTTTTGTTTAGTCTGAAACTTTGCACGCATTGCGAGCGTGTCTTAGCATGTTGACTTAGAGTGAACCCTTATTTATGCAATGGCATAACTTGGACGATAATTGGATTGATTCTAGCATAACATAACCGTGAATATAAAGACGACGATGCACCACAAACCATTGGCAACTGATCGATGACGATGAAAAAGCTAGAAGACGAGATGGACGACGATTACGGGCTGCGAACAAGAATTGGCGATGACGAGAGTAAGAGACGCCATATATGCAACAACATCAACAATGATTAGGGGGGATGAAGAATTATGATTGATTGACGAAGTGTGAGATATCATATAGGGACAAAAGACTAACTATGAAACTTTTGTGTTTGGGAAGAACAATTACTTGATGAAGACGAAACGTTACACATAAAAGAAAAAGACTTTGACAAGCCTGTGTAAAGACAACATGAACAACGACAAAAGACTGGACAAAGGATGAAGAGATGGTTTTGATTATGACCGATGAGAAACCCCGTCGGCAAGCATGATTCAATAGTCCACCAGCAAGAAAGGAAGCAGCGGAAGTGAGGTACCAGGATCACCAAATCATAGGGTGAACCCCTATTTATAGAATGACATAACTTGAACGATAAGTCGGAGATAATCTCTACGACATAAAATTATACCATAAATAGAATTTACCAAACTAATATTCTCTAACAAAAGGACAAAAATGGAAGCAATGAGAACGACTAAGATCGTAGAACCATAAGCGATGATGTCATGATAAAATCAAGATTTGGGACAAGAGTTGTGACGAATGAATTTCTGTGTCTATTGCATTGATCGAAGGACATTATATACAATTAGATGGTTTGACGACCAAGCATACAACACTCAGGAAATTTAACATATAATACAAATGTAAACACAATATATGGGCTATATTGATGCGTATGTTAATCTATAATTAACAACCTAAGAGTATTTGCAGCGGAATTAAAAACTAAAAGAACCTATTTTTGTGTTTTTGTGTTTATATGGAAAAAAAACTAAAGATAACAAAATAAAGGATATGATTCAATACCCGCAAGTAATTAAATCTACCGAATTCAAAGAGTCGCAACTACCCTTAATTCGATCATCCGCAAAGGATTTATAACTCACGCATGAGTTTGTTGCCCACAACCAACCACAAAAGAT
The DNA here is from genome assembly GCA_963457585.1 of Spergularia bocconei. Taxonomy (NCBI): domain Eukaryota; kingdom Viridiplantae; phylum Streptophyta; class Magnoliopsida; order Caryophyllales; family Caryophyllaceae; genus Spergularia; species Spergularia bocconei. The sequence continues at coordinate 8,377,706 of OY734959.1, forward strand.
TTTGAAGGAAACATCGTTCGACTCTTCGATATTAATTCTCAATGTGTAATCTGTATGAAAATAATACAATAAGACTCTATTTATACTAAATACACACATCTAGACTGTATGAAATAAAGTAAGGTTCTAATAGAACTTTCCTTAATTCCGACTCACTTAAACTAGAACAACTCGCAAAACTCATAGACTCCTTTATTATTAGAAAACTACATAATAATAATGATTGGTAGATTTGTATTTCGCTCGGGTAGCTAGAGATGCCGCTCGGGTACATAATAGTTGGTTTTGTGGAGTTCTCAGCAGGGCGCACACAGTTCTGATTGGCTTAGGGTGGTCCCTATTTCGGGTTTGGGTCAGACTATGAATGGTTTCACTTATCGTTGCGTTCTTTGCTACCGTCTGGGGGTGCCTTTATTCACCATTGATTACTCGTGCTCTGCTTGCTCGCGGGTCTTTGTGTGTGATATATTCGGGGATCATGCTGTTTCGTGTACGGGGTTGGTTGACGTTAAACGTTGGCATAATGTTGTTTGTGACACGCTAGTTGACAACTTGACATCTGTTTTTGATCAGGGATTTCAGCTTGCCTGGAAAGAAGGTTGACATTGGTATGATCGGTGCTGATGGCCGATCTCTTCGCCCAATAGACATGGAGCTTTATTCTTGGAATAGAGGGCGCGCCGTTTAATTTGTGTCGATGTGACTGGGTCGTCGCCCATGACTCAGACGGGATTGATAGATTTTGAACCATGTAAGGTGGTGCGGGAAGCGACCCATCCTAAGCGTGCTAAGTATTAGGCTAAGTGCGCTGCTTTGGGCTATAACTTCCTTCCCTTCTCTTTCTCCTCTTTGAGAGAGTTGGAGCCCTCAGTTGTTGCTCTGCTTAAGCGGATCCAGCAGTTCTCCAGAACGCAGGATATCGGGGCGCATACTGTAGCTTTTATTTTTACTAGGATTGATTTTTCTATAGCAAAGGGTGTGGGGGCTCAGATTGTATCTCGACTCCCCACCAATTTCTTGTAAATTATATTGATTTTTAGTTGATAATAATATTATAATACTATAAAACTATATCTACTAAGAATTTCCTTGGACGTGCATAGCGCTTGGGGATTATAGCAAATTCGGTCATCCTCGTGTACCCGCGTAGAAACTGGACAACTCAACTTTAAACATGCATATCTCCTTCGTTACTTAACCAATTAAGACATATGACCACTTTTCGGAAAGCTAAGATCATAAACTTTATTATCCAATTGGTTTCTATTCGAAAACAAAATGAATAATTCAGTGTATATTTGAGCTGGAAGTTGAACTTACGAATTAGGAACATATTGAATGTCTTAAACTTCTTGTTCTCAGCCTAAACCCATTGTTTCCATGCATCATATATTATGCGGCTAGAAACTTCTAAATTTACTAAATCAACACAGTTTGGTTTCTAAGAATTCATGGGAAGTGGAAGAAAAAGAAAGCAAATGACCCTTATTAAATTATCATTTCCTTTCCACCAAAAAATGGCCGAATTGGACGGTAAGACAATTTTTAATATACAAACCAAATAAATCACTATTAAGCTTAATAAAAAATCGGCTATCAAACGGGTTGGGTCGGACATTAATAATTATCGGTTACGAGTACGGCACTACGAATTCGGCTTATCATAATTTCGTGTCCTATAGCATAAGACTGTTGAATTCACATTTCGGATCGGGTCAAGTCGAGTTTGCGGGCACTAGTCGGAAGTCTATGGAAGTTGGATCAAGCTGACGAATGGTTGCCTCCAGCAAGGCAAATGGATATGTGAGGAGACGTTTGACTCCGCACTCAGTCCCAACTTATTCCTCGGCGCTCTTGAATTCTCTCTCTAATTCCTCCACGTCTATCTGCTTCTTTCTGACCCAATTTCATTTCCGTTTGTTTTGCCTTTTTTTTTTTTCCATATTTTTTCTCTTCTTTGTCAAAATCTACCACCACACCACAGGCGTACTAGTAGCAGTCTCTCAATTTTGCTTGCTTCTTCTTCACTGTTCCTCTTCTTTACTTGGGTTTCTTTTTATCCTCCATTGCACACAAAGCTTCACCTTTCCAGCTACCCCCTTATTACCCCTTCTTAGATCCCTTTTCTTCAGCTCTTCTCATTTACCCCACCTACATTTTAAATTTAATCCATTTAATAACACAAAGAAATACCCTTTTGTCTTCCTTTTCACATTTATCTTGCTAATTTATATTTTTATTGTTCTTTCGGTAGAGAATTTTACTGTTTTTTGTTTGGCTGTTTGTGGGTTTTTACTTTGGAGCCTTCAAGATTACTCCTCCTAGTGAAAGTTGTGACCTTTTTCATTAATATTTTAATTTATTATTTGCAATTTTAATTTCTGGGGTACATTGGCTTATCTATGCAAATTGAGGCACTTTTTGGTGCAAAGCTTATCTGGGTTCTCAAGAAAGAAGATCGAGGTGATTTAATATTTTGAGCACTAAAAGGTAAATTCTTTCCTTACTAGCTTAATTTACTGCTCAAATTTCTTAATTTGTTTATGTAAAATTTGCACCTTTTATCCATCTTTTTACTTGAATTAGAAGTTATGCTTGGTGTGGACTAGATCCCATTTGAAATTGTTGTCTAATTTTGTTATTTTATATGATATTTATTTAATTGTGTTCTATGTCTACATTTACATTGGGAAGTAATAATGTGTATAATAGTGTGGTTTTCACTGAAGTTGTAAGATTGTTCAGGGTGTAATTGGATCTGAAAAAGATCCATTTTATGGCCGAGATAGGCTTTTTGAGCTGTCACATATGTGGGTCTTCAATGAGGATTTTACGAGTCCTAGTTTTAGAATCAGTGTGGTAATTTCTGTGTTTATCATTTGAATTTTACCCCCGTGATTGTCGGGGTTAAATGGATGGGTGTTTTTCTCTAGTGATGTAAATTTTTGAAGCGAAATTTATATGGTGCACCAGGTGGAATGTGTACTTCTGCGACTTATAGGCGGTTTGGAAGCTGAGCCATTGCTGTTTTGTGGTACAGTGAGGGAAGCCAACAATGTCTTCATTGAATGACAAACTTTCACAGAGGACAGCTGTAGGTCTGAAGCTGTGGGTTTTGATTGGTTTATGTGTTGGTGGGTTTATAGCTCTCATTTTTTGTATCTTGTCCATTTGCACGTTCCGGAGGAAATCTAAACGGCACCTGGACACGTTCGCCCTTTCTCAGATCCCTAATGTAACCAAGGATATAAGGGTTGATAGAGTTGGGGCATCGAATCATCGTGATCCTCATGATAATGTACCATTTCACGCCCATGATAAAACGAGTGATAGAAATTCCGGAAAGATGTTTGTCCATTTAGGTCGGCAAAAGTCCAGTGATGTTGACACAACAAGCCAGTGTAGCTCGATTCATTATCATGATAGGGCTTACAGTTCACAATCTGGGGAAGATGGGAGTTTTGGAAATATTCCAAAGCATGGTTCTTCATCTTATGGTCTTGTAACAGCCTCTCCTTTGGTTGGTTTGCCAGAGATATCACATCTCGGTTGGGGACACTGGTTTACACTCAGGGATTTGGAAATGGCAACAACCCATTTTTCTTCAAATAATATTATAGGTGAGGGTGGTTACGGTGTTGTCTACAGAGGACAATTAGTAAATGGAAGTGAAGTAGCTGTGAAGAGACTTGTCAATAATTTGTAAGTACATTCTAGATTCACTAGGCACAAGATCATGATTCGCCACTAATCTTGCGACCAGTATGTTTGAGTTAGCTATTGATTGTTTTCTTACAGAGGTCAAGCTGAGAAAGAATTTAGGGTAGAAGTGGAGGCTATTGGTCATGTTCGACATAAAAATTTGGTGCGGCTTCTGGGCTATTGCATTGAAGGTGTTCACAGGTGATACACCGTCTTTCTCTGTTCATGATAAACTTTTTTGACTAATTTGTGAGGAGGTTGTTGGAAAGGATCCACATTTCGTTGGTCAAATACTGATCTAATTTCCTTCTTCACTTCTCAGGATGCTTGTATATGAATATGTAAATAATGGAAATTTGGAACAATGGCTGCATGGAGCTATGCGTCACCATGGTATCCTTACGTGGGAGGCCCGTATGAAAGTAATTCTTGGAACGGCTAAAGCGTAAGTCCATTATTGATTTTTTTTTTCTTGCAAGAAAAATATCGTTTAGAATTATACTTCATACCCATGAGTCTATGGTTAGTCTACGTAATCATGCATATTTCTATTGAGGTAAATAAATGGAATAATGATGGAGTCCGTGGAGGTTGAGGATAGGGAAACTTCATTAATGAAACAGTTATTGTATATTACACGCTGGTTCCATCAGGTTTTAATCTGTCAGTAATTTTTGATGTTATCTAATGATTTTATGTAATCATATCTGTGGGTTGCAGGCTTGCCTATTTGCATGAATCTATAGAGCCAAAGGTCGTTCACCGAGATATTAAATCAAGCAATATATTGATTGACACTGATTTCAATGCCAAGCTCTCTGATTTTGGGTTGGCAAAGCTCTTGGATTCTGGAGAAAGTCACCTAAACACCAGAGTAATGGGAACTTTTGGGTTAGTTTCTAAAGTCATGTTTAAACATATATAGTTGCAGCCCACCATTGCTTTTGAACAGTCAACTTTTCATGCTACTGACTTTTGTAAGATATAGGTATGTAGCTCCCGAATATGCAAACAGTGGCTTGCTGAATGAAAAGAGTGATATTTATAGTTTCGGTGTCCTGCTCCTGGAAGCTGTTACTGCTAGAGACCCTGTAGACTATGGCCGGCCGGCTAATGAGGTAATTGAACCATGCTTCTTAGAACTCTCTCATATGGAAAGTTGTAATCCAGTCCTCACGCCTTCTGTGCAACATATAGGTCATGGGATCTTCCATTGTTCTGTTAAAAAGAAGATATAGAGTTTTTCACGTCATCTTTCTAGTTTCTACAATTCTTCAGAATCTTCACAGTTACTATTATTGTTTCGCTCTATAGGTCAACCTTGTTGAGTGGCTCAAAATTATGGTTGGAACTAGAAGGTCAGAGGAAGTCATTGATCCAAGTCTTGAAGTCAAACCTACAACTCGAGCATTGAAACGTGCTCTTCTTGTTGCTCTTAGATGTATTGATCCTGACCCTGAAAAAAGACCCAAAATGAGTCAGGTTGTTAGAATGCTCGAATCTGATGAAAATCCGAATCGCGAGGTAGCCTTTCTCTCAGCTAGACTATCCATAATGCATCTTGCTTTGATCGGATGTCTTGCAAAATTTATGTGTTTTATGCTATATAATGCTCTTATTTTGGCTTCTGACTTCTCTTGAAACATTCTGAAGACATTCTGCTTCAGAATGTTTATGCTTTTATAAGCGTGGCTCTTGTTTTGTCTTTACATATTGAGCTCTCCAGTTAAAGCGTCTTTGATTTAACTTGCCTCAAATGTATAACGATTAGATACAAGGTCATTCAGATTGTTGAAGAAAATTATCCGTATACAGAATGGTTACGTCACTGGGGAAGTGTCAGGCACAGAACGCTTTCAAATAATGATCCGTGTGTTATTAGGCTGTTTATAGTTTGGTGACTTGGGCTATTTCCTAGCTTCTGTTTTCATTGACATCTGACCAAGTACTACTTTGAAATTCTTCGGGAATACATCATTGTATGTTTAGTGCGTGATAGGCATCCCTGTATTGAACTCTTTATGGGATTTAAAATGTGCCTTGGTGCCTTTAGTTGCTGTCAGCATGTTGGTGAGGAAGCTTGTTAGATAAGATAAGCTTTCTGAATGTCCAAGCTGAATATAGTGTTTTCACTTGCTTTGCTCTGAGACTACAATCATATGATCGCAGTAAGTAAATAATCGGCTGCGGTGCAGCTTAAGATATTGGTATGTTTCCAGCTGTCATTCGATACATTCTCAATTTCTTTCAGGCAGGATATTACTCATTGTGGGCCTTCCAACACCCATCCATTATCTCTGATATTGGGATGATCTCGTCCTGACTATGCGGAAGTTCTATAACAACAAGCTTTTGTTGGCTACTTTCATCTATATTGAAGTTTCAAATTTAAATTGGCCATATCAATATGTTATCCTGACTCCTCATAAGTTGCATGTGAAGGTGTGCTATCGTCTTTTATGTTTTACCCCAAAATTACTGTTGACACTGACGAATTTGCGTGCTATGGATGTGCATGATCTTTGGTAGATCAAGAGGTTCTGTGGCCCACATTTTCAGGAGGCAATAAGTGGTTTTTCATTTTCGGGAACTTCCACCTTATTCTGGTGTCAGCGTGATTGCTGAGAGACCGACAAAACAACAATTCGACCTCTCAAATAACAGAATTGCCCTTACGTGCTAGACAGAGGCCTCACCTTCTTGAATCCTGGTTTTGTACTGTCGTAGGGCATATGCTTTCAGTTGCGTTCACCCTTGTGGAGAATTATTATGACCACAAAAGCACAACTTCTTTCGACCTCTCGATTAACAGAACTGCTTATCCGAGCTTGTCAGAGTGCTCATATTCCTGGTTTGTACTCTCGTAGGGCATATGCTTTCAGTTGTGTTCACCTTGTTGAGAACTATTATAACCTCTTTACTCTACATCCTGCACTCAAATATTAAGTGAAGAGTACTCAGGTTTGTAGATGAGATTGGTGATTGAGGTTAGCACGACATCATATTTATAGCTTTAGGTACACCTTGAATTGAAGTGAAGCTTGATGTATTTGTGCTGACTTGACCCGGCCCTGTTACAAGGTTAAGGTTATCGTGGGCAATGAGTTTTGTTGATTTTTTTGGCCATGCGACTCTCTGCTTGATTTGTTTGTAGAAATACCTTGTTTTGCTATTGGTTGTGCGATACTGAGTGACTGTCATTTTGTGAGATTTGAAGGAGTTCTATATTTTGCCCTCATTCTACTTTTTAAAGGATTTTCTTCTGCTTGTGGACGTGCACTTTACGTTTTAACACAATGGACACCTTTGTGGTTCAACACTGTTATTCTGTTGTGAATTGTCTGATCTGTCATGTGTGTTTGGCTTTTTTTTTGGTAAGATCTGAAATCGGTGATTGTTTCTGGTCAATATTGCTGTTTTTTTTCTTAATCAGAAGTTATAATGAATTTGGAAGTGTCTATTCCAGTTATTTTCCTGACTTATGTGGCCAGAAGGGCAGTATCTCACCAATACCAAAATTGAGGCTCAAGAATAAAAAAGAAAAGAAGAAGAATAACAAGATGTCTAAAAGGTGTGTTGTTTGCAGGACCGGAGAAATAGAAAGAGCCGTGCAACAAGCATGGAATTCGACATTGCAAGGGAGACTGCTAGTTCACTTGGTGATGAAAGCAGGATAGAAGAAGCGGAGAGCTGTGCCCTTGCCCCTGGAACAAGTCAAGTATAGCACTTGGAGTTTAACATGACATTCGTGAAAATAGCTGTCCCTCCTCAGGTAATGGCCCTGCCATTGATTATTGCAGCAAAACCAATACTTGACTGTCGGCATTTGCTTAGCTTTCTGGGTTGATTGCTTGCGCTTCCGCCATGAAACCTTTTACGAATTCTTGAAGCTTTTCCTGTATGCCTTCTGAGCGAGTTGTTGGGGCAGACAGCCTGAGAAAGATTGAGAATTTGGCGGAGTAGCTTTGTACAGATATGAATAGTGAAAAGCTATTATTCTTGATTATCAATTGTGTCAGAGTTTCCCCTTCATTTTGAGGTGGGATGAGAGTCTGTAGTTTTGTGCCCTCTTCTGTTTTTTGGTTCATTTTCTTCATTTATTGGCATCCACTTTAAAGTTCATTGTTAAATCTTTCGTGTATTTATTCATTGTTATTACGATATGAGTATCATACGCCCTCATACTTCCATCTGAAACACATGTTTTCTGTATATAGCTTGTGCAAATTGTTGCTTTTAGAAATTACTAGACTTGACAACTGGCCAAATTAATTTGCAGGAAAAGAACTGACAGCTAACAAACATAAACAACTCAAAATCGCACATAGTAAAGTTATTAAGTATTACAGGATAGGGTCAGGATAGATTAGATTATGGTGTTTTTATGCATAACAACCTTCCTGTTCCTGTTTGTTTCGTCAAATCTCCTAGTTTTCTTTCGGAGCGAGAAAGGGAGATACGAGACTCTCTGTGTAGTTAACTAAATTTCTCGATTCTGGGATGCCTATTTCATAAACATCTTCAGGAGGCTTCTCAGAATCTATTAGCAGGAGAATGATCGGGTTCTCTCTGTCTAGTAAGCCAAACCTGTTTTTGTGTGTGATATTGAGCATGCCTTGGTGAAAGTGGCTGATGGGATTTGCCAGATTGTGTTCACTAAGATGATGCAACTTCATCCATGAACCTCCCTTTCCCTCTTCCTTGAACACTCCCACCTCATAGGACTGACTATCATTAATTTTCCAACACGCGCATAAGCTACCTCCCATGACATACAGTAGAGGAGGACACTGAGAGCCATCATTCTGCCACTTAGGTAGAGGGACTCTTTTGAGCTTCCCGGCAACCCAATCAAACCCGATAACACACCAGCAGATTTCTAGAAAGTCTTCTTCATCAGTCTTGGACATTGTCCAGTAAGCGACATCCTTGACAGAGACTCCTAATCCGGTTAATCTTGGGGAGTCGCCATACCCCTGCAGCTCTTCTTCTGAGCTAGTCCAAGTGTTCTCCAACAAAGAGAAAACCTGTATCATCTTCTTACTGTTGGTACGGTACTGGCATATTCGGACAACTCTATAGTCATCTGCACTTGTGACATAACCAAATCCCCATACAACATCATTATTTTTGCGTTGCTTAGGGTAAGGAAATTTTCGGTACTCAAATGTGCTGGGATTCCAAATATAAAGGCAACAGGTCTTAGTTTTCAGACAAACCAGCCCATCACAGGATCCCACCACAAATATATGAGAATTACCCTCATGAAAGCTGCTCGTAATAATTCGAGCTAGACCAGGTCCTTCGTCAATGATGTCCCCTGCATCATTAATAGGGGAGGAATCCCAATCTTCCTCACCTCCATAGGATGCGTAGTCAAATGAAAGGAAGCAGGTTTTGTGGTTGATAAGCAGGTGCTGGTTTCTGTTAGAAGAAGTTGATGTTCTGAGGTGAAGCTGCACAAAATAAGGGCTGGAAATCATGGAATGCCATCTTTTGCTGACAGACTTAAATCTTATCAGGGATTTTGTAGGTAGCCTTAATAGTATATTGGTAACAAAGAGTTCTTCAGGTAGATAGAACTCGGGGGATAACTCAGGATCTGGTCTATGATGGGCAAGGTTGAGCTCATCAGTAGCCTCAGTCATTTTTGTTTGTATGCTTCTTCTGACTGATTACAGATGCTGAAGCAAAACTGTTAAGAGTCATATATATACTGATTACATATCAGCTAAATGGAACCCATCAAACGATGAACTGGTCTGTTTTAGCTTACTGAGTCTCTTACAAATTTTATTCGCGATTACTTTTCGTGCACTCCAATTTATTCATGGACTGTGTCTTCGGGAGTATTTTTAATAAAAAGCAAACAGTATGCAGAAAGAGAAACATAATTTTAAAATTTGCAAAAGTTCCAGAGGTCGAGAAACTTTCAAGTGGAACTTGTAAAGCATTGAAATGTTTCTGCAAGGTGCAGGCTCGAAGGTGTATATACTTGGACGGCAAGGAGCTGAAAATTCTTTTTGTAATAATTTAGAGAGCATTGAGGGCGTCGGGAAGTCAAGAAATGCACAGAGAGAGTCCAACCATTGTAACTATCACATTAACAAATGCACAAAGATAATCCAATGTTTGTAAAACTCTTACGTAATAAAGTTATCAACATGAAACATAATATAAACTGTTAAAATTTGAGCTACGTATATCAGAATATTACGATACATGTATCATCAATTTTGTTTCGAAATGTATTTCAGTATAAGATCCTTTTACACATACTTTGAAACGTTAAGTATGATTTTGGTTGAGATATGTCGACAAGTTTAAGACTCTTGGGAAAATGCTTTAAAAAATAAATAAAAAAAATATTATTTAAAAATAGGGCGATAATTTTGCCAAGGCAATAATTAGTCAAGCCAGGTTAATTGAATCTGGTCCATATAATGGACATATTTGCCTTGGAATATACTGATTTGCCTTAGCAAAATCATCACCCTTAAAATAAAGTAATACTCAGTACAATGATATATTCGGTAAGTGATTTGAGATTAATTAATTAATAAAAAAGAATATGAAAAAGTGTCGGGTGCAGCGCACGAGCTTTCCATCTAGTTTCTATCTATTGATTACTCCCTCCGACTCAAATGTATCGGTTGATTAAGAATTTCCAATAGGCAAATTTATGGACTCAAATACTACTAATTTAATTGTTTCCATAAAGAAGAGAGAGAAAGAAGAGAGAGAAAGAACCCAAAAATTAAAAAAGAAGAAAAAACTCTGACATTCAATCCCCTCTGTGGGGCTCGTCGGCGATTCGTTTTCCGTCCACTCCCCCTCGCCGGCGAGCCCTCGTAACCATTCACACTTACCTTTTCGCAACTCAAACTGTACCTCAATTGTATCTCGACGAGGGTAATCATTCAGGTTTCCGATCGAGTGCGTCCCAAGGCTTGCATGTGGCCGATCTTCTCCTTGATCAAGGTGAATTAGGCATCGAAGCAGGTTTGGTGATCGTCCTTGTTCGCCGACGTGTTGTGGTGGCTGTTTAGTTGCGTTTTGAAAGGTTAGGGTCGTTGTTTTCCGGCGACTTCCACTTCCTTCGATTTCCAGTAGCGAGTAAGCTTGTGTCTCCCCTTTGACTACTTGTGAAGGTGTGGGGTGTCTGATTGTTAGGAGGTGTGTCGTCTTAGACTTGGTTTGTAGTATATTAAGCTAAATAATTGGGTTTTATCTTTGGGTCTTTGATTGTGGAAGTCGGTTTGTGAGCATGTCTTCTGTTAAGTCATATCGGGAGTTTGTTTCGTCGTTTATTTCTGTGCAAATAAATGATATACAGCCCGATGATGATGATCGTGAATTACTGGAGTGTTTGTCAAGAATGGAGGGATCACCTCAATTCAAGGTGCAGTGTTTGAAAGATCAGGGAAATGAGCTGTTAAGACAAGGTAATTTCTCCGACGCTGCTGTTTGGTATAACAAGCCTTGTGATGCCTTTTGTTTTGCTGTTGGGGCTATGGATGGGTTGGACCCGGTGGCTACCGCTGAACTTGCTGTTTCTATTACCTTAAATCTTGCTAATTGTGCTTTAAAGCTCCGTGAATTTGTTGTGGCCACTGATATATGTTCACTAGTCATAACTCATTTCCCTCAAAATGTCAAAGCTCTATTTCGTAGAGCGTCGGCATTTATGAGGTTGAAAAGATTTGCGGATGCTAATTTGGATTTGGAGAAAGCTCTTTTACTGGAACCTAAGAATAAGGACATTCTTAGGGAGTTGGATGTGGTTAAGTCCCACCTTGCTATTAATTCTAATGGCAAACGATGTATTGAGGTTCCACCTACTGTGTCGATTGAGGAAAGGGTCGTTAAAAGAGCTCTTCCTAATAATGGGGCTATTAGCTTAAAGGCAGTGCCTAATAATGGCAACACTATTGAAGACTTCCACTCTTGTGCTCGACCTCCCATGGATGGTAATGGCAGTTGCGCTGTGAGTGTAACTCTTCTATGGATGGTCCCGTTCTGAAAATAGATGCCAATGTTGAAGTGTCCTCGGGTTGTGCTGGGTCGAAATTCTTGGAGTATGTAAGGAAGGGAGGAAGAGACTACCGATTAAGGATTCCTGAGCAAAGTTACCAAAAACTCCTTTGCGGTGAAGAGGTGAGTTTTTATCAAGCCTTTCTAATGTGTTTTATGAAAGTACGGATCCATAAACCAAAGAAAGCTGAGGCTTGTGAGAGCCACTTTACTCCAAGAGTGAAGAAGACGGAGAAGAACGAAAAGAAGAAGAAGAACATGAGTCAACATCATGCGTCATTCCACAATTTCGATCAAATGGAATTGGTTCCACAACCGGTATTCATTTTCTTGTCCATTCGAAAACGTAGAAGATTTATTGCAGCTAGAAGAATTTCTCCGAAGAGTCCTAGCCAAGGGAAAGAACCTTTGAAACATATTGTCTCTTCTTTTACCCAAAAATTTCCACGTTCTCGGAGCGTGAGTGTGTTTCCATGGCTATTTCCCAAGGCTGGCTTGACGGTAAAGCGGAAGATTCTATCATCTCGTCGGATTTGTTTGGAACCTCCAACCAAAAGACCTTTTATTAGTGTTAACCCCTCCCCTGTTTTATGTCATTTGCTTCGGTTAATGTTGTATATAATAATCCTTTCTTTGAGAGTTAGAGAACTATGTAGTAGGAACATTTCTTTCCAGTTGTCAAAAAAAAATAAAAATAAATAAAATACATTTAATTTTCTTTTATAGGGACTAATCACCAATTTCCCCAATCCAGAATCTCTCTCCTCTCACCACCTCCTCATGTGAGCTCTTACGACCTCCATTCCCTTTCTCTCTCAACCAATGATCTTCACCCTTACCCACCAGGATCAGAGGAGAGGCGAGCCGGCGACAAGAAGAAAATCTTAACGTACAAGATTTATTTTACACATGTAATAACTCATCTTTTATCCAATTCTTTAACAACCTCAATTAGACGCCGGACATTTTGAAAGGATCAAGGTAGATAGGGGCCCGATTGTGGGAGAGAGAAAGAGAGAGAGAGAGAGAGAGAGAGAGAGAGAGAGAACGCCTGTTCGTTGGCAAGGATGGTGAGATCCGATAAATTCGGAGATTGTCGCTAAAGTGTCGCCGATGGTGAGATTACGCCGGCGAGGGTGGAGGTGGTGGGTCGCCGATGGTTTGGGTGGTGGAGAATAGTTGAAAGGTGGTGAGGGAGGGGTGAGATTAGAGGTTAATCACATTAGTTTAATTTGTCTAATTAATTATTGAAAAGTGGGACGGCGGTAGAGCGCCACCACATTTAATTATCAAAATATAGCAACCTTGATAACGATTTTGTTCGGTTGCACTAGCTGTTTGAGCAGAGTTGGTAGCATGTACCAGTTAGATCTAAAGTAGCAATTGATATTTGAAACGTTCGATAGAAGTAATTGTTGAGTTATTGAAACTATATAGAACATAGAAAAATAACATAGAAATGCAATTTTTTTTTTTTTGTTTTTTTTTTTTACCTCTAATGTTAATTAGAGCAGCATTTCTCAAATGTTAGATAAAAATTTGGGAAATTATCCAATATACCCCTGAGTTTCCCGAATTTTTCGGGTATACCCCTCAGGTTACCGAGCTATCCAATATACCCCTGAGGTTTGCAAAATGCGATTTTACCCACATCTTCAATTAGATTCAATTTTATCTTCAATTATATTCAATTTGATCTTCAAACACACGAAATATTACCCAGAAAGCATATAAATTGCACCAATTGAAGATCAAATTGAATCTAATTGAAGATGTGAGGGAGAGTGTGTTTGAAGAGAAAGAGTCGTGGCCTATGGAGGGGTGGGTGGTCGGGATAATGGGTGGCCGGAGTGTGGTCGCGGGAGGGGGGCGCATATGGTGGTGGTGGTGGCGGTGGCCCAGGTGGTGGTCGGTGCAGGATGGCGGTGGTGAGGCAGCGGCTCCGTAGGTTGGGTTGGGGTTGGAGAGGGAGGTGAGAGAAAATTGTGTTTTTTTTTTTAATTTGTGTTATTATTGGTCAATTTTAAAAAAAAAATTCAAATTTCATAAAAATGGTTAACGGTGTTAGTGTCCGTTAGTGAAAAACACAAAAAAACCGCATTTTACAAACCTCAGGGGTATATTGGATAGCTCGGTAACCTGAGGGGTATACCCAAAAAATTCGGGAACCTCAGGGGTATATTGGATAATTTCCCTCAAAATTTTACATGCTACTCAAACTGCTATTTGAGTTATATAGCCAAACATGTACACTAATAGTTTTACCCGATCAAAATGCTATTTTCTACTTCTTAATGTACTGCCAAATATGGCCAACATCTTAATCATTAAAAGGATAAAAAAGTAATATGATATTATTCAACCAATTATTCTTTCTTCCTTAGCTGCTGCTCATGTGCATGACATTCGGGATCTTAAGATGCCCTAATTACTTCACGCTACCCAAAAGCAAAGACTAATCGCAGAAGTCAATTTTAGGTTTGTGTTGATCGATTTTTTGTGTTAGTGTAGTTATTTTTCTTCATCTTGTTGCTCGACTTTTTCGATCTTGTTGTTCGATAATGACGTCTCCAGTTACCTGTTAGTAATGGCTCCTTCAACCTCCACAAAACTGGGAATCACATGCGAAAATGACACGGGGATCCGTGGAACTATCGAATCTACTATTCAATTATTGAAAAATACACCGACAAGTGAAAGTTTTTCATCCATGAATGTTTCGTCTCTATGTTTGTGGATCTGTTAGTCTAGTAGTGTACAACAGATAAAATTTTGTGCTCTACTTACATAGTGTAAATTTAGAAGCACAACCTGCCTGGGGGTTATCTCAAGTTTGAATCCTCATATCCCCGCCTCGCAGTATTATCTGCTCCTTTGTACCAAAAAACAGTGTAGTTACACATGATCTGGTTTTCTTGTTCTGACATGAATGTGTATTGGTAGTTCTTATGATCTAGTAATGTCACTTATTATCATGGACATATTAGCGAATTTAGATTCAAGTGAAGAGGCCAACATATTCTTTGTCCAACAAAAAAAAAGAGCCCAAAAATTACGAAACAATGTGTAAAGGATGAATCAAAGCGGCTCAGACCTCTAGATTATTACTGTGGACTTCTAAGAGCATGCGGAACATGGTTGGCTTTCCAATTTCTTATCTCAACAAATATTTTCATTCACCAGTCAAGCTTTCCTCCCAACCTGGGTTTTGTTTCCTAGATTCTTCCATAGTCCTTCTACCTCTTTACCTTTTATAAACGGCTTAATTGGCACTGTTCACCTTATGAACAGTAACGCCCCAAAACGCACGATTTCTTCTCGCAACGCACCTCTTTTCTTTGAAACGCATCCTTCTTGTTCTCAAAACGCAGCCCTTGTTACTGTTGAACTTCAACAGTAAAAGATCGAGGGGCTGAGCTTCGCCCTCCACGTGAGCGTTCATCTTCGCCGTCCCATGTTTCTTCATATGCTTCCTTCTCTCTCCTACGTTCCTCCTTTCAATTTGGGTCACTTATACACTCCTCTCTCCTCGCTCGGTTTGGATCTTGCGAAGTGGAGGTCGCTCACTCAGGTTTGTTTAATATTTCTTTTATGTTGTATTTTGTTTTATTTTCGTTGATCTAAAATTGTGGTGTTTCGGGAATCGATTTTGATGGAGAAGACAACGAGCAGCAATCACCTTACCTTAATTGGTTTTGAACACCGACCTAGTGAGGTGAATTTGGTAACATGGATTCACGATGAATGAAATGACCATGTTACTTAGGCGTGTCCTAGATACGTCATATCTTTAGGTAGCTTTCCTTATTGCTATTTGCTGTTTAATTACTAGTTTGAGTTTAGGAAAGAGTCTAGTTTGTCTAGTTTTCTTTACTTGTTTTCGTATGAATAAAGGAGCTTTTTCCTTAAAGGTTTCCAAGTTGTTTTAGATAGTTTTTAGGAGTCTAAACAGCCTATATAAGGTCTGTTTCGTAGCTTTGTTTGAGACACACAATATTTTGATTTCTATTAAGAAAAATCCAGAAAACGAGAGTATTCTCTCACCAATTCATTTTGCAATTAGTCTAGGTTAGATTGATTGTTTGACACCCAATTCTTCGGCAAGAATTAGTGGCTGGTAGCCTAGTGATTCGTGTTTAAGCATTGAGTTCGAGTCTTGTGGCTGGTAGCCTAGAAGAGCTCGTCCATACCCTAGTTCTTTATTGGATTCCACTGCTTAAAAGATCTAAGTTCAGTATCTTGGGTTCAAGATACGCATCAAATGGTATTAGAGCTAGGATAAACAAGCTTCTTAGCGTGTTTGTCTTGGGTGATTCGTTGAGATGGCGGGAGAGGATGAGACACACTCCAACAATGCGGACGAGAGACTTGATAAGTTAAGTGAAAGCGTGGAAGAGTTGCAGAGGATGATGGCTCAGATGCTATACATTCAACGAGTAGACAAGTCTAAGCCTAAAACCCTCCTGCATAAGAAGAATCTCGAATTTGAAGGAGAAGAGGAGGAAGTTTCACCACCCAAAGCTAAGTACGACGATGATCGAGGACTCAAGCTGGATATTCCGGAGTTTGATGGTAAGTTAGACCCCAAAGGATTCCTTGATTGGGCTAGGGCTGCTGAACGGATTTTTGAGTACAAGGGCTATGATGATCGGAAAAGTTTCAAGGTAGCAACTCTGAAACTCACAAAGTATGCTTCTTTATGGTACGACAATCTTAAGAACCGGCGTGTAAGAGAGGGAAAAGGGAAGATCAAGAATTGGGAGAAATTCAAGAAGCATCTTACCAAGAGATTTGTACCATCAGATTACTTACAAGAGAAGTATAGACGCATGATGACCCTCAAACGAGGTAACCTATCTATCGAAGATTAAATCCTAGAATTTGAGAATCTGTGTATGATTTGTGATGTGCAAGAGCGAGAAGAACAGAAGATGGCTCGTTTTATTGGTGGACTTGAAACCGACGTAGCTGACATGTTGGAATTGCAGCCTATTGTTAACTTTGAGGAAGCTTGTAAATTGGCTTTAAAGTGTGACAAACAGTTGCAAAAGAAGAAGAGTACAATCAAACCCAAAGCGTATACTTCTAATACTTCTAGGTTTACTCAATTTAAACCTGAATAGTCTAGGGTGGAGGCAAGCAAGAGTGGTGGAAGCAAGGGTCCAGTTGTGCAAGACAGGAGCAAGACCGTAGCTCAGATTGACCGTAAGTCGAGGAAGCAATGTTTTAAGTGTAAGGGCTATGGACACTTCCAATCTGAATGCCCGAATGCTAGAGCTTTAACTCTTAGGGAGGTTCAAGAATTTGCTACATGTGATGATGAGGAGGACAAAGAGTTTATTATTGAAGATGACGAGGATGACATGAACATCATAACTGCAAATCCGGATACAGGAGGACCTTGTTTGGTCATGACACGAGTTTTACACTCTCAGGTATCACCTATAGAGGAGGAACAACAAAGAGAGCAGATTTTTCACACCAATTGCACTGTTGGAGGTAAAATTTGCAAGCTTATTGTTGATGGTGGTAGTTGTGCGAATGCAGTTGCTAGTACCTTGGTGGAAAAGCTAAAGATACCCACACACAAGCATCCGAAGCCTTATAAGCTGCAATGGCTTAAGGAGGGTAACATGGTGAAGGTAACTAAACAAGCTCTTATCTCGTTTTCAATCGGTGATGTGTATAAGGATAAGATTGTTTGTGATGTTATTCCCAAAGATGTATGTCATGTGTTATTGGGTAGACCTTGGCAATTTGATAGATATGTTAAACATGATGGTAGAAAGAATGTACATATTGTCAATAAGGGAGGAAAGAAAATTGCTCTAACTCCACCTCCACCTAGTACATTCACGACAAAGCAAGATGATGCTATGCCTAAGACTTTATTCTTGAGTGAGGCATGTATGAACAAAGAAATTGAGGATGGAGAACCAGTTTTTGTGCTATACTCTAAGGAGGTGTCAGAAGCTGCAACAGAGGTTATTAGCCCTGAGGTTAAACCTTTGTTAGAGGAGTTTATGGATGTGTTCCCCGAAGATATACCACCTGGTTTACCTCCTATTAGGGGCATTGAACACCAAATTGATCTACTTCCTGGTGCTCCTTTGCCTAACAAGCCTGCATATAGAAGTAATCCTGAAGAAACTAAAGAGATGCAACGCCAAATTGATGAGCTACTTCAAAGGGGATATGTGCGAGAGAGTATCAGTCCCTGTGCAGTGCCGATGCTTCTAGTACCAAAGAGGGAAGGTACATGGAGAATGTGTATTGATAGTCGTGCAGTTAATAACATTACTATCAAATACAAATTCCTATGCCACGCCTTGATGATATGCTTGATGAGTTGTGTGGAACCAAGGTGTTTTCAAAGATTGATTTGCGGAGTGGATACCATCAAATGCGAATTAGAGAAGAGGATGCTTTTAAGACCAAACATGGATTGTATGAGTGGCTGGTAATGCCATTTGGTCTTTGTAATGCTCCTAGTACTTTTATGCGCCTAATGAACGAGGTTCTCAAGTCGTGTTTAGGCAAATTCATGGTTGTGTATCTTGATGATATATTGATATATAGCAAGAACTACCAAGAGCACGTAGAGCATCTCCGACAAGTCTTTGAGAATCTTAGGGAGCATAAGTTATATGGTAAGATGGAAAAGTGTTATTTCATGTTACCTAGTGTTACTTTTCTTGGTTATGTCGTTTCAGGAGATGGGATTTCAATGGACCAGTCTAAGGTCGAAGCAATCAAGTCATGGCCTACGCCTACTTATTTAACTGAAGTTCGAAGTTTTCATGGCCTAGCTTCCTTCTATAGAAGATTCATTAAGAATTTTAGTGCAATTACTAGTCCAATCACTGAGTGTATGAAGAAAGGTGAGTTTGTTTGGACAGAGGCAACTCAGGAGGCATTCGAGTTGATCAAAAGACGTATGTGTGAGGCTCCTATCCTTGCCTTACCTAATTTTGGTCAAGTGTTTGAAGTTGAGTGTGATCATTATCTTCGACCTAAGCCCTTTGTTCTACATTCTGATCATGAAGCATTAAAGTATATACGTGGCCAACATAAACTCAATGCTAGGCATGCTAAATGGGTTGAGTTTTTGCAATCTTTTACCTTCAATTCAAGGTATAAAAATGGGAAGAGCAATGTAGTTGCTGATGCTTTTTCTAGGAGATGGTCTTTACTTACAGTCCTTGGTTCTAGAGTTCTTGGATTCGAGTTGTTACAAGATTACTACAAGGATGATGGTGATTTTGTTAACATTATTCGGGAGTGTAAAGGAAAAGCTAGTGGAGTCTATTCTGTCCAAGGGGGTTACTTATTCAAGGGTAACAAGCTATGTGTTCCAAAGTGTTCAACAAGGGAATTTCTGGTACAGGAGGCACATGGTGGTGGATTAGCTGGTCACTTTGGTATCAACAAGACATTAGATGTGCTTCAAGAACAATTCTTTTAGCCCAAGATGGTGAGTGATGTACATGCTGTTATTAATCGTTGTGGTACTTGTCAAAAGGCGAAAAGTACATTCCATCAAGGTCTATACACACCTCTACCAGTTCCAACACAACCTTGGAATGATGTGAGTATGGACTTCATTGTAGGACTACCTCGTACACAAAGGGGTAAAGGATTCCATCATGGTAGTTGTTGATCGATTATCAAAGATGGCAAGCTTCATTGCTTGCCATAAAACTGATGATGCATCCAATGTGGCTGATCTTTACTTCAAAGAGGTTACTCGTTTACATGGTATTCCAAAGACTATTGTTTCAAATAGGGATACAAAGTTCCTAAGCAATTTTTGGAAGACCTTGTGGCGTTTATTGGGTACAAAGTTGCTATTTAGTACATCTCACCACCCTCAAACAGATTGGCAAACTGAGGTTACAAATAGAACACTTGGTACTTTGTTGAGAGGCTTAGTGAGTAAAACCACAAAAGATTGGGATATACGGCTGGCTCACGCTGAATTTGCATACAATAGATCACCAATTTATGCAACTGGCAGTTCTCCTTTGGAAGTGGTCTATGGAATCAATCCATATATGCCTATTGACCTGATTCCTATACCAAAACAGGAGGTTGCGAGCTTTGATGCTAAAGAGAGAGTGGTGCAAATAAAGAAAGCAAGTTCGAGCTAGAATTGAGAAGGTGAATGCTACATATAAGGCTCGTGCAAATAAGCATCGTAAGCAACCTGAGTTTAAGCAAGGAGATTTAGTATGGTTACATTTGAGGAAGGCAGGATTTCCCAACAAACCTAAGAATAAGCTCATGCCAAGATCAGAAGGTCCCTTCAAAGTGATTGATCGAGTGGGAGATAGTGCTTATAAGCTGGAGCTGTCCGGGGACTACAATGTATCTGCTACATTCAATGTAGGTGACCTTTCCCCATACCTTGATGACAATCAACTTGAGGAATTGAGGGCAATTCCTTTTCAAGAAGAGGGGATTGATGCAGGAGCAGAGATGCCTCAAGAGATCACTTTAGAGGAGGAGACAACGAGCAGCAATCACCTTACCTTAATTGGTTTTGAACACCGACCTAGTGAGGTGAATTTAGTAACATGGATTCAGGAGGAATGAAATGACCATGTTACTTAGGCGTGTCCTAGATACGTCATATCTTTAGGTAGCTTTCCTTATTGCTATTTGCTGTTTAATTACTAGTTTGAGTTTAGGAAAGAGTCTAGTTTGTCCATCTTTTCCTTACTTGTTTTCGTATGAATAAAGGAGCCTTTTCCTTAAAGGTTTCCAAGTTGTTTTAGATAGTTTTTAGGAGTCTAAACAGCCTATATAAGGTCTGTTTAGTAGCTTTGTTTGAGACACACAATATTTTGATTTCTATTAAGAAAAATCCAGAAAACGAGAGTATTCTCTCACCAATTCATTTTGCAATTAGTCTAGGTTAGATTGATTGTTTGGCACCCAATTCTTAGGCAAGAATTAGTGGTTGGTAGCCTAGTGATTCGTGTTTAAGCATTGAGTTCGAGTCTTGTGGCTGGTAGCCTAAAAGAGCTCGTCCATACCCTAGTTCCTTATTGGATTCCGCTGCTTAAAAGCTCTAAGTTCAGTATCTTGGGTTCACGATATGCATCGGATTTGCCTTGGGGTTTTCAGGGTTCGCTGGGGTTGGGTGGATTATTTTTTACTAATTGTTGGTTTGATTTTTTTTTGATTGATTTTGTATTTTTTGTTTGATTGATTTTATTGGTTTGATCGATTTTACTTTTGATAATGGTTGTTTGATTTTGATTGTTGACCTCTTTATAATGTGCTGGGTTTGATTTGCGGCTTCGTCAACTCCTTCCGCTCTAACTCTCTCCCCTCTCTTTTGCTTAGCTTAATCAATTAATTAATTGAGTTTATTATATAGAACTTGTCATGTTAATTGTTTACTGTAACAATCAAATTCACTTTTTAAGGGCTTTAATCAATTAAAGTTTGTTTCTTTCATCTCCTTTGTCTTACTGTCTCTTTAAGAACAAGGGTGTTATGTTGTGAAGTTGAAGTTTTGTGTTGTGGGTTTGATTACAGTTTGTCTTCTTCAGAGAGCAGTGACGATTCGATTCAGAAGAAGCTTATGGGTTTATGTTAATTTTTTATTATCTTTCCATTTGTGATTTTTGGTCTTATTTTGTTGCTTTGATTGATATTTTTTTTTTTTTTATGATTGTTGGTTTGATTTTTACCGTGGTTTGCTCTATTTTCAGATTTTGATTGTTTCTAAAATTTGTTTCTCAATTAGATCATTCACTTCCTCGAGTGTTTTGATCGTCAAGGTTAGGGGTGGCAAATGGGTCGTCGGGTCCGTTCCGGGTGGGGTTATGTCGGGTCGGTTTGTATCGGGTCGGGTCATAACAGGTCAGATGAACCTTCGGGTCGGTTTCGGGTTGTGTCGGGTCGGTTTTGGGTCGGTTTTATCGAGGAAATTTTGTGTCGGATCGGGTTGGGTCACAATCGGTTTTACTTACTTATGGCCATTTATGGGCGTCAGTTCAATTTTTGGCATTATGAGTCGGGTCATTGTCGGATAACAGGAGGTCGGGTCGGGTCATATCGGGTTGTGTCGGTTCGGGTCATCATCGGGTCGGGTCTAGTCGGGTTTTGTTGACCACAATTTCGGGTCTTATCGGGTCAGATTTTTGGTTCAACGAATCGGGTCGGGTCGGGTTTGCCAGCCCTACTCAAGGTACACACCTCTTTCTCGAATTCTGATTGTTATTGTTGATTTTTTTTTATATCATCTTTCTATTTATTTGTGATTTTGATTTTCAATCTTGATTATTTTGATTTTTTCCGTTTTTATGACTCATGAGCTTAGGCCCTGTTTGATAGGACTTATCCGCACATGAATTCAGATCAGGTCAGGTCAGATCATAATTATTCAAATCAGATCAGATCAGAACAGAATCATTCTGTTCAGACCAGATCAGATCAAAATTATTCAGATCAGATCAGAATCATTCAAATCAGTTCAAATCAGATCAGATGATTGAAATTTGTTCAGTTCAATCAAATAAGTTGTTTTTAAAATAATATCATTATTAACACTAATATTTTTATAATTTAATGATTACAGCATTACAGGTTACAAAAATAAAACTAAACAAGGAAATTTTATTTTTAAAAAATCATCATAAATTACTGTTAGAAAAGTAAACGAATTGAAGTATCTAATGGATTGCCATAGAGTTAATTATCCCGTTACATATCATCCTCATGTTCTATATCAATATCCATATCATTTAGCTTCGCGCCAACTTCTTGTTGAGCATTATCTTCTTGCTCGACATGATGATATATACTAAGATTGGTTTTACAATAGCAAAATGTGTGGGGGCTCAGATAGTATCTCGACTTCCCACAAACTTTTTGTAACTTGTTATTGATTCTCCATTCGATATATAATACTAACAATAATAATTATTAATAATAATAATAATAAATAATTATAATAAATAATAATAACTATATTTATAATTATAAAAACAATTAAAAAGATGTTAAATCGATATGCTCAATTAAATTCTATTCAGCTCAGAAATCATGAATCTCAATCAGATCAAATCAGATCAGATCAGAATCATTCAAATCAGACCAGATCAGATCAAAATCATTCAGATTAGATCAGTTCAAATCAGAATCATTCAGCTCGGTTCAGATCAGATCAGAATCATTCATTTCAGTTCAGATCGGATCAGTTCAATTCAAAAAGATGCAGTCCTATCAAACATGTCCTTAGTATTGTTGGGCTTAATCAAACTAATTTTTTCATTGATTATGATTGTTTAACGAATTTTTTTTATATAAAAAATGCAGGCGTCGGATAAGAAACTCGCTAAGCCTATGAGGAAGATCAAAGTCGTCAACATTTCTGTTGGTGAAAGGGTCTCGTCAGAGCCAATGAGGTAAAAAAAGAAGTTGAATTTTTTTTCGAATTTTTTCATGAACTTTTGGTTACATTAATTTTTAATTTGTGAGCAAATACATAACTTTAGGTTTTGGAACACCTCAGTGTCTATGGTGTGTGATTTTGAAGCTATATTACATCAGTTTGGGATTTTTTAGGCTTCATGTTTTGTTCATTCATCTTTGATTTTCATTAGTGGTTTGTATGCTCTTTGGATTTAGATTATTTCAACGCTCAGGTAACTCAATCGATTGTTATCTTTTTTAATTTGATCGATTAATCACTATGATGATGACACTACGCCAAAAATGAAGAAAGACACCGGGTTGAATTTGATCCCGACACCGGTTGTAACCGGTGTCTGGACTGCCGGTGTCTTTACATACGACACCGGTTGCACAAATTCTACCCGGTGTCATTTTGAGTACTTACAACGCCGGTTTTCAGTCAAACCGGTGTCGAAGGTGTACCTGGGAAGCGCGACTGGAGAAGATCTTTGACACCGGTTGTAGGAAAAACCGGTGTCATAGGTGTATGTTTTTTTTTTCTTGGTAAGGCTTTGACACCGGTTTTCTTTATAACCGGTGTCGTATGTATTTTTTTTTTTTTAGTTTGGCTGCTTCTGCCTCGGCCAGGGAATTGACGACCACGATCCGATTAGCCGTCAATTCCCACATTACACATACAATATATATATACACAATTGACAAGCCACGAGATAACAATCTCCAATTCTTCGACTATCAAGTATTTCAAACCGATTCTCTACAAAAACAATCCATCGAATCTCAATCACTCCGATCCACAACATTCCTCCAAAATACAACTAACAATGGAGTTCTCTAACTTTTCCAAGTTCTAAATTTCCATACTAAAACATACCAACTACTCTATTCTAACTTAAAGAGAGTCTAAAAATTAAATGAAATCAAATTAGATTTGAACACTTACAAGCAAACCAAAGTAGCTAGAAATCTTCATCTTCTTCCACAAAGACAAATGTAGTCCAAAGATCTCTTATTTGATCCACTTGTTCATCCGTAAATTGTTTGCAACCTTTCACAACATACTAAAACAACAAAATGAATTTAGATTACCAAATTTTACACATTGATAAATAACAAGATATATGTTTTGATATTTCGCAATAGGAATAGTTGTAACTTTTTTTTGGATTATCTCAAACATGTAATGGCAAACATAAAATCCACAATCTTGACTTCCTAATGGTTGACGGAGACACTACAAAACAAATAAAAAATAAGTTAGCTAAAATTCGAAGGTATAAATAGGATATCAAAATTATTTTTAATAAAAACAAAAATTCAAACGTACCATTATATTTTGTCATTTCACAAGCGTCGAAGTGTTACTAAACTTGGCTGAGGATCCAAACTCCTGATTCTCGTGACGGCGCTAGCAAAATAAAATCAAAATTCCAATATATAAGATATAATTAACTAGTAATGAGTTTAAATAAAATAACTTATATAATATACACATACTCTTGTATTAGATTAAGAAGAAATTCGGGTGGTTTCTTGGTCCCTCTTGATGGATCTAACCAAAACCCCGTTCCCGACGGTGGATGAATCACAGCTAACATCCAATGTGCACTACACATTATATAACAAATATAAGTTATGAAATATAAAAAAAAAGTACAAGAATTGGTAAAACTAGTTACCTTTCATTATAAGGTGCAAAAAATATTTTTTGCCCGTGTGCACATGTTGTACAAGTAAAAGCATTATAAACATAATTCTCACGATCATCCTCATCATCAATATGTGTTATAAGAGACAAATATGCCGGGCATAAAAAACCATACAAACCCTCTACACGGCTCTTTTCCCACGCCTTTCTCAAATACCTATTACATAAAACAAAACAAAAATAGTGTTACATGTATGAATTAAGCAATATACGATTAATGTCTAAACTAGAATTATTATTTTACTTAAACAAAGGTTATTAGTGACTTACAAGATAAATGCCGTAATGTGAGTAGATTGAATTTGCCATTGATAACACCATTGCTCCATCTCTTCCGGTGTCACATACAAGTCTTGCATATTATGGAGCACATGCTCAAGAACATGCAAAGTTTTTCCCGATCCGGATTTCTTCATCTTTCGAGCTTCCTTACAAAGCCACCTCATCAACACAGTTCTCCTCATCTTCATTTTATCTTCCGTGGTTATGTCTTTAGAAGAGGAAATGGAAGTTGATGTAGGGGTCGAAGTGTTGGTTGGTGGTGTGTTGTGCTTATTTGTAGAGTTGTCCGTGTCATTCTAAGTGATCAAACAACAAACACTTGTTAGAAAGTGAATATAAATAAAAAACAATATGAAAATTTCAATTATTATGAAATATAAGTTACCGTATTGGTCAATGGAAATATAAAAGGAGATGGCCACAACACATAACCACCAACGGTCGAAGAGAGAAAACAAGCTTCTGGGGTCGGAACTGGCAATTCGGCATTTGGCACCAAATCTTTCGAGATACTCACTTTACTATAACCGGAAGGTACAATGTTATTGTTTAGAAGGATTAGTTCCGAATTGCCCGACACATATACTTCTCCTAAAGCTACTATCTCTTGTGGATTGGTCGGAAGTGACATTTGACACTTATGCCAACCCTGCATTAATAAAGCAATAATGAAAGTTTGGCCAAACTATATATATACAACAATTCCTAAATAGACTTGATTTTTATATAAAAAATTGTATAACTATATTAGATACCTGAACCGGCCCCCCCTCTATTGTATGTTGAATTGATGAGGTTGACGTTTGAGGAACCTGTCTCGCAGATGAATGGGAAGTAGGAGGGTCACGATCTTCCTTTAAACTCACTGCTTTCCCCTTTCTTAACACATTATTAGAATCCTTAGACACTCTATCCTCTTCGTTGTCTTCCCTTGCTTGCGAATCTTGACTGTTCATCATGCTCATGAATGTTTTCATATCTTCTTGACTTGGAGTATCGTCGGCTACGAATTTGCAAAACATTTGACTCATCTTGAACATTTGGGATTGCATTGTTCCCACCGTATTCTCTAACTTTACCTCGGACATCTTCTTCGTAGATCGACCAAAAACATCAGAAATATTCACCATGTTGGTTACACCACGAACACGACCCGGGTGCTCCTCTTAGCCGATTGCACGTGATAATATATCATCTCGCCCTTGTTGAACAAATGTTCCCTCTTTCACGGCTTCTTCCAACACCCCCTAAAAATGAAATAAAGAGACTAATTAGTATACTTAAATTTATATGTAAAATAAATTATTAAAATTACTATGTGAAATGATTTAAAAAACTTACAATTTCTTTCACCACTTCCTCGTCATACTCGGTCATCGCACCTTTCTTAGATTTATGCGCTGTCAACCAAGAGACATGACGTGGTACTTCTTTGATTTTCACACATTTAGAGGCAAATTCCTCAACCTAATACATTTTTGTGTTAGTAATAAAAATATACGATTACTTTTGAATTATCAATAATAGAAAAAAGTAAATAGGTGTATATTTACTTACAATTTATTCGGTGATGCCAATATATCCTTTCCGAGAGCCGAAGTATTTAGTCTTCTTTTTGGACGCATTCTCTTTCTCGTCTTTGCTAAATGAATAATAGTCCCATAAAAAACAAATTTAGATCATCCATTAAAATAAACTAAAGTTTAAATAGAATTATAAAATTATAAGTAAACTTACTAGAAACTTTGCATCTTTCAAATGATATTCTATAAAAGCATCCCATTGATCTTGAGTGATTTGTGGATACACGACCGGCGGCTTCCTTACAACTGACTTTTCCTTGGTCTCCTCGTTTTCCACATACATATATTTAAGGTGAAGCTTGGTCTTCCAATTTCTCCATCTTTCCCTGGCTATCCTTAACACCCAAGATCCTCTGCGCTCGGGATGAACATAAAATGCACCCTACCAACACAACAAAACACATACATATATATAAAAACAACATAAAGAAAGAGATAACTTTTAGATAAAATAAAAAACATATGATATAAATTGAATATTAAATCTAACCACAATATCGTGTAAGACACGTTCCCTTGTGGCTTCGTCAAACTTCTTCCACTCTCTCAAAGTGATGGGCACATGTGCACGTGCGGTGGCACCTATCCAACTACTAAACTTGGCACGATGTTCGCCAATAGGATTTAACAACCCGTCTGTGCTCCACTCTAGCGGAAAAGGAGTACCATTTTGTAATGCTTTGGCACATACACGTAGTAAAGTTTGACCTCTTTCACTATCGGAATCGGGTATTATCATCACCGCCACTCTTTGACTTTTGTCTTCTTCGAGTGGACATTATCCAACCTACATACACAAAATATAAACATGATTATTTATAAAAACACAAAGAGTTAAATAAAATAAAATAAATATAATAAGTACAAGTAATTAAATATTAAACATAAGTAATACAAATAAAATTAAGAGGAACTTGTGCAAGTAATATAATGAAAATTATAAGTACACGTAAAACTAAATACCAAAAACTTCTTGATAGGTGACTTACGTTGGTCCGAGAACGTTTTTTAGTTACTTTTGAAGATGAAGCTCCATTTGTATCATCTTGCACCCAAATTCCCTCATCATGATCGTCTCTAACATATAATAAGGAATCATCATCGTTTTCTATCTCATCATTACATGAAGTCGGAGCACCCAAACCTTCGAGAATCTCATCTTCAACATAATAATCAAACTTATGTCTAGGTCGAGCGGATAAAACAATTGACTATTTCTTATCCAAAGGGTCACTCACATAAAAAACTTGTTTCGCTTGGCTTGCGAACAAGAACGGATCATTTTTATGTGAAACCTTATCAAAGTTAACCAAAGTGAAATCCTACTCATCTCTTCTAACACCGTTGTTATTGTCAACCCACTTGCATTTAAAAATGGGAATCCGAACAGTTTGGTAATACAATTCTCAAATCTCTTCAATTTGCCCATAGTAAAGCATTCCTTTTTCAATTGGATTGTTATCCTTAGCACTTGAAAAATGAAATGAACGGCCTCAACACAAACTCCACTATTTTGCATAGTGCTTCTTGAATCTTGTTCTTTGGTATAGAATGTATATCCACCAATCGCATATCCACTGTAAGAGGAAACTTGTAGAGATGGACCAAAAGAAAGAATCCTTACATGTTCAGAGAATTTATTGATCGGTTGACTTACCACTTGGTTCTTCAACCAAGTGCCAAATCTCTTTTTGTTCTCATTCTCAATCCACATGCCACTCTTATTTCTATGCACATTTCTTAAAAAAATTTTATGCATCTTAATGTAAGATTCGACAGCATCATCATTGTGAAGAACATATGAGTGAACTGAATCCATTTCTTCGGTATTGAGTTGGATAATCTTGTGACCCCTAACACCCTTGCCTTCCATTTTGTCGGCATGACGTGGTTTTGGAAGACAACTCGCTCATCATCGGAGAGAAATTCATAACAAAAAGAAAGAGCCTCTTCTATGATATAACGCTCGGCAATACAACCTTCGGGATGAGATCTATTTGTCACATAATCCTTGTATATTTTCATGCATCTTTCATACGGATATTGATATCTCAAGAAGATAGGACCACATTCTTTGATCTCTCTTACCAAATGAACCGGCAAATGAACCGGCAAATGAACCATGATATCGAAAAAAGAAACAGGAAAATACACCTCTAACTGACATAATGTGAAAATAATCCCTTCCTCCAAATTGTCCAACTCAGCCGGATTAATCTCCTTGCTACAAATGACATTAAAGAATACACACCTTTGTAATAGCATATCGTACCTTTTTTGGTAAAATTGAACGAATAGCTACGGGCAAAAGTTGTTGCATGAGTATATAACATTCATGAGACTTCAATCCCACAATTTTCAAATCCTTCATAGACACACGGGTGCTAATGTTTGAAGAATACCCTTCCGGAACCTTTATTCCCTTAAGACACTCACAAAATTGTTTTTTCTCATTTTTAGAGAGCGTATGAGCGGCGGGGGGTAAACGGGTTCGTGTGCCTACTTTTTGCGCTAGCAACTCTTCTCTAAGTTCAAAATCATCAAACATATCTTGTCTTCCCTTCGCAGTGTCTTTTGTCTTGTTCGGAATATCCAACAATGTGCCAACAAGAGAATCACAAAAATTCTTCTCTATATGCATGAGATCAAGAGAATGTCTAACCGTCAACTCTTTCCAATAAGGAAGATAAAAAAATATAGATCTTTTCTTGTAACCCTTGGATGGAAGTTTAGAACCACATTTCTTGACGTATGTGATTTGCAAATCCTTGACTTTCTCATACACTTCGGCACCCGTCAAAACCGTTGGACGCGAACGCAATTCTGGTTTTCCATTGAAAACTTTTCCTTAGTCTACGATAAGGGTGCTTGAACGGAAAGAATCTACGATGATCAAGATAGACATTCTTGTGAGAATTTTTAAGATAGAGTTTGGTTGCATCTTCTTCACATATCGGACATGCATTATCTCCTTTAACACTATATCCGGACAAGTTACCATATATAGGAAAATCTTGACTAGTGTTGAACAACATAGCACGTAGATTGAATTTACGACCAACATGAGCATCAAAGACTTGTACTCCTTCATCCCACAACAATTTTAAATCATCAAGAAGAGGAGCCAAATAAACATCTATGTCGTTACCCGGTTGCCATGGGCCAGAAATCAACAAAGAAAGCATCATGTACTTCCTCTTCATGCAGAACTAAGGAGGCAAATTATAAGTAATCAATATAACAGACCATGTACTATGTGCACTACTCATATTACCGAATGGGTTCATTCCATCTGTTGAAGCGCAAGCCGCAAATTTCTTGGTTCTTTGCTAAAATCACGGTTGTTGGCATCAAAAAGTCTCCATTGAAAGCATCGGCCGGATGCCTCAACTTGCCATCATGCTTCCGATCTTTATCGGATTTATGCCATGTCAATAATTCCGCGTCCTTTGGGTTGGCAAAGAGTCTTCTCAATCTTGGTATTATGGGAAAGTACCACAAAACCTTAGCCGGAACGCCCTTCCTATTCTCCTTGTATCGAGAGGTACCGCAAATAGAACAAACAACATCATTTTCATAATCTCTGCGATACAATATACAATCATTTGGACAAGCATGAATATTTTGGTAGCCTAGACCCATTGAAGCTAACATTTTTTTGGCTTCATAAGTCCGAGTAGGGAGAGTATTACCACTTGGTAACATGTCATTCAACAACTCTAACAAACTAGTAAAGCTCTTGTCACTCCAACCATTTGCCGCTTTTAAATTATACAACTTTAAAACGGCGGACAATCTAGTGTACTTTTTGCAATTTTCATACAACACCTCTTCATTTTCATTCAACAAGTTCTCCATCATATTCGGGTCATTAGCATTTACATCTACATCAATTTCATCTTGATTCGGATCATCAGTCCCCTCTTCTCCACTACCCTCTCCACTAATCGCATCAATATTATTGTCATCATCATCTTCACCAATATAGTCCTCACCATCCTCTCCAATATAGTCATCAACATCCTCTCTAATATCTTCTTGGACAAATTCACTATTACTTTCACTATCCATGCCCAAGTCATGTGTTGCCTCCCCATGAAAAATCCATTTTGTATAAGTTGAAGCAAAAGCACTATTAGCCAAATGAAAT
Organism: Spergularia bocconei; assembly: GCA_963457585.1. NCBI lineage: Eukaryota > Viridiplantae > Streptophyta > Magnoliopsida > Caryophyllales > Caryophyllaceae > Spergularia > Spergularia bocconei. The sequence continues at coordinate 8,408,595 of OY734959.1, forward strand.
TTTACCGTATCAAGAGAGTGAAATCTCATATTATAACAATTACAACACGGGCACCGCATATGCTTTAAATCTTCACAATTTTTCTCGGCAAACTTTAGAAACTTTCGAATCCCCTCCTCATAATCACGGTCACCTTGATTTGACATTGTTATCCATTTCCGATCCATGTCTAACCAAAATTAACAACAAATTATCCTAAACACAACCTAATAAAAGTAAACGTCTAAATCTTACTAATTAAAACGATCAATTCAATAATCTACAATTCTATTGTTTCAATAATCGAACTAAACTCACTACTAGAATTAGTAACCAATTATTCTAAAAAAAAATCAAACACGATAATTAAAACTACTAATTCAAACATATAAAATGTATTTGTTTTAATCGAATAACTAAACCACTAGCTACTACTACAATACAATATTCATAACCAAACAAAAGACTTAAGAAAACGGTCAAATGCATAACCGGTGTCTTTTTGTCAACTATATATAAGTAGTAGTACTCTATTGTTCCCGACAACTAATGACCAATTTCACCCAAATAAGAACAATTCACCATATCACGTCATCCCGCCAATACACAAAATGAATCTAAAAAAGTGCAATTCACGTAATAAGAGCAATTCACCATATAAATATAACTATACTCAAAACAAAATTAATTGAAAAATCAATAAACACAAACCTTATGAATTGGAAGATGCACCAAGAGGAAGAAGTGGGTGGCGGCAGTAGAAGAGCAAGAAGACACGGTTGCGTCGGTGGCGGCAACCACGATCAGCGACGGAGCGGAAAAACCCCCGAGCAGCGACGACAATCACGAACGCGATGAAACTTGTTTGAATTTCTACCGACGAATAGAGGCAATAGGGAACGAAGGCGACGACAATAGACGACAATAGAGCAAACGTCGCCGGCGGTCTTCGTTTTTTTTGTTTTTTTTTTCCTGGGTTTTGAATTTGCTTGGGATGAAGGAGATACGCGAATTCGATTGTACGGGGTGTTATTGAATCACTTATTTCCCAAAAAAAAAAAGAAATAACCTCGACTTTTTTTTTCTGTTTGTTTTGTGTACCCAAGGCAGTTTTTTTTTTTAATACCTATGACACCGAGTGTAGCAAAACTGGTGTCGTATCAATTTTTGACACCCGTTTTAACTGTTCCGGTGTCTTATTTAGCGGTGTCTAATCCCTTTTTTGGCGTAGTGTGATAATGAAATGGTAGTTTACTCGATTAATTAAACATGGGGTTTCTAAAAGAGGAGGGAACAAGACGCACACTTTGTGTGTGAAATACGATCGCCGTAGGTTTCACCTTCGAAGAGTCGCTGCTTTGCTTATGCTTTCCCTGCTACTTGCTCTCGAAAGTGTTAGTTATTTCCTCTCTCTGCCCCCTTTTCAAGATTGTGAAGGGGTTGTTTTTTTTTCGTGGGTTGGCGTTTTCTTTGCTTTTGTGATATTGGATTCATGGTATATGGTTAATGCGATCTGGGTACTAATGTGTTTTTGTTTTTATTTTTTCGGGGGTTGGATGAAATGGAGCTGAACTGTGTTTTTTGGGAGAGTTTGTGTGATGTCTCTTCATATGCAATGGGTAGTGTAGCTTAGGATACAAAGATGACATAGGTTTTGATTTTGGTGGATTGTGGCATTCCACTACTGAAATGGAGCTTGATGTATGTGTTTGGTGTTGAAATGGAGTTTTGAACCAAATGAAAGCACTTTGGCACAACCATGTCGTCTTCATCTCAACCATCCAATTTTATCCGCTTTCTTGTAATACCTTTCCTTTAGACAGATTTTTGTAAGACGAATCTCCCCGACTAATTTTTTCAGGATTTAATATTGTTCCTGTTTTGTGTGCATTCTATACATCTTTCTCCGTTCCTCGTGCAGATTTGTGCAGTGCCTGTTTATTTTATTAATATCTGAAAATTTTCTCTACTTCTCTTTTTATTCGAAAATGGGTTATGTGTTTATGTTCAATGTGATGATGAAATTGGTGCATTGCAGGGAGCATGAATAATTTTCAATTGTTTGTGGTATGTTCGGTCGTGTCATTTGGGGCTTTTGCTCAAGCTGATCGTTAGGGTATTGTTAGTAAGTCCTCTTCCTTTGAATTTAGTCAGAAAGATTACATTTTTTTGGTTCGTAGTAATATTCTGCTGTTATTTTCTAGAATATGATCATGTTTCTTTGTGTTACATTCTCCTTATCTGCCGTGTAATTGATGTGCTGAATTTGTTGGCCTTTTGTTAAAAAAAATGATCGTCGTTTCTCTTCAAAAATGATAATTCAGATTTGTCCGTTCGTTGATCCTAGGCCTGTAGAATGCGGATGTTGCTGGTTGTCTCTTTTTGCGTCGGCGATGTGCGCAACTGAACTTTTGCAATCACCACAAGCTAAAGTCAGGTGCAATATCTTCTTATCAGCGTTTATTTTCCAAGCACTTCTGATCTAAATTTAGCTGCGTTTTAGGCGCGTTATGTTCATTCAGTGTAATTAATTCGGAAATGTTCATTACAAGCAATGATTGTTGGTTTCATTGATTTTGATTGCATTTTCTTGGTTTTCAGATGGTCACATGACCACTCTCGTTTCCCTCTTCTGTCCACCGACTCAAGTGGTGATTTCGACAGCCCCAAAGTTGTACCTACCAGAGGTGGCCTATTATTAGGTGGAGTATTTAGCTTTTTGTGATGCGGTAATTTTTGCCTTTAGTAGTTTATTGTTAGATGCAGGTCATTTAAATTGAGTCGTCGTGTTTGCGTTGTGATGTAATATTTACTTATTTAGCTGCTTGTGTTTCTGGATGGCAGACCGTTGACCTTCGTGCTCAAACGTGGTAGTGTTCACGAATCACGGTCAATGGAAGCTCGACATCAAGTTCAACAATTAGTGAACTCTCTTCTTTGGCGAGAAGACGGTCACTATCTTCGGCTACAGGTGATTTTCGTTTTTATATTCTGAATTGTGGTTATATCCATGTTCTGATATGTATACTATTCACGTTCGCTTGATCTAAATGTACTTTGTCCTTCTTATCCATGTTCTAAGATTCCACTTTCGTAAAGGTACGACCCTCTCTTAGAAATAGATGCTGGATGTCTTCGTTGTAAACGTGCAGTGTTGTTATCAAGTGAACTTGTGTTACGAATTTTTGGCCACATTGTTCACGGTTCTTTTTTCTGAAGTTTATTGTTCTAATCTTTAGCTTCATTGGTGAATAATGGCTTTGAGTGATAGACAACAATGAAATCTGGTCTTTCTGCTATATGTATGCCATACGACTTCCCTCATCACTCAAAATCAATCCCATAACATAGTAAGATTTTTTGCGATTGCCGTTAGCCTCTACTCCTTACGAAGTGCATAATATAAGTGGAAATTCGTAAAAATGCAAAAAAGAAAAGGTAAAGTTTCGCCAGAAATTTGCCCAAAATAGAATTTCTGACGCTTTCCTTCAAAATTTCATTAGAGAAGTTCCTGAATTAGTTATCGTATATTTGTGGTTTTCATAAATAAGGAATTATTCACCATGGAAGCCTCAATCTCAGAAGACTCTTACATGAGGCCTCATTGTTCATCATTTTCGTCTATAATTCCTTTTAGTAAGGCGTTTTCTTATGATTTGATTCTATTTTTACTCATTAGTAGAAGATATTGTAAAATAGCAAGGGAAACAAAAGGGCTTTGTTTGGTGGCGTCATTGATGAAGCAATTTAGGTAAATTTATTTCAGCAGTTGGAGGATTGTCTTTTTTTTACTCAAATTTTTAAAAATATTGTGGTTTGATCACGTGTGTTTGGCTGTTTATATTTATTTAGCTGAGAATCTTGTCCTTACCTTCATAAAACATTTTTATTGGTTAGCTCTTAGTGCATGTGTGGTAAGGCAAAATTTGAGTTCAAATAACGGAGTCTCACTTCGATTATGTTTCTTATTGTTTGGTTTAGAATCATTTTTTCCTATTCCCTTACTCTCCTTTAACCCACTCCCCCCAAATGAATCCCTTCTCAAACTAGAGGTATCCCATTCCAGTCCCCCTTTTTTTTTTCTCTCTCCTCCCTCCCCACCCACCCCCCACCCCACATCACTGCCTAGCCACCACCTCGGCCGAACTTCCGACCACCTGTATTGCCGGGCTATCACCGGCCGACTGCCTTCCTCCGGCGACACCCATCACCACCGGCGTCCTCCCTTTCTCCCCTTCTTTCTCCTCCTTTTCTCTTCTACAACTTCTTTCACCTAACAACCACCGCCTCCTCACCGACCACCACCCTCCACCGTAGGCTAAACCTTCTCAGGCGACCGCCCATTGCACCGCCGCAGCTCGTTTCTTCCGACTCACGTTTTCTCTCTCCACTCAAGAGGAAAAGGGGGGGTGGCAGGCTCGCGTCGGATGGTCGGGGTGGTACCTCGCCAGGTGGTGGAGACAGCGACTCCGGCGGTCATGGGGGCTGAATGACTGTGGTTCTGCGGTGGTGGAAGGTTGGGGATATGGGGGAGAAGAGAGGAAAGAGAAAGCCAAAGGTTTTGGATAATTTGTTTATTTACTTATTTGCCTCTGTTTATATGATTCCATTCCATTATTTAGTCAAACCAAACAAGTTAAGGTAAGTAACGGAACTCGTTACCACTCCAATACTAATCCCATTCCATTCCGTTTCTATTGCGAATCTCATACCAAACGCCCCCTTGGAGTGCTTCTTAAGTCTTACATGTAGGTTAAATCTAATTCTGTTGGGGAGCTCTTTGCATTTGTTTGGTGCATTCTATAGAGTTCAAGCGCTTTTGTATGTACCTTTTGTTTCTCAATTTGAGTAGTGAGTATGAAAATTGCGTGGGACAACCGATAAGACATTGAGCATCAACAGGAGAGCGGGAAGGGAATGGAAATAGAGATAGAAACAAAGACAGAGATAGAGAGACATAGTAATAAGGAGGGAATGAAAGCAAACCTAGGAGGGAGAGAGAATGTGTAGGCAAAGTAAATAGGATGCGATGAATATAAAACATCTAGGAAGATGGGGAGGAGAAGGGGAGAAAAAGGTTTTCGTATACTAGATACAACGGATTGTTGAAACAAAGACACGAGGAGGGAGGCGGAAGGTTGAAACAAAGACACATGGAGGGGGTAAGTAGGAGGGAATAGAAAGGAGAGGTGGGTAAAGGACGGAGGAGGGGGGGTAAGGATACTGGATACCACTTGATGCATATTTGATTAGCATACATGATAATCGATACTTAGAATAAATCATGACAGAATTTCTGAGTGAAAATAAAGGATAGTCAGATGAAAACAAGAGATACAGAAACACCACTCAAGCTCACAATCTGGGGAAGAGGGTTCTTAATCTAAGTGTATGATAGAGAGACACCACATACAAAAACTAAGCTAGCACACCATTCAAGTCATTCCCTAAGCAAGAATTACTGAAACTAGAAGTGTTTTTGAGAATCCATTCAAATGTTTGTTCATATCACATACTCTGATTTTTACATTGCTAATAAGCCTCTATATATATAGAAAAACTAGCTTACAACTTGTTACAATAATGTAAGAGAAACTATTATAATAATTTAAAAAATACATAAAGAAATACAAAGTAAATAAGCTTATGCCACTAGCTAAGGCTTCTGCTGTCCGTCTGATTTTTGCTGCTACATTATGCATTTTGCTGTCCCTTTAACTTCTAGTTGACTGATTACTTTGCTGCAGATAAGAAAGAATGAAAGAGCCAGTTGTTTTCTTATTGAACTTAAGATAATATTGCAATTTGGTCTTGAAATTATAAGCTCCATGTTGACGATTTCTTCTAAGCTTTTCTTTGCATCAAGGGCTGCTGCTTGCTTGCTTGGTTGATAAAAAAAAAAACGTTTAAATTAGTCAAACTAAGCTGCTACCATGATAAACACTTGTTGGTCTGATTTTTTTATGCAATTGGAGCTCTCTTTATTCATTCTTTAATCTCTTAGGTGGGCTGCTGTAGGATGCAATTTGAATGGATAAAAGAACACACTTTCTTATGGGTTTTCTTATGTACTTCATTAGCACGTAATTCAGCGAATTGCATAATTGCTTCTAATTGTATCACTTGCCCATTGTAATGGATTGATCCCTGCATCAGGAGGGAACAGAGATAACTCAGATAAGATTTGGGCGGGGTCAAGTTTTTGGAATGAGAACAGCAAACATAGAAGGGAATGTGTTGGGGAAGCATTCTAATTAAAGAGAGGGAATGAAGAACTAGCTTCATCTCTACCCTGGCTATCCAAGGGAAGCTGGCAACTATTGATAACCTGAGCAAACGAGGAATGATGATAATAAACAGATGCTACTTGTGTAAGGAAAAGGCTGAGGATCACAACCATCTGTTTTTTCAGTGCAAATTTTTAGAGGAGGTTTGGAAGAGGATTAAGAAGTGGTTGCACCTCCACAGCAATGCTATGAGTCTGAGAGGGAACATCAAGTGGTTAGCAAAACATGGGAAAAGACATCTGAAAACAAGGGCAAGGTGCAGTTTAACCAACAATCTATATGATTTGGTTCGAGAGAAACTATCGAATTTTCAAGGATGTTGAGCATGAGCTTGATTGGTTAGTGAGGCAAATAAAAATTTACGTGTGTATTAGGGTGCTAAATTGGAAAAAAGGGGCTTGTAAATGAGGAGAACTTGGATTTCTTGAAAGCGTAAGGTAGTGGTTTTAGTTTTTTGTAAGCTCTAGATTTTTACCATTTTGGATGAATAAAATACTAAATCTTTGCTTGCAAAAAAAATATTATTACCAATTATGATTTGTATGATACAAGTAGTAGTACTAATGCAAAAGCTAGTTCGTCTTCATACATTATATTCAATTATTTTCAAAAAACAAAAAACGGTTTGAGACGGTACTACATCTGAAGTCAGTGATTATTTAGCACTTGTCCATGATACTACAGATTAATGATTTCAACATTCTTACTTGGTGGCGTGAACATAGCCACACATATCTGGTTTTAACCCTAATTGCAAAGGATGTTCTTCTAGTTTCAGCTTCGACAGTTGCTTTGGAGTCCGCTTTTAGTGCAGGAAGAAGAGTATTGGATGAAAAACGATCAAGATTGGCTCCCGAATCCGTGAAAAATTTGTATGCAAAAAAAAATTGGGATCAAGCATCAAAAGACAAGGAATGAAGGAGGATAATGATGACGAAGAAGATGATCCATTCATGACAACTGATACTGCATCAGAATCGGGAGAATCAACCGCCGATGAAAATTGAGAACCTCCAAGATTAGAAAGAACCAATCAAGTAATCAAACGAAGGTAAGGTAACTGAAAAACTACGTGTGCTTTGATTCTTTCGAGATACGTAGGCATCCTATAATATAAGTTTATCAAATAATGATAAAATTATGATATTAAGAGGAAGCCTTTTTTTTTTACAGGCGAAGGAGGGACTGGGCACTGGCCCGCCCTGAACTAGCATGTTCAAGCCCGGGTCAAACCCGGTCAAACCACTAGCGAGCTAGTACAAGTGCCCAAAAATGCGAGCCCTGACACTAGCCCGGGTGTCTAGTGCTAGTGCTAAAAAATTTGGGCACTAGCCCGGCCCAGCACGGCTCATGGTCACCTCTACTGAAAATAAATAAAATTAGGGTTAATTCACGCGGTACCCCCGTGTTTTGCCGATTTGCACGTGGTACCCATTGTTTTGTAAATTTGTACAAAATACCTTCGACATTTGACTATTTGCACATGGTACCCTAAACTTAACCCTTCTATTCACACCATTAACTTTTTTTAAAAAAAAAAGGGTTAATTCACGTGGTACCCTCGTGTTTTGCCGATTTGCACATGGTACCCAATGTTATAAATTTGAAACAAATATCCTCAAGATTTGACTCTTTTTACATGGTACCGTTACCTTCAAAATTTCGTTAACAAGTTTATTTCAATGGAGAAGGAAAAAATGGTGGTTATGGTATTTATTATGGGTGTAAATGATGGTGGCGGTGGAAAATGATGAAGATGTTGATGACGGTGGTGGAGAAGAATGAATATGGTGATGATGAAAGTGGTGGGAGGAAGATAGAGATGGTGATGAAGGAGAAAATCAAAGGGTTTTTTTCCCAATTAATGGCGTTAACGGAATTTTAAAGGTAAGGGTAACATGTAAAATTAGTCAAAGTCTTGACGATATTTGGTACAAATTTGCAAACACTGTGTATCACGTGCAAATCGGCAAAACACGAGGGTACCACGTGACTTAACTCTTTTTTTTTTTTAAAAAGTTAACGGTGTTAATGGGAGGGTTAAGTTTAGGGTATCGTGTGTAAATAGTAAAATCTCGAGCCTATTTTGTACAAAATTACAAAACATTGGGTACCACGTGAAAATCGGTAAAACACAAGGATAACACGTGAATTAACCCATAAAATTATAACATTCAGGTTTAAAGTACCTTACCACCCGATTACTCACGAGAATCATTAATTTCTTCCCACTTTTCGATAGTAGCTTTCAAGTAAATGACACATAACAAGGTAATGGCAAAAAGGCGTGACAAGGAAGATCACACAAAAAGTCTTTTATTGTTGTTGAAAAGCATGCAAATACCACGTTTTTATGTGTAGAAAGCCCAACTCTTCATGTCTTTCAGGTTTCAAGCTATATCATGTCTTTCATGTTTCAAGCTAAATCATGGCTTTCATGTTTTGTCAACGCTTAACGTGACACATGATTACTTGTATATAAAGGTATTTAAGATCATCAGATGAAGGTATCAAATCAACAAGTGGCTAGAGAGAGCGAGAAAGACACTTCAATGTAAGTTCTTAAAATTGTAAATCATCTCATGGTTTTTAAATTGTATTGTGATTGTTATATTAATCATTCTCGTGTTACTATAATTGGAATTAATTTGATACGTTTTAATGCACGCGTAAATCTGATTTATTTAGTATAAAACACTCTTTTGATAAAATGTAGACTAATTAATTCCATTTTACACTATATTAAATTTACAAATAATGCTGAAGTATGCTAACTGATTACTTAAATTTGTAACCCCTGAGATTTTCATGTTCTAAAAAATATCAAGTTTTTGTCGAATGTGTAGATGTTCTTCTATACTTCATGATATTGTCGTTGGTTCTATGTGCAAGACATATTTTTTTCATTCCAATCAGAGTGACAATGGTTTATTTTGAAAGAGTGCTATCATTTGTATATGATGGGAATGAGAATAAACAAAAATTTGGAGAAATAGAACAATCGAAGGAGAATTAAAAACAATGTGAAGAAAAATGATATGGTTGTAATATTTACTTATTTGGTCGGGATACAAGACAAGCATTTCAAAATTTTAAAATAAGGGCAAGATAATTTCATGATTGTCGTCGAATTCTCGAATAAATTAATCATTATCGAAATATATAGCATTGATTGATTCACATTCAAAACTATTAAGGTTTATCTTCACATGTAAATGGTATCTTTGTCATTTTTTATTTTTTAAATTTCTAAATACGTATACTTTTTGCCATCTTTGACGCAAGCATGCAGTTGTTGAGTGGATAGTCTTACCTTGCATTGCCTTGACATTTTTTCAGTCTAATAATATGAGTGGAGAGGGACAAATCCATGATTTCTCTAATGAATGCCAAAAGACGACTAATAAAGGTGTTGATAACATGGCAAGTGTGAAGGATATAGATTCTGTTCATAAACCTTGTGTTGAAAGTGCATCATGTTGTTCAAGCAAACGTAAGACTTGCATCGGCAAACATTATTGTGTCAATGATAAGTCAACTGTGGTCGTTATCATTGGGTATGATTCATCCGAGGAGGTCATTGATAATGTTCATGTTAGCAGGTGTTCTTCTTGCCTGGATGGCTTTTTAATGTAGTGACAAGTTGACAACCTTGTTGTAAAAGGAAAAGTTGCCGCTCTTTTGTGTCATATTGTATTGATATATATAAAAATAAGGAAAAATTTCTAACTCCTACCTTTTATATACTAAAATTTCCAAAATCTTACCTTATTTTTAAAAAGTTTCCAAATCCTACCTTATAAAGTTTTTTTGTATCAAACTCCTACCAAAACTTCTAATCCAGCGGGTTTGACTCTATTTTCCGGCATTGACCTTCGAATTGGCGCGATTTGAAAAGTTTTCCCTCCAATTTCTCCCTCCAATTTCACCTTCTCTCCCCAATTTCACAAACTATATCACATTGCACTCCAATTTCATCTTCTCTCTCCTATTTTTCACATCTTGCACTCTCTATCCTCACATCTTGCACTCTCTTTTCTCACATCTTGCAAATTGGAGGGAGAAATTGTAGGAAAAGCGAAACAAATCGAAGGAAATCGCGTCAATTCGAAAGTCAATGCCGGAAAATAGAGTCAAACCCGCCGGAGTAAAAGTTTTGGTAGGAGTTTGATAAAAAAAATGTTTTATAAGGTAGGAGTAGGAAACTTTTTAAAATAAGGTAGTATTTTGGAAGTTTTGATATATAAAAGGTAGGAGTGATAAATTTATCCTAAAAATAAGTATGTGTTTCTCACATGTTTAGTTTGGAGAATAATTTAAACAATCTTGTTTATTCCCTGTAGTTAAGATGTGATTGTGCCCTAACCAAGCCAACTATAGGCTAATATTTTTTTTTTTATAAACACAAAAGATAATTCTCGTAGTACCTCTTAGGTTTGACGTTTCGCCCATGCTACCCCTTCTCAACGAGTTCGTGCACATAGTATCCCTCATCCCACAAGTTACCAAGCAATTGTTTCACATGATACCAAATAGTAGCTTGTTTTTAAAATTTTCGTTAAATGATAATATGTTAGTTAGGTGTTAGGTAACTATTTAATTAAAGTACCCACGACGTGTCACCGTTGCGGCGTAATTAATATGTGTTTTTAGTTATATTTTTATATTAAATGATGACATAGCTAACATTAAATTAGTGTTAATTTACATGAACAAAAATACACCCCAAAAATCGAAAAAATTCTTGGAAAAAATTCCAAAGAATTTATTAATTTAATTTTTCTGAAAAATGAAAAAAAAACACCAAAATAGGAAGGTTCCTTGTGCAAAACCAAGTAATTTAAAGGCTAGACATGATAAAACAGCCCACACCCCCGACCCGGCTCCTTATTTTAAGGGTTTAGGCCGCTATGTTGGGAAAAAAAATTCTTGATGCATTCGGTGACGGGTGACATTATAGAACTAAAATTCTTGACAAACCTCCTATAAAATGATGACAGGCAATGAAAACTTCTGACTTTAGTGATAGTCTAAGGTGTAGGTCATGACTCATTGAATTTTGCCTTCTCATGGTCTACTGAAATACCTTTACCAGAGATGATATAGCTAAGAAATCTATAAGACGATGATTCAACTAGAAGAGGCCGCTATAGTATGTGGGCGGGGTTGGTGTCTTATAGCTTCCTAACACGTACCATCACCCTCGAACCAAGTTTTGTCGTCCATAAACTGCATATTGGCGTGAGTTTACAATGCAGTTCTGTTTCCTTCACGTCCCTTGGTTTTTGTCCCTTTCGGTTAACGACAAGCGAAACTGTTTTGTACTTGGCATGACTCGATTCCCCAATTGGTTATGCTTAATGGTCACAGCCTCACGTATCGTTTACTTTCTCCCTCGGTAACAAAGAACGAAGCTGTATTAAATGGTTCTTGAAACACCCCACAATTGTTTGGTGGCGACTCCTAACCTAGTGCAATCATCGCACGACTCGCGCGTTGATAAATAGATTGTCGTTAAATCTAATCAAATTACCATTATTCTTACTAAACTAGCAAGGGTAAGTGAGTATCGTATCCACGAGGAAGAGGGGAAACTAATATGCAATTAAATTGTGGAAAAAGCAAAACAAAAGAAATAAACCAATGAAAATGGTGGTTTTTGGTTTGAAGTTTGACTAAAAGAGAAATAAACGATATACCAAATTATTTAAGGCGGCCCACGGCGATAATCTAATCTAACACCCTAATATACCAAGTTTTACCTCTCTCTAATTATACCAATTCATAGATAATCCTGATTTTAACCAATTAATCCGCTTTTGTGGGTTCTTTGAGAAACCGCTACCTTATTTCCCTCCTTTTAGCCCTGAATTTGTCTAGTGACCACTCAATTAAATTACAACCAAAGCCATGAAGAGCAAGGATTAATAAAGGATTATGAACAAGCCAAATTAATATCTAATCGGCCGCAACCGCGACACTAATCAAATTTAATCTATTAGTTGTCTAATTAATTCCCACATCACAAATTAGTCAAAACCATACACTAATCATGTGAAAGTTGCTACCTTTTAGGCTAATAATCAAATACCATCAATTATCAACCAAGCATATGAAATGCCCAAGTCTAATCTAGTAGCTAATTAGAGAAAATAAGGATAAATCATGCATTGAATAAAAAAAATTAATTACAATGAAAGTAAAGGAAAATAAGAGAGAAGAAATCTTACTAATACATAGGATGAAAGATGATTACACCAAGAGTGTAGGAAGGGCATTAGTCTGTCATACTAATTATTACACTAATTTTGGGATTAAAACCCATAATTATTTTTCCTAATATTTAAATAAAAACTCTCTCTAAAAATGAAAAACAAGATGTAGGTGATGATAACTAGGGAGGGGTTTATGCCCCTTTATTTAGCACAGAAACAAAAATACTAAAAGACAAAAGCAAAAGTATCCAAGAAAATTCGGATAAAAACCAACGCGGAATATTCCCGAATTATGCGAGTCTCGAGTCGAGATACATGTGCCTTGACTCGAGAGACGCACTCCTCGAGTCGAGACTGTTGCAAAAAGATGCCCACGAGACAAGGCTATCTCGTGCCGAGAAATGCTGAACTCTCGACTCGAGATAGAGGGTTCTCGAGTCGAGGTGTCTGGTTCTCGACTCGAGACGTGGTATTCTCGTGTCGAGATGTACTGTGATTCTCAACCTCCTCTCTCCGCTCCAGGCTTGAGATAGTGTGTGAATCCCGATGTGCAACCGAGATAACTCTTCTTCAAAACTCGATCCGGTTCCAAACTCAATCCTCCATTCCCGTCCAAGGCTCACCAAAGGGTCTTGAGCAACCAAAATCCCGTAAAACCATGCGCTTATGGTATGTGTGGAGCTACTACAACTTATGAGATATGTCTTTAAGTTGTACAAGTATTTTGCATTAGCTCCAATGTTATCACAATTCACAAGCGTTGCCTATAAGACATGTAATCTAATAAAGAATTTGACCATAAGTAGACAATTTGGCCATGCAATGGCTGCAATCGTATGTACATATGCTATCGTTTCTTTTTTTATGGGCTTTGCAACAAAAAAAAAGACGTCTATTAATTCTTGCCCATTGACACCGCATATTGGGGGACCGCGCGCGGGCCAATAACTAGTGTGTGTGTGTGTGTGTATATATATATATACACACACACACTTTGTTAATTCCTAATAGGTCGTGGAGACGATTTGAACCCTATTAAGTGAACAGGATTAGCAGTATATTTTGTCTCTAGTCATAAAATGAGGTGACGTCTCAATTGGCTAGATTATAAGTCGGTTGATGACGAGCTCAATAGTCATGGGTTCATAGAGATGAATAGCCGATTACATAGGCAGGCTGTAGTAGACGCTATGTCAGACATTTGATCAATTATAGAACCTTTATGCTTGGTCGTGCTAAGGTAATTTATATTATTCATATTAGTCGATTCTTTCGACTTGAGATTATTTGTCTGAGTTTATACACCAGGTGGTGATTTTTATTTATGTCCTACGTTCGTGCCGTAAAAGGAGGCTAAAAGGGCATCTATTGGGTCATGACCGGCTATATGAAACAACGAAAATAAGTCAAGAATGGATTGTCCACCCACGTCAGGGTATAATATATTTGGCCACTCGAGGAATTATGACTGTAAATGCGTGACCACGCTCGGAAGAGATCTATGATAGATATTCCTGTCAGACAGTCACAATGCAAATCGAGAAAACCACTTTTGATAATGATCCAATGCAAGTTCGACCTGAACGATACTTCGCATTGAGTGAGAGATATAACGGACAAGACAATCGGTAACGCATGACTTGTCTCGGACAAGTGGGAGATTGTTGGAGTAGGTGTCCTCCGACAATAATGCGTTGACTAATTAAAACCTAGGATATATTGAATATACTAAGTCAGCTGATTAACGTAAATCGGTAACGGTTGGCTGGATAGAGTTTGACGTTATTGTCGTTTGACGGCGGTAATCAACTGATCCCTCTCGGTCACACCGGTAAAGATAGTTTCTCCAAAGGATATTATATTTGTACTTGATACAATATAAATCTTAAAGTTTCAGTTAAAGAGTTAACTGATGATTTAAGATGGTGTTTTATGAGTTCGGAACTCAAGTCGTATAATATTGCGATTATTTGTGTAAATTGTCGATATTGACAATTTGCTGATTAAATTACAAAGAGTTGTAATTATAGCTAAAATGATGTAATTTGTAATTATTATATGGTGATATAATAATTAACTAACACTTAAAGAAGTAAATGTACAAATTATACCAAATTGTAACATAGGATATCAAGAAGTATAATTAGTAAGAACAAAATGATAATTTGGATTACCACTAATATATATACAAGAGTTTGATGGTCAAACATGATAGAGACATCATTTTTACACACACACATTTTGTTTTTAGAGAGAGAAAAAGAGAATTATTCAATTTCTTATCTCTAAAAATCAGCCAATTTCCAACACCATCTAGATCAAGTTTTCTTCATTGCATGTCAATGAAAACATGATAAAAAACACTTCTCTTAACCTAGAATAACATTAACTAAAGTGTTCGCTAATTTTATTTTGGTTTTAAAGTTTGATTCACCTAATGATACTAGCTTATTTTGGGTGAATTTTGGAGAACTTCTTTGGTGGATCAAGGGATGAGATTTCCTAACTTGGAAACTCAAGTTTAAGGAGGAGTATCCCAATTTTATAGTAGCTCAAGAACCTTCTTTGAAGGTGTGGTCAAATTTCCTCCTTATTAAGGTATGAAAACTTGTTTTATACACTTTTTCATGCTTTAATTTTAGATGCAACTAAAGATCCTTAGCTAAACTTAATTAAGAGTAATTAAGTACTAGTTAGAAGAGTCTAATTAGATGCTAAGTAACTTTCAGTATCATACTTAGTACGCTTACGATGAGACGCAGCACGCACAACCCCGCCTGGCTCAAAACCGACCAAGCCAGGCTGAGTTAAAGGCGAAGAACCAGTCAAATCGACACACACGTCACGCCCACCATCCCACGAATATAATAGCACATCCATTGGAGGAAGAGGCCTGCCATCAGTGCCGACCATCCCAATATCCACCTCCTTGCCTGCGGGAATCCCGGACCGATAGCAGATGTCCACCAAGGTGTCGCGAACAGGGTTGTGACGATGCTTGATGCCCACAACCCCGTAACACGAAACTACATGGTCCCCAATAATAACCCCAACTAAAGTCCTAGAACAAGCAGAACACGGCCGGTCCAAAGAGAACAAAGGGACCCCCAAACGATAGCACATGACACAACGATAAGTCCGGCTATTCATTGTCTCCCCTAATCCAGAAATAGGGACCACCCGAAGCCAATCTGAACAATGCCCACCCTAATGTGCATGCCACAAGGCCAACTGACGCGGTGTGAGAGAGAAAACAGAGGCAGTAGTCTGAGTGACCCTCGTAAAATATATATCTACCAATTTCTTCATGACTTTGGGGGCAGCAATATCACTAGAGTTTCTTAAAAATATCAACCTCCATAGTCCGATTAAACACACCTAGAGCATCATCAAAAGATGGGCCGTAAGACACAACATCAGCACACCGAAAAAGCTTATCCTGCAAGTCAGCGGACTGCAAACGAGACGCTAAAAAAGCATAATGGACAACATCACCAGCCGAATAAACACCAAGCCCCCATGGGAAAAAGCCAAGGTGGCCAGCCTCCACTTTCAATCACCAAAACCCGGTCCCGAAACAACAAAAATACGCTCTAAGGAGGAACGAAGTGTTGCATCAAAAACAACCTAAGCCAACTCAAAGACACTGGGTGGACAGATGCGCAAAGCAAAGTAAAGCTTAGACACACCGGTACAAGCCCGAAACAACAACTGACATTGGGGATCGCAAAGTGTTGCAACCGCATCCATAAGCGCAATGGTTTTGGTGACCCGCTCCAAAATAATAGAACTGCAAAAGTTAAGATCTGCACTAACCGGCACACCTAGAAGCTTAACCCCACAGCGAGGCCTAGCAATGTTAGGAAGGAAAATACCGTCGAGCCTACTCCGAGGGTTTTCGCGAGGCCAAAACACCTCGGTCTTATCAACATTAAGATGAAGACCCAAAGGGGGACCCGCCAAAGGAATCAACTTCAGTACCTGACTAACAACCAAGGTATCGTCGACAATATTACCATCATCTAAATACCATGGATGTAAGGACAAATTGAAGGAATCCCGGATCTGACAAACCAAGGGATGCAACACGGGGGCAAAGAGCAACGACCCAAGAGGATTACCCTACTGCACCCCCTGACAAGATCAGGGAGTGTGCTCCCCATAATAAAGACGAGGTGGATCTGAATAACAAAACTCAACCCAACGCGAAAGAGTAGGGCAACGAACCCGGACCTCCCGAAGCATAGCAGTCTGATCCACCAAGTAGAAGGCATTCCTAAAATCTACCAACAATATAGAAAGACCAACCTCATCCCCCCTCGCCTCGACCAGACGATTAACACCATGCAAAATCGCCACCGCGCCTAGGCTGACACACCCACTCCAAACTGGAGATCAGCAAAGTAAGCACTCAAGGTAAGGCCTACCAAACTAGCACCAACCTTAGAGACCAGACGTCTCCAGACAATACCCATTGCAATAGGGTGAATCCCACCCCCGGGCATGACCAGCGTAGTAAGAGGAGAAGTAGCTATGTAAGGGCCTAATACAGCATGGCACCGGCCAGCTAGGAAAAGATTAACCACCTGTGTGATCCACGCCAAGAGTTCATCTGAAACAGCCACCGCAGCACCACTCAAACAATCTAGAAGGTGTTGCGCACGCAATCCGTCACGCCCACATAACGTACCACGAGGAAAACTCCGAATCCGCTCACGAACAACTGCGACAGGAGCTTCAAGAAAAGGTTGATCAGTAGGTAAGGAAGAAAAAGATGGCCCCGGCACGAAAGGGTGCTTAGCAGTCAAATCCTCCAAAGTAGCATCAGAGTAAGGAGCAATGCCAAAAGATGAAAGGACACGAACCGCTGCAGTAAAAGGACCATCTGAGACCTTACGCTTACACTGCAAGATAGAACGCTCCCCCACGTCCTCAACCACCTCCGCAGAAAGAGGCGGGCTA
Source organism: Spergularia bocconei (assembly GCA_963457585.1). Classification (NCBI taxonomy): domain Eukaryota; kingdom Viridiplantae; phylum Streptophyta; class Magnoliopsida; order Caryophyllales; family Caryophyllaceae; genus Spergularia; species Spergularia bocconei. The sequence goes on from OY734959.1 coordinate 8,426,038, forward strand.
ACAGCCAACGCATCTTGCACAAGCGCCCATGTACCCCCCGGCTCACCCCACGACCGAAGGGCACTAAGAATACTCTCCTCCTGCAAATGACGTCTAACAGAAGATCGACGCTCACGACAACTCCACGGAGTAAACGTCCAGAGGACACACAACGGCAACACAAGCAACTGAACCCAGCAGGAGATGTCATGACCAATAACCCTATCAAGCGCCCCTTTGAGTACTCGTGCAAAACTCAAACGACACTTCGGAGGGATGGACTTCACGGTACAAAGTCTCTTGGAAAGCAAGTTATCGAACAAAGCGACGTCAAAACTCAAAGGAGGGTCCGACATAACAGCTACCCCAACTCCACTAGGTGAGGAAACATGTACCGCCGGTCTAGCCAAATCATAAAGAACAAAATGAACAACACCATCACCCGCGTCAGGAGGAGCAACAATCGAACCATCCCCATGACAACACTTAGACCGAACAATGTGGCTCCTGAAACAAACCCCACAAAGCCAACGACCCATCCGGCGAAAAATTGACTCTGCCTCGTCATGAACAACTGAACTAGTCGAAAGAGCCATTTTAATATCGTTTAAAGCATCCTGACCAAAGTGACGGTCACGCAAGTGCGCAACAAAAGAACCCCTCGTAAGGCCCACACCACCCCTATCTTGGCAATTTCTAAAGCCAACAAAGGGACAGTAGGAATAGCCATACAAAATAAAGGAAAAAAAATCAAACGAAAAAAGGGCAGCAAATAAAAAACCACTACTGAACAAAAAGCCCCAAAAAAACCGAATAAAAAGGAGGGACATGCACCCCAAATGACCCTCAAACGAGAGTCACCCAAAAACCCCCATCAACAGAGTCAACAACCAACTCTAAATAGAGCCAGCACCCCCCCCCCCCCCGAAGGGCAACCACCCCAAACCCCATCTAACCCCTCGAACCACAGCAACCCCAACGCCTGCGAGCTCCACCCAGCGACTACCAGCCCACCTGCACAGACCCGATCTGGAATGATGGCGGGAAGCGAAAGTTGATCGACCAGCACTATCATGGGAGGGATGCGGGCTAAAGCCGATGGCGTACGAGCTATGTCCGAATGAAAATGGGTACCCAATCTGGAACGACGGTGGGGAGCGGTTGTTGATCGACGACGATCGGTGGCGAGAGTGGGTCTTTCCCCGGCATTATGACCGGCATTTAATAATGCTCTATCGCCGTGGAAACAAAACGTAATTGGTGTTTATTCAAAGTGTAAAAATGTGTGCGGATAATAACAAACAAAACGTTCGAATAATGATATTAGACAAAACTTTAAGAAATTTGACATTAATATGATCAGGTTTGAACAATTTGACCCGACCCAAACCAAATTTGCACCGTATGGCACACCCGAATTAGACCAAAAAAAAAAACCCGACCGAAATGACTCGTTTACCATTCTACCAAAGGGTGTGGAAGGATAGAACGGCGATATGGGCTGCCAAACAAAAACTTAAAAGGTTGCGCATTTTTTTTTTCTACGGAACAAGTAGAATAAAGAGGAAAAGGGAGTGAAGTTTGTGGAAAAATAAGAAAGGGATGAGGTTTTTGTAGGAAAGGTGGGGAAATGTGGGTTTTGGAACAAAAAATTGGAGGATGAGTTGGTTTTGGGACAAAAAAATTGGAGGATGAGTGGGTTTTGGGTAAAAAGGTAGAATAAGTGAAAATAAATGAAAAAAACTTCGCGTTCTTCTCTTTTCTTTCTTACTCCGCCTCTCCTATTATTCTTACTATAAGTACCTGACCAGCTGAAGTAAAAACAATACTCCCAACCTAAAAAGAAACACCACGGTAAAACTCAGCACCCAGCGGTAAAAGAAGAAATGGAGCAAGGTGGAAGTATAGAGCAAAGAGGAATACCAACTGATGTGGAAGGTTTATTTCTTATCCTGCATAATGTTCTGATTTTTTTTTTGAGTGTCTGGATTTTTTTCTCGATGTTATACCAAATATTGTTGTAATATTATACAACTAATAGCCAAAGTAATAGCCATTAATGAGAGCGTCCACGTTAGATCTGATGTCATCGGTGACGTGTAAATAAGAGTCCATTAATGTTATGCTTAAATTCAGGATAATTATAAAATTTTGTTAAAATCTAACCAAAAATCATTTATGTATATGGTTAGAAAATAATAGTAGACTATGTTTAGCCTTAAATATAGGGATTTAGGCATAATTGATAACTAACATTTTTGAATAGTAACAGATAGTATTTTTTTTTTTAAATGACATATGATCATGAGCAAAGATAGGAAGTAAGACATTTAAAAAAATAATCATTTCCATAAATATAGACTTCTAATTTGGTGAACAAATAATATAAAGAAAAAAAAAGGTGTCGTGTGATTTACTAGGAAGTAGGATATTTGTAGAGAAAACAATTAGGTCATTTTAGCATTAATCTCTCCTTTAATTTAGGAAGTAGATGCGCATAAATAAAATCAAATCATGCGCATAGAATTCGCGTATTAGACTTTTCCTCTTCGTTGTGGATACGATACCCACTTACCCTAACTTATTAGTTAATATTTTGTGATAATTTGACTAATAATAACGACATATTAGCTTGTCATATATGCTCTTGAGACTGCAGCATTTACACTTAACAGGTCACCATCAAAAGTTGTGGATAAGACACCATATGAGATATGGACAAAAAAACTTCTAGATTGTCTTTTTTTGAAAATTTGGGGTTGCGAAGTCTATGTAAAACGGTTACTATCAGACAAACTCGGACCCAAATCAGATAAATGTTTCTTAATAGGTTACCCCAAAGAAACAAAGGGTTACTACTTTTACAATCCAAATGAGCAAGGTGTTTGTTGCTCGTGATGGTGTCTTTTTGGAAAGAGATTTTATTTCCATAGAGGCAAGTGTGAGTAGTAGTGTGTTTCTCGAAGAAATTCGAGATGAGCAAAAAATGGATGTGGGGATGTGGTTGACCCCACATCAGAGACGGGCTGGCAAGATTCCACCGTCCCTTCGGGGAATATGGAACAAGCTCAGAGGATGGCGTATTCCACGCGCGAATCTTCTTCCGTCCCACTAGAATCTAATTCTAACGAATATTCACAAAATATTGTGACATTTTATCCTGTTGCTAATAACCCACGTAAATCGAGTAGGCCATGGGTACCGTCGAGAAAATATGTGGATTTTGTTTGGACACAGAGTCTCGATATCTTACTTTTAGAAAGTGAAGAGCCTACCACCTATAAACAAGCTTTGATGAGTGTCGATTCTGTAAAATGGCTTGACGCCATGAAATCTGAGATGGATTCCATATCTGAAAAATCAAGTATGGGACTTGGTTGATTTACCAGACGGGGTAAAACCTATCGGTTGCAAATGGGTTTTCAAATTGAAAACAAACAAGGATGGAAACATAGATGTTTTCAAAGCAAGATTAGTTGCAAAGGGTTTTAAGCAGATTCATGGTATAGACTATGATGAAACTTTCTCCCCAGTTGCAATGCTTAAATCCGTCCGGATACTCCTAGCGATTGCAACTCATTACGATTATGAGATCTGGCAGATGGATGTCAAAACAGCATTTCTTAATGGTTATTTGAAAGAGGATGTGTATATGACACAACCTAAAGGTTTTGAGGATTCAGGTAATCCTAGGAAAGTATGCAAACTTCAGAAATCTATTTATGGGTTGAAGCAAGCATCTCGGAGTTGGAACCTTCACTTTGATGAGTCGGTCCAATCATTTGGCTTCCTCAAATGTGAAGGAGAACACTGTGTGTATAATAAAGTTAGTGGAAGTAATGTAGTCTTCTTGATCTTATATGTAGATGACATACTTCTCATTGGAAACAATATTCTTATGCTAGAATCTGTAAAGGTTTGGCTTGGAAAATGTTTCTCAATGAAAGATTTAGGAGACGCAGAGTACATTCTTTGAATTAAAATCTCGGTGTACCACACTGGAATGCAGCCAAGAACATTCTGAAGTACTTGAGAAGGACTAAAGATGATTTCTTAGTGTATGGAGGTGAGTATGAACTTATCGTTGAAGGATGTACCGATGCAAGCTTCCAGACTGACAAAGATGACTCCAGATCCCAATCTGGATACGTTTTTCGTCTGAATGGAGAATTTGTGAGGTGGAAGAGTTCAAAGCAGAGCACAGTGGCTGATTCTACAACTGTAGCTGAGTACATTGTAGCTGGTGAAGCATCAAAGGAAGTTGTTTGGATGGTGAACTTTATTAGTGAACTTGGTGTTGTTCCTAGTGTTGATAACAGAATAGACTTTTATTGCGATAATAATGGTGCTATTGCTCAAGCAAAAGAACCAAGGTCACACAGTAAAGCCAAACATGTGCCCAGAAAAAATTTCATCTCATTAGCGAGTTTGTCAAACGAGGAGATGTGAAACTTTGCAAAGTACATACGGATGCTAACATTGCAGCTCCGTTGACTAAACCTTTATCGTAGATATGGGTATCAACCATGTTGGAGACTAGCTTTGATATTGTATGATTTTGAAATTATAAATTTGTTCATGGTTATATTTATACACTACGACTATGTTTATTATTATTGTGAAACATTATTTCACGATCTATTTAATTATGGTTTATAAATTAAATATTGTCCGGAATATTTTATGATTTCAAATAGGTTTTTGACAAATGAAACCCCATTTAGTGAACTGGAATTATAAATTAAATTTGAGTCCCTAGTATAAGTAATTTGTTATGGACAGACTAATGACACGGAAATACTGGTTTGTAAGTTGATTGATGGTGCTGTTTCATGGACCATAGGGATATTGGATGTCTAGTTAATTACATGGATATATACTAGATAGCATTTATTGGACTCACTCACTATACAATTTCATAAATTATATTTGGAATTCATATTGATTATTATGGTAAATTTCTCAGATATGAGTGCATCATTTCTCCTATGAAAGGATTGGTATGTCTTTGATCTTGCTCAACGTCATGGTGTAAAAGGGGACTATAAAGGAAATGATTAGGGCTGCTAAAAATTGAGTGGGAGTAATGGGTGTACAATATTGGAGAGTCCTCCTATGTGATAGGAATGGTGTCCAGACCACTTGAAAAGTAGGAACTGAAAATGCATGGTCGTGTTCGAATAGATTACATGTTAATCATTCGTCTTGCAGTTCAACTCAGATTCCAAGGAGCGATTTGATTGATAATATGAAGGATATGTGATATCGCAATATATTCAAATCAGACGTTAAGAGATAAGAGAATTCATATGACACATTTGCTCTTGGACAAGTGGGAGATTGAAGGACTGTGTCATTCGATCAAGTTTCATTCCAATAATAACGAGGATTATATCACGAGGATTATATATTCGGTAATATTAGGTTGTAACACCCCGTACTTTTTGGGAATTATCTAATTTGGTTTTTACTAATTATATTAAATTTAGGATTTTACGGTTTATTTTTGTAGAATTGATATAGTGATTTTCAGATTTTAAAAGGGTGTACATTTGTTTTGTTACCCAGTAGTGATCTCGGTTATGCAATAGATCATACCATTAAGTTTATTGAGGAGGTCTTACTTATTGAATGTTCGATTACATTCTCAATCCAATGCCGGTTCGATAGCTTTCTTAATCGTGAAGAAACGTTTTCTAGTCGCTAAGTAATCTCTTAAAACAAACCCGGAACAAAATTGTGATTGTTCCATTGTATTAGTTGAGGAGCTTTTCCTGATAAATATGTGGTTAAATACCACAAGTTATAAGTTCATTCTGAAGTCACACAATCTCAGTCTACGCAACCGTAGAAGTTAGCATGTAGTAGCTTGACAAAAAAAAAACAATTTTATTTCAAATACACAAGGTGTCGAGACACATAGAAAACTTGATGCAAACCAAGGATACGGCTTGCTCTTATTGGACCGAGTTGGGAGCTAGGTGCTTGTGTGCTTGCCGCTGATATAGGCCACCCAACAACTCCAACTTCATCATACTTTTTCCCCTTCATTTCGCAGCCAAATGAGTTGAAACAAAAGCCTAAATTCAACTAATATTTTCTACCTACAACTTCTCAGAAGACAACAAGCCCAAATATGTTCATTATGATCACTTTATTTGCTCTACAAGTTCGGGTGTCTTTCTGAACTCGTTTTTGGACCAGTTTTGGTATATTGGTCATATTTCCTTCATTTGGTAAGCTCAATCCTTATTTCTTATTTTTATTTACTCTTAAGATATATTGGAACAAACTCCAATTTGTTAATTTCATTTTCATTATGATTTAGTTGCCCAAATCATATTATAAAGTAAACCCTTGTTTCGTTGCTCTGCCTGTTAGTATGATGAACAGTATCATTTATACATGTATTTAATCGAAAAAAAATCCTAAGTTGAACTTCATTTCAATCTCTTGATGTTAGGATTTTGTAATGCTTTAAAAGCTGTCGTTATGATCATTTTATTGTCCCTAGAAGTTGGATGCGCTTATGGTACTCTATTTTGGAGCAGTTGTAGTATATGGGCTATAAATCCTTTGATAGTTAATGAAAGTTAACTTTTGATATGTTGAAATATTCCTAAGAGGAAATTTTATAATGTACAGTTGGTTTTGTGTCTAAAAGGTTAGGAATTCATTACCAATTATCATCTAAACACCACCCATGTGTCCTGAAACATGAAGAGAGGGTAGCCTATTGTTGTATTGGATTTGGACAAGTTATACTTAGTCTCTTTGGGATATTTTTGGGGAGTAAAATGATAATGTGTAGTTATCTGATGTTCCATGCTTACATGGTTTGTTGGAGGATGATGTATGGAGGTTTTGGATGTTTGATTCGCAGTATGCAGCTGTTCGGGATAGCTAAGAGCTTTGTGAATTCAAAGAGATTTTGTTTGCTAATTTTGAGAGAGATTATTAAGGAGAAGTTAAGCGTGTCTGGTAAGAACGCTAACCCCTTTTGAGCTCGAGCATGTTTTCATATATCTTTTGGTGATCCGACTTTCAGTTTATATAATTTATATTGCAATTCATTTATACTCTTATCGTTTCTAAATTCTATGAAGTCTGATAGTTGAAATTCAACCAAATGAGAAGGGGCTCGACCCCTCCGTTATATATTCGATCTTTGTACTTGTCCTTGTTTGATATTCGGCTTTGGCATGAGTTGTCATATGAGATCGATTCTATGAATGAAATAATGTATCTAAGATGGATAAAATGGCTATGTTGAATAATGTTACATCATAATTTGCTAGAGCAGACGTGACCACTGGTCCGTCGGGGAATTATAAAAACACCTATGATCAAGGTGAAAATCTAGCATGGGGTAACTGTCAGGCGCCTATTAGACTTCATCCTAGAACAATTACATCCTACTGGCTGTCTAGTGAGGGGTGTGCACACTCGAGTCTATAGGACGGGGTATTGGGGCTCTAGTAGCGTGTTGGGGTAGGACCCAATCACGAATCCAGACTTATAATTGAGATATTAAATTGATTGAATCTCGGCCTTGAGCTTTTGATATGATCCTATAGTTGCCCTTCTTTGTTCTAAGCGTTGCTTGATTAGCTACGCGCCATGAAGGCGCGTATCTTGTTGTCCATATTATTCTATATGCTTGTGAATTCTTACGCAGCCCTTTGATGACACTCTACGTTTTGGGTTCGTACCTACCCTATTTTGGGGCGTGTATCATTCAATGATGATGCAGTTGGCAGGTCTACTTGAAGTGAAATGTTGCATGGAAGTCAAGTCATATCATGGGGCTAGCTTTTGTGTAATTGTTGCGTCGTTTGAGACAACTGAATAACCGTTATTATCATATTAGGTTGGTTTTTGTAAACTCGACTTCAGTCTTCCGCTGTCAACTCGTTATCATTTATGTAAATAAGTTGGTTTAAATTTTATCAGTGTTTTAGCCTTGCAGTTGACTCGGTAGTCAATTGCCGCATAACAATCCTAGATTTTTGTATTATTTAAATTTGGGAAAAATTTAGGGTTGTTACATAGGCGTTCGTAGTGTTTTGGTAGAAACCAACTACTTCTGTTGGCTTAATGAATAAGCCGACTACTAACTATTACTGAGTCGTACAGGGTCACACGCCTAGAGTCTCGAATCAAGTCTAAGTCATTAAGATCTGATGGGTTATCAGTTATAAATTGGCTTAGGGTTTTACTAAAGTGATTACAAATATACTTAAGAGTATATATGTACTGTACGAGTATCACGTAATACAACTAACAAGAGTTTTGCCTCTAACCTATTAACCTAATCACACGTAAAACACACAGCAGTTCTGTGCTCGCGTGGACTGAGTAGAGGGATCACGTTTGAGATCATGTTCCTTCTATAATCTGAGCACTTGTTACACGCATAAAGAGGTATTATTAATTATATCGGTCCTATTAATTCATGTATGCGATCTTGACTTAGATGCACGAAACGCTGTTTCCCAATTCGCACTTTTAGCATCTAAAACCCTAGCGGAGAATAATATAAGTATTGTGCTACGTGTTAAGTTGTGGTGAGTTGAGATAGGGATTGAGACAAAGTTTGGGACATGAGGTGGGTAATCTAGTCGTCTGGTCGAGAGTTATGGATACAACTTACAGAGGGGTGTGGTAGACAAGTAGATTACCAAGACTCTCAACTAGACGACTAGGGGTGTGTTTGGCCAAACTTCTGAACTGTTTCTGGGTAATAGAAACTGAAAACTGGCCAAACACCCACAACTGAGAAACTGTTTCTGGTTTCTGAGAAACACTTCTAGTGTAAATTTGTTCTTCAGAAGTAGAAGCTCCAATTTGGAGCTTCTCCTGAGAAGTAGTTCTGTAGAAGTTGGAGCTTGGCCAAACAGGCACTAGATTACCTAGGCTCGAGAGAGTGCAGTGAAAACACTGCGGTAAATGCCACGTTAAAAGTAACGATAAAACCAACCGAAAACTCGAGATCCAATTTTGCCGATGATCAAATTACAGCAGCAGTTTCCGGCGTAATCACTCTTGACAAACCCAATTTCAATCTCAATTAAATTAATTAGGGATCATGGCATCCCCGGCGACAATGCAGCCGCAAAGATCACCTCTCCAAAAACTCCCCACCTTCAAAGACACCACCACCGCCACCTCAACTTCCCTCGACGCCACCTCTCCGCGGCCGCCTAATCAAGACAACAACCCCCTCTCCACCTTCGCTACAGACCCTATCTTCTCTCTCTTCCTCTCCCCGACCTTCTCCTCCACCCAATTCTCCTCCCAAGCTCTATCCTCCGGCTCCGCCGCCTCCACCGCTGAGCGTCTCCAACACGGCATCCGTCTCCTCACCTCTCAGCTCCGTTCCGAGGTCCTCTCCCGCCACCCTGACCTTTTATCACAACTCTCCTCCCTCCGCCATGCCGACGCTGCCCTCTCCCTCGTCCGCTCCTCCGTCACCTCGTTACAATCTTCTCTTACACACCTCCGATCCGAGATCTCCCACCCCCGCCGCGCCGTATCGCTCAATACTCTCCAACTCCGCAACCTCCACTCCACCTCCGAGCTCCTCCAGTCCACCGTCCGCGTCCTCCGCCTCTCCAGGAAGCTCCGCGCTCTGATGGATGATGATCGGAAGGATTCATCCAATGTGGACCTGTCCAAGGCTGCGCAGCTTCACCGTGAAGTTTTAGTTCTGTCGGAGGAGGGCGGATTGAGCGGGATAGACGTCGTAGATGAGGAGCTCAAGTGGGTTTCCGAGGCGGGCGCGAAGATTAGAAGCGAGGGGATAAAGGTGTTGGAGAGAGGGTTAGAAGGGTTTAATCAAGCTGAGGTTGGGAGCGGTTTGCAGGTGTTTTATAATATGGGGGAGTTGAGGGGGACAGTTGATGGGTTGGTGACTAAGTATAAGGGTGTTGGGATTAAGAGCATTGCGGCCGCATTGGATATGAAGGCGATTTCGGGTGGTGGTGGTGGTGGTGGGTATGGTCCTGGGGGGATCCAGAGGAGTGGGACGCCGCAGATTGGGGCCGGGGCAAAGGCGAAAGACGGGCTTTGGCAGAGGATGAGTGGGTGTATGGATCAGTTGCATTCCATCATTGTGGCTGTTTGGCATTTGCAGAGAGTTTTGTCTAAAAAGAGAGACCCTTTCACTCATGTTCTGCTGCTTGATGAAGTTATCCAGGTCCGTCTTAGGCTGCTATTTCTGCTTCTTTTAGTTTTCGAATATGATGATTCCATTTTTGTCTTTCTGTATCTGTCGGTTTCGTGGTTTACATGATTTACCTTTTACTAGATGTTTAGAGCAATGTGGGATTGACAACTTTGTTGAATGAGTGATAATGTTCTTTTGGTCTATTGAGTAATGCTCGTAGGAGTAGAAGGTAGAAACGATTAGCAAGTCCATACTCGAGCAGATAAAGTACTAGCTCGCTTTGTATGGATTGAGTATTTTTAGACATTTCTGTGGTAGGTGATTCAGCTGCCTTGTACTTGATGGCGTTTAGAGGAAATCTGTCTTCCAGTCATTGGGATTTATGGGACATTGGAGAATTTGTTTTTTGTTGATAAGGTGTGTAACTCACAATTCAGAGGAAAGAGGATATTTTTTAGGCTGCAGCTCTAGCGGAACTCAAAGAAATTGGATCTAAAGCTAGCTTGCAAATTAGTATCAGTGGAACTTTTGTTGTCTGACTTGTTCATCAAGCGATTTGAGTTTCATAGGACATACTAATTTGCCCGAGTTATACATGTCCTTGGTACTAGTACTTTTTTTAGAGATTGCTTCTGTTCGAATATGTTATTGTTCTTAGCAGCATAGAAAAGCAGCAATATTCTGTCTGAAAAAAATGAAGAAAATAAACCACGAGCAATATGGAATCTTGGGCACCTAGAGGCAGGGGCGACGTAAAGATTGAGACTATTATGGTTGGGTAACTTAGGGTTGGCAGATTGGGAAATCAATTCCAGAAAACTTCTTTGGTTCCCTAAACTCCATAATTTCCCTTGACTATTTTTTATTTGGCACTATGGGGGATTAAATGAGAAGGTGGCCAGGTAGGTAATAGCTACTAACTAATTTGTCATTTAGGAGAAATTGAGAAAATATAGGAGCAGAATGGTTCTTGTTAGGCCTGTCAAGTTGTTTCTGCTAGAATGCTTGGTCTTTTTTAGGCCAGTGCTTCTGTTTCAATTCTTCATTCAGCCTGGTGTGAATAATGTGGATCTGAATACTGTCAACACCTTGCTTAAGAGTTTTTGGGAGCTTTGTATCTTGTTTTTATATTTTAAAAGCTGCTACTGGTTCTACTGTGCACTGAAAATTATAAATTGATGGATTTATTTGTTCTGATGGATCAACAGAAGCTTTATCTCCAGTTTACTGTGATAAATGTCATGGTATGAATGGATCTATTGGGTATTGGTGTTGTTTTCTTACTGTGATTATTGGTTTCTTAGGGGGGTGATCCAATGCTAACTGACAGAGTTTGGGAGGCGTTTGTTAAGTCATTTGCAAGTCAAATCAAATCTGCATTCAGTACGTCAAGCTTTGTGAAAGAAATCTTTACTATGGGTTATCCAAAACTATACTCTATGATAGAGAATCTACTGGAACGAATATCACGTGAAACTGATGTCAAAGGAGTTCTTCCAGCTGTTAGTTCAGATGGTAAAGAACATATGCAAGGTGCCATAGAAATATTCCGACAAGCGTTTTTGGCCCTCTGTCTGGGTCGCCTCTCGGATCTTGTGAATACAGTCTTTCCTGTTTCTAGCCGCGGCAGTGTTCCTTCGAAGGAACACATATCAAGAATTGTACTGCGTATCCAGGAAGAGTTAGAAGCTGTCCAGTTTGATGAGCATTTGACTCTTTTAGTCCTCCGCGAAATCGGCAAGGTTCTGCTTCTCTTGGCTCAGAGAGCTGAATATCAGGCAAGTTCTGTGGAGATTGTTTTATATTATTTGCTTTGCATATGTCAGGTGACAGCTATAAGCATATAGTGTCTTGGCTGTTGTTTGAATTTGTTATTATTATTATTTTTCTTGACTGGCTGATTAGTTACTATAAGCAAACCTACTTTGTTGTTAGACTACACTGCTTTATCATGTTAAAATATTCCCCTGTGTATGCTGGAGGTGTTCTATGTTTTTCTTTTTCTTTTTTTTTTTGGGTGGGGGGGGGGGGGTGGAAAGCTAGAGCAAATAATTGCCTCAAAAGATGTGTCTCCTGTGTGTATAAGCTTACGATGGTATTTTTCACTCAAAATCTACGTTAAAACTTTTCGACTACAAGTGACATGTGCTCTGAAATTTTCCTGGGAATTGGATGATTGTGTCATTTGGTAGGATCTGGCTGTGCTGGAGAGATTTAAGCTCTGATAAGTGAGATGAGGGATTTTTTTTTTTTTTTTTTTTTTTTTTTTTTTTTGCTTTTCTTGCAAACCGGTAGCTACAAAATACTTCAATACCTACTTACTTCTACTCCTCTGGTCCTATTTAAACTTCCTTCTCCCTTTTTCAGGGTTTCGACTTTGTTTTTCCCATTCCCAAAATATTATGGTTTTTGTCGAAAGAAAAATTAGGGAGGCAATATAAAGATGTTGGTTAAGATTAGCTTTTAAATTCATTTTCTAAATAAATCATAACGTATTATTTATTATTTCTTCTTTTGGAGTGTGCAAAAGGGAGAAGGAAGTTTAAATAGGACCGGAGGGAGTATAAGCTTAAGTTAGTCTTACTTGCTCAAAATCGGCTGTAAAACTTTCTGACTAGATCGGCCTCGAATCTCAATATAAAGATAATGGGATTTGCGCGATGAGAATGATCTTTTTAATAATATTTAATATTCCCCGACCCATCTCTTTTTTTTTTTTCGTGATTGCTGAATGTGTGTAACCCAAAAAGCACAAGCACAACATATTTTTCTATTTTTCTTCCCTTATTGCTCTTAATGGTTCATCTTTCCTACAACTTCTGAAAATGAACACACTAACAATTTCATGATATTTGGCATTAATAATGTAAACAATTTGAACTATGAATGTGGCTTTCAAACCTTGCTGAAACTAGCAAAAACAATGTTGAAATTGAGGTAAATACATACGGAGTACAATTTTAATAGACCTTATTTGGGGGGTTTGGTACCTTACTCCGTGTAATTTTTATTGTGTATAAGCGGTATCCAGTGCTTCAAAGGCTTCCGCCATAAGGTGGGGTAAAAGGGGGGGGGGTCGGATGTACGCAAGCCTTACTCCTACGTCAAAAACATAGAGAGGCTGCTTATAGATGACCCATAATGAAAAGTGTTCCGACAATCCCCCCGCCTCACTACTACTTAATACAAGAAACGCAGATAGTTTTGTGGGCCATTTTGCTTTATTCGGTTGTATCCCAAAGACAGACTATTCTTTGGCTTTATTCGAAATGGCAAGATCTAACTAGGTTTTATGAGAGAGAAAAGGTTGCGTTTCGCAACCATGTTTTTTATTGGTTTGTTGAAAGAATGCTTCTAAACTATATTGCTGGAACTGCAGATATCTACTGGACCTGAAGCTAGGCAGATAACAGGCCCTGCAACATCAGCACAGCTGAAAAATTTTATGTTATGTCAGCATCTTCAAGAAGTTCACACACGTGTTTCAGCGTTGATCTCGGGGTTGGCTCCTCAAGCCTCAGAAGTTCTGTCTCCCTCACTCGGTGTCATATATGGTGTTGCCTGCGATTCAGTAGAAACATTATTCCAATCCATGCTGGATTGTCTTCAGGCTTGTATCTTGCAAATGCATGATCAGTACTTGGGTTTAGATGGAATGGATCCTGCTGTGGATGACGAGGCATCACCCTATGTACAAGAGTTGCACAAATGCATTATGCACTTTCGCAGAGAGTTTCTTTCCAGGTTGTTGCCATCCTCCAAAAATGTAGCAGCCACAGGGGCAGAATCTATTTCTACAAAGCTCACCAGAGGCATGACTTCACGTGTTTTGATGATCCTTATCAGGCATGCATCTCTCGTAAGACCTCTTTCTGAGTCGGGCAAACTAAAGATGACTAAGGACATGGTCGAGGTGGAGTTAGCCGTGGGGAATTTGTTCCCAGTGGAACAGCTAGGTGCTCCATATCGTGCCCTCCGGGCATTCCGTTCTGCTATCTTCTTGAATACTGCTGAGCTGGAGGCATCACCAACGCTCCAGGACTTGCGTCCCAGTACCATTCTGCACCATCTCTATTCTCGAGGGCCAGATGAGTTGCAGACACCAATGCAAAGGAATAAGCTCACACCTCTTCAGTATTCCCTGTGGTTAGATTCGCAGGGAGAGGATCAGATATGGAGAGGTATCAAAGCAACTCTTGACGACTACGCAGCATTAGTGAGGTCCAGAAGGGACAAGGAGTTTGACCCTGTTTACCCTATCATGCTCAGAATAGGATCCTTCGTATCTGAAAATCCGTCACCACCTGAAAGGACTTGAGTTTTCTTTCTTGAGCTGCGGTTAGCAGTGCAGAATATTAGTTTTACACTCAAGTCTCCTGGGGTGTTATTGTTTTGCGTCAGGGGCGCAGTTGAAGTGATTCGCCAATGTCTACAGCTCTCTCCGTATTGTGGCAGCATTCGACTTATTCTTCATACTCCCAACTCCCCAACTCACTGCTTTAACAACTGAGTACACAATGAAAGGGTTGATTTAGACGACTCTTAGGCGGGAACCGTAAGATCAAAACAAAGGGGAAATAAGGCCATTCTGCTCAGTGTTCATACTTCGCTACGCTTTCAGAGCAAACTACATGGGATCTCTGTGTTCAACTGCCGTACATGTATTCAACCACAGATAAATACTCTTCACTTCTCTTTTCTCTCTCTTTTTTTTTGTTTTGGTTACATTACTTCTCTCCTTTGTACTTAGCATATTCTTGTACTGTTCTTTTGCTTTCTCTTAAACGACGAGGTATTGAAATCTTATACTATAGTAGAGTTATCAGATCGTCTTTCTGGCAGGTCAGTTCATCTCCATAAGCCTACCCTAGACCCCTAGTTTTCTTGCACATTTACTCAGTTTTCGTCCTAATTTTCAGTAGCTTCCACGAGTAACTTCAATTTAGTACTTGTTTTACTATGTGAGGATATTTATGGTTAGAGCTCTGTTATTCTTTTTCAAGTCTGATACCGAACTAATTAATACCTCTATATCCATCTTGTCATATGAGCTCCAAGCAGTTTGCCGGATAAATTAATAAGTCGAGCGTTCCTGGCCCACCAAGCGAAAGCGGTGGTTTCTTGGCCACAACCGGATAAAGCTAAAGTTCCGTCAAAGAGAGTTTCCACAGGGTAGAAGTGTAGAACGTCACAACTCACAAGGGAATACTCCTATAAGGTTGTCCTGAGGCTGATCTTGAGCCACCGTCCAAGCATGAATACCTTCGGTTAAGAACTTAAGATAATACTTTTAGTGTAGTAACTAGTACTCCGTAAGTATATCTAGTAATGAGTGTGTAGCGAAAACGTCATTTATGCAGATGTGGGAGGCGGGGTGTATAGTGAATTAGTGACATAGAAGCAAAGATTTTTGTGAGTTCTATTTGATGACGGATCTCCGAATTCGAAAGAAGGAAAGTAAAAAAATAAAAACGGTAACACAAGTGACCGACTTTTAACGTGTGCCATAAGACATCAAGACCAAAGAATAGAAAATACGATTTCAGGAAGGATTGAGGTCAGCCAGTTATACAGATTGGAAAGTCAAAAGCCCAATAGAAATCTTTATAAATACTCCAGCAGTCCATCTCATATAACTGATCTAACACAACACTTTGCTCCTCATCTCCCATAAAACCTAGCCGTCTCTAGCCACAAATTTGTCCGGCCTCCTTTCCATCATTTTTTCTGATCGAACCATGTCAACCTTTGATGAAGAACACAGCGCGCTCGCCGCAGAGTCCAAGGTCTCGTTGCCTTGGCCTTCGCCTTTTTTCCCTGTTCTCTTAGAAGTCGATGAGATTGAACAGAACTACGCAGGGGCAAAGATGGAAGGAAAGAGTGTCACGCTCGATTTCGTTAAGAGGATGATCGATGATTTTAAGAATGAGAAGTGTGTGCACGAGAGTTATGCGTACGAAATTCTGTTGCAAACAAAAGAATTACTGATCCAATTGCCGAATCTTGTTGACGTAACTGTTCCTGATGGGAAACATATTACTGTCTGCGGAGATGTGCACGGACAGTTTTACGATTTGTTGAATATTTTTGAGCTTAATGGGTTTCCTTCACAGGATAACCCTTACCTTTTTAATGGTGATTTTGTTGACAGGGGTGCCTATTCACTCGAGGTTATCCTTACGCTTTTCGCCTTCAAGTGTTTGTGTCCGTCGTCAATCTACTTAACTAGAGGGAACCACGAGAGCAGGTGTATGAACATGCTGTATGGGTTCGAGAGCGAAATCGTGTTGAAGCTGAACCAGACGTTTGTCAATCTCTTTGCGCAGGTCTTTTGCTGTTTGCCCTTGGGTCATGTGATTAACAACAGGGTATTTGTGGTGCACGGTGGTCTGTTTAGCGTAGACGGTGTCATGCTGTCTGACATTCAAGCAATTGATCGGTTCTGCGAGCCGCCTGAAGCTGGATTGATGTGTGAATTACTGTGGAGTGACCCGCAATTGGAGCCGGGGAGGGGTCCCAGTATGCGAGGTGTGGGTGTAACCTTTGGTTCGGATGTGACTGACAAGTTTCTAGAGGATAATAACTTGGAATTGGTGGTTAGATCTCATGAAATGAAACAAGAGGGATACTCAATTGAACATGGTGGTAAGCTGATTACAGTGTTTTCTGCTCCGAATTACTGTGATCAGATGGGTAACAAGGGCGCATTCATTCGGTTTGAAGCCCCTGAATTGCAGCATAACATCACCACATTTACTGCTGTGCCGCACCCTGATATTCCGGTGCCAATGTCCTACAGTAGCTTCCTTGGAATGTTTAATGATGATGATTATCTTTAGATTATTGGACGAGTGCCGCCCCAATAAGGTCGGGTTCTGTACTACTCCGTATAGTACAATGTAGAAATCATTAGAAGGTCACCATTGTTTGGTATAGTAGCGGCAATTCCGGCAACAAAACGATGCCAGACGCGGTGCGTGCTTCAGACATGAAACATGTTAGGAACAATATTGTCGACGTCCTTGTAAGTGTATAGCTAAGAAAGAAATTAAAGCCGCTGTTTTTATTCAAAGTAGAGTCTAGAACTCAAATTCAATTAATGATAATATTCGATTTTGGTTTTGAAAAATTATTGACATTGTCATCTCTGATCTCCCCCTTTCCCTAAATCCTTTTTAGCTTCAGGTGCGTGCCTACATTAAAGATGTAACCAATTCGCTACTGCGATTTATAAGTGACAAATAAACTCGACTGCTCGTGGTTGACTCAAATTGTTACGAAAATCGTTTGGAGAAAAAAAAACCTAATCCTAATCAAACCACTTTCCTTAAAGATGTGACCAATGCACTTGCCTTATTATGACATTAGGAAAGTTGTACCACTTTCCTTATTGTAACTATGACAACAAAAATTTGTACCTGATGGGGGTCGATAGATGGGCCACGGGTAGATGAGAGTCCAGCGAATATTAGCAAGCAAGGCCCGTTGTACGTAGCAGGACAAGCCTAATGGACCGTCTTCGGCCCAAGCCCAACAAGAAATTGAACTATGCCCGTGCAAGACACGGCCTTGCATTTAGACATCTATAAATAGAAAGCAAGCCACAACCTCAAAAGGCAAGAGTGAGGTAAGGGAAAAAGACCTAACCCAAATATTTGACCAAGAAGATAGAAAACTGACTTAATCTTCGGAGGGGTTTCTCCGGAATACCCCCCGGAGCTAGTAATCCGTGTTCTGTGTGCAGGCAAGAAGGCTAAAAGGAAGAACATCAAGGACGCTCCCTTTCACAAATATAAATTCACATTGTTGTCATCTTTTGACCCAAACAATTTGGCGCCGTCTGTGGGGAGAGTCAACTAAAAGCCACTTCAGTCAAAACCTTCAACTTCGCTAAAGTCCATGGAACCTAACAACAGAAAGCCTTCGGGTGGGACGACGAAGCCACCCGAAGGGTCCATACCCATATACGGGATGCCCTAGATGCCCAGCACCCCGTTGAGCGAGATAGTAGTAGGAGAAGCATCAGGGACAATCCGTCATCAGCCGAGGATTCCGGGAGCCGGCAATGCCGCATCGACACCACCCCTGGGGTTTCAAGCCATCCAAACAGAACAAAGTCCATCTAACCTGCCAACGAGAAGCGCCGCCCCGACCATGACGTTAGATCCAAGCCAGGTACAATCAATGGTCCTGGCCATGAAAGCTATCCTAGATAGCTTCGCGACACCAGTAGCTGCGAAGGTTGTCGCAGAAGCCGGGGCCACCCCGGTAACTCCTATCCAGCTATTCAACAGCCCAACCGAGAATGCGGGGCCCACGCAGGCTTCTGGATCTAACAGAAGGCCCTCTCGGCCCAGGCCGACGGTCATCGGAACGGGAAGAAGCCATGGCAAAGCTCCAAGCAAGGCAGGCACCAGCCGAAGGGCAAACCCCCACACTAAGTCGAAGGCTGACCAGAGTAGCTCGGAGCGATGGTCCGAAAGCGAGGAAGACGAACCTAGTCAACAAGCAGAGAGCATAATGACAGGATATCGAAGGACCTCTAAACCAACGCCATTCGCTCAGCACATCTCAAAAGTATCCGTGCCCACCTTCAAGTTGCCAACAGGAAGCTTCGACGGAACAACAGACCCCACCGAACACTTGAACAGCTTCGACAGCCACATGTCCATGTACCATCTAGAAGACGCTGTCTGGTGCAAGGCGTTCCAGAACACTCTAACCGGGATGGCACAGACCTGGTTCTGGACCATCCCTTCGAAAAGCATCACTAGCTATCGGAAACTGTCAAGGCTATTCGAAGACCATTACTCTGGAAACAAAAGAAGAAAAAGATTGGCGACGGAACTCCTAAATGTGAAGCAGAAGGAAAAGGAAAGTACCGGGGCATACATCAAACGCTTCAACAAGGAATACCAACAGATCCGAAACTGCTCGCAAGAGGTCGCTGTCATAACCCTCACCCATGGGCTTCGACCAGGACCCTTCCACAGCCGAATCATTAGAGAACCACCTACAACAATCGCCGAAGCCAAAAAGCTTGCAAAAGGATTCATAAGGGAAGAGGAATACCATGAAGTCTTTACCCCTCCGAAGAGGAAGGCTCCTGAAATGGACAGAGAGGGCCGAAGCCGAAGCTTCGCAGACGAAAGAAAAAAAGAGGACACAGGAAGGAGTAAAAGGCTCAAATTCCCGAGCAAATACGAAAACTATACTGATCTGACGATTGGAAGAGCCGAAGTGTATGCATTGCATAAAAACAACGACGAATGGGTGAGGGCCGCCAAAGATGGAGTACAAGCGAAGGGATAAGACTCACTACTGTGAGTTCCATGAAGACTTCGGACACAAGACAGATCGGCATCTCAAGGATCAAGTAGAGGACCTTCTCAGGAAGGGCTTCTTCAAACAATACCGGGTGGCAAAGGAGCCAGGAGCAGGCCCCAAACCTCCGATGAAGGAGAGGCTAGGAGAGATCCACATGGTCACTCGACGGAACCCCAAGCCAAAGAAGCAGGTGTCGGTGTGGAAGAGGCTTGGCGAAATCCATGTCGTCATCGGAGCCGTAGCGCACGGGCGCTCAGTAAGAGGGAACAGAAGGCACCTCCGAAGCTTGACACACCAAGTAAACTTCGCCGATTCAGAGGTCCCCACCCCGAAGGAGGTCATTCCCCAAATGGAGATCACACAGTCGGATTATGATAGAGTGGTCTACCCTCACAGCGACCCGATGGTGATCAAAGCGGATATTGGTAACTACCTCGTCAGCCGATGCCTCATCGACACAGGAAGCTTTACTAACCTGATTTTTGTAGAAGCCTTCGACAAACTAGGGATAGGGAGGAAGTGCTTACGGTCCACTCCAAATTCACTTTATGGATTCGCAGGCCAAGGCATATTCCCATTAGGTTATGTAAGCCTACCACTGAGGGTCGGCGAAGGGGAAACTGCTCGGAACATAACGGCTGAATTTGTCGTCTTCGACGCTCGCTCCGCATACAACGTCCTCATCGGCCGAATCACCTTAGGAGAGATAGCAGGCTTCGTGTCTATACGAGCACTCACCATGGTTTACGTATCTAACAAAGGGGAAGCTGCTAAAATACATGGCGATCAAACATCCGGGAGGTCCTGCAATATGGTGTCTATACAAAAGGCACGAAAGAAGGTATCCAACCACAGCAGCTCCCAAACATCGCCGATGGATATAGATAGCAAGGGTTCACCAGGGCTCTCCGAGGCTCCGGCTTCGGAGGAGGAAGGTCCATCCACCCACATCGAAGCCAAAACCTCGGAAAGGGGGCCAACATGCAGTGATGCCCCAGAAGGGGAAGATTAAGGTGACAAAAGCCAGGTTGAAAAGTCAGAAGAGGTTGAGCTACCACCGGATCGGTCTGTGCGCATAGGTTCAGAGTTGGACGCAGACATAAGGATACATTTAATCTCACTACTTAAGGAGAACGAAGATGTGTTCGCATACTCGGCAGCAGAGATGCCAGGAATAGATCCGAAGGTCATGGAACACAAGCTAAGCGTCAACCCAGATTCAAAACCGGTAAAGCAAAAGAAGAGAACAGTCTCCGTGGAGAAGGATGCAGCGATCAAAGAAGAGATCAACAAGCTGTTGAAGGCAGGTTTTATGGAACCTTGTGACTACCCTGAATGGTTGGCGAACGTGGTTATGGTCAAGAAAGCATCGGATGCGTGGAGGATGTGTGTTGACTTCACAAACTTGAACAAGGCATGCCCGAAGGACTGTTACCCATTGCCGAGAATCGACCAACTTGTAGATTCCACAAGCGGGCACTCGATGCTGAGCTTCCTCGACGCCTTCTCAGGATACCACCAAGTACCACTGTGCGAAGAAGATAGGAACAAAACCGCCTTCATAACCAGCCACAGGGTGTTCAAGTACAAAATGATGCCCTTCGGCCTGAAGAACGCCAGGGCTACGTATCAGAAACTCATCGATAAAGTCTTCGAAGCCCAAAAAGGAAGGAACATTGAGATATACGTCGACGACTCCATCGTCAAGTCAAAAACAGACCAAGCTCACCTCGAAGACCTGAGGGAAACCTTCGACTCTCTACGAAGGTACAGAATGAAACTCAATCCAAAGAAGTGCTTGTTTGGTGTCCGGTCTGGAAAATTCTTAGGCTTCTTAGTCAGTGAAAGAGGGATAGACGCAAACCCAGAGAAGATCAGGGCGATCGTTGACCTCCCTGAACCAAGAAGTAGGAAAGATGTAATGGGGCTTACGGGGAGGATGGCCGCTCTGTCACGGTTCATAGCAAGGTCAGCAGACAAGTCCACTCCATTCTTCGACATCCTAAAGGGCAACAAACAATTCGAATGGGTCTTAAGCAGGCCCAAGCCTTCCAACAGCTGAAGCAATATCTAGTCGAGAAGGTACAGACTCTAGCCAGACCTGAACCAGGCGAACCTCTAACTTTGTACATCGCAGTGACCGAAGGAACCATAAGTGCCGTGCTGCTAAGGGAAGAAGGGAAGATACAACAACCTATTTACTATGTAAGCCATACCCTCGTACAATCAGAAAGGAATTACTCTATTGGTGAGAAGGCTGCCTATGCAGTAGTAATAGCATCACGGAAGCTGAAGCCCTGCTTCGAAGCCCACCAGGTGACCGTCCTCACCAACCAACCATTGGAGAAAACGCTCGACAAAATAGAAAAATCAGGAAGGCTAGCTAAGTGGGTTGTAGAGCTGTCGGAGTTCGGAATTCGTTACAAACCAAGAGGGCCAGTCAAGGGACAAGCCGTAGCAGACTTCATAACCGAATGCTCTTACCAGGATTGCCTTGACTCAAAGAAGGAAGTTTGGGAAGTGTTTATCGACGGCTCCTCCACAGCCAACGGAGCAGGGGCCGGCGTGGTGATCAATTCACCAGAAGGTCTCAGATCGGAATTCACGCTACGCTTTCTGTTCGAAGCCTCCAACAACGAAGCCGAGTACGAAGCTATCATAGCAGGAGTGGAGCTGAGCGTCGCCGCCGGAGCAGAACACCTAGTCATCAGAACCGACTCCCAACTTATAAGCAGTCAAATCAAAGGAGAGTACGAGGTTCGGGACGAGTCGATGAGCCGATACCTCTCCAAATTCAAGCTGGTAGCCGGGACCCTACGCTCAATCGAAGTCGACCTTATACCCCGGTCACAGAACCATCAAGCTGACGCACTGTCAAAACTGGCCAGCTCCAGCCTACAAGAGGTATCAAGGTCGGTGTACGTGGACGTCCGACAAGAGAGAAGCGTCGACACAGGGGAACAGGTGTTCCCGGTCGACGAAGAGGTAAACTGGATGGTTCCGATCATCAAACATAAAACCGAAGGGATCCTTCCCGAGGAGCATTCCCTTCGGAAGAAAATGCAGCGAATTTCCAGACACTTCGTCATGGTCAACGGTGAATTGTATCGAAGGTCGCTTTCCTCACCCCTTTTGAAATGTGTGGGAATGCTCGACGCCGACTACATTCTAAGAGAGATCCACTTTGGCATCTGTGGACATCATATGGGAGCGAGAACCTTTGCACACAAAGCACTACGTACTGGGTATTATTGGCCGACGATGCTGAAAGATTCGAAGAGGCTGGTGCGGGATTGCCACAATTGCCAGGTACATGCTCCAGTAATTCGAATGCCGGCTAATGACTTAATGCCCGTCTTGAATCCTTTGCCCTTTGCACAATGGGGGATGGACATCATCTGGCCTTTTACGAAGGCAGCATACCAACTACGGTACCTCATCGTCGCGCAAGATTACTTTACAAAGTGGATCGAAGCAGTGCCGGTGGCGCAGATTACCGAGGCGGCTGTCCAGAAAGTCATATGGCAGAACATCATCACTCGCTTCGGGATTCCGAAGGTAATGGTATTTGACCATGGAAGGCAGTTTCTGCTCGGAGATGAAAGCATACCTCGCAGAGTTTGGCATCAAATTCGCTTACTGAACCGTTTGCCACCCGTAAAGCAATGGACAGGCCGAAGCTGCTAACAAGCAAGTGTTGAACGGGCTGAAGAAGCGCTTGTAGTAGGCAAAAAATAAGTGGGTAGAAGAGCTACCAAGCGTGCTATGGTCCCTTCGTACAACTGAGAAAACAGCTACGGGATACTCTCCTTTCAAGATGGTATACGGGTCCGAAGCCGTCATGCCTGTGGAAACCAGAGCCGAAACCGCGAGAGTCCTCCACTGGAACGCCGAAGACAACAATGAATCTATGATGACAGCACTCGACCTCTTGGACGAGGCAAGAGACGACGCACGCGCATTCCTAGCCGCGTAGAAGGATCAGATGCGCAGAGCATATAACCGAAGGGTGCGAGGTCGGTCAATCGAAGCCGAAGATCTAGTCCTACAAAGGTCTGAGGCTTCGCAGAAGTCACAGATTCATGGGAAATTGTCAGCCAAATGGGAAGGACCATACAGGGTCACCAAGAAGTGTGGTCCAGGAACCTTCGAGCTAGAAGAGATAGGTGGCAAGGCCATGCCGACACTCTGGAATACTGACAACCTCAAAGTGTACCATCCTTAGAAAATGTAATGTATGCCAATATGTAATCCTTTAAGAAATGGTCGTTATGAAAATGACTCCCTTTATGATCCAACATCCGGTGTACGCTACCGTCTTTTATAATTAGCACATTTAGGATAGAGGGCATGCAAGGATTGACAAAGGAATAAAGGGGGCTCCGCCCCGGACTCTTGGAGAAGAGCCGGTCCCATCCGGAGCTTCTAAGGAAGCCATGGACTGAGCGCTCACAAGTTTTAAAAGAAAAGGGGCTACACCCCGGACTCTTGGAGAAGAATCAGTCTCATTCGGAGCTTCTACGGAAGCCATGGACTGAGCGCTCACAAGTTTTAATAGAAAAGGGGCTTCGCCCCGGACTCTTGGAGAAGACCCAGTCCCATTCAGAGCCTGTAAGGAGGCCATGGACTGAGCGCTCGCAAGTTTTAAGGGAGAAGAGGCGTCCGCCCCGGACACTCGGAAATGTCGTAGCATGTAAGGCAGGGGCCAAACCCACCGCGAGTCGCATCCCGTAGCCGGAGGTGAACAATGCGAAAGACTAATTCACTACCATCAACGCGATCACATTAGCAAACAACAAAGAAGTAGACGAGGCGAAGAGTTGGTTCATTACAGACACTTGTTTGGTTGACAACAAAAGAACACCAATTGTTTAAGAAATACAAAGCTGGCGGCCTCCTACGAGAAGCCCCTACGGTCTACCACGCAAAAACAAACACAAAAGCAAAAGTAGAAAGAAGTCAATTCAACCCTTCCCAATCAGGTAAGCCACGCTGACGAGGAGCTGGACTCAGAGCAAGAGAACCGCCCGTAATCCTATACCCCATGATCAGGAGGACCCACCGGAGTAGACGTACCCACTTGAACCTCAGCAGAAGGCTTCGACACTTCAGCCTGACCGGATGATTTAGAAGCCGAGGCATCCTCCGGAGGGGCTGTGAAACTCTGAGCAGCAGGAGCGTTTTTCAAGATAGGCCATTGAAGCCTCACCTGCTCCTCTTTAAAGTTCTCCATTTTGTCCCAGTCGTCCTCACGATCAGGGAACAGGCGAGTAAAGATCTCGAAGGCAGCATACCACATCGTGTTCATCCCCTTCTTATGCCTCTTGCCGATCTCTTCTAGGGCCGTTGCTTGAACCTTCGCAATAGCAGCCTCCTTCTCTGAAGCCATCTGCTCGGTAACCTTCTCCAGCCGAGATTGAAGTTGCGCTTTGTCCTCCTCGAGCTGTTCCACGCGAGCACGAAGGGTGGCGATGATGTCTTGGTTGGCCGAAGCTTCGGCTCTGAACTGAGCAACTTCCCACTTCAGCTTCTCAGATGACCCAACATGTTCCTCAACCTCTTTAGCGAGGTCATCCTTTTCGCGACGAAGGCGGCCCATCGAATCCTGCAATTCAGCGTTTTTATGCTCCATTATCTTCTGAGCCGCTATCGCCCTGTCAGCTTCGACCTGCTCCTGATCGGTGAGCCCTTGGTAGTGAACCCCTAGTTCACAAACACGCAGCAAAGATTGCGACGCCTGCCAAAAGCATACAACGGTCACTCTTATTGGGTGGACGTAGCTAGCGAAAAATAGATAAGGAAGGAATATACATACCGGAGCAAGTTCATGGAGAGCGGTCGCGAAAGGAGCCCGAATGCTCGTACCAAGCTCCATCGGCCTGTCCAAAGGCGGAACCATACCCCGCAGAAGCCTCCATCACAGATTGTTTCCCGACGAAGGGTCAGATTATCGAAGACTCTCTTACGGATACACCTCCGGCCTAGGCTGCCAAAACGAGGGTCCCTCACCCGAATCAGGACGCTGATGTGAACGAGCAACAATGACAGGGGCAGCTCGACAACCTCCCTCTCTAAGAAGGCCCCCGTTTGCTGTGAATGAGTATGGCCGGCATCAACGCCTGATGGTTGACCATCTGTGCCCTGCACCCGATCAAGCTCTCGACACAAACTAGAAAGGTTGTAGGTGTCAGACGCAGGCTGGCGAAGCTCAAGAGATAAACGAGCCTTCTTCACCGAAGAAGAAATCCCGAAGCTATCAGGAACATCACTGGCAGGCAGCTCAACCTCCTTAAAACCAGGAGTGGGGATCAGCTCAGGCTCTTCGACCCTGACCCTCTTGGCATGAATCACGTCCCTAATCTCATCGGCCACGTTCTCGAAGACGCTGACCACAGGTGAAGCTTCTCGGATGCGAGACTCGACGGCTTCGGTGACACCACCCTTATTCGCCCTCCTGCCAAATCGAGGCATCTCCCCAGCCGGAAGATCAGAGATCTTAAACATCTTCGAAAAGTCCATGAGAGAACGTGCAGTATCTCGCCTCGAAGGAGCAGTAGGAACCGCGGTCACAGGAGAGCGATCTGGCTTCAGATTCAACTTACGCAGCGCAACGTCGCTCAACTAGAAACTCTTCGGGAAATCTGAAAACACCAGAAAGGAATCCATTAGCATCTAAAGCAGACTACAGATACATATACGAAAAAAGACGAAGGCGCTCCGGCCGAAGTACCTGAACCAACGGCCGGAACGAGCCCCCCGACAGCCAACATGGTAGGAGAAGAAATAACATCAAAATGGGGAAGCCAATTTTTAGGACTAGGGTACTTCCCCAACCCATGGGTATCGAAGAAGTCGAAGGCCTGCTGCTCGGGCCTGGATAGAGGGACCTTCCTTGCACCCGCTATCGAAGGCCTCTCGTTACCAACAACCAAGTAGGGGTCCACACTCATGGAGAGGAAACGCGGCAATGGATATGATCCAGGAACATGAAGCCACAGGAAATGATTCGTCCAGCTCCGAAGCCCCTCCAACCGAGGGTAAACAGTCGACTTTCCTTGGCGAATACTCAGAGAATACCAACCAGTCATAGGGCCACCGTTCTTTTGGAATATATGGAGGTGGCGAAACAGGTTCAACGTCAAGGGAAAACCCTTGAAGGTACAGACCCAGATAAAAGAGATGATTGTTCGAATGGACATAGGAGTAACCTCACAGATAGCACCCTTGAAACGTTTCATTATCTCGGCAACGAAGGGATGCAAAGGAAACCGAAGCCCCCCTCCAAATCATGCAGGTAAACGGCAGTACACCCCTTCGGAGGATAGGCAACCCTATCACCCGGTCTTGGAAGGGATAGGAAATACTCGTCGCCCATCTCAAACAGCTTGTTAGCCGCCTTTATGGCGTTTAAGCGGATCATATCCTCCCTCCAAGAGGGGTCAGGCACAACATACATCAGATTGTTGTAGAACTCCTCTTCTTTCGGAGACAAGACCATTATTGGGTTGGCCATCGGAGAGCCAGGAAGATTGCGAAGGAGGGCGACTAGAAAGGGGCTTGGCGCATATGGCTTCGACCCCTTTTGATGAAGTTACCGGGACGACGTCCTCCCTGGCTGCGTCGGGATCGTTCCCTCTTCCGGAGCTCTCACTGCTGCCGATGTCGTAGTGTGTGGGCTTACCAACGCTCCTAGCCTGAAGGGCACATTTGCGAGTGCTAAACCGCCTCCGCGGCACAGGGGCTGGAGCCTTCAAGAGGCGTTGACTAAGAGGTTGATCATCCAGATCGTCGGACGACCCAGAAGCCGACATGGATTTTGGCGAGGGAGTCCTTTCCGGCTCCGATTGAGAGAGGGACTTTATGGAATCCTTTTGAGAGTCGGACCCTTGAGACATAACTGACAGTAAAAATAGGAGACGAGATAAGAAAGGGGAAGAGAGGGCTTACTCGAAAATATCGAAGGGAGGTCACCGGACTCACCACCGTTGTAAGCACCACGAGCTGAAAAAGGGATTTGTGAAAAGAGAGTGAAAGGAAAAAATGAATGTTCCAGCGTGCTCCCCGTCCTCAGCTCTATTTATAATAAAAAAAAAAATATAAAAAGACAGCAGTTACCGAGGGAGAGAAATGATGGGTAGCCGAACGTGGATGGACACTTGGGAGAGACGGTTGGCAGCAGTTATTACCCTCTTCATCAGCGCCCATCGATCGAGAAATGGGAAATCAAAACGTTAAGCTTCCATTTTGATTTGGGGCTATTGATGGGGGTCGATAGATGGGCCACGGGTAGATGAGAGTCCAGCAAATATTAGCAAGCAAGGCCCGTTGTACGCAATAGCAGGACAAGCCTAATGGACCGTCCTCGGCCCAAGCCCATCAAGAAATTGAACTATGCCCGTGCAAGACACGGCCTTGTATTTAGACATCTATAAATAGAAAGCAAGCCACAACCTCAAAAGGCAAGAGTGAATTAAGGGAAAAAGACCTAACCCAAATATTTGACCAAGAAGACAGAAAACTGACTTAATCTTCGGAGGGGTTTCTCCGGAATACCCCCCGGAGCTAGTAATCCGTGTTCTGTGTGCAGGCAAGAAGGCTAAAAGGAAGAACATCAAGGACGCTCCCTTTCACAAATATAAATTCACATTGTTGTCATCTTTTGACCCAAACAGTACCTATTTGTACCTTTTGTCAAAACAGTAAATGTACTTAAAGATGTGACCAATTCACTTGCCTTAGTTGTACCACTTTTAAACATTCACTCGAGGTTGTCCTCACCCTTTTCGCGTTCAAGTGCTTGTACCTGTCTTCAATGCACTTAGCTAGAGGAAACCATGAGAGCAGGAGTATCAACGAGATTTATGGGTTCCATAACGAAGTTTACTTCAAGCTGAACCACCGTTTTATTGATCTCCTTGCAGAGGTGTTCTGTTGTTTACCGTTGGCTCATGTGATTAATAACAAAGTGTTTGTCGTGCACGGTGGACTCTTCGGTAAAGACGTTGACCGGTTCTGCGAACCTCCAGCAGAAGGACTAATGCATAAATTAATGTGGAGTGATCCACATAAGGGTCTAGGGAGAGGACCTACTACACGTGGCTCAGGTTTTACTTTCGGTTCAGACGTCACCAGGAAGTTTCTGGAGGACAATGACTTGTGTTTAGTTGTAAGATCTCTAGTGCCGTTTCTGACTTTTTGGAGGCCCGGGGCGAAGGGAAATAGTGGGCCCTTATAAACGTGTTTTGACATAGGAATAACTACTACAGCAGAAGGTGGAGATATGATCGACCGAATCCCTCGGATCAAAAGAATTTTTCCCATTTCGTTTTGTTATTTTGAGAAGCATACCTTAACATCAAGTGTAATCGGTAGAATGCAATGCGAAATAGAATCTAATATATATATCTAAAAGCTAATAATTTGGAGCGTGTAGAGAGCGTCGGGAGGGGAAGAAATGCACAGAGAGAGTCCAACATAGGTAAAACTCTCACTTAAAGTATTAAAGATAATCCACATAAAACAATAAAAAATGTACACACAGAATCCCATATTTGTAAAACTCTATTGTAATAAAGTTATCAACATGAAATATGATATGAACTGTTATAACTCGGGCTACGTATATCAGAATATTACGATACATGTATCATTAAGTTCGTGTCGAAATGTATGTCAATATAAGACCCATTTACACATATTTTTGAAAAGTTAAGTATGATTTTGGTTGAGATATTCCAACAAGTTTAAGACATTAAAAATGCACAAAGAGTCCAATGTTTGTAAAATTCTTTTGTAAAATAGTTATCAACTTGAAACATAACATAAACTGTTATAACTTAGGCTACGTATATCTGAATATTACGATACATCTATGATTAAGTTCGTGTCGAAATGTACTTCAATATAAGATCTATTTATATATACTTTTGATTTGGTTGTGATACATCGACAAGTTTAAAACTTTTGTGAAAAATGCTTAAAAAATGAGTATTCTCTAAAGAAAGAGTATAATACTTTGTATGATGACACAATTAATTTAATGAGATTAAGATACATCATCACTAACAAACATTTAATTATTTGTCATGTTTATTTATTTATTTTAATTATTAAATAAAACTAGGCGATTATAATACAGTGACCCGTGCAACACACGAGCTTTTAATTTGGAGCGCATTGAGAGCATCGGGAGGTCAAGAAATGCACGGAGAGAATCCAAGATTTGCTGAAATCTCGCCTAAAACATTAAAAAAAATCCACACAGAGAGTCCAATATTTGTAAAACTTTTACGTAATAAAGTTATCAACATGAAACATAATATAAGCTGTTATAACTTGTGCTACGTATACCAGAATATTATGATACATGTATCATTGAGTTCGTGTCGAAATGTATGTCAATATAAGATCCATTTACACATACTTTTGAAAAGTTAAGTATTTGGTAGAAATATGTCGACAAGTTAAAAATGTATTATCTAAAGATAAAGTGCTATAGTGAAATTTGGAGACATTTTAACTAATAAATATTTAATTAACTATCATGGGACGTCAAGAAATGCAGGGAGAGAATCCCAGATTTGCTAAACTCTCATCTAAAGTATTAAATAATCCACATAAAACATTAAAAAATATGAACAGAGAGTCCAATATTTGTGAAACTCTTATGTAATTAAGTTATCAACATGATAAATGATATAAACTGGTATAACTCGGGCTACGTATATTAGTATATTACGATACATGTATCATTAAGTTCGTGTCGAAATGTATGTCAATATAAAATCCATTTACACATACTTTTGAAAAGTTAAGTATGATCTTGGTTGAGATATGTCGACAAGTTTAAGACTTTAATTTACACATATTTTTGAAAAATGTTTAAAAAAAAGAGAGTGTTATTTAAAGATAAAGAAATACTTGCGTAAGTGATTTAGTATGATTTTGAGACATCTTAACAAACCAACATTTAAACAGTTAGCAAACTTTTTTTATTCCGAGATTAACTATTTGATAAAAAAAAATATGAAAAAGTGTCCCCGTGCGAAGCACGGGCTTTCCATCTAGTTATATGGAGTTTAAAAACAAATCCAATCTATGGGAGAAGATGGATTTCAAAATGAGGGATATTGGGGTGTCATTTGTTTTACACTAGTTAGAATTTCAATGAAATTCCAAAGGATTTGATACAAATCCGAATTCTCAAACATGGCATTTGAGTCAATTTTGAATTTGAGAATGAAATCCTTATATCCAAATACTCTCATATCTAGGACTTATAGTCGATGGTATTTTTCTTTATAGGATATATGTTCGATAATCTTAATATTAGAGTCATAATAACGGACGGGTTGGGACTCTAATTCTGCATCTAATCAAGTTTATACAGGCCAAGAAGAAGAGAAGCCATTATATTTGAGCCTCTAAAACTCCAATTAAGTCCACAATAAGGACTCTTATATATAAGGGCCATAATCAATCAATCATCAATCATCAATACATAATAAAGGAGGGTTTTTTCAGGGGCTTACGTCGAAAGTTGAGGTTTTCGAGTTCATAGAGAGAGTCCAACTATTGTAGGATTGTAGAAATTTAGGTAAAGTTCAAATAGGAATCGAAAATCGAAAATTTGTGTAAGCTTAGGAGAAGAACAATTGTAACATAGTATAAAGTCTACGGTAAGTCCTATTATATGAGTATGTAACTATCCATTAGTATTGGTTTCTTAGGTGTTAAAGGAATGTTTTTCCATATATGTTAGTCCTTGCTAATTTTTAATCCTATCGGAAGTCATCATATTAGTATTGAGTCACAAGGTTATCAATATTCCTACGTAACTTGACATTACACTGTAAGATGAATCAGCCACAAAGCCATGTCTCTATGATTGCAATCTTTGACATCATATGTTATTTGTTTTTTTTTTCTTTCTAGAATTTCTTGCTAAATATGTTTGTTTTCATTGTTTCCTAAAAGAGATTATCTACGGATTTTGCAGGAAACATACGTCATTACCTGATCAAATGTTCACTTGCTAGACAATGGTTAATGTGTTCAATTCAATCCGATAAGACAAAGAAGGTGTTCCGTTGTGAAATGAACAATAGAGATTTGTTGAAAGATGGGAAGACGCCCTGGCCTGCCTCGGGAGTAAGGCCCCTGGTGTGGCCCCTGTAAGAGAAACTTAGCTAGCCTCGGGGGTGTCACCAGTAGTAATAGTAGTAGTAGGAGTAGGAGTAGGAGTAGGAGTAGGAGTAGGAGTAGGTAGTAGTATGGTACGAATAGTATAGTAGTAGTACGAGTAGTAGTGCAAGGAGCCGAGGAGGAGTAGTAGTACGAGTAGGAGTAGGAGTAGGAGTAGATAGTAGTATAGTACGAATAGTATAGTAGTAGTACGAGTAGTAGTGCGAGGAGCCGAGGAGGAGTAGTAGTACGAGTAGGAGTAGGAGTAGGTAGTAGTATTGTACGAATAGTATAGTAGTAGTACGAGTAGTAGTGCGAGGAGCCGAGGAGGAGTAGTAGTACGAGTAGTAGTGGTGGTAGACTGTAGTATAGTACGAATAGTATAGTAGTAGTACGAGTAGTAGTGCGAGGAGCCGAGGAGGAGTAGTAGTAGTCGTAGTAGTGGTGGTAGGTAGTAGAATTAGTAGTAGTCGTCCAAAAAAGAATTCCTGCTACAATCATAGTAGTAGTAGTAGTAATAAAAAAAAAAAGAGTACAACAATTATTAAAGCTTGGATCAAATTTTTATGTGTGATTTTGAAAATTAATTAGGCCATCACCCGTAGTAGCAAGAATATGATTTCGATTAAGATTAGCAGTCGTAGTTGTTGTTGTTGTAGTAAGGTTGTATTATTCTTACCTAATTCTTTATTATTATATTTGTGTTACTAATGCTCCCAAAGTTTTTACATACGTGCTTGAAATTTTCGAGGGAGTTGAATTTTTAGTTGTATTTATTAGCACTTAATCCTATGTTTATATTTAAGGGACTATGTTATTCGAGCTTAATAACCATCATAAGACTAGAATTTCAGCTAACAGTTTTCTTGCCAGTATGTGATTATCTAAACGAACATTTCTATTCCTAAAACAAAAGAGTGTCAATTTTAGGCTAATCCAATTTCAACCTAATCATTATTCATTTTTTAGGCTAATCCAATTTCAGCGTAATCATTATTCATTTTAATCATACATCAAGTACTAAAGCTTAATTAACACCCATTTTAGTTCTACTACATCATTATAGCATATAAGATACACATTTTGATCCTATTTCGATTATATATTGTAGCATAGGCTAATCCAAAAGAAACAACATTTGATCATTTTACTATCGATAAAGTTAAACCCTATTTAGAAGAGTATCATCATTAAATTAAATAATAGTGCTACGGTTTTAAGTTTTTTATTTCTTGCATTCTTCTTTTCCCAACGACAATATTTTATGCATTGTTCTTAATGTATGTTGACTATATTATTTGTTAATTAGCGGGTATCGATATCTAAGTTCTTTTGGATAACAATACGAGCTAAACAAATATTTTATATACGAAAACTAAGATCAATCTCTTTATTCTACAAGAAGATTATTCGAGCATTATCTCTTTTGGATAATTATATATTCGTAAATTTATTTTATTTTGTTTTGCCTGACTTATAAGAATAACAGAAGAAAATAAGAAAACTTTAAAAAAAATACATAAAATAAGAAGACATTTCTAAAGTTATACGATGTATACCAGTAATCGGAGTGATATATAATAGTTTTCTTAAACATCATTAACTCACATCATTTAGAGTTGTTTATAACGATTAATAAGAGTTCATTGTCTATACAAATCTGATTCAAAATAGGCTAATTCAAAAGCTACACGATATTATTTCATATTCTCCATCGAGGTAAAGTTAAACCTTATTCGGAAGTGTATAATTCATCATCATTAAATCAAAATCACGTTATTTAGTGATCCGTATATATTGATTTGGATATTGGGAATAAAAAAGCGCACATCTCTTTCCTTGATCATCCGAAATAAGCGTATGATCACCTTGATGAAAAGTTAAGATCTTTATCTCATGGTACACACTACTAATTATAACATGTAAATTAAACATGAATTATACATTCGTTAATTTAATTTTGTTTTAACTATTCTTTTTATCTAAGTCTTATGTGGACGAAGAATGTATAAAAATAGGAAAGAAAGAATAATAAAAAAAACTCATAAAATAAGAACACAATGCAATGCCTTTACATTAGCAGATAAAATTTCTTCCCGTACTCCTACTACATATACACATATAATAATTATCTTAAACTTGAACTTACATGAAATGCTTACGAACAATTTGTTAACGCGGTATTATATGATTAAACACTCAGATTTGGGTAATGTAATTCCTATAAAACTAATTAAGGTTCCTACCTGAACACAACTCTATATCTTTGTCGTGATCCCTCCATTTAAATTATGTAAAATATTGAAAGAAATGAAGGATCGTACGTACATATCTTTTATTCTTTTTTACTTAACAACGTAAGACACTAGCTTTTCAATCGACAAAGAAAAATCAAGTCGTTATTACCAAAAATATACTCGGTAAGCTTGTATCAAATTAAGCTTAGATAGTATTACATTCACATAATTTCCCCTTATATAATAATTACATATTTATAGTGATAATCTGAAATAAAAATAAAAATAAAAAATAAATTTCAGTTCATATTTCATATCATGTTAAGTAAATCGAACCAACTATATGAGTTTAAATCGATAGTCCGTGCAACGCACGGGCATTTAACTAGTTTTACTTATTTTTATAACAAATGAGCGATTCTTTTGGTCTACAAGTAGACCCGAACATGGCTACTCAAAACAAGAAACCAAATGAGTAAACTTTTTTTGGATCAGAGGGAGTATGCTCCTATATATGAAAATTTTGAAATTAAACTCTCATAAGGTTTAACACAATGAATCTGCTACGAAGTACAATAATTTACTCTTTACTTGTTACTTACTATGTAGTTTAAAACTTCAAACATTTTGTTTCGGAAAAAAAAAAGACTATGCAATCGCATTGCCGAATACGACAACCTATGACATTTTAACTCAAAATCTCGTAATTAACCTTTTTTTGAACGCGAAAATTCAATATTTAGTTTAATAAGTAAAACGGACAAGTCTTTCAAAATTCAAATAACCAAGATGAAAAAAAAGGAAAAGAGCCTATGTTTAAAAAAGATACAAAATAAAAAAGTTTATTGATGATGGAGTAAAAATAAAGAAAAGGGCCCCTGTTTAAAAATGAAACAAAATAAAAATATAATTGATGTTGGTGAGAGTCGAACACTAGACCTACAAGCCAGTAGCATAATTTTAATTTAATCATTACCACCTAGCTAAGTAATTCCTTCTATATCATTTAGGATCTTTTTTGTATATTAACTAAACTCTGCTACAGATTGGGCCCTCATCAAACTTGGGCCCAGGCACACGCCCCACCTGCCCCCCTCCCAAATCCGGTCCTGAAGATCTCATGAAATGAAAAATAAAGGCTACAAATTTCAGCATAATGGTAAGCTGATTACTGTTTTTTCTGCACCCAATTATTGTGGTCGCTTTAGCAACTCTGGCGCCTTCCTTCAGATTAAAGCCCCTGATTTAAAGCTCAAGTCCACCCAGTTCTCAGCTGTGGAGTACCCTAATTAGGAGGTCAGCCCAATGATATGTAACAATGATGATGACTACCTTTGTTACGAAATCATATAATTGACTTGTCTATTTTCACTAGTTTGCGTGCCCGGCTCGCGCCCGGGCGGTATATCTATATTGTTGTACTCATTTTATAAATTTGTCAGTTTATATATGTTACAATATTATTAGCAACACTATTATTTTCCATAAATTAGCTTACCACCATAATCACCATAAATTATATTATTTTCAATAAATTAGCTAATAATTTCCATATTATGTGATTACTTAGTGCTATCCAATTAATGAATGTCAAGTGTCCTTCAGGAAAGACTTGATTTCAGGTTTTAATATATAGTACTAGTTCTAAACCCGTGTGTTGCACGTTCAAATCTTATATCATTCTTAATGGTTTTTATGTTTATAACCAACTATGCTATCATTTCAATTAAAATAATTCATAGCAATTGTCGGGATGTTGCTTACATGTATTTTAAAATCTTGAT
The DNA here is from genome assembly GCA_963457585.1 of Spergularia bocconei. Taxonomy (NCBI): domain Eukaryota; kingdom Viridiplantae; phylum Streptophyta; class Magnoliopsida; order Caryophyllales; family Caryophyllaceae; genus Spergularia; species Spergularia bocconei. Next base: position 8,461,716 of record OY734959.1, read on the forward strand.
CAATGCAAAAAAAAAAAAAAACACTAATATGATACACAAAGCCAATTGTATGATCAATCGTACCGTGTTTCTATAATATAGTGTGAATTTTAATAATTAAATGTGTTCCTTATTTGCTCTTTCACCATACACTAAACTCTTTGTTTTTTATATCTCACCACGCAGTAAACTCTTCTTTTTTGCTCTCTCACCATACACTGAACTTTTGAGTAATTATTAAATGATGGCCTCTTCTTTTTTTGCTCTTTTACCATACATTAAACTCTGTGAGTATTTCTGAAATGTCGGACTCTCTCTATGCTCTTCAAAATTCTCTCTCTATATGTATTAGATTAGATTAGATGGTATTAGAGCCCATGGTTGAAGACCTGAGAACAGACTAAAGGAATTAAGATGGGCACTTGCAGATGGACCAAGTTTACCCAACCGAAGAGAGTTATGAGAGCCCCGGTTCTCGATGCTACCGAAAAGAGCTATAAGAGCTCCGTGAGCCTGTGAAGGTCTTGTCTGCGCAGATGGCCAATATATGTGGGAATCGAAGAGAGCTAGAACAGACTCAGTTAGCCACTAAACTCAGTCATCTAGTAAAAAGTGGAACTCACCAAGAGGGGGAGTGTTAAAGTGAGTTTCACCTAGTGTCCCACATTGGAAAAAGAGGAGTGAATCTATAACTATATGTATATAAACTAAGGAGTTACTCCACCTATTGCCAATTGATTTTAGGATGGAACCTCGTTGGGTTTATGAAGCAGACTCTGTCTCCTCTGTGCGGGTGCGGCCCAGGCCCGATCGTGATTTAAAATGGTGTTAAATCATTCCCTTATATATTTTTCATGGTATCATCGATAATGGTTTGGTGATCAAGGTACCTTGCTTCCGCTTATTTTGTTCTTGTCGGTGGGCCATTAGTCCATGTCTGCCGGCGGGATATCTCATCGATCATAATCATCTCTTTTGTGTCTCAATATTTCTTTTCTATATTCATTTTGCCCTCGTACGTTCACGGCTGCACTATACCTCTTTCTTGTCAAATTTTTTACTAATGTTTATGAAATCTCCAAACACAATTTATCATCACTTGTCATAATTGCCGTTAAAATTCCTCTTCCGTACTATGCCGCTTATCGTTGTGATTCTCAAATCCAAAGTTTCTACCTAATCTCACGTTAGTCTCTTATATCAATCATTGTCATTGATATTTGCTCATGCCTCACAAATCGAGTATTGCCAAACCAATCACGGTGATTAGAATAGCCATTCTAATCACTGCAAATAGTATTTACTTTTCAGTCCTTCCTCACATCTTTTCTTGCACTTTGATCCTTCTACTTTCTCTCTTCCTTATTAAGCTTTCTTACTTCCTTAATCAACTTTTCAGCAAGCAATCAAATTGGTATCAGAGCCATTTGGCTCAAATTTAAGAATTAAACTGGCTACTCCGCCAGATTCTTGTCCTAACCCGGAATATACCCATATTCAACATAGTCCTGGCGGAAGTAAAATCTTAGGACCCGTTTTAAATTATTTAGTACACGAAATAACTTCATTAAAAAATATTTTAACGGAAACTGCGAAACTTCAAGCAGCTCTTGGAGAACATACACTTGAAATACAACATCTCATAAGAGCAAACCATCTCGTTTTGATAAACGAAATTAGACATTCGACTAACTTAGAAGCCAAAGGAGGATCTTCTAAGAAGAACGAATCTTTTAAGTATAAATACCCATTTCAAAATCAAAACGAAAATAAAAAATTTACACTTACTACACCCGCTAATAATCCTAAAAATCCTATTAAAATAGAAGAACCAAATGACAACAATTCTTAAAGATTGCACTATGGCAAACTTACAAGAACTGTTCGAAAAGGAAAAAGACCCAGAAAGACTTAATGAATTCATGAGCATGATATCAGAAAAACAAAACATAATAGACGATAGTAATCACGCAGATTATAATTATGCACAAATAGAAGAAGATCTATATCATCAAATAGGATTACTCAAAATGGATGATCTAGAAACTATTCCTATTGAATAAATTAAGAGGCGTCTAGATAAGATGGAAAACCAATAATTAACAATAATGAAGTAGGAGAAGAAATAATTCAAGATGAACTACCTACTGAAAATAATTTCTTCAACAATAATATCACCCATCAAAGAGGTTCAACAAGTTGTATGAGACCTCGAGAGTATTAGTCATACAGGTTATAAACTGAATCTAGATGGAGTAAGAAATCGAGAGGACGTCTTAACCCAATGGAAGAAAAGAATGACTACTGTTTTAAACTTAAATTCGACTTGGGAATTGAAGCCGATCAATTTCTAAATTACGTCGAACACAGTCTTTATGGTTCCATTGCTGACTGGTACGATGGTCTATTAGCTACAAAGAAAGCTGAACTGCGAGAATTAGCTTCTCTAGATATAATGTTCAGACAATTATGTGGATACATAGAAGATGGATTTATTGGTATAATTACTGAACCTAGAGGTAAAATTAATGAGTGGCAAAGAAAAACCAATAACCCCACAATGGATAACATGAAATACTTGGACAGTTATATAGCCGAATTCGAGCATTATTATTACAAGATTGGCGAGAACACTACAAATTTAAGAATGTTTTATGATAAACTTCCAGGAGATATAAATGAAGAAATTAGTGAACAATTTGAAGAATGGAAATCAAAATACAACGCAACAGAAACATTAGGAAGTAAAGTGTCTTTCCTAAGAAGATGGGTTGAGAAAAAATGTCGAGAAGTTGTAGGAACTCAACACATGAAAAAACAATTCCTTACTTGTTGGGACATGCCCAATAATTATGGAACAAAAAATTATGATATGAAAAAGAAAAAATATTACAGAAAGAAAAGATTTAATAAACAACGAGGTGAAAAATATAAGAAAAAATATTTCAAAAAACCTGGTTTCAAAAATAGAAGATTTTTCGGAAAAGCTTCGTATTGTCCTGAGAAGAAAAATAATTGCAAATGTTGGGCATGTGGTGAAATTGGTCACTATGCTAATGACTGCAAGAAAAAGAATAATAACAGATTAATAGAGGCTAGAGGAAGCCTTGATTATTTCGAAATTTCTGAAGAAGAAGCTGTTAACTTGGCTTTAGAAAATAATAAGGGAATAATTGAAGTTATCGAGGATGAAGAAGAATTAGAAGAAATAGAATACGAAGAATTAAACGAAATGAATGAAGAGTTTGACGATCAAGAAGAGGAAATGTCAAGCTTAGCCCAATTACAAAGCGCACAGATGTCCATTGACAATGACCAACTAAATGAAATGGTCGATAGAGAGTTAGATTTCCCTAGTATTCTAAAAATAAAATATTTAAGACATCTTTTATAAAATTATCCACCAAATATGTTTGTGAAGAAATGGAAGGAGATATTGAAGTAAAGAATTGCGATAAAAAAGCTACTGAAATAAATATTATAAATTGGAAAAATATTCAGAGTCATAATAAAGATAATAAATATAAATATATCTATATTGGAGCAATTCAAGCATACATAACTCCTTTACAAGATTTTGGTAAAAACGTTCAATGCATAAGTTTTATTTGTGATATTAGACACAAAGAACTTTATCATCAGATAGTAAGCGAAGCAAATTGCAATTTAAGCCAAAGAACGGTAATTTGGATATGCGAACCAAAATACTATGTAAGTCTTTATGATGCTTACGCTCCAAAATTTCTAGCAATTAAATTATTAACTGATGGAATACATATGCATAAGGGAACGTGTCCTTTGCGTATTAAGTGGAAGGTAATATATAAGCTAGAAAATACAATAGATCCAAAAATGAAAAAAGGGGATCGTAGATGCAGAAAAATATGAATCAGGAGGTCTAAGACAAAACATTAGCCCTGAGAAAATAAGACCTGCAGACATTAGGCTAAAGAAAACTTGGGTAGAATCATTTATGAATACAGCTACTGTTAGTAAAAATATATTAACAATCGACGAAACTGGCAAAATATTTACTAATGATCGTATTCCGAGAGGTCCAATTATTACAAGAAGTCGGATTCTAGATTTAGCCTTTTTAAAAGCGAAATTTCTAAAGAAGAGGAAGAAATAATTAAGTTATTAGCAAATCTAGGTCAAAAATATGATTTAACTCATATGATACAAGATTCGAAACGCTATGAGATTGGATCAAGTAGCAACGAATCAATTGAACCACCTAGAGCAAGCTTTGATCTTCGGGAGCCACCGAGATCGAGTTTTGATCTTAAGAAATCACAAAGGTCAAGTTTTGATCAAAGAAAGATCATTGGCCATAGAACTATCACAAAAAGTGAACCTGTTTATGAAGATGAGGTTGATGAAGTCAATATGACAATAGAAACACCCCAGGAAGTTGTCGGAACAAATCCTAATAGTATATACATTCCGATAAATATATGCCTAGAAGGATACAATAAATTTGAGTTGTGTGCTTACATCGATAGTGGATGTTCGTGCTGTTTCGGAAAGAGAGATCTTTTCCCAGAATTTCTCTGGAAAAAGTCAATTAAACCTATGCATATTAAGATCGCTAACGATAGTCTAATGACTCATACCGAGATCATTGAAAATTTACCTATAGAAATTGGCGGCGTCCAATGCATAATACCCAAATTATGGGCAACAGACCAACCTTCTCATGATATGCTAATAGGAAATAATTTTCAAAAATTATATTCACCATGTACTCAAACAATTGATCATCTAATATTTACGGTAAATGGTCATTCTGTACCAATAAAAAAGGATGAGTAAAGCCTATACTCATAATAAAATTGAGTTTACGCGCAACAAGCGTGGTGATAAGCTAGGTTGTCCCAACACAAAGAGAGGTTGGTTTACGAATCACTGTTCATGAAAAATCATTAAAAGATAAAATTATAAAGCAACAAGAAGATTTGTGCAAAGAGCTATATTCAGATAACCCACTTATATATTGGGATAAAGATAAATCGGTTGTTAAAATAACTTTATCAAATCCCACTACTATTATTAGGGTAAAACAAATGGTCTACACCTATCATGATATTAAAGAATTCAAAATCCAGATCCAGGATTTATTGGATAAAAAATTAATCCGTAATAGCAACAGTTCTCAGACTAGTCCTGCTTTCATGGTAAGAAATCATTCAGAAGAAAAAAGAGGTAAAGATAGGATGATTATTAATTATAAAAAAACTAAATGATAATACCATCTTTGATGGTTATTACATTATTGTGTTGATTCCTCATAAGTCTAAAAACCGCAACGATGCATTAATAAACAAAGGTTGCTTCACAAATCTAGATAATCGAATACCACCAAGTTATCTAAACAAGTTAATAATTAAACCAAGCTAAATCTAGTAGCGACCTAGATAAAACAAGACAAGATTATAAATAAACGTAAGGAATAACAACCAATCAAGTACGTAAAGGAAAAAACCGTTAAATTATATTAATAATCCAAATATTAGAGTTTCACCAAGATTTGGGAGATCAGCTCTCCATTTACAAAAGATGAACAAAGGAAAATGTAGGGAAGCAAAATTAGGAGAGGTGGAGAAAGAAGCAAAATGAAATAATATGTGTTATCTCTCTCCTCCCTCTATTTGTACAAAACCAAATAAAGAAATAAAAAGAAAAAGATAAAATAAAATAAACTTACTAAAAATCTGGGAAAATAAATCTGGACTCTAGACAAACGTCACGAGTCGAGAATACTAAAAACTTTAACTGTCCGAGAGAAGGTATTCTCGACTCGAGCCAAGTAGCCTCGAGTCTTAAGTTTTGGTTCAAGATTAAACCCTTCATAACCACCTTTTCGACATTTGATGCCCGACTCGAGAAGAAAGCATCACGAGTCGAGGCGTATGTCTCGAGGCGAGGCGTATGTCTCGAGGCGAGGCGTATGTCTCGAGTCGAGAAACTGCTCCGCAGGTCGATATTCAAACGCACATAACTCTCACCTTGGGAGTCAGTTTTGAGCTCTCAATATATCATTGGAAAGCTCATAACATGAACTTCACTCTCCAAATATAATTTATGAAATAAAGTTCAACTCTTTAACTCGAGTGGGTAGAATTGGTCTTTGGTGGTATCTTCCACGGTATTAACTTGGTCATTTTTGCGTCTTCAACATGTGATCACTAATCCAAATAGAGTGATTATATCTCGTCATTACAAAAGTAGCTTCTATTCTCCGAATAACAACACAAACCAACCAATACGAGAATACTCGCTATCCTATATAAATTAATCACACTAAAGGACAACCAAAATGAGAATACACTACTTAGACACCACTAATACTATCAAATCAAACTCCCCATGCTTAATACGTTTACCCGTCCTCGATGTACTCTCCAAAAACCCCGAGGTCTAAAAATGAAACATAGAACAAGTTTACAACCAACCTACGCACCCTACAACGAAAGTACACAAAATCGCCCTCTACTCCATAGAAAATTCGCAAAATGAAGCTAAGGGGAACTAACAATAGCCTAATCTTCCCCCAAGCTAGCTCACAAAACACCCTCAAACGAAGTTTGCCTCGTAATAGTGTCATCGGTATCAAACTTACCTCACGAATCCACCTACACCCCTTACATCTTCATTGTGTAGTGAGGGTTTCTAATTGCCTAATATTCTCTAATATGGACCTCCAAACAACCAAGTGAAAACCTACTTAATCTTCCTTCAAGCCCACCACTTATGCCACTATCGCCAAAACAAAAATGCAATACAAATTAGTGTGATACTCTCTAGTTTTTCCGCTCTCTGATCTTGGCTAGGATGGCCAGCGGGTTTTCATCCTAGCCACTATATCTATTTGGTATTTCACTATCTCACATCACACATCCATTTTTGCCTTGGCTCTCACCTTTGTGAGTTTTCACCAATCCAGTTTTTCATTTTTTTCAACTTTTTCTTTGTTTATTTATAAAAATTAAACAAACTATATAATACAATGAGAATCCATTAACTCCCCCATTCTTGAATCGAACATTATCCTCAATGTGAACCACATCAAAATAAGGAAAGAACAACGATAAAATAGGGGTAAGAAGAACTCACAAACATATGCACTTGTCCCATAGAACTCCAAAAATAACCGTTAATAAACATCTCTTTCTCACTTTTCTCCAGGCAATTGGCTCATATAAAATAAAACCAAGGTGTAGAGTCACACTTAACTCACAACACATCGCAAACACCCTCAAGGAAAAGTCGTCACCAATCTATCACACTATTCTCACAAGACCTCCATACTCCCTCAAATGACAATGTCCTCATAGAGAAATGACTTATTTGCCGTATACATGTCTTTATTTACATATGGCTTATCGTTGTTCACTTGTTCCCAAACCCAAACCCAAAGTCCAAGTCCCAAGTTATTGATTGTTCAATTCCTTTTGTTCCTGTAACACCCCGCCTCATCGCCTGAGCCGAGAGTAGTTACCGATAGTTTGTGTTGAAGTATAATACCATTGTGGGTGCTTTTACTATCAGTCTAGACTTTTGGCTCAACTGGTTATGTAACATAGTATCAGAGCCCATGGTTAAAGTCCTAATTCTCAATGAATTAATCTGGGCCGAAAATGTCGATAAACCGGCCACTGATAAATCAGTGCAAAAATGCAGCTGGCTTTACGGTAAGCTAGTCTGCCCTTAAAAGGGACCTCATATGTGAGAGGGGAGTGTTAAAGTGACACCCAAAATACTCCACATATGAGTGTCCCACATTGAAAAAATAGAAGAGATTTGTCTACCATATTAACCAAGGAGTTACTCCTCCTATTGCCAATTGGTTTTAGGATGGAACCTCCTTGGGCTTATCAAGTGGACTATCTCTTCTCCTTACGGGTGTGGCCCAGGCCCGCGTAATTTAACATGGTATCAGAGTCTCAGCGATCCTGATGTCTCGAGTTCGAATCCCGGTAGCCCCCTCGTTTGTTGTGTTGAAGCCTTAATAAAACGATTTCAGTTTAAGTGTTGTGTTTGTGGGCCAGTGAATTACCTATGCTTCATGCCCAAGTGGGCTTTGCGTGAGGGGGCGTGTTGAAGTATAATACCATTGTGGGTGTTCAAACCATCAGTCTAGACTTTTGGCTCAACTGGTTATCTAACAGTTTGCCAGGCTGTGGGCTGACCTCACAAACCAACACGGATCCTTCCGGCGCACTTTGAACTCACTCGTACGCATCCTGGGAAACTTCCCAGGAGGTCACCCATCCTGAAATTACTGTCAGTCAAGCACGCTTAACATTGAGTTCTTATCACATGAAATTCCTAAAAGGAAAGACGACTTTGTTGGTATAAGTAGCACTATAAATCCTTTTAAACATCTCATATGAGCTCTTAATCTCTGAAATCTAGGGTATTACAGTTCTTTCCTATCTCAAGTTGCCCAGTACGACAAATCACATACCCCTCTCCGATCTCATTGTTGTTGCTCCTCAATATGGCGTGTCTTTCTCTCGTCATATCCACTTCTCGTTGTCCAGATCATCTCCTAGCTTTTTCGTCGTCATCGATCAATTCTCCTTGGTTTGTGGTGCATCCCCGTCTTTATCGTCATGTTTATGTTAGGCCAGAACCAATTTCATTATTGATCAAGTTATCTACTTTTTCGTCGTCGTTCGTTGTCAAAACGTGCAGCATGTAACATGTTCTCAAGGCCTTCTTCAAGCCGAGATCATCGTTTCAAACCGGCCCCTTACTAGCAAGTTGCATTAGGCTTTCCTGGATCATAGACTCGTGCCTCGCCCGATTGCTTTTCTTCTCTGGTGACATGTTGTTCAAGACGTTATTATTATGAGGTCTAATCGCATCTTTCGCGTTACTACCGTTGCGATAGCGGCGGAGTGTCAGAGATATGTGAATATTATTTATTAGGACTTTAGGAATATGGGTTGTATTAAGAAATATATGTGTTTTGGTATATCTCAGTTATGGTATGAGTATTAGTAGACGTCTTAACACACAAGTCATCTCAATGTATAAATAAGAGTTCACACTATGTTACTTCAGTCATCAATAAAATCAATGTATTCTCATATATATTTGTTAGTGGTTGCATTCAAGGATCAAAAGTAGCTATTTCTGAATACTTCAGGTATATGTAAGGCAAAATCTTGAGGACTTTACGTAACCTTTTCGATCGTACGTAACTTGATATAGAGGGTACAAGTGTAAAAATCACCAACCTATTGGTCGCACTATGTAACAAATGAATAATGTATAGCAGTATATGGAAATTTTTGGGTTCTTGGTTTGACTTTTTTTCTTATCCTGACAATTTCATATTCTCAAAACGTCTTTACTGCTTTCCACCTTATTGTTATGTACTTGCTGAGCCCGGGTGCAGTTTGCCCCTGCCAATGTTAGAGATAATGCAACTAATTTTACAGTACAACTTATTTTACAACATATACTCAAGAGCTTGATCTGTAAAGTTGATTTCAAGTCACGATAAACTCGCTCTCCTTTAACGTTTAAACGAAATTTGTTCCATAAATTAGTACACATTCTTATAAACGAGGTACTAGCCTATGAACTCGTGCCACTTAAATGTTTATGTGAAATAGTTCTAATAGTGTTATGTATATAATCTCTCATACTAAGAATATGTGACATTTTTTTTAGGTGAGTTGTATTTTTTATTTAACAAAAAACTAATTGGATTCATAGGAGAAAAATAAAGTTATTAGATTCGTAAATGTTAGCATTTAAAATATATAGAAATGAAATTATAAGTGATAAGGTATGAAAATCACAAAATAGGTAGTCTTACATTAGGCTTGTAATAATAATGTTTGTAAGTGAGAGTAAAAAAATCGAAATTGGAGTGCTAAATGAGATTATAAAAAAATTACAATAATTGAAAAATCGAAATTGGAGGTAAATGAATCTAAATAAAAATGTTTTTTTTGCCAAACATTTTTTTAAACTTTATACTTACATAATAATTTCAAAATATACATAATAAATCAAACTTTAAACATGGAAGGTAAACCATGACAACTTTACACATGTCATTCACATCTCATGGAATACAATCCAATCATGTGAAACTATGAATTGCATAGCTCGCCAAATAGTTTGTTTCGCGAGCATCGGTACTAACCTACAACACTGTGTCGTGTAGGTGATAGCATAGCTACTGATCACCATCATGGCTCTAGCTGAGTTTCACTAAACCAATCACCTTGATTGGCACAAAAGTGTCAATCACGGATTGGTGGCCAAATCCTGACCGCACATTTGCATCTCCAAAATCCAAAGGCCCAAAATATTTCCCCCACCTTACCCTTATTCAGCCCCCTCTCTCTCTTCCCCAACTTAGCCACCATGCACCACCACCACGTTCAGTTGTTCACCCACACAACCGGAAAAGTGGGTTAGGGTCCCACTTTCCGGTGCCGCGTTTTTTCGGCCACCTTAAGGATACCACACCCAAATAGGGTTGACCAAGCCCATTCAAACACCCACTATCATTAGGGTGTCTTTTTGTTCTTTCCGGCGAAGCCGGGGTGGTCCAGGGGGTGGGAGGTGGGTCGCCGGCTGTAGGCGCTGGGTTGGGTAGGGTGCTGGTGGTGGTGTGCGTGGTGGGAGGCCGTCGTGCGGTTGCCGGATCTGGGCTGTTTTGGGCTGGATGAAAAATGGACGCTTTTGCCCCTGTGATTGGGTCCATACACCCAGTCATTGTGATTGGTTTATCAGCACTCGCTCTAGCTTATACTACCTTGGGTTGTCCTACACTGTCACCGTCACTCTAGCATTGATTCACAATAATGTAATCGAAAGAATTTGATAATGGCAGACATATAACAAAAACAACACAAAGTATCGGATAAAGGCAATAACTTATTTCTATTGATTGATGTTCATTTTTCCCAATGTAATAACCAGCGAATGAAAGTTTTTCTTTGATCAAACTACAAACAACATTAAAAGTAAGATAGCAAATGGAAATTCAAAGTAACGGAGCACTTACATATATAAGTGGTCAACCAAAATTTCCAAAATTTGGGATAACCTGCTCATTGCCTACGATTCTTGATGTAAATCTATCACCCTGTAAGAGCATATCAGCATGCAACTTAAAAATGGACCAAAAAATCAGGGGGAAAATCGGAAATAAGGATTAAATTAATGATAACAATGATTTCATAATAGATTCAAATCTCAAGTATAAACCTGAGATGGTTGAACTGTTAAAGTACGGAACGCAAAGATTATGCCTTGAGAAACAAACCGAATTTGAGTCCTTACATTCTATTGCTCCATTGTTGGTCTCCCGATTGCTCAATTGCTTACAGACAGCATTAATCTAAGTTAGAGGGAAGCCGAGGAAGTGAGGGGCTTATCTAAACGTACAATAAGGCAGCAATTCATGGTCCATCTAAAGGTTATTACCTTATTATTTAGGGATATTATCCAAGGTACCCCTGAGGTTTCCGACATTATCCCTGGTACCCCTGAGGTTTCCGAAATTCCCACGGTACCCCTGAGGTTTGCGATTTGCCAAAAATTATAACGGAAACTTAACATCGTTAGCTAATTGTGTCATTTAGAGATAAACCAACACTATTATCTCATAAACCAACTCCCACACTTTTATCTCTCCTCCCTTTCACCCAACCTCCCCAACCCTTCCCCACCGACACTCAACCCGACCCCCACCGCCACCCCACCTGACCCCTTGTAGCATCTTTGAGCCCACCCAAACATGCGCCATTGGAGGGGGGAGGGAGATGTGAGAAACACAAGGAGATAGAAAGAAACAAAATAAGGAGAAGTAGAGTAGATGAGAAGGGAGCGTGGTGCAGGGGGTTAAAGTCGGCGGTACATCGACAACCCTCTCTCCATTATCGGCGACCCCTGACCACAGGTGAACCTGGAATGCCCTTTATTGGCCAATGGAGAGAGAAAAACAAGGAGAGAGAAGAAATAAAAAGTGAGTAACTCGTGGCAGAGGAGTGGGAAGCGTTGGGGGTGATGATAGGGGTTTGGGTCGCCTGAGTAAGGGGGTCGTGGTGGTGGAGTCCAAGGCGGTATTGGTGGTGGTGTGTGCGCGGGTAGTGGCGATGGTAACCCCTGGTGGTGGTAGCTCGGGGTGGGGGAAATTGGGGGTAGAAGGAAGAGAGAGAAAAGGTGTGGAGGTTTGATTGATCTTTTATATTTTCTTTTTCTTTTTATTTAGTTATTAGATTAAATAGGCAATAGTAATAATTAACTTTAAATATAATGATTAGCTAACGGGTGTTAAGTTTCCGTTACATTTTTTTGGCAAAACGCAAACCTCAGGGGTACCGTGGGAATTTCGGAAACCTCAGGGGTATCACAGATAAAGTCGGGAACCTCAGGGGTACCTTGGATAATATCCCTATTATTTATGCTGAATTAGCTATAGCACCCCCCATGTTAGCATTCAGATCATATCTGAACAATTGCATCTCGGATAGCGTGACATTCGGCCTGAATAGCCGATTCGATCCTCCGATTGTAACAACAACTTCCTAAAAGTATTATGTAAGTCGATGATCCTGTACCTATCTGTACACACCTGCATTTGTCCCTACCCAAATGCCCAATGATGAAAGGAGATTTTACAGTGAACTGCGTCTACTTGCTCTCCTATGTTTATTTTTTTTTTTTTTTTGGTGACGAAGAGGGGCAAAGTCCCAAAACAAAAATTAACTAGCTGCTAATAAGTCGAGGTCTAGAAACCCCTAAAACATCTTCTCTAAGAATAAATTTAAGAGCATGGGGAAGGTATTGAAGGACTATAAGCCTCGACGATTGATCGATTCCACAGTTAGCTAACCAATCCGCAGCTCGGTTGGCTTCCCTGTAAGTATGCTTGATTTGTATCATCTAGCTTCCTTGTGAGATAAGGTTTCTGCACTCTTGGACCAAAATGCAGAGAGCTCCATTTAGGGGAGAGTCTTTGTTAATTAGATTAACACAACTCAGGTTATCCATATGAATCAACAATTTTTCAAACCCGCATCGACGAGCTTCCTCCAAACCCGTTTTAAGAGCCAGAAGCTCCGCTCGCATTGATGTACACATCCCATAGTTCGAGCAGTAAGCTTGTATGAAGTCACCAGAGGAGTTTCGGAATATACCGCCCCACCCCAGCCGCTCCCGGATTACCTCTACTAGCGCCATCAGTGTTTAACATAACCCAACCATGAGGCGGGGGATGCCACCAAATTTGTACTTCGCGTGTCGAGCCCGGGGTTGGAATGAGGATCGAGAATCTATCCAATGCCCTTTTCGTTTCATCAAATCGAGCTTTGAGGAAAGGATACGGGTCAATTGAAATATCTGATGTCCGATTGAACACTATGCAATTACGCCATCTCCGAATCCACCAACAAGTTACGGCGAACTTGAGAGGCCAATCATCAGTGGCTAGCGGATTAGAATTGTGGATGTTATCAAGTAACCAGGTATGTAAAGGAGGGGATCAGAACGATTGTAGCGCAACAATGTCCCCAAGTTGCCGCCAAATGTGTCGGGATGCTGGACAGTCTCGTAAAAGGTGAAGGACATCCTCACTACTTGATTTGCATCTTGGGCACAGAGGATCATCTCTAAGATTTCTCTTGAGTCAATTTGTGTTACACATAATCCTCTCGTGTTTGACTAACCATAAGAACATCCTAACCCGTTGTTGTACTGGTAACTTCAAGATGTAGCTCCACGCTTTGTCCTCGTTATCTTGCGGGTCGGGCATCAATTGACCCCGAAGATAACAAACTGCCGATTTTATGGAGAAACCCCCATGGGAGGAACCATTCCAGAAAATAGTGTCATGCGTGTTTTCATCTGTAGTGAGCTCAATGGAGGCGATTTTCTGAAGCTCCTCTTTAGGGAGGAAATCTGAAAATTTCTCCCACTTCCATCCATGCCCTGCATCCCAAAATTCGCTTACTGGTAACTCAAATTGGTCTTTTGGTATTGGATGAATTACTTTGTCTGCCAACCAGCCCTGATCAACCCAAGAATGATTCCAAAACATAGTGTCCCAACCATTGCCTACTGCGAAGGTTACGCCAGCCTTAATAACCTCCGAGTTTTCTACGATACCAGCCCACAAAGGAGACATATTATTTTGAGGTGTGAACATGTCAATATCACAGCGCCCCTTGCAATATTTCGCGCGAAGTACTGAAGACCAAAGGGTGTGAGGATTGGCGAGAGTGCGAGAGTGCGATAGCCCAGCTTTACAAGGAAGGCGACATTAGCTTGACGTGTTGACTGAAGGCCGAGACCACCCTGAGATTTGGAATGCTGCAAAGTTTCCCAAGAAAGTAGATGAATCTTCCTGTGGTTCTCATCTGATCTCCTCCCCAAATGAATCGCCTAGTTTTTCGATCAATGGAATGGCAAATTGTACGCGGGATTTTCGTTGTTTGCATACTATAAGTGGCTAGATGATTCATCGTAGATTGGGCAAACGTGGTACGACCAGCAAGAGAAAGTTGTTTCGTTTGCCACCCTGCTAGTCTTTGATCAACCTTCTCCTCTATATGACTATAAGTCGTCTTGGTGATACGGCCATGAGTGATTGGCATCCCAAGATAAATACCTAAGTCATCGGTGGCAGAGATACCCAGCTTTTGACTAATAGCTAATTGGTCATGATTAGATACATTGGGGGAGAAGAAGATGCGAGATTTCTCCCGACTTACCTTCTCTTCCGAGGCATGACAAAACTTATCCAAACAGTGCTGGATAATAGTAGCCTGTTGGACCGAGGCTTCGGCAAAGAGGATTAAGTCGTCTGCAAAAAAGATGTTAGCGACTTGAGGACCCGTACGACTTGCTCGGAGAGGTTTCCAATGCCCCTCTCTATTTGATCCTTCAATAATTTGATGGAGACGCTCCATATACATAACAAAAAGATACGAAGACAGTGGATCTCCTTGTCGAACCCCGCGAGAGGGAGAAAAAGACTCTGTCATCTCCCCATTCCAAAGGACCCTAAGCGAAGAGGAAGTCACGCATTCCATGATCACATCAACTAGGAGAAGTGGGAGGCGCATTTCCATTAAAGTATCCCTGATAAAAGCCCACTTGAGCCGGTCATAGGCTTTTTCAAGGTCTATTTTAATTGCCATAGATCCAACTTTGCCTTGCTTGCGTCTCATAGTGTGGACCATCTCTTGAACGACTACTATGTTATCAATGATTTGCCGTCCCGAAACAAAGCCGCTCTGGGTGCTGGAAATCACAAAAGGAAGACTGGCTTGAGTCTTTGCACCAAAACCTTGCTTATGATCTTGTAAGCTACGTTACAGAGTCCAATTGGTCGGAATTGAGTAATAAATTCTGGACTTTTGACTTTGGGAATTAAGACTAAGAAGGTGTCATTCAATCCCTGAGGTATGCCCTTCCCTTCCAACGCCTAAAGGACCAACTTACAGACATTACCTCCTACAAGGGGCCATTGCTTTTGGTAGAATAAGGCTTGAAAGCCATCTGCGCCGGAAGCTTTTAGAGGCGCCATATTGTGAATAGCCGCCTCCACATCTGCACTTGTGAATGGTCTGGTAAGTTTCTCCCACATGTCATTGGAGAAGTCTTGAAAAATATTCGTGGGAAGATCGAATGTTTCCAGGTTTGGACTGTCCTCAGCGAATAAATCTCGATAATAATTGAGGACCAATTCTTTAGTTTCCGTGGGCTCTTCCACCCAAGAACCCTCTGAGTTTTTAAGGGCTATGATTCTGTTATTCCATCTTCTGATGATTGTGCTCAATTGAAAGTAAGCTGTGTTCCTGTCCCCATCTCGTATGAAGTCTAGTCTTGATTTTTGATACCAGAAAATCTCCTCCTGTTCTGGTACCTCATCTAGTTCACGGCGCAACTTAGCTTCTAATTTAATTACACCTCTGTCAATTCTTTCCGACAAGATTCTTTGGCACCCTGCAAGTCGGGCTTTCAAATGATTTTTCCTTTGGAAAATGTTTTGGAATACAGATGTATTCCAGTCTTGAAGCTGTTCAGAGAGTTATGTTAATTGAGGGACCAGGGCTGCCTCCTTGTTCCATTGGTCCTCGACAAACCGTTGGAAATGTTCGTGAAGTAACCAAGCTGCTTGAAACCGAAAAGGTCTATTAACATTGCTGAGTGGAGCGAGGAGAAAAACAGCGGACAATGATCCGATTGAATTGCGGGTAAATGTTTCACACTTGCGTTGTCGAAGCGAACTCCCCAGTCACTGTTGCAAAGGATTCTGTCAAGTCAAGCGCTTTTGCGGGTTTCGGGGGTGAGTCCCCTAGCCCAGGTGTGAGACGCCCCGGAAAAAGCCAATTCCAGTAATTCATTATCATGAATCCACTCATTAGATTGGTGACATCGGCGCGCCATACCTGGTCCACCACTACTTCGTTCGCTGAGTTGTCGTGTTTCATTGAAATCACCTCCTAAAACCCATGGTTTGTTATTAGAGGCTGCAATGTCTGTCAATTCGCGCCATAAATCTTGACGTTTTGTAGGGTCAGGACTAGCGTAAACTGCAGTAAAGTACCAGGGGATGTCTCCAATACGCGTAATCTCCATTGTGATGTGTTGAGGATGCTTGTGGATTGGATCAATTGTAACCAATTCAGGTTTCCAATAGACCCATATACCCCCACTGAATCCCTCTGCATCAACCCGTGTGTGGCCCTGGTAATTCAGCAGACTTCCGAGCTTTACAACATGGTCCCCTCCCATATGAGTCTCCAATAAAGCTAGGACTAAGGGTTTGTATTGACGGACAATGTCTTTCGATGCAGCAATCTTTGCTCTATTGTCCGTGCCTTGGGACATTCCAAACCATAAAGGTGATGGGAGTAGTATTTGGTGCCAAATTCGGGTATCTATCAAACATTAAAACTGGAATGGATGGGAGAGAAGTCATGTAAGCTTGCCTGAGTGCATTTAAGACTCGGTTAGTCTTGTAAGGCACCGATAGGGTGGCTATCACATCCGGCGACTGAGGTGCCGGTTCCCTTACTGTGTCGAATGTCACCAACATCTGGTGAGATTCCGGGATCATCCACCCCATGCAGGGTGCATCCATCTCTCTCCCCACGCAGACCACTTTTTCCGGCGGTACTGATTTGATGAGAGTTGGGAAATTGGGTCGGAGTAGGAATGAACGTGGGAGAGACATGGGTACTGAATTCGATACTGATCGGGGATGTGGCTTCAGAATTCTTTGAAGAGTCCTTTTGTGTTGGAGTTTGGTGAACTTGGATTAAAGGGATGCGATATTCTTTGCCTGAGAAGAAATCTTTCCAAAGTGTTGGTGAGAATAGGATCATTTGAGTTCTGGATTAAGTAATTGTTTCCTAGAGCTTGTTTAGGCACGGCTTTCTTTTGGTAAGGCTTATTTTGTGACAGAGATTTTTTTGATTGATTTGCCTTCACCTTGGATTGCGCACTAATTCTTGAGGTAAACATGGGATTTTCTACTGAGATAGCCTTCTGAGGATCTTGAGCCAAATTTCCTGAGGTATTAGTGGCAAGAAGAGTGATATTTTCCAAATTTGGCGTGTTGACCTCTTGATTGATTGAAAATTCCTCATTTACAGCCTGAATGGGGGCATTGAAGATTGCGAAGCGAGCTCCCGGCACTGTTTGGTTTTTGTTTCCCGAATTGTTATGGGTCTGAGCAGAATTTCTTTCTTGCACCATTGAATTTGGTTGCGCCGGTGGTCCTTGATCTTGCTTGTCTGGCTTCTGTGGTGGTTTTTTTCGTGGTGATTTCTTGACAACCATCCAAGACCCAAAGTCATGGACTTGTTCCGGTGGCAGTATGGATACATCCTTTGATTGACGAGGTTGATCATCATCTTCTAGTTGCATATTCTGAACCTCATTAGCTTGATCAGTAAATAAAGGGCACTCTTCATCTTTGTATCCCAATTTACCACATTTGTAGCATATTAACCTAAGACCTTCATATTGTATCTTCCAAATTTTTCCATTAAGCCAAAACTTGGATAACAGAGGCTTAGAAAGATCTACTTCCACACTGAGTCTGGTGAATTGCCCTCTTTCGGCTGTAGCCGTGGTCTGATCAATCCTCAAGACTTTACCAATTTTTGACCCGACTTCCTCAAGAATTCCTCATTGAAATACTCCACCGAGAGATTCGGAATGCGAACCCAAGTAGTGAGAACTTCGATTTGTTCTGAGTTGGCCACAAAATTGGGGACCCATTTTCTGATTGTTAAGTAATGATCATCAATCATCCAAGGGCTTTCCATGATAACATGGTTATAATCCTCTAAGGATATGAATCTTGCGACATAATAAGAGCACCCAATGTCAGTAAGAGTAAGCTTTCCTTTAGGTGCCCATTTGACCTTCAGTTTACGCAATAAAGAGATATAACCCACACTTTTATCAAACATTTTGATTATCAGGGAATATCGCCACGGTGTCCGGAGTTTTCTCTTTTCCTCTTTGGTAAGAAGAATCACTGGGCATTTTCCTTCTTCTAATGACTCCAAGGGAGGTTCATCGTGATCAGAATCTTCATCCTTCTCAGCGAATGGATTGAAATGAGTCAGAGCCAGGGGACTTATATATCTGGGTTTGACCCGCAGAGCTAATTGAAAAGCCTTGAACCTTGTCTTTGTATGAGATTGCAGCATTGGGTTGGCTATTAGGGTCGACAGTAGGGGCAATATCCTCAATACCTTATAAAGATTCATTAAGGAATTCACTTAAATGGGTGGTTTTGCGTTTTGACTTTTTGTGGTTCATGGGCAGTTGTGTTGAATCCGATTGTTGGGGAGAGGGTGGAAGATTCCCGATGGAATGCATAATGCTTGAATTTTCCGGCAGGGGTGCCGGGAATTTGAGAGAATTTTCTCTCTCTGTATATGAATTGAATTGTACTTGCTCTCCTATGTGAACCACCGTTGTTGTGAATTCCTTAGCAAATGCGTCTTCACCCAAAACAAGGCCAAAAACAACCACTTTCCAGCCTTTTACACCTGACCTAACTCAGGAATGACCCGCATGCCTAAATTGCCAAAAATCATCAAGAAAAACATGTTTTTGTACGTCATTTGCCCACACAAATTCACATGTGCAATTTTCATGTCATAAGAACACCAAAAATGCAATGTTGTGGGGTGCGTCATAATGTCCAGACGCACATGAGTGCGCGCGCATAGGCCTTGGCGCAGCCTTGCCTGCGCCATGCGCAGCACCCCCTGCGTCCGCAGCATACCCGCGCCTAACGCAGCCATACTCGCGCCTGACGCCGCCATACCCGCGTATTTCGCAGCACCACCTGCGCCATGCGCGACCCAGGCAGCGCCATGCGCGACCCACCTGCGCATGACGCACCCTAACCCTAGCTTGGCCAGCCACCCTAGCTCACCTCTACTATAAATAACCCTCATTTCCACCCCATTTGACAACATTCACACACCATTTTCACCCCGAATCTCTGCTCCTCTCTCATCCATTCTCTCATACAAAACCCTAACAACTACAACACAAAACCCTAGCACAACACATACAAAAAACCTAGGGACTTACACTTTAGGACACCCCTAAACACAACACACAACAAACAACTCAAGAAAAGCCCCTCTCAAACACCAACGTTCGAAGAGCAACACATCGTTCCAAAAACACATCTAGCCCCTACGACGCATACTAAGGATCAACGCAACGATCTCCAAGTATAGTAGAGCAAGTAGTGGTATCGCGGACACACGTAAGTCCTGAGGGCACCCCCTCTTTTCTAAACTCATCTTTTTAATTACTTTATTCTAATCTTCT
The DNA here is from genome assembly GCA_963457585.1 of Spergularia bocconei. Classification (NCBI taxonomy): domain Eukaryota; kingdom Viridiplantae; phylum Streptophyta; class Magnoliopsida; order Caryophyllales; family Caryophyllaceae; genus Spergularia; species Spergularia bocconei. The sequence goes on from OY734959.1 coordinate 8,481,546, forward strand.
ACTCCTTCACCTACGTGCGCAATTTATTGCTTTCGACATAGATTTATATGTTGCCTAACCAAGATTTAGATCTAAAACGAATTACATGAATCACGCCTAACACACATAGCGCAAAGCGCTTGAACAAATTAGTAGCTAGGGATCGTTAATCAATCTTAACAACGTTGCGACCCAAGATCTAGTTTATGTACTAAATAACCGACTTTGCTAATTTACTAGGTTGTATATAACTTGTAAATGATTGTATTTTGCATGGCTAACTTTTCTACGATTTGTAAACGATAATTCAACTAGTAGAGGCCGCTATACGTGGGCGGGGTTGGGTGTCTTATGGCTTCCCAACACGTATCGTCACCCCCGAACCCAATCTTGCGGTCCGTAGACTGCAAATTGGCGCAGGGCATAATGCGCATCTTCTTCCTTACGTCCCTCATTTTTGTCAATTTCGGTAAACGACTCACAAACATGTTTTGTACTTGGCATGAAAATCGCTTCTCCAAGCGTTTATGTTCAATGGGTACAAACTCACCTACCGTTTACGTAGTCCGTCGGTAACAAGGAACAAGATTGCATTGCATGGTTTCCAAACACCCCGCAATTGTTTGGTGGCGACTCCTATCATAGTGAAATCATCGCACGACTCACGCGTCCGCCGTTATAGAGACCATCCGTGGAATCTACAGTGGCGACTCCGTTGGGGACTTATTGTTGAAAGTGCGTGAGACTCGAAGATTGGTTATCACGTTACATTTGTTGAGAAGTTTAACACCTTCATTTGCATGGACGCGACCCACGTCCTATAAGAAACCATTTGTCCCTTCGGTACAACCATGTCTTTCTACCTTGTGTAGGACTGAATAATGGTTATACCACCCACGTTCGCATTCTCGACACTTCGTTTCCAATGAAACATTGTTTCTGGTGCAAGGATGTTATACTCTCGAGCATGGGCTGCCACGAATCGAAATATAGCTACCTATAACGTGGTACCCTAAGCCTAAACCTCAAAGCCTAAGCTCTAGTACATTTGCAACATGCCCTTATTGCTTCTTTTTGTTGCTTTTTGTGGCTTATTTGTACCATTTACACCCCAAAACTTTCTCAAATCAGGTATTAACCACACCAATACTTTTCTCGTGCCCCACGTCACTTTTTGTGACGTTTCGACGCGTGCGTCCATGGCCTTGTGCGCACCACCTCTGTGCGTCTTCCCCCTAATACGCACCACGCATTTTCCTTTGAATGGTGCAATTCCCATTCCAGGTCATGCCCCACTGCATGTCGCCCTTTGTTTGAGTCATTTTCAACAAATACAAACATGCACCTATAAACCTCGCACCCACATGTTGCACTCACAAAATCGAGTCAAACTCATTGCACTCCATGCTGCATTCTTGAATACCGCATTGTTGTGTCACGCATACACAACCATAGCTTGCTGCATACATACATACATACATATATACATACGTCATGTCCATGAGTCGCGTCTTGCACCATACATTTGCATATCATCTAGGTCCACCCCTAGTCATCTAAAGCATGCATCATCCTAGTCCATACCATTCTTAGGGCAAATCGTCTCATGTAGGGTCAAGTTTGTACCTAACTACGAACTCATGCATCCTAGGAACCCAAACCGTTGCACGCGTTTTTGCACTACGACTTGTATGATCACATGCATCCATGCATTCATGCATCACAACCCATGCATCGAACCTACAAAAAAAAAAACAAAATAACAAGTTACGTCATGCATCATGTCAAACACATCATGTCTGTCTCATACGTCAATCCGTATCATCGACTCTATCCACCTAAGATATTTGAGGCCCACTCATCACTCTTTATTACACAAAAGTTCACATCTTTTTCGATACGTCAATCCATATCATCAACCCTAGCCACCTAGGATTTCCGAGACCCACTCCTCGCTCTTTTTTACCCAAAAATCCGCACCTTAGCGATACGTCAATCCGTATCAACGATCCTAGGTACTTAGGATCTCCGAGGCCCACCCGTCACTTCTTTTTGCCCAGAACTTGAGAACTTTATGGAACGTCAATCCGTATCATTCAGTCCTAGCCACCTAGGATTTTTGAGGCCCACTCCTCACCCATTTTTCAACAATTCCGTACAACGTATGGAAATCCGAACCATATAAGTTGATCTTAGCCACCTAGGATCATCGAGGCCCACTCCTCGTTCAATTCACCATAGAATTTTTGCATCCTGTCCATACATCTATCTGTATTCGTACACATCATACGCATTGCACTTGTTTTGATCTTAGCCACCTAAGATCACCCAGGCCCACTCGTCACCTCCTTTCTTTCCGTCGTTGAAGCCCACTCTTCACGATCGTTCGATCTCTACATACATAAGATCGTCAACACCTTGTCCAACTCGGTGACCCCGGCCCACATTTTCAAGCAACTCAATTGAAGCGCCAATGGTTTGAGGGACGACTACTACTTCTCTATGGATCTACAATCCACGTCGAGATTGGTCGCACGTTCCTCTCGTCAATGATAAGTTTTTTCCACAAGTTCTCGACATTACCATCCCGAAAATCGAAGGGGTAGCAAAATCAATGCATTATGTCTTGAACTCAAAAGCTTACATTGCACGAAAGGTTAAGGCGATGAGTACACGCATCACTACGACGAGGCTACCATCAACGACATCAACAATGAACGTTCTTTCCGAACTACGTGTGGTTTAATTCCACGTGCTAGTGGATACACATACAGGAAGTCTTTCGAGACACAACCACACAAGACAAAATATTCCACGCTTGCTTTCTTTACCTTCTTTCCATGTCTAACACAGATACCTCCCACCAATTGAAATTTCTCTTTTTTCGCTGATGGAATAAGTGAGCTTTTGGTTTACCATATTTCTCATGAGCATCCAACGACGAATCCTAGTCTGTCTTACGTTGCACGATTAATGACTGGAGGTAAAAAATTTGTAACTACTTAAATGACTTTGATCCCTAACGATTGGATCCATTTTCTTTGATAACCTGCAGAGCCTCAATGTCGATAGCCTTTTCATTTTTATCCTACATCTTCCTAGCCTGGGTAATGGGTGTTGATTCGACTTGAACGGCAAGACTTAAAAAAGTGGAGCCACTAACTATAAATGTTTATTACTAACAGACGGCAAGACTTAAAAAAGTGGAGCCACTAACTGCACATAGACTAACAATGGCAAGACTTAAAAAAGTGCAGCCACTAACTGCAAATTTCAAACTAACAAATGGTAAGATCTAAAGTAGTAGGGCCGAAATGAAAAATGGCTAACAAAAAAGCAAAACTTCTGAAGCTGGAGCCAAAAACAAATAACAAGTGTCACGAACAAGTGAAAGCATCCCTCAATAGGGCAGAATTGAATACTTCAAGCAAATGTGTCTTTCTAACTGCTAACATGGTCAAGTCAACACGATTGGGGGTAGAATGGGCCAGAGCCTTCATGCACATCCGTCATTTGTCACCCAAACCAGCTACAAAAGCACCGAAAAATTCCTCCTTGAGATCGTGCAAATCACGGCACCACAATCGGCCGCACTTCTATTCAAGAACTTGACATTTGATGATTCACCGCAAGAGTTCTTCCGCACAACGGATAATAATCGCGAAGGTAAGACACTAGGAATTTTGAGGATCGCTCATCAAGCTCGCCATGCATGCATTCTTTGATTTTTTTCCCGTAGTGCTGAATGACATGGAAATTTGAACCCACGTTATTAATCTACGCTTTCGCAAATTTAGGGCGACGCGTGGTCTAAATTCCCCATTTTCCAGCCACATTACAAGTCATAACCCTTGGCCAGCCGCATCAAACATGCCTCTAGAATTTATGTCCCGTTTCAACCAACATCAAGGATTAAGGCCCCATTGAGCCACCCACAACTACCGAACTCCACATTCCAAATCATTGGACTCTTCTTTTCCCTTGACTACGCATGGAATCTTTTGTCGACCAAAGACAAGAATGATCATCATGACGAGCAGTACATCTCGTCCATTATGAAGCATCAAACATTTGCGCCACTGCAAGTACTAAGCTTTGAGCCACCTCAAGCATCAAGTCGTGTGTCTCTACATGCATATATTTGTGCCACCACAGATACAAAGCCTTGCTCCGCAGCAAGCACGAAGATCATCCTCGAGCAGTGGGAATGTCACTATCCGTCGTCACCATAAGTTGGACAATCACAACTTTTGCTCACCTTTTTCATCATTTTTCTTTTGGGGGAAACCTCAAATATCTTCCATAAAACTTTACCATTTTCATCCTTTTTTTTTCTTTTGGGGGAAACCTCAAACTCACTCCTACACATTTTTGTTCTCCTCGCCATTTTCTATTTGGCACTCTTAATTTTATTTCATGAAACTTAACATCTCTTTCATCCTTTTTCCTTTTGGGGGAAGTCGAGGTACCCCCCTGCATTTTTTCGCATTTTACATCTGCATGGGTCTCGAGTCAAGGTTGCATTACTCTAAGTACACAACATATCGCATTGCATTTCATAAATCGCGTCACTTACACTTGCACACCAGGCCACATGCACAACCCTTTACACAAGCACTAGGCATCACTTGTTATTCATCACATGACATACACTTGTTACCCTCTACATGAGAACTAGACAACACTCGCCCACCCACAAGACAAGATTCAATCGCCTGCCACTACTACTCTACAAGCATTAGCACAACGAGGTCAAAAGAATACACCTCTGCGCCACGATCTGCTTGCTCGCACAAGAGTGAGACAAAGTACATACAACAAGAATTTTCACCATGCATAATCATCTTGGCAAAGGTTCAAGCCACATACAATTGTTCCATGATCCCTCCACTCATGCGAACGTGGGGGCTCCTTTCGACAATGTCAATCCATCAAAGATCGAGCAATATCACACACCTTCAAGTCATGTAACAGTCGCACCGACTTTAAACTCAAGCATCTACCAAAATTCTATATTCAACACCAACGGACCTAACTCCGTTACGATCAAGCAACGTCGGACCCACTTTCGACATCTCAAGCGAAATACCATCAACAGCAGTGAACCTAACTCCACCATGATCAAGCAACGTCAGACCACTTTCAACATCTCAAGCCAAATACCATCAATAGAAGTGGACCTAACTCCACCATTATTAAGCAACATCGGACTCACCTCCGATATAAGTATAAACAATCACTACTACCAATTAGCGGTCGCACTGACCTTAAACATTGACATAATCACCAAGTAACATCGGACCCACTTCCGACATTCAAAACTCACTACAAGTACAACCAGAAAGTTCCACAATGCTATCCAACGGTCGCACCGACCATAAACATCTACCGCATTCGCACTGACTATAAACAACATGTATGTCCTCTAAGTGGTTGGCAAACCTCTAAAAACGCACCGACGGTCTAATGGACCTTAAACGACCCTCCACGTGCATTCATATCCCGTTTGCACGATTTACATACTTTGACTTTCGCCTTGTCCAAGCCTCAGTCAAAGTGGGGGCTTCTGTAGACACCTGCATTTGTCCCTACCCAAATACCCGATGATGAAAGGACATTTTACGGTGAACTGCGTCTACTTGCTCTCTTATGTGAACCACTGTTGTCGTGAATCCGTTAGCAAATGCGCATTCACCCAAAGGTCAAAAACAACCACTTTCCAACCTTTTACACCTGACCTAACTCAGGAATGACCCGCGTGCCTAAACCGCCAAAAATCATCAAAAAAGACATGTTTTTGTAAGTCATTTGTCCACCCAAATTCACATGTGCAATATTCTTGTCACAAGAACACCAGAAATGCAATTTTATGGGGGCGAGACGTAAGGTCCAGACGCACATCGGTGCGCGCGCATAGGCCTTTGCGCAGCCTTGCCTGCGCCATGCGCAACACCCCCCGCGTCTGACGCAGCATATCCCCGCCTGACGCAGCCTTACCCGCGTCCGACGCAGCACCACCTGCGCCATGCGCGACCCATCTGCGCATGACGCACCCTAACCCTAGCTTGGCCAGCCATCCTAGCTCACCTCTACTTAAATGGGTGGTTTTGCGTTTTGACTTTTTGTGGTTCATGGGCAGTTGTGTTGAATCCGATTGTTGGGGAGAGGGTGGAAGATTCCCGATGGAATGCATAATGCTTGTATTTTCCGGCAGGGGTGCCGGGAATTTGAGAGAATTTTCTCTCTCTGTATATGAATTGATTGTACTTGCTCTCCTATGTGAACCACCGTTGTTGTGAATTCGTTAGCAAATGCGTCTTCACCCAAAACAAGACCAAAAACAACCACTTTCCAGCCTTTTACACCTGACCTAACTCAGGAATGACCCGCATGCCTAAATTGCCAAAAATCATCAAGAAAAACATGTTTTTGTACGTCATTTGCCCACACAAATTCACATGTGCAATTTTCATGTCATAAGAACACCAAAAATGCAATGTTGTGGGGTGCGTCATAATGTCCAGACGCACATGAGTGCGCACGCATAGGCCTTGGCGCAGCCTTGCCTGCGCCATGCGCAGCACCCCCTGCGTCCGCAGCGTACCCGCGCCTGACGCAGCCATACCCGCGTATGTCGCGGCACCACCTGCGCCATGCGCGACCCACCTGCGCATGACGCACCCTAACCCTAGCTTGGCCAGCCACCCTAGCTCACCTCTACTATAAATAACCCTCATTTCCACCCCATTTGACAACCTTCACACACCATTTTCACCCCTAATCTCTGCACCTCTCTCTTCCATTATCTCACACAAAACCCTAGCAACTACAACACAAAACCCTAGCACAACACATACAAAAACCCTAGGGACTTACACTTTAGGACACCCCTAAACACAACACACAACTCAAGCAAAGCCCCTCTCAAACACCCACGTTTGGAGAGCAACGCATCGTTCCAAGAACACATCTAGCCCCTACGACGCATACTAAGGATCAATGCAACGATCTCCAACGATCTCCAAGCATAGTAGAGCAAGTAGTTGTATCGCGGACATACGTAAGTCCTGAGGGCACCCCCTCTTTTCTAAACTCATCTTTTTACTTTATTCTAATCTTCTACTCTTTCACCTACGTGCGCAATTTATTGCTTTCGACATAGATTTATATGTTGCCTAACCAATATTTAGATCTAAAACGAATTACATGAATCACGCCTAACACACATAGCACAAAGCGCTTGGACAAATTGAAACTTAGGGACCGTTAGTCAAACTTAACAGCGTTGCAACCCAAGATCTAGTTTATGTGCTAAATAACCGACTTAGCTAATTTACTAGGTTGTTTATACTTGTAAATGATTGTAATTTGCATGGCTAACTTCTCAACGACTTGTAAACGATAATTCAACTAGTAGAGGTCGCTATACGTGGGCGGGGTTGGGTGTCTTATGGCTTCCCAACACGTACCGTAACCCCTGAACCCAGTCTTGCGATCCGTAGACTGCATATTGGCGTAGGGCACAATGCGCATCTTGTTCCTTAAGTCGTTCGGTTTTGTCCGTTTCGGTAAACGAATCGCAAACGTGTTTTGTACTTGGCATGACTCGATTGTCCAAGCGTTTATGCTCAATGGGTACAGACTCACCTAGCGTTTACGTAGTCCGTCGGTAACAAGGAACAAGATCGCATTGCATGGTTTCTAAACACCCCACAATTGTTTGGTGGCGACTCCTGTCGTAGTGCAATCATCGCACGACTCGCGCGTCCGCCGCGATAGAGACCATCCGTGGAGTCTACACTATCTTTTTGACGGTTGAATGATCAAAAGAGTTGTTTACGGATAAACATTAATGATCCATGATTAATACAGAGTATGTCAAATTATGAAGTAAGATATATATGGTGCATGGTAAGAGAATGAAAACAAACCTTGCTCTTATGGTAATAGTGACTCCTCCAATTCAGCTCGATACCACAAACGACTATATGACCCTGTAAAAAAAAGTGAAAATTAATCTTGGAATATTCATGAGAAATAAACGACAATGGCAAATAAATGACAAAAAATCAAAATAATGGATGCATGCACGTTTCATTGTAAATTTATCATGGATTCATAAAATTGAGAAAAAAAGGGGGCTATATATATGGAGTTTGACAAAGAGAGCGTTCCATCTAAATGTCATGGAAGATTTTGGTAAATATTTTGTCCATTTAAGTAAGTTTTAAATTTCCTTTAGCTTAGCCAATTTTTGCGTATGATAAAACAAAATTCAACAATATGATTTCACGTATAATACCGATTATTAGTCACGTATGTGCACTACGTCAAATTTGGGCCTCCAGAACCAGCGTAAGAGAACGGAATATTTTAAAACCGATCTCTTAGTATAAGAGAACGGGTCCACTAAAAACCGTTCTTAAAGATATACCTACGAGAACGGTTCCTTTAATAACCGTTCTAAAAGGTACGGATAGTTATGAAACCACAGCTTTAAGAACGGTTTTGTTAACAACCGTTCTAAAAGGGGTACCTTTAAGAACGGTTTTGTTAACAACCGTTCTAAAAGGGGTCTTCATTTCCATCCACATTGTTATTTCCCCCTCTCTCTCCTCTCAACTCTCATATTCTGCATTGTTATTTCGATCCATTCACCCTCATATAATTGCAATCACCGCATCTCTCTCCTCCCCCTAACCTCTCATATTTTGCATTCAACATAACTATCTCTTCTCTCTTTCTTTGTCTCTTCGAATTTACAACAAATCTTCAATCTTCAATCATCTTTCATCTTCATCCTCTCTCACTCTCTTCCCATGGCAAGAACATCTCCTCTCTTCTCTTTGTTTGCCCCACTACATAATCCAAATATCGATCTCCAAACAACAAATCATGGAAAAAAGAAAATCAGATCTACGAAAAACACGAGCTCGTTCTCCTCTTCGGCCACTTCTTTACTCTGTTTGATTACAACACCGTTCTGCTTGCGTCGTTCCGGCAATCATGTTTGGTTACAACACCGTTTTGATTGAATTGGTAAGTTGTGATTCTTTGAATTTTGTTTTATGTTTTTTGAAATTCGTATCTTTCATAGTTTATTTTGTTGAACAAGTGTTTGAGATCATGTTTGGGGTCTATATGATTTGGGTACTTTGTTTTTGGGATTTTCAGATATACGTTTTAAACCACTTAAAACACTTCCAATCTGAGCCTCCAACTTAACTTTAAAGTAGATCCAAAAAGAAATTTTGAAATTAATTTTTATTGCATCAATTAGTATTCGACCATCAATTAATCTGTTGTTTTTATCTAATTTTGCGTCGATTTTTATCCTATTCTATTCATCCTTTTTATCTTAACACTTTATATATTTTTTTCTTGTGGTAGTTAGAACGCATAGTAGGTTTACAAAACCAGATCTTACCTGGGAGAAGATGGAGAAGCCGATGGCGAGAAGACTTGCGAGAAATAAAAAATAGTGTTAGATTTATAAGTTTGTTTAGTGTTTTATTATTTCTGCATATTTTGTAACATATACGGTGTAATTTTTTCACAGTGATTTTATATAATTATGAACAAAATTTTGGTGGAGGTTATATACCTAGATTTCTATGTTGTTGTTGGTGTTGTTGTTGTTGCCGATGCTGTTGCGGTTGCTGTTGTTGTTGTTGATGATGTGGTTTGGGAATCGTGGATAGGGGTACTATGTAGAAAGTTTTAATTTTTTTTTTTTTTTTTTTTGTAAAAAAGTGGGGACATATCAGAACGGTTTTGAAGAAAACCGTTTTGAAAGGCTTCAACTTTTGAGAACGGTTTTGTACACAACCGTTCTCAAAGAGCTTTTAGAACGGTTGTGTCATACCCTTTAAGTACGGTTGGGAACCGTTCTCTTAGCCTTTAAGTACCGTCGTCTAGAGAACGGTTCTACAACCGTTCTGCTTAGTTTTAGAGGAACCGTTCTTGAAGGTTGTTTTTGACGTAGTGGTGGAGTAAGTCTTGGAACATATAATGATTTTATAAGAACTATTTTATCTTATTAATTTATTTCCTAATTTCCAGATTATAGTTGCTACTAATTAGGAATATCTTTAGGAAGTCAAGTGTGAATGTAGGAAAATTTATATTAATTTTTAGAGATTTGCAAACAAAGTTACCTATCGTTGCCCATTTTATATAATTAAATGGTGATCTTGTTGCAGATTATATTTTTGTATTTATTTATTAATATAATACGAATTACATTGGGAGTATTCCATTTTTGTACAGATTTTCTTGCCAAAAAGGTAGGGCGTTCATTATTGACGTGGTCTCCTAAAATGGACTGGTTCTTTCCTTTTTATAATATGAGCATATAAAAATATGCATGAAGTAACATTTAGCTCACTGGTAATGTGATGAATAAGTAAGTGAGAGGTTAGGGGTTTAAATTCTGATAGATACATTTTTGGTTCATCTACCAATAAGCATACAAAATGTTTTACATTTCTTTTTTTCTCTTTATATTATTACACAATTTAAATCACCCGGTGTCGATAAAGACAATCAGATGACCAAAACAATTACGTACAGGGAATGATCACCGGCGTCTCAACATGCAGTAGTCTTGCCTCCCAGGAAGGCTGAACAGCGAAAACACCTAGCCACCAATCGCCACTATACAGCCCCAAAGGATACTGCACCATCGGTGGTACACCCAACGGATGTCCCGAAGTAAACAAGAGGCCGAAATAAAAAACCCTAAGAACACTATACGAACCAAAAACAAAACAAACCACACACTATATAACCTGTTTACAAATCAAAAAGCCAGATTTGGAAGGGAGTATCACAACCAGTAACACCCTCATGCCGGCCAAAAGATCAGAGTGAAACTTTGACCAGGGCCATTCCTGACAGTTTAGGGGCCCCGGGGCGAAGAGTTTATATGGGCTATCAAGCACATATAGACGGGAAAAAAAATTCTAACTCTATAGACTAAAAAGACAATGATTACGTTTGGTAAAACTAGCTGCAATAGTTGGTGAATGTTTTTAGGTACTAGAAATAAGAGTGTGTAACAAATTTAGGATATAGTAGCTCATGTACATAAAATTTTATGAAAATGCATACGTGTAATGTTTTTTTTTCTTGTTAATGAAGGGATAAGAAATAAATTTTTATTTTAAAAAAAAAAAAAAACATTGGTTCTTTAGTACGTACCCGGTACACCTGGCAAAACTATCCCTGAATTATTACATGACCCGTACATCCAAACTTGACCCGAATTTCTAATCTGAATTCCACCCGAAAACCTAATTGAGTTGACCTGAACTCGAAAATGACCCGAATTCTGTTTGACCCGACCCGAACATGACTCGTACTGAAATGACCTTGACCCGAATAACCAGACGTTTTAATGATTCGGTTGAAAAAAAATGACTTAGATTTGATATATCACATCCTCAATCACTCAAATTAGCAGTAAAAGTTTAAATTAAGACAATATTAGACAAGATTTTAAGAAATTTGACATTAATATGATCAGATTTGAACAATTTGAAATGACCCAATCCGAATTTGACCCGACCCGACCCAAATTTGACCCATAGTTGGTACATCCGAACTAGACCTGACTCAAACCGAACCGACCCAACTTGAATAGACTTGATCGGAACCGAACTGAATGACCCGTTTGCCAGGTTTAGTACCCGTGATTATTCTCGTTAACATAAAAACAAAATCTCGAATGTAGAAATTCATTTTGAAGTCTATCATTTACCATGTAAACCGTATATTTTAACAATTATTCCAGATATTATTGTTATCAATGTTAGATATATAAACATTTTTTTTGACAATATTTACTTGATTGGACTAATAAAATAAGGTTTATAGAAAATATTAGTAATTGTAGGTGAGGAATTGAACATATTGGATTTTTTCTCAGAGAAGTTGACCAAGAGTTCGATTTCACATGATGAGAAAGTTGTGGGGATTGATTGCTCCAATCAAAAGATGTGAGGCTTGATTTTCATAGAGTCAAATATATGGGGCTTATAAACCACTCTCGCCATTTTTCATATGTTGCTATAGCGTGCGTGCGTGATAACTTGGAAAGATCGGAGGCCTCGACTTTCGAGGGTCCCCACGGCATTGACTCTTCTTCATGCTTGGACTGATGTTTGACCTTATTGGTTGAGTCGAATGGTTGCTTCTCTTTCTCTTTAATTGTTGGACAAGCAAGAGTAGTAACGCGGTAAAGCACTAGCTTACTTCCCAAATGTCGGAGATACCCTTCTGAGTTCGCGTTTCTTTTTCTTCTTCTTTCAAATAAGTAAAAGCATTACAATAACCGATTAGATTAGCGTTTTAACCAAAATATCACCTACATTATCTGATACTCTGAGTCACTGGTAATAAAAAAGAACTAATAAAGCAAGAACGGGAAGGGGATCCTGCATATTACGGAGAAACTATTAAGGATACTATACCCCCAATTAGTAACCCAATCGGGCAATTACCTACCCGTTTGATCGAATTCGTATGTTATGATATATATCTTGCATACTACTCAAGTATGTGTTTTCACCACTTTAAGCTAATATAAGGTCCTTTACTTCGATCAAGTATAAAAGAAAAAGGAATACTTCGTTTTGTGTGTTATCAAAGATAGGTCTATCTTGGATGCATATTATGAATATTTTTGAACGAAAGTTTATCGTGAAACTAACGGATCATTATTATCTATAATATTAATAAACTTCATTAAAAAAATTAGTTTTGATACTATAAAATATTTTCACACAATGATAGTTTATTAGGCAATTGATTCTTGATTGTTCTTTGTCCTAGATTAGCTCGTTACTCAACTTAATAATTCCAAAACTAAAGATGAGATATACTTGATGATCGGACAATATCTAAACGGCTATAATCCGATTTAAATTTACTGGTGCCTGTTTAAAAGATTAACTTGTTTAAAATAAAATTATCATATCCTATACGCTAGATTATTCTAGATAACACAATAATGAATTTTTGTAGTAGAGCCTCATACTGCCTCCATTTCTTTTAATTCTTTACGTTTGGTTTGAATTGTGAGAGAAATTCAAACCAAACGTAAAGAATAAAAAAAAATAGAGGGAGTATTAAAAAAGATTCTCGGTTGACTTGCATGTAGAGAGACTTAAGACAGGCAAGTATTAGATTTCACTACATAATTTGGAAACTATGCTTTGTTTAGTGTCGTATGACTCGTATCACATGTTCATATCGTACCGCTAGTCCGCTACTTGAAATTTGAATCATAAAAGATGCGAGACTAATGAGGGGCAGGGCTGAGGGCATAATGGTAAACTGGTAAAGTCGCATGTAGAAGAGTCGTAGAAGGCAGCAAAGCGCAAGACAGGAGGACGACAACAACACGAGCGAAAATATGACCGTTGGGGGAAGGAAATCTTAAACGCTCCACTTTCTAATAATTCAGTTTCCTTAGATTTTCTTAACAAACACACCATTTCTCCTGTGATTAATACTTTCACTCTTTCCCACTTGTTCTTATTATTCCTTGAAACAAAAAAGTCCACCAAAAAAAAAAAAACCCTAAAAAAAAAACTCCATTTGCAATTTGCAAAGGGTTGTTTGGGTCTGAAATTGGAGATTCCAAAGTGGGTATTTGTAAAAATTTTATCTTGTCAAAATATACATATAAATAAAAAAAAAGTGGATATGAGATGAGAATAATAATAAAGGGCGGTCCATAATAATTTGAGAAGAACCCAATTCTTTTGAGAGGATTAAAAAGGTGGGATTTTGATGGCGGAATTATTAGGGAAACGTAAAGCAGAAGAATTGGTAATTACAGCGGCAGAAGAGGAAGGAGGTGGAGGAGCCATGGAAGTTGTTGATGGTGGTGTTGAAGCACACCCTTATGCTTTTCATGTTTCTGGTCCTCGTAATTTTACTTCTCCTACTTGGAGAGACATCCTCAGTTCCAGCTGGTTAATCTCTTTTCCTAGCTTGCTTAACAATTACGCCTTTGTTATGATTCATGTTGGCCGACCCCAAATCATTTGGGACTAGGGCTTGGTTGTTGTTCTAATTGTTTTATATCCGTTTCGAGTAATTAGGGGTAAGGTTGTGTAGATCTTTAGGAATTGATGTCTGATCTTTGTTGTTGTCACATATCAACTGTTCATATATTTCTAAATTTGGGGTTTTGGGGTGGGTTTGGTTTGAGTGCACCCTTTTTGTCTTAGGTTATCTCCGAGGGAAAAAGGTTGCGTACATTTGAACCCCCTTACCTTGCTTATGAGGCAGAATTGAGGGATCGCGGTAATGTTCTTGTATGCTGAGCGATTTTGTATGTGAAGTAGCCAGACAGTTCTGTGAATCATCTGTTAAGCTTATTATTAACTGATTTGTAAGAAGCTGGAGGTTTTAATGGTTGAAGTAGTCTCAAATTACCCTTTTTTGGTTGGTACACCAATTATTTTCAGTAGAGTAGAGAGTATATCAAATGTGGGTTTTTGGTGATGATTAGAAGCACATTGATGCAAGTTTGTTTCAGACTGAACTGTAGATCACACTTAGGGAGCCTAAAGATGCTTGATGAACTAGTTTACGTCTCAATGAGCAGGCCGTTGTAGTAGTTCGAGGAATTGACCACACACAGAATAATTTTACATCTTTAGAAGTTTTCATTTGGTGGATATCATTGTAAGAACTAAAGGGTTTCAAGTCTTTAGGAATTTCAAGGCAAGGTAGAATACCACAGCAGGAATTGTGCCGATTCAAATGTTGACATGTTTAGGGGCAATAACTGAGGCAAAGACGTTTGCCCATTTCAGCTAGCTCAAGCTTTTAAAACCTATGCAGCAGTGTCATGAATATCATGCTCATTCCCAGCAGAAATCCTGTAATTTGATTCAAAGGAAAACTCTTTTGGGGTGACAAGTAACTTCCTGTTATAAGGAACTATAGTAATACGCCATTATGCAATATCCACCGCCTTTTCTATTTTTGAGCTAACCCTAGTGAAGGCTGTCTATCTTTCCTTTATAATAAAGGTTTTCTGATTAAATCCATTCCTTCATATGTACTTACTTGGAAGTTGTAAAATGTATTTTTCATTTGTCTTACTTTTATATGCTTGTGCTTTCTGAACATGAGCTACTTCGTTCCTGGTGTTGACTGGTTACCTTTATTTGTAATTTATAATTTTGTTATGACATCACACATTAGATCTTCATATACCCTCAAGTAACCTATTTTCATCTGTGAATATGCAGGAAAGACGGCAATTATAAGAGAACGGTCATGGCTTGCTTCATACAAGCTGCTTATTTAGCAGAGTTGGACAGACAAGAAAACAGAACAGTAGAAACTGCTTTAGCTCCAAAATGGTGGTTGCCTTTTAAGTACAAGCTAACTCAGACATTGATTGATGAGAGAGATGGGTCGATATTTGGCGTGATACTTGAATGGGACAGGTCTTCAGCTTTGGCTGACTTCATCCTCATCAGACCTAGTGGTGCGCCAAAAGCTGTTTTAGCCCTAAGAGGAACTTTGCTCAAGAGCTGCACTATCCGAAGGGACCTGACAGATGATCTTCGTTTCCTTGCCTGGGAAAGCTTGAAGGGCTCTGTAAGGTTCAAAATAGCTTTTGATGCACTGAAATCACTTGCAGATAGGTATGGGAGCGGCAATGTCTGTATTGCGGGTCACTCACTGGGAGCTGGTTTTGCCCTCCAAGTTGGTAAAACACTAGCCAAAGATGGAATTTTTGTAGAGGCTCATTTATTCAATCCTCCTTCAGTTTCTCTGGCCATGAGCCTGAAAAATATTGGAGAGAAGGCCGTTTTTGGGTGGAGGAGATTGAGATCAATGCTTCCATCAGGAAGTGAACTGCAACTGCAAGCTATTTCAGATGAGCAGAATAACGCGTCAGGGGCAGCCTTGAAGAAGTGGGTTCCACACTTGTATGTGAATAACAGTGACTATGTTTGCTGCTATTATGCTGATCCAACTCAGAGTGGCGGAAGAAATAACAGTAGCAGCAGTGGTAGCAGCAAAGAGAATGTTGCTCCCATAAGTAGCACAAACGTGGCTGCAAAACTCTTCGTTTTGTCAAAGGGAAACCAGAAGTTCCTCGATGCTCATAGACTGGAGCAATGGTGGGCAGATGATCTTGAACTCCAAAGCGTGATAAACAACAGCAAGCTGATTAGTAGACAACTGAAATCTCTGTATCAACTTCCACCCTCGCAACAAGCTCCTTTGAAACAAAGATAGTCGAAAATGTGTTCTCAACTGACTGATTGTTTCCATTATCCATGCCATCTTCAAAAGTCTGGCTCTTTGTAACACCTAGGATTATAATCTTCATCTTTCTCTCTTCATTTTGTATATGAGGGTAAGGTAAAGAAGTGGCAATGTGCTGCATTCCTACTACCATTCTGGTGGTTTCGATGAGATTTTGCATTCAAGGAAAATAATTGAATGTTCTGTTTTTATGAACAAATCTGTGCATTACCAGCCAACTACTTTTAGTCTTTTTTTTTTTTTCTTTTTTTCTCATGGCCTTGTATGATCAAGTTTGTTTTGTGAACATCACTGCATTACAAGATTCATAACTATAATGCTAGTGGGAATGATAAAATACACTCTTAAACTCGAAAGACGACTTTGCAAAACAAACAAAGAGGTAAATATAGGTTAATCTAATACAATCTCAACCCATTAGGTTAATCTAATACAATCTCAAATTCTCAACCCACAAGGCATCCACCAAGGTTCGGATCGAGTAACAATTATTTTCTTACAACACGTTGGTCTAAGTCTCGTCGGACCCCTATCGTGTCCACTAAACGTCATTGTGTATTACTCAATTTCGATACTACTCCGGAAAAAGAAGAGAAAACCCTTGTTTTACGAAATTAGGCACAGTATATACGATTCCGCCCATCTTTGCCATCTTTTGAAACTGGCATTAGCAGAGAAATCCCAGAGTGAGACGAAGATGATACAATGTTTCAACCGACTTAACCGTATTTACATCCCTCCTTTCTTTACCAAACACCGCTGCATTCATGTCTTACAAGCAGGCGAAGTTGTCGAATTGCTCGAACGTTGTATTGAATCAAAATCACTTAGAAATGGCAAAACAATCCATCAACATCTCGTTAAGAACAAACACCACCACCATGATAGCATCCTTTGTTCCGTTGCGCTCGAAAAACTCGCCCGCTTGTATATTACATGTGGGAGACTTGGTCATGCACGCCATGTGTTCGATGAAATTCCTGAACCAAGTGTTATTCTTTGGAATTTGATGATCCGCGGTTATGCTTGGAATGGACCCTTTGGGGTTTCAGTTGATTTGTATGGGAAGATGATTGAGTCAGGGTTTGTTCCTACTAAATTTACGTACCCTTTTGTGCTCAAGGCATGTTCGAGTTTGAATGCTATTGAGCGTGGCGGGGAAATTCATAGTCATGTTTTGCGACTTGGGTTTGAGACGGATGTTTATGTTGGTACTGCTCTGGTTGATTTGTATGCCAAATGTGGGAAGCTAGGTCGAGCAGAGAATGTGTTTTACAGGATGCATAGTCGGGATATTGTGGCTTGGAATGCTATGATTGCGGGTTTTTCTGTTCATGGGTTTTATGATGATATGGTGACACTGGTTGTTGGTATGCAGAAGGCAGGAATAAGCCCAAACTCGTCTACAATTGTGACTGTCTTACCAGCAGTTGCTCAAGCTAGTTTTTTGTGTCATGGCAAGGCTATTCACGCGTATTCTGTGAGGCGGGGCTTCAGCATTACCGTTATGGTAGGCACAGGCCTTTTAGATATGTATGGGAAATGTGGCTGCGTATCTTATGCCAGGACAATCTTTGATTTGTTGGGTATCAGGAATGAAGTCACTTGGAGTGCAATGATTGGCGCATGTATTGTGTGTGATCACATGAGTGAGGCTTTGCACATTTTTGACCGTATGTTTCTTGAGGATGATGGGAGTCCATCACCTGTTACCCTTGGTTGTGCACTTGGTGCTTGCACAAAGTTGAATGATTTGAGAAATGGTAGAAGAATACATGGCCGCATTGTTAAAACAGGGCATACGACAGATTTAATGGTCAGTAATACCGCTCTTTCTATGTATGCAAAGTGTGGTGCAATAGATGACGCTATCAAATTTTTTCAAGTTATGGATCCAATAGATAGAGTCTCCTATGGCGCAATGATTTCTGGATGCGTGCAAAATGGTAACAGTCTGCAGGCCTTAAGTTACTTTAGGAATATGCAGATTTTTGGACTAGATCCAGATGAGGCCACTATGCTTGCCTTGATACCAGCATGTTCACATTTGGCTGCTTTGAGATACGGCACCTGTGCCCATGGGTATTGTGTTACTAGAGGTTTTGTGGTTGACACATCAAATTGTAATGCGCTTATTGATATGTATGCAAAGTGTGGACAGGTCAAAACTTCAAGGGAAGTCTTTAATAGGATGAATAAGCGAGACATTATCTCATGGAATTCTATGATTGCCGCCTATGGTACTCATGGCCTTGGACGCGAGGCACTATCTCTATTCCAAGATTTAACGAACACGGGTTTTATACCAGATGCTATAACATTCATTAGTCTTTTGATTGCTTGCAGTCACTCAGGTCTTGTTGCAGAAGGAAAACACTTGTTTGATTCTATGCTTCATGAGTTCCAGATAGTTCCTAGGATGGATCACTATATATGCATGGTTGATCTCTTGGGTCGAGCAGGGCTA
The DNA here is from genome assembly GCA_963457585.1 of Spergularia bocconei. Lineage (NCBI taxonomy): Eukaryota > Viridiplantae > Streptophyta > Magnoliopsida > Caryophyllales > Caryophyllaceae > Spergularia > Spergularia bocconei. The sequence goes on from OY734959.1 coordinate 8,500,297, forward strand.
CTGGAAGAAGCGAGTAGTTTCATAAAGAAAATGCCTTGCAGTCCCAATGTCCATGTATGGAGTGCTCTGCTTGCTGCGTGTAAAATCCACAAGAATGTGGACCTGGCTGAAGAAGCATCAAAGAGGATTCAGAGTCTGGGTCCTGAAACTTCTGGAAATTTTGTGCTTTTATCGAATATATATAGCAATGCTGGGAGATGGGAAGATGCAGCTTCAGTTAGAATAAAGCAGAAGGATCAGGGCTTTAAAAAATGGCCAGGATGTAGCTGGGTTGAGATTAATGGCACCATTCATGCCTTCATTGGAGGAGACCGTTCTCATCCCCAATCAGAACAAATATACGAGAAATTAGAAGAATTGGTGTCAGAGATTAAAAAGCTGGGATATCAGGCAGTGCCTAGTGTTGTCTTCCAGGATGTCGAAGAGGAAGAGAAGGAGCATATTCTTCTTCATCACAGCGAGAAGTTGGCAATTGCTCTAGCTATAATTAATCAAAGCCCAAGCCAGCCCATTTTTATTACGAAGAATCTTCGAGTATGCAGTGATTGTCATGATGCCATAAAGTATATCACTCTGGTAACCAAACGAGAGATAACAGTGAGGGATACAAGCCGTTTTCACCATTTCAAGAATGGTGCCTGCAACTGTGGAGATTTCTGGTAACATGTAGTGAAGAATTAATTCATATTCACCCCCTTTTGGCACAAGGGCAATCTCATGGAGCTTCGGTCAGGTAAGCTATGTTTGTAACAGTCGGAAGGTTTATCACAGAAAAACAACAAGAGTTTGAGTATGAACAATTCACATGTCATCACTTCAGTGTGGAAGTCTAATGTGCCTTCCACAAACCCTGTCTTTTTATTGCAGGGTAGTGTTAACGACAAACTAACTTATGAATTGACTTAATTAAGTCATCTTCAGGATTCCGCGTTTCCAACTTTCTGTTCTCTTCTCCTGTATCACCTGTACTTTCCTTTTTGTGATTTTCTCACTGCTGCTAACTTGCTAAGTTTCTCAAATGAAACAACATTGCTGACATCCTTTATGAATGATCACCCATTCCCTGATAATCAACTATTACCCTAACAAAAGGCTGTTAATATGTCTTAGTAATCCCAGAACAATGTTTTTTTTTTTCTTTTTCTTTTTTTCTATTTCTGTAGAATTTCATTACCTATCTTACCCTACCATTATACTGAATTGATGTCGTTTCTCAGATCGTATCCCTAAGCAGGTTTACCAGCTATGGTGAATGGATACACCAGCACTTGTTCGTTCTGGGATTACTTTACTAAAGTCATGCACTCATGCCTTGGTGAAGGATTTTCTGTCAATAGGTTGCAACTGCAAAAGTAGCTCTTCGGCTGAGTTTCTTATTTTATGTTCTAAAATCATTAGCAAAGGTCAAGGCTACAAGAGGGTAGAGATACAACCGTTTCATACAAGTTATCGTACCTGCAGGAGCTTGAACTGTTGAAGATCCAGTAAGAACAACTCTATATTGCTGAAAATGTGACTGCTTTTTATGATCAGATGCGGGCCACTGGAGATGGATGCTGTACTGGCTGTGGGTGTGCTGGTGAAGCAGTATCTTCATGGCATCCTTCTACAACAAAGAAAATAACGGTAATCAGCGCTTTTTTAAGTTAAACAAATACTCGGTAAAAGAAAAGAAAAGAAAAGATAAAGATTAGCAAAAGTGCTTTGTAAATTGTATGGTGTCCCTATTACTATGCAATTTTTACTTTTGCTTCAATGCGTCCCTCTTTGTAGATGCAGACACAGTACAAAGAAATTGACTAGTCATCAGTCGGGAAGTTCAACTCATGGTGAAATTTTGATGCAGACATCAAATGAGAGTAGACCGAAGTGATAAACTTTCGAGAATTTGGTAAATGGACCTTAATGCAAGTCTGCAGCTGTGTCGCAAAATTTACTGAGAGTTCTTCCAGTTGCTTGGCATAAAATCACTAGACCATAAAGCAGGGTGGTCCGGGGTTTGGAGACAGTTTTATTTGGATCGTTGCAGCTGTAGCCGAGTATGTGCGTGGATTCACAAAAAGGAAGACCACCTATGGATTGAACCAGTCAGTGATGTCTACCTGAAGGACCAAAGTCGTCTTAGAAACCTCCTATTGACAGTAGTTGGCACTGGAATACAATTTGTAAATTCAAGGACTAATATTGCAGTAGCTAGCATTTTAAAATGCGAAGTGTTTGAGATCCTCAAACGTATACTAGTATACTGTTAAGGAGGGGTACAACTGGATTGCTCGAGATCAACCAATCATACAATGGACTAATTTTATCTGGTGAGGATACAATGTCCCGCGACACAGTTGTATAGCTTGGCTTAGCTGGGAGGAAAGTCTTCAAGTGGAGGCAAACCTGATCAGTTTCGGCATATGCTCAGATGCAGTATGTTTGTTTCACATGCTGGTTTAGTAGCAGATGCTTGGAGATGATTAGTACTTGGTACATAATCGGCTAAAAGTGAACATACCCTGGCCGGAACACGTTGAAATAGTGCTGTTATAGAGAAGTTATCCAAGCTCAAGAAGCAAACAGTGTCAGCCTGTGTCTGTGGTCTTATATCTACTCTATTGGGATGGAATGAAATAAATGTAGGTTAGGAGTCTTAGGACTGTGCTTGGCTAGATGGCATTGCTATGACCGTATGAGTTAAGCTTGCGATTTGGGGTTGTAATTAGATCCAGGGATGTCTTGCTTAAGAGTGTAATTCTTCTTTTTGATTAATTGTTCGTTTTGTGAGTCTTCTTTTGGAGTTTGGTAATGTTGTTAGTGTTTTTTTTTTCTTTTTGAATGTTGTTAGTGTTGTTGAATATACTTAAATTTTTCTTAAAAAAAAAAAAAAAAAAGTAGTCAGCAGCTATGATTGATATGTTTTCCCACCAATATACAACTCATTTAAACTCATCCACGTAATCTAGACCTAAAACATGTATCCCAATTAGATGGGTTGAATAGGTCGACCTGTCAACTTGACCTCATTCGCTATTTAAAAATGTTTATACAAACGATTAAAAATGAACTATTTTGAGATAGGTTTTGAATTTTTCGAAACCCGAATATGAAACATGTTTACATGTTGATATGGTTAGACAAGCGAACCCATTTACTTGATTAAGTCAAAAACCTCAACTTAAACGTCTAAACCCGCTTCTTTGAGGTTATGTTCAAGTCCACTCGATAAGTCAAGTTACCTTTTGCCAACTCTAAAGTCTCGACGCACTGTCGGGACTCGGCACTCACTCGGAAATGCCAAGTGGTAAGAGTGTAAGACTAAGCGTACTGCGTACGTGCTTTCAACTGTTGAGTGGAAGAACAAAGGCACAACACCCTCAAAATTGAGTCACGAAGTATATAAACATTTCACTCCGAGTACCCAGACAAAAGCTACGAATTCATCTTTCCCAAACTCCTCCTTCCCAAATTTCGCGCACAGTTGTAAGTCTCTCTCTTTCTTCTTCTCTCTTTTATTGATCATCCATTCTTTTACTATATATTTCCATTTAATTCAAACTTTCTGGGTTTTATGTATGTATCTCTTATCTTTTGCATTTTTTCTGTTTTATTTTCAGAATTCTCTAGCATCTGAGTTGTAATTATCTTGTTAGCACAATCCTATACTAAATTCGATGGAACCCTTTTTATCAATTTACAATTGATGCTAGCCAATTGGAAAAACCCTAATCAAGAGTGTTGCATTGTGCTTGGGATGTGGGATCTATTGGGGTTATGAGATTAGTAGATTTAGCTGAAATTATTAGGTATATTTATAGTTCTTGTATGAAACTAGATGTAATCTGGTTGACTTTTGCCGGAATCGCTTCCCATTTAATTAGGGGCTGGCTTTGAAGTTAGTCGGGTGAATGGTGAATCTCACAGTAGTAACGTTCGGATTGTAGTCATGTAATGAGACCGTCATATCGAGCTATACAGTACTAGCCACATGACGTAATCTTAGAAGTGAAAAATGCAAAGGAAAGTTGAGATTCTATTGATGAGTAATCTTGCATTCCTGGCTAATGTAGGAGGGAGCCATCGTATTGTAGTTTTGATTTCCTATGTATGAGTTTATGTAAGAGGAGTTGCCGAAAATGTTAGGATCATTTAATAACTGATAAGATTATCACTTTCCCACCCTTCTACTCTTCTAACCGGCGCGTCACTGGGTCTCCTTCTCACATGGACATACCACCTCATCTTGTCCTCAATGGGTGCATCCCCTACTTTCTCCCTGATAATTTCATTTCTAAACCGATCACGTCTTGTATGTCCACACATCCACCGTAGCATGCGCATCTGCGCCTTACTCATCTTATGAATGTGACACTGTTTCGCGGCCCCACATTCTGTGCCATATAACAGTGTTGGCCTAATTGTCGTTCGATAAAACTTACGCTTCAACTTATTGGGCATTCCTCGATCACACCCTATGGCATTCTTCCACTTCAACCAAACTGATTTGATCCTATGGGCCACTACTCCATCCTTTTGAAGAATCGATCCCAAATATCGAAAGAAGTCTGATCCCTGAACAACCTCTCCATCCTAATAGATACTCATACTAATCAGCAATGGCTGTAGCCCTTTTCCATGATTCAGGAACAAACTAAAAGCATGTCTGATGTTAGTTTATACTGAAACCCTCAAAAGAGGGCACCAACTGTTGGATCTTTTCACTTCTGACAAATTTTTTGAACATGGCTTCACTTAATTATATAGAGAGATTCTTTGAGTTATATTATCCGTGTCTGAAAATTGATTGTTGTAACAGATGGCCAAGGTGATAGCTGCATCTCAGTCTTCTCTGCTGCTTCCTCAGCTTCAGCCACATGCTACCTTAAGTGGAAGAGGTCTCAAGTTTAACAGTAATGACAGAATTGCAGTTTCTTCTGGTTATAAGCCCATACATTCAGCAATAAGCATATCAGGGAACTGCAAATTCCAATTAACATCTGCAATATCTCATCACAATTCTCACATGCACAAGGGCATTAGTGCATTACCTGTTTCCAGGGCTTCAAGTGTTGATGTTGAGTTACCAGCACAGCAAGCTGATATAAAGCTTGACTTCAGTGGTGGCGGTGATGAGGGTAGTGGTAAAGATGGAAATGGCGGAGGTGGGGGTGGCAATGGAGGTGATGGCAATAGTGGTGGCAAGGGTGATGAAGGATCAGATGATGCCAATGCCAAAAGGAACAAGGCTCTTTTAATGTCACAGAAATTCACTCTGGCTTTTGCCGCCTTAGTTGGTCTGGGAGGCTTTATGGGCTACCTAAAAAGTGGGAGCCAGAAGTCTCTAGCATCTGGTGGACTTTCTGCCCTGCTCCTATACTATGTTTACACTGAGCTTCCTAAACGACCTGTCTTTGCCTCATCGGTGGGGCTTGGCCTGTCTGCTGCACTACTTGTGGTGATGGGCTCACGTTTTAAGAAGTCAGGAAAGGTATTCCCTGCTGGAGTCGTCTCACTGGTTTCTCTAATAATGACTGGCGGTTACATGCATGGGATTATGAAAACCCACTAAAATAATACTTTCAGTAGCTGAAGGTTGGGTTGAATGGTGTTGTTCACTCCAGTAAGTATCAGAGGAACTCTTTTGTCATGCTAATCTTAGTCTGCTGGTAGTACTGCTTTGAGAGTTTTTATCAGGATCTCTGTAACAATATAGTTTTCTTCCGTCAAGAGCAGTGATTCATCAACCCGTTTTTATTTCTGAAAGAGTCTTTCTTTGAGGAATTTGTAGCTCGTGTGTAAAAGCTTTTCAAGATCTTCTTACAGACTCGTGTATGAAGTTAATCTACTGGTAACTTATATCCTGTATTCCTGGTGCATCATTATTCTGATTCGTTGCAGGGAGAGATTTGTGTTGTAGTGTTTTCACTGCAGTTAATGATGCTCTAAGCCTTTCAACAGTGTCGTGAAGAATTTCATTCTGGGATTTTCCACGGATATTAAGTTAAAAAGACATCTGAATCCAGTGAATGCATATGCTTCCCTTTCTGTTGGCTAAGTCTTAAGAACATGTTTTCCTCCCACTGTCCTTGACCGTCCAGGGTTCGGGACAGGGTAATCGCACTGGTGGTTGCATATACTGACCTCTTCGTAATCTTAACTTCATTCCCTCGATCCTCAAAGGCTAGAGGGTAAGGCAGGTCGGATGTATTCATGTATATTGTTGTTTTCACATGACCCATATTTAGTAGAAATTGCGTAGACAAACTCGTTAAACGTGAGAATCAGGAAAACTTGAAGCTGGAGAAGAAGCCAAGTTTGATCCTGGGCCCAGGATGTGAGTAACTGACAGCCTCAGAAAAATTTGTGGTGGAATTCAGTTCTGATATTCCTGTCACAAGTGGCAGCCGTAAATCTCCTAAATTATTACAGCCAATTCACCATACAATTCCAATGTTTTTGCATATATTTTATCTGGAATCAACACTAAAAATGACAGATTAAGTAGTAAATGGCTTTTCATTTTGCAATATGGAAAGAGAAGGCCAAGTTTACATAAATATCCATGGCTTTGAACTTGACATGTGCTAGTGCTAGTAACCTTTTTTCTGGGAGTTTTCTCCCAAGAAACAAGGATGTTATTAAGCTCTCCACAGTCTTATTATCGACACCGTCTGGAACAAGCTTAAGACCGGCAGCTGTGCAATCTGAAGGAAGTCAAGCAGGATTTTCAACACAAGAAGAGAAACAGGATTCGGCTTCGTCTGATGCTGGTAACTTTTGATTACCGACCTTTGGGTATTTTTCTTTTGCACTGGTCATGTATGTAGCTTGTTCAAGTTATGTAAATCGGTATTGATCATCTCTGTAGGTCTATTCAGTTTATGTTAATCTAAGTACTGCAGTCCACAGAGCTCAGTCTATTGGGACTATTTGGGGTGCAGTGTATGGCATGAAGCCATGGAAATAACCAGTACTCGATCCTCTGTCGCAAAAAGACTGATCACCTTTTCATTGAAAAGACCCTGTTCAATTCGACATCTTCATAAGTTAACAATCTTTTTGAGAAGCCAAGCACCATTTGTTTTTTTGGTACATAGAAGCAGCTAATACTATGGGGGTGGGGACATTAGGATTCGAACTCAGGGACAACCTCGAGGTAGGTTGGTTTTCTAACCGCTAGGCTAACTTTGATTCTCAGCCTAGCACCATATGTGAATGCCTCAGATAAGAACTTACGATTACAAATTGTCGAAAATTGGTACATTCACCCTTTCGGTGGTGTTTGTTGAAATGGCCTTTTTGAGCAGATGAAGTCCAGGATGTGGTTCCAAAATTAGAAAAGTATAGAACGTTGCAATGATCATAGTTTTATTACGATGCCTTAGTTTGTAAAATCATTTCGAAATAGCAGTCTGATCTGAGTATCCCTCCTGTAGAACTGCCCTGAAACTTGCTTTCATTGTGTATCTCCTGAGACAATGTTCAGAACAGTAGACTGACAGGGATTGTGGTTGTTGCATCACTAGCACCAATAATGCCATTTTTATGATGTACTGATTTTTGTGATCTTCATAAAGGATCTTCCTCATCTGCACGAACACAGCTAGGTCTACTGGAGCAGCTAACTTCTGGTTCAGGTATGTATATTATTTACTTTAGGCCAAAAAAACAAAAATTGGTTTGATTCTTACAACACATTCTTTAGCTGCATATGAATTATGAAGTGACTTTGACAATGTTGTTCGGTTTCAATTTCATAGGTTATGAAAGTGATGCTGTATCATCCGGTGAAGGAACAATAAGAGAGCAGCTAGCGCGGCTGGTAGGAGACAGAGATGGCGATTTCAGCATTCCGCTGGGTAAGAATCTGAAGAAGGTGAGCCCCAAGTTCCTGACCACATCGCAGAAACGAAACATCAGGAGACAAACCTACCTAAATGAAGTGTCCCAGAGGAATGATTCAGTTTTCTTTGCCAGTATTGGAGCTTTTGTGATCCTTCCTCCTTTTGTTATTCTAGGGATTGCTATTTTAACTGGCTATGTACAGCTTTTCCCATGAAAATGGATTGTAAAAAGTTTAGCTTCATCTCCTTGTATCATTTCAACATGCCTGTTACATCAGGGCTCACATATTTACAAGTCGAAAATACTTCCTTATGCATGAGAAGCTCAGAATGCACTAAAGCGAAACCAAACCAACATTAGCATGCCTCTGATAAAAGTACGTGTGCCTGTTTTTCAAAGAAGAATCACTTGTGTAACCAGTCCTGCAATGTTTTGGACAAACATGACGAAATTTTATGGAATTCAGCCGAAGGAGAGGCTCATTAACAGCATTTTGTCTTTCTCATCTAATACAAGCGGCTTACCAAAACATTATTTAGTGTACGTTTATCACTGTGACATCAAATCTTACATTCATTACTCAGCAACACAGCACCACATCGGCCTCTAAGACACCCAGGAGACTATTATCTACGACAGATGTTCGAGTACAAACAAAGGATAATTACAAAGCCGCTGGTCTAAACGCACAAACACCACCAAGTATGTAGAGCCATTAGCTAAAGGTAGAAGGACGTGGCTTTCTTCTTGTCTCACTTTGATATCCCATACGCTGATTTCTCATACTTTCCATCCCACCTGGAGGAATTTTCAAATATAAATCAATGGTCAGTGAAAGCTGAAACTGATAGCATACCAACATCAGAAAGCTGATAACATAATCTCGCAGCACTCAGAATTGAATCTGAAATAGAACACAGAAATATGAGAGAGAATTCCTGCAAACACTAACCTGCATTCTTCTGACTCTGGAATCTGAAGTTCCAGATGAGCTTCATATGGCGAAAATACCTTGTCCAAGTCCTCATCATCTACTTTGTCCAGGCTTGACGGGTCCCACTGCAGTTTACATAGACCTTTATAATTTAGGACACCGAAGAAGGAAATGCTAGGTGAAACTCTACAAAAGTTTGAGAGGAACTTCATCCGAAACTTTTTCTTTTTTTGGTGACAAGAAGCATCCAAAATATACATAAGCATGCTGACTGAAGTTCAAAAAGATCTTATTATTTCTTGATTCACTTAAAAAGAACAGAGTTTAAAACGAAACTCCAAGATACTTTAACTGAATAACAACATCGTTACCCAACCTTAAAAGCTCCCCTCATAAGGCGAGGTAAGGGGAATCCGGATGCATGCAAGCCTTACCCCTACTAAAATATAGAGGGGCTGCGCACAAATGACCCAAAATGAAAATTGCTTCCAGAATTGCACCGATTAATTGCTACTCCACAAAATAAGGACAGAATTAAATTATTTCTGAACTGAAGTTAACAAAGATCTTATCATTTCTTGATTCACTAAAGTTAACAAAGATCTTATTATTTCTTGATTCACTTAAGAAGAACGGAGTTTAAAACGAAACTCCAAAATACTTTAACAGAATACCGAACACAAAGAAGTTTGTTCACAAAAGAGTTGCACCTTTGGAGTGTTATCTTTGTCGATGGTGAGTGCTCTGATGCCCTGTGATAGAGGAGAAAATAAGTGAACACTTTCTCATGGTGAAAAACCCAAGAAACAAATACTTGTAGTTCAACGTTGAGAAACCTCATAGACATCGTCAGATATCATGCTACGTAGAATATTGATCGTGAGTCTGAACTCTGTTTTAAGGCATTCAGCTAAGGTCTGGCCCCTTCCTTGACGTATCTGAGATAATGTACAGAGAACAATGAGAAACTGAAGGAAAGGGCAAAGCAACCTAAAAACACAGAGACTGATCTGGAACAGAATTCACATTCAAATAAGACTTCCAACTGTCTCGCGGTAGATTGAGTATCGTGTGATGCCTAACCCTATCTTCATAAATATACTTTAAATTGTTACTTGAAACCTTTTTGTCAATAACATGATATATCTTGATGCATGCAAACTTGAAACTACAGAGTCAACCATTTCTGTAGTTTTCCAATTGGTCGACAAGGACTGAATATGTAAACAATTTCCAAGTTCTCCAATTGGTCGACAAGACTGAATATGTAAACAATTTCCAAGTTTTCCAATTGGTCGACATACGAAACAGCAGGCATGTAAATAGTGCAGACAACAGCTTGCTAGGGTGGTGTGAGTTACTTGGAAAGAAAAAGTGAATGAAGCAAAAGGGTAAGGGAGCTGACTAATCTGACATGCTAGTAGATATAGATGAGATTCTTACAGATCTCAACGTGATCTTCAATCCGGTAGGAGAAGATCTTTTCAATCCTTTGAGAACTGGTATCATCCATCCGTTGCCTTCTTTCAGTGATGCAGCTTCCTGGATAATACAACATACCAATCAATGACTTTAAAAAGGTTTGAATACGACTAACAAGTGAAGATAATCTTTGAAAGCTAATGAGATAGGAACTTACAAATGATTGTATTATCTCTTCTACGGTATCCTTTGAAAAGCATTCATCAATGACTGATTGCCTACAATGTAATCAAAAGTGTTAAAAATTGGCTAGAAGAGAAATTGACAGAACATCAATCTTAGTATGTCTTACTTATTCAAAATGCTGTCAGCATCAATTTGAACCTTGGAAGAGAACTGTTCTATCAGTGACTTGACTTTATCTTTGTCACCCTTATTTAGGCTCACCAATTTTTTCTCTAGATCAGGCAATTTCTGTTTCAGAAATATCAACATCAATAAAACATTTTAAGCGAAACATAGTTGAGGCTTCATGATTTCACCACAAAAATAAAGGCAGAAGAAAGTGAGAGGTGTGAATTCAAATGACAAACTTTGCCTACAATAAGTAGATGAAAATAACACTCACATAGAAATTATATTTCAGGACCATAGGATCCATGAACCATTATGAACACTACCAAGTCATTTGTTACTGTATAGAATGGATGGGAGATTACAGAAGAGGGAACCACCACAGAAATAGCGTTACAAGTGTGTACATGCAGATGTCATCAAGGCTATTTTAATTGTTACGGGGAGGGAGTATAAGCTTCTTTTTTTTTTCATCTGTAACAAAAATCACTCTATTCTTTAAATTTGGAGTGTGATAAAAATAACACAATATATTTGACAACATTGCCTTGTCTCAGACTCTTGTTAAAGGATATGATCAGAAGAATGTCTCCTCAAGGTGTTTAACCAAAGTTGATATCAAATGCTCAAAACTTATGGCTTACCTGACCTGTTTACTGATTGGATTATAAGTTATGTATTCTTTCCTGGTAGATGTGATGTGAGGCAAGGTGATCAAATTTTACCTTACATCTTTGTTTTAAGCATGGAAATGCTCTCAAAGCTGCTCAGGAATCTCCCCAATTTCTATAAGTTCTCATTTTATCCTAAATGTGCTAAGATGAGGCTCATCACTTAGTATTTGCAGATGATCTCATGATTTTTACTAGGGGTAATGTTCCTTCTGTAAAAGATGAGTGTGGGCATGATACGGAATGTTGGGCCGTGAAACAGTGTCACGTTCATAAGATGAGTGTGACGGAGATGCGCATGATACGGTGGATGTGTGGGCATACAAGACGTGATAGGTTAAGAAATGAAGTTATTAGGGAGAAAGTAGGGATTGCACCCATCGGGGATAAGATGATGGAGAACCGACTGAGATGGTATGGTCACGTGAGGAGGAGGCCTAGTGACGCGCCGGTTAGAAGAGTAGAAGGGTGGGGAAGTGGTAATATTAGTAGGGGTCGGGGAAGACCTAAGATGACTTGGATGAGGGTGATTAGAAGTGATATGAGCTTCCTAGGGCTTGAAGAGAGTATGGTGTTGGATAGGGCGAGGTGGAGAGACTCTATACATGCGGCGGACTTAATCTGACTCCTTTGATTTATTTGTTTGGTGTCCCTAACTCTTTTCCCAAAACTTTTTTTTTTTTTTTTTGTAAATCTTTTGAATTTATTTTGACGACTTTATAAAACTTCCTTTGAAAATATTTAATTACTCCAAAAAGGTTTACAACGTTTTGGAATTTCATGGCGTACACAAGACGGTTACTAGGATGACGATTCATGTTAGCCGACCCCAAATCATTTTGGGAATAAGGCTTGGTTGTTGTTGTTGTTGTTGTTGTTGTTGTAATGTTCCTTCTGTACTTGTTGTTAATAAAAACGCTGGACTTGAAAGCTAATATATTTGGACTAAAAGCAAATCCTAGCAAAACAGAGATTTACTTTGAAGGCAGTCATGAGGAGATTGAAGATCAGATAGTGCAGGCAACTGGCTTTAAGGAAGGATCTTTAGATACTTGAGGATTCCATTGAACACTTCAAGACTGCAAATTTCAATGTATAATCACCTGGTGACAAAAGTTAAGCGCATCGGTCTACTGCTTTGGTCTCTTATGCAGGAAGAGTCCAACTCATAAACTCCGTGCTTTTTGCGTTAACATTTACTGGTTCTCTAGTCTGCTCTTTCGGAAAGGTCTTCTTAAGAACATTTCTGGTTTATGTAGGAAGTTTCTCTGGAGAAGATAAGAGAAAGTGGAATTTTAAAATTGGAGTAGTTCATGTGCTCCAAAAAGGGAAGGAGGTTTCAATATCAAGGAGATTCTGGAACAAAGCTTTGCTTGCTTGATGAGTTAGTATAATGGACAAGAATCATGATAGCATCTGGTGCAAATGGTTATCTGAATAGTGAATACAACCTTAAGGGTGCTGATATTTGGACAGCTAAAATCAAACAGCTTGACTCAAAAAACTGTGAAGGTGTCCTCCATATCAGGGATGACATTGTCAGCCTGACTGATTCAACTGCGGCTGCTAGAAATATGATTAAAACTTGGAATCAGGGTGGTTTTACTTGCAGTGTCGGCAAGTCTTATGAACTTTTTTGGAAAACAATTCAATAGATTGAGTGATTGACTGGTGTAAAAGTGATGGGATTTATTTTATTTTTTTTTTAAAAAAAAGTGACATGGGGGGTATTAATTCCCCAAAGCAATTCATTTATTGCAAGCAGGGCTGCTCAAAAAGCTCTCCCGACAATTTACAATCTTTGCAGGAGAGGCATAGTTTTGGTTAACACATGCTGATCATGCTACAAAAAGGCCAGTCTCATCAGCATTTAACCTTTGCTTGTAGCTATTCTTCTGCTGTTTGGGACAGAATTATTCAATGGGTGAGAGTGAGCAGGAGAAGAGTTTTATCAGAGATATTAAGTGGATGGAAAGGAGAACTATCAGGAAGCCTTGAACCTTTGGAAGGCATGAAATCAGCCTGGTTACCACAGTCTATCAACTTTGGCTGAGAGGAATTGTAGGATTTTTACGGATGTTTCGCATGAAATTAGTTGGACTCTTAATTATATTAAATTTCTCGTAAGCGTCAGGATATTAGCTTGGTCGTGATGATATAGTCTAGTCGCTTAACGATTGACTTTAGAGAGTATTGTTTTTTGTAAAATCGTTTGCCTTTGCCCCCCTTTGAGGATGAATAAAAGTCAAACCAAATTTCTTGCCAAAAAAAAAAAGTCCTAGCTTGTCCACAACAAGTTCCATTAAAAGTAGTTCTTTGTTGCAAATTATGAGAGATGACCAAGGAGTTTGCTTAAACTATGTAAATCTACAGCAAGTGAGGGGCAATATCACAGCTGCTAAGATCCTCATACAACAATCTAAGATTCCTCACATCCGATATGTGCTACATGGAAAATGCACTCAGAAAAGTTGCATGTACAATAATAAGAACTACCAAAAATAATAGAATACTTTACCTCAGAGGGCACAAAATGGGTAGCCAATCCAAGTGTAATTAATTCCATGCCATTTAATCTTGAGCCAGTCAACGCCAAGTATTCACCTGCAAAGATGGTTTTAGCATGTGAAAGAGATTCCATGAAACAAAGAAGAGATGGACATAAATCGTGGACCTTACATTCCTCTATAATTTTATATCTGCTCCCTCCAAATGCCTCAATTTTTTTCAGTTTTTGAGGGACCATATTTGGACACATCTCTAGACCAAACACAATGTTCACTTAAGAATAAAATTATCATCGAACACTCTATTCGGCAATGCACTCTCCCAATCCCCCTTAAATTTGGGGCAAATGCGTCATCTATTAGATCTACAAGTGGCTCCCTAGGGTAAGTCAAAATTAGCAAAAAATTGCGGCATTTGGATATGAATGGAGGGAGATTAGCAAACTATGAAGGAAAACCCATTCAGCCAGTATAAGACGATCGTATCTTTTGTTGCCTAATCAAACAACAAAATGATCAACAACAACAACAATCAAGCCTTATTTTAAAATGATTTGGGGTCGGCTAAAATGAATCGTCATCCAGTAACCGTCAAACAACAACATGATCAATTAAGGAAAAAAAAATCAGGTTCTTACTCACCCAAGTAGCCAGGCAATCGAGAATGTATGAAAGAAAATCCACAATCTGTATGAAATCCAATTCCAGCTTCAGGAGTGGCAAAAACCTAATGACACCTTATCAATTAGCAACTACTACTTTTATCTAGATAGCTGTGAGGAAATCAATCGTATGAGCTATGACCAGACTAGCTTCAATGTAGCATACCGTTTTCTCGGTCACAACTGAAAACTCCATTGGAGCCATCAATGATGCTCCTCCACCCATGGCAATCCCATTTGCTAGAGCAACCTGGAACAGGTATGGATTACTCATCAGTGACTGTAATGCATTAGCTTATCCATTGTTTAACAACTTTAAGAGGGATGTGCTACCAGTGTTTTCTTGTATGAGTGTATGTGATAGCAAAGCCAATACATCCTGTAAACCACTTCAAGGCAGGAGTCCTCTGCGAACATAAGAATTTGCGGCAATTGCCCACTTTCCATCAATACAAGTTACTCAACAATGAAGTGCAGACAAAATTGTGACAGGAACAGAGTTATTACTTGTCTTTTTCCCCTCATAAAACACTCGCAAATCACCTCCAGCTGAATATGCACGACCTGCTCCCTAAGCAAGACACAAAGGGAACAGTCAAAATAGGAAAGAACAGACTGTCCCAGCTGAATACTTTACAACCATGTCTTAAGATAGATTAGCAAGTCCATGACAGAAAAGATATTCCACAAGAGACTGTCACAGCTGATGCCCAGATAAAAGTCTAGAAATCGCAAGTTTCATTGACAGCAGTTAACACATCTATTGGTATTTGAGAACAGTTGCTCCCAATAGCAGTACAGAAATCCCAAAACTAGTATAAAGGCATAGAGCTGCAATCAAACCTTGATCAGTACAAGCTCCACGTTATCCTCCTTCTCCCAGTTTTCCAAGTATCCTGCTAGCAGCGACACCTTTATATATAATACAGATGTGTCAGTTCTATTTTGATAGCAATCATTATGAACTTATGTATTACTCAAGAAGAAGAAGTCACCGTTTCTGGCGATATCACATTGAGATGACGGGGCCTGTTTAGTGTAATTAACCTCGCATGGCCGTTTTCCTCTCCAAGAACTACCTGAAATCCAGTGTAAGTAACATCACATGCATACTGTTTTAACGAAATAATAAATACAGATTGTAGGCAAACTCACAAATTTACCCGTGGATATACTTCCCAAAGGTAATGTTCGATATAATTGCAAAAATATATGCACTTTCCTATAGATATGCACCATATAATTTGCTCATGTGGTGATTTACTGATTTTTACAATGATTCTAGTTGCATCATCTGAAAGAGTTACGGAGTAACTAATACTCCGTATACTACAGCAAATAAAATGTACTGTAGCATTATAACTCAGCTTCACCTAACTCTAAATTTTGAGTGAAGCCTATTGCCAGAAAAACACCATGATCGATGACTCGGATGTTTCCCACACACAACCCAGGGCACTTCATATACTAACCGTTTGATATTGTAATTCTAGTGACGATTCATGGTGAAGATGAAAAACCCAAGATGCAATTAATTTGGTAAAGAATACAAAACACAAAGAGTCAGACATGAAATCTTACTGGTTCATTAGAGTTTGCTACTTGTGCCATCCTCAATTAATTCTTTGATCTGTCAAATGCAAACCTACAGGTAACAACACATAGCAAATTAAATCTACAGTGAATATGATACTAATCAATAGAAATTAATCGAAATCATCAACAACAACAACAACAACAACAACAACATAACCCCAGTGCGCCTTTTGTGGCAACGTAAGGGGGGTCGGATATACGCAATCCTTACTTCTACTTGAAAACATAGAAACGCTGCTTATGTTAAATTGTCACAAAGTTGTGAAATTTCATCACACAACCCGAATTTAGTAACTCAATTAAGCACAACTAGCAGTATAGTTACTCCCCTAGATAAATTTGGAAGATTAAAATTACACCCAGAAGCCCAATTATTGAGATCCTCACAAATTCCAACTATTTGGTGGTTAATTTACCAGTATAAAGAAATGATCTTGTCCAAAACAAACATCAAATATCGTCAAAAAAAGTGATGTACACACACCAACATTGATCAGTTTTGAGCATACTTAGCAGCATATAATCATTGCCCACAGCACTACACAAATTTGTTAATAATGTGATCACAAATTTCAATATCTTAATTTAAATCCAAAATGCCAAGAGATTAGTTTAGGAAGAAAAGAAAGTTACCAGTGAAATTGATGAGAGAGAAATGCAAAGATGTCAGCAGTGGTGTTGGTATGGTAGGTTGAGCAAAATATTATTCCTGTGAAACTGATCCGAGTTTTTTTTAAAGAAATGGAGTAGAATGAGGTAGGTGTGTATGTGTGACTGATCATTCGTCATTGTGATTGTCAGCCTGAAGTCTCACCTACTTCTCTTCCTCCTTCTAGATGCTAGAATGGCTGTTATGTTTGTGTCATGTGTCAACTATCAACGACCTACGGCTACCGTTATTAACGCGCATCGCGAGCAAGTGTCAAGAGTTTAATCGTCATACGATACTTTATCGTCTCGATTTAAACACCTTATACACAAAACAAAACAAAACAAAACGTATTCCTATTGAGAAGCGTGTACACACTCGTCTGTTAATAAAAAAAATTGTATGAAATTTTTGCTAAAATTCTAATTTAATTCACTATGTAATCTTTTTGGAATTTTGATTAACCAATTAGCTTGTATATTTTGATTAACCGATTAACTTGTATATTTTGATTAACCGATTAGATTGTACACTCTACTCAACACGGGGCTACTTTGGATATAGGGTGTTAAAAAAGGTACGAAAGGTGTACACTAACGTGTTTCGATTAATGCTTTTGACTAACCGTGTACACTATCTAAGACCACCGGGCCAAGGGCACGGACACTTGGGAGAGAGCGGGGATGGTAAGCAAATGCCTCCTCCCTTGAATTAGTAGTGGGGGAAGTTGAGTTTGGAACTGCAAGATCACCAAATTACAACTTCAACTACTAACCAAGTTCTCCAATTGTGTGCAATGCAAAGCACTATACTCTTGCTAGCCATTCTCCATTCACAAAACCTTTCAGAAAGTGTTTGATCAAAAAAAAAAAAAAACCTTTCAGAAAGTGTAAAACCAACACTAATTTCACACATATTCCATATAACAGTATCTCTTATTCCTGCCACCCTGAATCTATGTGAATGCGAAACTATCTGAAAATGAACCATCCAATTTTTACATGTCAACCCAAACTACTCCCTATATTTTTTTATCTTCCATTCTTTGATTTCTTATAATGCCCTATAGTCCAAGTTTAGAGCAGGCCATTTTTATTTTCGACAATCGAAATGTTTTCATTGTTTTAAGTTTTAATTGTATTGTCTACATCTGTTTCTGCTTGTACATTACAATGGTAATACATCAGTAACACATTATTTTTAAAAAAAATTAGTTCAATAGAGAGAAGCCAACAAGGACATTCACCTTCGAAGTGGTCCCAGACAGGTGCTGTACATGAAGTATCTGAACAATGAAGGAATGTGTATAATTCATGGTACAGGTGATTTTCCTGTTTCCAGAATAATTAGCTGATGCTCGCAGGTAATGCGACCTATATTCATGTGTCTATCTAATATAAAGCAAACCTAAATTTACAAAAAAAAAAAACCGAAAGAAAAGGGAGAGATTTGCCTCTTCCTAACCTAGTGTATGAACTTTCTTCAAATTGATTGAATCAGTATGTTTAAGCTAAGTGTAGTCAGACATCAGTGCACTTTGTAGGAGCATATCCTAGCCTCGACTTTTTGGTGTCGTAAAGAATGTGGAAGTTCTGCTGCTGATAGTTTCCAATGATTGAGAAAGCCGACCTGTTCGTGGGCATCAATGCTAAGCACACCACTTCTTGATCAACCCATATGAAATAATTCTGAATGGGGAAATTCCATTCAGCTCCGTCACTGAAATGAATCTTGAAACTGGGCATCTCCAACTTCTCTATCCCAGAAACATTATAACAAGGTTTCAAGATAGGAAAGTCTGTAACCAAAGAGTACTTGCTGATCTTTTTCATGAATGCATCCTTAATGACTTCATAAGCGGGTTTTACAAAATAACTCAGGGTCGTTCCTGAGTCGATGATCGTTCCACCTCCACCATCCTGTGTAAATCCCCACATTTCTTCTGGTATGTCTAGATTTTCACCCCCCACAGATATTGCCTTGATATCGACATAGTAGAATGTATCAGCAGGATTATCTTTTCCGTTTAGTAGCTTAGTAAACTTTAACTGTGGGTGTGCCAAGAGCTGCTTATCCTCACCGAAAATCAACTTGCTGCTTACACTAGGGTCACTGTTTCTATCAACCAAGCAATATGAAAATGAATGTCCATATATGGATTTCAGCTGAGAGGAAAATGACAGTGGCCCTCTTCCGAGACCTAGCAGTCCTGCAGCCCCATGGAAGAGACCACGGTTCCAGTGACCACAACCAAACATCACATTGTCCACCTTTTTGAACTCTGATTTCCCATCGAAAGAGGTTAGATTGACTGTAAAAGTCTCGAGGGCAAAATCACCAGTTGTGTTAGACCTGTCACCATACCAGTAGAAATACGGGCAACTCTGATTCCCACCCTTGCAAGCCTGAGGAGGGTCAGGTGAGCTCACAAGGTCACACCTCGGATCTTTACAGCTAATGTTCCTAAAAGAACTAGAAAGCTTAGGATCATAATGTGGTCCATTCTGCTCGAAGCAATCATAACATGGCACAGACTGTATCCAATTGAGATCGCTTCCAGTATCAAGTATAAGCAAGAAATGCTTAGGAGGAGTTCCCACAAACACATCTATGAAATACTCTCCTGAACCAAGACTGACACCCGATTTCAGACTCCCAACCAGATGCCCAGGAAACAAACTCACATCAGGCTCTGCTGATGTTGGATGTTCCTCTAGCAGGTGCCTCTGATTACTGCGCCTTGACACCGCGTTTTGATTTTTATTCTCAGAAATCCTACGCTTGAAAGTGTGAATTCTGTTCAAGTCCCTCAATGTATATTCAATTACTGACTCCTTCCCCACCTTTTCACCACCTGTTCTACGCCTCAGAGGCAATTTCACTACTTGTGGTTCCTTCATTTTCTCTGTATCTAATACCCTTTGTTCCAATTCCTCGTTTCGAATATCAGAAGTCGAGAAATCGCAGCCACCAGAAGAACTTAAGACATTGGCATTAAAGCTCTGATCAGGCACATCAATCCCAGCAAGATAGGACCCATTTGACCTCAAAGGGCTATGATTATGAATGCTGGAGCATGCTCCTAGCACCAGCAAGTACGAAATCAACACTAAAATCGCGGTAAACACGGTTTTAAACACCATCAGGATGGCCACTTCTGGTTCAATAACACCAAAAACCACCCTGCACCAACAATTTTTACAGCTTCAGAAACAACTTGCCAGATAAAATCAACCCAAAAAGCTAATAAAGGCCCTCACAACTCCACAAATAGAAAGTTTTTATACAAAAGCAATGAAATGGGATCCAGCAAACCAAACACCCAGGACCAAAAGACGTAATCTTTACTCTACTCTAAAGTGGATAATAGAAACCAATATATACAAATTTAAGAAGTAATCTTCAAGAACAAATTACCAAAAAAAAACAAACAAAAGTAAATACATTATTCGGTGAAAATTTGAGCTAACCTGAACAAAACCCAGATAGAATAAACAGCCGAACTCCAAAAAGATCAAAACTTTAAATAAAAAAACGGTGAATTGAATGAGAAGATTACAAAAATGGGTGGGATTTTAGCCGAAATAAGGAGCAAAATATTATGGCAAAGTTTAAAAACAAAAAACAACAAAAATCCCCCAAAAAAAATGAAGGAAAAGAGTGTAATAATAAGTTGAGAAGAAAGGGAAAAAAAAGGATTAGTCAAAGGGAATGATTTTCCTGTTGAATGACGAAATTTGTTTATGTAACACATTCAAAGACTTGAAATTTCTCATGGTCAACATTATGAGCGAAGAACACAAATCACGAATAATGTTTAATACTATACAAAGTCATAGACGCGTTTTTATTTTTACAGAAAAAAAAATGCATAAATTAGTTTAAGGGTTGGTGGTAAAGTTTCCAGGAAACACAAGATTTCACCTTTATCAATATCTTTATGCTAATACTAATCTCACATTATTATCAGACTCGAATCCGAGTTAAATTGGATAACAGCGTAAGGGTGATAAGAAAATTTACCGGGGTTTTTCACGTGTTCGTGAAAGAATCATGGGGGGCTCTTCTAAATCTTGCTCCATTGATGAATTGATGATGAATGATAGATGTGTTAATTACTTCAAATGGATGATAAAGTAAAGAGTTATTATTACTGAAAAATGCAACAAAATCTCAGTGTCAGAGAGAGAAATGAAAATGTTAGTTAGCTTTTTTACTGGGTAAAATCTTTGACTTGTGGAACTACTCAACTGGTGACTGGTGAGTAATTAGTACATTAAATGCAAGTACTAAGACAGCAATTAATGTAAAAGGTGTTGTTTAATTACTTTAGTCCGCTATTTAGTATTTCCCCGCCAAACACGCAAGGGTATGTACTGTGTTTGTAGTCGTGTAGACCACATCAGACAAGGGATTTATCGGCCGTCTTGGTCACACTTTCACCTCCTTTATTTCGCATACTTCCACACTTACAAGTAAAGTTTGAATCTAGGTTGAGACTGAGTGAGTCAGGTATAAAATGATATCTAGATAATGGGAAATATTTGTTTGAACTTGGAATACGCTAACTGGCATTTCTCATGCGTTAAACATGAGGTTAAAAAAGATACTGTACTCTTTAAATTGGGTCGGTTCGGCTTTTATTAGCAAAAGAATTTATAAAATTTTGCACATTTATAGAAATTTTACTTTCTAATTTTGATACATGAACACTAATTGAATTAATACGAAACTTAATCATAATAAGTAAAGGTTTTGAGTTCAAGTCAAGAAATATACGAGTGGTAACTACTTCATCCTTATAGAGAATTTTGTCACCCTAATCAACATTGTGAACATTTAAAGCAAAGTTAAATTATTTTTTATGTTACATTAATCAATAAAGTGTTCTCAGACACCAGGAAACGAGAAATGTAACATTGGAAATGTAGTTGATGGACTACTAGTACTCTTACCACTAATTCGGTTGCTTTGTCTCCCACCCATGCTTAGCATCTTCTATGGTTGTCATTTGTTTATGATCAGCTAGACTTATAATCCTTTGGGTGTTTACTCTTGTATTGCTGAATAAATGGGGATAGGTTTTTAATTTGTTTGATTTTGTTTTACTTATATGAGGGCAAATTGGGGATTTATTTAAATTTGTTTTGCCAATTGTAACTGTTACCTTTATAAATCAATTTTGTTTGATTTTGTTTTACTTATATGAGGGCAAATTGGGGATTTATTTAAATTTGTTTTGCCAATTGTAACTGTTACCTTTATAAATCAGCACTCTTCAACTATATTACGAATTTCCAAAAATAGGCATATTTTCTAGAGTAACTTAAACAACGTGGCGGAAATATGAAACTCGAATTAAAATAATCCTGTTAGTTCTATCACTTGAGATTATAAATCACTTGTTTGGGAAAAATATGGAATTTTGAACTCCAAATTGTATTCTACAATCAATCTAATTCGGGTTTCTATTGTTAGTTCGACACATGTTCGTTAATGGTGAAAATCTCACCTCGTTTAATTAACATGTGTCATGTGAACACAAGTTAGAAAAATCATAATTCTATATCACTAAATAATGCTCTATAATATTTATCATTTGTTGGTACGATGAAGTTTGTATAAATTATGCCACCTCCAAAAGTATAATGTGATAGTCTTATCTACATCAATTGCTTGTGGAAATCACATGAACTCTAAAAATGATTTTGCATTTCTTTCACTCATTTTACTATTAAAGAAAGGGGAGAAATATGAGCGAACAAAAGTGAGGGGGAAAACCTGAGTATTACATTGGTTTGGAAAGAGACTAATAATTAACCAATTATTGGTGAACACGTGTGTTCTATACAAGAAAACATTTGATTTTCCCCTTTTTAAATGTGGTTAATTAATTCATTTGATAATGAATTAATTCATAACAAGGCATGGAATGACAGAGGTTTAGAAATCAAAGGGTGATTGATAATGAGCTTGTGGAGACTATTTTTCCAAAAATAGGTATATTACATCTTGTTTTAAACTACCACAAGTCCACCACCAAACTAGTGATTGATAATGAGCTTGTGGAGACGATTTCACTAAGTCTGCCTTAGTGAGACAAGATGTAAACTGCCTTGGTGATTGATCGTATGAAGTATGAACCATATTCAAGGAATCAAGGGGATCAGCAAGCCTGGAACTGCTGTTGTCACGAAGTTTCTCTACCATTTACATTTTCAAATATATCATTCTGCATTACACTTAAAATTTCAAATGAAATATTAGACACTGCATTCGCTGCTCAAACCCATTCAAGTTGAACGGATTGTGTACTAAAAGTCACTTGTAATTCCAAATCTTGACACACTATCCATAGACACTCTAGAACTTCGGAGACATTCCTGAATCCATTGCACTTTGTATTGGATGAGACATCTTGACAGCATATTGGCATGCGTCAGAAAGACACTACAGATGGCACTGTCTTGATCTGGGATGTTGCTGTATCCTGGCCTTCTGTTTCTTCGAAAATTATTGGTGCCCCAGTGACAGGCTTTCTGAAAGCAACGAAAAAGGAATCATCAGATGCAGTGTCATTCGGATTACAGGCATGCAAACAGCAAAGAAAAGTTGCAAAACTGCAGGATTTGTTCAGGAAACAACACATATACAAGGCACACAATGAATAGTTATGCACAGGGGCCAGTAACAGCGTCAAGAACAAGTCAGAAAATTTCTGCAGAATTCTCAGTGGCCAGCTACAACTAGCTAGAAAACATTCAGGTGCAATAACATTACATGAAATGGGCGCAAGAAACACATGTGAAGGAATCAGAGAACAAAGGAAATGCTGACTATACGAATTATACATAATGAATAGTTATGCACAGGGGCCAGTAACGGCGTCAAGAACAAGTCGGAAAATTCCTGCAGAATTCTCAGTGGTCAGCTACAGCTAACTAGAAAACATTCAGGTGGCGCAAGAAACACATATGTGAAAGAATCAGAGAACAAAGGAAACGGATCACCTTTGGGCAACACCGGTTTCTTCGGACAATGCCTTCTCCAGCCTCTCCTCAAATGGAGTAGCATGCCAACGGACTTTTTGATCCTGGAAGAAACCCAAATAAAGGTACTTAGCAAAGCAGGAAATTTTCAGAATTGAGGAAGCAGATCATGGGGGAAGAGAACAACCTCCTTGTATTTAGTCGTTGAATTCGGAATTCCATTACCATCCCACCACTTTGGTTGGATGTGGGGAGTTTCCTCTTGTTCATTCCAGTGTGTAGCAACTAAGCCGATAATAGGCCTGTCCCCAGGAGTTTTTCGAATGTTAGGCTTCAGTATGCTGGCAACTTCCTGCATATGACCATTGCCATCAGCATAGGTTGGTGGAGGTTTCAGCCAAGAAGATAAACTAGCATCTCCCACTGTCTCCTCAACTACGGATTTCCCACTCGATCCTACAGAAGGCAAAGGAGTAGCATCCCCTGGTTGTGAAAGGTTTTCTACTTCATAATCTGATGTCCAATGTGAAGAGTGCTCTTCCATCAAATCCTCAAGCTGGCATTTGCTGTCAGTCGGGTTTAAGGCTGTGTACACATACTGGGACCGTATGCGAGCATTCCCTTCAGTTAGACTTTTCATATTCGTTGCATAAACTGTTCCAGGTGTCTGCATGTCATCTGTTATTTTTCTTGGGGTAGGATACGGTGAGGCTTTCATCACTGAGCGAGGCCCACGGATATCTGATTGCTCTGAAATTCCAACAGCAGTGTGTACTTTCTGCAGCTCATCAGGTGTCTCCGGTGAAGACTCAACAACTCTATGAGCTCCCCCTGAATTTGCATTCTCTAAGGTTTCAGAAATAACTTCTATTGGTCGTTTAGCTGCAGGAGTATATGGTGAAGATTCTAGAGCACTCTGCTGCATTTTCAGATCTGATGCCTCCACTTCTTCAGAAAATTTGACAGCTCTTCGAATTTCTGCAGGAGTCTCAGGCAGAGTACCACATGCTTTAAGAAGTTTGACCTGGTAGGAGAAGTAGATAACAGTTAACATCTTCCAGGAAGAGGCCCTCTTCAACCCCAAAACTGTCACCCTAGCAGCGTACGAATAAATAGATTACTTCTATTCTAAAAGAGCACCCGATAGAGAGGAACTTATATACTTTTTCTAATCAATCATCAAAAAGTTCATGGTACACCAATATGGACCACACATTTACAAACTTGCAAGATGTGCATCCTATAAGCTAAAAGAGTTTCTACATCACTGCAGCTGCAATCTGGAAATAAACTCCACGGAAAGGAATGAAATTTTCAGCATACCTAAAGCAAATAGTCATTGAGCCAACTTTTACACCAAGAGTCGTGCTAAGATGATCCACTCAACAGATATCTCTACCAGATGCATCGACTTACAAACACTATAGAAGTTTTTGCAAAGGTTTTCGTTTCGTCCAATCAGTAATATCTTTTGCCCAACTAAAAGGGACAATACCGGCAAGACAACACCATACCAAGAACCACATCAAAAAGTTTAGAATCTATGCTAAAGTAGGCATGCTACAAGGCAGGATAATGTCTGTTATGCTACATAACATTGTATGTCGTTGCAAAACTTCCCATACTAAAGAAATTGAGCTAACCTGCAAAACAAAACCCAGATAGAACAAACAGCCGAACTCCAAAAAGAAAGGATTTCCCGGATTACCCTAGTGTTCATTCCCTTGCCTTTGGTTCATAATTTTCTCTGCAGTCTTAGGCTTTGGAGCTTTTATTCATTCAGTATACCGGCAAGACAACACCATACCAAGAATCACATTAAAATGTTTTGGAGTCTATGCTAAACTAAGCATGCTACAAGGCAGAATAATGTCTGTTGGGCATTGTATATTTGTATGCCCTTGCAAAACTTCCCATACTAAGCAAGAAACACAGTCTTGACTATGAATCCAAAGTATGTCCTACTGTCTAGTATAAACCCAAGAGCAATGACAAATTACGCCTTTTTCTAAACCAGACTTCCAATACCATAACAGATCCAGATTAGAACATATAACAAAGATCAATGCACTCGAGCACAAAAGATAAAGAAATCTCATGTCAGCAGAGCTTTCAGAAGAGAATAGCACTATCAGATATCGACTTAAGTACTTGGGTTATCTTCACCATTAAAAAAGAAAAAATAGGAGAGACTAGCCTCAAAAGATAAGTAAGTATAGTTTGTAACTTTAACAAACATACAATACATTCACTTCAACGTTCCCATTTGTCGAATTGTGCATCCTATACATTCATTTCATTACAAATTTCAAAATCATCCCATGCTTAACTTGCATTTCAGGGCTCGAACACCCACTTTCAGGGTGACAAGATGAATGATTATCATAGATCATCAAGGCAAGGTCATCATAAAGTACTTGAATTCCAAATATCCAATACGAAAACCTAACCCAACATATCATTGAGTAATTATCATTCTTAACCAAAACTAATTATCACCACACTCATACCTCCAAACTATGCTGATGTTCCACATAAATCAAAGGTAATTGACCAAATAACTAGACTAATCATCACCTTAGGAGTTCCAACTTTTGTTTTCAGCATAATAAGAATTAAGAAGGACAATAAAGGAAAACCAACAACAATAAATTTGGGGTCGCCTAACGTGAATTACTGTCTAGAATCGTCAATCGATAACAAAGTAAGAAAGCGAAAAGGTCAATGAGAACCTACTTCTTCCAATAGTCCATCACTGATCTGAAATTTACCCACTCGTCGTACGAGGTTCTCTTGCTCTTTCACAACACATTGGTCCTTCTCTGCGTCATGTCAGACTCGATGAATCAGTAACCAAGAATCAAACAATTTTAGACAGCAATTTACAGCATATGAACTCGAAAATGAGATTAACCTTCGGCTGCAAACAAAGACGAAAGGCGTAACTTCTCAGCCACATCTTCCTGGAACAACCACAATTAGAAGTTCAATCAGTCCCAATTTACCTACAACTACACTACCAAGTTCCGCCACATCTAAAGCAATTCGCGCTCTCCATTAAACTACCAAATTTCAAAGAAAACATATCATCATAATTCCTCAAGAACTTTACTCAAGTGAAAGAAATTCTGCAAAAAATCCGCCATACAACAATCACCATAAGAATTTCGACAAATTCATGATCGGGCGAGATAACAGAATACGGGTTTAGTTAAAGACATTTACGACATATATCGACTGCTCGTTCAACTACAAATCAACAAGAACAGTTGGAAAAACAACAATAATGCCGCAAAAACCACAGAAATTGATTTCATTACAAAATGACACCAAATTGACGCCAATCAAAGTCTTGAAAGCATATAAAATTGTTCAATCAGATGAAATCAATTCTTGAAAGAAAATGCACAAAAACAAAATTAGAGTGAAAGAGAAGATACCGTGGGGGAAGAAGGGGAGGAATTGGGGACGAGATGAGGGCGAGGATTGTGGCGAGGATCGTTGCGAACACGAAAGCAGTCGAAGAAACAACCCATGGATTGGATGGAGCGCCAAAGAAAGGAGAAGACGTCACAGTAAGTCACAGGCATGTCATCTGATTGATTGAATCAAATTGATTTTTTTCTTTTTAGGGTTTAGTGTTGGAGAAGATAAGGAGTTGGATGAAAATGACCTGAGTTTAGGTGACTGATTACAAAGTGAGTAGTGAGTTGGTGAAAGAGCGAAAGAGGATGATTTTGATTTGATTGAGGGTTTCGGACATGGGATGGAGGGAGACTGGTATGTATATATCCGACCGAGGAGTGTGAGACGTTTCTTCTTACGCTGATTTTGAATTTCAAGTTGAGAGGGAAACCAAATCCCTTTCTCTACTCTTCCTTATTTATTTCTTTGATTTTCCACCCTTTTTTAAAAAAAAAAAAACATCCATAGGAGATGAGCCCTCCACTTAGAGTTGTGACTTGTGACTCATGAGATTAAAAGGCTGCCCATATTGCCTTTCCGCATTCGATTGAAATGCATTTGATTTTCCACCCTTTTTCTTATCCTTCTCAAAATAATCTCAGCTATTATTTATCTCAAAATAATCCCAACTTGATTTCATTTTTTCCGATTTCGGTCCCAAGTTTCCTCAGCCTAGCTCCATAGCACATTTCACTTATAACTAACCTAAAAAAATATATTTCTTTTTTTTTACTTATTTCCTTGACTAAATGTGACTATGTATACCTGCCTGTAAACGACTAGTAGAATGACACCAACATTCATACTCCTGCCACCAACACGCATACTCCGCACCGCCAGTATGAAAAATTAAAGTAAACAAGCCCTTAGCAATTGAATCGAATTTTATTAGGAACAATCAAGGGTGTGAGGGCCCAGATTGTTTCGCGGCTCCCAACCAACTTCTTGTAATTTATTATTTATAAGTTTAAGATATCATTAATAAAATATTTTAGGAACTATAATAATAATTTGGTATGGTAGCAAAATTTGTTTCGTAGTCAATGTCTACAAAAAGTAGATAATATCTAACCAAGGTACATCATGGGATTAAACTTCCCTGCCAAAA
This sequence comes from Spergularia bocconei, assembly GCA_963457585.1. Classification (NCBI taxonomy): domain Eukaryota; kingdom Viridiplantae; phylum Streptophyta; class Magnoliopsida; order Caryophyllales; family Caryophyllaceae; genus Spergularia; species Spergularia bocconei. The sequence continues at coordinate 8,528,484 of OY734959.1, forward strand.
GTTGAGTCTACTGAAAACAATCTTATTTCTAAAGCATTATAGCTTGAGAATGAATCAGAATTCTATAGCCACTCTTATTACAACTTTCATCTTGACATGAAAAACGAAGAGACTTGAAAAGCACAAAGATATATTATTGACTCGACGTGCTTGCTTGGGTTGACACCGGGTAGTCCGAGGTTGCCGAGATTGTTGATGTAGTTATATTTAACGGACCACCTCGTTGGCCACGTCTCTGTAAACACAATATCAGGTATGTTGTCAATTATTTTTCAAAATGTTCTACAGTCTTAATAAAATTATCTCACATCACAGAGAAATGAGAGGAAGTCTGACATTGATAAACGCATTTCCATCTTCATTTATATAGACTCCAAAGCCAAGTGGGTACCTGCATGTTCAAGACAAATGAAAGATTCATGTCACTATAATAATCCATGCAAATAATTTAGTATACCATACGCATTGGACCTGTAAACTTACATTTCCTCTCCTGTTACCATGTCTTCCCCTAACACCTCTTCCTCCTCTAATTATCCTCCCATTTCTTCCCGTTCTCGAGGGCTCTGCAGTGGTACTATGGACATCATTTGCCGTCGTTGATGTCCTTTCTCCTGGTGTATGCCATTTTCTTGGTCTTCCCCTCGTTCTTTTCGGAGTTGGCTCGATTACTTTGTCTTTGTCGGGACATTTCCTCTTGGTATGAGATTTGGAATTGCAAACACTACAAGTCATTTGTGTCCACTATGATGGTCGTGAATACTTGCAGTTGCCACGATTCTTACGAACAAGAAAAAAAATCAGTGACTAGTGCATCCACTATGATGGTCGTGAATACTTGCAGTTTCCAGAGACATATACAAACACCAAAAATGAAGTTTGTAAATTCTAACAATAAACATTATTGTCAAAAGTTGTAGAAATGAATTTCATGCAATCAACCAATTCAATATGCAACTACCACAACAATATAATTCTCGCAAACTGCCATAACCAAACTTTAATAGTAAACGTAATAACCTAATTTATTGAATTCATATATCTTATGAGAAAAATTAATTGTGTACCTCAATTATGATGAGCAGGTTTCAGTCCTACAGACGACGCGATGCCGCAACGGCGAGGCGATGACTTGGTGTGATGGTCTTGCTGAAGAATACGATCGATTGCCGTTCTTTTATTGTGATCAAATGCCCCTTTTTCTTTTTCTTTCTTTGATGAGCAGGTTACTCACGCAGCACACACAAAGTCAAGGGTAAAAGGAAAATATCTTGTTTTCCTTTTGTTTGTTTTTTTTTTTTAAAGGATAATGAAAATGCATTACTCAAATGCAGACATAAAATCCGCTAAACGTACATTCTAGAGACCGTTAGGGCCGGTCCCGAACCACGCACGAACAGACACATCCACGGGGCAAAGGTGGGCCATGAAATGCGCCGCCTGATTACCCTCTCAACAAACATGAGAAAATGTTACGGAATTAAAAGTACAACATAAGGAAACTATATCTCTACCTATTCTACCTAAGTAAGTTAAAGGAAAGGACTGAGACTTGAGCATGGCGATAACTTGCAAATAGTCGGACTCTACAATCACATCTCGGAGCCCTTGTTGGCTGGCCAGCTTCAAACCCAACTCTACAGCTCTAGCTTCGACCACGACAGGCTCCCACTTGTCTTGAGGTTGTTGGCAATCTGCAAGTAAAAGCTCCCCTGCACAACCTCTGATAACCACTCCTAGCGCACGACCAACACCACCCAAATCGCCGCCATCAGCATTAATTTTCCATTTGTTGGTCTCAGGAGCAGCCCATCTTCCCACCTGACCAACATGAGTCTGCTCCCCCTCTTTCTTTATCAGTTCCTTAAACGCAAAGAGGTAACTCCGTGCACGATCCACTTAAACCTTCACATACTTGTAAGCCATGGAAAACGTTATTCCTGTTGTTCCACACATTCCACAAAACAGTAACGAATTCCTCCGGCCTCTGTACGCCATCGGCAACTCGAATCCCTTCCACCCAATGTAAGACATTCTGAAAACAGCCCCAATCGTCCGCTGCATCCACTCCCAACGACCACCATAGAGACTCAATGGCTGGACATAAGAATAGAGCATGCATCTCTGTCTCCACAGCTAGCTTACACCGACAACAAGTGGAGTCCAACTGGGCGACTCTATGTTGCAGCCCTGCTCCGCACGGTAACGCAGTACTGAAAGCACGCCAAAGAAAGGCCCTGATCTTTGGTGGTATGTGGAGACTCCATATCAGTTGCCAAATTCCACCACGCTCGCTACCCCCTGGCAGTCGACTCTCCAGACAATCCGATATCTCCTTATCTTTTTATTATTTGTGCCGAGGCCCTGTCACAACTTATTGAACGAGCAGTGGACAGACGATCGATGGCAGGGGTGAAAATTTGTAGAAGAGCACCTACAGTTTCGCATCTTCTGCGAGCAGATGACACTCTTATCTTTTGCAAGGCGAACTCTAGTAACGCACCTACAGTAATTAATGTTCTAGAGTCTTATCAAGGGGCCTCTGGACAGAGGCTTAATTACCAGAAATCGGAGGTCACTTTCAGTGCCAATGTTGGAGAGGATCGTCGTGCCCAGCTTATTGATGAGCTAGGGGTGACTTAGGATACAACACCAGGGAGGTATCTCGGCTTACCGGCAGTTGTTGGGAGGAATAAGAGTGCGGCGTTCTCAGTTGTCCGTGATCGTATATGGCAGAAGATGAAGGGGTGGAAGGAAAAGATGTTGTCCTTTGCAAGTAGAGAGGTCCTTATAAAGGTTGTAGGCCAATCGATCCCTACCTATCATATGGGACTGTTCAAGCTTTATGACAACCTCTGTCATGAGATTGAGATGACTATGGCCAGATTCTGGTGGGGTTTTCACGAGGCAAAGAGGCAGATTTATTGGAATGCTTGGTCGCATATTTGTGAGCCTAAGGACCGTGGTGGGTTGGGTTGTCGTTCTCTCTGTGACTTCAATATCACAATGCTTGCAAAGCAAGGATGGAGGTTTATGAAATTCCCTGAATCTTTGGCAACTCGACTTATGAAGGCTCGTTACTTTCCTGATTGCTCTTTTTTAGAAGCTCAACTTGGGCACCATCCTAGTTTTGTATGGCGTAGTATTCGGGAGGGGCAAGATGTTCTAAAGGCTGGATGTCGATGGATGCTTGGCGACGGTAAAAGAATTCGAATCTGGAAAGATCAGTGGACGTTGAACCCCCCATCGTTTCGGCTTATATCCCCTGTGAGGGGAAACGAAGATGCCAAACTTGAAGATTGGATTGATTGGGATTCCCGATCCCGGAAGTCAGACTTAATTCGTGAGAATGTCCTACCCATTGAGGTTGACGAAGTCCTGAAAATTCCGATTTGTTCTTCGGCAGATGGTGATAGGCTTGTTTGGCATTTTGCTAAGGATGGTCGCTACACAGTGAAATCGTGTTTTGTTTGTTTTTTTTTTGTTTATTAGGAGGAAAGTGTAATGACTTAACCATAATTTTTAGAGGCTTGGATATGATATTAGCTATGGTAAGATAGGTTCGTGTATTTGGGACCACTATTAGATTAAAAATATAATAGTTAGGATTATTTTGAGATAAACATTGGTTGAGATTATTTTGGGAAGGATAACTAAAGTTGGGATTATTCCCGTTAAATATTCCTTTAAAAAAGAACATCCATAGGAGATGAGCCCTCCACTTAGAGTTGTGACTCATGAGATTAAAAGGCTGCCCATATTGCCTTTCCGCATTCGATTGAAACGCACTTTCTCTAGAGTTAGCATTTTGTGTCACGTGCAGAATGCGGGTTGGCACGAGGACGCCGACACGGGCACGGCACGACACGAGTGTCGAGCTGGCCGGCATGACCCGTGGCACGCCAGGCTCACCTCGTGCTATGGCTGTGAAATTACACTTTGGCTGTGACCTGGCACGATCCGACACGAGGCACGCCAGGTTCGACACGCTGCGGCACACTAAAGTAAGGTATTTACAAAACCTCGAACTCCAAATTCCGACACAGTGGAGAACCAATTTCTCCAAAAATCATCACCTCCATTAATGATTCTAAATTTGGGCACACATAACTCAATGCAAAAGACAATGAAACACCACATTTAGGAGGAGAAGAGACTACTCCTCCAACTAGCAGACCCATAATACACAAAAGAGCACCAGCCTGGACAAGAGATTTTGAAGTAGTAAATCTAGTCATGTCACCTCAACAAGTCTTTAACTTGGTCACAGTTGACACATCCACTACATTTGTCAACCAAATCACACTTGAACCAGATCCAACTCTATTCACTGAAGCCATTAAGGATCCTAAGTGGATGTGAGCTATGAATACAGAGTTACAATCTTTAAGAGAGAATCACCAACACTTGGGATCTCACTCATCTACCACATGGTAGGAAAGCTATAGGCTGCAAGTGGATCTACAAGACCAAACTTTACTCTGATGTCTCACTTGATAAACACAAAGCCAAGTTAGTGATCCCAGGGTTCAGACAAAGACTAGGGATACACTATGAGGAAACATTTGCACCTGTGGCAAAAATGACCACTATGAGGGAAATCATGCCAGTTGCAGCAGTAAAAAATTGGCTCACCAATCAACAAGATGTTTCTAATGCTTTTCTGCATGGTGATCATGAGGAGGATGTGTATATGGAACTTCCTCAGGGCTACACCTCCGTCAGACAGATTCAAGCTAGTGGAAAGGAGGAGAAAACAGAAAATAGAGTGTGTAAGCTTAAAAAAAGTCAATGTATGGAATCAAACAAGCACCAAATTAAAGGCATTGGTTCCACAAGCTTTGCTCTACATTGATGAGGTGTGGTCATCAGATTACTTTATCTGATCACTCATTGTTTAAAAAGTAGACATATACAAGCAACACAATGGTTCTAGTGTATGTTGATGACATAATCATCATAGGTGACAGTCAGGAAGAGATATCCAAACTCAAAGAGCACCTCAGTGAAGCCTTTCGCATCAAAGATCTTGGAGAATTGAGATACTTCTTAGACTTGGAGATTGACAGGACAAAAGAAGAGATTTTTTATCTCAAAAAGAAAGTATGTGCAAGATCTATTCAAGGAATTTGGGATGGAAAATGTTAGACCTCTCAAGTTATTACTCAATTCTCACATCAAGCTTACACCAGGCAAATGATGTCTGATTTACTCCCAAAACCTGGTATCTATAGAAGATTGATTGGGAAGGTGATATATTTGACAATAACAAGACCAAATATTTCTTTCAATGTGCAGCTACTAAGTCAACTTGTACAAAACCCTACATCTATTCATATGCAAGTAGGTAGAAGACTTTTAAGATATATCAAACAGGCACCACGACAGGGAATCTTGTTAGTTAATAAATCAGCAGCCAAGCTAACTGCTTATTGTGAATCAGATTGGCATCTTGTCCTTTTACCAAGAGATCCACTATTGGTTATTGACTTATTGCATATTACTTGGAAATTCTCTAGTCTCATTGAAAGCCAAGAAACAAGTAGTAGTTGCAAAATAATCTGCAGAAGCTGAATACATGGCAATGGCTCTCGCCACTTGTGAAATAACTTGGTTGCCGGTTATCGTAAAAGACTTGGGGCTAAGACATCTAGGTTTTACAAAATTGAAGTGTGATAATCAAGCAACAATCTTCATTGCGGCCATTCGAGTATATCATGAAAGAACTAAACACATAGAGGTGGATTGTCGTTTCATTAGGAAAAGATTGCACAAGGTCAAATGCATACTTCTTATGTTATGTCCCAAGATCAGCTAGCATATGTGTTTACTAAAGCCTTGACTGCTCAAGAACATAACAAACTTCTAAGCAAGTTGGGAACATCAAGATACCACTCCCAACTTGAGGAGGAGCGTAAAGAAGAGAAGTCATGAGCCTTGGAGACAACCAAGGAAGACAGTGGTCACTCAGGCCAAACAAACAAGCATAGCAACAACTTGGTTGGAGGTGAACTTCAACAGCTACAAACAAATCAGAACATCTCCCCAATGGAAAAATCATGTGAATCAAATCTATATGGGGAAAGTCAAGTAACCTAGGGATTAGTCATCAGATGCTGTTAGGACAAATTTGGCTAATGTCATTGTCTAAGAAACATGGGAATTGTAGTCCCATCAGAATCTTGTAATGTATATAGATATCGATGTATGTATATATTGTTAAGATCATCAATACAATCACAAAAATTCAAAACCAATTTACATTGTATAAATATTTCTATTCTACCATTGCTTTCTCATCCTTCACAGCTCAATTTCCTTAACCACCGCGCTCGCGATTGTGTCTGACACAAAGCAACTCCTATTGTTCGACACAAAGCAACTCCCACTATTTGGGTATTACTCCAACATACTCTTCTTTAAGACTATGTTTATCAATGCTCCCAAAAGAAAATGGCACTGAATAGGACAAAACTTCCCCACGTGAGAAAGAAAGCAAAAGAAAATGAATACAAGCCTGGGGCATGAGTTCGGGGCACCTCATGCACCAGATTTGTGCCACAATTGATCAATGACATTGCCACATGTCAAACATTTATTGGCTGACTTAAAACTTATCAATTTTACCATTTGTGTCATTAAAACATCCAGTAAATTAGGTATTATAATTTTTAGAAAATTACATCAATGTTTATATTTTTTGATGGTCTACAAAATGAGACTACATTTGATATATTATTTATTAGAAATTATTTTATGAAAATGGAATATGTTTGTGGCAAGATGGGGCACCAATAAACCTTGAATCTTAGAACTTTGGGCATGAAATTAGAAGGAGAAATTAAGTAAATTTTTTTGGACAATATTAGAGGTCTACAGTGTAGACATCCAAAAGTGTCTACAATCAGCAATAATTTTACTACACTATCAAATTTTCAAAGAAGTATTTTTTAGCCACCAAAGTAGGGTGTGTAGGACTTTAAAACCACCAATGTAAAAATTTGGATTTATTGAACACCAAAGTTACAAAAATGAATTTAAAAACCACTTGATCTACTCTAGGGATTTAAAACCACCAAATATTTAAAATAATTTATTAAATAAATATATAAAAAATATATTGAGAATAAATTAGATAACTACCCATAATAGTCTTATCGTGCGTTTGCTGAGAAAGGGTTTGTGCCGCCATTAACAAGTAAAAATTTTCAGGTATGGTCTCTTCTTTAATTCTATAAACTATCCAAATACCATTATTTGTTCTTATTCCTTCTTTTGTAAATTGTTGGGCATGATTTGGTTGTATGTCGTCCAACTATTCACATAGTTTCGATTGTGCGACAAGCTCTTATTAGGTTTGATAGTGCATATTTTCGTTATCTTCTTCGACTTTTAATTTGCTCTTTATTATCTTTCCAATGAAGTATTAGCATTCTCAATTTATTTTTTGTGATTTAGGATCAAAGAAATGCAATGTTAAGGGGAGGTAACCAACGAATGTTTCATGAGACACATCGTACTAATTCAAGTGGAGCAAGCGCCGGCGGAGTCATTGGGTCTGAAATGCAACACAACACTAATTAATTTTTATTCACCACCGTAGTTAATTAATCAAAGTTTGTTCTTGTACTATTTGATACGGGAGCATGGGGTAAGGGCATTCATCTTTTAATGCTTACAATATGTCCCCCAAGATTTAGATAAGTTCTCATTGAAATGAGCCCATTAGTGATGCATATTTGTGGGAAAATCTGAAAATTTCAGAGATTTTCATTTGACTTTAGAGCTTCTTATACTTGGATATACTAGTTGTCCAACCGCGTGCAGGTTGTCCAACTTTCGGTATTAATGTGATGTAACTTCTGTTAATCGAAATCGATTTAGAAATGCTAAGATGTTAGCTTGTGTTAATGAGAGGAAAGAGAAAACCCTTTCTAGATGGGTTCACATCTCCACGACCAAGCTAAGTCTAAGCGGAAATTAGATAAATTAACATTATCCCATAAAAAATTATGCGTTCATGTCCTTGAATTTATTAAAGAGAGCTGGAGCAACAACTCAAAGCATACCCCTTATTACAATTGTACTCCAATGAGGAAAGACAACTTCAACATCCAATAGTTGTTCCGGTAAAAAATGGACAATCAATTATTTGTTGAAGGATGGAAAGACGCCCTGGCCCTGGCTCGGGAGTAAGGACCCTGGTCTGACCCTGCAAGAGAAACGTAGCTAGCCTCGGGGGTGTGTCCGAGGAAGACCCCTCCGATGCCTAAGTTAGATGGCGTATTTTGTGTGTAGAGAGAGAAAGTAGAGAATTCTCTCCCCCATGTGTTACCTCCACTTGTGCCCCAAGGGGGGGTATTTATAGTACTCCATCTTTGGCTCCATGACCCGTATAGAGCACGTGCAGGCTTTTGGCCTTTTGGCCCAAGTTGGGCTTTTTGGCTCTTTAACATATTTTAGCCCAATTAGCGTAATCGGACTTTCACGCCCCAACAATAGCCCTGATCGGGGTTGTATACGTGTATACGGCCCCGATCTCATGACCATCTCTGAAGGCGTACACATACTTGCGACCGTTATGCAACGGCGGCCTAGTTTCGTACCTTTCTTTCTCGGCGGTTTCTTTGGCATTGTGCTTTGTAGCTTGCGAATAGGTCTCTTGTGAGGGTTGTACCCTGGACGAATGTTTCGCGACCTCTGACGTTCACCTGGTCTTATACAGGAAGCCCCTTCGTGACCTCGTGTATGCGCGATGGGATGAACTTGTAAATATATGGCAGCCTGGACCCTGTCGAATGAAGGTCCAGGGCGGTCTTGTAAATATAGCTAGCCTAATTCTGCGTAAGGATGATAGGCTGATCTTATAGAGGATGTCCTAGCCTGATTTCGTGGACGGACAGTGGGCTCATCCTACAAATATGGGCCAGCCTGGACCCTATCGGATGAAGGTCATGCGAGTCTGAAGCTCTGCGTAAGGATGGTAGGCTTATCTTCTAGAGGAAGCACCGGCCTGATCTCGTGGATGGACGGTGCTGATTCCTATAAATATGGGTCAGCCTGGACCCTGTCGGATGAAGGTCAGGCTGGTCTGAAGGTAGCCTAATCCTGCGTAAGGATGGTAGGCTTATCTTCTAGAGGAAGCCCCGGCCTGATCTCGTGGATGGACGGTGCTGATTCCTGTAAATAGGTGTCAGTCTTGCTCCACTTAAGGATGCTTGGCTGAGCTCGTATAAGGCAACTCTGGCCTGATCTCGTGGATGTCAGGCAGATCTTGTAATTAGATGTCAGTCTGACTTCGCTGAAAGATGTTTGACTAAACTTGGAGAAAGCAGCCCTGGCCTAATCTCGTGGATGTCAGGCAGGCCAATCTTGAAAAATATACGTCAGTCTTGCTCCGTTGAAAGATGCTTGACTGAAGTTGCAGAAGGCAGCCCTGGCCTGATGTCGTGGATGACAGGCTGGCTGATCTTGAAAACATATATGTCAGTCTTGCCTTGTTGAAGGATGCTTGACTGAACTTGCAGAAGGCAGCCCTGGCCTGATCTCGTGGATGACAGGCTGGCTGATCTTGAAAACATATGCGTCAGTCTTGCCGTGTTGAAGGATGCTTGACTGAACTTGCAGAAGGCAGCCCTGGCCTGATCTCGTGGATGACAGGCTGGCTGATCTTGATAATATATATGTCAGTCTTGCTCCGTTGAAGGATGCTTGACTGAACTTGCAGAAAGCAGCCCTGGCCTGATCCCGTGGATGGTCGGTGGGCTGATATCGTGTAAATAGGGGCCAGCCTGTACCCTGTCGGATGAAGGTCGGGCTAGTCTGAAGCTAGTCTAATCCTGCGTAAGGATGGTAGGCTTATCTTCTAAAGGAAGCCCCGGCCTGATCTCGTGGATGGACGGTGGCCGATTCTTGTAAATAGGGGCCAGTCTGCACCCTGTCGGATGAAGGTCGGGCTAGTCTGAAGCTAGCCCAATCCTGAGTGAGGATGGTAGGCTTATCTCCCCTCGCCCGGTTTCTTCTTCAACGTGTATTTTTTACTTGTCATTGTAGATTTTCGAGGTTCTTTAAGGATCTTGCAGCCTTAGTCTATTATTTGACATATCAAGACTTAATCCTTGTCTTGGACTTTGCCTAACCTACTTGGTTTTGTCCTAACCGCGACCTGCCTTCCACTGTCATTGCGGTACTTTTCTGTCCCTTGGGATCTTATAGCGCCTCTTTAATATGCAGTGAACCGGATCCTTGACCGTAGTAGGGACCTTCACAAGGTGGTCGTGTCTTTCCAGGCCTTAGCCCGCTTAAACACGATCCGGATCATGACCTTAGTCACATTTTCACCCTGGCTTTACAATAGCCTTGCTTGGATTTCATCCTTAGTCCTGGATGATGCTTGACTGAGCTTGGAGAAAGGCAGCCCTGGCCTAATCTGGTAGACGTCAGGCAGGCTGGACGTAGATAAGACAACCCTGGCCTGAAGTGGATGTCAGGCAGGCTGATCTTGTAAAGATAGGTCAGTCTTCGTCCGCTGAATGATGCTTGACTGAACTTGGAGAACGCAACCCTGGCCTGATCTGGTGGATGTCAGGCAGGCTGATCTTGTAAAGATGGGCCAGTCTTCGTCCGCTGAAGGATGCTTGACTGAACTTGGAGAAGGCAACCCTGGCCTGATCAGGTGGATGTCAGGGAGGCTAATCTTGTAAAGATGGGTCAGTCTTCGTCCGCTGAAGGATGTTTGACTGAACTTGGAGAAGGCAGCCCTGACCTGATCTGGTGGATGTCAGGCTGGCTGAACCTGTAAAGATAGGTCAGTCTTCGTCCGCTGAAGGATGCTGGACTGAGCTTGGAGAAGGCAGCCCCGGCCTGATCTAGTGGATGTTAGGCTGGCTAAACCTGTAAAGAAAGGTCACTCTTCGTCCGCTGAAGGATGATGTCCTTAAACCTGATGAAAGAGTAGGTAGTAAAGTAACTCTGGCTGAAGTAGCAGAGTTTCTTCAGTGTACTCAAGTGAGTGGATTAGATGATATTGAGACTAAAGGTAGTTTTTACACCTGGAATAACAAACAGGAGGGTGATAACAGAGTTTTCATCAAAATAGATCCGGCATTAATCAATGATGAATGGTTAATACAGTTTCCTGATAGCTATGCATACTTCCATGTTGAGGGGCTCTTTGATCACTGTCCATGCACCATCAAATTAGCTAATAAGCAGGAAGTAGGGAGGAGAAGCTTTAAGTACTTCAATATGTGGAGTAAGATCCCTGGGTATGATGCCATTATTGATATGGAGTGGAATAATGAGGTTATTGGCACTAGGATGTTTCAGATTGTGAGAAAACTAAAAGCTCTCAAGGGGCCTCTGAAACATCTGAGCAAGTCTAAATTGTCAAATGTGGAAGCAGCTGCAAGTGAAGCTTATCACAAGTTAGTGGAGACTCAGAAATAGCTTCAGGAGGACCCAAACAACTCTGGAATCAGTGCAAAAGAGAGAGTGGAGGATGCGAACTATAGGTATCTAGCTAAGGCTAGGGATAGTTATCTGAGCCAGAAAAGTAAAGTACAATGGGTTCAGGAAGGGGATGCTAACACAGCATTCTTTCACTGTTCCATCAGAGACAGGAGAGTCAGAAACTGTGTCTCTCAGTTACAGGACATTAATGGTATTCTGAAAACTGATACTAAGGGGATACAGGAAGCTTTTCTGGAATTCTACCAAGAGCTTCTAGGCAAGTCTGGGGATTGTTCCAAGGTTCATGTGAATACTGTCAGGAAAGGGCCAGTAGTAGATGAAAATATGAAGAGAGTTCTACTTCAACCAGTTACAAATGAGGAGGCAATCATGTTTTCTATTCTAGGAAATAAGAGTACTGGACCTGATGGCTACTCTAGTCAGTTCTTCAAGGATAACTGGGGCAAAATTGGAGATGATATATGCAGTGCAATCCAGGATGTGTTTAGAACTAGGAAGATATTGGGGCAGATCAATAACACTATTCTGACCTTAGTTCCTAAAACAAAGCAACATGTTCTGTCTTGGAGTATAGACCAATAGCTTGTTGTAATACCATATTCAAATGCATTTCAAAGCTGCTATGCAATAGAATTGGTAAAATCCTCCCTAATATTATCAGTCAAAATCAGGGGGCATTTGTGAAAGGGAGAGACATAGAGGAGAACATTATGGTATGCCAAGATATAGTGAGGAAATACAATAGGAATGCCATTTCTCCAAGGTGTCTAATAAAGATTGACCTAAGAAAGGCCTATGATACTGTTGAGTGGTCTTTTGTGAAGGAAATGCTCTTGGCCTTGCAATTCCCTGAGCAGATCATTGAATTGATTATGCAATGTATATCTACTCCCTCCTACACACTAGCTCTGAATGGCAATCACTTTGGTTTCTTCCCTGGGAGAAGAGGCCTCAGACAGGGAGACCCACTGTCCCCATTGCTATTTACTATATGTATGGAGTATCTTTCAAGAGTGTTGAAGGTGGTGGATTTTCTACTTTCTCTAAGGCATCTGGGCTTTGCTCTAACATTTCCAAGTCAGAAATGTATTTTGCAGGAGTGAGGAATAATGTAATACAAGAAATTCTGAATTTCTCTCAGTTCAAGCAGGGTTCCCTACCTTTCAAGTACCTGGGTGTTCCCAAAACTGCAGGTAAGATCTCTTTTATGGATTGCAATGTGCTTTCAGAAAGAATAGTCAGTAGAATCAGAGCACTAGGGTCAAAGAAGATTTCTTATGCTGGTAGACTGACTTTGATTCAATCAGTGTTAGTTAACTTGCATTCCTACTGGGCTAGAGTCTTTATGTTGCCAAAGACTGTGATTAAAAAGATTGTAGCTATTTGTAGAAATTTTCTATGGGATGGAAGTGAGCATATGATCAGGAGTCCCTTAGTAGCTTGGGATGATATCAGCAGACCAAAGAAAGAAGGAGGCTTGGGAATAAGAGATGTACTGATTTGGAATAAGGCATGTGTCAATAAGTATGTTTGGTGGGTCTTTGCAAAAGCAGACAAACTTTGGGTTAAATGGGTGCACAGTGTGTATCTCAAGGAGGAGAGCTGGGATAATTATCATCCTCAAAAAGACACTAGCTGGCATTGGAGACAGATTTGTAAACTGAAAGAGGAGACTAAAATGCAGTTCATTCAGGGCCCCTGGAAGAATGTTGATTACAGTATTGTTGTGGGGTATGAATGGATGAAAGGTAAACTTACTAATGTGGAATGGAGTGGTCTATTATGGAGCAGGCATATTATACCTAAAGCAGGCTTCATTACCTGGATTGCACTCAGGGAGAGGCTTCTGCTAAAGGATAAACTAATAAAGATAGGTGTCTGCAATGATGATTACTGTATTTTCTGCTCTCAACACTCGGAGACTCATGGACACTTATTTTTTGAGTGTGAGTACAGCAAAAGATGTTTGGAGATGATAAGCATAAGGACTGGTGTCACTTTTCCTTCTACTGGTAAATTTTGTTTGGTGTGCTAAAAGGAAATGGGGAACCAGAATAAGTAAACAAGCAATGGGAGCAGCAATTTGTAACTTGATTTATCACATCTGGTGGAGCAGGAATATTTGCAGGCTTGAAGGGTATGTTAAAGCCCCTGGAAAGCTGAGTGAAGATGTAATGAGAGAAGTGAGAAGGAGAATGAATAGTGTGGCCTATAATGTAAAAACAGCTGATATAAATTGGCTTAGAGTTAGAGGCCTCATGTAATTGCCTAAGTCAATTAATGTGATTCTGTAACCTGGGGAATGCCCCTTGTAAACTTGTAGATGGTTTTGAGCTATAAAATTCCTTACATTTCATCAAAAAAAAAACACTGCAGTAAATGTAGAGAGACAGATTTAAGAGCTGTTTTCCGCACACCACTCTCCCCGCAGGCAGAATCACAAAAGAAATCAACACAAATCACAAATCAAAACATATAATCCACTGAAATTACTCAGACGAAAACAAAGTTCCTTAGAGCCAACATTTCAAACAAATTATAAAATAGCTAAACTGAAAAATAAAATAAGAATTAGATAGAACATACCTCATCTGGAGGAGGTAACCTTGTGTAAAAATATTAGCGATCTGCCATTGTTATTAAGGAGAGAGAACTGAAGAAACCCAAAAAACAGGACATCAGAAACTATGATAGATAAACAAGGGACACACAGTAAGCTCACAACAACCCAATCAAAACCACAACTATGAAAATAAGACAAAAGAACCCAATTGGAAAGAATATAATAATTGGTCCAAACAACAATCTCTTTGTAATCATAGACAAACGACTGGAAAGTAAGGATCACTTATTAAAGGTCTTAATTTTTTGTGCCCACTGATCTAATTATATGCATCATAAGGATTATCCTTTTTTTGATAGAAATGCGTTTTTGTCAATGACAATCAAGGTATGACCTCCTTTATTTCAGATTAAGAGTAACTCGTATGATCCACAACCATTACAGAGGTACCTAGGACATCAAAATGAATAGAGCCATAGAGGCCTCAGTACAATATCGATTTTATCGACATTAGTCCAACTCTAGACCCAGAAGAAGAGAACGTTAAGCGCCTTATTTTAGCCAAACTTAATATTACATAAGAAATCCTTGACCAATATCATGATAAACACAAAAGAGTGTCAGGATACACAAAAAAGATGATACACCGAAGAGTTCTAGGAACCAACCTCATCAACCTTCAGAACTGGCACCTGAAAACAACTTCTAGTGCTAAATCCCCAAACGTGAAAACGCGGAAATCAAAACCACAATGATAGCCACGATTCAATCCCAACAACATCACAGACGTGAAAACTAATCCCAAATTCAGCATACGCACAACAACGCCCTCCTCGCCTCACCACTCAACAAATAGGCCACTGATTTACCAATATAATGCAAAGCACAATCACAACAACGAACAAGAACCGCAGCGCAACAAAGGGAAGAAAAAAACGAAATCCTTAAGGCATCAAAAATTAACTAAAAGAATTACAGATAGAGACGAACATGGGGCACAACTAAAAAGAATAAAGTACGGCACAACGAACACAAATCAGGCACTAATATGCTAATGCACATGATTTCAAAGCCTCTAAAATTCCTACCAACCTTGTCTTAAGGCTACCACTAGAATGGGGCAAGGCAGGCTGCACTCCTCAAAGCATGTTGTGTGATAATAAGCCTTTTGAAGTTGTACGAAGCCAAAAAGCAAAACGCTAAGTTGTTTCACTGTCTTGTGTCACTTAAATAAGCATTGCTAATGGCTGCAACCAAAGAGCACACCGAATATTCCTATATAAAACAAGCAGGCGTAAAAGAAAGCGATTTTAAAGGCATTTGTCAATAGGTCGGAGCCAAATAGAATACTTTTAAGAAATATTTTGTTAATTACTATACACTTCCTAAGTAGAGTACTGAATATAGTAACAGAATCAGTTACACCGCGGCTTGCCAAACAACATCACAAAATTACGAACAGTTTCATACATGGCATGCGAAGTTAGCCAACATACGAAAAAGGTCAAACGTGGCTTCCGCCATGAACCAACACAACTAAGCAACACACTTTTAGGCTTGGAATCGCGTTTTGCTACCGATCGCATGCAATCAAAACATGACCAACAAAAGACACCAAATGAAGCACTACTGTAAACACCAAGCCATGCCTGCCCAAATTTTAAGACTAATCCCCATAAAGAATGTTGAACCAGCTTAGAAAATCAGTCAATGCTATTAGAAAAATAGATATTGCAATGAACTTCGAGCAGAGGCCCAATTACACACACAAAACAAGGAGTGAATCCCATTTTCATGTACATAAGCAATCATCAAACTTTGCAATGAAATCATGCCCTCCAATATGGCAACGACGACCATTATACAGAGTATGTTCACCACCATATTTTTTTTTCAATTCTCAAAAAATTTACCAAGTTGTATAGTATGAGGCAATAATTCGCACCAATCAATCGAGACATTGAACCCTAACAAGAAACAATCCACATTTGAAACACTACAAGAAACAATCGAGGAGCCTACATTTAACTCATACCTGCCCTGGTATCTTCGAGAGAGTTCCACCAACACATATATAATCATTTTGTAAGCGACATGCAACAGTAATAGACAAGGTTACATAAGGAATACGTCCAATTTTAAAATCCCAGATTGTATACCAACATAAGTAAGGATTTTAATTGTATGAGCCCAAAAAACATGTGAAAACTTGCAAAGCAATCACTTGCCTCAAAAGATACCTTCAAACAGACACAAGAAAACACATTTCTATGACAATGCTACACATTTCAAAGCCGCCACACAAATCATTAGTCAATATAGTCTGCATTTCAAACATTTCACCAAATGTAGACACATATTGAGTTGTCATTGTTTACACAACAAACGTATAATTAAGTCAAATCCATG
This sequence comes from Spergularia bocconei, assembly GCA_963457585.1. NCBI lineage: Eukaryota > Viridiplantae > Streptophyta > Magnoliopsida > Caryophyllales > Caryophyllaceae > Spergularia > Spergularia bocconei. Next base: position 8,544,928 of record OY734959.1, read on the forward strand.
CACATCATCTAGAGGCCTTACACGTGCCCGTCGCAATGGCCGCCACACATCAAGACAATCAACATAAGAAAGAGTTCAGTTGCAGCTCGATTGTGAACGAACAGTATAAAAAAAGGGTGTTTAGGCCAGGCGTTCCGTTTTACTAAGCAAACACATGCTTCACAAGATCGGCACAATCCAACACATACAAGAAAACATGTTTCTATGACACAGATGCTATTTCCGTTAAATTTCAAAATTAATCACCATCAACAAATCACGACCGAATGTTGCAACATATCAAAGGGAACTCAAAAGAATACGAGAGTTGTTAGGTATCCAAGTCGGATACTCTAATCATGTCACTTCTTCGCATAAAAAAGTAGCTTTTGATATAAAAAGATTAATTTTTTAGACAAAGCAGGTAGAGAACAAAATTGATTCTCCAAATTTACTTGAATGAAGCTCAATTCACATACGGTACACAAACGCGGATTATAAAAAAAAACATGAAATTATCAATTATACTAATCCAGGGGAGGGGTCATTTTTGGATCTGTAACAAATAGGTTCAAGAAATGAGAGAATTAAGGATACACACCAGAAAAACTAATCCAATAAATCAAAATGATGGCCAATTCAATTAATTTTTTATTAAAACTAAATGAATACTAATGTGGAGATTACCTCGACACCCTCCCAGAGAATGGGGAAACGGGTGAGGAGGCGGAGAGATCAGAATCAAGATAGAGAAAGAGGAAAATAGCAAGAACCAAGAACAAAATTGTCATGATTAGCAACACGACTATAAACCAGCTCTGCTATCATTAATCGTCTCCACTTTGTAACCATTCATCATCTGACAAACAAAAAAACAAACCAATCAAGATCACACACAAATTCGAAACTGCACATTTGAAGCCTACTCCTCTGAACTCCGGCTTACCCACAACATCTCCACCCAAAACTGATTTCATGCCAAAGAGAGCAAGCCATAAACACAACCACAAAAAGCAGTTCGACAAGCAGTAATCGAAACTCGAAAAAATGGTTACTTCAACCAACAATCAATTAATCATAAAACAAACTAAATTTCCAATCGATTATCTGAAACCCTGATCTACTTCACTCAGAAAGTTGAACAACAAAACAAAACCCAACTGGGAAAATTTAATGCAGAAGAAAATGAAAAAAAGGGAGTACCTGAACAAAGACCCAGAGATTACGAAGAAGTATGTAGGAGAAATAACCTTGCAATTCAAAATCAAACAAATGAGGAAGAGAGCGAGAGTTGGTGGTGCAATCAAACTATCAATAACAATCATACAATAAATAAACCATCAAACTATCAAACTGGTCGCATAGATCCATGAACCAAAACCCCCTAAATTAAAGATTCATATCATCAAAAACTAAAGCATAGTGAACAACAACAAATTGTGCAGATAAATCTAACCGAAATTTAAAAATAAAATACAACAATACGAAGCTAATTAAACTGAAAAACATGAGAGACACAAACCTTGAAGAGGTGTATTGAGATTGAGGGCCAAATGCTTCATTTGAACGCTCGTTCTCACCTTCAAAAGGATCAAATCACAATAAAAATCAATCTTATTACAAAGCTTCAAACTCAATAATCCAAAATCTAATTGAATCAATTAAAAAGGAGGAAAGATATATAAGCAGGAAAGAGAATGAAAACTGATTGAACTCATTCAATTCAAGGCAATCGGCCATGAAATCGGACGGAGAGAGAAAGAGATGAAAATGGTTACGGACGGAGAGAGAAAGAGAGAGTGAATTCTGATTATCGATGAAGAAATGGAGATGAGTGAATGGAGAAGGAGAGGGGAGACGTGGAAGAGGGAGCTCCAGCCAAACCAAAACGACGCGAGAAGCCAAGGCAAGTGCTGCGTTTTATTGAACAATGTAGTTATTGTAGCTATGCTACAGTTCTCCCCCTTAGACACTTTTATAAGGGTAGGAGATAAGGGCTATGGCTATGGTTCTTATATGGGTGTAAAGTTCATTACACATGCTTTCTTATGACACTATTTAGGGATCCATTGAAGCTATAAGCAATAATTTATGAAGGCTCAAAGCTAGGACATCAGAATGCCAAACCTGTAGAAATGAGACTGACCTGATGTGACTTAGAGGCGCATATCTTCTTAACCATGAATAATTTTGGGTTTATTCTTTTTCCATATGAAAGCTAAGATCCAGAACTTTAAGTTGACATATCATGGGTTCACAAAAGATATCGGATCACAAAGGTATGGCTTCTGCAACCCGAAACCAACGACTGAGCAAATGCTGCAATGTCCGAAATGCATCTCAATGCGTTGAATGGGCAATGTTTGTCTTTTGACTTGGTTGGCACCCACCCTCAGAAGTTGTCATATGGTCCTAGGAATATTCTAAGGTCATGGAGTGTGAGAAATGGGACATGAGACTGTTTTTGACTAAGATAACTAAGCTCTGAAAACGACATGAATTTGTCATTGTCACTCTTGTGGTCCTATTTCTCTTACAATAGTTATCACCTGCATTATTGGACATATATGCACGAAATTATGAGATTCTCTCCTTCTAGCATACATCTCACCACACTCACATGAAGAAGAAGACAAGGGAGGAGCCTTGTACAAACCAATAGGAATTTAGTTTCTTTTCTTTTGTTGCATTTTGTTGTTGTTTTATTTTCAGCCGCTAGATAATGGTTTTAAGCTCTTTAGGGTAATGTCATCTATTTCCTGAGCACCTATATATATATAGGCAGCCTCATATGTAAAAATTAGCTTTGGATGAATAAAAAATATGAGTTTTACTCAGAAAATCCTTCGTGGTTTATGGTGACCTTTGTTAGCGTCTATTTAGCCTTCGTGGTTGTGTTCGAGTGTGTTTTGCACTACAATCTATCCCTTTTATGCCTTAATTGATTCAGCCTTCGTGGTTGTTAATTTTGGTCCTATCGTGACTCATAAAAACCCAGAAAAATCATACAAAAACAAGTTCATTTTCCTATTTTTAATTCTTACCTTTGTTAGTTATTTTCAGATTTTCTTTTGATCTTTCAATACCACTCAAATCCTACAAACCCCATGGTATTACGTATCACTATTTCCTACTTTTAATTTCTTTATGCAATTACATTTTTTTTATATTCAATATATTCAAAAAACTAATTTTTGTCATTTGGTGGTTTTTAAATCCCTAGAGTAGATTAAGGGGGCGTTTGGTTTGAAATTTAGAATGGTAACGGAATGGACTAGGATAAGGGGTGGAGTGGTAACAAGTTCCGTTACTTAGGCTAAGTTGTTTGGTTCACTAAAAAAAGGAATGGAATCACTTTTTAAACAGGGATAAAAGAGTAAATAAAAAACCACCCTCACCCCTGCCTTTCTCTCTCCTCTCTCTCCTCCCTCCTTCCTCCTATCCCCATCCTAACATTATCACTCAGCGCCCATGACCACCGGATTTCGCGTCGTCACCACCGCGAGACCTCGCCGGCGCTAGTGACTCTCCGTCCATCCGACGCAAAGCCTTTCCACGCTCCCCTCTGCATTTTCCACTTGAGAGGAGAGAGAAAACGTGAGATAAAAAAAAAGGGAGATGTAGGCGGAATCGCCGGAGGATGATGTCCGACCGTCGATTCTCCGGCGAGATTGTTGGTCGGACTTTCGGCGCCGACAGATCTGGTGGTGGCTTGACAGTGGTGTGGTGTGGTGAGAGGAGATAGGGGAGGAGAGAGAAAATAAAAAGGGGATTGGAATGAGTTACCTCTAGATTGAGGAGGGTTTCAAAATGAGGGAGTGAGATAAATGAGGGTAATGGAGTGGGAAAAAAAACACTAAACCAAACGAATGGAAACGTAAACGGAGTCCGATTCCGTTACTTGAACTCCAAAAATCACCAACCAAACATGCACTAAGTGGTAAATTCATTTTTGTAACTTTGGTGTTCAATAAATCCAAATTTTTACATTGGCGATTTTAAAGTCTCACCCACCCTACTTTGCTGGCTAAAAAATACTTATTTAATCAAAATTGACTACTCACACAATTAATTTTACTATCTAAATTTTTCATGACAATTAATTTTATTACTCCGATCTCAATTCTACTACTATTAGCTCAATTTTACATTGTAAACAAATTGATTATGTCTACACTAAATACCTCTACCAATTTTTTATTGCATATATTTAGGGCAAGGGAGGGCATTGCAAATAGCAAATATAATCTTAACATCGCTATAATGAATCCACGAGTACTTGAGTAGTTGCCCTTCTCTCTTTTATTCAACGCCCACCGAAACTGAAACTCATCCAAAACCCACGGGTCCGTCTCGGTCAGGCTCTCCAACTTCCGTGACGCAAACCTCCACTTCATATATTCACAAAAAAATACTGGTATTAAGAGTTCCAACAAACAAAAACTCCAATGAAACATGATTAAACTTCCACCTCACACTTCTCCTAAACCCACTTCACATTTCATCCCTCCTCTCACTTCCAACTCCAACCTCCTCCATCTCGATTCCCAAATCCGCCCTCCCATTCTCTCCCACCGCCCTCGCGCCGCCACTCCACCGCCCTCGCGCCGCCACTCCACCGCCATTACAAATGTCTCCCGCCGCCGATTCCCTTCCGCCAACGGAGGAGTTCAAGCTCGTCGGATTCTCCAACTTCGTCCGAGTCAACCCCCGCTCCGACCGATTCCCGGTGAAGCGCTTCCACCACATCGAGTTCTACTGCGGCGACGCCACCAATGTCAGCCGCCGCTTCTCCTGGGGCCTCGGCATGCCTATCGTCGCCAAGTCTGACCTCTCCACCGGCAACTCCGTCCACTCCTCTTACCTCCTCCGCTCCGGCGACCTCTCTTTCCTCTTCTCCTCCTCCTACTCTCCCTCCATCTCCGCCGCCGAAACCGCCGCCATTCCGACCTTCACTTCATCCATGTACAATCACTTCGTCGCATCCCACGGCCTCGGCGTCCGCGCCGTCGCCGTGGAGGTTGACGACGCTGATGCCGCATTCACCATCAGCGTCGCCAACGGTGCGAGGCCGGCGTCTTCGCCGACACGTCTCCACAACGGAGCCGTAGTCCTGTCCGAAGTCCAACTCTACGGCGACGTAGTGCTGAGATACATTAGTTACTCCAACAACAATGATAGCAAAGAATTAGCGTTCCTACCCGGATTCGAGCCCGTGGAGGAGCAATCGTCGTTCCCCGGGCTCGACTTCGGGCTTAGACGGCTGGACCACGCAGTAGGGAACGTGTCTGAGCTAGGTCCAGCCGTGGAGTACATCAAGAAGTTCACCGGGTTCCACGAGTTCGCCGAGTTCACGACCGAAGACGTGGGGACGAGCGAGAGCGGGTTAAACTCTGTGGTGCTGGGGAACAACGAGGAGACGGTGCTGCTCCCGTTGAACGAGCCAGTGTACGGGACGAAGAGGAAGAGCCAGATACAGACATACTTGGAGCACAATGAGGGCGCCGGGCTGCAGCACCTGGCGTTGTCGAGTAAGGATATATTCTGGACTCTGAGGGAGATGAGGAAGCGGAGTGGGATCGGTGGGTTCGAGTTTATGCCGGCCCCACCCCCGACTTATTACCAGAATTTGAAGAAGAGGGCTGGGGATGTCCTCAGCGATGAGAAGATTAACGAGTGTGAGGAGCTTGGCATTTTGGTTGATAAAGATGATCAAGGAACCTTGCTTCAAATCTTCACTAAACCCATTGGGGACAGGTTATTAATTCTTCTATACTTTTGATTTTTTATCTGTTATTTCTTGTTTTAGATTTTAACAGTTGCTATAGCGTTCGAGTTTATGGGATTCAATTCAAGTTTTGGTTGTTTGAGTTGTATATGTAGTTGATACTAAGTCATTAGCTAGGCAAATTGCTTTACAATTGAGAAGAATTGTGATCGGGATGTTACTAATTAGGATTCTATAGAGATGATTGAGTACTATGGAGGTGATATTGTGGTAATGAGAATGGACGAAGGAAAGTGAAGGATTTTCGATATTAAACCTTAACATTTCGTTTCCCGTCGGTTTCACAGCCATTCCCTCGTTTCACTACCGCACAGGCTGACACCCTCATGTAGTCATGTCAACACCAAGCAAGTCATTAGTGTCTTTTTTGTACTGCCTGCTTAGAAGTGTGCTTCGGATGATTGTTTGTACATGTAGATTAAGCTCTAGTTTAGTGCCTCTTTCAAGGATTTTAGTTGGTTCATGCCCAGATTAGTGTTTTTTTTTTTTGGGGGGGGGGGGGGGGGCTAGTCCAGGCGATTCTCAGGACATCTTTATGCATCGAGGTTTGCTTGTGGGTTGTGAGATTTGATCAACTTGAGTAATTGATGGTCATTAGCACTTCTATAGTTCTACCGGATGGCCTTGGGTTTTAAATCTGCAGTGTATATTACCTTTTGGAATAAGTTGTTGTGTGTTTGAAGACAAGCAGGGGTAGTAATATACTACTGTGGATTTATTTGTGTTGAGGAATTTGATTGGTGTCCAACTTAAAAAAAAATATTGTGTCAGTTATATGAGGAGGTACTACTACCATACTAGTAAAGACTAAAGAATCACTCTTTCGATTTGGTTCTCCAAACGTGGTTAGACGAATTTGGGACTGCCTAGTATGGAGCACTAGTCTATAGTGGGACTTTTAAGCAATTTATTGAAATGGGTACCTCAAGAACATTATCGGAGACCCGAGGGTTTTTATTGCTGATGCCTGACATGCTGGTAGCTCGGTGATGTATCCTGTAAGAGGATTCTGCTTTTCCTCTGAGTACTCTTTATAGCCTTCGAAGTTCAAATTGTTGCTCTGCTGCATTTTAGGTTTCATGGCAAACAAAATTATTAGATGTTTGTACATGGTAGGTAGATAAACAAGCTTGTGAATCTTCAAGGAATATGATCAATGTTCTAATGGTTCAATCTTGCTTGGAGGCAAGAATACCCTGAACCATGCCACTGCATAGGGGAAGGATGGAAGTGGAAATATATGTCTCTCATCTGCAATGATTGAACCAGTTAAGGATTGTTTTTTTATCCTTCACTTCTATGAAGATCGAAGCAATACCTTCGCAGTTAGCTTGTTCTGCAGTGAATTTCAGGAAAAGCCTAGAGTTTATTTGTCCTTTGCAATTAGCACCTTTGCTCGCACAAACACATGAATATGTGCTTGTAATTATAGTAAAGGGCATTTTTTTTTTCCAAATGTGGAAAATCATGTGGACCTGCGGATCGGGACTTGAATTGTGTAAAGGTTGAAGGCTAAGCACATTGGTAAGCCAATATTGAACAAGTCTCGGGTTTGTAGGAGATGAAACCAAGAAGGCATTAGCATTTGACAATGCAGTAGAAGGGCTGCCCACATTGTTTGCTTCCATATGATACTTGTGTTCTGTATTGCTGCAATTACTGTCTTTGGACTTGTTTCAAACCGTAGCAAACTGCCATTGTCTCTCTTCCCTCTTTGTTCTTTTCCCTTGCTGAAATGTAGTTGTTCATGCCACTGTCATCTCTTTATGCCCTTGTTTTGTTTGCATGCAAGCAAATGAGTCTAATTTTACCTCTGCTTGTGATATCAGGCCTACCATCTTCATTGAAATAATCCAGAGAATCGGTTGCATGATGGAGGATGACGAAGGAAAGTTTTACCAAAAGGGTGGCTGTGGAGGATTTGGGAAGGGTAACTTTTCCGAGCTCTTCAAATCTATCGAGGAGTATGAAAAGACACTTGAACGTAAATCTGTCACCGATACAGCTGCTGCATGAGTTACTCTCAGCCTTCTTGAATCAACATGAATCATGATCTGATTAAATCCGTCAGTTGCGGTGCTCTAAGTTCAATATTGCGCAGACAATTGCACGAGGTATTGATCAACAGTTTGTACGTAGACAAATGTATAGAGAAATGGTCTTTATCTATTTACTGTATCATGTACTTTGTTGAATTACAAATTGTATTACTAGATTTACTTGCTTGCTGTAAACAATAATTCACCACAATGAACAAAGTTGCTCTTGTATTTAGCAAATTCGGGGCCAGACTGCCTTATCGTATAGGATCACATGCTTATCGTTTTGAGATGCATAATAAGTTATTTCGAAAGATTGTTCGTCATTTTTGAATTACCACCACCACCAATCACCGTCGACAGTGACGCCATCGACCTGACCATGCCACCTCCGGCACCACTGCCACCTCCATTCCTCCATTTTCACAAAGCTCATAACCTCTGGTCGCGAGCGAGCGCTTCCCCGACCGCTCATTACAATTGTATTATGGATGAATGTTCATCCATTTGTACTGTATGGTCAGTAAAGTTAGACCGTAAGTTCATCAACTATCATTAGATGTTCATCCAATTTAAAATCAAAATTCATCCAATCTAAACTTAATGTTCATCCAATTTATATTAGATGTTCATCCAAATATAATTCATTGAGTTGATGAACATTCATGCACAATTTACTTGCGTACCTACTGCGTGGTCGACGGAGCTTGGATGCAGGACGCCGGAGAGAAAACGTGTGAGGAGAGAGCCGAGAAAGAGGACTCGCAGGAGGTGCTGATGTCGCGGCGGCGATAGATCGGCATCAATATCGCCGCCCAGATCGGAAATGGAGATGAACATCCAGCAAAAAAGGATGAACATACAACTATGTTTTGCTGAACATTGAGTCAGAGAATCATGAACATGGCGGCATGCGGCTACAATGGGGTCATGGCTGTCGGCGACGACGATCATGGTTGAGGGGATGGCGAGAATGGAGGAGGTTGAACAAGGAAATCGAGTTTAGGAGAAGGGGGAGTATATAAGTGAGATGCGTGAAGGCTAGGCGGAGGTTGTTGGCGCTTTGCCGTTGGTGGTGGTGGTGCTGGCTGTTGTGGTGGTTCGTGTGGTCGGCGGTGGTATATGGTGGTTCCTCAAGTTCCTTTACACGTAAAGTTTCTACCGGAACTTAAATCGTTCTATGTATACCAAATATAACTTTGGTGTCTTTTAGACCCAACCCTCATCACTTTGGTGGCTAAAAAAAATATTCTTTGTAATTTTCATTCCATATCTCGTCACCTACAATTTCATTTTCATTCCCACATGTTACACTATTTCATTTTCATTCCACAATTCCGTCACACGTTATATCACATTATAATTCAATTTATTACCATACATTAATTTTACTTATAATTAGCTAAGTTATCACCATAAATTATAATGTTTCCATTATTAGCTAATAATTATCATATATATAATTTAATTGTGTTATCCGATTAATAGGTGGCAAGTGTTCTTCTATGAAAGACTTATTTTCAGGTTTAAATATATAGTATTAGATGTATTGATTGATTGATATTGATTGATTAAGTTATGAACCCGTGTCATGCACGGGGTTCTTAAATGTTTATGTGAAGTAGTTCTAATAGTGCTATGTATATACTCCCTCATTTTAGGAATATGTGACATTTTCTTTTTCTTTTGAGGTGAGTTTTATTTTTTATTTAACAAAAAAAACTAATTGGATTCATAAGGGCAAAATAAAGTTATTAAATTGGTAAATGTTCGCATTTAAGAAATATAGAAATGAAGTTATAAGTGATAAGGTATGAAAATTATAAAATAGGTAGTCTTACATTAGGCTTATGAACCCGTGTCATCTAAAATCTCTAGGGTCTCCTCGCCGTCATTAGGCTGTGCCACCTCGCTGTTACCCACCTTGAGTATCCGGAATTAAATTTATTTAGGGTATGTATACAGTGTACATGCCATTTTCTTTTTTTATATTTTCCGAATAATGAAAAATGTCGTTTTTCATAAGAAAGAAGTAGAAGATTTTTCTTTTTTTTTTTAAAACTCAGCCATATATTATGCCAAAATTTCGGCTAGCTTTCTTTTACCTTAATTATTACGATCATGAGATTCTTTGATATATTATCCAGAATAAAAAAGATTTGATGATTTATATTAGGAACTAATATAAATTCGGCAATATCTCTTGCCAAAATTTTCGACCATAATTTTTCGTAATTATGCTAGATGACGAATTATTTAATTTTTAAATGTAGGTTATGACGTCATCATTGATATTCATTTGGACTGGTTATTTCCTTTTTATAGTATGAGTTGTAAAAATATGCATGAACTAATGGTTAGCACACTGGTTACCTGATGAATAGGTAAGTGAGAGGTCAATGGTTCAAATCCTGATAAACACATTTTTGGTTGATCTACCAATGAATATACTGACGTGTTAAATGATGTCGATTGTTTATCAAGCTCATGCCACATCAGCTTTATGGCACGACTTTATTAAAAGATATAGATAGATAGATAGATAGATATAGATTGATCGATATTGATATTGATGGTAAAAGTTAATTCAGGCGTAGAACACCTCCAATGCAACGTGGCATCGTAGTTAAAAAGCACAATAAAAAAAAGATTGTATTGATTCCAGATTCAATTATTGACATTGTGATTTGCATTTACTTTAACTCTATTATTACTTGTACAACTTTTGTATTTTCTTTTCAGAAAATTAACAAATAAACCTTAATTTGAACGTAGTACGGGTACTAAACTAATTAGAAATTCAATTTAAAATCATGTTACTTTCAAATCTTAGGGTATATATGAGATCGTCTAGTCCGAGAACTTGAAAATGACTTGAAAGAAGAGGTAACCGAAAAAGTGGGTTTGGTGGTAAGTTAGTTAGACAAAGACAGCAACAACCCGTCTTGGGTAAAAACTAGGCCTAGTCGTCTTCAGTTGTATCACCAGCAAAATACATTTCTCCCTTTTTCTCTCTCTTCATTTGGGAAAAAGCACTTCACCTGAATTCCATTTCACATCAATGGCGTCCAACGGAGCTTCCATGGTTAGTCTTCCCATTTCTCTCTCTCTATACCTGTTCAACGCTGATCACTTCAGTACGGCGGTAGCTTGTAATTGAAGCTTCAGATTGTTTTTCTTTTGAGTAATTGAATGATATTTCTTTGTTAATAAAATTGGGTGGTGTATTGCAGAGAGTAGAGGATACTGAAGCTAGTCTTGATAAGATTAAACGGCAGTTAGCTTCTAGTTCTGGTCGCAATTTGCTGCAAGGACCTCTCTACAAACGATCCGATACCGTAATTTTCTCTTCTTTATTCATTTTTTCTTGTCTAATTGCGTTGGTTTGCTGTTTCTGCTTGAATATTGTGGAATTGTGTATTGTTTGATGTTCGGGTTTCCGTGTAATTTAGCTAGGGATTGGGACATATTATGAAGGACTGTAGGTCAGATGCGATTTTGAACATTAGAGACTGAGATCGTGCGGGGTTTCGGAGCTGTGTTTAGTTTATTTGGCCGGTTTTGATGGTGAAAGTTACAATTAGCTTTTGTAGAGAGGTAGTAGTAATTAGGCCAGTGTTTGGTTTGGACTGTAGAAATCATTGATGCATAACAATTTTGGTTGAGAAAGATGTTAGTTTTACTTTGGTGCCTTCTCCTAGTGGGGTGGGCAGCAAGGAGTCGTAGGTATTACGACTTTCCCATGAGACACTGCTTTGTCTGCTTTCAAGTGCATTAAGGGTGTGTTTGGTTCATGTAAGTGGAATGGAAACGGATTGGATACGGAAAGGGAGTGGAATGGATACAAGTATCATTCCTTGTTAAAGTTGTTTGGTTCCATTAAAAAGATGAATGAATCCTTTAGTAGGGGTAAAACAGTAATTTACCATTTACATTTAGATATTACATAACTTTTCATTTTTTCTCTCTCCTCCCCTACTAACACCTTTGACCGCCCATCGCCGGCGTTGACTACCACCAACCACCACTTCTCCGACATGAACCACCACCAATTTAACCAACATTAAATACTCAATATGGTCGTGCAATTAGTTTTCCTAAATTTTATTTTAAATTTTGTAGATCTAGTTTTAAAAATTCGATTTTTCGTTTTTTTTTTTACCTAGGTGGTAAGGACGGTGGGGGGGGGGTTGTGCGCGGAGGAGGCGACGTTAGGGTGGGGGCTGTGGGTCGTCGCGGTGGTGGGAGGAGGAAGAGGAGAGATGAGGAAGAAAAGAGGAGAGAGAAAACGCGAGAGAGACGGCGGTGGGGGGTTTTGGGTCGCTGAACTCACCGGAGCAAGACCGGCTGGAGGGTGGTGTCGCCGGAGGAAGGGGTGGCGGCGGGTGTATCTCCGGCGGTGGCTCGTGGTGGTCCGGTGAGGAGTGAGGTTGTTGTGTGGGAGGAGAGAGAGGGGAAGGGAGGAGAGAGAGAAATTGATTAGGGGGATTCAATTTTGAAACCTTAGGTTTTTGGTGGGATTCATTTTGAGGGATTGGAATGGGAGTGAGAAAGGATTAGAAAGCAAAAAATATAAAAACAAACGCAATGTACCAATCCGTTTCCAATCCCCCCAAAAATCATGAACCAAACACCCCCTAAGGAGATTAGGTTGAATGATACATGCTAGTGCAGAGGAAAGAATGCTTTTGAAGAGTTTCGCGTTTGCTTATTTTCTTGTATGAAATAGGAATCTTAACAAAAGACACAATGACCATTTATCACTTGTAAATCATAACTATACTGCAGTGATAATGTAAACAGATTTATTTATTTATTTATTTATTTTTGGTTACAAAGAGGGGCAAGCCCCAGAAAAAAAAAGAGAATTACATAGCAACTAATCGGAATCTTGAGACCCCAAGCACATCTCACCAAGGATAAAACGTAACTCCGAGGGCAGATACTGAAGAATTATCAACCTCTGTGATTGTCTACACTCTGCAGCCCTATTTTCCTCCATGTAAGTATGCTCAATGGCGATAATTTAGCTACCCCAAGAGATAAGTGATTTACATTCCAGTATGAGCTTGCTTAGAGCCCCTGTGGGAGCTTGCTCCTTGTTCATAAAGCCCACGCAAGCCGAATTGTCCATATGAATGAGGAGATTAAAATGGTCCAGGGCCTGCTGATTTTGTTACTGCTATTGCTTTGTAGATGCGCTTCTGGCCTCTTTTTTAAATTAATGTCCTATCAAAAAAGAGACTGACTGGCTTTATCAAATGTTACAACTTACAAGAGTCAACACTGTCAAGCAACATAAAGACTCATTTTGTTTGTCTCTCCAATCATTAGCATCTGTTGCATCCAGAAAGGAAAAAGAAAACAGTAATGCTTGTGGACATGTTAAGCTAATGGTGGAAGCTGTAGCTGCTAAAAATCGAGTTAAATAACTAACGTCATTTTCTTCGTGTTAAGAGTTAAGACTATGTTGTTGGAGTTCAAGATGCCTCCTCATTTGGTAGGAATATGCAAAAAGGAGTCTGCGATCTATTGAGGCAGGGGCATCTTGGTTGGGTAATGGACCTTTAGACAAAATTTATCGGTCTGCCAATTAGGCTATGGATTTAACCGTGTGTAGATTTCCCCCCTTACTTGCTCAGTGTTGTAAAGATTTCCATATGCTATATAAAGAGATTGTTCCAGTATAGATCCATTCCTCCTAAACTTCTTACCCGTGGATCCTTTTTAAATCTTGGCTTTGGCATTGATATCACCCTTTACCATAGACTTTGTAACAGAAGTTAGGGAATGATTCCGAAACTACTGTATACAACCAGCTTCACAAAGTAGGAGAGCTATGAATAAGAACACTCTCGAACAATGGTGAATTATAAAGCTTGTAGCAGAAGGTTTAAAAGATTAAGGAGAATTCAATTATGTTTGTTAAGTTCTCTGTAGTCCACACAAAATCTCCAACTGCCATCCTTCTTTTTCACCATAACAATGGGTGATGAAAAAGGGCTCTGGCTAGCTCTTACCTCTCCTGCCGGAAGGACATTTATGCAGTAATTTGCTCAATGGCATTCTTCTGTACCGCTGGATACCTGTATGGTCTCACATTGTTGGGAGAGACCCCCAGGTGAATGGCATGGTCATGATTCTCCATTTCTCCCTGTGAGGTGGTAGTTCAGTAGGCTCTGCAAAGATATCAGCAAATTCTTTCAGAACAGCTTTTATCTCCTCAGGTATGATGTTCTGCTTTGTTGTAGAATGCTGTCCTTCCACAGGCTTGACCTGTACCGTGAAAAGCTGACCCATTCCACACCGCGATTTTCCCAATTCAGCAGCTATTTGCTTTACTGACATCCAATGCAGATGTGCCTTTGATACCCCTCTAAACACCACTTTCCTGCCCCCATACATAAACTCCATTCTCGGTTGCTCAAAATTCCACACCACTGAACCCAGAGAAGCCAGCCAGTGCACTCCTAGGACCAGTTCACACCCACCCAAGGGCATGATCATAACATCAGTCAAACTCAACATTGCACAAGTGCCATTTAATATCTTTGCAGATTTTTGTTGTTACCATTTTCTGCCCATTTACTACTGACACCTCCATAGGATAAGTATTTGTTATCCTACACCCCAACTTCCTTGCAGTTTGACAACCCTCACACAATACCGACCTAAGAACCCAAGTACACCCTCTATCTCAAAGGAACTTAGATGGTGAAATCTCACACGACACTCACTCTTTGTTGTGGATACTGCATCTCTCAACCCAACTTAAGGCCCTATCTATAGGACCAAACTAGTTCTGGAGTCTTCTAGGAGTACAAGATCTAGAACTCTGGATTCATGCATTTACAAAACTAAATCTCGTGCCTCTTCATATTCAACTAATTTAATTTAACAAGGAATTCAAAGAAACTTCAAGACTTCTCTTGTTGAAAACTAAACTCTAAAGGGCCTTGCTGTATGCCTATTTCTGGAGAGAACAACGGCTATTTGTTTATACTTGTGACTACTAGAGCACAAACTACATTTGTTGGTTTGGTGGTGCTTATATACTCTAATCAGAAGGGTTACTTTAATGACTTGACTGTATCACTAAACTTTCTTTTGAAGAGCCTACCTTCTTGCCTTCAACGGTTGGTTCCTTTCCTGTTCCTCCTTTGGCAACAGTTGGATACAATTGTAGCTTTATCATGAATGCTACACTTACACTTTCAATGAGTTAGGAATCTAGGATCCGATCAATGCATCCACAACCGCTTTTCTGAAGAAACAACTAAGGTTTAGTTAAAAAAAGTTTCAGTGTTCAGCTTTTCAAGAAACCAAAATTCGTTGAAAAGCATAATAAACTATTTCGATCGTTCAGTTGTCAGGTTCATTTTTTATGTGTAGTATAGATTTATCCCATGTAGAGTTGAATGTGTAACTTCTTCAACCAATGTTTAAGATTCAAAAACTAATGACTATAAGTCTACAACTGACAGTGTTGCCCAACGACGCCTAAACTAATTCTTGTAATAAACACTATGCTTTCAGTTAGGAATTTAGGTCCGGCTTTTTGCTTACTTTAAGGTTGGGAATAATAGATAGTGATTAATTACACCAGCGTAGGGAAACTATTGCGTTGTGTCCGGATCTTTTCTTCATGCGCTGGAAGATAGTGAATTATCCGTGACTTATCCGTTATAGCTTCGGTGAAATGCATTATGTGAGAAACATTGGGTTTTATTCTGCCTTGGTGATTGATTTTTTCTCTAAATGTAGTTTCTGGGTTTGGTTTCTTATAAAGAGGACAAGTTGCTTTAGAATCAAGTTGGGTTTGCTATTTTATAGTGCATTTGAAATGAGTAGAATTCACGAATACATCTAGGGGAAATTCTTTCTTTTGACTATGTTTGTGGGAGGGGTGTTTTTCTTGCTTCTTTTTGGGCTAAGGTAGAGACTATTTCCGCCTGGAATGAGAAGAAGGGCTTCTTTATAGGGCTCCTTTAACTCATTACAAAGAAATTCAGCATATTTAATAACCTTAATTTTTTGTAAGTGTGTGTTAGTGAAGTGTATGGCTTAGAGCCATTATCATTTGACAGTGGAGCCTGAAAGTTATGATCTTAGTAGATTAATTGAGTGGGGAAGGAAACATGCATTGTCCAGGTATCAATTGTTCACGTTATAAACCAAGGAGTTACTCTTCCTATGGGCACTTGGTTTTAGGTTGGAACTTTCTTGGGCTTATGAAGTGAATTTTCTCTCTCCTTGTTGCGGGCGTGCCCCAGGCAGCCAGGCCCGTTTGTGATTTTCACATCAGGTTACATTGTTTCAAATACTGGACCATTGACGGCTTTTAACATGCTGAATTAGGTTTCAGGAAGAGATAGGTTTTGCCTAGTTTGGACATGAAGCTAGTGTCCATGTAACTGGCTTTGAAAGCTTGTGGAGCCCTAAATTGGAGATGTATATTCCAAATGTTTTTTCCTCAGTCCTGACTCTCATGTATGGTTCTTGTTTTTTAAAATGACAACCCTCATCTGCAAACAGTAAATATGTTAATGATCACCTTTTTCTGCATCTTTCTTTTCTTACTCTGACTGTAGTTGAGAAAATGGAATGAGCGGTGGGTGAGTTTAGATCCTAGTACTGGGAAAATGGAATACAAGTAAGTGATATCTTTGAATCACATTCTTTTCATTAGCAGACTGTATTTAATTGTAAACAGTTTTAATCTGTTGCTTTGTACCATTCTTTTGCTGACACGTAGCACTTCACTGAATCTTTTTTTATATTTCTATGCGTTTCAGGATGAGGAGAAATGAACCAAATGTCAAAGGGACTATAGAATTTGACGCTAGTAGCTCAATTGCATTGTCTCCTGTGAATTTTCAGTATGTATACTTGGTATCTGGTTGTGGTTCAGTAAGCTATTATGTTTGTTCTTTGTGGCGATGAGATGTGTATTCATGGTTTCTCCTGTTTTCTACTTGAATCAGTGGATTACCAAAGTATGATGGGTGCTGCATCTGTATCCTTCTTGAGAACTATTTATGATAAGTCCTTAACACTTTTTATCTTCAGTACCTGTCTGGTTTCAAAGCATATATTTTAGATAAGAAATACCCATCCATAATAAAGTGTGACTAGCAGGCATGTTGTCTCGCTTCTTAACCAAACTTTTCAGATATTGGAACCCCTCAGAAGAAGGATTATTTCCTTTGTGCAGAAACCCCTGGTGCTGCGAAAGCGTGGGTATCAACTTTACAGTAAGTGTCTTATGTAACTCGTTATCTTTTCTGTTGTTTCACACTCTCTATCTTTTTGAGTGAGAAGGGGGTTGCAACAACATATGTGTGTCTAAATGCATAAAAGATATCGAAGAGGAAAGAGAATACCGTGAAGGCAACAAGTTTTTGCAACAAAAACATATATGATCCTTCATGTTGATTTTGTTGTCTAGGTTGAGTTTTCAAACTGATGCCCAATTAGGCCCTGTTTTCACATGAAACGAGACGATCCTCTTGATCTGACCTTGGGCCATGTAACTCAGAAAAATGTTTCCATATTGGGCACCAATGAGGCAATGAAAGGGTTTATGCATATATCTATCTAGTGAAACTTAAATCACCGTATTGATATCTGAGTCATAAGTTACTGAAGAAACTATTAAAGTCAAGTCACATTGTTTCACTTAGTATGTTATAAATTATGATTTTTGTGCATATAACCAACAACAACAACAACCACAACCAAGCATTATTCCCATCACAAAATGATTTGGGGTCGGTTAACATGAATCGTCATATGTAATCGTCTCGTGTATGTCATATAAGTTAAAGATCATTGTGAACCAGTTAAAATATTGAAACACGTTTGAAAGGAGTTTTAAAAAGCCATGAAAAGAAAAGGAAAATAATAATTGTAAAACAAGTGAAGAACCGCCTTATGGTGGGAGCCTTTAAGGCGCTGGGGTAAAGATGTTGTTGTTGTAAGTGAAGAAATATGAACTTTACAAAAATCAAATTTCGGGCTTGTTTTACACTGTCCGCCACAAACCTACCGACTCTCCTCCTTTATCTGGGCTTGTTTTGTGCATATAACCATTATAAAATTTTCTAGAATTCGTAAAATTATCAATTGCCTTGACATTTCCCTCTTTTGGCATTGTTGATTATAAAGTGCAAGCCAGTTGGTCTTGAGAGCACATAAAGAGGCTGTGAATTCACTAACTGGAAGTGGTTCCGCCCAACTTGGGACAGTTGCTACTGTAGTTGCTGCTGCAAACTCAGCTGCACAGGAAGCAACAAGAGAGATTGAAGCTGCTATGAAGATATCATTAAGAAATACATTGGGGTCAGTGTTCAACAAATCCGCTGATGGTCAAATGGACGATACAGCAATTATGAAGGTATGATAATTTGCGTCCGATAGTTTGCATTTGCTCTTGATAGTTTGTATAACTTCTCTTGTTAATTATTGGCTAATATAGCCATGGCTATGCATTGTGTTTTTATCATGGGCTTCGGAGTTGTTTTCTGATAAATTGGCATACTATTGAAATTTCTAGTGGAGCATCTAGTATTCATTGGTACTTCACAATCAAAGCGTTCTTGGTGATCAAAGCTTGCAAAAAAAGAAAAAAAAAAGTATATGCTTCTTAATTTTGCTGGTATAATTTTACTAGGAACATGAAAGGTTTAGCACATCAATGTGCTGACTATGTGATAAGTAAATTGTTGGTTATTTTTCTTGCCGAGACGTGTCATGCCTGTCTTCACTAAAATAGCTTTCTTCATCAGAACGTTTGAAAAGATGTTCCCTAGAAAAACTTTACCGGCACTGATAATGTCAATAATTTAAGTGACAGCATTTTGATGTCTTTGTTGCTCTGCAATATGCCAAATGGACTCATTTAAGTTTGTCCTTTTAGCTGATGGAACAATCGCAACTGCTAAAAAATCATTTTCATCATTGTCTAACAGGGGACAATCTACCATTGCATTGAATTCGAATGCAAATACTGGATATCATATTTTCCCTTGTCATATGAGCCATAGTTGAACATGCTTGTGTGAAGTCGTTAATCTATTCATTGAGGCAATTTACTCGGAAGTACACTGGTTTCTAGACTTTGACAAACCAAGAACCTGGAGTTGTCAGTGATGGTTACAAACATGAAAATTAGATTTTCTGTGACCTATAATCTGAAGCTTGAGGGTCTATGTTGACAGAAACATACTGACTCCATTTCTTTTCAGGAAACTTTACGAGTGAAGGATGAAGAGTTGCAAAATTTAGCTCGTGAGCTCCGGGCACGCGATTCTACTATAAAGGAGTTATCGGAAAAGCTATCTGAAACTGCTGAAGCTGCAGGTGCTGCAGCTTCTGCAGCTCATACAATGGATGGCCAAAGAAGAGTTGCTTATGCTGAGAAGAAGCAGCTGAAACAGACTCTTGAGAAACAATTGGAAACTACTCTGGCCAAGGTAGTGCTGATTGTGCATTTGTGAGGGTTTTGTATGTTTTATTAGGCAGGAGTGAACTCTTTCACATTGATTTAAAGATTGATAAACAACATTACCCCAGTGACTCAAAGGCTCCCGCTTGTGGCGAGGTAAGGGCGGATTGGATGCATGCAAGTGTTACCCCTATAATGACAATTGTGTGAAGAATTGCACCGAGAGACTGCTACTCCACAACACCAGAATTGGAGACAGTTTCATGAGCATTTTTTGTTTTTATTTTCAGAGAATAGTGAGTCTTTGGCTCCTCTGGAGATGGAGATAGCAATAGAGATTGATAAAACAAATAAAATATATTTCCAGAAACCTTTTGTCTTGATATTGTGTTCTCACAACATTTACCTTTTTTTGGATCGTATATAGGGAGATTGATATGACGATTCATGTGTACCCTTTGTCCTAATTTTAAAGTCTTTTGTGTATTGCCTCATGGATGGTCCTAATGAAAGTTATTTCGTGCTTACCTTTTGATGTGTTATGTCTTCCTGAAATTGATTCTGGGATTTTACGTGAATGTGTAGTTGCGGGAGTGTGAAGAGAAGGCTGTGGCACTAAGTAAAGAAAAGGATCAATTAATTAAGCAGAGAGACTCCTCTGTTCAGGAGGCACATATGTGGAGAACTGAGCTTGCCAAGGCTAGAGACCGTGTTGTGATATTGGAAGCAGCTGTCGTGAGAGGGGATGAGAAGGTCAGGAATGCAGAGACAGATGCTGAGGCCAAAAACAAGGAAGCTGCGCAGAGAGAGTTGGCAACATTGCAAGAAAAGGAAGACCTTGTGAAATACGTTAATGCTTTGCAAGCTCAGGTTCAGAGGTAATGAGCTAGATCACCATCAGACATCATCAGTAGTAAACTCTTATTTTATAGTTATCAATCCTATGATCTTTACATTCCTACTTCACACGGGTTAGTTGCTGGAAAAAAGTCCGCGTCCTTGGGCACTCATTTGTGGCTGGAAGTAAATTTTATATGGTAGTCCCTAGAGAGGCTTCTCCCACATTTGGAAAATGGGCAAACTTTTGTCATATTATTAGTTCTAGAGAACCTCTTTTTCTTTTTATTTATTTATTTATTTATTTTGTGACGTCCATTTCTGTTTGGCATTCATTTCAAAACTACTTTCAGGCAGGAGATGGAAACAAAGCAAGTCTTTGAGGAGACAGAGTCTTGTTCTGAAATGGTGCACACACCACAGCTAACCAAGCATGTTGACTCGTCGGACGAGAATGTTGATAAGGCATGCCTTAGCGTCTCAGAAGCTGTTCCAGTCACGGAGGATGGTGCATTTCGCTTATCAGATGGAAACCAAGGCAGCGTCCACCCAATTGGTGATGCGCAATGGAATGATATTCAGGCAACGGAGCAAACAATTGCCGACGTGAGGGAAGTTGCTCATGAAGGTGAAAGAAATAGTCTTGACATCCCAGTAGTGAGCTCGCCGATGATGGACCAACATGAGCAGCGGGACTCCATCCATTAGAATTGACAGACAACTCACTGGAGTATGGTTCTCTTGCAATAGACCAACATTCCTAGCATCGGCCTCATTTGAGTTTGATGATGTACATGAGATTCAACTATGGGATTCTTTCTAATTCAGGAAATTGAGATTGTTGTTATACACCACTATGCACTGACATCTAGTATAAGTTTTCTTGCAAAAGTTTGATGTTGAGCATCCAATGATTAGTTTTGTGAGTTACTGGGGTTTTTCATGGAGAGGTATATATGGATATGGGTTTGAAATGTATGTACCAAACTTTAAAACCTCGGACGACTTGGTTACTTGTTTTTACATGAACAAAAAGTTTATTCTATACTCCTTGAGTCATTGCCCTCTTGTTTTTACTTTGTTTGCCCTTTTGTCAACTTTTTTTGGCGAAAGAGGCGGTAGATAAATAGATAGAACATAAACGTTTTACAAGCTTATAGAAGTACATAAAAGCCCTAGTGTGGCATCAAATATTACAAGATCCATTTTAAAATGGTATAAAAATAAAGTTCTCATCAAAGAAATGACGAAAGTCATCAATGGGGATCGGGTGAAGCTGACTTTGTTGTAGGGCAAGAGTGCAGCGAGCTTTTTTAGCCATAAAATCCGCCATGTGATTCCAATCACGCGGAATGTATTCAAGCAAAATGTCGGTACGCCTTACCAATGTATCTCTGCAAAGAGCATAGAAATTTGTCAATTTGTCCTTTGGTTGAGCGGGATCCAGAATACCTTTCACAGCAAGTTGACAATCGGATAAAATCTTGATATCATGTAAACCGAGCTCCATGCACCATGAAATGGCCATAAAGATGGCATGCGCTTCACAACAATCCAGCGACCTTGGGGATCCAGTAAGCATGCTGCAAGACCTGCTGAGGCAGTCATAATAGCAAAGGAAGCATCCACATAGAGGGTATGGGTAGTATAAGGGGGGGTCAGGTGAGATGGAGGGAGAGGGGGCGTGAGAAGTGGGCTGTTGAGAAACAACCGGGGAGCATAGTTCAAGGCTTTGAGTATTGGCAAGGGAAGTGACAGAAGTACCAGGGGTATCAACCAAGTTAAACACCCATTTATTCATGTGCTTCCAAAGATGCCCGCAAGTGTAAATAAAAAGAGAGGGCCAAGTCGGATCTTTATTGTTAGAGACTATTAAGAAGCTTGAAGCTCCATTAATGGTGGAAAAGAAGCTTAGAGAAGAAGCTAAACAATTAGTTGTTGGAGAGAAGCAGAGTAAATAGAAAGGAATTTTATTCCAACCAACTCAAATTATAATTACAGCTCTAGGTCTATATATATACAAGTATGCTACGCTAAGTATTAACACGTGATGGTTAGGAAGTTGGTTAGGAGCAGTTACAAAGTTACTTACAGCTCTAACAACCTTAGTTGACTAGTCAATATCCCCTCCTCAAGCTCAGGCGCAGAGTCATGGAGGTTTATTAGGCAATATCCCCTCCTTAGGCTGGATCTCAGGAAAATTCGTGAGTCCTAGCCTAGTTGTAAAGAACTTGTGTTGAGCAGCTCCAAGTGGCTTGGTCATCAAATCAGCCAATTGCATACTTGATTGAACATGAGCTGTTTTAAGAAGACCTTCCTGAATTCTTTCCTTGATATAATGACAGTCGATGTCCAAATGCTTCGTCCTCTCGTGGAAAACAGGATTTTGAGCTATGTGCTGAGCAGCCTTATTGTCGCAATATAATGTGACAGGGAGCTCCACACTGGCTTGCAAATCCTTCAAAACTCTTTCAATCTAAACAATTTCACTTGCAGTGTAGGACATGCACCTGTATTCTGATTCTGCAGAACTTTTATTGACTGTCTTCTGTTTCTTTGTCTTCCAGGTTATCAGGGACGATCCTAAGAAAACACAGTAACCACTAAGTGACTTGCAGCTGAAGGCACAGGAACCCCAGTCAGCATCACTGAATGCTTGCAGGGATAGGTCTGAATCAGCTGGATAAAACAAGCCAACATTTGCCGTGGTTTTCAGATATCTGGCCACATGGATTGCAGCCTGAAGGTGTGGAAGTCGAGGTTGGCTCAGGAACTGACTCAAGTGCTGAACACTGTAGGAAATGTCAGGTCTTGTCAAGTTCAGATACAGCAACCTTCCTATCAATCTTCTGTACTGCTCAGGCTGTTCCAAGAGTTCACCATCTTCTGTAGACAGTTTTAATCCCCTTTGCATTGGGAACAATGTCTCTGTACAATTCTCCAAATGTAGATCATTGACAATGTCAACTATGTATTTCCTTTGATTTAATAAAATACCAGTTGCATTTCTGGCTACCTCCAAGCCCAGAAAATACCTCATCATGCCAAGATCTTTGATGGTGAATTTGTCATCCAATCCCTTCTTTACTTGTTGTATTTCATCAGCAGCATCTCCAGTTAAAAGCACATCATCCACATAAACCAGTGCTACCATAAATGTGCCAGAAATGTTACCTTGTTTAGTGAACAGGGAATAGTCTTGTTTTGATTGAACAAAGCCAAGACTTAGCAGATATTTTGTTAGCTCAATATTCCACTGTCGAGATGCTTGCTTCAATCCATATAGTGATCTTTTTAATCTGCACAATTCACCCTGCTTTGCCTTGTCATACCCCTCAGGTGGCTTCATATATACTTCTTCTTCCAAAAAACCATGGAGGAAAGCATTATTTATGTCAAGTTGGTGGAGAGGCCATGCTTTTACAGCTGCAACTGCCATTATTGTCCTCACAGTTGCTAGTTTTGCAACAGGAGAGAAAGTATGCTTGTAGTCTTTATCTTTCACTTGGTTAAATCCCTTGGCTACTAATCTAGCCTTGAACCTTTCTATACTCCCATCAGGCTTGTGTTTGATCTTAAAAACCCATTTTGAACCAATTGCTTTGTGATCAGATGGCAGAGAAGTCAATTCCCAAGTATGGTTCTTTTCTAGGGCATTCAGTTCCTGCTGCATTGCTTCAACCCATCTTTTGTCTTTTTGAGCATGAGAATAGCAGTAGGGCTCAACTTCAGCAAATACATGATTTAGGCTTGCAATGTAAGCAGGATCAAAATCAGCCAAATCTTTTAGAACTTCAACTTTGAAAGCACTGGATGCAGAATTTGTTGCTGCAGGCAGTGTATTTGGCAGATTGATGTTGCAATTGAAGTTGGTGAGCTTGGAAGATAGCTGTCTATTTCTAGTTGATCTTCTGGTAGAAACTTGTTGTTGCTGAGTAGTAGTAATAGTACTTTCCATATCTGCTGATGTTGCAGAATACTCAGAATCTTGATGATGTCCTGAAATATCAGGAGATGTCTGATTGCTGACATTAATTCCTGATTGTTGAATATTAGAGTCAGTAGGGTCAGCTGTCAAAACCATGTCTGGTGTTGCTGAATCATTATCATTTGAACATTCAGGTAGATATGGTGAATCAGATAGATCAATACTTCTTCGAGTGACTGGTTTTGGAGAGTAAACACTCTTGCTCAGCTGTGTCTGGTAAGGAAAGGAATTCTCCTTGAATAATACATCTCTGCTGGTAAATGTAATATGATCATCCAAATCATACAATTTATATCCTTTCTGACCAAATGGGTACCCAATGAAGATGCATCTTCTAGCTCTTCTTTCAAACTTGTCTCTCTGTGTTATTGGTGCATTGGCATAACACAAGCAACCAAAGACTCTCAGTTCATCATAAGAAGGTTTTTCTCCAAATAGGATTTCAAAGGGTGTTTTCCAATTCAAGACAGTTGTAGGCATCTTGTTTATCAGATATGTAGCTGTCATCAAACAATCTCCCCAGAACTTCTTGGGTAAGTTAGCATGAAGCCTCAATGATGTGGCAGTTTCAAGCAAATGCCTGTGCTTCCTTTCAACTCTGGCATTTTGCTGTGGTCTGCCAACAATGCTCCTGTGGTGTACAATACCCTTCTCCTTTAGTATAGACCCACAGACTCTCTGGAAAAATTCAGCCCCATTATCACTTCTGACTACTTTCACATTCTTCCCAAACTGAGTTGAAGCATAAGCTAGAAAGTCTCTGATCAGACCAGGAACTTGGGTTTTATTCTGAATCAGGTATGTCCAGGTGCATCTTGAGTGATCATCAACAATGGTCAAAAACGCTCGAGCCCCAGTCATAGTTGGAATTTTGTAGGGCCCCCAAACATCCACATGTAGCAAATCGAAGCAGTTTTTAGCATAAGATTGACTCTTAGGAAATGGAAGCAAATGGTGTTTTGCCAAAACACAAGTTTCACAAAAGAAATCTTTTGTTCCATGAATTGATGTATCAGGTACATGTCTCAGCTTTTCAACAGAAGAATGACCTAATCTAGCATGTAGCACGTTAACATCAGTTATTACAGGTTTACAATCCCTAGTTTTGCCAGCATTACAGGTGCTGTTTTTGCTAGCTAAAACATGAGAAGAACCAGTTTTATTCTTAGCTAAATGGTGATGCCATCCAATAGCATTCCCTTGTCCAGGTTGAATCCAATAGAGATCTCCTCTTCTCTTAGCAACAGCCAGGGCTCTCTTACTTGAAGGGTCCTGGAATTCACAGTGATGAGAATAAAACATCACATTGATGTTAGTATTCTCCACAATTCTTCCAACAGACATCAGATTTTGTTTAAAATCTGGAACTACCAGCACATTATGCAAGACAATTTCATCAGACAAAAGCATGTCACCAGTTTTGTGTACATACTTAATTGACCCATCAGGCAATCCTACCAATATAGGTCTACTCAGATTAATGACATTATGCAGCAATTCAATGTGAGAAGTCATATGATCAGAGGCTCCTGTATCTACTATCCAATCCAAAGTAACAGCATGGGCAGCAATACAAAGTGCCTGAGTTAAAGGTAATGTACCTGCAAAGTTACCAGTACTCATTGCAGAGTTGGCATGAGCATTGCCAGATTTGTCAGATAGAGTTTTCAACATCTGCTGCATCATAGTATTCATCATATTCTGCATCACCTTCGAATCCAGAGATATTGCAGCATTACCAGACCCATTTACTGCCGAGTTCTGCTGATTTCCACTACCAAATCCTTTAGTATTTCCATACTGCTGCCTGTCATTATCTTCAAGAGGTGATTCCTCCTCATATTCATCACACTCATCATAAGGTAAGACATCTGCATTGTTTGCAGGCCTCCTGTAGACATTGCTGCCAGACTGATAGGCCGGTGCTTTTCCTTTGCTTCTGTTATCAGCATTCTTGAGTTTGCGACAGAATCTGCTGATGTGCCCTTTGATATGACAGTGTGAGCATTCTTTCAGTCTGTAGCATTCTTCTCTGGTGTGTCCGAGCTTGTGACAGTAAGAACACTCCATGTTCCTGTCATCAGCATCAGTTTTCTGTCTCTTCCACTGGTTGTCTTTACCAGGGCGTCGTTGAAAGTTACCAGAACTAGACGCATAGGCATTGGCCTCAGTCAAAGTATCCATTGAGTCTGAGACCTGCTTCTGTTTCTCAACCTTCTGCAGCAAATGCAAAGCATTGTTCATCTTAGGAGCAGGATTCATTGTCAACAGGTGATCTTTGACATGCTCATATGAACTGTTCAGCCCCATGAGGAAATGAATCAGTTTCTTCTGATTTTCTCGATCCAAAGTTCTCTGCAGCAGCTGACAGGTACACATCTCCATTGCACCACAGGAACAGACAGGAATTGGATCAATTACATCCATTTCTTCCCAACTGCGCTTCATTCTTCCATAATACGCAACCAAAGAAGCATTAGACTGTGTGATGTTTGCTGATTCTTTGTTCAATTGATACAGTTCAATTAAATTTGTCTGACCACATCTTTCAGCTAGCTCGTTCCAAAGCTCAGATGCTGATGTATGATAAGACATATAATCCCTGACATCTTTCTCCAAAGAATTCTGCAGCCACTTGAGGACTGTCAAATCACATCGCAGCCATTGATGATATTTCCTGTCAGTTTTTGCAGGTTTTGCGCAGGTTTTATCCAAAAACCCGGCCTTGTTTTTCGCAGTGAGCGTAAGAATTGCATCACGCTTCCAAGCTTGATAATTGGAGCCATTGAAGACACAACCAATTAGGTCAAGATTAGGCTGATCAGAAGATCCGAGATACAGAGGATCATCGTATATCTCATATGATCTTGTTGCTGAATTCATCGCATTCATGTCACTATTCCCAGAACTCATTGTGAAAGAAACTTGTTGATGAAGCTAAATCGAAACAAACGAAGAAGATAACGAAGAACTTTGCTGAAATTTCAACAAAATTTAGTGAAAATCTTGTGAAATTGAGTGGAGTATGATTTGCGGAAGCTTAATCGGAACAATTTGAGGTGAATTTGAGGCGAAATGAAGAAGATTTGTGGTGTAGGATCGAATCTAAGCGACTGATACCATATTAAGAAGCTTGAAGCTCCATTAATGGTGGAAAAGAAGCTTAGAGAAGAAGCTAAACAATTAGTTGTTGGAGAGAAGCAGAGTAAATAGAAAGGAATTTTATTCCAACCAACTCAAATTATAATTACAGCTCTAGGTCTATATATATACAAGTATGCTACACTAAGTATTAACACGTGATGGTTAGGAAGTTGGTTAGGAGCAGTTACAAAGTTAGTTACAGCTCTAACAACCTTAGTTGACTAGTCAATAGAGACATTATTACAAATCCAAACTCGAGAATCCGCACCTTCAAAAGTAATGATTTCCGAAACAGGCAAAAGATTCCAAACTTCCCGATCTCTGACACAATCACGGAGGATATGTAAACTACTCTCGAGAGATGAGTGACAGAACGCGCAAGTACCGGACTGACTTAAGTTACGCTGGCGAAGCAAAACTTTAGTCGGTAGTCTATCCCAAAACACAGTCCAAAGAAAAATTTTAATTTTCGGTGCACAAGTAGGTTTCCAAATAACAGACCAAACATTATTTTCACAACAATTCTTATTATTGTTCCAAGTTTCAAAATAAACAGTTAGTTTCCAAGGGCGGTATCCAAGCAAAGAGACTCATGACCAAATCGAGGGAAAGGCACACCACAAATCAAGTTGACAGTCAAATCATTAAAAAACAAGTCAAAACTACATGGGTAGGTATCCTCACTGTTGGCAGCAAAAGCATCTTTGACAGAGAGTGTTGTCGACTAGGATAAGAGGGCCAGTGAAAAGAGATTGAAGAATACCCGCTGGACACCAACGGTCATGCCAAAAACTTACCTGATCCCCAGTCCCCAGAGCCCAGGCTGCATGATGAATGAAGGAATCCCACCCCCTAGCAAGCCCTTGCCAGATAAAAGAAGCCTTTTTAAAGGGAGTCGGAGAATCCCTGTTGTGAACATACTTAGCAAAGACAACGGTAGAAGCAAGGTTACTCTTACAATTCAATGCCCATCAAAGTTTCATCATAAGGACACTACTCATTAGCATGTTGGAGCGGAAACCCAAACCCCCCATATTCAAAGGTCCGTACATATGCTCCCAAGCAACAAGATGGAGACGCCTTTTCTTGTCAGTGCTACCCCAAAAAAATTTGGCACACAATTGATCAAGCTTTTTCAAGAGCCAAACCAGAAGGGATATCACCTGCATGTAGTACCACAGAATGGTGGAAAGGGTGGATTTGATTAAAACAGCTCTACCCGGCCGCTCTCGAAAGAAGGGCAGATTTCCAACCCGTAAGCTTATTAGCAACTTTGTCAAGAATGAATTGAAGCTTATTTCGGCCAGGTCGTTTCTCACCCAAAGGAAAACCCAAATAAATACCGAGGTCCGAACTTGAAGGGATGTCAAGAGAGTTTTCAAAGAGTTGTTTCATGTCATCTTTAATATTTTTAGAAAAAAAAAGTTGGCTTTTGACATGATTCATTTTCTGCCCCGAAAGAAGAAAGAAATGATGTAAAACACTAGTCATAGAGCTAAGGGTATCTTCATCCGCTTCACCAAGAAGAATTACGTCATCAGCGGAAAAAGGGTGAGAAACTGAGACGTCACTACCTCCAATCTTAAAGGGCTTCCAAGAACCCGAAGCACAAGCATTATGAATCAGTTTAGACAAGATTTCCATACAAAGAATGAAAAGATAAGGTGAAAGGGGGTCACCTTGGCGGATACCCCTAGAGGGGGTAAACTCCTGAGTAGGGGTGCCATTAACTAACACACTGATGGAAGTAGAGTCAAAACAAGAGCGAACAAGACCGATAGAAGGTTGGTCCATGCCAAAAATTCTAAGGCAATACGGTGTAGTCAATAAAATCCCATTCTAGTCTATCATAAGCCTTCTTAAGGTCAATTTTAAGAGCAAACCAACCCTTAGCCCCCCTCTTTTTCTTCTCAGAGTGAAGAATTTCCGAAGCAACAATATAATTTGTCCATGTCCCCCTATCCGGAAGAAAACTACCCTGGCTAAGGGAAATATAGTGCTCAAGATGCGGCCGAATCCTGTTAACCAAAATTTTGGACATAATTTTATACACATTATTGCATAGTCAATTTTGATATTTACAACAAACCTGTTGTCGCACCGTTCAAATGGTTGAAAGCGGCTTTAATGTAACTCCAAGACACATAGAAAGCTTGGAGCTTCGATAGACCAATAGTGCCTATTGTCCACGATCGTCCAATAGGGGAGGCTAGAAGACAAAATCCCCAAATCAATCCCCTTCTTCCTTATTCTTCCTCCCCCGCAAAACTCCATAACCACCCACCTTCAACCTACCCCATCATCAATCTATCACCCATTCCGGCACAGCACACCACCGGTTTCGCCAGTGGAGAAAACCAAAAGACATCCTATGATGGATGGGGTGATTAATTGGGCGTGGTGAACCCTTTTTGGGGTGTGGTGTTCTGAAGTGGGCGAAAAAAGGGTTTAGGGTCCCACTTTTTCCGTGCTCGTGGTCATAGCGAAATGAAGGGGTTTGGCTGGACTCATTGCCATGGCTGCCGAAGTGAGAGATGAGGATATGGTTATGGTGAAATGTGCAGAGCAAGGGAAGAAATGGTCAGAAGAAAAATGGTCGAAAATTGCAGAGAAGGGGAGTCGGGATGAGGGAGAAGATGAAGAAGACTGATTTTTTTGTCCTTTAGTGGCCCTATTGGTTAAGAATTACCCCTTTTGACCCTTTTTACTTTCCTCCCATAAAACGTGTTTTACCTGTCAAAAACTGACCCGACCCGATCCGAAAAATCGATCCGAACCCGACCCGAAAAAACCTGTTTTTCTCAACCCGGACCCGAAAATGACCCGAATGTCTGGGTCATAACCCGACCTGTTGGGTCAAATTAATTGTGCAAAATATATATTATAACAATAAAAAAAAAATAGATAAATATTAATTAAATATTAGTAATTGATTAATTGAGACATACGGAGTATAAGAACACAATTATAATTAAACTATTATTATTATATAATAAAATACATAAAATGCTTGAAAAATAATAATAAAATAATAATTTAATGATAATAATTACCGAGAAAAAAAGGGACGAGCATGTACTTTTGACCCGTTTGTCAACTCGTAACCCATATTAACCCGCATATAGTCGACCCGTATTTAACTTGACCCGTATTTAACCCAACTTGTAGTGACCCGAACCCGAAACCCGCCCGCCCGACCCGTTTGACAGGTCTAGTTTTACCCCTTTCTCCAAAACGGGGAAAAACAAAGAGAGAAAAAACAGAAAAAGGGAAAGAAGGCAGAGAGAAGCTCACACAGTTGTTTCTTGGAGCAGACAGAGGAGAGGAGAGAAGAAGGAGCTTACAAATTGCTTCAAGTTGGCCAACAGACAAAGACCAGCTTTATTCGCCGCAGGTTGACTGATCGGACCACCAATTTCATACATTCAAGGTTAGTATTGCTTGTGATTTTAAACCCTAGCTTACTCATATATTCATATGGTAATAATTGGATTTTCGACAATTGTTTTTCTAATGGATTAGGGATTTTCAATAACGATTACTTTATCTCTGTTTAATAATCAATCGGTCAATTTAAAAATCGAATTGCGGTTTTTTTTTACGGTTAATTTTTTTTGTTTTTTTTTTTTTGGTGAATTAGAGAGTATGGAACCAGAGCTGCAAGAATATCTTCTACAAGAGTACGATAGTGTGTCTCAATCTGAACTAGAGAAGATTTGGGAAACTTGCCAATACCCTGTCTACAGTGAGTCCGTTTTCGTAGCAACAGTACGCTATGTTCATCATAATAGGGGGAACTATAGGATTAATGGTAGAGAGTCTATTGTTGCGGGTCCATTAGTTGAGGTATTGTCCGTTCAACTTTTACGTGATACTGGACACCCCGCCAACATCTTCGGCAGCATACACTGTGAGTTTCCTGGTAACAGAATCACTCTATATGATCGTAAGGAAACAGATCCTGAAATCTTAGGTTCTAGTGGTTCTTTGACTTTGTGTTGCTCCGACCGTTTTTCTAATTTATGCACACCGTCGCATGACACGAGCCTTATATTTGATCTTTCGGATGGAAATGAAAATTGGTGTGGAAAGATATCATGTGTTGAGGATACTTCCAAATTAGAAGAGACCAAATTAGAATGTATCCGAAGTAAGTTAGGCGTTCTTGGTATAAGATATATGTCTATGCAGTTTGGTGTTCATGGACGTGTGAGGGTCCTTTTTTTCCATGAGTCTGATGAATTGGACAACATGTCCGTACAACTTTATGGAAAGGTTGTTGCTCGGTATAGCAACACCTATAATGCTTGTGATTTGGAAAGGTGTACGCTCTTTGAAAAGACTTCTGCTGAGTTTGAACGAGTGAAATTCAATGGACAAGGGAGTTTGAAGTTGTGTAGGCCTTGGTTGGCATTGCCAGTGTATTCAACATTGATTCTTGAGATCGATTTGTTTGAATTTGAATCGGGACGTCAATTTCTCAAAGAAACTGTACATCTCCGGGTTAATGACGATAGGGTTGTTACACCAATGTTTGTTGTTAATGATGTTCTTGTTTTAGTGGATTTCTCATGCTTCTCACCCTACCCACAAGGAGCGTCTTCTGAGGTTGACGATGAGGTAGTGATAAAACCTTTATTAATTTATTTATTGTTTGAACAATATCTCTTGTGAATTTTCCTGATAAATATGTATCGTCTCCACAGGAAAGTAGTGATGGAGAAACCGATGATGAGGAGATGTCTGACCCTCTAATGCCATCACCGAAGCTAAGACACCGTTGGTAAGTGTTTTTCCTTCCCCTTGTTTATGTACAAATTCGTAACTTAC
This sequence comes from Spergularia bocconei, assembly GCA_963457585.1. Lineage (NCBI taxonomy): Eukaryota > Viridiplantae > Streptophyta > Magnoliopsida > Caryophyllales > Caryophyllaceae > Spergularia > Spergularia bocconei. The sequence continues at coordinate 8,576,979 of OY734959.1, forward strand.
GTGTGGGCCTTGTTTCTAAAGGGTAATTCTAAAATCCAAAGTCAAGTACTTGTTTGAATAAACTTTAGATGACTTTTAGCATGTGTTTCCTACCACCTTGTGTTTGGTGTAATTTTTAACATGTGTTTTGACTTCGTGTGGCACCATGTTTGGTCTAATTCTAATATGTTTTTGTTTAATGATATTTCGATTTTGGTTTTCTCAGGCAACTTTTAGCACATCGGAGTAAACCAATCTCATCCCCATCAGTGGAGATCTTTTCTGTTTATATTTGGCGAAAAGAATCAATGCCGTTGCAAGTTTTTGGGACTGTTGAAATATGCTCTGATGAGAAAACAGCTTACATCTTCAAAACAGAAGCTGGGGATGCACTTTGTTTGTCAGGTTGCAACAAACAGCTCCCTGTAATTGACGGGGCTCGAGGTTATAATGAGTACGTGTCATTGAGGTTCAAAGTTGATATCAAGGATGTTGATGGCCGCTTCCATGCTAGAGGTTATGTAGATTGGCATCATAGAACTTTTGAATTCGGTAAAATGTGGTTGAACAAACAATTATGTTCAGTTGTTGATGGTGACGGTGGGTTTGCTGTTATCAGTTATTCTATCTTTGAGGAAGCCGTACAAGCCAAGTTAGGGTTCTTTTGCTCGCCCAAGAATTCACATGTAGATAGGTCCCCGGAGCTTTATGGTCGTATTGTTGCATGCTACGGCAACTATGACTATGAATCGTGCTATAACAAAGATTGCTACCGTGTCATTCTTTTTCAGAAGAACCAAGATGCAGCACAAGCAGTCGCGGGTAGTGGAGAGATACCCCTTTCCAGAACTTCCATTGTGGTGCCATTGAATTCAATGCTTGTTATCGAAGCTGATCTGAGATTTGGGGATGGTCATGCCTTGATAGGGTCCAGGGAGTTCCAAATTGGCTCTGATTACACAACTCTGGAGAACGAGAATTATAGTGTCAATATCCATGTCAAATGGGTTCAAGTTGATTAGTAGGAATCCCTTTGGTATGCTCAGGGTTTAGTCATATTATTACATTAGTCATACTCCGTACTATGGAACTTGAGGTTTCCGAGTTCATCTTAGATAATGTTGCATTAAACCTGATGGTGTACGTTTAATTTGACTTTTTCCTAGGTATCAGACTTGGGTTGACTTTGTTTGACGTATCGGTACGGCTACACTAGTTAAATGGATTTGGCCTTGTTGCCCTTTTATCCATTTGATCACAACAGATTGTGGCCAGAATACTCCATTGAGTTTAATTACATTATTTATTGTCTGAAGGGATTGTATTGACCTCAATTTAGAGGTGTTTTTGCCATACTTATCTTTCTCTCTAGTCATTTTTTATTTACCACCTTTCATCAGTTGATAGACCTCATCTCATCTGAATTGCCCCGTTTGGGGATCTGCCGCCTGCGTGAACAGCACTACAAGAGTAAAGCTTAAAGGTTGTTCGAAATCCATCCGAATGGACAACAGACTGGTTACTGGCGTGCTATCGCCCAAATTTTTACAAACCAATTATAATCTCTATTCCTTTTGTGATCCACAGCAATAATCGGAAACATTCTATAGGAGTTGTTTTCTTAAACAGAGTTGTATACAAGTTGGAACACAGGCAGAAACATGTACCAACATATCAAAGACTTCAGGTTTATGGAGAACAATTGAGTATGTGTCAACTGGAAACACCGGTGAGATGTAAGTGAATGCATTTCCGTCAACAGACAGGTCTCTCAGGAACAAACCTGAAATTCGATCATTTCAAACATTATGTAGCTGATGAGTAAGCTTTTACGAATTTTGAAACCTTCAGATTTTCAAGGGTAGGAAAGCCTCGCTACGGCGAACTGCAACTGCATGCTATGTGATAAGAATTTAGAAGCCGTTGAACGCTAAAATTTAAGGGCACTTTTATGAAATGTCCAATTTAAAGAGCACTTAAATTCGACTTGACCGCAATTTGTAAAATGCAACGTAATAGGATATCAAAGACTATGCTAGAATAAAGAGGGTATTGCAAAGTTGAAAGGTACTTTAATTGAAAATAATGTCAGGTTTGCTAACAAAGAGTCAAGGAAGGAATGAGACAATTATCTCCATGCCTTCTGTCTTCATTATGGAAAGGAGAAAAGCTATTCTAAAAACATGAACTACTCGCGATACCGGGCGAGACTTCCCGATGTAAGCTAAAAAGGTAAAGAACTAAAAGAAAGATTGTTTTATCGATTTGACAATTGATTGATGATGCCTCCAATTCGCTTTGCTTCTGTTCTTTAAATAGGGTGGCTTCCTTGGTAGTTTTCTGGATTTCTCGACGGTTATCTTCGAGTCCCGCCCTCTCCTTCAGTCGTGGGGTGAACATCATGGGCAGTTATCAAACCTCCTTCTTACTCGCTCCAACTGCTTCCAAGTTTGGCGCTCGTATCCCTTTTTGAAGTATGGGCTTGACATTTGAGGTAAACCCAATTCTTGATCTTGATGTAGCTGATAGCCTTCTTTAATTTCTTCAAAATAGCCCAACAATGTTAAGAACATACTTCATTCATATCGCGTCGCGCTGCACGTCCATCGCTCTTGGCAAATTATTTTCGTCATCAACAAATGCCCCCCTTTTTTGTGTTGTTGAAGATTTGAAGCAACACAAAAAATGATCCACTTCTGTGCGTCTTTAGCGTAGAATCTCTTTTTGTTTTTAATTTGGTGTAATTCTTATTTAAATTTGAATAAGAATATGTGGACACTTTTAATAATTTGTAAAATTGTAATTGAAGAAAAAGCAATTCATTAATACACTACAAGAAAATTGCTTTTTGGCCACTGACAAACTAATAAGTCGTTATTATTAGTCAAATTACCACTATATCAAGCTAACTAGCAAGGGTAAGTGGGTATCGTATCCACGAAAAAGAGGGGAAGTCTAAATTGCAATCCTAGTGTAGAAAAATAGAAATCAAAGAAGTAAAACAATAAAAATGGGGGGTTTTTGGTTTGAAGATTGGATTAAAAGTGAAATAAACGAAATATCAATTTGATTAAAGCGACTCTCGGTGATAATCTATTCTAACACCTGATGTGCGCTATTTCATTGTGGTTAAAGCCGGGTTTTTGAGGTGTTTAACATTGGTTTTTGGATCATTTGACTGCTACTTATATTATTTGGTGTGATTTGTGTTTGATACAAGCATTAGTGGTTATTATGACCATTTGGAATCTCAAGAATGCCAACATCTGGTCCGGTTATGCAAGGCCAACTTTGGAGCTTCATATCTCTCAGAATATTTGTAATTTTGCATTGAAACCAAGGGAAGATGAAAGTTCATGGTCTTACCTTTCTAAAAAGTGGTTGCACACCTTCACCGGATAAGTAACGAAAAAGTTATGCGAGTTTGAAAACGAGGTCAGAAACTGTGGCGCGGACCGCGCCTGTTTGGCGGCGGACCGCGGGCCTGTGTGGAGCGGACCGCGCCAATCTTTCGGCGGTCCGGGGCGGGCGACGAGAGCCCGGTTTCCGTATTTTGTTATTTTCCATATTTTATATTCCTAGACAATATATATACCTAGGTTTTACGTTTTATTCATAACTTTTGCAACCCAGACTTATTTTTTGGATTATTGAAGAACTCTATGGAGAACTAATTCCTCCATCTTGGTTATTGTGAATTGAAGCTACCGTTTATTGCCAGATTGTGAGATTAGTACTTATCTATCCTATTGTGAGTATTATCAATTCTTTTGCACTATAATTCTTATAGATTGTGTTTGTTCTTGCTAGGAGGCCTACTAGTATTAGCAACTTATATGATCTAATCGCTAGGAAAGTAGCAACTTTATCTTTCTAATTGATTGCTGATTCAACGTTAGATTGATTAAAGAGAGAATTGATTTATATTTCGATTTGAACCGCGTGTGTTTGAATTGCTTATCTTTGTTGATATTCTTCTAGATCTAATTGATTCTATTGAAATATATCTAGGCGCGTGTTCTAGATTGATTGATAGTTACGGTTATTTATGATACGCTGATTCGTTCTAAATAACTACTAAAGGAAGAATAGAGATTTAGGTTTCGCAACAAAGTGCTCACATAATTAGATAAGTGATTTTCAAGGATCAATTGATAAATCGGTAGTGGATTGAAACAAGAACCAAGGTTTGTCTTTTAATTGATTTCCAACTTATTTGTTCATTGCTTAGTTTAATCAACTTTCAAACAAAACCCCCCCAATTGGTTACCCAATCGACATTACATACATTAACATTAACTAATTCCTTGTGGACACGAACTTGCTTGCCCTACTACATAGTTTTAGGATAAGTATTGAATTAATTTGGTGCAACCCACGACAATTGCCTACCAACACCCTAATAAAGCAAGTTTTACCTCTTTAATTATACCAATTCATTAATAATCCCGATTTTAACCATTTAATCCTCTTTTATGGGGAATTTGAGGAACCGTTACCAAATTCCCCTCCTTTTAGTCCTAATTTGTCTAGTGACCACTCAAACAAACCACAACCAAAGGCATGAAGAGAAAGGACTAATAAAAGATTAAGAACAACCCAAATTAGTATCTAATTAGCTGGAACCGCGACACTAATCAAATCTAATCTATTAGTTGCCTAATTAATTCCCAAATCACAAATTAGCCGAAACCGCGACACTAATCATGTGAAAGTTGCTTCCTTTAGGGTTAATAATCAATTACCACCAATTATCAACCAAGCATATGTAATACCCAAGTCTAATCTAGTAGCTAATTAGATAAAACAAGGATAAATCATGCATTAAATAACAAGTAATTAATTATAATGAAAATAAAGGCAAATTAGAGAGAAAAATACTTACTAATACATAGGATGAAGAATTTTATTACACTAAGAGTCTAGAAATGGATTAGCTTCCCATGAGAATTATTACACTAATTTTGGGATTAAAACCCATTTTTTGGATAATCTCTCTCTAAAACTCTCTCTAAAATGAAAACTAGATGAAAAAGATATGAAAGGTGATTATAACTAGGTAGGGGTTCATGCCCCTTTATTAAGTCTATGTACATAGCACTAAAAGACAAATTAGATATTTCTTTGGCAAAAAGAAACCGTCGGAAGCCCATGGGAAACTTCCCACAAGTTAGCTTCCTCGACTAGAGGAAAGAAATCCTCGAGTCAAGCGACGGAATCCTCGACTCGAGGAGAGGAGGAACACTCTCCTCGAGTCGAGCGAGGAAATCCTCGACTCGAGGACACACTCCCTCGAGTCGAGGAAATTGAATTCCTCTTCTCTTTTCTTCTTCTCTCGAGCTAGTGTGAATACCGATGCATAGACGAGCTAACTTCTCCTCGAAACCCGCTTCAAGTCATAGCTCGATCTTCTATTTACGTCCAAGGGCCGCCAAAGGGTCTTGAGCACTGAAATCCCGTAAAACCATCAAATAAGCTCAAAAAATACTCCGAATGAAATGGTCTACGAATGACGATAAAACCACACCCAAGTAACCACTAAAATGCCTAAATCATGCGGATTACACACTACATTTTACACCGTATCAAACTCCCCCATGCTTAGACCATTACTCGTCCTCGAGTTATCCAATTCCCCACACTTAACACCTAGGTCTCTCTTATAGCACGGGGTGAGTTACAACTATCGAACTCCTCCAAAACAAAGAACCGCAAGCCATAAAAAACACTCAAAAGGTGCTAGTTAGAATTGGAGTGGATGAAATGCTCAACACCCCAACTCTAACCATCTTATCCTCCCTTCTCACACACTCTAAGTTAGGGGAAACTAACACAAACCCCGTTTCCCCTACTCGGCTCAACGACTCCCACAAAGCCGTGCTCAAAATGAAGCTATCGAACACGACTCACCTCTTATCAATCCACCGGCGCTCCTACCATCATAATGCAAGAGGATTTCTAACCTAGGACCACCAATTCCTATCACCGAACCTTCGTATAGCTCCCGTAGTGATCCTAACCTATTACGCTCCAACTCCTCTTCTTATGTCGCCCATGGATTACCTCATTTTTTTTTTCAAACGGAAAATAAAAGCACACATATATTACAAACAAAGTGACAAATGCCAAAATGGAATTACAATACCATGCCAAGTGTCTCCCCCATGCTTAAAACCCGTCATTGCCCACAATGACATACTAACACCAACGAAAGGATCGGGCAACAACGAATTATGTAGGGGGAGTACCATCAAATCAACCACTAACTATCCCATACAACTATAAACAAAGGACAAACCGTCTCATCTCTTCACATAAGGAAATGACGGGCTCTCGGCCCAAGAGACACCCACTCCAGCTCACTTTCCTATTCTCCCTCTTGGAAAGAAAATCCACCCTCGTCTCACTACTACATCTCCCTCATTATCAAATGCAACAACACATCCTCCTCCAATAGCAACCAACCATCCAAAAATAACCCAACCAACATAAAACAACAAGACTATTTTATTGGTTTCAGGGGTAAAATTTAGAATCGTGAGAGAGAGAGAAAAGTTAAAGGGAAAGAAATACATACCTCGTGAGAGCTCCATTTCCCTCAATAACCGTCAAAGCAAGTGGCTCTTGGTCAAAAGACCGGTAGAAGAGCCACTCTCTCACCTCACAACCCCGCCTTCCTCAAAATACGTCGCCTCCTATCACCTTACAAACTCCCATCTCGCTCGTGTGTTTGTTGGAGCATAATGACCCCACACCAAAAGTTGTCCAAAAATCGGTAGAAGGCCATTTTGTGGATATTTTGTGAGTTTAGGGCCAAATGTCAACGGTTTGTGGACAAACAAGCATGTGGAACAAACGGGAGGGGTCAATATGAAGAGAGATGGTACAAAACATGGGATAAAACAGTGTAATGGAGTGACTCGGCTAGAAATTAGATGGGAAAAAGTGTAAGAAAGAGTGGTATTCATACCTTGGCTTCTCCATATGAATGGCAAGTGTCACGATCTACAAACACTCCAAAAACAAACAAAATAACACAAATAACAAGTTTGTGTTGCCTCCCAAGTAGCGTCTTTGTTTAACGTCGTTGGCTCGATTCATACTAGGGAATCACCCGAGAATCTCAAAAGATCGAGAAATAATCCTTCTTAGGATAGTCCCCACACCAAATATTAAGAGCGGAACAATTCAAAGCTCTTCGAAACTTGTCAAATGATTCGGAATACATCTCATAAGAGTGACAATTGAAAACATTAGCAACCAACAATGCATAAACAATAGAGGCAAAATCATGAATACAAGCATTTCCTGAACCTCTATGCTCATAATTATCTTCTATGTCATCATCTTTAGACTTATGATTTGACAAGTTCGGAACAAGAGATAAAGAAGAATGATGGTAATTAATCCAAGGGGGTTTGGGGTCTAAGCATATGGATTTGGTCATTGTCTCTATATAATGTCTTGTTCAAAGAAATATTAAAAGATGAATCATGAGTCAATGTGAGATCACAAAAAACTTCCACAGGTAAAATTTCAAAAGCAATGGACAAAGTCGATACAATCAAAGAAGAAAAGTCATTGCAATCCACATAATTATCATCATCCTCACAAAAGACAAGTTTCTCGATCAATTGAATATCATCATGCTCACTCTCAAAAGAAGGAATGTGCGGCTCAAAAACTCCTTTAGACTTAAAATTGACAAAAATAGTTTCCTCCGCCACCTTAAACTCATCATTGCTCATCAAATAAGAGGGTGGTGGAGCATTCAACTCCACCTCTGAACATTGAGAAGACATGAACTTAAAGAAAGCAAAACACTCATCAGTTGACCTTTTTAAAACTCTTTCATTACCCATATACTGTCCCAAAATCCAAGTTTCATGATTCATACCCTTTTTGACAATATCACATAGTTCAAAATCAGAATAAAATTGATCATGACAACCAAGATAATCAACAAAAGTTTCTAATCTCGAAAAATACTCATGAAAGGGTTCATCATTAAATTGAGACCAATTGAAATTTTGGGTATCATGTAGAGAACTTTGCAACGGCTCCCGGATGTCTAAATCCGCAACTTGTAAACATTGATAAGTCATGAAGTGCCAAAAATCCCAAATCTCACAAGATTTCATGTCATAAAGTCTTCCATTACTCATATAATCGGCCAAATCTCGGGTTTCAAAGTTTATACCATTCAAAATAATCCAATTTAAGTCCAACCCGGAGAAAACATTAGAAGTTTTATCAAGTTCCTCAAGTCGAGAAAGGTAGATATTAAAAGGTTCATCATTCAATTGAGGAAAACAATAATAATTAACCATAAATCACATATAAATAAATAAAAGAAAAACAATAAAATAAAAATATGGACAAAAAACACAAGAACAAAAAAAATCACATGGGTCTAGACCATAGGTGATAGTCTATAGAAACATAGACTTAACGACACAAAAACACACAAAAATTACAACAACAAAAACAAATATGTACAAAAACCACACAAAAATAGCAAAAAGACTAAAAACGCCTCTTCCCCGACAACGACGCCAAATTTGACAAGCTAATAAGTCGTTATTATTAGTCAAATTACCACTATATAAGGCTAACTAACAAGGGTAAATGGGTATTGTATCCACGAATAAGAGGGGAAGTCTAAATTGCAATCCTAGTGTGGAAAAATAGAAATAAAAAAAGTAAAACAATAAAAAAGGGGGTTTTTGGTTTGAAGATTGGATTAAAAGTGAAATAAACGAAATATCAATTTGATTAAAGTGACTCTCGGTGATAATCTATTTTAACACTCTATAAAGCAAGTTTTACCTCTCTCTAATTATACCAATTCATTAATAATCCCGGTTTTAACCAATTAATCATCTTTTATGGGGAATTTGAGCAACCGCTACCAAATTCCCCTCCTTTTAGTCCTAATTTGTCTAGTGACCACTCAAACAAATTACAATCAAAGGCATGAAAAGCAAGGACTAATAAAAAATTAAGAACAACCCAAATTAGTATCTAATTAGCCGCCACCGCGACACTAATCAAATCTAATCTATTAGTCGCCTAATTAATTCCCAAATCCCTAATTAGCCGCAACCGCGATACTAATCATGTGAATGTTGCTTCCTTTAGGGTTAATAATCAATGACCACCAATTATCAACCAAGCATATGAAATACCCAAGTCTAATCTAGTAGCTAATTAGATAAAACAAGGATAAATCATGCATTAAAGAACAATGAATGAGTTATATTGAAAATAAAGGCAAATTAGAGAGAAAAATACTTACTAATACATAAGATGAAGAATTTGATTACACCAAGAGTCTAGAAGGGGATTAGGCTTCCTTGAGAATTATTACACTAATTTTGGGATTAAAACTTTTTTTTGGATAATCTCTCTCTAAAACTCTTTTTAAAATAAAAACTAGATGAAAAAGATATGAAAGGTGATTATAACTAGCGAGGGGTTCATGCCCCTTTACTAAGTCTAAGTACATAGCACTAAAAGACGAATTATATATTTCTTTGGCAAAAAGAAACCGTCGAAAGCCCATGGGGAAACTTCCCGGAAGTTAGCTTCCTCGACTCGAGGAAAAAAATCCTCGAGTCGAGCGACGGAATGCTCGACTCGAGGAACACTCTCCTTGAGTCAAGCGAGGAAATCCTCGACTCGAGGAAATTGAATTCCTCTTCTCTTTTCTTCTTCTCTCGAGCTAGTGTGAATCCCAATGCATAAACGAGCTAACTTCTCCTCGAAACCCGCTCCAAGTCATAGCTCGATCTTCTATTTATGTCCAAGGGCCGCCAAAGGGTCTTGAGCACCGAAATCCCGTAAAACCATCAAATAAGCTCCAAAAATACTCCGAATGAAATGGTCTATGAATGACGATAAAACAACGCTCAAATAACCCCTAAAATGCCTAAATCATGTGGATTACACACTACATTTCACACCGTATCAGCCACAACCTTTTGCAACGATTTCTTAACTGTGGCTAGAGTTAATCTATGGCAACGACAGGTTGTTGCAAAATATTTATCTTAGTTTCAATAATTTTTCAATCTTTGGCCATAACAAGAAGTCGTTGCCAATGTTATTTTATTGTTTTACGACAACAGGATGTTGTTGCCAAACATATTTACGTCTTTGGCAACGATTTGTTTCCGTTGTTATATATCAACAAATATTACGGCAACATCGTGCGTTGTAGCTGGAAAACATTAAATTTATAGCAACGAAACTATCGTGGCCAAAAATAATTTTTTTTTTTCTGGTAATTGAAATAAAATCTTATCTAAACGCATAACAATTCACTCTACCTTATCATCCTCGTCAATCCTTTTCTCTCTCCTGAAACTCAACTTTACTCTTTGTCTCTCACTAATCAACCCTGACAGATCCCCCTCTCTCATCCTTGCGTCGCGTTTCCGGTCATCATTCACGACGAATGCTCACTCGGCGCCCATCCTCGATCTCCACCCTTCTGTTGTCATTCAAGGTATGATATCTGTCCCCCCCTCTTGTTTTCAAGTAACAAATTAAAATTATTCCTTCTTTAAATTAAATTTTCTATTAAGATTTCACGTATTAGATCTGAGTAGGATTGTTATTAGTTAATTTGTTTTTGTATAGATTTGTGATTCAGTCATTTCGTCTTTGTTGATTTGGGGTTTATTAATTTAGGGTTTGGGATTTGTGTTTGTGAAATTGGTTTTTATTTTAGTTTCCATTTGTTATTAGTTAATTAGTTCTGGTATAATTTATGATTCGTTTTTTCTGTCTTTCTCTTCTAGTTTGCTGATTTGGGGGTGATGAATTAGTTAGGGTTTGTAATTTGTGTTGTGAAATTGATCTACATTAGATTTTCCAATAGAATCATAAGTTCTATTTTTTTTAATGATCGATTATAAACCTTTGTGATGTTTGTGAGTGATTTTAATTGATTGATATGCAATTTTATGAGGAACTTGAGCTTTTAGGGGTTGTTCAATTAACCTCTATGATTAGACAACATCGCCGTTAGGGAATAGAAGAAGTCTCGGGTCTATTTTAGTTAATAAAATTGAATTATGTTCACCCAAATGAAAAAAAATAAAAATAAATAAATCAAGGCTTCCTCTGTAGAGGTTTTTAAGCATGTTACATGTATGTTTTGAAGGTCTTAGATCAGCATTATTTATAAATCATACGAGATGCGTAAAGTGGTTTGGTTCAAGTCGTGTTTATTAGTTGAGATTCTAAGCACATTAGATGATCAAAAGAATAAGTACTAATGGCTGAAATGTTTAGTACTTTAGTACCTTTTTCTCGTGTAAAATTGGCATATTGAACTAATTTTCCTACTGAGGAACGTCATATTAGGCTATATGTTTCGATCGTGAATTCTCTTGTTGGCACTATGTGAAAATGTTGTTCTTCTTTTTATTAAGGGTGTGAAAGCCATTATCTGGTTGTAAGTTCTAACTCTTTGCTTATGTTTTGTGTTTGAATATTACCATGAGGCTAGCACTTGCCCCATAACTTCGCATGTCTATTGTGATTTGTTCAGAGTCTAGGCTGTTATCTTCTAGCTTGTGTTTAGCAAACGGTCTTTTTATAATTAATTGCTTATCTCAAGGAATTGAAAATCTGGTGGTGTGATAGGATATACATTGTTTTAGCCTGCAGATTTTTGTTCGCTAGCATTTTAAGCTATTTGGCAATGTCCTACTCTTTGTACATTGTTCATAAATTCTTCTGATCTTTAGCTATTTGGCGAAGATTTCTCGAAACTATACACTTTGTATCATCTTGAAGAAAACATCCACTAGCTAATGAAATATGTTCACATATCCTAGTAATTACCCAGCTACTAGTTTAAACTAGCCTAAGGACTTAGAAGTTCTGAACATAAACATATGTTTGTTTGTATATTTCATTTTGTAACTGTCATGGGTGGAAACTTGTTGCTAATTTATGATTTTCTTGACTTTTCTAACTCGCTTCAATTTTTTCGATAAGCTTAACAATGTTTCCAATATTATCTAAAAAATGTTCTAAGAATGCGATTTTGCGTCTTTGTGTCTGATCATACTTTGATTGAAGTAAATTAAGTTTTAGAAGAGGGAAGATGATTTAACTCAATTTGCTATTCCCTAATCCCTATTTTTTTTTTACCTTTTCTATTAAAGGCTATTAGCTCAAATGTGGTAGAGCAATGTGCATTTGCACAAAGGTGTGAGTTCAAATCTCATGTAGCCTAATTGATTGAGAACAATCCATTCATAATTGTTAGTCGCCTCTCCCCTAAAAACAAAATCGTTAGTCGCCTCAAATTCTGTATTTTTTTTAGTTATCATTCGTTGGCAACGATGTTATCGTTGCCAGAAAATCTTTTTGGCCACACTAACATTGTTGCTATAAAAACAAGAATTTATGGCAATAAACATGGCGTTGCCGAAAACAGTGCATTTGCCCCATGGTTTGGATATTTGGTTCGGACAACTACCTTTTTTGCAACAATCATGTGTTGCCAAAAATCATTACCTTTTGCGACGATATGTTTTTCGCAACAACGTTTTCGTTGCCAAAAATATGCCATCTTTAGCAACAGTCGACTTTCGTTCGGTACTTTTCAGTTACGGCATGTGCCATAACGAGTTGATTTTGTTGCCAAAAATACTAACTCGTGGCTAAAAATATCTTTGGCAACAACTTCGAGCGTTGCTAAAAAGTCAGTTTCTTGTAGTGATATGAATGAAATGAAAAACTTCTAGTTTGCTTACAACTCATTAATATGAATGAGGGAAATCTTTAGAGATACTTCATTTAATAGAATGAAGCATTTTTACAAGGTTTAATTAAAACATAGTCCTCTCAATCTCGTCTTCGTCTTAGTAGAGATTGGGTGGTGCCCAAAAATGGGCATAACATTCATTGTCTATCGTGATGTAAGTTCTCTCGTGACCACCCTTTAGCTTGATCTTTGTGAGTTTCGGTCGCGACATGAATTTTCTTGAATACTTCTTAAATACGAAGAACTTCTCGGGCTCGTACTCGGTGTCTTCGAATTCATCGTCGCTACAAGCTCCATGCCAATAGGCTTGTTCTTTTGTTGATGCATACTCGTCCCATGTTTCGCATATACAGAAATATACAATTCGCTTCCCTCCATGTTCAATCCTTCCCCTATACCATCCAGACCAATATTTGCTGGGATAATACAGTAGAGAATTTTTATATGCAAGATTCTCATTTGGCTTAAGGAAATTCAGGGCCATGATTTTAATGATTTTACCCCAACGCTTGCAGGTTCCAAGCACATTCATGCCATCCTCATAATCTAGTTTTGGGATGATGAGTTTGGTCATCAAATATAATCTTCATGTGACAACACAAGTGATTTGCTTGAAAACTCACCATCGTTGAAGTTCATCCCCGGGAGTTCTTCTTCCTTGAGACCATGAAAATGCTTCTCGATCATCATCCTCCACCTTTTGGTTGCAACGGCTTCCTTCACAAATTCTGCCTCGTCTTCTGAGAATTTGTTGCAACGAAGGTGATGATTTGGACATTCCTCGCCATATGGTCCCACGTTGTCGATTTGTAGGACAAATGGGACAACATCCACGATGCATGCGGGACCTGATCGTCGCTCCTGGTCGTGAGATGTATTGATATTCATGTGGGTCTGCGCACCCCCTGAAATTCAATACTGGTTTGTCAAAGTCGGGAATGTTGGCGTCCTTTGTTGCAAAAGCTGCCAGTTGTGAGAAGTTTGTAAGGGAAGGTAAAAACAGAGGGGTTTCTCCAAATATTTCTGATATTTGAGAGAGTGGCTTGTTTAATCTTTGATCCCTTCACTTCTTTTTATATTAAAGTATCCTTGGCGGTTATTTCATCATGGGGTTAATGACGTGTGAAGTTGAAACAGTTTCCTTTTTATTGGGAAACTGCTTTTAGTGGGGTGGATAAATCCCGTCATTAACTCACTTGATCTTTCTGCAACGTATCTAGGTTTTGTGACCCATCGCATCAATGGCTTAAATAATATGACTTAATATTTTCCAATCGTTCAGTTTTTTAAGTATGAATCACATGATTGGACGTGGAAAATCTCAGGAACTTTTATGAATTCCTTATTCGAAACTCTTATGAAGGATTATCAACATTATGAGAGATATTCAGAGAAACAATAATTACGAATATTCTTAGAACCTTCAATAGAACATCTTAGAAGAACATTTCTGTGATACAAGTTAATATCTCCTTACCTTTCAAATACAATTAACCCCTACTACTGTTCCCCATCAATAGTACCCCCCTCAAAACGCACTCCCTTCCTCACTCAACGCAGCTCCCTCCCCCAAAACGCACCTCCCTTTCACTTGAAACGCAGCTCAGCTACACTGTTGACAACTGTTCTTCAGGAACAGTGTTGCATCGTGAGGCTGGGGCGAGGCCACGCTTCTGTTGTTCATCCACGCCGTCGCTTTTCTTCCATATTAACTCATTCTCTCTCTCCTGCCTGTCTCATTTTCAGTCACTTCTCTTCGCTCTCTCTCTCTCTCCTAGGTCGGCCAGCTCTTGAAAAATAAGGGTAATAGATTTCACTCCTTCTCTGTGTGTTGTTTGATCTGTTGATCTAAATGTTGTGTGGCTGACAATCAAATCTAATCAGGTGTGCTCTATTTTTGTTTGGCTTTTTGTTATCTTTTAGGTTTTGGGTTTACAGTTGATTAGATCTTGGGTAGCTATAATGTCCTTTGATATTGGGGTCTTTTATTTTGGGGGTGTTTGGGGTCCTTGGTGTTCGTGTTCCATTGAGCTCCCTCACTAATGTTTTCCCTTCTTTAGTTCGATCTTCATCTGCAGCTCAGGTGGTGTGGCTCGATCTCGTGGTTCAGGTATGAGGTCTTTTCCTTGGTGCTTTTTAAGACAGTTTCTGTTTGCCTAAAATTAAGTCGTGTGTATGTCCTCCATTGATTTTAAATATGCCGCGATGTTATTTGCTGAAAATTGGAAATTGTTGGGTGCTGCCATTAGCGCGGGGGCTTGATCATCCTTTTATAATGCATAGAAAAATATTTCGCCTACGTTTTCCCGATTTAACTGGAATTTCATTTCGTGACGCAACCTTTAAAATTTGAGTTAGACGCTTTGTAATGCCAGGAATTAATTGGGTTGTATTGTGTTGATATTAGCACAGGGACTTGGTCATCCTTTTCCAATGTATAGAAAATGGACTGCCCTCCTGTTTCCTGGTTTAGTTAGAATGTAGGTTTTTTTAGTGGTGCGACAACCTTTGAAATTTGGGCTGGGTCCTTTGTAGTGTTGGGAAACCATGCAACGCGATCTTGTTCCTTGTTACCGAGGGACTACGTAAAAGCTAGGTGAGTCTGTACCCATTGAGCATAAACGCTTGGGGACGCGAGTCATGCCAAGTACAAAACACTGTCGCGAGTCGTTTACCGAAAGGGACAAAACCGAGGGACGTAAGGAACAAAATGCGCATTGTGCCCTACCCCAATATGTAGTTTACGGACCGCAAGACTGGGTTCGGGGGTGACGGTACATGTTGGGAATCCATAAGACACCCAACCCCGCCCACGTATAGCGGCCTCTACTAGTTGAATTATCGTTTACAAGTCGTTGAGAAGTTAAGCCATGCAAGTTTACAGTCATTTACAAGTTAAATACAACCTAATAAAATTTAGCTAAGTCGATAGTTTTAGCACATAAACTAGATCTTAGGTGACAAAATTATTAAGATTGATTAACGGTCCCTAGCTACCAATTTGTCCAATCACTTTGCGATATGTGTGCTAAGCGTGAATCACATAGTTCATTTTAGATCTAAATCTTGGTTAGGCAAAATGTAAATCTAGGTTGTAAAAGCAATAAACTGCGCCCGTAAAGAAGGGTAGAAGATGAGAATAAGTAAAAGATGAGTTTATAAAAGAGGGGGTGCCCTCGGGACTTACGTGTGTTCGCGATACCACTACTTGCTCTACTATGCTTCGAGATCGTTGCGTTGATCTGTAGTATGCGTCGTAGGGGCTAGATGTGTTCTTGAGGCGATGTGTTGCTCTTCAAACGTAGGTGTTTGAGAGGGGCTTTGTTTGTGTTGTGTTTGATTTGGAGATATCCTAGAGTGTAAGGCCCTAGGGTTTTTGTATGTGTTGTGCTTGGGTTTTGTGTTGTGTTGTAATTAGGGTTTTTGTGAGAGAATTGTGGTGAGGGAGGAGCAGAGTTTCGGGGTAGAAATAGTGTGTGAAAAAATGTGTTAAAGGTGTGGAGGAGAGGTGTATTAATAGTGGTGGAGAAGCTAGGGCCTGGACCTCTTGACGCACCATACAAAATTGCATTTCTGGTCTTCTTATTACATAATTATTGTACATATGAATTTGGGTGGGCAAATGATGTACAAAAACATGTTTTTCCGATGTTTTATGGCAATACAGACAACCGTGATAGACCAAAGAGTTTAGGTCAGGTGTAAACGGGGAGGAAAATGATTGTTTTTGGCCTTATTTTGGCGAAGACGCATTTGCTAACGGATTCACGACAACGGTGGTTCACATAGTAGAGCAAGTAGACGCAGTTCGTAGTATAGTGTCCTTTCATCATCGGACATTGGGTAAGGACAAATGCAGGTGTCTATAGAAGCCCCCACTATGACCGAGGCTTGGACAAGGCGAAAGTCAAAGTATTAAATCGTGCAAACGGGATGCGAATGCACGTGGAGGTCGTTTAAGGTCCATTAGACCGCCTATGCGTTTTAAGAGGTTCGCTAACCAATTAGAAGACACACCTGGTATTTATAGTTTGTGCGACTGTAGCTTTGTTTAAGGTCGTGCGACCGATAGCATTTGTGGAACTTGCTGGTTGTACTTGTAGTAGCTTCTAAATGTCGGAAGTGGTTCCGATGTTATTTGGTGATTATGTCAATGTTTAAGGTCAGTGCGACCGCTGATTTTTAGTTGAGCTTGTTTTTGCTTCTATTGGAGGTGGGTCCGATGTTGTTTGATCATGGTGGAGTTAGGTCCATTGTCGTTGATGGTATTTTGCTTGAGATGTCGAAAGTGGGTCCGACGTTGCTTGATCGTTATGGAGTTAGGTCCGTTGGTGTGGTAGACATAATTTTGCGACGCATGATGCTCGAGTTTACATTCGGTGCGACTGTTATATGACTTGAAGGTGTGAGATCTCAGTTGATCTTTTCTGGATTGACAGCTTCGAGGGGAGCCCCCATTCTTGCATAAAATAGGAGATTATGGAGCAATTGTAAGCCGCTTGTACCTTTTGTTTGCAAGTTGATTATGCATGTCAAAAATTATTGTTGTACTTTGTCTCGCTCTTGTGCGAGCAAGGAGATCATGGCGCAGATGTGTGTTCTTTTGACCTCGTCGTGCCAATGTTTGTAGAGTAGTAGTGGTGGACGATTGAATCTTGTCTTGTGGGTGGGCGAGTGATGCCTAGTTCTCATGCAAAGGTTCATGCAAGTAGTGTGCAAATGTATGTAATATGATTAAAAACAAGTGCTGCCTAGTGCTCGTGCAAAGGGTTGTGCATGTGGTGTGCAAGCGCAAAAGACGCGATGTAATGCAATGTTATGAAATGCAATGCGATGATGTTATGCAGCTCAGAGTTATGCAACCTATACTCGAGCTACATGTAGATGTGAAATGCGTAAAAATGCAGGGGAGTACCCCAATTTCCCCCAAAAGGAACAAAGATGAAAGAGATGGTAAGTTTCATGGAAGACGACTAGGAGTGTCAAAGGGAAAATGGTGAGGAGAACAAAAATGGGAATGAGTGAGTTTGAAGTTTCCCCCAAAGAAAAAGAATGAAAAAAAAAATGTGGTGATATTGAGTGGAAGAAAACTTGAGATTTCCCCCGAAGAGAATGAGTGAAAGGTAATGAGTTTGTGATCCCCAAAGAAAAAAATGATTAAAAGGTGAGAAAAAGTTGTGATTGTCCAACTTATGGTGACGGCGCATAGTGACATTCCTACTGCTCGAGGATGATCTTTGTGCTTGCTGCGGAGCAAGGCTTTGTACTTGTGGTGGCACGAGGGTTTATGCATGTGGTGGCACACGACTTGATGCTTGAGGTGGCTCAAGGCTTAGTACTTGCGGCGGCGCAAGGTTTGATGCTCTACAATAGATGAGTCGTATTGCTCATGATGATGATCGTTCTTGTCTTGTTTCGACAAAAGATTCCATGCGTGGGCAAGGGAAAAGAAGAGTTCAAGTATTTGGAATGTGGAGTTTGGTAATTGTGGCTGGCTCAATGGGGTCTTGATCCTTATTGGTGGACCAAATGGGATATAAACTCTAAAGGCATGTTTGATAATGCAGCTGGCCAAGGGTTATGGCTTGTAATGTGGCTGGAAAGTGGAGAATTCAGACCAATGCGTTGGCCTAAATTTGCAAAATGGTAGGTTAATAACGTGGGTTCAGATTTCCATGTCATTTAGCACTATGGGAAAAGAATGAGAGAGGGCATGCATGGCGAGCTTGATGAGTAATCCTCAAAATTCCTAGTATCTTACCTTCGCGATTATTATCCGTCGTGCGGAAGAACTCTTGCGGTGAATCAACAAATGCCAAACTATTGATAAGAAGAGTAAGACAACTTGCGGTGGCGTGACTTGCACGATCTTAAGGAGGACTTTTTCCGGTGCTTTTGTAGCTGGCTTGGGTGAGAAATGACGGATGTGCATGAAGGCTTTGACCTGTTTTACCCCCAGTTGTGCTGACTTGACCATGTTAAATCAGTAGTTAGAAAGGCAAATGCCATGCTATCTGCTTGATGTTGTCAATTTGTCCCTATTGAGGGATGCTTTCACTTGTTCGTGACATTTGTTATTTGTTTTTGTTTGATATTGGCTCTAGTTTTAGAAGTTGCCCTTTTTTGTTAGTCGAGTTTCATTTTGGGTCCACTTTCTGAAGTCTTGCCGTTTTTTAGTCAAATTTTTAGTTAGTGGCTCCACTTTTGTAAGTCTTGCCGTTTGTAGTTATCAACATTTGTAGTTAGTGTCTCCATTTTTTTAAAGTTTTGTCGTTCTAGTCAAATCAACACCCCTTTACCCCAGGTTGGGAAGATGTAGGATGAAAATGAAAGGCTTTCGGCAAGGAGGCTCTGCGGGCTACCAAAGAAAGTGGATTCAATCGTTAGGGATCAAAGTCATTTATGTAGTTACAAATTTTTTTACCTCCAGTCATTAATCGTGCGGTGTAAGATAAACTAGGATTCGTCGTTGGATGCCCATGAAAAATATGGTAAACCAAAAGCTCATTTATTCCATCAGCGAAAAAGAGAAATTTTCAATGGGTTGGAGGTATCTATGCTAGACATGGAAAGGAGGTTAAAAAAACATGCATGAATCCTTTTGTCGTGTGGTTGTGTCTCGTAAGACTGCCTACTTATCCACTAGTGCGTGGAATCAAACCAAACGTAGTTCGGAAAGAACGTTCATCGTCAAGTTTGTTGGAGGATGCATCGTTGCAGTGGTGCATGTTCTGGTCGTCTTCAGCTTTCGTGCAATGTAAGCTTTTAAATTCAAGACAGTGTGCATGGATTGTTATCCCTTGTTTTTTGGGATGCTAATGTCGAGAACTTGTTACAAAGCTTAGCATTGACGGAAGGAACGTGCGACCAATCTCGTGTGGATTGTGGGTCCATAGAGAAGTAGTAGTCGTCCCTCAAACCATTGGCACTGCAATTGAGTTACTTGAAAACGTAGGGTTGTCGAGTTGGACAAGGTGTGGACGATCTTATGTATGTAGAGATCGAACGGTCGTGAAGAGTGGACTTCAACGACGGAAAGGAAAGAGGTGAGGAGTGGGCCTCGATGATCTTAGGTGGCTAAGATCCAAACAAAAAATGTGCGATATGTGTGATGTGTACGCATACGGATAGGCGAACTGAGCGAGGAGTGGGCCTCGAAGATCCTAGGTGGCTAGGGTTGATAAAACGCATTGAAGTGTCGATAATGTGCAAAATTTGGGCAAAAAAGATCGAGGAGTGGGCCTCGAAAATCCTAGGTGGCTAGGGTCGATGATACGGATTGACGTATTGATAAATTGCGAAGATTTGAGAAAAAAGAGAGAGAAGTAGGCTTCAAAAATCCTAGGTGGCTAGGGTTGACGATACGGATTGACGTATCAACAAGATGCGATTTTTTGTGTGTAATAAAGAGCGAGGAGTGGGCCTAAAAAATCCTAGGTGGATAGAGTCGGGGATACAGATTGACGTATGAGACTGACTTGATGCATGATGTAACTTGGTTTTTTTAGGTTCGATGCATGGGTTGTGATGCATGTGATCATCATTTAAGTCATAGTGTAAAATGCATGCAATGGTTCGGGATCCTATGATGCATGAGTTCGTAGTTAGGTACGAACTTGACCCTACATGAGGCGGTTTGTTCTAGGATGGTATGGACTAGGATGATGCATGAATTAGATGACTAGGGGTGGGCCTAGTTGATATGCAAATGTAAGATGCAAGACGCGACTGTATGGACATAACATATGTATGTATGTATGATCAATGCAGCATGCTATGGTTGTGTATGCATAACACGACAATGTGGTACTCAAAAGTGTGTCACGAAATGCAGTGAGGATGACTCGATTTTGTGGGTGCAACATGTGTGTGCGGGGTGTATATGTGCATGTTTGTGTATGCATGTAACACTACGGAATTTGGAAAGGGGATTATGAAGTTGATTTGTCCCACATTAGGAAACTAAGGTTCATATGATGAGTTTATAATAGATTCCTACCATCATACTACCAACAAGGCCTTCACCTTTTAGAGCCCACGAGAGAATATTCGGGCATAAAGGGTGACTTCCCACCTTATTGGGTTGTGTTGCGACGTATGATGGATCGGGCTATTACAGATGGTATTAGAGCAACCCTGCGACCGCGTGCTCGGTGATGGGGCGAGGCCCAGACCAGCCATCTAGCGGGGGAGATCTTGGACCTGTGTTGATGTTATGGTTGGCCGAGGCGCAACGAGGACGTTGCGTTCTCTAAGTGGGGGAGTTTGTAACACTACGGAATTTGGAAAGTGGATTATGAAGTTGATTTGTCATACATTGGGAAATTAAGGTTCATATGATGAGTTTATAATAGATTCCTACCATCATACTACCAACAAGGCCTTCATCTTTTAGAGCCCACGAGAGAATATTCGGGCCTAAAGGGTGACTTCCCATCTTATTGGGTTGTGTTGCGACGTATGATGGATCTGGCTATTACAATGCAAGTGTTGAAAAAGACTCAAACAAAGGGAGACATGCAGTGGGGCCTCGTTTGGAATGAGAATTACACCATTCAAAGGCACATGCATGGTGCGTATGAGTGGGCAAACGCACGGGGTTGGTGCGCAAAGGCGCTCGGACGCATGGGGATGGTACGCACAGGGGCTTGAACGCACGAGAATGTGCGCACAAGGGCATGGACGCACACGCCAAAACGTCACAGAAAGTGATGTGGGACATGAGAAAAGTATTGATGTAATTAAAACTTGATTTGACAGTTTTGGGATGAAAATGACACGAAAATGGCACAAAAACACCAAAACGAAGCAACAAAGGTACGTTGGAACAAACATGTACCATGCAAATGTTCTATGGTTATGGTCTGAGGTTTAGGCTTAGGGTAGCACCTCCTTACACTTGGGGGTAGCACCTCTCTCGATCAATGATGCAATCTTGTAAGAAGGGCCCTTCAAAGGACCGCTTAACTTGAATTTCTCCACGAGCCACAAGCTTAGGGCAACGGGGCACCCTTTAAAGAAAGGTGAGGATTGCTCCCCGAAAGAGTCAAGTGAGACAAGAAGCTCACCTAGGACTAAAGGGCCTAGTCTCCCCCCTTGGATAATGGAAGGGACCAAACTCAAACACCTTACACTCCAACAACCAAGGGTCTCGCGGAAAAGCACGACCCCAAGAAGCATAGCCATGCATGCATTTTCTCTAGCTATGTGGGGAGGAATCAAGCATGAGAAGTTAGTACCATTACCTTCAAATCCTAGCCTCATGTTGGAAAGGTCGAGACTAGGGCCGAGCAAGTAGGCACCCTCAAGGTGTGGGGGGATACCTAGTATATCGCCAAGCAACTTACGATATGAAGTGAACCCATGTGGAACAACAAGGGTGGTGCTCCTTGGAAGCTCAAGTAGTCCCTCAATCTCCTCTACAAAAGGTGCCATCTCCACCTCTCCAAAACGAAACATGTGTTTATCTTTGTCCCAAAATTGGAGGGCCGAGTGAATCCCAATAAACGGGATGCTTCATGAGGTGAGACAACAATTTTGTGATGGAGGAGGAAGCCTTACTAGACCTCTCTTTCAAAGAAGAAGAAAATTTTGTGAGGAAGATCTTGTCATCTTTTGAGAGCTCATTTTTAGAAGAAAGCTCACTTTTGAAAGACATTTTGACTCAAACTATGATGTGCAAAAGAAAGCACTTTAGAAGCAAAAGAGATGTGCACAAGAGAGCACTAGAACACAAGTGAGAAGAAGTGTGCAAAAAAACAAAGAGCCAAAGGCCCTCTTTTAAGGCCTCTTGGCCGGCCCCCATCAAAGCCAAAGAGGGGGTGGCTCTCCCTCTTTCCTCTTGCAATCAAGGCCTACAATTGCCCTTTTGGTGTTTGTGAGAACTTACACCAATATACACCTATCTACCCAACCCCAAAATTTTAAAGCCTTCTTCTTTGAGAAGCCCAACCATACTACCAAACATCAAACCCAAGGAAAAGACGCTACTACCACCATGCTCAAGGGATTTCGGGATTGACCTGAACTCGTTTTTAAACTAGCGATCGAAAATTGATCAAAGGAAAAACTATTTCGATGAAACCACGTTTTGAATCAAAATCAACCTAAACGGTTCAACGACGATAATGAATTCGTAAATCAACCATCAAACCTCAACCTCGACCTCAACTCAAGAATCAAACCACAACGATAAGGTCGTGAATCTACCTCAACCGCAAACTCAAAAGTCACACAACGACTTTAAAACCGTGATTCCACATCAACCTGGACCTCAAACCTGGACCTCAACCAAAGATCAAACGGCAACAAGCCACATTCCGAGAATTAAAAGGGATTTTTGAATCTAGACGATGAAGTCTTTCCCCCTGAATGACGACGTAGTCGTGAGTCGGGTTCCAAAATTTTGTGTCTTTTTGACAAGCTAATAAGTCGTTATTATTAGTCAAATTACCACTATTCCGACTAAATTAGCTAGGGTAAGTGGGTATCGTATCCACAAGGAAGAGGGAAGTCCTAATATGCGATTCTAGTGTGGAAAAATAAGAAATAAAAGAAATAAGAACAATAAATGGGGGGTTTTTGGTTTAAAAGTCGATTAAACAAGAAATAAATGAGTTATCAAGATTACTAAGGTGACCCTCGGTGATAATCTCATCTAACACCCTAATATAGTAATTTTACTCCTATCTAATTACACCAATTCATAGATAATCTCGGTTTTCACCAATTAATCCTCTTTTATGAGGAATTTGAGCAACCGCTACCAAATTTCCCTCCTTTTAATTCTAATTTGTCTAGTGACCACTCAAACAAATCAAAACCAAAGGCATGAAGAGCAAGGGTTAATAAAAGATTAACAACAACCCAAATTAGTATCTAATTAGCCGCAACCGCGACACTAATCAAATCTAATCTATTAGTTACCTAATTAATTCCCCAATCACAAATTAGTCATAACCATACACTAAACATGTGAAAGTTGCTTCCTTTAGGGTTAATAATCAATGACCATCAATTAAAAACCAAGCATAAAAAATACCCAATTCAATCCAATCAACCAATTAGAGAAAATAAGGGTAAATCAAGCAATTGAAGAACAAGGAATTAATTACCATGAAATTAAAGGCAAATTAGAGAGAAGAAAATCTTAGTAATACATAGGATGAGAGAATTTGATTACACCAAGGATCTAGAAGGTGATTAGCCTTCCATACTAATTATTACAATAATATTTGAGATGAAAATCATAATAAAAATATTAATTCTCCTTGAGTTTCTCTCTCTAAAATGAAAACTAGATGTAAAAATATAATGAAAAGTGATAATTCCTAAGGAGGGGTTCATGCCCCTTTATTTAAACCAAGTACAAAACACTAGAAGACAAAATAGATATTTCTTAAGCAAAAAGAAACCGTCATTAGCTCCTTGGAAATTTCCCGGAAGCTAACATTCTCGACTCGAGGAGAGAAATCCTCGAGTCGAGCGACGGAAATCTCGACTCGAGAAAGTGATTCTCGAGTCGAGCGAGATAATTCTCGACTCAAGAGAAGTGTTCCTCGAGTCGAGCATGTGAATCCTCGACTCGAGGAAGAACCTCTCGAGTCGAGGAATTCGAATTCTTCTTCTTCTTCTCCGCTCCTAATCTCGAGCTTCCGCGTAAATCCGCTATGCAACCGAGCCGTCTTCTCCATGAATCACGATCCGAATCAATGCTCGGTACTCCAATTCCGCCCACGGCCTACCAAAAAGTCTGGAGCAATAAAATCCTCGTAAAACCCACGCATAAGTTTCAAAACTACTACGAATGGTGTGGTCCACGAATCACGATTAAACCATGCTCAAATACGCCCCAAGACGCCTAAAACACGCGGATTAACACACTACAATTACACCACATCACTTTTCATGACGTTGGTCTTCATTTTTGCAAAACTCGACCAACGAGGGGCAAACTGTAGACACCAAATTTTGTCTCACTCTTTTCTTTTCAATTCTATCAATCTATTTCTATTTTCTAATTCTATTTCTATTTCCTAATTCAATTTCATTTTATTCATTTCTATTTACCCATTTCTATTCGTTTATTTGTGAATAAAACGATTTCTCAACGATTTCAATTTCACCATTTTTTCTATTATTTATATAAAATTCGAAAATTGTGTAAATAACATTAATAATATATGTTTTTATCGTTTTTAGTTTTAATTTCATTAATTCATTGATTTAATTTACCCGGTTTTCATTTTTGCGCAAACCGAAGTAAATTTGCCCGAAACGAGCCAAACCCGATTTCATTTTCATACTACTAAACCACATAAGCAATGACATCATTTTATATATGTCATGCACATGTCATTCATATTTACCGTAACAATATGCTAACAATATGCTAACTAATTCTATTTCTCCTTTATTTTCAAACTAATGACTCATTATTCTCCCCTAACACATACAATAGAAAAAGACAAAAAAATTTGATGAGGTGTGTGGCTTGAGAGGGCTGGCCAAGTGATGCTTGGAGAACAAGTGAGTTGTTTTTTTTTTTTTATTGTCCAATTAATGAGATAATATCTCCCTCATTCATTCTCATTCACTCATATTTTCTTCTCTTCATACTTAAGCAAAGACTGTTTATTTACTAATACCACACTTAATACTCATCAACTCACAAAACAAAACAAGAAAAAAAGAAGAGAGAGAGAGTGAGAGAGGGCCGGCCAAAAGAAGAGAAAAAAAAGAGAGTTCACTCTCTTGCATTTACTTCTACATTCATTTATCACATCAAACTCCATTTTAAATACTAATCATTTACTAATAAATGTATAGCATTAAGATCACCTTAGCTCCTAAGTAAGTAAAATCAATCAACCTCACTTAGATTAAAATCGATTTAGAGGACTTAATACCCTAACATTGGAGGATCTACAACCATTGATCTTCAAAGGTAGTTTTCTCTCTTCCTTTCTTCTTTTATTGTAATTTCAATTCATTTATTTTTCTCTCTGCAATACATTACTAACTGTTTTATTGTCAAGCCTTGGTCATTAACGATGAAGTATCGGTTTATTGAGCCATACGAATACGTAAGCTTGCCTCTAGGGCCTTTTGTGGTCATTCCCTTTACTGAGGGGAACACTAGTCGCGAGAGTTTAAGGAGTGGAGCGCCTCTTTTTTGTGTTATTCTTGTGTTTTACTGTTTTGTAAACTTCTTGAGATGATTTGGTATTTTTTACAAATTTTTTTACCACATTTTCCATGTACAAAACGATTCAAAACTCTAACCCGGTTTTTTACTTGTTTCAAACTGTTTTTCAGTACAACTTGTAAAATGTGTATAAAAACATTATTTTGGCTAAAAACCTTCATCTTATAAAGACAGATTATTTGGAGTCTTAAAATCATCTCTGAAAATTTTTAGATCCAAACTCAAAGCATAATATTTATGACATTTGTTGTAATGCAACTGCTCAAAACTGGTCCCAACTCCGACCAACTGAGTTCAACTCGGTTTTCGGCATTGAAAGTGACCTTTTTAGGGTATGTCTTCTTCATGAGAGTTGAAGAGAATACTCCCAGGTTTCCATAAAGCTAAAGGTCAAAAATTATTCATGTCCTTATCAACAATTATGATTTTTTGAAAACAGATCCTGTTTTGCTCAAAAATCCTATTTTCAATCTTAAATTTGTTTTGTGAGTAAAGGAACTCTTGGGATCATAAAAAACTTCATGAGTGATTCCAAGATGTTCATGAGCCCACCTTCAACCCAGAAAAGTTTGAAGACTTCTTTTTTTTGCTGAGTAAAGTTTGAAGACTTCATTTGATCTTTCAAACCACTCAACTTCCATCGTTTTTCTGTTTTTTTGGGTTAAAAATGACAAGTTTCTCACCCAAATTAATTGATTTAATTAACTAAATAATTAGACTTAATAGGGAGTCTAATTAGTCCACCTCATTGAGATGTCAAAATGTTAAAAACAATTTAGACTTAATAGGGAGTCTAATTAATCAACCCACTTGTTTGATGACTCTAAAACACTTAGAAGGAAGTCTAGGTGAATTGAAGTCAAGTCAACCTAAGTCAAGTCAACTTAAGTCAAGTAACCTAAGTCAAGTCAATTGAAGTCAAGTCAATTGAAGTTAAGTCAACTTAAGTCAAGTCAACCTAAGTCAAGTCAACCTAAGTCTAGTCGATTGAAGTCAAGTCAATTGAATGCAAGTCAACCTAAGTCAAGTCAATCGAGTACAAGTCAACCGTGGTCTAAAACCAACCAAAATATAACCAAGTCCAACAAATCTACCCAAGTCTACCAAAGTCAACCAACATCGACCTAAGTCTACTAATGTCAACCCAAGTCAATCCGACTCTACCCAAAATCGACTAAAGTCAAATTTGCAAATAGGTGCAAGTCAACCCGAGTCGATTAAAGTCAATAAGGACAAAAATTGACTCCTTCTGTAAATAATGTAATTAATAAAATCCAAAACCCCTAAAAATGTTTCCTTGTTTATTTTCAAACGTCTTTTTCTTAATTTTTCTAATTAAAGTCGTTTTCTCCATTTTCCCTAACAATTAAAGTCCTTTTGTACATGGAAGTAAATAAACTTTTCTTGATGTGTTTTGCATGTAAAGTTTTCTTTTCCCGTATGAGAGAATTGTGTATGTTCGAAGTTGATGTTGTCCTGCTGAGATGTTCTGCGGGTGGAGGAAAAACGAAAGAGACATGTAGAGGAGATGAAGGGAGGCCGAATAAAATGAGGGGAAGGAAGGGTTTCTTAATTTTGTGTTGTACGTATAAGATATAAAAAGGAATCGGGTTTGGGTTTTACTAGAGGAGTGTGAATAGTGATCCAACCCGATCCAAGTCCAATAACCCAATTATAGAACTTTCCCAAAATAGAACTACCCAATTCGTGAAATAGTCCATAATTCACCAAATTTCCAAAATAACTCTTATTAATTCCCTCAAAATGATTAATCAACGTCACACCCTAATTAATTAAAGTCCCAAAAATTGTGGGGTGTTACAGTCTTCCCTCCTTAAAACAAAGATTCGTCTCGAATCTTTAAACCCATTCGTCAAAAGTTTCGCTCTTCACTAGTAACGTTGATCACAAGATAGAATAAAGATTTTGAAATGATAGTACAAGAGCATGCCCATGGCATAAGTAAAAGGGTGTTTGAATGAGAATTGGAGTAAGTAGTGACAAAGCACACAAAGCATTAACCAACAAGTCACATAAAAGTAGCAAGAAATCACATCAATCACATCACACAAGAGTCTGAGGGAGGGAAAGCAAGGTGTGCGAGGCTCTCGTCCCCCTTAAAATAAAGGTTCGTCCCGAACCGTATGTATCTTAATTGAAAAGGTGGGATACTTCTCACTCATAACTGACTCCTCTTCCCATGTGGCTTCCTCATATGTCATAGTTGCCTCCAACTCAATAGTTTCAGGGTTTAGTACATGAAACGGGTCATTGACATATCGTCTGAGTTGAAACATGGAACACTTTGTGTACCTTATCGTTGTTCGCAAGCAAGTCTAACTCATAAGCGACTTCTCTAATCCTTTTAGTCACTTTGTAGGGTCCACTGAATTTTGGGCTTAGTTTTCTTTTCTTTCCAAACCTCATTACACCTCTGGTAGGTGACACGCACAAGAGCACCATGCCACCCACATTAAACTTTGTATGGCTGCGAGTTTTGTCAACATAGTTCTTTTATCTATCCTGTGCAGCCTTGAGCCTTTCCTGAATAAGCTTTACCTATTCCATTATCTCCTGAACGTAGTCTAGACCCAAGACCATTGTTTCACTTGTGTCGTTCCAGCAGATTGGACTCCTATACTTTCTGCCATATAAAGCCTCATATGGGGCCATCTTTATTGAGGCTTGATAGCTATTGTTGTAGAAGAACTCTATCAAATCCAACTTGTTCTCCCATCCACCTTGAAACTGTAAGGCACAGGCTCTCAGCATATGTCAAATGTCTGATTTGTCCTCTTTATTTGGCCATCTGTGGGTGGGTGAAACACGGTACTCATGAGGAGTTTCGTTCCTAGGGCTATCTCTTTTGGTGTACCGTGGAGTCTCGACACATGGTGTATGTAGGCATCAACTAATTGTTTCTTCTCCCACATGTCTTTCATGGGCACAAAAGTGTGCACATTTTGTCAGTCTATCCATAATCACCCAAATCATGTTATTCCCCTTGGGTGTTCTAGGTAACCTGCAATAAAATCCATGGATATGGAACTCCATTTCCATTCCGGTACAGGTAGGGGTTGTAATTTGCCTTCAGGTCTCTTGTGCTCACTCTTAACCTTTTGACAAACTAAACACCTAGATACAAAGTCAGCCAGATCCTTCTTCATTCCGGACCACCAAAACACCTTCCTCAAATCTGGGTACATCTTATCTCCTCCTGGGTGTACAGAATATTTGCTGGCGTGGATTTCAGTTACAATTTTGTTCCTTAGCGTAGTGTCATCATATATGCAGACTCAGTCCTAGAATCGAACAATACAATCTCCACACTTTTGAATACTTCAGGCTCCTTTGCCAGTTTGTCCAAAGTTGTTTTATTAGTCGACTGCAACTCCTTTATTTCACCCAAGATATCATCCTCAATTGTTGTCGTTCCTGAAGTGACTCGTGGTTCAGTCAACTGGACTCCGATATTAAGGAATTCGTCTCTTAGTTTCTCCCTTTGATCAACTAATTGGACCGAATGTAGAGACTTTCCGCTCAGTGCGTCACCTACGACATTTGCTTTTCCTTCATGATAACCGTATCTCCATGTCGTAGTATTTGATCAATTCTAACTATCTCCTCTGGCCCATATATAGCTCTTTTTGTGTGAATATATACTTTAGACTCTTATAGTCGGAAAAATATCGAACGCAACCTCAAATAAGTGGTGTCTCCTTGCCTTTTAATTTAACTAGTATGATCTCAATCCCAGTTCCACTTATCTACAAGTTCTGTGTTTGATTGTCCAATATTGTCGAATTCCTTCACGACAGCTTCGACCTATGGCTCTACACCTTGAAAAAAAAAGGATTGGACCTCATTCACTTCATACACATTTAAGCGAGATCGTTACAAGAACCATATCTTAAATTGATGGTAAAATTAAATTCTCCTACTATTAAAACTTCAAGATACTACACTACAAGTGTTGGAGTCTCAAAAGGGGCAATACAGAGCTACTACATACCATGATGTGTTTACATTCGGCCACCTTGCTCACAAAATAAACTTTATTAACCCAAACCAACGTTCCATTGCGTTCGTATGAAGCCACTCTCCAAATGACCAGACCTCTATAATTTGAGCTTCTTAACAACTTTAATCCAAATATAATTACTACCAAAATAGATGTTACTTAACGTTTCCTCATAAAATTCTGCCACTACAAGTCGAGAGGGCATTAGCAACTTGTTTAGAAGACTTAGTCTTTCACTCACCATGAATACACTCCTTCCGCTTTGTTCATTGCACATCTATTGTCGTTATCAACCTGATACTATACAAAGCGATGATTGCTAGTGTCACCCTATTTCCACATTAGCTCATCCATAATTGACAATGATTAACAATTACCATAGGGGGGGTTGTCACCTGCGCATAATATATAAGCATCACTAACGAATTGTAGCATCTCATAATCACGTAAGGCGTCAAAATTACACCCAACTGGCTGTATTCGGAATTAGGGCCCCTGTCCATAAATTATCCCACTTTATTCACTGGATCACAATAGACACGTCACAATGTCAAATCCATAATTCTCCTCGCTACCCTAACTTGCAAAGTTAAACTTCAAAATCTTATAGATTACCTCAAGATCAAGTCGTTCTCCATAACCAAATCTCATAGCCACACACCACGGAATGTAGTTCAACTTTCCGAACTGTAATGCATTTCTTTACGTGCACATATCACTTACTACATCTCTAATGTCTTTACAATCTTATTATCTGATGACACCTCACTTGATCCCATACCTTAATATGTATCGATTTTCCTTTACTCGAGCTTATAACCTATTAATTCAACTCAGGATATCAAGTCCAAAGATGGTAGAAGAGCTTTTTACGTATAACTCACATGTCCAATAGTTTATCCATAAATGGTATAGTAGTCTTTCAAACTCAAATTTTCATTTTTGCAGCGTAGTGGATAGTTATTTTCTTCTTACTCTTGCTCCTTTGTGCTATGAGTTCCAAAACAATTCTTATTTCGATCCCCAATCATTCGAATTGTACCAAAACTTCAGCATATAGACACCCAACTAGTGTACAAATAATAAGCATAGCGATCAAACTCCATAATTGATGCCAAAATCATAATCATTTATTTTACAGTCGAGTCCTATCCATGAGTGAGTAAGTTTCCCTTAGCAACTTATATGACCGAGAAATCCTTAAATATATTTTCCTTTTACCTTCCTCATACAACAACCAGGCCAAGTACCTACGAGAAAATGCATATCATCTCTTAGAGTTGGATCTTCCTCTAGTCAGTCCACCATTCCCTTGGGGTTAAATTATCTTTATATATAATTACTCAAGATGTATTCAAGCATCGCTCCTCCTCGCATATCGAATGTCCGACACTTTGATCATGTGACCCCCAAATGAAGTTCATGTAGCAAGGTTCAAAAGCTCGTCAATTTCTCATTCCATTGGTTACCAGAGTCATTCCCGCACGCCAATTTTTTTCTTTTTTAACAAACTAAATTAGTAGCATAGCACAACATTTAAGGTACCTCGCACCGTTATTGAAAGATAATAGAGATCAATAAAAGAATAAGCAATAAATAAGTGCAATAAGAGTCATCCGACTACTCGTCTCGCTTGATACTGACTTCTTTTTTTTCTTCTTTTTTTTTTTCGGGGAGCACGAGTCGTGGTCACTGTAGCACGAGTCGTGTCCAGTTCAGAAACAATTCTGTCGCACGGGACTTTCGGTACGAGTCGTGTCATTTTGGGCACGAGTCGTGTTGTTCTCACTTGAGCCTAGCAACGCGATTTCAAACAATAACAATAACATTCAATCACATAACAGTACTCAAATAGATAATCATGAATAATAATAATGTTGGGGTATTGTCCCCACTTAGGACTTACGCAACAAGCACTTGGTTTAACGAGTTTGCAAATTACACTTTATTGAAGAAATTGGAATTAAACTCCACTTATTCTAGCAAGTAATCTCCCAATAAGTTGGGTTAGGACCTCAAGCGTTTCCCAAGTGATGTCCTAATTCATTTGATCCTTCTCCTTCCTCATGAGGCTCTTCATCACCTTAAGACACTAGGGTGTGCTCACTATCATCCTCATACTCATTCCCTACTCCTTTAGATGCGGGTACAGGATTACTTTCATCCCCAATTTCATTACTATTTCCTCCATCTTCTCCACCTCCAACAATGGCTAGGATAGCATTCTCTTGAACATTTTCCTCCTCTCTATTAGTAGTGTCAGCTAAGACGTTCCTGCGCCTAGCCCTTGTGCACTTCTACTTTCTAGAGGTCTAATGGTAGTTGGGCCTTAACAACATAGGCGATCCAGGTAGTGTGGGAATATAGTAGCGCCGTCCAGCCTTAATCTTCTTATTAGCAAGGTGACTGGCCATCTCTTTTGGCAATCTCTCGTCAGCCTTACCCTTGTTGATCTTGTAAGGATTTGGATAGGGGTAATAAGGATTAATGGTTGCCTCTACCAAATACTCAGATAACTCCTTAAAATCACCCTCCTATCCCCTATAAAGCAGGTCCTCATACCCAATATTGTTTTCAGCTTTTCCACAGTCAACATAACTCCCGAGTCAGTAGTTAAGTAACACGTATCAGCAAAATGACAAGCAAAATAAGCCATCGTTTCTAGTCGGTTATGAACATGATCCCATCGTGCTTGGTCCCTCAAGTTGACCATAACCACAAACATCTTGACTTCTTCATCCTCCGCCCAATCATAGGTTTCACTAGCTATCTGGAGCTTGACACTAATTATATCAACAAAGTCTGAAACGGTCTCACCCCATTCCATTGGCTAATAAAACAATCATGGGTTCAAGGCTATCGCATCAACCATAGATATGTGGTCAGGAGCGCCATTTACTCCAGCCCTTCCAAATGTCCAGGCGTATCCCATAGGGTTAGAAGTTATCTGTTAAGTTGTCAATATAAAGAGAAACCAAATTGTATGTCACTGTCTAACTCAGTAAATCACTTCTCTTAATCAGCAAATCTCCAATCTGAGTTAGTACTCCAAGTACTTATCACGAGTTAGTAGATCATACTTTAGCACATAACACTTAGCAACTAGCATGCGTATGAATGCACCCGACTAAATCCCGTTTATAAATTTCTTGAAAACAAGTTTTGAAAACTTTTGTAGACTCGACGAATCAGAACCTATTGCTCTGATACCAACTATAACAACCCTAAAATTTAGTTTAAATAAATATATAAATAATTTAGAATTATCACGCCGCAATTGACTACCGAGTCAATTGCTAGGCTATAAATTCAACTAAAATACTCCAAAAGAAAGATAAAACAGCGGAAGTCTTTAAATGTCGAACTACAGTTCACAAAACCAAAACTAAATTACATAATCCAAATGAAAATATAAAATTCATTAAGTGTTTATGAAACCCCAGCATGCAAACGACTCTTCAAGCAGGCACCCACTTCAGGACCTGTCAAGTACGCCATCGAGAATGACGTAGGCCCCATAAATAAGGTAGGGAACAAACCAGAGAAAGAACGTCAGCATACAGGCTGAGTAAGACATTACAAATCACAAGATAATAGAAGATACGCGCCTCAAGGCGCGTAGCTAACAAATAACAAACGATAGTTACATAAGTAAAGACAGAGAGTCAATAGATCGGTGCGACAACCATCATATCGCTAACGGGATCTTAGAGTCCCGTTATATACATTAATACATGGCTGGGCTTCTACCCCACAACCACCACAATCTCGAACCGACACGAGCTAGAGTACATATAAACAGTTCCTAAATACTTAAAATGTGCACACCCTTCGCTAGAGATCCAGTAGGATGCGTACCTCTAGGAGGAAAGCCTAATAGGCAGTCGGTAGCTACTGCGACCAAAACAATACCTTGATCAGAGGTATAAACAGTGATCGATCAAGGCTGCATCACAATCACTCTAGATGGTAAACATTATCGTTCTTTTCTTTCATCCGTTTTACATTCATTATTCGATGGTACGTT
Source organism: Spergularia bocconei (assembly GCA_963457585.1). NCBI lineage: Eukaryota > Viridiplantae > Streptophyta > Magnoliopsida > Caryophyllales > Caryophyllaceae > Spergularia > Spergularia bocconei. The sequence goes on from OY734959.1 coordinate 8,611,000, forward strand.
CTTTGATAATACAATTTATAAACGGCCACAGCCGGATTCAATAATTCAACACAATCGAAAACACACGCCAAGATCAACAAAGGCATACCACTCGGCCGAGAAGCCGAGTGGCTGAATGGCCGAGAGGCCCGGATAACAAAAAGACCGAGGCCGAGTAAGGAAGCCGAGAGGCCGAGCGAACTCAAATGGGTTATGTATGAATATATATATATTGAAACAAGCATAGGAAAATTGAATAAGTATATGATTATGAATCAAACGTAGGAAGAATGAGCAAGTGAATATACGAATCAAGTGAGAGGATAGTATAGTCCAAGAATTGGATGAACAACGTTCTTACTTTAAGCGCCAACCCCTTTCTTCACTTTACTCCAATATCATCTTGTCACAAGGCTAACCACACTGAGATCATCAAGCTACCAATTACAATCCTTTACCCCATCAAAGCCTAATTACAAACTTCACAACCACAAACGATACTAGCTGAGCACGAATTCAAACTAGGGCAGTAGTAAATAAATAGGCATAACTTGAGTTTAAGAAACTGGATGATTACCAAAATTTATTATGTCGTAAAAGGTTGTGTCAGGAATGTCTCCTCCAAATTTCGTTCACAAACGCAAAGCGGATCAACGGGAATCAATCTCACACTGAACCAAAAACACGAATTAGGGTTTACCCACGAATACCAATATAACTTTTGATTCAAAAATCTGGGTCTTACGCATTTTGTATATGTTGTCAATACTGGAGTTAGGAACATCTTCATAAAATATCGTTCTAAAATAGCTTAGGAGTCAATGGGAATCATCAAAATACCGAGGGGCGGAATAGTTCTCGGGTAGATAGATACAGCTCCACTAAAACACCTCCACAAGTAGCATCTGATGGAATATTGGCATGATCTACATGTTCCTGGATTCTTATTGAAAGCACGGTTCTAACACCACCAACCACGTTCTAATCAGACATCGTATGAGAGAGTTGTGTGTGTTCGAAATTGATGTTGTCCTGCTGAGATGTTCTGCGGGTGGAGGAAAACGAAAGAGACATGTAGAGGAGATGATGGGAGGCCGAATAAATTGAGGGGAAGGAAGAGTTTCTTAATTTTGTGTTGTACATATAAGATATAAAAAGGAATCGGGTTTGGGTTTTACTAGAGGAGTGTGAATAGTGATCCAACCCGATCCAAGTCCAATAACCCAATTATAGAACTTCCCAAAATAGAACTACCCAATTGGTGAAATAGTCCATAATTCACCAAATTTCCAAAATAACTCTTATTAATTCCCTCAAAATGATTAATAAACGTAACATCCTAATTAATTAAAGTCCCCAAAATTGTGGGGTGTTACGATAGAAGCCTACAAATACTCCAAATAGTCCAGCCAAACAACAATTACATAAACTATAAACTGCTTGATTGTTAAACGCAACTTTTTTTACTAATATAACCTGGTAAAATACTCATTATATCCCCACTTTTCTCAAAATAACACAAATACCCTATACCTGGTATTTAATAATACCCCTATTTTCCATCCAATTTCTTAACATCTTTAACCATTCATAAAACTTTTTCTCTCTCTCAATCTTTCTCATCTTCATCACTCTATCCAGATTTTTCCTCCCCAGATCAATCGTCTTTCCTTCCAAAAATCCATGCAAAGATTACTAACATGAATTTCGATCATCATCAATTGCAAGAAAACCTATGATTGGAAATAAAAATAATTAGTATATTAGGCTCGTTACCAAAAAAAAAAATAATAGAGACCAGATTAATATCACCAAGAAGAATCTCTCGGTGCAAAATAAATAAAAGTCACAAAGATTATATCCCAAAAAAGAAAGATTTAACCCAAAAAAAAAAAGAATCAAAAAGATAGGAAGTATGATGTTGTTTCACGATTTTGTATATCAAAAAGTAACCATTTTGAAACAAAAAGCAACCATTACAGAACAAAAATTAATCATTGCAGAACAAAAGCCAACCATTATAGGACAAAAAGTGACCATTCTGGAACAAAAATCATTCATTCCTGAACAAAACTAATCAATCCAAAACAAAAGTCATACATTCCAAAACAAAAAGTAACCATTGTAGAACAAAAGCCGTACATTCCAAAACAAAAAGCAACCATTCTGGAACAAAAGGTAGCCATTCCAAAACAAAAACTATTCATTGCAGAACAAAAGCCAACCATTCTAGGACAAAAAGTAACTATTATAGAACAAAAGCAACCATTTTGAAACAAAAAGCAACCTCTCTAGAACAAAAGTCGTACATTCCAGAAAGAAAAGCAATCATTCCAGAACAAAAAATAACAATTTTGAAACAAAAAGCAACCATTCCTGAACAAAAACTAACCATTGCAGAACAAAACCAACCATTTCTAGCACAACAAGTAACCATTTTAGAACAAAAATTATTCATGCCAGAACAAAAACTAATCATTCCAAAACAAAAGTCATACATTCCAGAACAAAAAGTAACCATTCTAGAACAAAAGGCGTACACTCCAGAACAAAAACTAACCGTTTCAGAAAAAAAAAAAAAAAAAAAAACAAGCATTCTAGAACAAAAAGCAACCATTCCAAAACAAAAACTATTCATTCCAGAACAAAAGTCAACCATTCGAGGACAAAAAGTAACCATTCGAGGACAAAAACCATTCACCCTAAACCAAAAACTAACTATCCCAAAACAAAAGTTGTTCATTCTAAACAAAAGACAACCATTTTAGGACAAAACGTAATCATCCCAGAACAAAAACTAATCATCCTAGGCCAAACCAACCATTCCAAAACAAAAATCATTCATTTTAAAACAGATTACTTGTGCAAATAATACCACCGCTTTGTTTTATAATGACCTGTTTATGTTTTGTAATGATTCAATAATGTTTTGTAATGATCAATTTATGTTCAAGTAATAATGTATTTTTGTTCTATAATTTTTGCTTTACAATGAACTTTATTTTTAATGATCTGTTTTTCTTATGTCTTGCAATATTTAATTGATGTCCCATAATGATTTATGTATGTTTTGGAATGATCTGCTTTTATTCTATAACGATTTTTTTGTTTTGTAATGATTTGTTTTTGTGATGTAACAATCGATTATGTGTCAGAGTTATTATTTGTTTATAATGATCTAATTATGTCATGCAATGATCAAGTTATGTTCTATAATCACCTGATTAAATAAATTAGTAAAATCAATAATATAAAACAAAGCAAAAAGAAGACTTATTTTTAATATCTCTCGCTCCCCCCTCCAACTCCCTCTCCAGTTCGTCCATCACCAGTCAAAAACTCTAGCCGCCACCCCCAGCCATCGCCAGCACCACCGTATCAGCCCCTCTCTGGACACCACAACCTTCTACCACTACCCCACGCCTCTCTATTCCTCAATTTCTTCTTTTTTCTGGTTTCATTTTTCTGATTTTCCGTCCCCCCTCGATTCCCTAATGCCCCCAATCCTTATCTCGACTCCCCCTCTCCCGTCACTCCGCTACAATCACCTAATCGCCGCCCATAATAGTTGTTGTCGTTGCCTGCTCTCGCTAGAAGGAACAAGTTATGAGAGATAAACGAGGAAGATTAAGGAAATGAAGGACAAAGAAAGGTGGCGCCGTGATATGGTGTAAAATGTAGTGTGTAAATCCGCATGTTTTAGGCATTTTAGGGGTTATTTAGGCGTGGTTTTATCGTCATTCGTAGACCATTTTATTCGGAGTAATTTTGGAGCTTATTTGAAGGTTTTACGGGATTTCGGTGCTCAAGACCCTTTGGCGGCCCTTGGATGTAAATGGAAGATCGAGCTATGACTTGGAGTGGATTTCGAGGAGAAGTTAGCTCGTCTATGCATCGGGATTTACACTAGTTCGAGAGAAGAAGGGAAGAGGAATTCAATTTCCCTGACTCGAGGGAGTGTGTCCTCGAGTCGAGGATTTCCTTGCTCGACTTGAGGAGAGTGTTCCTCGAGTCAAGGATTCCGTCGCTCGACTCGGGGATTCCTGTCCTCGAGTCGCGGAAGCTAGCTTCCGGGAAGTTTCCCATGGGCTTCCGACGGTTTCTTTTTGCCTAAGAAATATCTTATTCGTCTTTTAGTGCAATGTACTTAGACTTAATAAAGGGGCTTGAACCCCTCAAGGATACTAATCACTTTTCATTATATTTTGTATCTTTTTCTTATTTTCTAGAGAGAGAAACTCAAGGAGAGATGAGTGAGAATTAGTATTTTCATTATGATTTCCATCTCAAATCTTGTTGCAATAATTAATATGGGAGGCTAATCCCCTTCCTAGACTCTTGGTGCAATCAAATTCTTCATCCTATGTATTACTAAGTATTTTTCTCTCTAATTTGTCTTTAATTTCATTATAATTAATTCCTTGTTCTTTAATTCCTTGATTTACCTTCATTTAATCTAATTGGTTAATTGGATTGAATTGGGTATTTCATATGCTTGGTTAATTGTTGATGGTCATTGATTTTTAACCCTAAAGGAAGCAACTTTCACATGATTAGTGTCGCGGTTGCGGCTAATTAGTGATTTGGAAATTAATTAGGCAACTAATAGATTAGATTTGATTAGTGTCGCGGTTGCGGCTAATTAGATACTAATTTGGGTTGTTCTTAATCTTTTATTAGTCCTTGCTCTTCATGCCTTTGGTTGTGATTTGTTTGAGTGGTCACTACACAAATTAGGACTATAAGGAGGGAAATTTGGTAGCGGTTGCTCAAATTCCCCATAAAAGAGGATTAATTGGTTAAAACCGGGATTATTAATGAATTGGTAACATTAGAGAGAGGTAAAACTTACTATACTAGGGTGTTAGAATAGATTATCACCGAGAGTCGCTTTAATCAATTTGATAGTTCGTTTATTTCGCTTTTACTCAAAACTCAAACCAAAAACCCCCCCTTTTTAATTGTTTATTTCATTTCCGCATTAGAATTGCATATTAGACTATTCCTCTTCCTTGTGGATTCGATACCCACTTACCCTTGATAGTTTAGTAGGAATAGTGGTAATTTGACTAGGAATAATGACTTTCTAGCTTGTCACGCCGATGGTGGATGTTGGGGCGATGGTCTCCGGAGTAAGGACGTCATGCCGATGAAGTCATAAGGGTTGGTGGCGGCGGTGCAGTGGCGGGGCTGGGGTGGGTCGGGAACAGTGGCGAAGCCATGATTGGGGAAGTGGGGAGGGGGGCACAAAATCGTTAAGTGTAGCGCATATTTTTAGTATTTATTAAATGAAAAATAGTGAAGTTATGAGAAATTGGGCAAAATCGAATAATTTTTTTGATATGATATGCACAAAGAAAAAACAACTCATATATACATATTTTTGTTAATTTCGAAGTAATTTTAATGGTTTTGCAGTATTATTTTTATTCATTATGACTTCCATAGGTACACAAAAACTAGTTAGCACAATTGATATGCTGGTGGTTGAGTTTTTAGTTTTGTATTTACAGATTTCTGATTTTTGTGGTTTGATTAATTGATGTTGGGCCTCTCTCACAAATGGACTGGGCTCTTTAAAAACACCTGGATTTTGTCAGAAAGAGGCCCGGGGGGTACCTTTCTCTTGGTACCCCGGGGGTAGGATTGTATTTGCGTCAGTTTAGGGAAGATGCAGGAATCGATGGCTGCTTATATGCCCCTCGACCCAATCGTCTCAACTAAATCCGCCAGCGCTTCTTTCACCTTCTCAATGCTTTCTAAAAACGTCATATAATCAGATTTAATTGCGGATGCCATAGTTCATTACTTCTTTTTTTATTGATGATGATTTTCTGGGTTCACGTGTAAAAAATTATGAAGATAGGTTAATGAAAATTGGGGAGTTTCTGGGTTTAATTTGAGAAAAATAGTGGGACTTTATTTATTAAAACAGAGAATTTGTGGTAAATGAAACATTTTATTTCATCATAATTCCATTAGAACTGAATTGTATTACATCCTATGCTTATATACTATACACGATTAGAACTGCTAGTAACCGAATCTAGTCAGCCTTGATAACGACTTGTAACCGCCTCGATAACAACTTGTAAAAAACTAGCTTCAGTGTTACTCTTTGCAGTTAACATGCATAGTTGGCATAGAGGCTTATTGAATCCTCTTCAGTCCTTCATTCACTGAGTAATATACTCTTCATCCCCTCCTCAAGTTGGACTTGGTGGAGAGGACACCAAGCCAAGCTTGGAAACAAAAAACTGATGTTGCTCAGCTCCAAGGGCTTTGGTAGACAACAGCTGTCTGAAGTTTGGACTGCACATGAGATGTGAAAAGGAAACCTTCCTCCAACTTTTCCCTGACATAATGGCAATCCAGACGCAGATGTTTTGTGCTTTCATGGAAAACAGGATTAGTTGCAATGTACTATGCTTCCTTGTTGTCGCAGAAAAGAGGAACATGCAACACCAAGATGACGCCAAGATCTGCCAGCAATGAGTGAAGCCAGACCATCTCACCAGCAGTTTGGCTCATGGCCCTATACTCAGATTCTGCTTCTTTGTTTTCCGCCAAGACACTAAAGATGGGCATAAGAAAATGCAGAAGCTAGTAAGAGACCTCCTAGTGAAATGGCATGAACCCCAGTCAGCATCAGAGTAGCTGGTGAGTTTCATGTTGTTGTCAGCAGGATAAAACAGGCTAAGATGGAGGGTGCCTTTCAGGTATCTGACCAGGTGGTGAGCAGCCTGATAATGAGGAGTCCTTGGAAAATTGGGGAATTGGCTCAGTTGTTGAACACCATAAGCAATATCTGGTTGAGTCAGATCAAGATAAAGAAGTCTGCCCACCTGTCTTCTGTAGACTTCAGGATCAGGGATGATTTCTCCTTCTTCTGCTGACAGGTGAATGTTCCTAGGAAAAGGAAAAGCAGCTGCTTCACAATCTATCATAAGTAAATCCTGAAGAATGTCAAGGATGTACTTTCTCTGGTTGAGAATGATTCCTGCTGAAGATCTAGCCACCTCAATGCCAATGAAATATCTCACCAGCCCAAGATCTTTAATGGTGAAGGCAGCATCCAAGGCAGATTTAGTGTTCAGGATATGAGTAGTGTTGATGAAGAAATGCATTATTTATATCCTTCTGGAAAACTCATATACACTTCTTCATCCAGAAATCCATGAAGAAATGCATTATTTATATCCAGTTGATGAAGGGGCCAATTTTTGGCTGAGGCTAGGGCTGGCAAACCCGACCCGACCCGATTCGTTGACCCGAAATCTGACCCGATAAGACCCGAAATTGTGATCAACAAAACCCGATCAGACCCGACCCGATGATGACCTGAACCGACACAACCCGACCCGAAACTGACCCGACCTCCTGTTAACCGACAATGACCCGACTCATAATGCAAAAAATGGATCTGATGCCCATAGATGACCATAAGTAACTAAAACCGATTGTGACACGACCCGATCCGACACAAAATTTCCTCGATAAAACCGACCCAACCCAACCCAAAACCGACCTGAAGGATCATCTGACCTGTTATGACCCGACCTGATACGAACCGACCCAACATAACCCAACCCGGAACCGACCCGACGACCCATTTGCCACCCCTAGCTGAGGCTATGGCAATGAGACATCTAACAGTGGTAAACTTTGCAATTGGAGAGAATGTATGTTTAAAATCCTTCCCCTTGATCTGATTGTACCCTTTAGCCACAAGTCTGGCTTTATACTTTCAATGGTGCCATCGGGTCTGAATTTGATCTTATATACCCATTTAGCACCAATAGCCTTCTTCCCTTCAGGTAATTTAGTGATATCCAGGTTTGATTGACCTCTAGACCCTGTAGTTCTTGTTCCATCCATAGCTTGAACCCATTTGGGATCATGTTGAGCCTGTTTATAAGTTGCAGGTTTTGGTGTAGAAAGAACTTTAGCCAATGAATCCATGTAGGAGGAGGAATAATCCTGAAAATCACCACTTTGAAGGACAGAATTTGCTGCTGCAGAAGGGATGACATTCTGCGGTACATTATGCAGGATAAAGCCTTGGAGCTTGGATGACTGCTTCCTTAATCTGACTGGTCTAGTGGAGGGTGCATTAGGCACAACATCAGGAATTGTGTCTGTCTGAGAATTATCAGTATCGATGTCATTATCAATGACAGTATCCTCCTGATGATCAACTGAGAGCATCTGAGTAGAAATAGAAGGAGGTGACTGAGATTGTTGATCTAACTCATCAAAAAAGGTCTCTGGAAGCATCCCTGATAATGGATCTTGATGTTGAGATGATTGAGGCTCAATGTTCTGAGACAGGAAGGGAAAAATATTCTCCTTAAATATAACATCCCAATTGTTGAAGACTTTTCTTGAACAAATCTCATACAATTTATATCCCTTTTGTCCAAATGGATACCCTAATAAGACACATTTACTTACCCTGGGAGAAAATTTGTCACTGTCATGGATTGCAGCATAGCACAAACAACCAATATTCCTTAGGTACTCATATTGTGGAGGCTTCTTCAGCAATAGATCAAAAAGAGTCTTCCATTGCAATACAGAACTTGGCAGAAGATTGATGATGTGTGTAGCTGCTAATATGATTTCTCCCCAAAATCTTTTAGGTAAACCTGATTGAAACATCAGGGCTCTAGCTGTGTCAAGTAGATGCCTGTGTTTCCTTTCAACTCGACCATTGTGTTGAGGACGACCAGTAATGCTTCTTTGATGCAAAATACCATGAAGTAAGAACAGTTGATGACAAGATTCCTGAACTATCTCAGACCCATTATCTGATCTGAATGTCTTGACATGAGATTCAAACTGAGTTTTGGCATAGGCTATAAATGCTGCAATAGTGGTGCTGACCTCTGTTTTATCCCTAAGCAAATAAGTCCACGTGGTCCGGGTGTTGTCATCAACCACAGTCAGGAAATAGCTTGCCCCAGTGATAGATTTAAGTCGATAAGGACCCCAAAGATCAATGTGAACCAAATCAAAAGGTTGAGCAGCAATAGAATCACTTGAATAAAATGGAAGCTTATGATGTTTGGCTAAAATGCAGATTTCACAATCTGAAACTTTATTATCATTATCACTGATATCCATTACATGCTTGAGTTTTCCCAGTAACCCATGGCCAAGTCTGGTATGTAAAACAAAATCATCTGGTTTTCTAGTTACATTTGCAGACAGAACTGATTTATTGACAGTACATGAATTAGATGATTTATCATGCATGATGAAAAACATATAGACCAGAAGTCCTTGCACCCAACTTTGCAAAAGAATCAGGCGTATGGCCCTGAATTTGACAGCCAGATGCAGTAAAGGTGACAGTCAGACCACTATCATCAATAAGTCTTCCAATAGATAGCAAATTGTGTTTGAATTCAGACACATGAAACACATTCTTCAATAATATGTCAGGTGTAAGATTTATATGCCCAATTTGCTGAACATAACTGCAAGAACCATCAGGTATAGTCACTTTGATAGGTGATTCTAGCCTTTGAATCTTACTGAATAATGACAGATCATGACACATATGGTCTGAAGCACCTGAATCTAGCAACCAGAAAATATTATATGAAGTTGATAGAGCAATCACCAAACCTGCCATGGTGTATGACTCAGGTGAATAAGAAATAGATGTTCCAGCTGCTGATAAGCTTCCACAATGCTGTGGTTGTTTCTGCATCTGCTGGTAAACCTGATCCACAATGACTTGATCCACTCTGATATAGTTACCAGTCCCTTGATCAGTGATGTACACAGGAGGATTGAGTGGAGGATTTGCTCCATAAAATGGTCTAATAGTAGAAACATTTGCAGGCATCTGAACAGATGGAGCGCTGAATGAATGTGCAACCATCTTCTGATCCTCAAGCATAGGTTTTACACCCCTCCACCAACTTGGGTAACCTACAACCTTGAAGCGGTCTTTAGTCTTATTGCCGGGTTTTTCAAAGTGAATACACTAAGATTTCATGTCTGACTTGTCTGATTAGACTTCTTGGCCTCCCTTGAGTGTGAACTGTCAGGAACATTCTGATTTCCAACAGTCTGACCATTATACTGGTGTCCAGAAGGTTTGGACCCATTGTATGAGGCCATAGCAATGTTTTCAGGAATCATTGGCATTGGTTTGGACTGAGATTCAAGTTTTTATAGGGTGAAAAAAGCTTGATTGAGCTTGGGAAGTGGATCTGTGGCTAATATCTGATCTCTAACATGAGTGTATTCAGGTTTCAGACCATTCAAAAACTGCAGCAGTTTATCCCTGTTGTCTCTCTCAAGAATCCTCTTAAGTACTTGGCATGTGCATTGACTTAGAACTCCACAATCACAAATAGGAATAGGATCTAAGCTAGCAATGTTTTCCCATACAGAATTCATTTCGCCATAATAAGCAGCCAATGTATTGTTTCCTTGAGTTATTTCAGCCAAATCTTGCTACAATTGGAAAAGAAAAGGAGCATGAGTCTGACCATACCTTTCTTGCAGCTCATCCCAAATTTCTTTTGAAGTTGTTGCAAATGCCATGTGATTGCCGATTTTTTCAGGAATCATGGAATGCAGGAGCCACCAGAGTACTGTGTAATCCACCCTCATCCAGTCATAGTGATTATCATCAGTTTCCGCTGGTTTAGGTAGCTTTCCGGTGACGAATCCCAGCTTGTTTTTGGAGTTGAGAAACAGCTTCACATGACGCATCCAACTGACGAAATTAGCGCCATTGAAGAGCTCCACTGTATGCTATCTTTGTAATAGTCTGATCTCCATTAGTGAGATAATAAGGATCTCTGTAGGAATTCTAGTTCAAATTCAAACTGTTTGCAGTTGATGTAGCATTTGCCATTGTAGAATACTGATGTTAAGGAGAGAAAAGTATCTTGCTGCAGAAGATTCAATCAACAAATGCCACGATCTAACCAAATGTGTGATCCTGATCAATTCGATCAAAAATCACTGAATTTGCCAGCAAAATCAATATCGCAACAAATCCAGAGCTAATACAGCTGAATTTGTTTTCAACTGATTGAAGATCAAAATTTCACTGATTTCCAACGAAATGTGGATAAAAATCCCTTGTTATCCTGCAAATTTAGCAGAATGTCACTAATTTACAGTGAATTTGAGTGGAATCAACCCTTTGCTGATTCTTGCACAAATTTGTTGGAAAACAATCGATTTCGACTGAGTTCTTCCTCGGAATGCTTCTCGAACTCACTGTTTCGGTGGATTGAACATCAAATTCTAGGAGAAGCTATCTGATTGGAATATATTTGAGCTAGAAATGAGTAGCGTAATGCGGAAGTTTTGTGAAAAGAATCGGTTATTTAGCTGATACCATATCAAAACAGAGAATATGTGGTAAATAAAACATTTTATTTCGTCATAATTCCATTAGAACTTAATTGTATTACATCCTATGCTTATATACTATACAGTACACGATAAGAACTGCTAGTAACTGAATCTAGTCAGCCTTGATAACGACTTGTAACCGCCTCGATAACAGCTTGTAACAAACTAGCTTCAATGTTACTCTTTGCAGTTAGCATGCATAGTTGGCATAGATGCTTATCGAATCCTCTCCAGTCCTTCATTCACTGAGTAATATACTCTTCATTATTTAATTGGGTTTTCTGGAATTATGAAGGTGAACAAATGAGAAAAAAACAAAAGTTTGGGGATTTCTTGGTTGAAAAATTTGGGAACGAGGGATGAAGATGGCAGAAGTAAGAATAGAAAAGAATTGGGTTGAGATGGTTTTGGGAATAAAGATGAAGATGAAAATTATTTCTGGGTTTATGGGGTACGGAATGGAGATGAAAATGAAAATGAAGATAAAAATGAAAATGATGAAGGTATGAAGGTATGAAGGTGCACTTATTTTACCACAATTGGTATATTGCACTGGTTATAATGGCCCCCGCAACCTGCTTCATAAGCTTTGTAGCCATTCTGTTTCTCGAGCAACAAATCAGGGGCGTTTGGTTCATCATTTTTGGGGGGATTGGAAACGAATTCGATTACCACTTCGTTACATTGTGTTTGTTTTCATATTTTTTGTTTTCTAGTCCTTTCCCACTTCCTTTCCAATCCCTCAAAATGAATCCTACCAAAATGTGAATAATATACATAGATCGGCGACGACGTCGAGAACCGCGATCGGCGACGACGACAAGAAACGCCTGGCGATGGCAGCGAGAATTGCGACCGACGTCAATACAAATGAACACAAGAAAAATCACATAAAAAATTAATTTAATCAAATTAATCAAACAAATAGGACGAACAAAATAAAATTTGATCCGAAAACAAAACCTAAATGCAGATTATCGCCGGAAAGTTAATTTAATCAAATTAATCACGCAACACCAATTTAATCAAATTAGGTTTTAGTTCTAACAAAACAATTAACACTAAAAATCGATTCGAAAACATACCATAATCAAATGAGTAGGACACATTGGTAGATCCGACTAGTTGCCGCCGTCGAGAAAAGATCAACGGAGAGAGGAAAGAGTGGTGACAACGGCAAGAGCGATGTCGGAGTGCGCGAGAGCGGAGAGAGAAACCAAAACTGACGACGAGGAGGAGAGAGAATGCAGCGGCGTAGATCAAAAATGACGCAATGGAGGCGACGACATCGGAGACGACGAGACGACAGAGGCGGCAAAGATTTAGGAAGAAAATGTCGAATAGATCTGAGGAAGGTGGCGAAGTGCCGCCGAAGGAGAGGGCAAACGGCGAGGAAAGAGTCCGGAGCGGCGTGTACCAGACGCGACAAACATGGCGGCGATGGCGACGGCGACGGAGGTGGAAATGTCGAGGAGAGCGCGGGGAGAGGAGAGAGAAAATGTCGAGGAGAGGGAGAATTGGAAGAGAGAGAAATGAGAAAATTGAAATGATGGGAATTGGAAAAATTAGAAATCAGTTTCTTTTTCTAATGGAAGACAGGTGGCGTAATCTGGGGCGACGAAATTGTTAGATCGTACGGCTGAGATTTGGTGCGCAGTACTCATCTAAGGATGGGTATTCTTATGATCCTCACTCTATATATATATATATATATATATGGGAATTGAATCAGGTCAGAAGTATACTTATGTCAGAAGGTCAGAAGTAATCTGAGCCACACATCTTGATACTCCACTAACTCTCATAACTTTAGTTACTCAATAACTCCAGTAACTATAACACATAACTCCAATAGCTTTACAACTCTAACTTAACAATATTTGACTAAAATACGTAACTTCAACTTAACTCCAATAACTTCAACAACTAAGACACGTTTTTTAATATAACTCCATTAACTACAACACGTAACTATAATAACTCCAATAACTGTAAAACACGTAACCCCAACTTAACTCCAATAACTTTGATAACTCCAATAACTTTAATAACTCCAATAACTAAAATGCGTAAATTTAAAAACTTTAACGCAACTAAAAAAAAAAACAGAAAATGAACCACATTTTTTTTTCTCTCTCCTCCCATACCCACCCACCACCACCAGCCCGCACCTCCGTCCAACCACCAGCCACCCGCACCGACCACCACCACGATCCAGCTGGCCACCACCACCACGATCCAGCTGGCCACCACCACCATGACCGACGTCCTGACGCCAGCGCACCGGTGGTGGTCCCGGCCCCGTGGACAACTCACGAGCCCAAATCGACCCATTCTCTCTCCTCAAACTCTTCTCTAACCACCCGATTTCCGCCCTCCCCGATGTTCCGACGCCCCTCCGCGATGATCCTCCCCCCCTCCGCGATATTCGCCGCCCCTCCCTCGACGTTTGTCGCCCCTCCCCCAAGTTTCGAAGTGGAAAAAGGAGGAAATGGGGGAGAAGGAAGGGGCGGTGGCTTGTGGGAACGACGGAGGGGAGGTCGGGTTGGCCGGCAGATCATGGTGGCTGGGTCGGGGTCGGTGGTCGGCGACGGCCACCGGCGGGGCTGGGGTGGTCTCGGGTTGGTGGGGGGGTTGGGGGAGGAGAGAGAAAAAGGAAGGGGAGTGGGTTTTTGTTTTTTTTTTGTTTATTTGATTTAATCTTGACCATTGATCTAAGATTAAATGTGTGGCTCAGATTACTTCTGGCCTTCTGACATAAGATTACTTCTAACCGGATGCATATATATGTATATATATACTCCCTCCTACCGAAAGAGATTTTCCTCTTTGGGTAGGACACAACAACCAACAAATAAATAAACAAATCTTAATTAATACTTAAGTAAAGGTTTAATTAGACTAATAATATACTTACCTTATTATCACACCCCTCCCTACCCCCCGATCAACTGCTACCCCCCACCAAAACCCACCACCATACCCCACCTACAGTCCACCGCCAAATCCCACCGGCGACACCCGTGCAATCGTCTCTCTTGCCGATCCCCCTACCTCGTCGATCTTCCCATCCCTAGAAGATTCATCAGGCCTCCGCGTACCAAACCCCGACGAATGTTTTGATTACAAAAATAATGGTATTTGTGTGATGAAGATCAGAATTCTAGGGCTTTGAATGACATTGAGGCGCACAAACTGAAGAGTCCTCTTCTCGAAAACGAAGAACCAGCGGCACCAGTAGTAAGGCGAAGACCACCGAAGCAAGCCAGAGTCAAGGTGATAAACCAATCGATTTTTTGAGTCCGAAATTTCAATTAAATTGGGGATTTTTGGGAGGAGAGAGAAAGATGGTTACTTTCTTTTCTGGGTATGTTCAATTTAAGAAAAATGAATAATGAGTATGAATCAAACTTTAATCTTGGGGAATCTTTGTTTATAATTTGAGGGTTCTTGAAGAGAGGAGAGAGAACTTGGGGAAAACAACAAAAGGAGATTGAATGAGGAGGAAGGGGATCGGCGATCATGAGATTTTACCATTTGTAGCAAAAATTGCAGGAGGAAGGGGATCGGCGATCGAGGATCAGGGTGGTCGGATCTTGTGGTCACCATTAGCAGAATGAGGGAGGGAGGTGGTGACTGAGGAGAGAGAATATGGTTGTAGGAATGATTAAGGCAAAACTGAAAATTAGTAAGGGTAAATTAGTCCACAAAGTTTGCCAAAAAGGGTAAGTTTTGAAAGAGGAAAATCTTAGTGAATCGTCCCAAAAAGGAATATAGGAAGATATCTTTGGGTAGGAGAGAGTATATATATATATATATATATATATATATAGAGAGAGAGAGAGAGAGAGAGAGAGTAGTATCGACTGCGGAGACTAGATTATGTTGCAGGCATATTTGGGCTAATTTCAAGCTTAAATTCTCAGGGCTTGCTTTTAGACAAGCCTTTTGGAAAGCTGCTAGAGCATATACTAAGGTATGTTTATTGCTCCTTCTGCCTTTTTTTATTGTGTGAGTGTGTAGGCTGAAACAAAGTACATGGGTAGGTTAATTTTAAGAAAGAAATGGAGGGTATGAAGCTATTATCTCTTGATGCATTTGCTTATTTGGATGCAATACCCCCAAACATTGGAGTAGGCATGCTTTTTTAGCACAAAATATAAGAGTGCAATGTCGTTGAATAACTGTTGTGAAAACTTTAACAATGTGTTGCAGCCAGCTAGAAAAGAACCCATTTTGACCCTCATGGAATGGATAAAGAAGATGTATATGAAAAAGCAAGAGGGTAGTTTAATGCCTACTGTTTTAAAACAGTTTAAAGAATGTAGGTGTATTTTAGTACAGGCCAGTGTAGATGATTTTGAGGTTGATTATCTAGGAAGGGCATATGCAGTGAATCTCAAAGGTAGAACTTGTGGATGCTACAAATGGGATTTGACAGGAATACCCTATTCACATGCGTTTGCATGTATTTTGAGGAAAAGACTAAAACTCGAAGACTTTTTTCACCATGCATATACCAAAGAAACCTACTTGAAAGCCTACAACCCTTTCATACGCCCTATCCCTACTTTAGAAGGGTGGGAGATCACCTCTTATCCTCAACCAATACCTCCAAGCAAGAGAGATAAGCCCGGCAGACCCAAAGACAAAAAGAGGAAAAAAGGAGCTGATGAAAACGATGACAGCAATTTGGTTAAGAGGAAGAAAAAAGAGAATAGGTCCCACAACTGTGGAGAAGGGTATGGACACAACTCCAAAGGTTGCGAAAACCCTACTGTTGATTTTCCTGGAAAGAAGAAAAAGAAGAACAAAACAGGTGCACAACAGGTAAATGCAAGTTTGGTTCAAACATAGGTTTTGTTTTAATTTTCTAATTTGTGTTCATTTTCTAATTTGAGTTCTCGTACTCATGAATCAAGAAGCGGTAAGTGGAGAAGGTGGAGATAGCAATTCGTTGGTTCAAACAGAGGTTGGTATGTCCTCAAGCCAGCCTCAAACTCAAAGCCAACATCAATCTCAAACTCAAACGGAGTCTCAACCCCCCCCCCCCCCCCCCCCCCCCCCCCCCCGTGCATTAGACAAAAGGCTAATTTGGAAGCCATGATATTGTGATGACACCACTTGTTGTCGGCCATGTACTCGGAATTGGCAGACGTTTTGTAAGCCATAGACAAATAATTGGCAAATTTTAACTCCTGTAATCACAATTAGCAAATGTGGCTTGACTCCACTTATTGTAAGCCATTGAATAATAATGGCACTTGTTTTGTAAGCCATGAACAAAGAATTGGCAAATTTTCAGTCTCGGAATGAGAATTTAGCAAACTTGGGATAACTCCTTCAATTCAATCTAAAGTTCCAACTTTTATTTCTATACTTTCTTAAAATCCGTCAATTAGGTTACAAAATGAGAGTAATACACTGAGTTATTACTCAATACAAAGTGATTCTAAATCACTAGCTAATTAAGTATACACCATCCCTAAAACAACAACAATAATAATAGCAACAACAACCACCTTCCTCATAAACTTTATGCTTGAACCGGCATTCTCACACTCACTTTTCATGGTGGAATATGCTCCCTCAAGGACAATGTTCTTCTCTTTCTCAAACTCCAGATCTTTCTTCAACCAATTCACTTCATCTTCAATTGCAAAACATCATCTTGCAACCATTTCTTCTCATCACCAAGTTGGTTAATGATATTTGTTTGCCACTAGGTCGAATCCTCATCATACCATTTGAAAAAGTTGCATCCACGCCTTTGGGTTCGCGAACAATAGAACTTGCAACCCGAAAATCTTCTACCAGAGTTATTGTTGGAGTTGGTGTCCTCCGACAATAATGCGTTGACTAATTAATAAACCTGGGATGTGTTGAATATACTAAGTCAGTTGATTAACGAAAATCGATAACGGTTGGCTGGCTAGAGTTTGACGTTATTCTCGTTTGACGGCGATAATCAACTAATCCCTCTCGGTCAGATCGATAAAGATAGTTTCTCCAAAGGCTATTATAATTGTATTTAATATAATATAATATATACCCTAATGTTTCAGTTAAAGAGTTAACTGATTATATTGGATAGTGTTTTATGAGTTCGGAACTCAGGTCGAATATTATGGTTTTTGTGTGAATTGTCAATATAGACAATTGGATAATTAAATTACAAATAGTTGTAATTTTAGCTAAAATGATGTAATTTAAAATTATTATATAGTGATATAATAATTAATTAACACTTAAAGAAATAAGTGTACAAATTAACCAAATTTTAACATAAGTTGTTTAGGGGTATAATTAGTAAGGGTAAAATAGTCATTTTGCCACCACAACTATATCCTATATCTTATATCTTATCTTAAATCTATATGTAAAAATGAGTTTGAGCGGTGTGGTGAAGACATTTGGCGAGTTTTTATTGGTCATAAACTTGCACATTTGTACATTGTATTTCAACCCTTACTAATATTGGTCAGGTTCATCGTACTTCAATCCTTACCAACATATACATGTTCTAAGTACAATGTTGTTGAGAAAATTACACATACATCGTATTTAAACCCTTACCAATAAACCACCACAGGACATGCAGTTAGTCTATAAGTGAACTAGATAAATAGAATGAAGGTTAAATTCAGATTAAACGAACATATATATAAACTATGAAGATACAAATCATAATATGAAATTAAAAACATAAAGTTAGCATATAGTACAATGAATTTGCTAAATTTGAATACATCCACTCTAGATTTAATTGTGAGTTGTCCACATTATATGGAGTACGTAGGACATAGTACATGAATAACTTTATACATGAACTTATGTAGTTTGAAATATTCAAAGTACCTTTTTAATTGCATGAATGTATGTAATTTGAGATATATATATTCAAAGTATATGAATTAAAGTATACATGCAATACAAGTATAAATACATGAGTCTTACCCTCTCAAACTTACATTATGTATTTCATGTTTTTTTACAAGTGCATAACAAACAAACTTTTGTATGCTCTCTTAAAATATATGTATCATATTAATTTACTTATACTAGCATGAAGATAATGCACTTTTGTGACGAGTATGCACTTTGTGACTTGTAATTGATATTAGGTTAGTGTTTGAAAGAGAAGTAATATTTGTGTTAGTTATCGGTTTCTATTTGGTGTATGAAATGATTAGTTGTGATTTAATTTTTACTTAAACATGAATGCATGCATTATATTATTCAATCAAAGTTTTCACACAATCATTCTTATGCTTGGTTTAGCTGAATCATTATTTTAATGACATTGTTGTTATAAACAGTGCAAAGAAACTTCTAAATTACCCCAGATACTTTCTAGTCTCTATATAATTTTGGGTTGCAAAAGTGTGATAGGGACATTTGTCCCATTTTTATTGGTTCAAAGTAGGGACATTGTATACTTCATGTTTTAGGTCATACCATTCACATTGCATTATGAAAAAAGTCACACATGTACATTTAGTTTGTGCATGAATCAATAGGGACATTGCATACTTCAAGTTTTAGGTTATATCATTCCGATTGCATTATGCATAAAGTCACACATGTACATTTAGTTTGTGCATGAATCAATAAGGACATTGTATATTTCATGTTTTAGACCATACCATTCACATTACATTATGCATATGGTCAGGGCTGTGTGGGAGAAAATGGGGGCCTTGGGCAAAAATCCAAGATCGGGGCCCTTAAAAGCCGATAATATGGGCGAAACTCTAAAAGTGGTGCCCTTAGAAGACGTTAACATGCGCTAAATAGTGAAAATCATACGGAAATTTTAAGTTATCGTAAAAAAAAAAAACCTTAAAAAAACTAAAACTCTTCGAAAAATAAAGAAAGAAAAAAAAAACAAATTTGAAGGACAGTGGGTTCCGAACCCACGACCCAAGACTACACCTCCTTTTTCTAGCTTTTTACCACTTGGATACCTTGGGACTATTGATTCTTAAGAAGACTAAACTGGTTATATTCTGAACTTGAGATTATGGGGCCCTAGGTGTGGTCCCAGCTCGCCCAGCCTCCCCCACGCCTCTGCATATGGTCACACATGTACATTATGTTTGTGCATGAATCTTTAAAATAAGAGTAAGTACAACTCATGTCACTCCTTTTGTGGTGCATGAATTTTAGTGTTTTTATCATTAAGACTACTTAGTTAAAGGAGATCAGGTGCAAGATCAATCTTTGATCCATCTCCCAATTCTCAAAGTTAACATCACCTAAAAAAGTAAAAATAAAATTGTACTGCACACTCCTTTATAAGCAACAACCACTTACAAAAAAAAAATTTAAAAATAATATGGAAAATAAAAATAGTAGATTGATAAATTCACAAGATCATCAAAACCAAATATCATGTGAAACCAACAAAGTTTATAAAATTATATATCACAACATAGCCACATCAAACAAACTTTTAAAAAAATACACACCGATCGTGCGGAGCACGAGATCCTACCTCTAATTATATATAATGTGTTTTATGGTCAAACACATAATATACATTATTTTTACAAACACAACTTATTTTAGAGAGAAAATTGAGAGAAAACCCTCTAATTTCTCTAAAAAATCAGCCTACTTCCAACATTTTAAGATCAAGTTTCTTTATTGCATGTCAATGAAAACTTGATCAAAACACTTATCTAAGCCTAGTATATCATTAGCTAATTTGTTGGCTAATTATATATAAGGTTTTAGGGTTAAAATCTCATAAAACTAGTCCATTTTGTGAGATTTTTAGAGAGCTTCTTTGGTGGATCAATGGAGTAGGTTTCTTAACTTGGAAACTCAAGATTAAAGAGGAGGATCCCTATTAATTTGAAGCTCAAGATCCTTCATTTGAAAGAAGGTCAAAATTCCTCTTGATTAAGGTATAAAAACATGTTTTATTACCTTATTTATGCTTTATTCTTACATGCAACTAAAGATTCCTAACTAAACTTAATTGAGAGTAATTAAGTACTAATTAAAGGAGTCTAATTAGAGGCTAAATAACTTTCAGTTATCACAGGTCGTTGCCGTGCGAAACGTAGCAGGTATGGAGCAGTTGCACTTGATTCCTTTGGTTGAAGGGGAGTATGAGCATATTGAGCTCTTTGACATTGCAAAAAGAAGAATTTAGCAAATGAGAGGAGAGAGAAAAGAGAGTGCAAGATGTGAGAAATAGGAGAGAGAAGATGAAATTGGATTGCAATGTGATATAGTGTGGGAAATAGGAAAGAGAAGGTGAAAATGGATGGAGAAATTGGAGGGAAAACGTCACGAAACAAATCGAAGGAAATCGCGTCAATTTGGAGGCAAATGCAATAATAGAAAGGTCAATGTCTAAATAGAGTCAAACCCGCCGGAGTAGAAATTTTGGTAGGAGTTTGATAAAGAAAAAAATGTTTTATAAGGTAGGAGTTGGAAACTTAAAATTCACGTGGTGACCCTGAGTTTTGCAAGATTGCACGTGGTGACCCAAATTTTAAGTTTCTGCACACGGGTGACCCTGAACTATGCATTTTGTGCACGTGGTGGCCCTATATGCCTACGCTGTTAGAATTCCGTTAAGTTTTTGTCAAATTAAACTCTAATATCATCTTTTAAAGGTAGCAATTAGTTATTTACACCTCATCCAACATTAATTTAATATCGTATTAACACATAGTTAACTTCCATTAATTGAACTTTTTTATGAAAAAATTGTAGATTAGAACTTAATTATGGCATAACTTAACGGAATTCTACCGGTGTTAAAATATAGGGTTACCGCGTGCACAAAATGCATAGTTGAGGGTTACCCTGTGCAGAAACTTAAAATTTGGGTCACCACGTGCAATCTTGCAAAACTCAGGGTCACCACATGAATTTTCCGAAATTTAAAAATAAGGCAGGAGTTAGAAATTTTTCCTAATCTAAATGAAGATAATTTATCTTTTAAGACGACCGATTATCAAAATAACCTAATGTAACGTATCCTATAGTTCATTATGGAAAATGCTATTGACACTCAATGAGGGTCCTTGTTAACTCCAACTCACAATATTTTATATCAAAGGAAACTCGTTTAGTGAGATTGTAAAAGAGTGCTAAAAGAATGCCAACAATATTTCCCTTGATTAATCCCAATTAATCACAGACTGAAGTTTCATATGACTGCTTGTTTCCGGTTCTAATAAGGAACAAATTTATAAGGAACAATAAATGAGAGAGTAACAAAAATAGATATCGTATACTCCGTACTTGACATTCCATGAATTTAGGCACTGCTCTAGTGCTTACTGCTTAGTACGTAGATCCCCATTGCTATGCACATGGAATGCAGGTTTCGACTCCATCCATGGGTCCGTGACCAAGGCATGGCTAGATTATACCTAGGGCAACTAGCAGGGTTCAAAAAGTATAAAACAGGTGGTCTTCAATCAAGAAAGTCGCTGCAATTGTTGATTAAATACGGATTATGTACCCACCATCAAGGGGGTAAGTCCTAGGGGTCAAGTTCTGAGGGTCGAGCAGCATACTCAATTAAGATTCAGGAATCAGGAGCACTTCAATTCACAGTTACACCATAGATTCAAGTTAAATAAACACATATTACGCAAAATCACTTCCCTTCGTCAAAAGTCAGTTTCCACTGTCAAGATCCTATCAATGCACTACGCCTGCTCCTTCCTGACCAACACCATAGGATCATTGTCCTGTCTTGGCACAAGGCTGCAAAAATGACAACGACTACAATTCAGCATAGTTACGAACCGTATATGATCTCACAAATAATACAAGGCAAGCCAATACACAGAGGCGTGCAAATGATCAACAATATCTCAGTCCACAAACTGATGATATCCTTTTTCGACATACTTATCCCTATCAACTCTGAGCAGCTTCAACTTAAAGATATGTACTCCTAAAACACATTGCATTAAGATAAATCTCATACGGTGGGAAGAGTTTTCCGTTAGTGCCTCACGGAGACACGAACAGTCTCACCCGACTTACATTATTCATATCAGTGAGCAATTATTGAAGACAAATCTTTAACATACGATTAAATGATGTGATAATGAAAGAGAAATTCTCGAAAATTAAAAACCAGTACAGTAGACAGTTCTAGGCTTCTAGCATAATGAAGCCTGAAAAATTGGAGGATATACAAGCCTCAGCCTCACCACATTAGACATTCGTCAGAAAGGTCAACAAACTAAACGAGCTTTGTAACACAGCAGCATTTGCGACACATATAAAGATAGTGTCTCATAGGGCAGCATTTGCAACAAAACGAATGTCACTACTCTAGAGCAAATGCATAGAACCAAAAGTTTCAAACGCATACAATGCTAACTATAGATAAATATACAGCTTCGATGAAATGTCTAAACCATGCTGCGATTCCCATACTGTCAAAGTTTAACTGCCAAATTAAAGGGATAAGAATCGAACGACTCTGTCTTATGCCTTTTGGGTTGTAAAGACCGGCAAAGAAAACCACAAATTCCAAACACCCCCAGAAGTACACTTAAGAAATAAACGATCCAAACAAGAACTTGGCCCAACCACAATGTATGGGAGCACTTGTTTGTGTCTTTGGACCGACAAGGCGACAATTCAAGGGAATCTTTTTACCATAAACTACCCCATCAGCCTAACATTGTTAGTGTGTGTGAGTTCCCGATTTTAGTGTCACCCCAGTTACTTAAAGAATACCAGTGAACAATGATAAATTTGAGGATGGATCTTAAAAGTACAATTAGAAGATGATGCACTAACGAAAGAGAAATTGTCGAAAATGAAAAACTAGCAGACAATTGTAGGCATTATGAAGCCTGAAACATTATAAGAAAATCCATAGCTCGAAGCATTAATTCATTGACAATGTAAACAAACTAGACCACATAAGTTCAGCTTTTGCAGCACAGCGGCATTTGCAACAAAATGAATGTCAATACTCTAGAGGAAATGCCTAGATAGACACCAACGTAGTTATGCCTGAACATTTATGATCATAAGAATCAGCAACAGATCAAACATGTATCCAACTAGGGACTAGGAGACAATACAGCCACCAAAGTACAGGCATGTAGACTATCTATATAAGTAGAAACAAAACTGTTTGATATGTCGAAAAACTAGACCATACAAGCTAGCGGAACTGTACTACTACTTGGTGGTGATCAATCGAAATTTATAGTGAAACTGTAGTGAGGACGTAACCAAGTTGGTGAGCCTCAAAAATATTGTGTCCCAAATTTTTACTATCTTGTTATACTATTGTGTGTGTGAGAGAGTCCCAAAACCAAAATCCCTACAGATGGACAGCGCACCCTACTATCATACATCTAGCGTACCAGTGAATAATGATAAATTTGAGGATGGATCTTAAAGATACAATTAAAAGATCAGATGATGGTACAACGAAAGAGAAATTGTCGAAAATTAAAAAGAGTAAAGAATCGTAGGCATTATGAAGCATGAAATTTTTTTTAAGCAATCCAAGCCTCGCCACAAACTAAACGAATGTAACACAACAACATATGCAACAAAGTGAATGTCACTACTCTAGAGCAAATGCAAAGATCCAAAAGCTTCAGAGGGATACAATTCTGACTCTACATAAATATGTAGCTTCAATGAAATGTCTAAAACCCTGCTGTGAATCCCATACTATCAAAGTTTGATTGCCAAAGAGATAATAATGAACGACTCTGTCTTATGCCTTTCGGATTGCAAAGTCCAGCAAAGAAAACCACAAATTCCAAACACACCAAAAGTACAGTTGAGCCATTAAAGATCCAAACAAAAACTCGACCTAACCACAACGCATGTAGAGCGCATGTATCGTTGGACCGATAATTCAAGGGAATCGTTTACCATAAAATACCCCTCCAGCCATACATTGTTTGGTGTTTGAGTCCCCAATTTTAGTGCCACCCCAGTTACTTGAAGCATATGAGTGAATACTGATAAATTTGAGGATGGTATCTTAAAGATACACTCGGAAGATGACGCAATAACGAAAGAGAAATTGTCGAAAATGAAAAACTAGCAAACAATAGTAGTCATTATGAAGCCTGAAAAATTGTAAGAAAATCCATGGCTCGAAGCACTAATTCACTGACAATGTAAACAAACTAAACCACATAAGTTCAGCTTTGCAACATAGCAGCATTATTTGCAACAAAACGAATGTCACTACTCTAGAGCAAATGCATAGATCCAAATGTTTCAAAGGGAATTGTTTACCATAAATTACCCCTCCAGCCTTAGATTGTTTGCGTGTTTGAGAGTCACCCATTTAAGTGTCACCCCAGTAATATGAAGCATATTAGTGAATAATGATGAATTTGAGGATGGATCTTGAAATCCACGGCTCAAAGCATGAATACATTGACAATGTCAACAAACTGAAGTTACTACGCTAGAGCAAATGAATAGATAGACACTGAAGTAGTGATGACTGAACATTTATGATCGTACGAATCAGCAACAGATCAAACATGTATCCAACTAGGGAGCAGGGACAATACAGGCACCAACGATATGTGATCTAACAAACATACAGGAATTTAGACTATCTAGATAAGTAGCACGGGAAAGGTTTGGAAATGTCAAAAAAATAGACCACAGAAGTATGCACAGTTTCACATTATTAACCTCAAACATCAAGCCCTCTTTGAGCCAACAATGCATACTCGGCAAACAAAACCACAAATTCCAAACATTCCAGAAGTAGGTTAAGTATGTGGGGCAGTTGTTTGCATATTTGGAACCAGAATTCAAGACGAAGGTTGACCATAAATTACCCCTACAGACTTACCAAACTTAGATACGTCATCCCCCTCTAGCCTTACATGACAATTCCGAACAATGTCCTCGAGCTACTAATTTTAAACTCATCACACCTGCCTAATACTACCGAACAAATCGTTTGATGGGAGTGTGAACAAGGCCAACAAAGTTCCGTACACAATTGGAAAGATGCTGAAGGTGCGTGGCAAAACCAATAGTGGTGTTGGTGTGTATTGTTGACGAAGAAAATACGACTAGTCTCATTCATAGGACTTAGAAGAGAAAACTAAAATGCTCAAACCTTAAGCCAAAGGGATGGAAACTACACAAGGCTAACGGCAGATAAGTGTATGTATCAAAATTTGCAGGTAGAATTAAAACACAGAGGAAGAAGTATACCTCAAAGTGCGAGATTGGAGCAAATGAGCAAGTTGCGATTGGATGGATGAGATGTCGCGGACACCAAGATGAGGGTGAGCAAAGTTAGGCTTTCGAATGGCAGTCTCCAAATTTGAGACGACTTTCGTGACGTTGGTGTTGCTCAAAACACCCAATGACGAGCGAAGAGTGTGGATGTATTTGAGGCCACATCTGTCGGCAACTGATTGGGACAATTGGCAGAACTTGCCCTGAGTAATGACGTAGGTCATCCATGCCATGCTGACCTGCTTATACTGATCGATGAGGTGAGCCACTTGCGAAATGGCAGTAAGCTCGAGACCCAAATCAGGCTTTTTTGGGGTGGCAGCACGGTTGGCAAGCAAAGCAACCAAAGGCGGCAACAAGTCCGGAAAGATATCGACACAGCTTTCTGATCCAAGAAACGTCATCTCATCGTCGCGAGCAGTAGTATGCAAATGAGAGGGGACAAGCAGGTTGAGCGACCTAAGGACAAGAGATTGGACCAACCTAAGCCTGACGGCCTCACAAAGGTGCACAGCAAACACCTCACACGCTGAGGCTGCAACCCCATCCTTGGGTGAATCCATTGCCTCCAAAGCCTCAATAAAGTGTGTGGCCAATCCCATATCCTTTATGCCCTTAATCATGGGTTTAGGCCCGAGTGCTTCCCAGGGTTTGCCCTTGTAGGCAGCAGTCCTCTTCAACTGCACTCCTCCTTGTTCCTCAAGATCAATGATCAGCTCAGAATCATTGAACTTCTTCCAACCCTTGGACCCACAACAGAAGGCCAGGATATACAATGAAAACCTTGAGATGAGAAATTTTCTTCTCTTCTTCTTATAAACAACCACAACTTCAATCAATGGGCAACCTTTATCCCACTTAATAGACCTAATACCATCAAAATCAAACCCATCCATTGTTCCCCATCGAGCCACCCATTCTAATAATTCCATATATTCCTCAGCAACACCAGCTTCCTTCTTAATCACCCATTCCTTCCGCTGTTCCTCCGGTATTTCACTGTACTTGACTTTATTATTCTTCGATTCACCACCGCCACCTTCCGAACTACTTCCGCCTTCCAACTTCTGCCTCTTATTCTTCTTACCCATACCACCAGATTTCGAGAGAGGAAGCAGTTAAAGCGCGAGAGAGGAAACAAATCTGAGGGGGGAAACAGAAAATCGAAAATGAGAGGAAAGAGGAAAAAATGGGGAAAAAAAGGGGGATTTGTTTACTATGCGCAATTACTAATATGGCCTTTATGACGTGTACAACTACGGGGCCATCAGATAGGGTACTCAGTTCTCACCTAAGGCTACTAGGGTAGACCTTACAACCGGGCGGGTCGAATCGGGTTCTGACCATGTCGGGTCATTATTCTTTGACAGGTTGGTTGGGGTTTGCGGGTCACAAATGGGTCGAGTTGAGCCGATCAATTTATATGTCGGGTCGGTTCGGGTTTGCGTCGAGTTGTTATTGGATCAAGTTAGTTCCTATTTATTTTGGGTTCAGTTGTTTTATGGTTGCGAGTTGAAACGGGTTCCGGTCGGGTCATTTGCGGTTGCGGGTTAGATCGAGTTCGAGCCGGATCATTTGCTGTTTAATCCGAGTTCAGGTCGGGTCATTTGCAATTTCTGTTCAAATTGGATTCGTGTTGGATTAGTGTCCATAGAGTCATTGTGTATTTGTCTTCCTTTCAATAATTTTGGAGGGAATATGGTTCGAATTGGTTAGTGAGGGTTGACACGGATCATAAGGTGATAAGTTTGTGGTCGTCAATTAGAGGTGGTGATCTAACGGCTGAGCTGTTATAGGAAATGGCCAAAGATCACAACTCCAATACTTGTGTACGACTTAAATACGTGTTGACTTTATGTTCGTTGATGTTCCGCATCCCGGATAGCTGACATGGCGAATGAAATATTGCTCATCAGAAAACTAAAGAATTTTGCCTTAGATGTTAGGCTAGTTTTTATCAGTAGTGCTCATTGCACCCAAAAGGACGATATATATATGTGGAGAAATAATAATAAAGTAAAGAAAACTCTTGACATCCTCTTTGCACCATGCCAAGCTGAGGCTCTTCCAAACTCTCTTGACACTCTTTTCTTTCATTGTTGCCCAATACATTTGAGCCATGTGTGGAACAACCATTTGGTGCATTTTTTTTTCCATGTCTATTTTTCTTTAAAACTAAATATTTAATTGTACATATATTAAAAAAATTATGAAAATTATGTCATTATTCTTGTTTTGCAATGCTTTACAAATAGAGACCACTCTTGATATATTTTGGACCAAAAAAATTATGAATAGTAAGGGTGCCATGATAAACGCATGTGCCATGAACTGAAGTGGGTCAAGAAGAGAGAAATATATTGTTTTTATAATGGAGTGTCATAAGATTGGTTGACATTGATAAAGATAGCCTTAGGCGGGAAAGAATTGAAATCAGTTATGAAGACAACGAGATTACATTAGGGTTAGTTAATAACGAGTGATCGATAGGGAGGAAGTTTACTATGTTATTATGAGATATATATATATATATATATATATATATATATATATATATATACTAGTTGTTCAACCGCGTGCGTTGCACGCGGTTGCCCAACTCTCGATGTACAATATGGTCGAAGTGTTTCTTGGTGGAATCACATCACTCAATATACCAATAAGGAAGTTTGCAATCATCAATTTCTTTTGAGTTTTAAAGTAGACAAATTAACGGTGTTCCCTCCCCTATTTTGGATCCTTAACGTTTCACGGTGGCCTAACTCGACCCTTTTCTCATGGTGTTCCCTTTTAATATTGTGTTTATATAACTCTTCCTTTTTCAGGCTTACCTCTACATGTTTCTCAAGACGTCTCCGTGTAAAATAACAGCACATTATTTTCCAACGCAACAACACTCGTAATATAATTCTAAGCTGAACTTGGTTAAATAAAGCTTAGTGATTTGAACCCTTTTGTAAGACACAAATTAAGGCAACAATTAAGCATTCCCATGAGATTACAACAACGAGCAAACACGTGTTCAGCAATGACCAAGCTTTGTTCAATGATACAACAGAAAGCTAAAGCAACAAACGACCAGCCACGCAATTATACAAACAAACTAACACAAAAGAGTGCAACCACGTATTGAGGGAGATATTTTGGACGAATCAAGAACATAGTTTTGTTAAGATATAGGAGACTCGTATGATCACATGAATCACTCATTATACTTCTCATTAAGATTGCCTTGCATTGCACACCAGCTTTACACAGTGGGCTTGGCTTTCACACACTGCACCTAATGTAGACACATACACGTTGAGTTTCACAATTGTTTTAGATATCCAACATACAAACGTGCACCAAATCCCATCACAACATGCTGCCACACACCCGAGACAACCAACATAAGGCAAAGTTCATTTGAAATTCCGAGTATAAACAAACACGACAAAGCAACACGCCCTTAGACCAGGCACTGTATTTTTACCAATCAAACACACAAAAAAGTAGATTTTTTATTCACTTGTAAGATTAATCACTACCAATAAACCACGTCCGAAAGCCACGAAAACTGCAAGAGAACTCACAAGAATAGCTGGAAAATACATGTTTTTTTTATTAAATTGTTGAGCCAACATTAGGACACTATCAATTAACAGCCATGGTAGCGGAAGATGAAACCAGTCCAAGATACCTGACTGTTGGTTAACAAAAACATACATAGACAATCACAAATGAAAAGAGGTGCAAAGCAGCACCATAACACAGTAAACCAAGCAAAGCGCTCCACACGCATTACCTAGGCAACGAAACAAAATCCCACCGACAGACCCAAACCTAAGGACTCCCATAACCATGAGAACACCGCCAATCCGACAACAAAAACAATTAAAGCCAATCCGAAAATCAGCATTAACAACGATATCAAAACCCTAAAGATCAGAGTACGCATGTACAACAAGAAACTGACACAAACCAATCCCCCTCCCCATCCCCCCCCCCGGCAACTTCCCCTCCCTCCCTCCCCATCTCTCCCCCCCACCCCCAACTCCCCCCCCCCCCTCTCTCTCTCTCTCATATTTTCAAACCACCATATTATATCCAGTTCTCTTATATTATATTCACTTTACAAACAAAAATACAACCAAAACCAGAAAACCTCACAAGAAATCACAAGAATAGCTAGAAAATACATGTTTTTTTAATTAAATTGTTGAGCCAACATCAGGTTACTATCACTTAACAGCCATGGTAGCGGAAGATGAAACGAGTCCAAGACACATGACTGTTGGTTAACAAAAACATACAAAGACATAAACCAAGCAAAGCACTCCACACACATTACCTAGGCAACGAAACAAAATCCCACCCACAGACCCAACCTAAGGACTCCCATAATTTCCCCACACTACCTTTACCCGAACCTCTACAAGATTTATAAGGATAGAGCCGAGGAGAGGAAAGCAAAAGAGTTGGCTGAGCACCTCGATAATAAAAAGATTAAGCCTGGGAAGCGCTATTACATTCCCTCACCACCTAACTCACCTGTGAGTTTGAGAGCTACCTTCCACCGTACCACTAGGAAAAAGAAGTGCGCTGTAGCAAAGCGCAGGAGAATCCTTGTTAACACTCCAAGTAGAGATGAGGCACATGAAGCTGCTCAACTGGCCATTGATGTTGGCGCCGATGGTGCGGGTAACGAAAATGAGATTGGGGGAGAAGAAGGCCCCATACCCGTGTCCAGTGGAAGAGGGGGTGAGGATGAGGATGACAGTCAGTATGAGCCGATGTCTCACGGTGATGAGACCACCCAGGAGGAAAGTAAAGGGTGTAACGTGATGGGGGACCCTAGGGGAGATGACTGAGTACTAACCCAATGTATTGGGAGACTGCTTGTCAATTTAGTGGCATTATATTTTGTTTTCATCTTCACTAAATAAATTGTAATTTGCAAACTTTAAACAAATTACTCGTTTTATATGTTCAAACCAGGGTTGCTATACCCCAGTACTATTACATTATATCAATTATTTATTAAGTTTAATTTGGTTATATGCAATTTTGATGCTTACATTGCTTAAATGTTGCGCTAATTAATCGTAATACGTTAAATGCTCAAGCGAGAGAATCATACTCATAATTTCGTACGCCAGAATTGATGTCTGCTATTGACACGACTCGTGCTACAGTAGATACGAGCCGTGCTCCTCAAAAAAAAAAAAAAAAAAAACGTGAATCGCCTAGTATATGAGTTACTTTTGGTTAGTGCTCCGTTTGATTCATATTTATGTACATTTAATTTCTTGGGATAACTAATTGAATTGGTTGGGCTGATTCAATCATTATTGCCTTATAGACAATGGTGCGAAACAACGGACCCGATCTGACAGCCATTCTGGCATAAATGGCACAACAGCAGCATGTAATGGTTCAAGCTATGCAACAGATAGCACAGCACAATGCAGCTAACAATGGTAATGGGAATGGTGCCGTAAATGGAGGGGGAGAGGATGATATGCTGCTGGCTAAGATGTCGGACGCTGTGCAGAAGAAAGGACCTGACAATTTCACAGGAAGAGGGGAACCGAGTATTTTACTGGACTGGGTAAAGGACATAGAAAGTATCTTCTTGACAGTCAGATATCCTGACAACTTAAAGGTGAAAGTTGCTGCGTTTTACCTCAAGGAGGTATCTGGGCGCTGGTGGATGAAAATCCAGGAGGAATTTTTCAAACCAGTGCTAGAAGAAAGGGCTGATGGGACTGTGGTAGAGCATTTCAGAGACTGCAGAGTTTTCAAGAACCTTCTGGAGGGAGAATTCTTCCCGGAGCACCTGAAGAAGCAGAAGGCAGCTAAGTTTGAGGCATTTCAGCAGACTGAGGGAATGTCGGTGAAGGAGTTTCACGATAGGTTTCAGGACCTGAACAGGTTCGCCGAGAGCGCAACCCCAACTGAAATTTCTAGGGTTGCTAGTTTCAGGAAGAAACTACTCTAGAGCATTAAGGGATGGTTCAATTCGGAACGATTTCAGACTGTAAAAGCCATTTATGAAAGGGCCACAACTGTGGAACAGAATATGGAGGCTATGGCTATGGAAGTAGAGGGAAGAGAAAGGAGAACCCCTTTGACTTGATGAACTTACTAGCCAAGAAAGGGAACTTTGGTAACTTCAAACGGAGGGCTCAATCTGCTGGAAATGGAAACTCAGGCTATAAAAATGTTTCCAACAATAGGCCGAATCAAGAGGAGCTTGACAATACTGACGTCGTTTCGGGTAAATTTCTTGTTAACTCTGTTTTCGCAAATGTGTTGTTTGATAGTGGTGCGTCTCACTCTTTTATTTCTGATAGGATTGTGGGAAAATGTGGACTTTGTGATGGTTCAACAGTAGATTTTGAGTTCTCTATGCCTGATGGGTCCAGTGTGACTTGTAAGAGTCAGTTTAAAGATGTACCTATAGTGATTTGTGGACATGAGTTCAAATCTGATTTGATAGTTTTTCCCCTACCCTTTTTCGATGTGATATTGGGAATGGATTGGCTGGGTAGGTACAAAGCTAGATTAGACTGTTGGTTGGGGAAAATTTTGCTTAGAGGGCAGAAGAATGCAAGGGTATCGTACCATGTGATTTCAAAGAAACCAAGAGTAAGACTAGTGTCTGTAATGAATTTGAAGAAGCAGATAGCCAAAGGTGAACCCCTGTTTTTATGTCATGTGCGAGACACTTGGGGGGGGGGGTATCCAGAGTTGGATGATGTCCCTATTGTGAGTGACTACCCTGATGTTTTCCCTGAGCAGATTCCGGGGATGCCTCCTAAAAGAGAAGTGGAGTTCAAGATTGAGTTAGTTCCGGGGACAGGCCCTATTGCTAAATCACCCTACCGGATGGCACCGGCGGAAATGCAAGAGCTGAAGAAACAACTAGATGAATTGGTGGAGAAGGGGTATGTGAGACCAAGTGTGTCACCAGGGGAGTGCCAGTTTTGTTTGTAAGAAAGAAGGATGGGACAATGAGGCTGTGTATCGATTATCGAGAGTTGAATAACGTCACCGTAAAAAACGGATACCCCTTACCCAGGATAGATAACCTTTTTGACCAACTTAAGGGCACAAGTGTGTTCTCAAAGATCGACTTGAGGTCTGGTTATTACCAATTGAAGGTGGCTGACGAGGATGTACCAAATACAACATTCTCAACCAGGTACGGGCACTACGAATTCACAGTAATGCCATTTGGGTTAACTAACGCACCAGCGGTGTTTATGGACCTGATGAATCGTGTTTTCAGACCCTACTTGGACAAGTTTGTGGTTGTATTCATCGATGATATTCTGATCTACTCCAAAAACGAGGATGAGCATAAGGAGCACCTGAAAATCGTCTTGGGGGTTTTAAGAGAGAAGCGATTGTATGGAAAGTTCTCGAAATGTGAATTTTGGTTGGACAGAGTGGCATTCTTGGGACATGTGATATCCAAGGACGGTGTGGCAGTGGATCCAGCCAAGATTAAGGAAGTAAAGGAATGGCCAGCTCCTAAGAGTGTGACGGAGATCAGAAGCTTTTTGGGTCTTGCAGGCTACTACAGAAGATTCGTGAAGGATTTCTCTAAAATTGCCAAACCAATGACGTCCCTGATGAAGAAAACCACCAAATTTAGATGAGATGAGATGTGTGAGAAAGCCTTTCAGACTCTGAAGAACCGTTTAACCACGGCGCCAGTGCTCGCCTTACCGGACGAAAACATACCCTATGAGGTGTACACTGATGCTTCAAAGAATGGATTGGGCTGTGTCCTAATGCAGAATAGACGAGTGATTGCCTACGCGTCTAGGCAGCTTAAAAGTTATGAGGAAAACTACCCAACCCATGATCTAGAGCTAGCAGTGGTAATTTTTGCACTGAAGTTGTGGAGACACTACTTGTTTGGAGTCCCCTTTAAAATCTTCTCGGACCATAAGAGTTTGGAGTATATATTCACTCAAAAGGAATTGAATATGCGACAGAGGAGGTGGTTGGAGTTGATTAAGGATTACGACATGGAGATACAGTATCACAAGGGAAAGGCCAATGTCGTAGCCGACGCACTGAGCATGAAGTATCTACATTCAGTCCAATTAGTTGTTCAAAGGCAAAAGCTGAGGGATGGATTCCTTAACTTTGGCATCGAATTAACGGAACAAGGTACAACCCCAGGGTCAACTGTCATTGAGATTGATATTTTGGGGGAAATTAAGGAGTTGCAGTCAACTGACAGAATAATAGCGGAAAAGTTGGCAAAGGAGCCTGACTCGTTCAAAAAGGGAGAAGATGGGATAGTCAGATTTCTGGAACGGGTCTGCATACCTGACAACGCCGGTTTGAGGGACAAAATTCTAACCGAAGCTCATACTAGTAAGTATTCCGTGCACCCAGGAGGTGATAAAATGTACCAAGACCTGAGAAAGGTGTTTTGGTGGTCTGGAATGAAAAAGGACGTGGCTGATTTTATATCAAGGTGCTTGATTTATCAAAAGGTTAAGAGTGAACATAAGAGACCTCAGGGCAAATTACAACCCCTACCTATACCGGAATGGAAATGGAGTTCTGTATCCATGGATTTCATCGCAGGATTACCTAGAACCCCAAAAGGGAATAACATGATTTGGGTGGTTGTAGACAGACTGACGAAATGCGCACATTTCATTCCCATGAAAGACATTTGGAAAAAGAAACAATTGGCTGATGCTTACATACACCATGTGTTGAGACTTCATGGTACACCAAAAGAGATTGTATCAGACCGCGATGCACGCTTTGTCTTTCGGTTCTGGAAGAAATTACAAGAAGCCTTGGGAACGAAACTTCTAATGAGTACCGCATTCCACCCCGCAACTGATGGTCAGACAGAAAGGACAAATCAAACCTTGGAAGACATGTTGAGAGCATGTGCCTTACAATACCAAGGAGGTTGGGAGAACAAACTGGATTTAATAGAGTTCTCCTACAACAGCTACCAAGCATCCATAAAGATGGCCCCGTACGAGGCCTTGTATGGTAGAAAGTGCAGAAGTCCAATTTGTTGGAATGACATATGCGAAACAATGATTTTGGGTCTAGACTACATCCAGGAAATGACGATTCAAGTCAAACTGATTCAGGGAAGACTAAAGGCTGCACAGGACAGACAAAAGAGCTACGCTGACAAAACCCGCAGTCATATAGAGTTTAAGGAAGGCGACATGGTGTTGCTACGAGTATCACCAACCAGAGGTGTAATGCGATTTGGGAAGAAAGGGAAACTGAGCCCGAAATTCATTGGACCATACAAGGTGATCAAAAGAATTAGAGAGGTCGCCTATGAGTTGGACTTACCAGCAAACCTCGATAAGGTTCACAATGTATTCCACGTTTCTCAACTCTGACGTTACGTCAGTGATCCGTCTCATGTATTGGATCCGGAGACCATTGAACTGGATGAAACTATGTCATATGAGGAGGAACCGTTGAAAATTCTAGACACCAAAGTGCGCAAGACTAGACGAACTGAGACAAAAATGGTAAAAGTCTTATGGTGTAATAACAATGTTGAGGAAGCCACATGGGAAGTGGAATCGGCTATGCGTAACAAGTACCCTCACCTGTTTACCTAAGGTAATTTCGGTTCAGGACGAACCTTTATTTTAAGGGGGATGAGAGGCTGCGCGCGCCTTGCTCTCCCTCGCTTAACTCCGTGTACTTTGCGTGCTGTGTTTATATTTGTGCTATGTTCTCGTTGCTTTGACGTGATTTGGTGCTTATTGTTCCGTGTGCTCTGTCACAATTCATTCCAATTCTCTTCCAAACTTTTATCCATGCCTTGAGCATGTTTTTGAATACACTATCATTCAGAACCCTTACTCTATTCTGTGATCAATGTTACTAGTCGAGAGCAAACTTTTGAAGAACGGGTTTAAAGATTCGGGACGAATCTTTGTTTTAAGGAGGGAAGACTGTAACACCCCACATTTTTGGGTCTTTTGATTTGTCTAATATTTCTTGAGAAATTCATCGTGGGGATAATAGATTCTATTTTTGGAAATTAGGGTTTACCTTCCGTTTAGAGGCGCTTTCCTAATTGGGCAACTGGCAAAATTACCAAAATACCCTTACTAAACCCTTACTAAACCTTTTCTATTTCTACAATAAAAAAATAAAAAAAAACAAACCCCAAAACCCTCCCCCTCATCACTCACGTCGCAGGAAGCAGAAAAAAAAAGAACGTGAAGAGAAGAGAAGAGAAGAAGAGAAGAGAAGAAGAAGAGAAGAGGGCCGCCCCCGAGGACAACCGCGAGCCACCGTCGACAACCAGCCACCACCGCCGCACCCCTTTACTCTTCCCTCTTGATCTTATATATCAAGAGTTGTAAGTTTTGAACCCCTATTTCATGAAATTCAATTTAGGGCTTTCCTAATTTCGTTTCTATTTTAGTTTGATCATGCTAGTGTTGATGAGAATTGCTATAATGAACTCTATTCATGCTTAGTTGTGGTTTTGATGCATGAGATGTTAATTTCTAAATTAGGGCTTTTGAAATTAGGGTTCATGGATATTTGGGGGTGATTTTATGGGTGGAATTATGTAAAATTTGGAGGAGATGCTTGTTATGAGATGGGTAAACCATGGTTTTGATTTGAGAACGTTTTATGAGGTTTTAATTGATGAGACTGTATTCTGTCCAATTCTGATCCTTGCCTAATTTGGGATGTTTAAAATGTTGTTTTAGTGATTTAATGGTGGATTAGTTTTATTAGTATACTTGGGAAGGTGTTGTGCGAATTTGGTGTTGTTTGGAGATCATTTGGGGGTTGAAATGTGATGTTTAAGGGCTTTTGGTAGAGCTGCCCCATTTTGTGATTAGGTGTTTTGATCATGTGTGGTAGTTTATGTGAGTGTATTTTATTATCAGTCAAGTGTAGTGCATGTATCGATTGGTAAAATGGTTGAGTGATTCGTTGATTACTACTTGTGTTTAG
This sequence comes from Spergularia bocconei, assembly GCA_963457585.1. NCBI lineage: Eukaryota > Viridiplantae > Streptophyta > Magnoliopsida > Caryophyllales > Caryophyllaceae > Spergularia > Spergularia bocconei. The sequence goes on from OY734959.1 coordinate 8,647,582, forward strand.
GGTGTGTATTCGAGAAACATCCATTCTAGCTTGACCACCCCCATACTAATCGTAAGTAAGGTAAGAACATTGATCAAAATCTTCTCAACTAATCAATCTCCTTATTTGCCTCATGTTTATGATCGTCCATCATTCTTATAATTGATTTATGCGCTCACTCTTGCTTATCGCTTCACTCATGCCTAATTGATCTTGTGAAGCGTCTTCTCTACTTGCGTGGGTACTTGATTTCGGCCTTGCGATCTTGTTGCTCCACGACCAGCTCTCGGCTGCCTCGTGTTTGTCCAACGGCCTCTCGGCTCATAGTCGAGCTCCCTACTCGGTCTCTCGGCCGAGTAGCTCACTCCTGCGTCTTTTGTTTTCGAGCTTCGCTTCTAATGTCTTGATTAGTTTAAAATCATTCAATTTGAATTATCAAATAATACACGTTCAAATAATGTATTAACATTTGGTTTAAATCGAAAGAAAATGAAATGATACCACCTAGAGTACAATGATGCGGCTTGACTGATCATCGTTTTATTTACCTCTGATCAAGGTACTTTGTAGGTTGGATTAGCTACCGACTTCCTAATAGTCTTCCTCCTAGATGGGATCTCGTTCTACCGGCCTATCTTGCGAGGGGGGTGCACACTCGGGGTTATTAGGGGCTATACTTGCAACTCTAGCACGAACTAAGTTCGATAGTGTGGTGGCTGTGGGGTAGGACCCTGGCCGAAACGTATTAATAAATAGTTTTTAACTTGTTGGCTTGTACTATGTACAGATTTATAAGTGTATCGGGCAACGACGCTCCTTTGATATTTAGTTCTACTGTTATCGATACTTTTCTCTTATATCGTCAATCTGTTCTTGTTAGTTACGCGCCTCTAGGCGCGTATCTTATTTGTTATACTTATGTTTAATATATTTCTTACTCAGCCTGAGCTGACGTTCTGTTTCTGGTTTGTCCCTACCTTATTCTGGGGCCTATGTCATTCTTCGATGGCATAGTTGACAGGTCTTGATGATGTGGATGCTTGCTTACGAAGTCGTGCATGTTGGGGGCTTTCAAAGATTTTATTTCATTTATTTCATGTAGTTCGGATTAAAGTTTTGAGAATTGTAGTTCGACAAATTTTAAGACTTCCGTTGTTTGTTTTCTCATTTGGTTTATTGTAGTGAATTCATAGCCTAGTGATTGACTCAGTAGTCAATTGCGGCGTAGCAATTCTAAATTACTTCCAAGTTTCTTTAACAGAGAATTTAGGGTTGTTACAAGTATTTTGAGCTACAATCCCCTTCATTAATTTGCTGAACTTTTGCTCTCTGGAAAAGCATACTCATTTATGCACTCTTTAGTTTGAGGTATTTCTCCTTGATCTTAGCTACCTCATTGTACAGGTCTGTAGTCATCCCCCTTTGCAATTGATCCTGCTTACTGAGAAGTTCTTCCTTACAAGCTTCAACTCTATAAGTTAGCTTTGAGAAATGATGTTGATTCATTTCTGTCAAATTTTTGAGCTTTTGGAATAGCTTTTGGATTCTACTGCCTCCAACTCTTTTGCTCCAAGCCTCCCCTACTATTTGCTTATACTTGTCATGCTTTTCGCAGCAGTTGAGATACTTGAATTGTCTTTTGATTTTTGGAGGCTCAAGAACTCTACTAGAACAGGAGAGTGGTTAGATACTCCTGAGGTTAAGAACTCTGCAAACGAACTTGGGACCTCACTAATCCAGCCATCATTAGCCATAGCCCTATCTAATTTACACCAATTCCTTGTCGTTCCATCTTGGTTATTCGTCCAAGTGAAATAGCACCCTTGACCTCTGATATCATCAATACCACACTGATGAAGACAGTTGTTGAAGTCTGCAAGATCAGAATTCACTGGAGGGTGAATGCCCTGCTTCTCCTTACTGTCCCTGATCACAATGAAATCTCCTAGAATGAGCCAAGGCTCATTTCCAGGGTTTAAAGAGCAGAGCTCCTACCACAATTTCCTTCTCTCCTCTGCATCATTGCTAGCATAAACAATGGTGATAAAAAAAACTCCTTATTAGTAGTAATATGAACTACTTTGCAATGCACTTGCTGAGGATGAGCTTGAACAACATCAACCTTAAGCTGATGTGCCTTCCATACTATCCATATCCTACCATTTCTATGATAGTTATAAGTAGTAAATACTTTATGACTAGAAAACCTCCTTCTAAAAATATTATTAGCCTTTCTTTCTTTCACTCTAGTTTCCAAAATGCCCATGAGATCTATCTTATATTTCTGCAAGAAGTCCTTGACTTCCTGCTGCTTGAAGGCTTCATTAAGCCCTCTTATATTCCATGAGGAGACTATCATTGAGTTGGAGGATCAGGGGTTCCTCTTCCCCTAGAAAGTCTGTCTATGCTCCTAGAATACTCAACCCTTCTTTCATACCATCATTTGTCAAACTTGCAAAGCTGTTCCCCATATTTGTTGGGACAATATGGTGTGACATCTTACATTTCCTCTTTGTTTGCTTCTTGCTCACAATGAAACCAGAGGCCTGATCAAAATCACCTGATTTGTCCAATAATTCCTGTTTCTGAACTCTTGTTAACCCTGTTGTATCTCCAACATTCTCAAGCTCCACTATCTCCATTCCTTTGCTACCTGGAGTTTTACCTCCTGGTGAATCCCCTTCCTTATGGATTAGATCATCCAAAAGGACTTGCTGCTGGGTGTCAATTACACTAGGTTCAGGTGTGTAGCATTCCCAGAGTCCATAGTCATTCCTTCTTCACTGTTCTTTTTCACTGGCCTATACATTTGCTTCTTTGCCGTAACCAGCTTAGTTCTTTGTAGTTTCCAGCTCTGTATTTCATGACCCAATTTCCTGCATCCCTTGCAATATATTATTCATATTTTTTAACCTTAAAATCAATTTTTATTGCCCTAGAAAATCGTTTCTTTTCCCAAATTTTCGACTTTATAGTATTTATTTTGGGAACTTTTTTATTTATCCAATATATGATATCATGGAATATTGCACTACCTTCTTTTACACATTTTTAAGAAAATTATATTTTTAAAATTTGCTTCTCAATATAGTCACGGAGATTTTCTTGCCTAAAACTTTGAAATGTTTGCTTTTTATGCAACTAATGTTTTGAACATTTTTTTTAAATATGGCTTAAAAAATAAATAAATACAATAGCGGAGGATTGGAAGGTAAGGGAGGGCTTTGATCCAATGTGATTGTATATATAAATATAATAGCGGTAGATTTCACAGCATTTTAGACCGTCCACATCATCAGCGCCATGTCATAGCTGACGTCAACATGCAATTTTTAGGCAGTAGAATCTCCAGTAAAAATGATAATTTCCTGAATTAAATAGCAGCTTGAAGCCAAAATTTTAGTTAAGTGTGAAACCTCCATGGGCCACAGCGGTTCTACACACTGTGAAACTGCCGAGCTCCTTGGCGGTTTTGTTGAGGGTCTTGGCGGTTTTAAGGGGTCAATGACTTCTTCTATGGGCGTATTGGCACTGTGTCTTATCAGTCACAAATTCGCTTATTAAGATTAATGACCCACTATTCTCAGTCACGAAGACGTCTTTTGGAATCATGGCTCGTGTTTTATGACTAGTGACCCGTATTATTACGAATTCGTTTTGACTCACATATCATTGGGTCATTATGTTTTTGAAATGAATCTTTGGTCAAACTGAACTCACTTGTTGACCCGTTACTTTTACCATTGAATAAAACGTTAATTTTTTTATAGTATGAGTGATGGTACTTACCCCGTTGAACATTTATTAGTACTTCAATTCTAATAATACAATTGTGGTTCTACAAACCCTTCCAATACTTTAACAACCGATGTTATTTGTGGGTATATTCTTTATTTTCTATGAGAATAGTGCTAAATATATGGTGTAAGTATCAACCTTCGAAAATATACTAATAGCAAAACTATTAGTCTACAAACCCATAGGACAACGATTAGTATGTAGACCAATAATGTGGCATTTCTGAATAATAGGGCCATTGTTATGTTACCCATTTAAATTTTAGCAGTAAATGAGTGAGTCATTTTATTATCCTATAAACTTAGCTAATTATTTTGTTTAAAGAGGGGTTAATTATAATAGAATTTTATGCAAATGGCAAATCGATAACATGAAGAGTAGAGGGATGCAAATAGAAAATCGATGTGTTTTATGCAAGAAAACAGAGGAAAGTCACAGTCACCTCTTGTTTTCTTGTGAAGTTTCGAGGGAAGTGCGGTAAGAAATTCTACACTGGCTTGGAATTGGGAGGAGAAACTAGGACCTTAGAAGAGAATTAATGTGGTGGAGCAAGCGGAAGAGAAAGAAGCACTGGACCACCAAATGGGCGAAAGCAAGTCTGAATGCCACAGTTTATCAGATTTGGCAAGAGAGGAATTCAAGGATATTCCAAGAGCATGAGCATAGTATTGCTTGGATGGTTAATCAAATAAAATTTGTAGTTTGTGTTAGACTTTATGCGTGGAATTGTTATGGTAATCGGCAGGAAATGATGGATAGTTTGCAGAATTAGGTCTATGTTCCTAGAGATTAGTGGGTATTTTTTGTATGTAAGAAACTTATCCCTTCCATGGATGAATAAATCAAATTTCTTACAAAAATAAAATAAAATTATAATAGAATTTTTGGTTAACTATACGAATGTTTTAATTTTTTAAATTTCTTCTCAAAAAATTAGAAAATAATTTGATCAAATCCAAAACTATTCCTACATTCTAGCTTTTTGTTGAAGATTGAACTTAGTACACTTTCTTAGTATGGCTGATTTAAATTAAGCATTATAAGAATAAGTCAATTTAACAATTCCATGAAAGTAGGCAATTGATTTGTTTTAATTAAGAAGGAAAGAATATAGGGAGGAAGAACTCAAGAGTCCAGACGACTGGTTTTCATTTCTTTTTTTAATTTCAATTCTCATCACAAAATTAGAAAATTATTCGATCAAAACCAAACCACTCCTATATTCATTCCTAAACGTCCAATTCGGGCATAATTTCTTTGGAAAATCTATTCGAGTTAATAATTGTCATTATTGCACTTTTAGGGCTGGAATAATCCGATGATATATTAGTATTTTGTTTCTAAATTGTTGGGTGTATAGTTTGATCACTCGTCTAATTCATCGTAATATATTTTTGTGAGATTTAGAAAATTAATGTGTCAAATATACGATTTTCTAATTAGCTGTAATTAATAAGGTTATATTAGGCAATTATAAATATGTAATTAATGCTTTTTTTTTTATCTATCCTGCACTAATTTAGGCCCGTTGTCAAATCTAAATTTATTTCAGGGCTTTTTTTGGAAATAAATAAAATCATTTTTCTTTCGGGCGTTTTTACCTAGAAATGAACTAAATGATTTATATTTTGGAAAAGCAGTTAAAGCCTTTTTTAGAGAAATGTGATGTGGCAATGATGTGGAGGGTCTTAAGAAAGGCTATTCAGTTGGCTATTAGTAGTATAAATTACACGGGTTGTTGTATAACATTGTTGTTAAAAATATTATCTAATTAAACTATGATGATATTAATAAAAAATTAGGCATATTAATCAATGCGTTTTGTTAATACCTATAAGATAGGTTAAAGACATTAGACCTATCAAAAGGTTGATCACCAACCGGTAACTCAACTTCATCCAACCCGTCTTTTAGTATACAAGACCCGTATTGACCTAAACACGTTATGACCAACACTTTGGATCAACCAACCTGACCCGTTAACACATAATCAAGATGGACAAAAAAAAAAATAACCAGACGTATTATGCTCATAAATGAATTAGAAGAATGTAAAGTTTACAAAATAACTTAGGGTTCGTTCCGTATCCGTGTCGTTTTCAATTTTGGATTTTTTCTCTCTGTTTTTTTTTTTTTTTTTTGCATATTTGAACTTAGTAAATTAGTTTCAAAATGACCTTTAAATCGTTTTTTTATACAATAGACATATGGTAACCACTCTCTCTGGTTATCGAAAAAAGGATTTTGGTTTCCAAAAAATTGAACACTGAAAACCAAAGACGGTACCAAACAGGCTCTCAATTTCTAGGCTTTGGTTTTATTATTGTTTAAATTTAATTATTTAAAGTCATACGTATGTACACTTGTAACACTACGGAATATGGAAAGTGGATTATGGAGTTGGTTTGTCCCACATTGGGAAAATAAGTCTCATATGATCAGTTTATAATAGATTCCTACCATTATACTAATAACAAGGCCTTCACCTTTTAGAGCCCGGAGAGGATATATGGGCTTAAGGGGTGACTTCTCATCTTATTGGGTTGTGTTGCGACGTATGATGGATCGGGCTGTTACAGAGGGTATCAGAGCAACCCTGCGACCGCGTGCTGGGTGCTGGGGCGAGGCCCAGACCAGCCGTCTAGCGGGGGAGATCTTGGACCTGTGTTGATGTTGGTATGGTTTGGCCAAGGCGCAACGGGGACGTTGCGTTCTCTAAGTGGGGGAGTTTGTAACACTACGGAATATGGAAAGTGGATTATAGAGTTGGTTTGTCCCACATTGGGAAAATAAGGCTCATATGATCAGTTTATAATAGATTCCTACCATCATACTATCAACAAGGCATTCACCTTTAGAGCCCAGAGAGGATATATGGGCCTAGTAGGTGACTACCCATCTTATTGGGTTGTGTTGCGACGGACGGTGGTTCGGGCTGTTACAACACTCCTTTGATTCACTGTGTTTTTCCCATTTGATTTGCACAATTTTTATGGTAATCAATAACATGCGGCTGGAAATAAGAGTAGAAAAAACATTCTTTTACTGTAATTCATTTAATGATGCACAATTAATGATGCGCTTTTCATCCGTACAAACCTAACCTGACATGATCCCTTGTATTAATCACCAACATTTGACCCGTAATTGTTTACCCGAGCAAATTGCATTGGCTGTTGTATTATTTCTGTTTTATCATTTGACTATAGATAATGTGTATTAGAACTAAAAAATAAAATCTTAAATTAATAGATGTACATAAATAAAATACATGACATGCAGGTAGTCATACAAAAAAAAATACATGACATGACATGCATAAAATGACTATCCTTTCCTCTCCTTCCCATCCATTTCCTTCCTACCAAACATGACGTTAGATTAGTTTATAAATTTTAGCTAATTTTTTTAAGTATATGTTTAAGTATCAGCATATATATGGCTTATTACATGATAATCCTATATTTTTTTACCTATTAAACGTTTAATAACTAGTCTAATAGTCATGGATACTTTGTAAAATTATATTTTAGTGATATCCAAAAATCAAGTAACTATAATGATTTTATGAGCGAATATAGATAAAAAAAAATTAAATTTGATATTGTGGATGATAATGTGTACATTATATATGAGAGTGGATTAGCCAAAATTGCACCACATAGTTGTCATTATATGATTACAGTAATAAAAAATTATAAATGATCAATAATTTTGATATAGATTCATAATTATACTAATTATACAAAAGAAGAACCAATGTATACAAAAGAAGATAAGGACTACTGGTTTCCAACCCTATTTATATCTGAGCCCTCGCCTTTTGATTCAGTCAGATTCCCAAGCTCTTGTACACATGGGGCGATTGCCTGTGCTTGATTTGAATTCAACGTACTTCTTTGTAATTGGGACTTTTAAGGTATTATAGTTAGGTTTTGTTAATAAATTTGTTAACTCATGGCTTATTATAGGTAGGTATAAATTTTGTTGGAGAATCAGATACAAAACCCATATCAAACAACTACAAAAGAAGAAGATTAATTTGGTCTAATGAGAGCCGAGGTCAAGAAGAAGTAAACATTAGGAATGCACATGAGAATTCTTAGGTGTTCAGCCCAAGTTTATTCAATTGGTGGCCCACTTGGTTCTTACCATAATGGACATTGTTGTTTTAGGCAAACAACATGTTGGTTGACTTACGTAGCAAAGCTACGGTGGAGTATAAAAAGAGTTTGATACCTCTTGGCATAATTAGTAGCTACGGCATAAGCAAATTGGTACGTATTTTGCTTGGTTTTCTCCTTCTCCCATGGAGGTATACACGGGCTAGTATTAGCGGGTGTTCAAGACAGTTCAAGTATTGGTGTGGGAGTGTAGCTGCTGGCGCAAGTCGACTCTTGCGGTTGAGATTAATATCTCGGTTCAATACAAGGTTCGTCTACAGTACAGGAACGGTTAGTACATCTATTCAGGTGTGGTTTATCTCGAGGAGTATTATTAATTGGTGATTATTAATTATATTCGGAAGTTAGGGGTAGTTTATCTTTGCTCGTGATTTGTAGTGTGTTTCAAAATCGGTGTTGTATTTCGAGACGGTGGTTATACTGGTGCTATTTTATATAGTGGAATTCAGCGATTTTGTTGGTGGGTTTTACCTTCTGAGTTGGAGGGTTTTGCCCTGGGTTTAGTCCCTAAAATCTGTGTCTCATTTTATTAGCTTGCATATTTTCTATTTTTGTTTATTATGGTCGATTGGTTCGCTTCCGCGACGCGTGGGAGATTGGTCATATTTCCAAACAAGTGGCACCAGAGCAAGTTTTTGTGTTAATCTAGGTACCTGTGGTTAATCGGCAAGGATGTAAAACATGGGGTCTCAGTTTGCTTTGACAAAGTTTGACGATAAAAAAAGCTTCACCCTTTGGCAAAGAAGGATGAATGATCTCCTTGTACACCTTGGCTTATCGAAAGCCTTAAAAGGAGCTACGGGCAAGCCAGCATCGATGAGTGATGCCGACTGGCAAGATGTGTGCAACAAATGTGCAAGCACCATCAGGTTGTGCATCTCAGATTCAGTCATCAATTGTGTAGTAGATGATGACTCTCCATCGGAGATATGGGATAAGTTGGAGAAACTCTACAGATCGAAGAGTTTGACCAACAAGTTGTTGTTGAAGCGACGGTTATATCGGTTACGGATGGATGAGGATGAAAATATGGTTAGACACATGAATGTGTTCAATGGACTATTAGATGAGTTGAAAAAGATCGAGGTAAAGCTTGAGGAGGAAGATAAGGCGTTGGTACTTCTCAACTCTCTCCCGGATGCATATGATTATTATGTGGATACTATACTGTGCGGGAAAGATACGATTACAATGGATCAGGCGCAGACAACTTTATTGTCTTTTGATGTGAGGAAGAAAGACAAGGCTGGGATACGTAGTAACAACTCGGATACGGTAGCAGTTGCTCGTGGTGGGAGAGGTCGAATCATGGCAGGTCTCGGTCTAGGAACACCTCTGGCAATGAGGTGCGGTGTTACAAGTGTGGTGAACTTGGGCATATTAGGCGGTATTGTCCTAATAAGGGTAACGGTAAGGGCGACACCAACTTGGTTAGGAGTGAAGAGACATGTGACTCCTCTTTCACGCCTACTGACTTACTTGCGGTCACGGATGAGTGCGATGCTTCTTCCAAGGAAGAATGTGTGTTAGATTCTGCTAGTGTCAATCACATTTACTCCTGGAAAAGACTGTTTTGATAAGCTCCAAAAAGGTATGACTAGGAAGTTAAGTTTGGCGAATAACTCGACGGTTGATGTCATGGGTGTTGGGGTGGTGAAAATCAAAACTAGTAGTGGAGTGGTGCATACTTTGGACAAGGTAGCATATGTTCCAAAGTTGGAGGAATCTAATTTCACTTAGTCAGTTGGACTCCCAAGGTTATGAGCACAAAGCTCATGGGGGAGTGTTAGAGGTGACTAGGGGTTCAATGGTCCTCATGAAGGGGGAGTTGAATCGTGGTTTGTACCTTCTGGATGGTTTTCAAGACGGTTCAAGTCTTGGTGTGGGAGTGTAGCTGATAGCGCAAGTCGACTATTGCGGTTGAAATTAATATCTCGGTTCAGTACAAGGTTCGTCTACAGTACAAGAACTGTTAGTACATTTATTTAGGTGTGGTTTATCTCTAGGAGTATTACAAATTGATGATTATTAATTATACTCGGAAGTTAGTGGTAGTTTATCTTTGCTCCTGATTTGTAGTGTATTTCGAATTCGGTGTTGTCATTCGAGACGTTGGTTGTACTTGTGCTATTTCATAGAGTGGAATTCAGCGATTTTGCTGGTGGGTTTTACTTCAGAAGTTGGAGGGTTTTGCCCTGGGTTTTGTCCCTAAAATCTGTGTCTTAATTTATTAGGTTGCGTATTTTCTACTTTTGTTTATTATGGTCGATTGGTTTGCTTTCGAGATGCGTGGGAGATTGGTCATATTTCCATACAAGTGGCACCAGATCAGAGCTAGTTTTTGTGTTAATCTAGGTACCTGTTGTTAATCGGCAAGGATGTCAAACATGGGGTCTCAGTTTGATGTGACAAAGTTTGACAGTAAAAGTAGTTTCACCCTTTGGCAAAGAAGGATTAACGATCTCCTTGTACACCTTGGCATATCGAAAGCCTTAAAAGGAGCTACGCGCAAGCCGACATCGATGAGTCATGCCGGCTGGCAAGATGTGTACGACAAATGTGCAAGCACCATCAGGTTGTGCATCTCAGATTCAGTCATCAATTCTGTAGTTGATGAGGACTCTCCATCGGAGATATGAGATCAGTCGGAGAAACTCTACAGATCGAAGTGTTTGACCATTAAGTTGTTGTTGAAGCGACGGTTATATCGGTTATGGATGGATGAGGATGAAAATATGGTTGAAAATGATCGAGGTAAAGCTGGAGGAGGAAGATAAGGCGTTGTTACTTCTCAACTCTCTCCCGGATGCATATGATAATTATGTGGATACTATACTGTGCGGGAAAGATATGATTACAATGGATCAGGGGCAGACAACTTTATTGTCTTTTGATGTGAGGAAGAAAGACAAGGCTGGGATACAGAGTAACAACTCGGATACGGTAGCAGTTGCTCGAGGTGCGAGAGGTCGATCACCTAACAGGGAAGCTAGGTCGAATCATGGCAGGTCTCGGTCTAGGAACACCTCTGGCAATGAGGTGCAGTGTTACAAGTGTGGGGAACTAGGGCATATTAGGCGGTATTGTCCTAATAAGGGTAACGGTAAGGGCGACACCAACTTGGTTAGGAGGGAAGAGACATGTGACTCCTCTTTCACGCCTACTAACTTACTTGCGGTCACGGATGAGTGCGATGCTTCTTCCAAGGAAGAATGTGTGTTAGATTCTGCTAGTGTCAATCACATTTACTCCTGGAAAAGACTGTTTTGATAAGCTCCAAAAAGGTATGACTAGGAAGTTGAGTTTGGCGAATAACTCGACGGTTGATGTCATGGGTGTTGGGGTGGTGAATATCAAAACTAGTAGTGGAGTGGTGCATACTTTGGACAAGGTAGCATATGTTCCAAAGTTGGAAGAATCTAATTTCACTTAGTCAGTTGGACTCCCAAGGTTATGAGCACAAAGCTCATGGGGGAGTGTTAGAGGTGACCAGGGGTTCAATGGTCCTCATGAAGGGGGAGTTGAATCGTGGTTTGTACCTTCTGGATGGTTCTACCATCAAGACCTCACAGGACTCGGAACGAAAAAGACGTCAACGTGTTTCGTTCGCGGTGGAGGCAACGAAGGTTAATTGTTTCCAGGTTGCAGACGGGGGCAAGGGCAGAAAAATTCCTGTTGGTGGTAGAGTGGAGGGGTGGAGGTCCCTCTCCGGAGGCAAATGACTCCTTTGACTAGTTCGGCTGTACACGGTGCATTGGCCGTGGTAGTGAGTCAGGGTGAGGACTAACTCGTGTGTGGAGCTGGTAATTACGGTAGGCCAATGGTTGATTCCTCGGTGTTACCTCTTGGTCTGAACGGGGAGATTTGTTCAGCCCAAGTTTATTCAAGTGGTGGCCTACTTGGTTCTTACAATAATGGACATTCTTGTTTTAGGCAAACAACATGTCGGTTGACTTACGTAGCACATCTCTGGTGGAGTATAAAAAGAGTTTAGTACCTCCTGGCGTAATTAGTAGCTACGGCAGAAGCAAATTGGTAAGTATTTTGCTTGGTTTTCTTCTTCTCTCACGGAGGCCAGTTATACACGGGATAGTATTAGCGGGAGTTCAAGACGGTTCAAGTCTTGGTGTGGGGGTGTAGCTGCTGGCGCAAGTCGACTCATGCGGTTGAAATTAATATCTCGGTTCAGTACAAGGTTCGTCTACAGTATAAAACGGTTACTACATTTATTCAGGTGTGGTTTATCTCTAAGAGTATTATTAATTGGTGATTATTAATTATACTCGGAAGTTAGTGGTAGTTTATCTTTGCTCCTGATTTGTAGTGTATTTCGAATTCGGTGTTGTAATTCGAGACGTTGGTTGTACTTGTGCTATTTTACATAGTGGAATTCAGCGATTTTGTTTGTGGGTTTTACTTCAGTAGTTGGAGGGTTTTGTCCCTAAAATCTGTGTCTTAATTTATTAGCTTGCTAATTTTCTACTTTTGTTTATTATGGTCGATTGGTTTGCTTCTGAGACACGTGGGATATTGGTCATATTTCCAAACAAGTGGCACCAGATCAGAGCTAGTTTTTGTGTTAATCTAGGTACCTGTTGTTAATCGGCAAGGATGTCAAACATGGGGTCTCAGTTTGATGTGACAAAGTTTGACGGTAAAAGTAGTTTCACCCTTTGGCAAAGAAGGATGAATGATCTCCTTGTACACCTTGGCTTATCGAAAGCCTGAAAAGGAGCTACGCGCAAGCCGACATCGATGAGTCATGCCGGCTGGCAAGATGTGTACGACAAATGTGCAAGCACCATCAGGTTGTGCATCTCACATTCAGTCATCAATTGTGTAGTTGATGAGGACTCTCCATCGGAGATATGGGATCAGTTGGAGAAACTCTACAGATCGAAGAGTTTGACAAACAAGTTGTTGTTGAAGCGACGATTTTATCGGTTACGGATGGATGAGGATGAAAATCTGGTTGGACACATGAATGTGTCCAATGGACTGTTAGATGAGTTGAAAAAGATCGAGGTAAAGCTTGAGGAGGAAGACAAGGTGTTGTTACTTCTCAACTCTCTCCCGGATGCATATGATAATTATGTGGATACTATACTGTGCGGGAAAGATACGGTTTCAATGGATCAGGCGCAGACAGCTTTATTGTCTTTTGATGCGAGGAAGAAAGACAAGGCTGGGATACGTAGTAACAACTCGGATACGGTAGCAGTTGCTCGTGGTGGGAGAGGTCGATCGTCTAACAGGGAAGCTAGGTCGAATCATGACAGGTCTCGGTCTAGGAACACCTCTGGCAATGATATAATACCCCAGATTTCAGAGGAGTCTCTTAAGAGATTAAAAGCTCATATGAATGCTTTAAAGGATTGATAGTGCTACTCATACCAAGAAAGTCGACTTTCTTTTTAGGAATCTCATTTGATAAGAACTCCACATTTAAGCGTGCTTGACTGGGAGTGTAATTTCAGGATGGGTGACCTCCTGGGAAGTTTCCCAGGGTGCGCACGAGTGAGGTCAAAATGCGTCGAAAGGACCCGTGTTGGTCTGTGAGGTCAGCCCACAGCCTGTCAAGTTGCCATAGGTGACTACTCTCGGCTGAGACGTTTAGTTGGGGTGTTACAAATGGTATTAGAGCAACCCTGCGACCGCGTGTTGATCATGTGGTCAGGAGAGCCCAGGTCAGCTGCCTTGCGGGGGACAGATCCTGGAGTTTGACTATGGTTGGCTGCCAGACGCAACGAGGACATTGCTTACTTAAGAGGGGGCGAGTGTAATACCCCAGATTTCAGAGGAGTCTCTTAAGAGATTAAGAGCTCATATGAATGCTTTAAAGGATTGATAGAGCTACTCATACCAACAAAGTCGACATTCCTTTTAGGAATCCCATGTGATAAGAACTCCACAGTTAAGCGTGCTTGACTGGGAGCAATTTTAGGATGGGTGACCTCCTGGGAAATTCCCAGGGTGCGCATGAGAGGTCAAAATGCGCCGAAAGGACCGCGTGTGAGGTCAGCCCACAACCTGGCAAGCTGCCATAGGTGACTACTCTCAGATCAGACGATGAGTAGGGGTGTTACAAATGAGGTGCAGTGTTACAAGTGTCGTGACGTTGGACATATTATGCAGTATTGTCCTAATAAGGGTAACGATAAGAGCGACACCAACTTGGTTAGGAGTGAAAGATCGAGGTAAAGCTTGAGGAGGAAGATAAGGTGTTGTTACTACTCAACTCTCTCCCAAATGTATATGATAATTATGTGGATACTATATTGTGCGGGAAAGATACCATTACAATGGATTAGGCGCAGACAACTTTATTGTCTTTTGATGCGAGGAAGAAAGACAAGGCTGGGATACGTAGTAACAGCTCGGATATGGTAGCGGTTGCTCGTAGTGGGAAAGGTCGATCGTCTAACAGGGATGCTAGGTCGAATCATGGCAGGTCTCGGTCTACGAACACCGCTGGCAATGAGGTGCAGTGTTACAAGCTTAAGTGTGGTGACCTTAGACATATTAGGCGGTATTCTCCTAACAAGGGTAACGGTAAGGGCGACACCAACTTGGTTAGGAGTGAAGAGACAGGTGACTCCTCCTTCATGCCTACTGACTCACTTGCGGTCACGGATGAGTGCGGTGCTTCGTCCGAGGAAGAATGGGTGTTAGACTCTGCTAGTGTCTGTCACGTTTGCTCCTGTAAAGACTGTTTTGATAAGCTCCAAAAAGGTATGACTAGGATATTGAGTTTGGCGAATAACTCGATGGTTGATGTCATAGGTGTTGGGGTGGTGAAAATCAAAACTAGTAGTGGAGTGGTGCATACTTTGGACAAGGTAGCATATGTTCCAAAGTTGCGGAAGAATCTAACTTCACTTAGTCAGTTGGACTCCCAAGGTTATGAGTACAAACCTCATTGGGGAGTGTTAGAGGTGACTAAGGGTCAATGGTCCTCATGAAGGGTGAGTTGCATCGTGGTTTGTACCTTCTGAATGGTTCTACCATCAAGACCTCACAGGACTGGGAACGGACAAGACGTCGACGTGTTTCGTTCGCGGTGGAGGCGACGAAGGTTAATTGTTTCTAGGTTGCAGACGGGGGCAAGGGCAGAGAAATTCATGTTGGTGGTAGAGTGGAGGGGTGGAGTTTCCTCTCCGGATTCAAATGACGCCTTTGACTAGTTCGATTGTACACGGTTCATTGGCCGTGGTAGTGAGTCAGGGTGAGGACTAACTCGGGTGTGCAGCTGGTAATTACGGTAGGCCAATGGTTGATTCCTCGGTGTTACCCCTTGGTCTGAAGGGGGCGACTTGTTGGGTGTTCAACCCAAGTTTATTGAAGTGGTGGCCTACTTGGTTCTCACCATAATGGACATTGTTGTTCTAGGCAAACAACATGTCGGTTGACTTACGTAGCAAAACTACGGTGGAGTATAAAAAGAGTTTAATACCTCTTGGCGTAATTAATAGCTACGACAGAAGCAAATTGGTACGTATTTTGCTTGGTTTTCTCCTTCTCTCACGGAGGTATACACGGGCTTGTATTAGCAGGTGTTCAAGGCGGTTCAAGTTTTGGTGTGGGAGTGTAGCTGCTAGCGCAAGTTGACTCTTGCGGTTGAGATTAATTTCTCGGTTCAGTACAAGGTTCGCCTACAGTACAGGAACGGTTAGTACATCTATCCATGTGTGATTTATCTCTAGGAGTATTATTAACACTACGCCAATAATTGCATTTAACACCGGAACATATAACACCGGAACGCTAATAACCGGTGTTAGTAAATAGAAAGACACCGGGTGTGGAGCAACCAGTGTTAAAAGCAATAAAAATGAAAAAGGAATTTCGTGGGAAAACATAAGACTCCGGTTCCCCAGAACCGGTGTCTTATGTACTCCCAGAAATTTTATAAATAAAAAAAAAATCTTATTGTGCACAAAAGACACCGGTTTTACGCATAACCGGTGTCTTATGTATATTTAAAAAAAAAAGAAATCTATTCTTCAAAAAAGTTTATAAGACACTTAAGACTATGGTTTTATGCATAACCGGTGTCTTATGTATATTTAAAAAAAATCTACTCTTCCACCTCAAAAACTATAAAAAAAAAAAAAATCTTATTGCACACATAAGACACCGGTTTTAGGCATAACCGGTGTCATATGTATATTTTAAAAAAAAAATCTATTCGTCCACCTCAACGGTTTTAGGCATAACCGGTGTCTTATGTATATTTTAAAAAAAAAATCTATTCTTCCACCTCAAAAACTGTAAAAAAATAAAAATAAATAAACTTATTGCACACATAAGACACCGGTTTTAGGCATAACCAGTGTCTTATGTATATTTAAAAAAAAAATCTATTCTTCCACCTCAAAAACTGTAAAAAAAAAAAAAAAAACTTATTGCACACATAAGACACCGGTTTTAGGCATAACCCGTGTCTTATGTATATTTTAAAAAACAAAATCTATTCTTCCACCTCAAAAACGGTAGAAAAAAAATCTTATTGCAGACATAAGACGCCGGTTTTGGGCATAACCGGTGTCTTATGTATATTTTAAAAAAAATTTATACAACCTTATATTCTCCGCCTGGCCTCACTTCCCAGTTCCCACTCTTCTCAACTTCTATTTCCCGAGTCTTCTCTCTCGTCTCTAATCCTAAAAACCTTCATGTTTTCTCACACGAGTCTCCCTTCTTCATTCTCCCCCTCTCCCTTCATAATAATAACTTACATAAATTTTTTTTTATCCAAATCTCAGCCTCCGTTCTTCATTCTCGTTTCTACTTGATCCCTTTTTCGTTTATAAAGGATCTTGATTCGTTTTCAACTGATATTTTGATTGATATTTTGTTGTTAAATTATTCCAGATCTATTAAAACAAATAGAGAAAATTGATGGTAACAACAACAATTTTCGAGCGAGAAAAGATGGAAAATTACAAGAAACAAAGGCGAACGGCGTTCTAATGTTACTAGTGTGCTATGAGTTGAAATGAGAGCGAATGCGCTGCGGATCAAAGTGGGATGAGTCATCTCGTCAGGTATCCAAGGATGAAGATTTTTTTTTTTTTTTTTTTTTCATTTTCTTAGTGTAATTGGTGATTATTAATTATAATCGGAAGCTAGGGGTAGTTTATCTTTGTTCCTGATTTGTAATGTGTTTCGAATTCGGTGTTGTAATTCGAGACGGTGGTTGTACTGATGTCATTTCATATAGAGGAATTTAGCGATTTTGCGGGTGGGTTTTACCTTCGGAGTTGGAGGGTTTTGCCCTGGGTTTAGTCCCTAAAATCTGTGTCTCATCTTATTAGCTTGCGTATTTTCTACTTTTGTTTATTATTGTCGATTGGTTTGCTTCCGCGACGCGTGGGAGATTGGTCATATTTTCTAACAAGAATGACATATTATTTCAATGTATCCTAATTGCATTCTTCTACAATACTTTATTAAAAAAAAAAAAGATTGAACGATTAACATTTGACGTCGGCAACATATGTCAGCCATATTAATTAGGCATCACGGATTTGAATACTACATGAGAAGGATAAATTACAATCTATACATTCGAAAAGGTTACAACAACAAAATTTTCGTATATGAATCTGAACTCTACTCCACCCATATAGAATGATCATCTAATAACAACTTTTGCAGATGATCTGATGATATATACTAGACGGGATGTGCCCTATGTAAAAGCTGTTATGAGATGACTAGATAAATTTGCAGCTTGGTCGGGTTTAGTGGCAAATAAGACTAAGACTAACATATAGTTTAAAGGAGTTACTGAAGTGGTGAACCAACAAATACTCCAGCTTACTGGCTTTACAGAGGGGGATTTCCCATTTAGATATCTGGGCATTCCCCTCCACTCCATAAAGCTAAAGGCTAATATGTTTTACATGCTCACAAGGAAACTGCAAGGAGCTATTAACACATGCTCCCCTTCATTGCACTTCTATCGTTTCGTTTCTTTCTCCCTCTGATTAAATTCGATGCGTTTATATGCTAATTACAACATGGGATATTTGTGTTGCCTATATATCCAGTGGGTGGTGAGTGGTCACTAATGTTTGATACTCCCTTCATTTCATTCAATTGTTTATGTTGGGGTTGGGTTCCCCTCACAAAACCTGGCCCAACGTAAACAATTGAATGAAATGGAGGGAGTAGTTTGACCTCAGTTGGTTTGATAGGTTTTCATGAAACGAATAGACTGACTCAATAAGTTAATTTCAGATGCAAACTTTTAGAACTCAGAATTGTCGGTTCTATTACCCTTCCACTTAACATGAGAATTCACGAGCCACGATTAGCTTCCGCATTAAGTGTTGTTTGCTTGTCTCAAACATTGTTATTCCCTGCTAGAGCAGGGCATTGGACACTAGTGGCCCACGCTCGCGTTGACCCAGAACTGGTCAAACTCTGACCCGGCCCGGCACTGGCCCGTCCGGTTGAGGTAGAGTTAGGGCCCTAGCCCGATTTTTCAAGCTCTAGCACTGGTTAAAGCTCGGCCCTAGCAGTGGCCTAGCACAGACTCGCCCTTGGCCCGCTCCTAGCCCCCTCTAATCGCCAAGTTTTTTCAAAAAAAAAAAAAAAAAAAAAAACTAGTTGTTTCCCTTCTCATACAAATTATGTGTGGTTACTTTGACAAATTGTTCGTCAAAGATGAACCAAAACAATTCAACCTTGTTTGTCAAGTATGTAAAGCTAACAACATTAGTTTGTGAATTTCGATGGAAAATGGGTGGCGGAACCGGCACTTAAAGTCTACCCTTAATACGCACACATGGCATACAAATTACCCTAAATTGAGTGTTGCAGGTGAAGGTGAATCAAGGCATGATGGGTATGGTCAAACAACGCAAATCGGAGGTAACCTTTTCTATCATAATAGAGAAGACATGATTGATCATATGCCTACTTAAGCATCGTAGTGTTGTACTATGAGTTAATATTAGAACTTACATGTCTAGAAAGTTGAGTTAAATTAAAGTTGAACTTATTATTATAATTAGTTGTAGGTGGCTTAAGTACCCGTAGTAGTGCGAATAAACCAAGTATTGTTTGGTCGTACTTGGAGAAAGTACCCATCGACCATTATCCAAGAAAATTAATGGTAATTTGCAAATTATGCAAATACAACAACATTAGAAGCGTATTTTCATGGGGATCAGGTCAAGGATTAGGCACTCAACGTCAAATCATGTCCAATAATCATAATATAACCAACCTCAAAGATTAGAATGAACCGATTCAATAACCAAACGAAGGTAAGTAAGGTAAGTGAAGGGCTATGAGGAATTTGATTCTTTCGAGATACGTAGGCATCCTCATTACTGTAAATTTATTAAATAATGATATTATTTGATAAAATTATGATAATTTTGAGCAAGCATTTTTTTTAAACCCAGATAGCCGAGGGCCCTAGCACTGGGTCAAAGCACTGTAGGGCCAGTGCCCAAGACTTCCAGTCTTAGCATTGGCACTAGGTTGTAGTGCCAGTGCCAGTGCTTGAAATTCCAGGCACTAGCCCTGCCCATCACGTCCTATCGCAAGCTCTATCCCCTGCATAGTATTTATCGCAATTCAAAATTCAGCATTATTAAGTTTTAGTTTTTGCCCCATGTTGGAAGATGAATAGACTTGTGAGTTTGTATAAGCTAGGTAAATTCTCTATGGGCTGATAAGTACCCATAGTAGTGCAAATGAACCAAGTATTGTTTGGTCGTACTTCGAGAAAGTACCCATCGATCATGATCAAAGAAAATTTATGGTAATTTGCAAATTATGCAAATACAGCAACATTAGAATTGAAGCGTATTTTCATGGGGATCAGGTCAAGGATTAGGCACTCAACGTCAAATCATGTCCAATAATCATAATATAACCAACCTCGAAGATTAGAATTAACTGATCAAATAACCAAACGAAGGTAAGTAAGGTAAGTGAAGAGCTATGAGGAATTTGATTCTTTCCAGATACGTAGGCATCCTCATTACTGTAAATTTATTAAATAATGATATTATTTGATAAAATTATGATAATTTAGAGCAAGCATTTTTTTTAAACCCAGATAGCTGAGGGCCCTAGCACTGGGTCAAAGCAGTGTAGGGCCAGTGCCTAAGACTTCCAGTCTTAGCACTGGCACTAGGTTGTAGTGCCAGTGCCAGTGCTTGAAATTCCAGGCACTAGCCCTGCCCATCACGTCCTATCGCAAGCTCTATCCCCTGCATAGTATTTATCGCAATTCAAAATTCAGCATTATTAAGTTTTAGTTTTTGCCCCACGTTGGAAGTTGAATAGACTTGTGAGTTTGTATAAGCTAGGTTAAATTCTCTATGGGCTAATAAATGATGTTTCGAATGTGGTTTCGGCTTGTAATGATATTGGCTCATTTGGTGCCTTTGGGCTAATATGATTAAATGATGATCATAGACTTGGATTAAGGCGGTTAATTTTGCTTAAGCCATTAATTGATTAAACAAGTTTTTGCTCGTGAAAATCACGGGAATGATTTTACATTTCATCATTGGCTCATTGCCCTTTTTCCTTTTTAAAAAAAAAAGAAAAGAAATGCATGAGACACCTCAATTACAATGCGAGCTGAAGGACCTTGGTTATAACGGGAATGTATTCACGTGGTGGAATAAGCGGGCAAACTACATGATGTGTTCGAGAGGCTAGACTGTGTCGTGGCTAATCTTGATTGGATTATCTAGCACCCTCAAGTTGCGGTTTACCACTTACAGCGTGAAAAATCTGACCATGTTCCGATTATCTTGAAGCAGTACGTTTGTGAGACTAGAAGGAAGCGAAATTTCAGATTTGAAGACCTTTGAGTCACGTCTCCTGGATGCGCCCAGGTAATCCAGGATGCGTGGAATTCAGGGCTGATCCTGACAATGCAGCAGAGGTTCTTGGTAAGATTAAGAGAGTGAGCAAAGAACTATGGAGGTGGAGCCAGGAGGAGTTTAGGGATCTGTGGAGGAGAGTAGAAGAGGAGTGTAAGCGGCTTATTTCCTTAATGGGTGTGTGCCCAGTGAGGAAATTGTAGCAGAAAGGAAGCTAGTGTGTGAGCGTATTGATGACCTCCTGGTTAAAGAAGAGACTTATTGGCGACAACGATCTAGAGTTGTAAATTTTGTGGAGGGCGACAAAAATTCGATGTTCTTCAACATGAAAACATCTCTACATATGTTGACGAAGAAATGAAATTATGAGGTTGTGTGATGGAGAGGAAGTGTGGGTGGAAGACCCGGCTGGGGTCAGATTATAGATTAGGGGATTAATTAGGCAACTAATAGATTAGATTTGATTAGTGTCGCAGTTGCAACTAATTGGATACTAATTTGGGTTGTTCTTAATCTTTTATAATTCCTTGCTCTTCATGCCTTTGGTTGTGATTTGTTTGAGTGGTCACTAGACAAATCAGGACTAAAAGGAGGGGAATTTGGTAGCGGTTGCTCAACTTCCCCATAAAAGAGGATTAATTGGTTAAAACCGGGATTATTAATGAATTGGTAATATTAGAGAGAGGTAAAACTTACTATATTAGGGTGTTAGAATAGATTATCACCAAGAGTCACTTTAATCAATTTGATATCTCGTTTCTTTCTTTTTAATCAACTTTCAAACCAAACCCCCCCCCTTTTATTTGCTTTATTTCTTTTGTTTATTTCTTTTCCGCATAGAATTCGCATATTAGGCTTACCCTCTTCCTTGTGGATACGATACCTACTTAAGCTAACTTCTTAGTTAGTTTATTGTGGTAATTTGACTAATAATAACGACTTATTAGTTTGTCAGCTGGATTGTTGGAGGCTAAGTTGGTGGAGGTCCACCAACGTTATTTGGGGTTACCAGGGGTGGTGGGTAGAAGTAGGTGTGTGGTTTCAGAACGATAAAGGAGCGAGTCTGGAACAAATTAAAGGGGTGGAAGGGGAAAATGACGTCCTTTGCGGGTAGAGAGATCCTTATAAAGGTTGTGGCTCAGGCGATCCCTACCAATCATATAGGATTATTCAAAATTCTATCGAGTCTCTACAACGAAATCAATTCGCTTATTTCTCGTTTCTGGGGGGGGGGAGCTAAGGAGGGGGAGAGGAAGATTCATTGGGTAACGTGGGAGAGGTTGTGGCGATCGAAGAAGGAGGGGGTATGGGGTTTAAACACATCGAGGCTTTCAATGATGTGATGTTGATGAAGCTAGTGTGGCGTATTCACACACATCCGGAGGCTCTAGTGAGTAAGTTACTTAAGTTTCGCTATTTTCCTGATGGTAATTTTTTTGACGCGAATACGGGCCACCACCCGAGCTTTGCGTGGCAGATTGTAGTAGGGTCGAAAGGGGTGCTGTGGGAGGGGTGCCGGTCGATGGTAGGGGATGGGAGGAGCATTCGGGCTTGGGGAGACAGATGGGTGAGGAGGGGACCGACTTTTAAGCTGATCTCACTGAGAGGAGTGGGAGATGATTGCTTACTAGCGGAATGAATTGATGATGAGGCGAGGGCGTGGAGGAGTGAAGTGATACGAGGCAGGTTGTTGGATTTTGGGGCGGAGGAGGTACTTAGCATCCCTATAGGGGCGGTTTCGAGATCGGACCATCTAGTGTGACACTAAAGAGAGGAGTATACGGTGAAGACGGGCTACCACTTTGTCCGCAATAGATTGGGTTTGGAGGGTAGGGGTGATGGGAGTAGCGAGAGGCAGAGTGAGGCGGAGACGTGGTCGTCGTCATGGGGGCTGGCGGTGCCACCCAAGATTTGCTCCTTTATGTGGCGTGTGGCTAGAGGGGCCTTACCGACTAGGGTCAATATCCAACGGCGAATTCGGGAGGCAGATATGACCTGACCGAGGTGTGGATTGGTGGTGGAGAGTGAGATTCATGCTCTGGTGTTTTGCCTGCGGTAATTGGAGTGTGGGTTGAGGCTGGGGTAGAGGTGGAACCGTGGGAGGTGTGTAAGTCGGGCTGGGATTTGGTGGAGTGTTGGCTTATAAGTGATTGGGTGGGCGGTGTGGAATGCTCGAAACGACATTGTGCAAAACGGGCACGTGATAGAGGCGAGGAAGATAGTTCATGGTGCGAAGAGCTATTTACGGGCGTTTGAAGAGGCGATAGGTGGAGACGGTGCAGAGGCGGGGCATGAGGTGGAAAGGGGCAGCGAGGTGGTATTGAGACTCCCACCATCGGGAGTCGTAAAAATTAATACGGATGGGGCGTTTCTGGAGCAAGCGGGGTCGGGTATGGGGGTGGTGATTCGAGGGAGTGAGGGGAAGGTGTTAAGAGTTGTGTGTAGTCAAGTACAGTAAGGGATAGGTGTGATTCGAATGTGGGGGAGGCGAAAGCGGCTCTCCTTGGCCTCCAACATGCGTAGCAATAAGGAGCGGGTCGGGTGATACTGGAGTCGGATTGTCTGCAACTCATTAATATGCTGAAGTTAGGGTCCTTTTCGTCTAGCTATTTTGGTGTTATTTTGTTAGATGTTTTTAACTCTTCGCGTAGGTTTGATTATTGTTCTTTTAGCCATGTTAGGAGAACGTGTTGGAGTTGGTGTCCTCCGACAATAATGTGTTGACTAATTAAATCTAATTAGGAATAAACCTGAGATATATTAAATATAATAAGTCAGTTGATTAACGTAAATCGATAATGGTTGGCTGGCTAGACTTTGACGTTATTGTCGCTTGACGGTGGTAATCAACTGATCCCCCTCGGTCACACCGAAAAATATAGTTTCTCCAAATGATATTATATTTGTACTTAATACAATATAATATATCGGATAGTGTTTTATGAGTTCGGAACTCAGGTCGAATATTATGGTTTTTGTGTGAATTGTCAATATAGACAAATGTTTAATTAAATTACAATTAGTTGTAATTTTAGCTAAAATGATTTAATTAGGAATTATTATATGGAATTGTATCAGGTCAGAAGTACTCTTAAAGTCAGAAGTCAGAACTAATATGGAGCATCCATCCTAATCATCCGGCTGATGAGATAACGCACGGAAATCCCCTCCCCCAGCTAACTCCACTAACTCTATAACTACACTAACTAACTCTCATAACTCCACTCACTCTATAACTCCACTAACTATATCAACTAACTCCACCACCACCCCAACCCAACCACAGCACCAACCACCGTCACTGGTTGTCCGGCAGTGGTCAACAGCGGTCTGGCGGCGGTCAACGGTGGTCCGACGGCGGTCAACGGTGGTCCGACGACGGTCAACGGTGGTCCGGCGGTGGTATGGTGGTGACTTTCACAGTTAGTTGAGTTATGTGATGGAGTTAGTAGAGTTACTGGAGTTACACAATTTAGTTAGTGCAGTTATATGGATAGAGTTAGCTAATTCAGTAGTGCAGTTATCACTTCTGACATTAAGGTTACTTCTGACCGGATGCAGCCCCATTATTATATAGTGATATAATAATTATTAAACACTTAAAGAAATAAGTGTACAAATTATACCAAATTGTAACATAAGATGTTTAGGGGTATAATTAGTAAGGGCAAAATAGTCATTTTTCCACCACCACTATATATAATGTGTTTTATGGTCAAACACATAATATATACATCATTTTTACAAACACACAACTTATTTTAGAGAGAGAATTAGAGAGAAAACGCTCTAACTTCTCTAAAATTCAGCCTACTCCCAACTCCTTTAAGATCAAGTTTCCTTCATTGCATGTCAATAAAAAACTTGATCAAAACACTTATCTAAGCCTAGTATATCATTAGCTAATTTGTTGGCTAATTATATATAAGGTTTTAGGGTAAAATCTCATAAAACTAGACCATTTTGTGAGATTTTTGGAGAGCTTTTTTGATGGATTAAGGGAGGAGGTTTCCTAACTTGGAAACTCAAGATTAAGGAGGAGGATCCCCATTTATTTGCAACTCAAGATCCTTCATTTGAAGGAAGGTCAAAATTTCTCTTGATTAAGGTATAAAAACATGTTTTATTACTTTATTTATGCTTTAATCTTACATGCAACTAAAGATTCTTAGCTAAACTTAATTAGGAGTAATTAAGTAATAATTAGAGGACATAACTTTCATGTGGTAACAGAGCATCGGTTTGAGTTGCATATTAATTTTAAGCTTTAATTAGGTTAATTAGTAACTTAATTAATTTTTGATGATAAAAATTGGTTTTTATCATACAAACTAAAGTTTCATGTGATGTTTTGGGCATGTGGATGCTCCAACCGAAATTATGGAGTTTTGCTTATTTTTGGTTGATTTTACAAGATTTATGCTATTTTCTATTTTTTTTTTTTTTTTTTTTTTTTGTAATTTTTTTACTCTTTATTCATCCACCAAGGGGGAAAGGAAAATAAAGACGAGTTTTTACAAAAAATAACCACTATTGTAGAACATACTAATTTGCATTTAGATGCTCAACTATTTCCTCATGCAAGTGATCCTTAGTTGCTGCTAATAATCTAACTCCAACTATGAACTTCACTTTGTCTAGAATCCACTTTGAATCATGCTCAATATTCCCAAAAGCTCGGGCATTTCTCTCCTGCCAGATCATATAAACCAAGCTTGTGATGCTTGCACAATACCACTTGTATTTTCAGCTCTTTGAATGTTTTTGCTGAGCACCCCAGAGTAGTTCTCTCTTCAAACTCCACCCATTTCGTCGAATACCAATCCAGCTCAGTACATGATCCCACATTGGCTTAGTGAATTTGCAGCTGAAAAAGAGATGGTGGTGTGATTCTCCATCCTCTTTGCATAAAATACATTTGTTCACTATATGCATCCCTCTTCTAGCCAGGTTGTCTATAGTGGACAGGCAGCATTGAGCAGCTAGGTTGCAAATGAAACTGTGCCTAGGAAAATTAGTTGTGTTCCAGATGACTCTATGGCCTTTCAATTGCCTTTGATGTGTCCTGAAGAAGTTGTATGCATCTTTCATACAGAACTTGCCTCCCTTGTTCCAGGATAGAACCAGATTGTTTGCAGCTAAGAGATTACCTCTATCTTTTAGAATCTCCTCCTTGACAATCAACATGCCCTTCTAGCTTTCAAAATCATTGACCTTGCTTGTGATTTCCCATATATTCTTCTTGTCGACTTTATAAGCCTGAACCCATCTTTGCCGTAGCCCTTCCTGATTGACTAGTATTTTTCATAACCATCTTGCCATGAGAGCTTTGTTCCAAGCTAGCAGCTCTTTTATCCCAAAACCTCCCTTAGTCTTTTGGGAGCAAGAACTAGCCCAGCTTTTAATGATAAGTTTCCTTTTCCCTTCCTGTACACTCCAAAGGTAATCCTTGCAACTCCTGTTAATCTGCATAATGATGTGTTTGGGTAGAAGAAAGCTGGCTCCCCAAAAGTTTTCTATACCAAAGATTACGGAGTTGATGAGCTCTGCCTTTCCTGCATAAGAAAGTAGTTGAGCTGTCCAATGCTGAATTCCTTTCCTAATTTTGCTGATCAAATTCACATACATATCTGAAATGAGGCTTCCTATGTTCAGCGGCACTCCAAGGTACCTGAAAGGAAAGCTACCCTCAGCAAACCCCTATGATTTGATCTTTAACAGCATTTTTCACTCCCCTAAAATAGATCTTTGTCTTGGCTGGATTTGCAGCTAGGCCTGAGATTGCTGCAAAGATATCCAGACACTCTGTGGCTGCTGCAACTGATGGTGTATCCTCTCTTGTGAACAACATAAGGTCATCATTTTATGAACTGGGAGGGAAAACTTAAGGCTTTCATCATCTCCTCTACAGATTTCCAACTCACTAAATTAAAGGCCTTTTTGATATCTACCTTCATAAGACATCTTGAGGAGACGTTTTTCCTGTTATATCCCTTTATGAGAGCTTGAGAGACCAAGATGTATAAAAAATGCATCTACTTTTAACAAAAGCAGTTTGTTCATCTCCAATCAGCTCAGGTAGCACTTCTTGAATCCTTCTTGCTAGGATTTTGCTTATTAACTTGAATATGGTTGTGCAACAAGCTATGGGCCTGAAGTCCATGACAGTTTTGGCATTCAACTTTTTTGGGATAAGTGTAATGACAGTGGTGTTTGCTTGCTTTTCCATCTTCCCAGTGTTGAAGAAATGCTGGACAACTTTAGTAATGTCCTTCTTTATTAAGTCCCAAGACTGTAAGAAGAACCCAGCTGAGAAACCATCATGCCCTGGGCTTTTGTTTGGATGAATACCCTTTAAAGCATCAGTTTTCTCCTGATTTGAGATTGGGGAGATCATCTTTGCAGCCCAGTAGCTTGAGACACAGGCTCCTTTGCTAACAAAATCAGCATCTAAAGGGCTGATATCTTTTGGGGTGCCCAAGAGCATTTTATGCGAGGAAGCTAATAAGAACTCCTCTCAACAAGTTTAACCTAAGGAAGAACGGAAAGTCCAAGGTATACCAGCTCTGGAACTATCTGATGGAGAATCGGAAGAGGGAATGATAGGGGACAAGGCTGCAGTTGGAGAAGATAACGAGGAGAGGGCTCATGAAAATGAGGACGAAGGCAACTGGCAGTTCGTATGAAAACAGAAACAAGGTAAAGGTTCTAACTTTCTTGTTAACTCCCATTCAATCAAGGAAAAGGTGGTACCTTTGATGTCTCTGAGTAATGAAGATGTAGAGGAGGGGCTTAATTACTGGAAACCTAGTGTGGTATGCTTTGTTTTAGGGGCAAACCCCCCATTGGAAACTATGCAAGGGTTCTTTAATAGGATTTGGGGAAAGAAAGGGTTAGATAAGGTGTCAGCTACTCCAAATGGTGTTTTTATTGTTAGATTCAAATCAACTGAGGAGAAATACACCATTTTGAAGGCTGGACATCACTTATTCAACAATAAACCACTGATTATTCAATCTTGAACTGAGGATATGGAAATCAGCAAATCTGCAGTTAAGAAGGTCCCAATATGGATAAAATTGCTGAAACTCGAGCTTAAGTTTTGGTCTTGTAGCTGTATTCAGAAAATCTCAGGATTAATTGGCAATTATATGAAAAGTGATGCTGCTACTTTTGATAGAACTAGGCTTGGGTATGCTAGAGTTTATGTTGAGGTGGAAGTGGGACAAGAATTTCCCACCTTGGTGAAATTTCTTGACAACAAAGGGAACGAAGTGGAGCAATTAATTGAGTATGAATGGAAACCTTCTATTTGTGGGAAATGTAAAGGGATTGGTCATGAGATGAATGAATGTAAGAAGAATACAACAAGAAATCAAACAGAGAAAGACCAAAGGAAACAACCTGTCCAAAAACAGGTATGGAGACCTAAACAGGTATGGAGACCTAAACAGGTTCAGCCTGTTCAAAATGAGAAAATCAGCTCACCTGTAGGAAATGCTGACAGTAATTTCACTACCCCTATAAATCAGTTAGCTATTGTTCCTGTCACCAGTACTATTAGGCCTGCACAAAGACAGTTAATCTTAAGGCAGAGTCAAAATACTATTTGGGAGAGTGGGAATAATATGTTGGACTAGTGTCCTCCGACAATAGTGCATTGATTAATAAATCTCAATTATGGAATAAACAGGGATCGGTTTATAAGATGAACTTATCAGTTGATCAACGTAAATCAATAACGATTGGCCGTCTAGGGTTTGACGTTATTGTCGTCGTAAGATGGCGGAGATCGACTGATCCCTATCGGTCATACCTATATAGGATAACGTGATGAACTCCTGTTAGCCAGTTAATAGTTAACTGGCAATGTGTTTAGTATCAGGCTGTAGAGTTTATTATATTATTGATTATAAGATAATTGATAATAAATAAACCACTGATAAAATAGAAATTTTATCAGTGTATAAGTTGCTAAATTTGAGATTAGTAATTATACGGGTATTGTTGTGATTTGTCAGTCGTGACAAATTTAGCTAGAATTAATTACAAGAGTTGTAATTATTAGCTAAAATATGATTAGATATAATTATTATATCAATATATAATAGTTAATTGTAACTTAATTAGTTAAGTTATGAAATGACTAAATTAACCTTGTTATACCTTAAAGGTTGGTTAATGTTAGTGGGGGCAAATTAGTAAATTTGATTTACTAATTTAACCCACCACTATATATAGTCTAATCCATGTTTAGACTTAGAGTACTAATCATTTTCAACACAAAAATAAAAAAAACCCAAAAAAAAAAAAAAATTGAGGAAAGAATCATCATCTTCTTCCTCTCTAAAAAGAGCCAACTATTTCACCATAGCCACCAAGTTTTTTGAGCTTTGCATGTAGCTCAAAAACACATCTAAACACAAAAATACTTCACCCTAATTGATCCTAATTGTTAGGGATTAGGGCTATTTTGTTTTTGGGGTAAACCGAGTTATTACTAGTGCATAATAACTCGGTTTTCTCGTGAATCCTTTGGTACGTGCCGTGGGAGATTAGAAGAGTTCAAGAATCAAAGTTTGGAAGGAGGATCATCCTTGTTAAGCAGCTCAAGACACTCCTTAGTAAAGGAGAGCACAACCTAGAGCCAAAACAAGGTATACGATCTTTAAACTCGGTTTTTTAGTTGTTTTTAACTACATGCAAATCGATCCTCACCTAAGGTTCAACTTAATAGAGTTATTAAGTGTTGTTTAGAGTGTCTAAACCACCTTAGGTTCTAACAATTGGTATCAGAGCATTTGGTCTTATTGCATGTTAAAACCGAGTTGGTTAATTAGGTGAATTATCGACTTAATTAATTTTAATGATAAAATGGTTTTTTCACTGGGTTTTTTCGACATGCATGGCTTCTACTGGTCTTAAAAAGGTTTAGGACGAAATTGTAGAAATTTTGGAATTTTTTAGCTATTTTTCCATGAATTTTCGGTTTAAATCACATAATTAGCTTAATTATCGAATTAAGTGTTAATTAGATAATTTGCATGTATAAAATTATGTGAAAATTAAGAGGACTAAAATTTCTAAAATTAAAAGTTAATTTTGGGTTTTTATCGTTATTAAGAGTTAATAATGATTAACTTGGAAATTGTTTTCTTAATTGAATTAAAACAAGAAATATCTGGAAATTTTGCTCATGCATGTGCTACTGCCAGTATGGTATGTTAGTTAAAGAAAATGATTTTTCTAATTAAATTCATAATTGTTATGATTAATTAGAGTAAATTAATGATTTATGGCACTTTTCGAGCAAAAAGAGGGCTAAAACGAATCCATCAAACTAATTGAATCGACTTTAGTGGGATTAAAGGTTGATAAACTAAAATGTTTAGTTGTTGGTTTGGTTCCAAAAGTGTTTTGATTGATTCGTGATTTTAACTGTTAAAATCGTTTTCCAAAATTAGCCGTTGTTTGATTTTTGTTAGTCGGTAAATGTGATTTACCGAGGTCAAACGTATAAGTGTTATACGTTTGACCAAAATCCGAGTACAGTATGGCCAAGATGTCTCATAGGACCGGTACTGTACCGTAATGTAAGGACGGTATCGGTGGGTTTGTAATTAATTGCGATCTCGTATCGCCAGATTGTAATATTTTTTTTTCTATTTTTAGAAAGTGAATGTATAATAGGCTTTTACATGTAATTCTATTTTCGAGCTTTTACAAACCTTGGCGTGGAGTCGAAGATTGCATTTGAAGACGAGAAGCCGTCAAAGACTAGTTAGGACTAGTTTAGGTTTCTTTTAAGCGAGATAGGGCCATACTAGTACTCGTGATCGATTTATTAGTTTAATCGTCTGTTGCATGCTTGGTTTATTGCGTTTTTTCCGCCGACGTAGTGGATACGATATAAACTAAAATTTGTGCACACGTTTTAGTCGTTATAAATTGTCAACGATTCGCTAAATATTTAGTTCACTGAATAAACGCGATAGACAATATAAGACGACTAGATCTCCTAAAATTTAATCAAACGTAATATCGAGAGCTAGCTTTTCCAAATCTAACACCTATACAACCTTGTTCATTAGGAACCACACTCACCCTCTCGTGAGGTGGGACCTTTTTACCTTGGGGAGTAGGGTTGTAAGTGTTACAACGCGTTAGATTTGGTTGATCTCGACGAATTGGGCATAAGGGTTATGCAAATTCGAGGCTAGAGGACAAATATTCGAGAAATTTGTCAACCGAGAGTTCTTAGAGTTAGAATCAACCAAGAATTGGTTCACCCGAGTGTTATAAATTAGGGAAAAAGCTAAAGAGGCCCTCTCGCGTGCCCAAAATTTATAAGTACGACGGATCTCGGAATCGGTTATATAATTAAGGGAGATCAATTATATAAACGGGATTCACGTTTTATGTGTAAAATGTGAAGTAAAATAATGCGATAAAATCTAACCAAATTTTATTTCCAAACTTGTAGAATCGTAAATCGCAATGGCAAATCCAAATGCGAACCCAGTTCTACCGAGTATCACGAAAGACTCATGGCTCCGTGTCTTTATGGAGAAGCACTCCCCGAAGGACGATGGGAGCAACTTCCCAGAGTGGGAATTGAGTCTACGTTTAGCCGCTAAAAGCGACGGAAAGGAGCGGTTCCTCGTTGAACCACCACCTGCGACGCTAGGGCCTAACGCAACGATGGCCGAGCGTCGAGCGTACGAATTGTACGAGCAGGAATCAACCTCGATCAAAAACGTTTTGATCTATTCGATGGCGTCAAAATTGCAGCGCAGATTGATTTATTCCTCCTCATACCAAATATTCGTCAAATTGACGAATATGTTTTCGCAAAAACCGCGAATATTGCAATACGATGCCGCCAGTCGATTCTTTGAGGCACGTTTAATCAAGGGACAGCCTGTTGGTCCCCACGTGCTCAAAATGATCGAAAACGTAGAGACGTTAGAACGACTGGGATGCCCGATTTCCGACCAAATCGCGGTAGATCGTATACTCCACTCGCTACATGACGAGTTCAACAATTTCAGGTTGAACTTTAACATGAACGATTTGAGGAAAAACCTCAATGAAATTCATGCTCTGCTTGTCCAAGCAGAGAAAGACATAGGCGCAAGTGGGAGTACTAGCGGAAAACGAGATGTTTTAGCGCTAAATGCGAGGAAGGAAGGTGGCAAGTTCAAAAACCGAGGGAAAAAGGGGAAGAAACCCGTGCAAGGAAAGGGCAAGGGCAAAGGAAAAGCGCCAGTAAACGCAAAGACTAAGCCGCCCAAAAGCACGAACCCCGATCAAAGGTGCTTCCATTGTGACGGAGTAGGTCACTGGAAGCGCAACTGCCCCAAATATCTGGAGGAGAAGAAAGCTTCAGGTATCTACACTATAGACATAAACTTTGCTAGTTCCACGTCGTGGGTATTAGATACTGGATGTGGATCTCATCTCTGTAATCATTTGCAGGGGCTGCAGGAGGTGCGAGTGCTAGCAAGGGGTGAAGTGGACCTACGCGTTGGAAACGGAGCAAGGATAGCTGCTGTTTCCGTAGGAACATATGTTTTGTCGTTAGCGTCAGGGTTGGAATTGCACTTGTATAATTGTTATTATGTACCAACCCTGAGCAAAAACATAATATCTGTATCTATGTTAGACGCGGAAGGTTTTCGTTTTGAAATTAAAAACAAATGTTGTTCCTTCTCGCACAATGATATGGTCTATGGAATAGCCCCGTCAATCAACGGAATATATGTTTTAGACTTAACCACCGATGTCTACGATGTAGAAAATAAAAAGCTCAAATCAGGTGATCCTGAGTTATCCTATCTCTGGCATTGTCGTTTAGGTCATATAAACGAAAAACGCATTAAGAGACTCGTATCCAGTGGAGTGCTCAAATCACTTGATTACGAATCATTTAATAAATGTGAATCTTGCCTATTAGGCAAGATGGCACGAAAACCTTTTTCGGGAAAAGGAATTCGAGCTGGTGAGCTATTGGAACTAATACATTCAGATGTGTGTGGTCCAATGAGCATCACAGCCAGAGGTGGTTACAACTACTTCGTCACATTCACAGATGACTTTAGTAGATATGGATACATCTACTTAATGAGGAACAAAGACGAAGTCCTACAGAAATTCATAGAATTTCAGAGGGAAGTTGAAAACCAACTTGATCGGAAGATCAAAACCTTACGATCTGATCGTGGAGGTGAATATCTGAGTAACGAATTCAGTTATCACCTGAGAGATTGTGGTACAGTATCACAATTAACACCTCCTGGAACACCACAGATGAATGGTGTTGCTGAAAGGAGAAATAGAACCCTATTAGATATGGTTCGATCTATGATGAGTCAGGCTGAGCTTCCTGATTCATTTTGGGGTTTCGCTCTACTATCCGCCGTTTTCCTGCTGAACAGGAGTCCGACAAAATCAGCTCCAAAGACACCATACGAGATATGGAAAGGAAAAGTTCCTGACTTGTCTTTCATAAAGGTTTGGGGTTGTGAAACTTATGTTAAGAACCGTTGTGACAATAAGCTAGCACCCAGATCCCAGAAATGCCTATTTGTAGGTTATCCTTTAGTAACACGAGGATATTACTTCTACAATCGTCAGGAGAACAAAGTGTTTGTGTCTCGTGATGCTGTCTTTCTAGAAAAGGAATTTATTTCTAGAAGACAGAGTGGGAGAAATTTTGAACTTAGAGAAGTTCAGGAGTCACAAACAGAGGAAGATAATCAGGATGTTTTACGAGAAAACAGCCCTGAAACTTCTGATACAGTGGTTCCAACCTCCGTTTCTAGAAGGTCAGGGAGAGTAAGTCACCCACCTGAGAGATACTTAGGTATTGTCGAAGATGATGATAAATACTTAATGTTACTTTTAGAAAGTGACGAGCCCGCAACCTACAACGCAGCCACGACATGTCCAAATTCTACAAAATGGCTGGAGGCGATGAAATCTGAAATGGATTCCATGTACGAGAACCAAGTATGGGACTTGGTAGATGTGCCAGTTGGAACAAAAGTTCTGAAATGCAAATGGATCTATAAGATCAAAATCGGCATGGATGGAAACAAGGACGTTTTCAAAGCTCGACTAGTGGCGAAAGGTTTCACGCAAGTTCATGGTATTCACTATGATGAAACATTTGCACCAGTTGCGATGCTCAGATCCGTTCGGATAATCTGAGCGATTGCTGCGTTTCATGATTATGAAATATGGCAGATGGATGTCAAAACCGCCTTCCTGAACGGGTTTCTGGAAGAGGAAGTGTATATGACACAGCCAGAGGGTTTTGTCGATCCACGCAATCCTGAGAAGGTTTGCAAGCTTAAAAGGTCCATTTATGGACTTAAGCAAGCATCCAGGAGCTGGAATCATCGGTTTGATCATGTAATCAAACAAAATGGTTTCGCTCGTAGTGTTGAGGAACCATGTTTGTACATGAAGTTTAGTGGGAGCAAGGTAACGTTCCTGGTCCTGTATGTGGATGAAATACTTCTCATAGGAAATGATATTCCGACCCTCAACTCAGTTAAAGGATGGTTAGGAAATCATTTTCGGATGAAGGACCTAGGAGAAGCGCAACGCATCTTAGGCATCCGAATCTATAGAGATAGATCAAAACGGATGTTGGCATTAAGTCAAGAAGCTTATGTAGATAGCATTCTTGAGAGATTCAATATAGAGAAATCCAAGAGAGGATATCTGCCAATGGGTCACGGAATAGTTCTGAGTAAGTCTCAATGTCCGTCTGTGCCCGCAGATATTGAACGCATGAAAAAGATCCCGTACGCTTCCGCAGTTGGATCAGTCATGTATGCTATGATGTGTACGAGGCCTGATGTCTCACATGCTTTGAGCATGACGAGCAGGTATCAGGCTAATCCCGGTGAAAGTCACTGGATAGCTGTAAAGAATATCCTAAAGTACTTGAGAAGGACTAAAGATACATTCTTAGTGTTTGGAGGAGATACTGAGCTACGTGTAAAAGGTTACACAGATGCTAGTTTCCAAACTGATCGAGATGATATGAAATCTCAATCCGGCTATGTTTTTACTCTGAACGGTGGAGCGATCTGCTGGAAAAGTTCCAAGCAATCTGTCACAGCGGATTCTACAACGGAGGCAGAGTACATTGCGGCTTCAGAAGCTGCAAAAGAAGCGGTATGGATCAAGCAGTTTCTAGAAGGGCTGAAGGTTGTTCCGGCAGCAGCAGATCCTATCACCATCTATTGCGACAACAGTGGAGCAATAGTTCAGGCTAAAGAGCCTAAGTCTAGTAACAAGTCTAGACATGTACTCAGGAAGTTTCACGTAATACGAGATTTTGTGGAACGAGGAGATATTTTGGTTTGTAAGATCGGGACAGATGATAATGTCGCCGATCCTCTGACTAAGCCGATGACACTGGCCAAGCACAACAGTCATGTAGCGTCCATGGGATTGAGACGCATGACTGATTGGTTGTAGATTATATGGTATGTAATAGTTAGATCTTTGTATTGACTTTTTACATACATATATATATAAAGATTTTATCGTTTAAATTTATTCAGTTTTGTATATGCTGAATAAAAATACATTCTGTTAAACTCCTATAGGTCGTAGAGACGATTTGAGCCCTATGAAGTGAACAGGAATAGCAGAATAATTTAGTCCCTAGTCACAATGTGAGGTGACGACTCTAAGTGACTAGAGTGTAAGTCGATTAGGATGACTGGTTCAAAAGTCATAGGTCATGGGATGACCGGTCGTTTACACAAGCAGAATGTGAGACACTCT
The DNA here is from genome assembly GCA_963457585.1 of Spergularia bocconei. NCBI lineage: Eukaryota > Viridiplantae > Streptophyta > Magnoliopsida > Caryophyllales > Caryophyllaceae > Spergularia > Spergularia bocconei. The sequence goes on from OY734959.1 coordinate 8,683,211, forward strand.
GTCGGACTTGACCACCTACAGATTCCTATTGCTGGGTCGAAGCTAGGAGCACTGTATTATACCATTGAGTCGATTCTTTTGACCTGAAACTATTTGCCAGAGTTTGTGCAATAAATAGTGGCTTTGATTTATGTCCTAAGTCGTGCCGTTAAAGGAGGCTATAAGGGCATATTTTGGGTCACTGTGAGTTGTATGGAACAATGAAAATAGAGTGAAGGGATTGTCCGCCCACGTCAGGGTTAATATCTTTAGGCCACTCGAGGAGTATCAATTGAAAATGCGTGGCCACGCTCGGAAGCAATCTAAGGTAGATTTTTCCGGTCAGACAGTTGCGCTCTCGATCGAGAAAACCACTTTACGATTCACATCGGGTGCAGGAGCGACCTGAAAGACATCTTGCATTGAGTGGGAGATATAAAGGGCAAGAGAGTCGATCACGCACATACTTGTCTCGGACAAGTGGGAGATTGTTGGACTAGTGTCCTCCGACAATAGTGCGTTGATTAATAAATCTCAATTATGGAATAAACAGGGATCGGTTTATAAGATGAACTTATCAGTTGATCAACGTAAATCAATAACGATTGGCCGTCTAGGGTTTGACGTTATTGTCGTCGTAAGATGGCGGAGATCGACTGATCCCTATCGGTCATACCTATATAGGATAACGTGATGAACTCCTGTTAGCCAGTTAATAGTTAACTGGCAATGTGTTTAGTATCAGGCTGTAGAGTTTATTATATTATTGATTATAAGATAATTGATAATAAATAAACCACTGATAAAATAGAAATTTTATCAGTGTATAAGTTGCTAAATTTGAGATTAGTAATTATACGGGTATTGTTGTGATTTGTCAGTCGTGACAAATTTAGCTAGAATTAATTACAAGAGTTGTAATTATTAGCTAAAATATGATTAGATATAATTATTATATCAATATATAATAGTTAATTGTAACTTAATTAGTTAAGTTATGAAATGACTAAATTAACCTTGTTATACCTTAAAGGTTGGTTAATGTTAGTGGGGGCAAATTAGTAAATTTGATTTACTAATTTAACCCACCACTATATATAGTCTAATCCATGTTTAGACTTAGAGTACTAATCATTTTCAACACAAAAATAAAAAAAACCCAAAAAAAAAAAAAAAATTGAGGAAAGAATCATCATCTTCTTCCTCTCTAAAAAGAGCCAACTATTTCACCATAGCCACCAAGTTTTTTGAGCTTTGCATGTAGCTCAAAAACACATCTAAACACAAAAATACTTCACCCTAATTGATCCTAATTGTTAGGGATTAGGGCTATTTTGTTTTTGGGGTAAACCGAGTTATTACTAGTACATAATAACTCGGTTTTCTCGTGAATCCTTTGGTACGTGCCGTGGGAGATTAGAAGAGTTCAAGAATCAAAGTTTGGAAGGAGGATCATCCTTGTTAAGCAGCTCAAGACACTCCTTAGTAAAGGAGAGCACAACCTAGAGCCAAAACAAGGTATACGATCTTTAAACTCGGTTTTTTAGTTGTTTTTAACTACATGCAAATCGATCCTCACCTAAGGTTCAACTTAATAGAGTTATTAAGTGTTGTTTAGAGTGTCTAAACCACCTTAGGTTCTAACATAATAGTATATCTCTTTTGCTAATATGGTGAAATATGGAACTGGACTAGCCTCAATTGGAGGTGAGCAAGGTAATGATAGTCATGGTCTTGTTGACCATGACTAACATTGCTTTTTGGAATATAAGGGGACTGAATAGCTCAAATAAGCAGAAGGATATCAAAAGATTTATGGAAAGGAATAATGTTGGGCTGTTCAGTCTCTTAGAAACCAAGGTGAAACCAGGAGCTGTTAATAGGGTTCACCTTGGATTGGGAAGTGGATGGGCATTTACTACCAACAATAGTTGCCATAATGGTGGGAGAATTTGGGTGTTAATATTTTGCAAGTAGAAAGTCAGTTGATACACATGAAGATTGAGGAATTGAGCATCAAGAGTAGCTTTATTGCTACATTCATCTATGGGTCCAATGATCATAATGAGAGGAATGAACTCTGGAAGAGCTTGATGAGTATATCCAATACAATACAAGAGCCTAGGGCAGTAATAGGGGACTTTAATAATGTTCTGCATCAAGATGAAAGGGTAGGCTCAAAAGTATTGCACTCTGAAATTGTAGGGTTTCAGGACTGTACCATTAAATGTGGTATTCATGATATGAAATCAGGGGATAGCTTTTTCACTTGTAACAACAAACAGTTGGGGGAAAAAAGAGTGTTTAGCAAAATTGACAGGATTATGATAAATGCAAACTGGATTCAAACATTTCTTGATAGTTATGCCTATTTTCACCCAAAGGGCTTATTTGATCATTGCCCATGTATTATTACAATGTCCAAAGAAAGGAAAAACAGGAAACCCTCGTTCATATATTACAATATGTGGAGTCAAGCTCCAAGGTTTGCTGACATTGTAAGGAATATATGGGTTCAAGAGATTCAGGGCTGCCATATGTTTAAAGTGGTGAAAGAATTGAAGATGCTAAAGTTGCCATTGAAGTCTCTAAACACAGAGCTGTTCTCTAATTTAGAGAAGGCTGCAGGCAAAGCTGAAGATGATTTGAAACAAATGCAAAAGCTGCTACATTTGGATCCAACAAATATAGATCTCAGAAATAAAGAAAATGTTGTTGCTCAGCATTTTAAATTCCTCCATAAGGCTCACTACAGTTTTTTGAAGCAAAAAAGCAAAATTGCTTGGCTAGCAGAGGGGGATGAGAATACTGCATTCTTCCACAGCACTATTAAGGCCAGGAGAGTCATAAACTCAGTGCATCAGATCAAAGATGAGCATGGAAAGATGGAAGCTGATGATGAGGGAGTGCAGAGAGCCTTCTAAAAATTCTATACAGAACTCCTAGGGAAGTCTGCACAATGTACCAAGGTACATGTTCTAACTGGTAGGAAAGGAGCAATTGTTGATGAAGATATGGCTAGAGAATTAATGAAGAAAGTGGAAAAGAAGGAAATAAAAGAAGCCATTTCTCCATTCAAAACAATAAAAGTCCCGGCCCTGATGGTTTTTCTAGCAAATTCTTCAAGGATAGTTGGGATATAGTAGGTACAGAGATCAGTGAAGCTATCTTGGACTTTTTTGAAACTGGAAAGCTGCTCAAACAAGTGAACTGCACCACCCTGACTCTAGTACCTAAGATTAAACAACCACAATTTGTGCTTGAATTCAGACCCATAGCTTGCTGCAACACTATATATAAGGCTATCTCTAAGATCATTTGTGGGAAATTAAGCTGCATTCTTCCAAGTATAGTGAGCAAAAATTAAGGAGCTTTCATTAAAAATAGAGATTTAGTTGATAATATCATGATTTGTCAAGAGTTGGTGAGGAAGTATAAGAGAAAAGGTGTTTCCCCTAGATGTATGATCAAAATTGATCTGAGAAAAGCTTATGACTCTGTTGAGTGGAGTTTTATCAGAGAAATGCTATTTGCTTTAAACTTCCCACAGAAGTTCATAGAGCTAGTGATGGTGTGTGTAGAAACTCCTACATACTCAATCAATCTAAATGGAGGTGTTTTGACTTTTTCCCCTGGTAAAAGAGGTCTTAGACAAGAGGATCCTTTATCCCCTCTACTCTTTACTTTATGTATGGAGTATCTGAGCCGCATACTAGGTGTGGTTGCTGACAAAAATGAATTCAAGTTTCATCCCATGTGTCATAAAATGAAGCTCAATCATCTATGTTTTGCTGATGATCTGCTTCTTTTCTGGAAAGGGGACTTTAAATCAGTAGCTTTGATGCTTAGAGGGTTCATGACTTTTTCTAAAGCCTCGGGTCTTTGTTCAAGCCCAGCTAAGTCTGAGATTTATTTTGCGGGTGTGGGTGGCAATGTAATCAAGGAGATTTTGGATTTTTCTGGCTTCAAAAGAGGGAATTTGCCTTTCAAATATCTGGGTCTGCCTATCACTGCAGGCAGATTATCCATAATGGACTGTAATGTCTTAGCTGGAAAGATTGTGAAGAGAATAACAGCTATAGGGACTAAGAAACTATCCTATGCAGGTCGGGTGACATTGGTGAAGGTATTGCTAATTCACCTTCATGACTACTGGGCAAGAGTCTTCTTGTTACCAAAAATGGTCCTAAAGAAAATAGCTACAATTTGCAGGAATTTTCTGTGGGATGGGTCTGAAGGGATGATAAGAACTCCATTAATATCATGGGATCAAATTTGCAGACCTGTGGAATGTGGAGGTCTAGGCATCAGAGACATTTTCACTTGGAATTTGGCTTGCATTGGGAAATATGTCTATTGGATTTATGCTAAAACTGATTCTCTTTAGGTAAAGTGGGTGAATGAACACTACTTGAAGGGAATTGAATGGGGAAGTTATAACCCACATGATGATGCTAGTTGGAGTTGGAAAAAATTTTCACTACTACAAAAACAAGTATAGACATCAATCAATAGACATCATACGTTTAGAAAGCTGATGTGTATAAGGAACCGGTGGCATTTTTGCAATTATAACTAAATAATAGACATCATATTTATTAACAAAACTGATGTCTCTTACTATTAATAGACATCAGCCTTTTTAAGAAAACTGACGTCTTTTATGTGCACATGGACATCTTACGTTTTGGAAAACTGATGTCTATTTGATATATTACTTTTTTTTTCTAAATATTCGTTGCTCATTATTTCGTGACTTCTTATCTTCCCAAACCCAAACCCTCCTGTTCTCTCTCCTGTTAGTTGTCAAACCCAAGCCTTCCTCTTTACGACTTGCTTCTTATCTTCATCACCAAATCTTCTCATTTTTTTCTCTATCTCTCTCTGTCTCTCAATCTTAAATCACAAGTTTTTTCCATCCCTCTCACCTCTTGTAACATGAAGTTCTTCCTATACCGACTTTCAAAACCCTTGATTAAAGTTCAGTATGTTCTAATTATCTCCTTTATTGGCCTTATCTCTATATTTTTCTCTTTTGGGGTCGAAACTTCAAGATCTAGAAGTACAACTACCCAGATCAAAAATAACAAGACCGAAATCCAACTGATTTAAAGGTTCGGCTGGTTTTTTTATTTTTATTTTTTTTAATTAGTAGTGCATGTGACATTTGGTGAGCTTGATTATGGTGGTATCAAAGTACAATCTCAGGCGAGATTTGAAACTTGGAATTTGTATGAAATGAATTATCTTTTAATAGTTAATGCACATGAGTAAATGTATGATGTAATACTGATTCTATTTATTTGTTTGGCAAAGTGTGTAGCTTTTAGTTTTCGATTTTCAATCAATCTCATATAAATTTAGATCTTGGGGGGTTTTTATTTTTGTTTGATAGATCTGGGAGGTTTTTATTTTTGTTTGATTCTCCGAGAAGGAAGACCCTGTCCAATAGACTTTCTTTCTTCTCCCGCGGAGCTCTGAGAAAGTGACCCAGCGTCACACGTTCTCCAGGTCCGAAAGCGTAACAATAACAAAGGGGGAAGTCGTTCTTGAGGCTCTTTGCAGTTTGCAGCATCTCCAGATCTGGAACTCAAGCTTTTTCGATCGGTCTGCATACTTTAAATTTTGTACTAATTTGTAGTTTGGTTTAGTCTCAATATTTGTAATATTTGTTGTATATTTCCATATCTAAATTCAGTATTTTTTTTTTTTTTTTTTTCGTTTTATATCTCTTGGATCTTGTACATGTAATATGTATCAAACTGCACATCATTTGTGATATAACAATTAATGAAGTGCAGACTTATGGTGTAACAAAATTTCTCTTATATGAATCGTGTATTCACGCCGTCATGGGTATGTAACGGTGTTGAGTATTAATTTATTATTTTTTTTTTTATATTTTGGGAGAGAATAGACGTCGGCCTTTGTGAGAAGGCTCACGTCTAAATTGGGAATAGACGTCTAACTATTTAAAATATCTGATGTCTATTATACGAATAAACGTCAGTTTTATTGAAAAGTCTGATGTCTATAAAACTAATAGACATCAGACTTATATCTGATGTCTATTCCTCTTTAATAGACGTGAGCCACATTAACGTCTACCCAGAATCTGACGTCTATGCCTTTAAAACTCTGATGTCTATGTACCTTTTTGTAGTAGTGAATTTGCTCTACCAAGAATAGATTATTGAGTGCTTTCAGCAATGGGAAATGGAAGGGCAGAGATGAAGTGTATAGAGTGGCAGAAGGCTTCAAATGGCTAAGCCATGATCATCCTAAAGTAATATGGGGAAAATTCATTTGTTCAAGATAAAATATACCCAAGACAACCTTCATCAGCTGGATGGCTATGCACAATAGATTGCAATTGAAGGACAAGCTCCTGAAAATTGGAGTCTGTATGGATGACACATGCTTCCTGTGTCAGGCTGAAGCTGAAACTCATGAGCATTTGCTCTTCAGCTGTGATTATAGTAAGAAATGCTTGGATATGCTGAGATTGAGATGTCAAATAGATTTCCTAGATAAGGAGATCTTCATATGATGCTGTAAGAAGAAATTGGGTTTACGTATCAGGAACCAAGTTGCAGGCTCGATCATCTGTTGTCTGGTTTACAATATTTGGAGGATCAGGAACAAATATAGAATTGACTACTGCTTGGACATCCCGGATTATGTGGTGGAACAGATTCTGAAGGAGGTCAGAGCCAGGATCAAAAAGAAGATGGAGAACATAAGCATTAAGGATAGGAAATGGTTGATTGAGAGAAATCTGATTTAGATTAGGGTTTCTAGTAGTTTGTTTTGGGGAGTAGTTTGTGTCTACTCTGAGCTGGACAGGCTTCTGCCTGTGCTAGCTTGATAAGTACTATAAATTTCATTGATTTATAAAAATCTTACATTCTTTCCCAAAAAAAAAAAAGGGGCATTTTATGCTACTTTCTAATTAATTGATAATTAGATTAACATGCATGTTGATTTTGTTAATTTAAGAAATTTATAATTTTTCCAGAATTATAATGAGTATAATTTTCAGAAATTATTTCATAATTTTATTGGTCATTTGTTTTTTTTTTTTTTTTTGGTTACAATTGGTCATTTGTTATTAGTTAGTATTAATATAAATGGTGAAAAAATGATTTCTTAAGAGAAAACGACCAAAATAATTTTGCGAAAATTTTGTCCTTATTTATTTAGATATTTTCGGGTTTATTATGTGATTTTTGGACAGTTAGCAAATACTCAAATTAAACTAATAAATTCAATCTTAGTGGAGACTAAATATTGAAAAACTAATAATTTGGTGGTTAGTTTAAATTTAAAAGGTGTTTTAAGTGTTGATTTTTTATTTTAATAAATTAGAACCACAATTTCCTAAATTTACCGGGTTGCTTGTAATGTAAAGTTTAAAATCTGATTTTCAGTCTTATTTGCATGATTCTAAGTATAGTATGGCCATAGAGTACTATAGTACGGTACTGTACCAAAATTTAAGGACGGTATCTGATTGGTTAGTAATAATTGCGATCTCGTATCGCCGGTTCGTAATAGTATTTAATTTTAATTTTTGTTTAAAAAAAAATGTATAATACGATAGTCCATATGTACATTTGTTTATAATTGAAAATCGGCCCTTTCCCGAAGCCAATGGTTGGTGGATTGAGATCGAAGTGAAGACGGAGCCTTTGAAGCATTTGAAGCCTAGTTTAGGTTTAATTTCTTTTACTAGGTTCTAGTCTTATGTCCATACTAGGACTTGGATTAATTTGATGCATGCTTGGTTTAATTTTTGCTCAATTTTAAACCACACGCAAATTCAAACATTGTCATATCTATTATCCGCGAGTCGCTAGAATTAGTTCACTTAAAAGCAATAGATAAAATATGACAAGATCACTCCCTAAAAGTAAAATCGAGATATAGTCCTTCCACAATTCACGCCTATGCAACCCTTGTTTATTAGGAGCACGCTCGCCCTAGTGGGGTGTTTCCTTTTTACCTTGGGGGAATATGTTAATAAATAGTTATTATGAGTGAATTTTGGTTTAATCTAGACGTGACTTGCAATACAAGTCTTGCAATCCGGGACTAAAGGATTGATTTAGTTGAAATCGATCAACCGAGAGTTCTAAGTGTAGAATCAGTCAAGAGTTGGTTCACCGAAATTATATGAATCTAGGATGTACCGCCCTCCGCGTGCCTAAATTTATATAAGATCGGATCTCGGAATCATTTATATAATTTAGAGAGATCATTATATAGATGCCTAAATTCACAAATTAATTGATTTAATGTGAATTTGACGATGAATTTAATCGATTATTTTTCCCACGTTATAGTTTAAAATTCGAAAATGGCTCAAACGTCCAATTCAGTAATATCCAAAGACTCCTGGCTTCGTAATTTTATGGAAAAGAATGAACTAAAGGGGGATGGAAGCAATTTTACTGATTGGGAGTTAAACCTGCGATTAGCCCTTCAATCTGATAGAAAACAACGTTTTTTGTACGAACCCCCTATTCCCGCTCTGGGTCCCGATGTCACCCCTGAAATGATACAATTGTATCAAAAGTACGAGCATGAATCTGACCAGATTAAGAATGTATTGATTTCTGCTATGCACCCACGTTTAAAGAAATGCATGATTAATCTCAGTGCATATCAAATATTCGCTAGGCTAACGACTAGTTTCTCGCAAAAGCCGCGAATACTTCAATACGAAGCAGTTTCAAGTTTCTTTGAGACTAAGCTCTCAAAGGGCCAACCAGTTGGTCCTCACGTTCTCAAATTTATTGAGAATGTTGAAACTCTTGAGAAGTTAGGTTGCCCAATTTCTGAAGATTTTGCGGTATACCGTCTGCTTAATTCTTTTCCTGCAACATTCGGTCCTTTTCGGACGAATTACAACATGAATGATTTAAGGAAAAATCTTCATGAATTGCATGTCATGCTTGTACAACATGAGAGGGATATGGTGTCTAGTGGGAGTGCCAATAGAGATGTTTTATCCAAGGCGGTAAAACAAAAGGGGAAGTTTAAGAAGGGTGCGGGGAAGGGTAAGAAACCCGAGCGTGGCAAAGGAAAAGGAAAAGTTGCTTCGGGCAACAATTCTATTGCTATGAAAGGCGCGACTCCTGAACAGGAATGCTTCCATTGTGGAAATTTCGGCCATTGGAAGCGAAATTACCCAAAGTACCTAGAGGAGAAGAAGTGGAAACCAGGTATATATATGATACACATTAATTATGCAAGTACCACGTCATGGGTATTAGATACAGGATGTGGATCTCACCTTTGTAATCACTTGCAGGGGCTGACAAAGGCACGTCGGCTGGCAAAAGGTGAAGTTGACCTCCGTGTCGGGAATGGAGCTAAAGTAACCGTCGTATCAGTAGGAACGTATATTTTGTCACTTGCCTCAGGGCTAGAGTTGTATCTAAATAATTACTATTTTGTACCAACTCTAAGTAAGAATATAATTTCGGTTTCTGTTTTAGATGCTGAAGGTTTTGAATTTTCAATACGAAACAACAGTTGTACCTTCTCGTTTAATGATATGGTGTACGGAATAGCCAAATCTATAAACAGTATTTACGTTTTAGATTTGACAAATGAGGTATATCATGTAACAAATAAAAAGCTCAAAATAGGAGATCCCGATCAATCCTACCTTTGGCATTGTCGTTTAGGGCATATAAACGAAAAACGCATTGAGAGACTCGTAGCCAATGGAGTTCTCAAACCATTTGATTTTGGATCTTATGGAACATGCGAGTCTTGTCTTTTAGGTAAGATGACTCGTGCACCTTTTTCAGGAAAAGAAGTACGAGTTACTCATTTATTGGCCCTCATTCATACAGATGTTTGCGGTCCAATGACAATCAATGCCAGAGGTGGTTATGACTACTTGCGGGGCTCGTAAAAAATAGGTTTAGGTTTTGCAGGTTATTAAACTAACCAAAGGTTTGATCGTTGAAAACTCAAAGTCGCCACCCTGTCTTAACCCCGACAAGGAAGGGTTTCGAAACATGTTTAAAAAGTACAAGTTCAAAAACAAATGAAAGAATTTTAAGGAAAACCTTTCGAAAACCAAAAATGACTCCATGCGCCCTAAAAGCAAAATTCCGTTTGATTGCTTATTTACAAATTTAGGAAAACTGGTATACGAAACAGAGAAAAAGGGTTCGGGGCCTTAGTTAAGGGGTGCGAACATTTGGAACTCGTCTCCCCTTCCGTCATAAGGACAGGCACTTACTAATATATCATTTCCTTATAAAGAGTATCGGTATATTTGTTACGTTAAGATCCATATAAATAAGTAGAAATAGAAAAGCACATATATTCACGTTGTCATTCACATGCAGAAGTTTAGAAAAGAATTTACAAGAATTCTCGAGTCTTTTTGTACGGACTTGGGGGGTTTGAGCACCAAAGTTGCCCTACGTACCTTTCATTGTGGGATTGGAATCCACTCGAGGATCAAAACCCTACGTGGTTCTGACGGGCAGCCCCACGACAACGACCTTTTCCACTGGGGGGTAGCGGCTAATATCCGCGAGGGTGGATTGATGGATCCACATGGTAGATATCATTCCACTGGGGAAATGTTCGAGTTGACTCCACTGGGGATATCACCCATGTGGGGGTAGAGATTTGTTTTACTTCGCTTGGAAGGGGTAGAAAGTCGTTTCGCTCAAAGTCGTGCTATTCAGAGACTTTATAGATGGCTAACATTAGACTCAAGTCGATCCACAGTAGAATAGAGCAAGGTATATTCCGCTTGCATCTATGTGTCTCACATCGAGACGGCGATCGCCATTGATCGCCATGCCTCCTGAACCAGGCATGTCTCCTGAACGAGGTCTTAATGTGGATGACTCGACCTTTCTAATGCGAGTTTAAAGATTAGACCTCTTAATAGTTTGACAATGGTTGAATTGACTCTCGCGGGAGATTTAATGGAATGGTTGGGGTTGTGTGTTTGGGCTCGGTGGAATTGGCCGTATCGTTAGAGCTGCCCGTGTAGGCCCTACAACAATATAAGGAAAATAAATCGTCGATTCGGTTATGTTCGATCAAGAAGTGTTCCATTGAGGCGTTGGTGGAATAGTTGGTAGAGGTGAATGTAGATTGACCTCATGATCGCGCATAAGCGAATTGGCAATCCTTGCCTAGTGTTGGGGTAGGGCCCCGTACAAAGAACGGGAAAACAAAAATTTACATGCAAAACACGTCAAAGAAAGTTTATTTACTTCCATGTACAAAAGGTTTTAAAAAAAGAATCGAAGTTCTTAAAACGTTGGGGAAAATGGAGAAAACGACTTTAAGAAGAAAAACAAAGAAAAAGGCGTTTAGAAATGAATAAGAAAACATTTTTAGGGGTTTTTTATTTTAATAATTACATTATTTACAAATGGGGTCAATTTTAGTCCTTATTTGCAAAGTTGACGTTAATTGATTTTAGGTAGAGTCGGGTTGATTTGGGTTGACATTAGTAGACTTGGGTAGATTTGTTTGACTTTGGTTGACCTTGGTTAACTTTGGTTGACTCGAGTAGATTTGGATTATTTGTCGGATTTTAGTTGGCTTTGGTAGACTTGGTTGCATTTTGATTGGTTTTAGACCATGGTTGACTTTCATTGGCTTGACCTCGGTTGACTTGACTTGGGTTGACTTAGATTCCTAAGTGATTAAAATCATCAAACAAGTGGTTGATTAATTAGACTCCCTATTAAGTCTAATTTTTTTATAAATTGGCTTAAATAGACCCGTAATTAAGTCTAAATTGTTTTTAGCATTTTGACATTTCAAAGAGGTGGATTACTTAGACTCCTTATTAAGTCTAATCATTTAGTTAATCAAATCTGGCTCAAATAGACCCCTAATTAAATCTAAATTATTTTTAGCATTTTGACATTTCAAAGAGGTGGATTACTTAGATTCCCTATTAAGTCTAGTCATTTAGATAATCAAATCAATTAATTTAGGGACTAAACTTGTCATTTTTGACCCCAAAAAACAGAAAGTTGGTGGAAATTGAATGGTTTGGAAGATCAAATGAATTCTTCAAATTTTTCTGGGTTGAAGGTGGGTTAATGAACATCTTGGGATCACTCATGAATTTTTTTCATGATCCCAAGAGTTCATTTACTCATAAAACAAATTTAAGGTTGAAAATCGGATTTCTGAGCAAAACAGAGTCTGTTTTCAAAAAATCATAGCTATTGATAGAGACATGAATAATTTCTGTGCCTTATCATTATGGAAACATGGGAATCTTCTCTTCAACATTCATGCAGGAGATTTTCCCAAAAAAAGGTCATTTTCAGTGCTTAAAAACGCGTTAAAATTAATTAGTCGGATCTAAATCAAGATTGAGAAGTTTTACCACAAAAATCGTCACAAATTTTATATCATGAATCTAGACCTGAAATTTTGCAGAGAGATTTATAAGACCCCAAAGAAGGTTTTCTCAAAATATCAAGATTTTTAAGCGACGAAATCATTTTTATACATGTTTAGGCCGTTTTGTACATGGAAACAATTCATGAAAATTTGCAAAAATGTAAATTTCACTCATGGAGGTAGCAAAGCAATAAAACATCCAAAAACAGCACAAAAAGGCACTCCGCTCCTTATACTCTCGCAATCTAGTGTTCCACTCAATAAAGGGAACGGCTCCCGGAAGGCGCTAGAAGTTGGTTGATGGATTTTGGTGTGGCTCAATAAACCATACTAAACCCATTACCAACCAAGGCTAGACAAATCAAAGTGTTAGTAATGTACTTGAGAGAAAAATGAATTGAAATGCAAGAATATAAAAGAAAACGGAGAGAAAACTATCTTTGATGATCAATGTTGAAGATCCTCCAAGTTAGGGTATTAAGTTCTTTAACAAATTTTAATCTAGGTAGAGTTGATTGATTTAATTATTTCTATGATCTAAAGTGATCCTAATACTACACATTTATTAGAAAAGATTAGTATTTATGGTGGAGAAATAAATGAAAGAATAAAATGAAGTAGGAGTAGATGAATTGAATGTGTAAGAAGAAATGTTCTTGCTCTTCTTTTGTGTTGGATGGCTGCCTCTAAGGCTCTTTCCTCTCTCTTTTTTTCTTTGTTTGTTGCTTCTTATTGTTGTGAGGATAAGAGGGTTAGTGTGGTGAGGTGTTAGAGGTGAGTCATCAATTAACAAAAAATATCTACAAATTTAATGTAAATTAATGCAAATAAAATGTGACAAAATTCAAGAACCACCCATACCTCCCTTGCTCACCAAGGGCACGTCCAAGGCCTTACAAAGCCGCAAACAATTTGTCATTTAGCTCTTGTTTTGGTTGGAGAAGAATAATGAGTCATCAAGCAAAAATTAAAAGGAAAAAAAAAATAGTTAGCATCTTTTTAGCATCTTGTTAGTGTAAATGTACATGACATAAGGGTGAGATCATGAGGTGAGCTCATTGCCTAGGTGGTTCAATAGTTAGGAAAATAAAGTCGGGTTAAACTCGTTTCGAGCAATTTTTGCCTTAGATTGCGCAAAAATGAAAACCGGATGAAACAAGGTGATGAATAAATGGATTTAGAATTAAAAACAATGAAAATTAATATTATTAATATTATTTACACAATTTTCGAAATTTATATAAATAATAGAAAAAATGGTGAAATTGAAATTGTTGAGAAATCGTTTTATTCACAAATAAACGAATAGAAATGGGTGAATAGAAATGAATAAAGTGAAATGAAATTAGAAAGTATGAATAGATTAATAAAAAATGTCCTATTACATCAACTTCCTAGCACACATTCACTCTCTATCTCTTTCTACAATATTGTTACAGAAATGTCTAAGTCTAGTGTTCACTTCCATGATGACTTGTTCAACCAGGGAGCTCGGTAGCAACACCATATCCTCTAATCTGCACTTGTTCCTCACTACCCAGATATGGTAAATGAGGTTACTCACCATAGCTCCTGCTACTAGCTTTCTCATCTTTGATCTCATTCTCTTCTTCGAACACCACTCAATAACATTCCCTTCCGGGAAGTCAATTCGCAATCTGTCTCTTACAATTCCCAAACATTTGCTGCTGTACTTGCATCTAAAGAACATATGGTCATGTGTTTTGTCTTTCTTGTCCACACATCAAACATCTATCATCATCACAAATCCCTACTTTAATTAGCCAATCTCTCATCTTCAGCTTTTGTAGCGTGGCTAACCAAGTTATGAAAGCTGCTCTTGGGATAGCATATCTCCCCCATATGAACTTGCCCCACTCCACCTTAGGCCAGCCTCCAGTCATCCATTTATACCCTGTAGCAATTTCATATGGTCTGTCATACAGACGATAATATCGCTGATCCTTTAACCAAGCCATTATCACAGGCTAAACACAATGGTCATATTGCCTAGATGGGTTTGAGGCGTATGCCTGACATGTATGTGTTAGATTATATGTTGGAATAGTTAATAAGTGTATTACCTTTTACATATATGATAATTGAATTCATCGTTTTAATAAGTTTTATTAAACTCTTTTATTAATTCAGTTTTAATAAAATGTTGAATTATATATATGCTCTGTTGATTCCTAATAGGTCGTGGAGACCATTTGAACCCTATTAAGTGAACATGATTAACACTGTGCTTTGTCTCGAGTCATAAAATGAGGTGACGTCTCAATTGACTAGATTGTAAGTCGGTTTATGACTAGTTCAATGGTCATGGATTCATAGAGATGAATAACCGATTACATGGATAGACTGTAGGTGACTCTGTCAGACATTTGACCAATTATAGAACCTTTGTGTCTGGTCGTGACAAGGTAATCTATATTATTTCTATTAGTCGATTCTTTCGACCTGATATTGTTTGTCTGAGTTTATACAGCAAGCGGTGACTTTGATTTTTTTCCTAAGTCGTGCCGTAAAAGGAGGCTAAAAAGACGTCTATTGTGTCAAAACCGGCTATATGAAACAAAGAAAATGAGTCAAGAAGGGATTGTCCATCCACGTCAGGGTATAATATCTTTGGGCCACTCCAGGAATTGTGACTGGAAATGTGTGACCAAGCTCGGAAGAGATCTATGATAGATATTCCGGTCATACAATCATAATCCAGATCGAGAAAACCACTTCTGATAATGATCCAATGCAAGTTCGACCTGAAAAATACTTCGCATTGAATGGTAGAAATAACGGACAAGAGAATCGGTAGCGCATGACTTGTCTCGGACAAGTGGGAGATTGTTGGAGTTGGTGTCTTCCGACAACAATGCGTTGGCTAATTAAATCTAATTAGGAATAAACCTGGGATATATTGAATATAATTAGTCAGTTGATTAACGTAAATAGATAACGGTTGGCTGGCTAGAGTTTGACGTTATTGTCGTTTGACGACGGTAATCAACTGGTCCCTCTCGATCACACCGATAAAGATAGTTTCTCCAAAGGATATTATATTTGTACTTAATACAATATAATGTATATACCCTAATGTTTTAGTTAAGGAGTTCACTGATTATATCGGATAGTGTTTTATGAGTTCGTAACTCAGGTCGAATATTATGGTTTTGTGTGAATTGTCAATATAGACAATTGGCTAATTAAATTACAATTAGTTGTAATTTTAGCTAAAATGATGTAATTAGTAATTATTATATAGTGATATAATAATTAATTTACACTTAGAGAAATAAAAGTACAAATTTTACCAAATTGTAACATAAGATGTTTAGGAGTATAATTAGTAAGGGCAAAATAGTCATTTTT
Organism: Spergularia bocconei; assembly: GCA_963457585.1. NCBI lineage: Eukaryota > Viridiplantae > Streptophyta > Magnoliopsida > Caryophyllales > Caryophyllaceae > Spergularia > Spergularia bocconei. The sequence goes on from OY734959.1 coordinate 8,698,973, forward strand.
CCACCACCGCTATATATAATGTGTTTTATGGTCAAACACATAATATACATCATTTTTACAAATACACAACTTATTTTAGAGAGAGAATTAGAGGAAAAAACCCTCTAATTTCTCTAAAAATCAGCCTGCTTCCAACTCCTTTAAGATCAAGTTTTCTTCATTGCATGTCAATAAAAAAACTTGATCAAAACACTTATCTAAATCTAGTATATAATTAGCTCATTTGTTGGCTAATTATATATAAGGTTTTAGGGTTAAAATCTCATAAAACTAAACCATTTTGTGAGATTTTTGGAGAGCTTCTTTGGTGGATCAAGGGAGGAGGTTTCCTAATTTGGAAACTCGAGATTAAGGTGGAGGATCCCCATTAATTTGCAGCTCAAGATCCTTCATTTGAAGGAAGGTCAAAATTCCTCTTGATTAAGGTATAAAAAACATGTTTTATTACCTTATTTATGCTTTAATGTTACATGCAACTAAAGATTCTTAGCGAAACTTAATTATGAGTAATTAAGTACTAATTAGAGGAGTCTAATTAGAGGCTAAATAACTTTAAGAACGGGTAATAAAGTAACTCATCTTATAGCTCATCTGGACCCTATCGATTATTCGACGAGGGTATGGATAGAAAGTTGTCTGTCAATTGAACTCAACTTGGTGGTCGCGGATTTTATGTCCGCGATGACTTGATGATTTAATACTCCCTCCATTTCATTAGGTTCTTTGCATTTGATTTGAATCTGTGAGAGGAATTCAAACCAAATGCAAAGAACCTAATGAAATGGAGGGAGTATATGGTTAGTTATCTCAAAAAAAAAAATTACAATTATTCATTTATTTGTTGCCATTGATTATCAGTTTCTCCTTTATGATTGAATTGACATAAGTATTTGAGTGTTATAATATTTTTTGCATTACTCCTTTGAGTTCCTTCTCTTTATCTTTTACTCCAGACTTTTAAAAAAACTAAATAAAATATCCAAACTTAGCCTACAATTCCAAATTATTTGAGAAGATTCTTAAATGACCCACACTTAGCTTGAACCAAAACAAATAATCCTAATCGAACTTGGCTCGATCATTGTTGACCAGGTCCAATTTTTCATACCTTAAACGGTTAAGGCCTTGTTTGATAGGTTTACATTTTTACGATCTAATCAAATTGGATTTGAATGCAACTAATCTTGACTGATTTAACTTGAATAACTCTGAATTGATCAGATCTAAAATGTATGCGTTGGAAAATTAACTGAATTTGGACGAATTAATATAAAAAATGGACTAAAATTAGTGACCATTACTTACATATTCTGATTTGATTTGAATTAATTTGATCTGATTTGATTTGAATGCATCTGATCTGATCCGAGTCAAGATTTGTTCCTATCAACAATGCCTAAATGAGCCAAATTGGCCATATTACAATTCCAATTATTAAAAGATAATTTAGAAATAGAACATCAATTTGAGATATTATGTGACCAATAAAAATATTAAAAGGTCCGATAAAATTCGATCATAATTGACCAAACCTAGCTAAAATGACTAATTTCAGTGAACCTATCCAAGAAGTTACCGAATATGTGGAGGGCTCACAAAAAAGTTTGTGTTTGCGGGTGTTATTGAAATAACCTAGGTTTGACGTTAGAAGTTTAGAGTCGCCACCCTGCCTTTACCCGAAAAGGAAGGGATTCGAAACAAGTTTAAAAACTATAAGGATAACCTCCCACAATTTTGAGAATTTGATTAATTAGGGTGTTACCTAAGATTGATTGATTATTATTTAAGGTACTTTATTTCTATTTTAGGATTAGATGGCCACTTTCCATTTTGGGTTGCACTTGTCCTACTCGGGTAATTTCCTAATCGACTTACCAAACACCGTTGCTAACACTCTTGCTAACACTCTATTTCTTTACTACCAAATTATAAAACACAACAACCTTTCCCTCTCTCCGATCCTAACTTCACGTACGCAGAAGAAGAAGAAGAAGAAGAAGAGGAAAAAGAGTCAGAGAGAGAAGATGTGCTGCTCTCCCACACCGTGCACCCCACACGGCCGTTGCCGCCCTCCTCGCCGCCGATCCCAACGTCTCCCTTCCTCCCTTAGCTTTTTCTCCCCTCTTGATCTAAGTTTACGAATAGTAGGTCCCTCTTTATCCTTCTTATTCTTCAATTAGGGTTTGATAAATTTCATGTTTGAATGTGGATTTAAGCATGAATTTGGGCATAGCAATGTTACTATATGGTTTTATTATTGTTATTGTGGGAATTAGAGATGGCAATGGGTCGGGTCCACTAGGATCCAGACCCGGATCCGTGTCTTTATATCACTACTGCATTATTGACATACCGCAACACCCCAATATTAGTCGCCTTAGACTGATATGGAGTTGCAATAGGTCAAAGGCAGCACGACTGAGCCATTGTGTTTGCACGCGCTGCATTAGGTCTATTGCAACGCGCATATAGGCCTAAGGCAACAAAATACTACCTAAAGTAGATAGGATAAGTGGGTATCGAACACAAGGAAGAGGGGGAAGCCTAATATGCAATTCTAGTGCGGAAACGAAATAAACAAAAGAAGTAAACAATTTAAAGGGGGGTTGTTGATTTGGAAGTTGATTAAAAGTGAAATAAACGAAATATCAATTTTATTAAAGCAACTCTCGGTGATAATCTTATCTAACACCCTAATATAGTACTCCCTCCGGTCCAGATTAAACTTCCCATCCCCTTTTTTAGGGTTTCGGCTTTGTTTTCCCCATTCCTAAAATGTTACGTTTTTTGTCAAGTGAATAATTAAGGATGCTAGATAAAGATGTTGGTGATAGTTAACTTTAAAATTTATTTGCTAAATGAATTATTAAGAATTATTTATTACTTTTTCTTTGAAAGTGCGCAAAAGGGAGCGGGAAGTTTAATCTGGACCGGAGGGAGTAAGTTTTACCTCTCTCTAATATTACCAATTCATTAATAATCCCGATTTTAACCAATTAATCCTCTTTTATGGAGAATTTGAGCAAACTCTACCAAATTCCCTTCCTTTTAGTCTTAATTTGTCTAGTGACCACTCAAACAAATCACAACCAAAGGCATGAAGAGCAAAGACTAATAAAAGATTAAGAACAACCCAAATTAGTATCTAATTAGCCGCAATCACGACACTAATCAAATCTGATCTATTAGTTGCCTAATTAATTCCCAAATCACTAATTAGCCGCAACCGCGACACTAATCATGTGAAACTTGCTTCCTTTAGGGTTAATAATCAATGACCACCAATTATCAACCAAGCATAAGAAATACTCAATTCAATTTAATCAACCAATTAGAGAAAACAAAGGTAAATCAAGCATTTGAAGAACAAGGAATTAATGATAATGAAATTAAAGGCAAATTAGAGAGAAAAATACTTACTAATACATAGGATGAAGAATTTGATTACACCAAGAGTCTAGGAAGGGGATTAGCTTCCCATATTAATTATTACAACAATTTTGGGATTAAAACCCATAATCTCTCTCTAAAACTCTCTCTAGAAAATAAGAACAAGATGCAAAAATATAATGAAAAGTGATTAGTATTATTGAGGGGTTCATGCCCCTTTATTAAAGCTAAGTACAAATAAACCGTCAAAAGCCCAAAGGAAGCTTCCCGGAAGCTGGCTTCCTCGACTTGAGGATAGAAATCCTCGAGTCGAGCGACGGCATTCTCGACTCGAGGGGGATACTCCTCGACTCGAGGATCTTGTCCTTCTAAATACTCGTCCTGTCAACTCTCCTCGACTCGAGGGAAGTAAGCCTCGAGTCAAGATTATCGTCCTCGAGTCGAGGTTAATGCTCCTCGAGTCGAGGGATTGTGCGCAAGGCAATCTTCGAATGGGCATATAACTCTCACCTACGAACTTCATTTTGAGCTCATAATATATCGTTGGAAAGCTAAGACGATGAACTTTCCTCTCCACTTGGAATTTCTGAAAAATATCTTCTGGTTGGAGAGTTATGATCCAATGAAGTCGGAGGTAATGGTGTGTGGTTCTCGGAATGTGGTCAAGCTATCACTACGCCAAAAAATACATATAACACCGGGTATAAAAATAAGAAGACACCGGTTATACCCGGTGTCTTATCATAAGATACCGGTTACAATGGAAAAAACCGGTGTTAAAAATGAAGACATAAGACACCGGTTGTGTACAAAACCGGTGTCTTTTGTGTTAATTGCGAATTAAATTTGAGGACACATATGACACCGGGTATGTCAATAACCGGTGTCTTATGTTAAAAAAAAAAAAAAAAATTCTTGGGTTTATCGTCTTCATACTGTTCTCTATCATCATCAACTCCTCCATCCAAATCTTAGCTTCTCCTTCTGCCTTCTAGTACTTTTCCATCTCATCTTGCAATGATTTCTCTGTTTCCTCTACTACATAGACCTAAAATGTGATAACAAAACATAATCAAACACAACACCAAAAAAATCATCATAAAAAAGAAACAAATAAAAGAAAATCACAAGGAAATTAAAAATGAAAACAATCACTATATGGTGTTGATGTTTAGAAAATTTGGGTTTAGGGTAGAAAAATACACGCACTTGAAATCAAAAGAGTAGTAATTGAAAAAGGATCAGAGATTAATCAAAAATGATAAGTGATTGATTAAAAACGAAAAAAGAAAAACCAACGTACCTGTCACCAAAATCATGAAACATGATAGTGAAATCAAACTTCCTTAGAGACCTGGAATAACAACACAACATCAAACACTACTAAAACAAATAAAAACAAAGACAATTAATTTCTAGATCTATAAAAAATCACACAATACACATTCCCCCCTCCCCAATCTCAACCCTAAATAAATCCCCAATTTTATCTAAAATAACATAAAACTCGAATTAAATACCAAAAACAACATTTTACCTAAACCGTCACATAGTTGTACCATCATGTAGAGATGACGAAGAGAAGATTCAAAAGATGAGGGTGTTGGAAGAAGGGTAAATGATTGAGGAAGAAGATGAGGGTTGATATATTTGGAGAAGGCTAGGGAGATGGAGTTGATGATTGAGGATTTGAGGAGAGAGATAAAAGGGGTTTGTTTTGTTGAACGAGATGGGGTGAATATACGTATAAGGAGATGGGTGAGAGGTGGATAAAACAACATGATATTACAAGGTTTTTTTTTTTTTTTTTTTTTTTTAATGATACATAGGACACCGGTTTTAGACACAACCTGTGTCTTATGTGTTCAGTACGCATTTTTTTTGTTTTTTAGGAAACATCTACGACACCGGTTTCTCAAAAAACCGGTGTCAAATGTGCTCCTCAAATTTTATTTTATTTTTTTTGTCTTTTCATATTTTTAGTCCATGCATTTTGTTTTTTAATTGCATACAACACCGGGTGTTAGACAACCGGTGTCTTATTGATAACTAACACCGTTTTTAGCGTTTTCGGTGTTATATAACCCGGTGTGATATGTCATTTTTGGCGTAGTGTTCTTCTCGAATCTTTCTCCAACTCGTAGCTTGATCCCCTAGTATTGTGCAAGGCTCACCAAAAGGGTCTAAGGCCACCAAAACTCGTAAAACCGATGATTAAGCTCCAATAATACTCCGAGTGGTGTGGTCTACGAATCACGATAAAACTATGCCCAAATAGACACTAAGGCGCCTAAACCATGCGGATTAACACACTACATTTATACCCTATCAAAATGTGAAAGCATAGGCGTTGCATTAAAGTGAAATTGTGTTGCCTATTGTACCCAAACGCAAGAGTGAAAATGCAACACTATTCACCTAAAGGCAATCTAATATATATATATATATATATATATATATATATATATATATATATATATAAAAGAAAGATTTTTAAAGAGCATAGAGAGAGTCCATCATTTGAGAAATACTTAGAGGGTTAAAAAAATGAGAAATACACACATTTTATTATTAACAACTCACACGGACAATAATTAATAATCCACATATAGAATCCTTATTTTCATGAGACTCCTTTATAAATGTATGTAATAGATTTGCGACAAAATCACTCATAACATTGGTTCCGTGTATCAGAAAATTTAAAAACATATATCATTAGATATGTTTCGAAATGTATCTCAATTTGAGATCCATTTACACATTTTTGCGATATGAAACAATTCAGTTACTCCGTGTACATTTAGTAGAGATTTGTTTTTTTTTTTCTTCTTAAAAAGTTTAAGGAGAGTCCAAAATAAGAAAAATGGTGAGAGAGTCCAAAGAATGGAAAATACTCACAACATTTATTAGCCAAATTCCATACTTTCATAAAATTGTAATTTGAAAGTTATTTAGATGTGACACGGCATAATTAGTCATAACTTTCATTTTGTATATCTGAAAATTAATGTATATAACTCATTAAACTTATTTTGAAATTTAATATAAAATGATTTCCACTTATACATATGTTTGATAGAATTGCATTAATTAGCAGTCATCGAGTGAAAATTGCAAAATTGATATTGTGTCTATTCCTAAACTAAACTGAACAAACAAAATATAAACACTACATCTGGCTAACTAAGAAACATGTTCAACGTGGAACTTTTTGTATAAGAATCATCAAACACGATGTAATATATGTACCAAGAGGGATTTTTGAAGAGCATAGAAATAGTCCATCATTTGATAAATATTCAAAGAGTTTAGGGTATGGTGAAAGAGCCAAAAAGAAGAGTCCATCATTTGATAACTACTCAAAGAGTTTAGTGTATGGTGAAAGAGCCAAAGAGAAGAGTTCATCATTTGACAACTACTCAAAGAGTTTAGTGTATGGTGTGAGAACAAAAAAGAAGAGTTTAGTGTATGGTGAGAGAGCAAAAAAGAACAATTTAGTGTATGGTGAAACAACAAAAAAGGAAAGGATAAAGTACACAGTTAATTATTAACAATTCAAAAAAAATTATTAACAATTAACACTATATTATAGAAACACAGTACGATCGATCATACAATCGGTTATGTGTATCAGAAAATTTTGAAACATTTATCATTTTATCTGATTCGAAATGTATTTCAATTTGAGATCCATTTATACATTTTTTGATATGCAATGCTTAATTTTTACAATCGACTTTATATACTATATTTGTTAAAAAAAAAAAAGGTTTTTTTGAAGAGTATAGATAAGAAATGTATGTTGTGTAATTTAAACATGAACAATCTAGACAACTTTGTTTTTTTTTTTTGTTTTTTTGTTTGAATTGATCAAGATTTTAAAATACATGTAAGCAACATCACAACAATTGGTATGAATTATTTTAATTGAAATGATAGCATATTTGGTTATAAACATAAAAATCATTAAGAATGATATAATATTTTAATCGTGCAACGCACGGGCTTAAAACTAGTGTCATCCTATTCTAATGCAACGAGGTATATCCATACAGTATTGGTGCGTATTTGCAACAAATTCAAATAATAATAATAATAATAATTAATATTGCAATAAAAGAAGATCAACACATTTATATAACAATTAGAGCCTTGATATAACTGTAATAATGTGGCTTACAAGGATATAACACCCTTCATTTTTTACCAAAACAAGCTAAGACTTTCACCATTCATTCTAAAATACATCAACTCTCTAAGTAATAGAAATCAGGTGTCAAACCGTCTAAGTAATAGACTAACACATATATCTTGCCACACAAAATCTTAATTATATTAGGTCAAATGCTTCTCAAAATCTTATATATATGCTGGCTATAGCTTGTCAATGCTAAGCTCATGATTATATATCAATCCCGTGATTACGCATCCTCAGTACCGGGCTCCTCAACCACCTACAAATCATGAAAAGTCGAACAAAAGTTCAGCAAAACAGCGACAACAATATGGCATCAGTAGTGTAGCTTACGACAACAATGTACCGGCTCAAATCAGCATCTCAGCAGCTTACAGCAGCATTGCAGCAACAAAACAACATAATGCAACAGCAAAAATAGAACAGAAACAACAGAAAACAGAAGTCTAGCAGAAAAAACATCAACAAAATAGCATCATAAGACAACAATAGGATCAACAAATTATAACAACCAACACCAACATCAGATAACAACACCACCACCAGATAACTCACGTCCAAGATATTACAAGGTCTCGAGATTACACACAGTGTCACATCTGAAGCTAAAAAAACCAACTCAAACCAATGGTTTTGAAATAGACAACCAACTTTCTCCCACAACGTACTGTCAGGCCATCACAATTCAACAACCGAACCATCAAGTACTCTAGTAAAAAGGCCACACACGCTCAGCTAACCACTCTTTGTAAGAAAGTACAACGTCACCAGTGGGATTGGGTTTATGAGTTGAACTGATCCCTGTTTCACTTAGAATGAGTCCCCGGGACGCGGGACATTGGCGGAAGGCAAGAGACAGACAGAGAGAAAGAAGGCGAGGAAGTGAGAATGAGATAAGGTCATAGAGAGAAAGTGGCAGAGTGCAAAGTATTGTACCTGATTACTTATTATCCCCACAGAAGACTGCCAAACTTGTGTGCCATCTTCTGAACTACAATCACCAGCACAAGGGAGAGTAGTTACAGCAGCCAAGCAAAAGTCGCAAATGAAGCCTACAACACCAGCAACCAAAATAAATACAATAAAAGATCACGGTATAGTGTTTCAAAGATCTGAACTTCAGTTCAAAAGCTAAAGTGTGAATTTATTCAAATATCAGTTGCATAATCACGTAATTCATAACACATGACCCAATCCGAGCAAAAGTATAAAATCTGCACAAATCATAGTATTGCCTAATCCAGCTAAAAGGGTTCGAAATTAAGGAAACATTGTGCACTAAACTCCAAAAGCAGCAGCATAATTAGGTAATATATACTACAATCCTCAATCAAAGAAGTATCAGCCTAGTAGTTAAGATACACGCAATAGCTCCCATAGTAGAATGTGTTAGTAGAATCTCCCTTTCCCACATTCTACTATCTCCTTTGGAATACAACAGAATGTACACAGCAATGCCCACATCTCACTCAGCAACGAATCGAAAGCGCTAAAATTCGCAGGCAATTCGACAAAAGAGCATACAACCAGCTACAACTAACACAAGATCATTCACATACAAAAGAACACAGAAACCCAGAAAAATGTAGAATCCAATTAGAAAACGTAGCAAAGAAGATACAAGAAAAAGAGGGAGAAGGAATGAATACCAACAAGAAGAACGAGACGTTTAGCAGGAGTAGCGTAAAATTAGTACTTTGGACTCACATGGACATTCATTATAATTCTATGAATGATAGATGCTTCTGAAAAATGTCTAGAAAGAAATTAATACTATATTTGCAACATCCAACCACTCAATTTACTGTCTTTCGTCACTTATGAAAGTCAGTTTCCAAACATTCCAAGCTCCAAAATATTTGAAAGAATGAATTTAAAGAACCTTTGAGGATTGCATGAAACAGGCGTCCAAAGCATATATATGCCTAGAAAAAGAACTTTATAACCTGAATTAAAACATAAGAAAGAGATTGAGGAGTTTTTCCTATATGTGATGAATAATACAAAGATTTGCCTCTGTCTAAACTACTTGTCTCACCATTACCACTGTCCTGCGACAAAGCTGCCTATGCATGTTGGATAGCATAACATATTTTGCGATTTTCGACACTTACAAAACAGAATTAACAAAAACCCTAAGAGGCACAATGAAAGTGAGGGTGTTTACATCCACATATTCGTGCTCGCCTGTTTGTGCTGAGTACAATGAGATTTCTGAAATCAACAACCAATAACAGAATGTCGTATGTCTTTGCGAACTAAAGCAAGCAAACACTCGATGACATATCAAAACCAATTATAGGATTAGTCATACCTTAGATTCATAGTGCAGAGCAGCACTAAGACATGGTCAACTTATCCCAAGTGTTTCCTCCACCAAAAAAAAAAAGTTTATTTTTCTTTAAAATTAAAGCATCATCAAATTATTAAAAAATTAAAAAAGAGTAAAACAAACCGAAGATCTGATCTTTATACTCTAATGGAGAACGACAAACATTTTTGGGGAGTAAAATAAACTATTGAACAGATTAAATTAGAATGTAAACATAAAATCATTCATTGTGAAGATAATTACTTCATTTAAAAATACGCAAAAAAGGGGGCTTTTGCATATAGATAGCATAGCTTAATTAGTGATGCAACAACAAAAGATCAAAATTTGCAAAAACCTGAGATATTATGGGGTTTCTATGACCAGTGCTCTTGCCAAAAGTGTATTTGGAACTTTTAACTTGAAAGGGAATTAAACTAACAATTGAAGTTGGGCAAGCATACCTCGGACATCATATGTAAGTTGAAATAGCTAGGGAGTGGATTTGGTCATCTGGGGGAAGACTGAAGAGGAGAAAAAGTGGTGTTGGACTTTTGTTGTGGGAGTATATGATGTCTTATAGCCTCAAAGCTTACTTTTGATGAAATTTTCATGAGAAAATTTATATAAGAGGATTTTTCTCACCAAAATAATTGAATAAAAAATGTACTGGACGTTAGTAATAAAGATTGACAAGATCCCTTCTTTTGCTCGTCTTCTTCTCCCCTCCGAAAACCCCTTCTTCTCACTTCTTAGTAAAACCTAGTTTTGTTCAAATCTGATTTATCCTGCTGTCGCTGACTATGCAATCATATATCATTACCAATTTACCATCATATCAAATGCTGTCACTACCATCATATCAAACCTAGAAAAACGACCTAATTCTTCCCTAATAAACCCAGAAAAACAACCCACAAAAAAACCTAACTAATTCCAGAAAAGAACTGACAAACGAATAACAAACTAATAGAACGAAAGAATAACAATATCTGGGTGTTTCGGGTGTTTTTCCCGATGTCAGGTGCAAGACGCGTTGGTTATCACGGATCCGGGTTGCTCGGCTGCTGGGACCTGCACAAGGGAAGAAAGTCCGAGCCTCGGGAGTTTTTACCCCGGCAAGGACCCTCCGATGCTCAAGTTAGGGGCTTGTCGAGGGTAGGCTCTCCTTGATACCAAGGTGCCGAAAGTATTAAAGAGATATTAAGAGAGTTTAGAAAGGTTTTACTGATTATGTAAGAAAAGTGGAGAGAATTCTTCTTGGAAATGATGTTGTCAATGAATAATGTGTATCTTTCCTGGGATGTGGTGAAGTATTTATCCTCTTTCCTCGGATGAAGCTAGGGTTGTCATAAAGGTCCCCCTGCCAGATGTAGGGCTGCCCTTTCTTCCTTGGGGAGGAGGCAACCACTCATCAACGGCCAGGGTTCCTTCTTTCCCCTCAAAAGACTGCTTTGCCCCTCATTTATCTCTTTCGTGGGTTTGGACGCTTTTTCGTATGTGGGCTTCCATATATTTTGGCCCATCGATATTTTTGGCCCCAACATAAGCCTCTCATGGGTATTCTGGCTCAGCCCCGACCCCAACTTCGAGCCAGGGTAGCCATGACCCCTGTTGGGGGGCCTTCCACTGTTGAGGCCAAAGTCCTTATTTAAGACCCTGGAGTTTAAGGTTCCTTCGTCCTTCCTTTTCAAGGATTATCGCCTTCGAATATTGTTGTGAAACAACTAGTTGGCCCTTATTCGAAGGTGTATAGTTCTCGTTTCCGGTACTTGAGCGTCCCAGGGGACGGGGTCGGTTTCATGCAAACACTGCTGAAAGCAACTAGTTGGCCCTTGTTTGGATGGTACCTGCACCGACCCTGGAGAGCCTGGCATAGCCTTGTCCCTTCAGGCTTGTCCTAGAGCGAAGATGGCTGCTTTCAAACATATAGTTGAAAACTAGTTGTGGCCCTTGTTTGAATGCTGACATCTGAGAATTAGGACTTGGCCCTACTATTCGCCGACCCTCATCCTTTGGGTTTACTTCAAGCCTCATGGGTAGGGGTTTTCTTGGATGGCCCTGGTTCGGAACCAACCAAGGACCTTGGTCCTCCCTGCCTCAGGGAGGTCCTCCACCGGCCCTGATCGGGTATCGGTCCTCCTTTGCTGGATTTGTGTCGACCCTTCTTGAAGTAGCGGATATCTCTTCGACCCTCACATGGGGTCGATAGGAGGTTGCTATCGAGCCTTTTGAATGACAGTTCCTCTTTTATCGAGGAAGTGGGTGTAGTGGGTTAAAGGCAGTTGCCTTTTCCACTTCCCCAGGGACACGTGTGCGGCATGCAGTGGTTTAATTCCTTTTATCATCATTACCATATCTTTTAGAAATCCGATAGGAGTTATCCAACTTCCTTTCCCCCTTCAGTTTTCGAATTTCCAACCATAGAAATTACCCCACTACCCCCGATTGTCTTGCCTTTCTCCTTTCTCTTACCCTTTCTTAATAAATACTCCCCTTGATCATATTTTTACCAATTTTCCTTTGCACTTTTTCCTCGTAAATCCTTTCCTCTTCTTCAGCGATTTCTTGCTATTTTCGAAGGCTTCACTTGACGCTTCTACCTTTCCTCCATCTTTGTCCTTTTTTCGGTGAGTTTCTTTCTCTCCCTCTTCATGATTGTTTTTTCATTGTGATTCGAAAGAGTGTGGGTTCATTGACCCATCTCCTCCCGCATGATTGCTTCTCACTCTTAGTGTCACTGTCTCCCCGAATTAGAGTTTCTACTTTCTCCGTGATCTTTTATTTTTACTTTTGATTGTTCCCCCTTTCACGTTGGTCTTTCTATTTCTATCTTCCATTTTTAATTTCCTTTCTCCCTTTGAGACTTGGGCATGGGTAGGTATCGCTACCACCGCGGCCACCACGAGACTCTTTCCGAGACCTGTCCTTGGTCGGATCCTAAATGGGTCCCTTCACAAAGACCTTTTTTAGCCTCGGCCTGGGTTTCTAGGCCCGGCACTTGGGATGGGCGCCCTATTCCCCTGGGAATCCCCCGCTCCTTTTCCCATTCTGGGGTTTTCTACCTTGCCCCCGATGACTCTTCTTATGAAACTCCTGTGTCAACTCCCTTTAACGTTACTGTAGCCTCTTTTAGGAACCCTAATAATTTCTCCGAGGTGTGTGAGTCTTCTCGGGGGCCGTATGTTTACAAGCTTCCTCCTAACACCCCTTTTACTCCCGCGCAGGCCGTTGGGTATAACCTTGCTTCCTTTCCCGCGTCTGGCTTGGTGATGGCTCACATCAATTCCATCCCGCTTGGCTCCCCCGCCAAAATCCTTAAAAAGGTCAAAGCTCATGAGGCCAAGGACCTAACCGACTTCGGGCGTCGACGGGGGTTTAATGATGACTTTCCTTTGGTAGCCCCATCTTTAGATCTGACCGTCTCTAATCCTTCTGCTGGATCCATCGCCATCAACCCCTGCTCGATTATTTGCGGCTACCGGGTCCCTCACCACCGGGTTTTCAAAGAAATCCTTAATTTTTATGGGGTCTCGCTTGGGCAACTCTCCCCAGGCTCTTTCTGTGACATCACTGCTTATATCATGGCATCCGAGTTGGTTGGCATTCCACTGACCCTCAATGTGTTCCGATCTCTGCATACCATCCAAGCGGTCCCATCCGCTGACGGGGCTGCTGCTATCGGCCTTCGCCAGCGGCGCGGCAAGCATGCTACCCCTCGTTGGAGGGTCCTTACCGGCAAACCAGACTCCTTTGCCAAGTGGAAGAATCTATTCGTGCTGCTAGAGCCTAGGGGCTCCTTGACGCAATTGGGGGTCCATACTGCCATCCACCCTCTGGGGGACCTCAAGAAGCTAAGTGAGATGCCTCTTCTATCGGATTGGGAAGAGGCATGTCGGGATTATTTCTCCGAGATCCAAATCGAGCAACCAGATGGCATCCTCGTTTGGCGTAACCGCTTCTGGGTCCCTGACTATGTCGATATCCAAAATAAGGATTACCTCTGTGCTGCGGGTCTTAGCACCGCCACGCCTCGCAGTAGGCTCTTTGCTCCTTCCTAATGTCTGTGTTTCTATTGTAACTTTGATTTTTATTTCCTAACCACCCGTACTTGCCTTTGCAGGCGTTGCTTGGGATCGCCTGAAGCCTCGCAGCGGGCTAACACTGCCAAAAGGGATGTCTTTCGCTTTCTTCTTGTCTGATCAAGCGGGCCTGGCGGATATCTTGAGCCAAACCTTCGAAGTACCAGGGTCAGTTCCAAGGGTCCCTCATGACGATCCTGGCGCAGGCTCTAGCCAAGCCCCAACTAGCGTCGTCAACACTGTTGCTGGGACTACTGACTCTCCTGGTCAGGGGTCGAGCCAAGCTGCCGGCACAGAGGCTGACCAGCCTCTCCGACCGAGGCCAAGGACCAAGGGGCAGAGGAACCGACGTTTCCAAAGCTCACCCGCCAACTCCGAGGAGGTGAAGTTGGTGAGAGAGACTGAGTTCCAACAACATGTTGAGACTTCAACGGATCTGGCCCGCCAACACATCAGCACCCCACCTGAGCAGCAAATCGGCCAACCGGAGGCAAGCTTGGACCTTAATGACCATACTCATTTTGAGGACTTCTCCAACGAGATGCTCAAGGATGACCCTATCGCGGTAAGCTTCTTTTACCTTCTTTTTACACCGGTGTTTTTACAACCTTTTTACTTTTATGCCTTCATACCCTTACTTTTGCTTCTTGTTCTTTAGGAGGGACCTCTCGTGGACCCTGGCCAGAGTAAAGAGGATGCCCATAACAAGAGGACTGCCTCTGATGCTGAGTTTGTCCCCTTCCCTCACCTGCAGCAGAAAAAACAGAAGCAAGTAGAGGAGGCCTCTCCTCATGGTGATGACTGCCCGGTGCTCGTCCAACTTCTTTCCAGGACCCAGGTGGTCATGGGTGGCCCATCAGGTACAGCTGGAGATCTGGATAGCCCCTCTCATGAAGACGAGGAGGCCCCGGCTTTATTTCCTGGCTTCGACGCCCATTTTGACCCCGTTTTCATGTCAGATTTAATAGGTGGCGACATCGATCCTCTATTGGCCCCTCACTCTATTATTCATTCGGAGGGGGTCGAAAAGGCGGCTATGGCTTTTCGTATGCTCCGCCCCTTCGCCGAGCACCTAAAGAGGGCCGATATACAGGCCATGCAAAGTGTTGCTGTCCCCTTTGCTCTAACCAAGCTGGCAGAGATATCTCTTCTTCTCGTTTTCTCTTTTTTCTTTTTACCTTTTCTCGTTTTACTTAACTTCGCTCTGCCCTTTCTCTTGGCAGCTGAATACGGCAGTCTACCTGGCCCTTGCCTCTTCTGCCCCCACCGACCACTTGTCCCAGGTAGCCTTTGACATGGGCGATCAGGGTCGGGCTGATGTGGAAGCTGCCCAGAAGGCCTCGGAGGAGCTTGAGAGGCTTAAGAACGGAATGGAAGACATGGCCAAGAGGCTGGAAGAGGGGACCCGCAAGTATGATGAAATGGAGGCTCGGGCCAAGCAACGTCAAGGGGAGCTGGACAATGTGGTTCGGGCGAACCTTACTTTAAAAGATCAGGTAGACTCCTTACAGGCCCAGCTGGGCTCCAAAGAAGAGGAGTTGTTGGAGAAGGAGGCGCTGGTTCGCGACGGGGTCAAAAGCATGCTCGAGCTAGAGCGCGTCCACAAAGAGCAAATGGTAGAGCGTAGCGCCGAAATCTTACAGCTTAAGGAGGCTCGGGAGCACCTATTGAAGAAGGTCGAGGGTGTGCACCAGAAGATGGGCTGGTATCGAGATTTTGCCAGTAGGGTCCTTGCTGATCGTCAGGGTTGGGTCAAAAGGATTGTCACCTGTCAAGACTTACACCCAATCCTTAAATTTCCGCTTCCTGGTCGATGCCAAGTGCGCAGCTGAACAAGCGAAGGGGGCCGCTCATGCTAAGGATCTGGCTAAGCTGGCTTTTGATAAGCTTCCAAGCGGAGCCTCATTGGAGCAGTTTATGGAGCAGCTAGCTCACGAGGAGGCCCTTTTCAAGGAGGCTGTCAAGGAAAAATCCCAGGCGGATTATGAGAGTAGAGGGTACGAGCCTCCCAATGAGATGATGGCCCATATGCTGGATGAGCTGCACTCGGAGCCGGGCCCTTCCGCTTTTGCCCTTCCTGAAGAACCTGAGGAGCATCCTTCCACCCCTCGTCAGCCTCGACAGACCGAGCCAGACCATGTCTCTTCTAGCACCCCTGTCTCTCCAAGTGATTTTTTACTTAGACTATTTTGCGAGTCCACGTGACTCGTTTTGTATGCTACTCAAGAGTATTTGCTTCATCACTTGTAACTTCTTATTTGACGCTTTCTGCTTGTTACTTAGATTTATTTGCGTTTATCGTGATCGTTTTGCTACTTTTTCCTTTTTCACCTTTCAGGTCCTTTCAAGAGCATCTTGCCTCTTGACTTGGCCCCATTTTCCCTTATTCAAGTTTTGTCGTTTATAAGGACCTTGCCCTTGTCTGATTACTTTATTTGCCTTATTTCTCACAGTCGATCCTTTCCAACCACTTTTGGTGTGTTAGGACCTTTAGACTGGATACTCAAACGATTTTTCCCGCAAATCCGTTGTATTTCATGAAATTTTTCGAATACACGAGAATTTATAGAGCCTCTTCATAAAGTGACTCCTTTGTCCCCTCGACCACACATACGAGGTCTAGGGTTACTACACAAGACGCCTTCGGTACAAGGCCTCTCTTTATTACTTCGAGGCTTTCTAAAGCTTCAAAGTTCTTACATAACTTACAAAGAGAATTACACATAGTATTTTTTGAGGTTCAGAATGTTCCAGGGGTGACTCAGCATCCTTCCATTCATATCCGCTAGCTGAAAGGTTCTAGGAGTAATTTGGCCTACCACCAAGTAGGGTCTCTCCCACTTGGGGTCTAGCTTCTTGAATCCTTTTGGTTTGGCAGCTCCAGTAGGCTTAAGCGAGACCAAATCCCCGACCTTGATATTCCGTGGCCTCAGCCCCTTGTCATAGTCCCTCTTCATAACCTGCTTCTGCCTCTGCATCCTCAACAAAGCATTCCCTCGAGTTTCGGGCAACAAATCTAGCATGGCCCTTAACTCTCTATCATTCTTGTCTGGTTCGTAGAGTGAGAGCCTGTCAGACTTGATCGCCACTTCGAAGGGGAGGACCGCATCAGAGCCATACACCAGATGAAAAAGAGTCTCTCCTGTGGCCCCCTTGACGGTTGTTCTCAGACCCCAAAGGATTCCAAGAAGCCTCTCGACCCAGTATCCCTTAGCCACACCTAATAGCATTGTTTTGAGACCCTTAACAATGGTCTTATTGGCCGCCTCCACTTGTCCGTTGGACTGTGGGTAGTAGACTGCTGAATGTCCTACCTTAATCCCGTAAGATGCACAGTAGTCTTGCAATCCGGTGCTATCGAACTGGGATCCATTGTCGAAGATGAGGGCCTGAGGTATCCCGAACCTTGTGATGATGTTTTTCCACACAAACTTTATGACTTGCTCAGTAGTGATGGCCGAAAGAGGCTCTGCTTCTATCCACTTAGTGAAATAATCCACCGCCACTATGAGGTTAGTTTGCTGGGTCTTGGCTCAAGGTAACGGTCCCACTAAGTCAATTCCCCACCTTGCAAAGGGAAGGGGTGTAAAGACTGAGATCAAGGGGACTGCTGGCCTTTTGAGCAAGAGCCCAAACCTCTGGCAGGCGTCGCACTCCCTGACCAGCTTTTCAGCGCAGGCCCCTTGGTGTAACTCTCTCAGAACATATCTGCCCTCCTCTAGGGTCACGCATCTGAGCCACGGCTCCTTCTGACCCTTCTTATACAGCTTCCCATTAAACATCGTGAACCATTCGGACCTCTTCATTACTTTCTTTGCCTCTTTTGGATCTGATGGTAGTTTTGCCTCTGTCAGATAATCGATAAGGGGCTGCATCCACTCCTCGGACCTGTCTAGGGTCATTATCATTAAGGTGTCAATAGACCTTCTCTTCAAAACTTCCCATTGTACTACCCTAGGGTCGTCTCCCCCTGATGAACTAGCCAGCTTAGCCAAAGCATCTGCTTGTTGGTTTTCCGATCTAGGGATGTGCTCGATGCTGAAACTTGGAATTTTGGCCAAGATTTTTTGCACTTGCTCCTTGTATTCCACCATGCTAGACTCCTTTGTCTCAAAGGTCCCTTTAAGTTGGTTGACTACCAATGCCGAGTCGGAGTAGGCTACCACTTTATGCACCCCTAGGTCCACACACATTTTGAGTCCCGCAATTAGGGCCTCATACTCAGCCTTGTTATTGGTAGCATCAAAGTTGAACCTTAGCGCATATTCTGTATTCTTCTCGTCGGGGGCAACAAGAATCATGGCAACTCCGCTCCCTGCCGAGGACGTCGAGCCGTCCACATGTAAGGACCACACTTCTTCCTTAGTCCTCACTTCAAGTCCGAAGCTGGTCTCTGGGAAGAAATCTGCAAGGGCCTGCGCCTTTACACTCTTACGAGGAGCGAACTCAATGCCATGGCTTCGTAACTCACATGCCCACTTAGGGAGCCTTCCTTGTCCGTCCATATTCATCAAGATTTTCTCCAAGGGGTAATTCGTGTACACCGTGATCTTGTGCGACTGAAAATAGGGCCTGAGCCGTCTGCTAGTTATCAGCAAAGCGAACACCAATTTCTCTAAAGGAGGATATCGTATCTCAGCCCCGGTGAGAGCTCTGCTGACGTAGTAGACGGGCCTCTGTTTCTTGTCTCTTTCGGTGACTAGTACGGTACTAACAACATCCGTATTTGCCGCCAAATACAGGTATAGAGGCTCACCCTCATGCGGAACTGAAATCTTTGGGATCCCATGCAGGTAGGCCTTCAGCTCCTTGAAGGCTGCCTCCGCTTGGGAGTCCCATTCAAAGTTCTTTTTCTTCTTCAGGGCCGCGAAAAAGGGTAAACACTTGTCGGCGGACCTGGCAATGAATCTTCCCAAAGAGGCTACGCATCCGGTAAGGTTCTGGACCTCCTTGACATTTCTAGGTGACTCCATGTCGAGGATGGATTGAACCTTTTTGGGATTAGCATCGATCCCTCTCTCGCTTACTATTAAACCCAAACATTTTCCGGATTGAAGCCCAAACACACACTTCTTCGGGTTCAATTTCATGTTATACTTTCTCAGGGTCTCGAAGGTCTCTCTGAGGTCCTTTGCATGGTCCACCATTTTCTTACTCTTGACAATGAGGTCATCAACATATGCCTCCATGTTCTTTCTAGTTTGAGCTTCGAATAACTTGTTCACCGTTCTTTGGAAAGTAGCTCCCGCGTTCTTTAGGCCAAAGGGCATGACCCGATACATATACACTCCCAAAGGAGTGATAAATGCCGTTTTGGGTCGATCCTCCTCTGCCAAAGGGACCTGATGATAACCCGCATAGACATCCATAAAGCTAAGAAGCCCATGGCCTGAAGTAGAGTCTACCAACCTGTCAATCTTAGGTAGGGGCTGGCTATCTTTTGGACAGGCCCTGTTCAAAATTGTAAATTCCACGCATATCCTCCAACTCCCGTTGGGCTTCTTCACCAAGACCACATTTGAAAGCCACACGGGGTACATGCACTTCTCGATATAGCCTGCCTTAAGGAGCTTGTCCACCTCTGCCTTAATGGCTTCGACTCTTTCACTCCCGAAGTGCCTCTACTTCTGGTGAACCGACTTCATTTCAGGGTCTGCATTCAGCTGGTGGGTAATGACCGAGGGATCCAGCCCCGACATTTCTTCCACAGCAAATGCGAAAATATCCTTGAACTCCCTTAAAAGCTGAGTAAGACCTTGTTTCACTGTCCCTCCAAGGTTGGCCCCTACCCGAAGTATTCGATCCTGGTTTCCTTCCATTAGCTGCACCTCTTCCGTGGCCTCATGAGGCTGCAAGGGACTTTCCAGACCATCTCGTGCGTCTATTGTTTCGAAACAATAGGTAAAGAGTGGTGCCCCCATGGAGCCTTCATCCCGATCCTCCTTCTTCTTTCTCTTAGGATATGGGACATCTGAATCGATCGGGACCTCTGACGGGTTCATCATTGGAGGCTTCAAGCTAATATTGTAACAGGCCCTTGCTGCCTTCTGGTTCGCCCTTAGTATCCCTACCTTTTCGTTATCGGCGGCGTACAACAGCATCAAGCCATAGGTGAACACCAAACCCATTATCGAATTCAACGCTGGCCTCCCTAAGATAATGTTATAGGGGCATGGGAAGTGGATAATGGCGAATCTCACAAAAGTCTTCCGGACAGTGTCGCCTTCCCCAAATTGGACAGGCAAGGTTATGGAACCTATGGGCCACACAGATGTGCGCCCAAAGGCTACCAATGGGGCTGTCATTTTAACCAAATCTTGCGCGGTGTAATTCAACTTGTATAAACAATCCAGGGTCATCACATCGACCGACGCCCCCGTATCAACCAGCACCCTCTGCACAATGGGGTTCGCGACTCGCACAGATATGACCACAGGGTCGTCATGTGGGCCATATACATCAGTGATATCTTCAGGTCCCAATCGAAAATGGGGCACCCGGAACTGAGGTGCGAAGCCCCGACCAATGGAATTGACCATGTTCCGGGAATTCATCTTCCTGGCCCTGTTACTTTCTCCCCCTCCTGCAAAGCCTCCTGCCAAGGTCATGATGATCTCTTGATTATTTGGGTTTGCCGGAGCTTGGTACCTGGTATTCCCTTTTCAGTTTGCCAAGAGCCTATCTCTCTGGTCTCTAAGGGTCTTCAAGTACCTATCTACTCGGCCCCCATCTGCTAGACTATCCAAGGTTCTCAATAGATCTGGGCAATCATTGACCATATGACCCCTCTCCCTATGATATTCGCAGTACTTGGTCATGTCGGTTTTCTGATTTTGTGGCATGGGCCTGGATTCTTAATCAACTCCGAGTTCTTTAGTGCCATGAACATGTTTCGAGGTGATATATTAAACCTATACCCTTCATCAGCGGTCTGAGCCGAAAACAGCTTCGGCGGTTCGAATCTGGGTCGAGGCTTCTCCCTCCTTCCTTCTCCGCGCTCTTGGGCCTTCACCCGACTCTATTCTGGGCCCCTCTTCTCGGGTCTATTGATCAGCATAGCATTGACGTGGGCCGAAACCATCTGATATGCTTTTTCAAGCGCTGCCGGCTCCGTCTTAGCCAATTCGTACTTGCAATCCCCGTCATCTAATCCATTGATCAAAGCAGCTACCCCTACAGCGTCGGTTAGGTGTGTCACTTGCGTGGCAGCAGCCCTGAACCTCTACATAAAGTCATCCAGGGGCTCTTTGTCTCTTTGATTCACGGTGCTTAGATGAATAGGGGTCTTCTTTTCTCGACTTGCTGGACACAAAGTGGCCCTTGAACTTCTCCTTTAGGGTCTCGTAAGAGTCTATAGTCTTGGGTGGGATTCCATCAAACCATCGCATGGCTACATCAGTTAGGGTCGAGGGGAATAGTAAACACCATGTGGCCTCGTCCCTGGTCTGGCAAGACATGTGGTTCTCGAAGGACGAAATATGAGCAGCAGGGTCTCCCGTGCCATCATATTCAGTCATCTTTGGCTTCTTGACCCCTTTCTCTACTCGGGCTTTGACAATCCAATTCTCAAAAGGCGACTCGTTCAGGATCACAAGCCTCCTAGCCGAGGGTACCTGAGTATGCTTGTCCTCTTGAGGTCGGATCGTGGGTCGAGGACCGTGACCTGGGGTTTCCGCTTCGGATGACCCATGTTCGCTACCTCCTCCTTTTATCAGGTCCTTGGGCTCCTCATGCTTAGTACCTGCCCTTGGCCTTTTCCGCTACCCCTGAATCGGGGGTGGAGTACCCGATGTCCAAGTGAGGCGGGTATGAGCAGGCCCTTTCGGAGTGGGCCCCAAGGTCCCTACCATTTTTCTCTTTACTCGGGGCTCAGATGTACTGAGTAAGGTCTGTGCCTCGTCATACTCCTTTATAGTCTTCATCTTATTGATGATATGCCTTGCATCCTGCTTCGTCATGGTCGGCCTCTTGGCGAGCTTCCTTGCAGCCTCTAAGGCCCTTATTGCCAGCCTCTGGGCTCTCTGCTGCTCCTTGTGTTTCTCATAAGCCTCTCTCCTTTTCAGTCTCCTCCTCTTCTGTGAAGAGGTCTCACTAGCCCCCCTAGTGGATCCCTTCACAGGTACCTCCTCGCTCCCCTTGACTTGTTCCTGCTCCTGCTCTTGCGCTTTAGACCCCACACCAGGCCCTTCTTGGGGGTCTAAGAGCCTTCAACATTTCCTCCTTCATCGCTGCCATTTGTTTTGCCATCCTTTCGTCGCACTCCTTCTGGATTTGTTCACGCATCGTCTCGCACCGCTTTGCAATCAACTCTTCACCTCCGCCTCTATCTCCTGCTGATAGTACTCATCGGTATCGTCATAAGATGACTCGTCGAGAGATACTTGTTCGGGTTCAGGCTCTTCGCGAGGAGGTTTCGATGTTCCCGCCTTCTCTTTTGGTTTCGGTGGTGCAACTCCTTTCTTTGCCGTTACCATCTCTGCAATGGTCTCCTCCGTGTCCGCCACCGTAGCTTGGGTGGACGCGGGAATGACCTTCTCCGTTTCCATCGCTTTGGTCTTGCTCTCCGCTGGTTTCCGCGTGGTCACCATCGCTTCGCGTCACCGGAATCCTTAGAAAAACCAAGTCTTCCCCACAGACGGCGCCACTTGTTTCGGGTGTTTTTCCCGATGTTAGGTGGAAGACGCGTTGGTTATCACGGATCCGGGTTGCTCGGCTGCTGGGACCTGCACAAGGGAAGAAAGTCCGAGGCCCGGGGGTTTTTACCCGGGCAAGGACCCTCCGACGCTCAAGTCAGGGGCTTGTCGAGGGTAGGCTCTCCTTGATACCAAGGTGCCGAAAGTATTAAAGAGATATTGAGAGAGTTTAGAAAGGTTTTACTGATTATGTAAGAAAAGTGGAGAGAATTCTTCTTGGAAATGATGTTGTCAATGAATAATGTGTATCTTTCCTGGGATGTGGTGAAGTATTTATCCTCTTTCCTCGGATGAAGCTAGGGTTGTCATAAAGGTCCCCCTGCCAGATGTAGGGCTGCACATTCTTCCTTGGGGAGGAGGCAACCACTCATCAACGGCCAGGGTTCCTTCTTTCCCCTCAAAAGACTGTTTTGCCCCTCATTTATCTCTTTCGTGGGTTTGGACGCTTTTTCGTATGTGGGCTTCCATATACTTTGGCCCATCGATATTTTTGGCCCCAACACTGGGTAAGAATAACAAGCAAATAGAGTGGCGAGAGGTGAGTGTTCGTTGATTTCAAGAGAGTGAGGCATGAGGCGAGAGGTGAGAGATGGATTTCAGGTGAGGTTAGGCGAGAAATGAGTGTTCGAGAAGTTTCTCTGGAACTTTTTGGAGGGTAAGTGGCCAAAAATGGGTTTCGTGCGCCAAGAACAAAAATTAAGCGGGCTCTATTTTTTTAAATTTATTTTTGTTTTGAGCGTTGCATTTGGTAGAGCCAAAGGCAACCGCAATCGTCATATGCAACGTCCCACCTATCCAGTGTTGCAATAGCTACTTTGTAATAGCAATAGATAGAATAAAGTTGTCAATCTTGTCATAGATAGGCAAATACAATGCCAATTCATGAACCGTTGCATTAGATTGTTGCATTAGTTCATTAATGTGGTAGTGTACATAGACCCATATCCGACCCATATCCGTCAGGTCCAAAATTCACAGACCCAGATCTAGATCCGTTAGGACCTACCGGGTCTGGATCGGATCTGTGTCCGAAATGAGCTTTCATTAACTAAAGCCCAAATATGGGTCTTTTATAAAATAAAGCCTTTTAGTTTAAATCAATGCCCGTTGGAGAAACATCTAGAATTTTATACCAAATAAAACAGTAGAGATGTGCCCCAACTATCATTAAGCACAATAATGTTAATGATTTTACAAGGTTAATTATGATAATATTTACCTGAATCAAACTTAAGTACGAACACTTTCTGAATAATAAGCGGCAAAGACGAAAGAATTAAAGAGCACGACGCTAACTCGAAGAAGCGGCGGCGCATGAGGTTTGAACTTGAAGCGGCTAAGTTTTAAGGTGAGGGTTTGTGAGAAATTATTAATTGAAGATCAAAGGGCAAAACTCTTGACATCGTGAGAAATCAAGGTTTTTTTTTTCTTTGTTTTGAATAAAATTTGCTGGTCTACGGGTCGGGTCTGGGTCTCAAATCAAGGACCCATATTCGACCCACACATATACTTATGGGTCTGGGTCCGACCCATATTCGCCAGGTCTTAAAAAAACTGACCCAGATCCGACCCAGAGGGATCGGGTCCGGTGGGTCTGGGTTGGGTCCTAGATCCATTGCCATCCTTAGTGGAAATTGATGCATGAAATTATGAGTTTCTAATTTGGGTATTTCTAATTAGGGTTCATATTGATTTATCATGTTTTTATGGGTGGAATTGCATGAGATTCGAATAAGGGGTTGTTTATGAGATGGAAAATGCGTAGTATTAATTTGAAATGGTTTTATGGTGATTTAAAGAAGAAATTTCACTTCTGCCCAGATCTGGTTATGGTCTTTCCAGGGTGTTAATCTTTGTGTTTTGTTGTTTAAATGATGGGATTTAATTGCTAGTATTTTTGTAATGATATAGTTTGGCGCGATTTAGGTGTCATTTGGTTGTCCAAAACTAAAGATTTAGTTAGTTGTTCTATGCTGCCCATTTGGTACTTTGATGCATGATTGAGTAAGGGGTTGATCACATGATCGAAGTGGTAATGTTGTGATTTGATCGATGTTGATGTTAGAGCTAAGTTTGGTGAAAATACATTAGTAATTCGGTGTTTTGCTATCTTCCTATTATAGGTTGTGTGTTCGAGGAAATTTCGTTCTAGGATTTGTAAGTCTTAAACGAAGGATACTAGTAAGGTAAGAACGTTGATCATTGCTTGACCTTTGCACTATCATGTTTAATTGGCGATCCCATTTTCTATCCATTGATTCTATATTCCTATATTTGATCTCGCATTTTGTCATAGTTGCTTTGACATCGCTATCGCATGACTTCTTATTCAACTTTTGTGGTTGCCTTGTGGCCAACCGGCCCCTCTCTCTCGGCCACACCACCCCTCCCCTTCACTCTCGGCACAACCACATCACCCGGCCATTCGGCTGAGTGGTTTGTCTTGTGTTTTGATTTTTTTTAAGTGTTTTTTTTATAAGAATTGTTTCCCGTCTTTGGTTGTTTATAAAACGAATTGTGAAATAATAAATTATCGAATAATATGCCTAAAATGGTTGAACCGAAATGTCATACGAATAATACCACCTAGAGCGATTGTGATCCGGTGTGGTCTGATCACTGTTGTGGCCGAAGTAGCTACCAACTTCCTAATAGGCTTTCCTCCTAGAGGTATGCACCCTACTGGATCTCTAGAAAGGGGTGTTTTTTTACATTTTGAAAAACTATTCTGCGAATCAGAGAAAAAGGGTTCGGGGCCTTAGTTAAGGGGTGCGAAAATTTGGAACTCGTTTCCCCTTCCGTCATAAAGACGTGCATTTACTAATACATCAGTTCCTTCTAAAGATTCTTGGTATATTGGTTACGTTAATATCCACATAAATAAGTAGAAAAGAGAAAATCACATATATTCACATTGTCATTCACATGCAAGAAGTTTAGAAGAAGAATTTACGGGAGTTCCTGACTCTTTTTGCATGGATTTAGGGGGTTTGGGCATCAAAGTTGCCGTATGAACCTTTCATTGTGGGTTTGGAATCCACTCGAGGATCTAAACCCAAAGTAGTTCTAACGGGCAGCCCCACAACCAAAGTTTTTTCCACTGGGGGGTAGTAGCTAATATCCGCGAGGGTAGGGGGATAGATCTACATGTAGATGTCATTCCACTGAGGAAATGATCGGTTTGATTTCACTTGGTATATCACCCATGTGGGGGTACATATGGTGTTTTACTTCGCTTGGAAGGGGTAGAGAGTCGTTTCATTCAAAGTTGTGCTATTTAGAGGCTTTATAGATGACTCACATTAGAGTTAAGTCGATCCACGTGGAATAGAGCAAGGTATTTACCGCTTGCATCTATGTGTCTCTCATCGAGATGGCGATTGTTATTGATCACCATGCCTGCTGAACCAGGCATGCCTCCTAAACGAGGTCTCAATGTGGATGACTTGACCTCACTAATGCGGATTTAAGGATTAGACCTCTCAATAGTTTGACTATGGCCTAATTGAGTCTCGCGGGGAGATTTAATGGAAAATGAACTGGGTTGTGTGTTTAGGGCTCGGTGGAATTAGCCGTATCGTTACGCCTGCGCGTGTAGGCTCTACAACAATATAAGGAAAGTAAGTCGCCTACTCGATTATGTTCGATGAAGAAGTGTTCTAGTTGAGCGTTGGTTGAATAGTTGTTATAGGTGAATGTAGATCGACCTCATGATCGCGCATAAGAAAATTGGCAATCTTTGCTTAGTGCTGGGGTTCAGCCCCGTCCATACAACGAATGGAAAATAAAACTTTACAAGCAAAACACATCACGAAAAGTTTATTTATTTACATGTACAAAAGCTATTGAAAAAAAATGGAAGACTTTAACTAATGGGGAAAAAGGAGGAAAACAACTTTAATTAGAAAAACTAAGAAAAAACGTTTAAAAGAAATAAGAAAACATTTTTAGGTGTTTTTGGTTTTATTAATAACATTATTCACAAACGGGATCAATTGACTTCGATTGACTTGGACCTATTTTCAAAGTTGACTGTAGTCAATTTTTGGTAAAGTCGAGCTGACTTGGGTAGACATGGTGACTTTTAGGGGTGAGCATGAGCGGGTACTCGCTGGTAAGTTATGAACTCGTACCCGGACCCGTTGCCAACTGGTCCTAGAAATCCAGAGCCGTTTCCAACGGGTCCTAGAGATCAAGACCAGTACCCGGACTCACCGGGTCCTAAGCGGGTCCGGGTACCCATTCAAAAAAATGCCGATGCTAAAGAGTAAGATAATTTCAAATGCGATTATTCTTGAAATATCCCAAATAATGGCTAAAGAGTAAGATAATTTTACTGAAATTACAAACCAACAATGTACAATTGCAATCCATACACAAATAAAACAATTCAAGATACAATCCATGAAGGGATACACTTGGTCATGGACATATGGTGATGATTCTGATGAGAAGGCATCCTAAGCCGTGAAGAAAACATGTAGCTCGATCGGTTAAAAACCATGCTAAAGCTGCTAAAGTGCCGAGATACTTGCTGACTTGCTGAGATCAAAGCCATTTTATTATCAAATACAAAATATCAATCAATTAATAAATCAAAAATGAAACCCAAAATCATCAATTAAAATGAGCCCCAAAATTATACAAACAAAAACAAAATCATCAATAAAAATAAGCCCAAATAATACGAACATAAAATATTAATTAAAATTAAACCCATATTTAAAAGTAAAAATAGAAAATTAAACACAAGAACTGAAATTGAAAAGGGACACAGGAGAGTGGAGACGACTTACTTGAATACCTGATTTGCTGTTGAACTTTGAGAAATAGCAGGATGTTGGAGTGTTAGTGGTGGCGGTGGAGGAAGGGTTGTTGCAGAGAAGTGCTAAGTGAGAAAGAGAAGTTATAGAAGATCAAGAAAAGAGTGAGAAGAATCAGAGAAGAGTGAGAAGAGAAGTGAGAGAAAGAGAGAAGAGTGAGAAGAGGGGGGTGGGTGTTTGTCGGCTAGGGTTAGAACTTAGAAGGTAGATAGGGTTTTATTTAGTTAATTTTTTTTTTCAATTTTTTTTTTTTTGTTTTTTTTTTTTTTTTTGTGAAGTCACAAACAGTTACAGGTACCCGCACATACCCGTTAAATAACGGGTACCCGCAAGACCCAGGTACCCGCAAGACCCGTTGTTTTAACCACTACAAGAAATTTGGTTTTCCCCAACAGAATTCTAGCTACAGATATAATATATGTTGGTAATAGTCGAGATTTTGCAACAGATAAATTAAATGTTGGTAATCGTCAAACATTTGCTCTGTTTCCAACGCGTAGGTCCACTTCACCCCTTGCTAGCGCTCGCACCTCCTGCAGCCCCTGCAAATGATTACAGAGATGAGATCCACATCCAGTATCTAATACCCACGACGTGGAACTAGCAAAGTTTATGTCTATAGTGTAGATACCTGAAGCTTTCTTCTCCTCCAGGTATTTGGGGCAGTTGCGCTTCCAGTGACCTACTCCGTCACAATGGAAGCACCTTTGATCGGGGTTCGTGCTTTTGGGCGGCTTAGTCTTTGCGTTTACTGGCGCTTTTCCTTTGCCCTTGCCCTTTCCTTGCACGGGTTTCTTCCCCTTTTTCCCTCGGTTTTTGAACTTGCCACCTTCCTTCCTCACATTTAGCGCTAAAACATCTCGTTTTCCGCTAGTACTCCCACTTGCGCCCATGTCTTTCTCTGCTTGGACAAGCAGAGTATGAATTTCATTGAGGTTTTTCCTCAAATCGTTCATGTTAAAGTTCAACCTGAAATTGTTGAACTCGTCATGTAGCGAGTGGAGTATACGATCTACCGCGATTTGGTCGGAAATCGGGCATCCCAGTCGTTCTAACGTCTCTACGTTTTCGATCATTTTGAGCACGTGGGGACCAACAGGCTGTCCCTTGATTAAACGTGCCTCAAAGAATCGACTGGCGGCATTGTATTGCAATATTCGCGGTTTTTGCGAAAACATATTCGTCAATTTGACAAATATTTGGTATGAGGAGGAATAAATCAACCTGCGCTGCAATTTTGACGCCATCGAATAGATCAAAACGTTTTTGATCGAGGTTGATTCCTGCTCGTACAATTCGTACGCTCGACGCTCGGCCATCGTTTAGGCCCTGGCGTCGCAGGTGGTGGTACAACGAGGAACCGCTCCTTTCCGTCGCTTTTAGCGGCTAAACGTAGACTCAATTCCCACTCTGGGAAGTTGCTCCCATCGTCCTTCAGGGAGTGCTTCTCCATAAAGGCACGGAGCCATGAGTCTTTCGTGATACTCGGTAGAACTGAATTCGCATTTGGATTTGCCATTGCGATTTACGATTCTACAAGTTTGGAAATAAAATTTGGTTAGATTTTATCGCATTATTTTACTTCACATTTTACACATAAAACGTGAATTCCGTTTATATAATTGATCTCCCTTAATTATATAACCGATTCCGAGATCCGTCGTACTTATAAATTTTGGGCACGCGAGAGGGCGTCTTTAGCTTTTTCCCTAATTTATAACACTCGGGTGAACCAATTCTTGGTTGATTCTAACTCTAAGAACTCTCGGTTGACAAATTTCTCGAATATTTGTCCTCTAGCCTGAAATTTGCATAACCCTTATGCCCAATTCGTCGAGATCAACCAAATCTAACGCGTTGTAACACTTACAACCCTACTCCCCAAGGTAAAAAGGTCCCACCTCACGAGAGGGTGAGTGTGGTTCCTAATGAACAAGGTTGTATAGGTGTTAGATTTGGAAAAGCTAGCTCTCGATATTACGTTTGATTAAATTTTAGGAGATCTAGTCGTCTTATATTGTCTATCGCGTTTATTCAGTGAACTAAATATTTAGCGAATCGTTGACAATTTATAACGACTAAAACGTGTGCACAAATTTTAGTTTATATCGTATCCACTACGTCGGCGGAAAAAACGCAATAAACCAAGCATGCAACAGACGATTAAACTAATAAATCGATCACGAGTACTAGTATGACCCTATCTCGCTTAAAAGAAACCTAAACTAGTCCTAACTAGTCTTTGACGGCTTCTCGTCTTCAAATGCAATCTTCGACTCCACGCCAAGGTTTGTAAAAGCTCGAAAAAGGAATTACATGTAAAAGCCTATTATACATTTACTTTCTAAAAATAGAAAAAAAAAATATTACAATCTGGCGATACGAGATCGCAATTAATTACAAACCCACCGATACCGTCCTTACATTACGGTACAGTACCGGTCCTATGAGACATCTTGGCCATACTGTACTCGGATTTTGGTCAAACGTATAACACTTATACGTTTGACCTCGGTAAATCACATTTACCGACTAACAAAAATCAAACAACGGCTAATTTTGGAAAACGATTTTAACAGTTAAAAATCACGAATCAATCAAAACACTTTTGGAACCAAACCAACAACTAAACTTTTTAGTTTATCAACCTTTAATCCCACTAAAGTCGATTCAATTAGTTTGATGGATTCGTTTTAGCCCTCTTTTTGCTCGAAAAGTGCCATAAATCATTAATTTACTCTAATTAATCATAACAATTATGAATTTAATTAGAAAAATCATTTTCTTTAACTAACAAACCATACTGGCAGTAGCACATGCATGAGCAAAAATTTCCAGATATTTCTTGTTTTAATTCAATTAAGAAAACAATTTCCAAGTTAATCATTATTAACTCTTAATAACGATAAAAACCCAAAATTAACTTTTAATTTTAGAAAAATTCGAACCAATGCCATGGTGAACTTTATTACTGGAAATTTTAGTCCTCTTAATTTTCACATAATTTTATACATGCAAATTATCTAATTAACACTTAATTCGATAATTAAGCTAATTATGTGATTTAAACCGAAAATTCATGGAAAAATAGCTAAAAAATTCCAAAATTTCTACAATTTCGTCCTAAACCTTTTTAAGACCAGTAGAAGCCATGCATGTCGAAAAAACCCAGTGACAAAACCATTTTATCATTAAAATTAATTAAGTCGATAATTCACCTAATTAACCAACTCGGTTTTAACATGCAATAAGACCAAATGCTCTGATACCAGTTGTTAGAACCTAAGGTGGTTTAGACACTCTAAACAACACTTAATAACTCTCTTAAGTCGAACCTTAGGTGAGGATCGATTTGCATGTAGTTAAAAACAACTAAAAAACCGAGTTTAAAGATCGTATACCTTGTTTTGGCTCTAGGTTGTGCTCTCCTTTACTAAGGAGTGTCTTGAGCTGCTTAACAAGGATGATCCTCCTTCCAAACTTTGATTCTTGAACTCCTCTAATCTCCCACGGCACGTACCAAAGGATTCACGAGAAAACCGAGTTATTATGTACTAGTAATAACTCGGTTTACCCCAAAAACAAAATAGCCCTAATCCCTAACAATTAGGATCAATTAGGGTGAAATATTTTTGTGTTTAGATGTGTTTTTGAGCTACATGCAAAGCTCAAAAAACTTGGTGGCTATGGTGAAATAGTTGGCTCTTTTTAGAGAGGAAGAAGATGATGATTCTTTCCTCAATTTTTTGGGTTTTTTATTTTTGTGTTGAAAATGATTAGTACTCTAAGTCTAAACATGGATTAGACTATATATAGTGGTGGGTTAAATTAGTAAATCAAATTTACTAATTTGCCCCCACTAACATTAACCAACCTTTAAGGTATAACAAGGTTAATTTAGTCATTTCATAACTTAACTAATTAAGTTACAATTAACTATTATATATTGATATAATAATTATATCTAATCATATTTTAGCTAATAATTACAACTCTTGTAATTAATTCTAGCTAAATTTGTCACGACTGTCAAATCACAACAATACTCGTATAATTACTAATCTCAAATTTAGTAACTTATACACTGATAAAATTTCTATTTTATCAGTGGTTTATTTATTATCAATTATCTTATAATCAATAATATAATAAACTCTACAGCCTGATACTAAACACATTGCTAGTTAACTATTAACTGGCTAACAGGAGTTCATCACGTTATCCTATATAGGTATGACCGATAGGGATCAGTCGATCTCCGCCATCTTACGACGACAATAACGTCAAACCCTAGACGGCCAATCGTTATTGATTTACGTTGATCAACTGATAAGTTCATCTTATAAACCGATCCCTGTTTATTCCATAATTGAGATTTATTAATCAACGCACTATTGTCGGAGGACACTAGTCCAACAAACTTGACTTTCATTGACTTAGACGTCATACTAAGTTTTAAAGTCATCAACACAAGTGAGTTGATCAACTAGGCTCCCTATTTAGTCTAATTATTTTACAAATTGAATTAAATAGACTCCTAATTAAGTCGAAATTATTTTTATCATTTTGATAAAATGACGTAGATTATTTACTCCCCTATTAAGTGTAATCATTTAATTAACTAAAAAAATTAAATTGGGGATTTGGGGGAGAAACTTGCCATTTTAAAACCCAAAAAACAGAATATTGGTGGAAGTTGAATGGTTTAAATGATCAAATGAAATCTTCAAATTTTTCTGGGTTTACGAACATCTTGGTATCACTCATGAATTTTTTCATAACCCAAAAAATTTATTTACTCACAATACAAATTTAAGGTTGGAAATCGGATTTCTAGACAAACTCGATCTGTTTTCAAAAATTCAGAACTATTGATAAAGACATGACAAAATTTTGAGCCTCAACAATCTGGAAAGAAGGGAATCTCTTCTTCAATTTCTGTGAAGGAGACATACCCATAATAACTTGTTTACTTTCATTAAAAACAAAATATATTTCATAACCGTGCCACGAAAACCCAAAACCCTACTGTCGGTCATCATCCCGCCGTCGGTCCCTATCCGGTACGACTACGCGACTGCGCTATCGCGTTAGCCCGCCGTTCACCTTCCGCAGTCGATCGACGCCAATCAACTTCTGCATCCCTTCGATCATTTTCCGCATCGCTGATCACCTTCCGATCGTAGCCCGCTTCCTCAGCATCCTGACCCTTCCTGTCGTTGTCGCTGTTAGGCTAGGTAGCACCGAAACGGAAACGGACACGGAAACGAAACGGACACGGGAAACGGCTAATTTAAATTATATAAAATACATATTTTATGTTTGAAAACGTATATTACTAATTAAAATATTAATTTAATACTCTACTAATATTGATTATAAAATAAAACTTAGATTAATAATGATCTATATTACGATATTTAAAGAAACATCGATTGTATAATTCATTTTTGATGATAAATACTCATCAACTCACACCTTTATTATCAATCTTCTATTAATTTTAGATTCTTAAAGTGTCTAACAGTGTCTAGGGGGTGTCCACAGCTTCCCAATATGTAAAATATCAATATAATAATGGACACCGATTTAAGAGTTTCGGACACGTATTGCCAGGTGTCGTGTCGGTGTCAGTGTCGGACACGGACACGCTAGATCATGGAAGTGTCCGTGCTACCTAGCTGCTAGGTGGGGCGTTCGCCGGTGCTGGGAGTTGTTGTGGTTCGGGGGGTAAGATGGGTTCTATGGGGTCGGGCGGTTGGCTTCGTGGGTTTGCCGTTTATCTTTTCGGGCTGGTTGGAGGTTGAGTTTTTGGGTGCCCCTCGTTTGAGGGTCCTTTGAGGGTGCATGTCCCTCTTTTTATTTGTTGTTTTGATGACTTTGTCTCTTTGCTTTTTTTTGCTTTTTTTTTTTTTGCCCTTTCTTTTTTTGGGTTAGTTCCTTTATTTTGTATGGCTATCCCTGCTGTATGATTTCATTGCCCCTTTGTTGGCCTTAACGGTTGCCAAGATAGGGGCGGTGTGGGGCTTAAGAGGGGTTCATTAATTACGCCCTTGTGTGACCGTCACTTTGGCCGGGATGCTTTGAACGGTACTAAACTGGCTCTTTCGACTTGTTCAGTTGTTTATGACGGGGCAGAGTCAACTTTTCGCCGGATGGGTCGTTGGCTTTGTAGTGTTTGTTTCAGGAGCCATACTATTCGGGCTAAGTGTCGTCATGAGGATGGTTCGATTGTTGGTCCTCCTGATGCGGGTGATGGTGTTGTTCATTTTGTTCATTATTGTTTGGTCATACCGGCGGTACCTGTTTCCTCATCTAGTGGACTTGGGGTTGTTGTTGTTGTGCCGGACCCTCCTTTTAGTTTTGACGTCGCTTCGACAGCTTGCTTTCCAAGAGACTTTGTACTGTGAAGTCTATCCCTCCGAAGTGTCGTTTGAGTTTTGCACGGGTACTCAAAGGGGCGCTTGATAGGGTTATTGGTCAGCTAGATGACATCTCCTGTTGGGTTCAGTTGCTTGTGTTGCAGCTGTGTGTCCTCCAAACGTTTTCTCCGCTGAGTTGTCGTGAGCGTCGTTCGTCTGTTAGACGTCATTTACAGGAGGAGAGTATTCTTAGTGCTCTTCGGTCGTGGGGTAAGCCGGGGGGTCCGTGGACGCTTGTGCAGGATGCGTTAGCTGCTTTCCCGCCTCCTTTTGTGGAGGTGGATGAGGACGTGAGGGAGCGTTCTATTTTGCAGTGTAAGCGTAAGGTCTCAGATGGTCATTTTTCTGCAGCTGTTCGTGTCTTTTCATCTTCTGGCATTGCTCCTTATTCTGATGCTACTTTGGAGGATCTTACTGCTAAGCACCCTTTCGTGCCGGGGCCATCTTTGCCTTCCTTACCTGCTGATCAACATTTTCTTGATGCTCCAGTGGCAGTTGTTCATGAGAGGATTCGGAGTTTCCCGCGTGGTGCGTCATGTGGTCGTGATCGATTGCGTGCGCAACCCCTTCTAGATTGTTTGAGGGGTGCTGCGGTGCCTATTTCAGATGAACTCTTGGCGTCGATCACACAGGTGGTTAACCTTTTCCTAGCTGGCCGATGTCCTGTTGTTTTAGGCCCTTATATAGCTAGTGCTCCTCTTACTCCGCTGATCAAGCCCGAGGGTGGGATTCGCCCTATTGCAGTGGATACTGTGTGGAGACGTCTAGTCTCTAAGGTTGGTGTTACTTTGGTCAGCCCTACCTCAAGTGCTTACTTTGTTGATCTCCAGTTTGGAGTGGTCAGCGCGAGGGGGGGGGAGGGAGGCGATTTTGCATGCGGTTAATAGTCTGGTCGAGGCGAGGCGGGATGAGTTTGGTGTTTCTATGTTGTTAGTAAACTTTAGGAATGCCTTCAACTTGGTGGATCGGTCTTCTATGCTTTGGGAGGTCCGGGTTCGTTCCCCTACTCTTTTGTGTGGGTTGAGTTTTGTTATTCGAGTCCCGCCCGATTATATTATGGGGAGCACACTCTCTGGTCTTGTCAGGGGGTGTAGCAGGGCGATCCTCTTGGGGTGTTGCTCTTTGCCCTCGTGTTACACCCCCTGGTTTGTCAGATCCGGGATTCTTTCGATTTTTCCCTACAGGCTTGGTATTTGGATGATGGTACTATTGTCGGCGATACCTGGGTTGTTGGTCAGGTCTTGGAGTTGCTTCAGCTGGCGGGCCTCCCTTTGGGTCTTCATCTTAAAATGTTGATAAGACAGAGGTGTTTTGGCCTCGTGAAGACTCTCGGAGTAGGCTCGACGATATTTTCCCTCCTAATATTACAAGGCCTCACCATGGGGTTAAGCTTCTTGGTGGGCCGGTTAGTGCGGATCTTACCTTTTGCAGTTCTCTTGTTTTGGAACGTGTTACCAAAACCGTTGCGCTTATGGATGCGGTTGCAACACTTCGCGATCCCCATTGTGAATTGTTGTTACTTCGGGCTTGTACCGGTGTGTCTAAGCTTTACTTTGCTTTGCGCACTTGTCCACCCCGTGTCTTTGAGTCGCCTAAGGGTGTTTTTGATGCAGCACTTCGTTCCTCCTTAGAGCTTATTGTTGTTGCTTCTGGGCCAGGTTTTGGTGGTTGGCAGTGGAGGCTGGCCACCTTGCCTTTTCCCATGGGAGGCTTGGTGTTTATTCGGCTGGTGATGTTGTCCATTATGCGTTCTTAGCGTCACGTCTTCAGTCCGTTGACTTGCAGGATAAGCTTCTTCGGCGTGCTGGTGTTGTGTCTTCCGGCCCATCTTTTGATGATACTCTCAGTGTGTTTAATCAAACTATGGAGGTTGATATTTTGAGTAACTCTAGTGACAATGCTGCCCCCTGACTCATGCAGAAATTGGCAGATATATATTTTACGAGGGTCTCTCAGACTGCTGCCTCTGTTTTCTCTCTCACACCGCGTCAGTTGGCTTTGTGGCATTCACAACAGGGTGAGCACTGTTCGGATTGGTTTCGGGTGGTCCCTAATTCTGGCTTAGGGCAGACAATGAATAGCCGTACTTATCGTTGTGTCTTGTGTTATCGTTCGGGGGTCCCTTTGTTCTCTTTGGACCGGCCGTGTTTAGCTTGTTCTCGGACTTTCGTGGGGGATATTTTTGGGGATCATCCAGTTTCGTGTGTCGGGATTGTGGGCATCAAGCATTATCACAATGTTGTTCGCAACACCTTGGTGGACGTCTCCTATCGAACCGGGATTTCAGCTGTAACAACCCTAAATTTCCGACAAATTAAAATAAGAAAATAAAGGACTGTTATGCCGCTGTTGACTACCAAGTCAACGGCAAGGCTTATTAAAACAAACTTCTGAACAGTAACAACGATTGTCAGCGGAAGACTTGTAGTTAAGTTTACAATCCAAAATCAAACCAGAAGAAATAAATTACAATCGTTCTTAAAAATCCAAATGTTTGACGAATTGTTCTAAAACCCCCATGTCACGCATTGACCTTCAAGTAGACAAGAAATCACCTTCAAGACCTGTCAACTGCGCCACCATAACACTGACACAGGCCCCAAAATAGGGTAGGGACAAACCCAAACAAAAAGAACGTCAGCACAGGCTGAGTAAGAGAAGAGAGCAACAAAACAAAATAAGATACGCGCCTTAAAATGGCGCGTAGCTACAAATAACTGAAGAAACTACGCCAAGCAATCAAGACAACGAAGAACTGGGCACGACTCATGCACTGGTCGTGCACAGTACAGAGACCGGCAGAAAGTGCCGATCGACGGACACGACTCGTACTCAGGTTGCACGAGTCGCGCAAAGGTCAGCCCGGGGCTGCCCGTACGAAAATCTGGTAGTTGTACTTTTAAATTCTTTCAGCAACAACATACGATCACCGAGGGCCTCCGAGAGGTCCCTAAACACAAGCCAATGGTCCTACCCAAGGACTACCGCATCTAGAGTTAAAAGTAACGCAACCTAATGACTCGAGTGTGCACACCCCTCGCTAGAGGGCCGGTAGGACGAAACCACCTCTAGGAGGAAGTCTATTAGGGGGTTCGGTAGCTGCTCTCCGACCGACAATACTACCTAGATCAGAGGTACAAACAAAAGCCACAATCGCGTGGCGTGGTGACGGCTCCTACGTCCGCCCCTCTAGATGGGTTTTATTTATCTTCACGTTTTTACGATACACTTTTGATTTATCATTAAGGTACATTATTTGTGCTTGCGCTTTTCGATTTATAGACGGCCGTAGCCGAAAATAACAACATATGAATCAACAATGTGTAATGGCATTGCCATGAAACAAGACATGCATGATTATGAGGTTCAAGAGTGAAAGACATGAGATGAAAGAAACACAATGATAGTTGAAGCGAACGAATAGGCTTATGAAAACGAAAGGTATAAACATGCTCAAGTCTTATAAGGTCAACGTTCTTACCTTTCAACGCTATCAGACAAGATTACGAACTACACCTCCTTGAATCCACAACTTAGGTACTCAATCAATCACAAACTCAAACGATAATCTCCTAATTCACAAGGTGTATCCATAAGTCATAATCTTCACAATTAACACTAATCTATAATGCATCCAAAAGGAGACAGTAGTAAATAAACATGAATAACGTCTACCTCCGACATCGGATGACCACCAAATTTGAGTATGTCATAAAAGGTTATGTCAGGAACGTCCCCTCCAAAGTTTGTCCACAAACTCCAAGCGGATCAACGGGAATCAATCTCACACTGAACCATAAACATGAATTGGGGTTTACCCACGAATTCTGATATAACGTTTGATAAAAAAATCTAGGCCTTACCAAATTTGTATATGTTGTCACAAATAGAGTTAATAACATCTCCACAAAATCTTGTCCCAAAATACCTTATGAGTCAACGGGAGTCATCAAAATACCAAGAGGGCGGAACAGTTCTCGGTAGGTAGACACAGCTCCACTAAAACACCTCTACAGAGAGCATCCGGTAGAATATTTGAACAATCTACATGTTGATGGATTCGTATCTAAAACACGGTTCTAACGCCACAAACCACGTCTTAATGAAAGGTAGTATGTGAGAGTTGTGTGTGTTTGAAGTTGACACAGTTGTGCTGAAATGCGGGTGGAGGCTAAGAGAATGAGAGAGATGGAGAAGAGGGGGGGCTGCCGAATGACTGTCAAAGGGGAGCTAGGGTTTTCTTTATTTTTCATAAATGGGTATTAGGGTAGACTCGGGTTTGGACCTAGCTAATTTGATGGGTTGCGTGATCCACAAACCCGATCCAAATCCGAATGACTAACGAATCCTCTTGTGTAATTCTATAATCAGAAATCCCATAATAATTCAATCGAATTCCAATTAAACCTTAATAAAACCCTCAATTACATTATAAAACGTAACACCCTTAATTATTTAACTTCCCAAAAATACGGGCAGCAGGCAAGGAGGTGAATATTGAGCTGGTCGGCACTGATGGCAGGCCTATTCGTCGGGCGGATGTGCTATTATATTCGTGGGATGGTGGGGTGACGTGTGTGTCGATTTGACTGGTTCATCGCCCTTAACTCAGTGTGGCTTGATCGATTTTGAGCCTTGCGGGGTTGTGCGTGCCGCGGCTCATCGTAAGCGTACTAAGTATGATGCTTTGTGCGCTTCGTTGGGTTATGGCTTCCTCCCTTTCTCTTTCTCCTCATTAGGAGAATTGGAGTCGGGTGTCTTTGTTCTGCTTTAAATCATTCAACGGTATTCCAGGACGCAGGAAAATTGGTGCGCAGGCTGCGGCACATATTTTCTCTCCTATTGGTTTTTCTATAGCCAAGAGTGTGGGGGCCCAGATTGTTTCGCGGCTCCCAACTAACTTCTTGTAATTTATTATTTATAATTAATATATAAATAAAATGTTATATTCTATACTCCTTGCCTTCTTGTGTTTTACTTAGTTTGCCTTTTTTCCAACTTTGACATTCATAACAAGAAAGTGGTCTTACCTTTCAAATGGTTGAAAGCGGCTTATTGTAACTCCCAAGAGATTTTTTAAATCCGAGCCTTACTAAAGCGAAGGCTCGATGACCACAAAAAGCAAAACGAAATCAAGTGAGAGGGTAAGGGGAAAGGGCGGGCGGCCCCGCTAAGAATAGCTAGTATTTCCAGAAGAAGATGTCATTCGTTCCTCCTTCTTCCTATCCCGGCAGCTTCTCCGTCGCTTGAAATCCCCCGAGCTGTAAGCTTGTGGAAGTTCGAAGGGATAAAAAAAAAAAAAAGACGAGAGCACATCAACGGCTAGAGGTGGCCATTGGGCACTAGGAGCCCGGGCCTGCACTGGCCCGGTCCTGGTCAACGCACGGCCCGACTCGGCACTACCTAGCCCGCGTTAGGTAGTGTTAGTGCTAGTGCTCGATTTTTCAAGCACTAGCCCTGGTCAAGCCCGGTCAAGCACTGGTCAAACTTGATTTTTTCCTTTTTTTTTTTTTTTTTTTTTTTCCAGCCGGAGCACTAGCCTACTCTGACCCTAGCCCGCCAGTGCCCAGAAAATCGAGCCCTGGCACTAGCCCAGGTATGTAGGGCTAGTGCTAGTGCCCGATATTCTGGGCACTAGCCCGAGTGAGCCCGGCACTAGCCCGGCCTAGCCCGGCCCGTGGCCACCTCTAGCAGAGGCGGAGCTCCTTCTTGTTGTGCCCGACCCCAACGCATTGAAAACTGTTTTTGGTAAGCGGTATGCTTCAATATTTCCATGTTGAGATTTGGAAGACTCGATTAC
Organism: Spergularia bocconei; assembly: GCA_963457585.1. Taxonomy (NCBI): domain Eukaryota; kingdom Viridiplantae; phylum Streptophyta; class Magnoliopsida; order Caryophyllales; family Caryophyllaceae; genus Spergularia; species Spergularia bocconei. Next base: position 8,738,692 of record OY734959.1, read on the forward strand.
TCACCATTGTCCATGATTTGATTGGGTTTACATATATCCTATAGCCGAATGGACAACCAAGAAACTTTGATATTAATGAATGAAAATAAATAAAACTTGGCAAAGAACTGGCCACATGATACAGGGACTTATGAGCAAAGTCAGGGAGTTGATACTTGATACCTAAAGTTAGTTAAAAAGATTAGTTAGTTCATTAGTTTAGTTTGTTTGCTTCGTTTGGGTATAAATACCCGTTTGATGTAGTCATATCATTCATCATTCAATCAATCAAATATGTAAGTTTGTGTAAACTCCCATAATCGGGATTATGCATTTCATTGAATATATATACGATATTACAAGGGTAATTACAAGATATATAAGATACAATTATATACACTATCACTCCCCTGCAGTCAGAGCGACAGCTGGACGAACGCTCATGCTGGACCGAAAACGAACAAACAAGGGTCGATGAAGGCCTTTCGTGAAGATATCTGCATACCGATATTCAGCAGGTACATGTAAAACACGGACTTCACCAATACGAACACGCTCACGCACAAAATGAATATCAAGCTCAATATGTTTGGTGCGTTGGTATTGAACAGGATTTCCAGAGAGATAAACCGTGCTGACATTATCACAATAAATCACAGACGTGCGGCGTAGGGGAATATGAAGCTCAAGTAATAGATTACGAAGCCAAGTAGCTTCTGCAGCAGCATTAGCAACGCCCTTATATTTAGCTTCAGCACTGGACCGCGAAAAGGTAGGTTGACGCTTAGCCGACCAGGACACCAAATAATCACCAAGAAAAACGCAATACCCAGAGGTGGAGCAATGAGTGTCCGAACAACCAGCCCAATCAGCATCAGAGTAAGCAGCCAGACTAGTAAGGGGTGGAGCTGATAAGAACAAGCCAAGATCCAGTGTACCCTGGATGTAGCGTATAATAAGTTTCAACGCCTGGAAGTGGGGTTCACGGGGATCATGCATGAAGAGACAAACCTGTGGAACTGCATAAGTAAAATTCGGTCGCGTAAAAGTCAAATACTGGAGAGCACCAGCAAGACTGCGATACAAGCTGGCATCGGAAATGACGGGACCAGAGGAGCCACTGAGCTTTGAGGCCACTTCAACAGGATTCACAACCGGTTTGCAATTTGACATGGAAGCACGAGCAACAATATCCTGAGCATATTACTTCTGCGATAAAAATAAACCATGCTTGTCACGAGAAACCGTATGCCCAAAAAATGATGAAGAGTGCCAAGATCTGTCATAGAAAACTTTTGGGACAGTAGGTCAATAAAGTGTTGCAGAAGTGCGTCAAATGAGGCAGTAAGGACAATATCATCAACATAAAGTAAGAGATAAGTCATATCAGAACCGGAGCGATAAATAAACAGCGAGTTATCACAAATGCTGCTCTGAAAACCACAACAAACAACATAGGCAGCAAACACGTGATACCATGCCCGGGGTGCCTGCTTAAGACCATAAAGAGACTTTTTGAGACGACAAACATGTGATGGCCGAGCAGGATCTAAAAAACCTGGTAAGGTCACCATGCAAAAAGGCATTCTTGACATCCAACTGATGAATCCAAGAACGTGACACAGCGATGGTGAGAACAGTGCGGATCGTAGCAGGTTTAACCACAGGGCTAAAGGTTTCATCACAATCAATACCAACCTGCTGAGACTTGCCATTAGCAACAAGGCACGCTTTGTGGCGCTGAAGAGTCCCATCCGAATTATATTTATGACGAAATAACCACATGCACCGAATGACCGGGGCACCGGATGGACGAGGTATGTATCAACTCCCACGTGTGTGTAAGCTGTAAAGCATCATACCAATTAGTCATGGCAGCTTTCCAGTTGGGGTCCTGGAGGGCGGAAAGGTGGGATTTCGAGAGGGGTGAGATGGAAACTAGAGGGTGCCTTAGGTTTAAAAATGCCATTTTGGAACCAGGTAGTCATGGTACGAGTTGGTGGTGGTGGTGGTGGTTCGGGGATGGATTGGGTAGGGGGAGGTGTATGGACGAGGGGAGACACACGACGGTGAGGAGGTGTGTCGCGAGAAGTGGGGGAGGATAGGGAGAGGAAACAGGTGAGGGGGGTTTACAAGTACATCGGGTGTACACAGCCCCGAAACGACGGGGTGGGGCAGGAGGAGTAGGCGGGGATGTCGTGGGTGGAGAGGGATAGGTGAAAGTACCAGGGAAAAGGAGGGGATTGGGTGGGGGGTTAAGGAAATCAAGATCAGGGGGAGGGGTGGAGGGATTAGCAAAGGGGAAGACCGTCTCGTCAAAAGTAACGTGGCGAGAGATGATTAGTTTATTTGTGGAAAGATCAAGACAGTGGTAACCACGTTGATTACGTGGGAAGCCGAGAAAGATGCAGCGGGTGGAGCGAGGAGACAATTTATTAGGTGCTTTGGCAGACGTATTGGGGTAACAAAGACAGCCGAATGTACGGAGATGGTCATAGGTGGGTTGGCGAAGGTAGAGAGCGGAAATAGGTGAGCGATAATGGAAGGTTTTGGAATGGAGGATATTGTGGAGGTAGGTGGCCATATGAATGGAATCCACCCAAAAACGAGGTGAGACAGAGGCATGAGAGATAAGAGTACGGGAGATGTCGTTGAGAAGATGTATCATACGTTCAGCTTTCCCGTTTTGAGGAGAAGTTTGGCCACACGAGAAACGAAACACAAGCCCCTTTTCAGAAGCAAAAGTGTGGAACGGGGTATTATCAAATTCGCAACCCAGATCGCACTGAAAACAATTAATTTTTTTTTCAAATTGAGTGCGAACAAAATTACGAAATTGAATGAATTTACCATGAGTTTCAGATTTAAATTTAATCGGGTAAATCCAAACGAAATTGGTATAATCATTTAAAAGGACAAGGTAGTACCGATAGCCTGAAGGACTAGACACGGGAGAAGTCCACAAATCACTATGAATGATATCAAATGGGGCCAAAGTGGCCGAATGTGAATCGAAAAACGGCAATCGAACGTGTTTACTAATTTGACAAGAATGACAGAGATTGGAGCACTACTCCTTATTACAATGAATAAAATTTCTAGAACGTAAAAAAGATAATATAGTTTTGCAGAATGTCCGAGATGGCTGTGACAAACGGACGGCGAAAGGGTCACGAAAGAGATGGGCTAAGGCAGCTGAGATGGCTAGGCTGTGGATCAAATTCTTCACAGAAAAACCAGTTGGGTCAAATTCCACAGAAACATTATTATCAGTAGTGAACTTACGAACAGACACAAGGTTTTTAATAATGTCGGGGACAACTAGGGTGTCTCTAAGGTGAAGGGAGCAGGAGGGGAGGTTTATAGTTTTAGTTCCAGTGTCTTTAACTGGAATAGAGCTACCATTACCGACTAAAATAGAGCGAACGGGACTTGAATTAAGAATAGTACCGAGAGTACCTGCATCCGAAATTAAGTGGGAGGTGGCACCTGTGTCCATGTACCATGAGTCATCAGGAACATTTAACATCATTAAATTATATGCTTTGGCTATATCGTATGGTTGCAATTGCTCAAGTGTGGGAGTCACATATGCCCGAGCCTGTCCACGACCAAAAACAGGAGGAGCAGTTCTCGGTGGTTGCTGTGCAGATCTCGGTGGAGCAGGAGGCAACCACTGTGAGGCGGCCGGAAAAGAGCACGGGGGGATGCCCCACCAGGGGTACCATAGAGCAGGGGAAGCGACTGAAACCCCACGGCCAGCCGGCAAATCGTGGGTTGTGGAAACCAGAGCGCCGCCGTGCTGGGTGTGCCCTTCCCAAGACCGGACTGACCTCCTCGCCCAGATGTGCGATTACCACGACCCGTATGTCCTCCACAAGCATCGTTCGCGTGTCCTTGTTCATATCAGGTTGAAGCGGCAAGGGCGGCAGTGCCCGGAGACGAGAATGACTCGGCCTGAGTAATCCGACGCCTCTCGCTGTGTCGTAACTGCCGTCGAGCAACCTTAAAGTTAGGCATCGTTTGGTGAAGAATCGACGCCACCACGTCGTATTCTGGAGGAAGGCCATTGACCAATTGAATCACCATACGATTGTCGTCAACAGTAAATCCGAGAGAGGTGAGCCGGGTTGCAATTAATTTCAACTGGTCACAATAATCCTCAACATCCGCACAATTCGACAATTTGAGCTTGACGAATTTGGTTTCAAGGTAAGCCGCGCGAGATCCTTTGTTGTCATTGAATTGTTTCTTGACATGGTCCCACACGTCTTTCGCCATTTTGCCAGCTTTCATGGCGGATCGCCGGAGTTCGGGGTCATGGTGGCAAAAAGCCATTGTCGGACCAACGAATCCATTCGTTTGTGAGTGGATGCATCAGAAATAGCAAGGGCGGCATCATCGGTGATGTGATGGGTGGGGTCGTGAATTTCCAGGTGAAGTTCGAAATGATCGGCCCATTCATCATAATCATCGGATTTGAGATCAAGAGTCGCAGGTATGATGGTCTTGATATTGGTGATGGCAAACGCCGGGTGTACGGCTTTACCATTGTGGTTGTTGTTGTTATTTTCTGTACCGCCGGCCATGGTGGCGCAGGAAAATCAGCAAGCACGGTAGTGCGGGAGCGGCACCGGGGTTGCTGAGTTAGGGTTTTGGTAAACCTAGCCGGATACTATGTAAGTTTGTGTAAACTCCATTCACCGGGATTATGCATTTCATTGAATATATATACGATATTACAATGGTAATAACGGTAATTACAAAATATATAATTAAGATACAATTATATACGCTATCAAAGTACACAAAAGTCTGATTCTTTCTCTAATTTCCTCTGCCGTCTCCTTTCTTCTTCTTCCTCTATTTCTCTATTTCTTTTATGTAAAATTTTCTTCTACAAGTTTCGCAAAACTAGATCAGATTATTAGCTGAGCTTTCTCCTAAAATCTGATCATATCCTATCTAATTGCTCAAGAAATACAGTCCCAATTATGTACTGTATCACCAATGGTTGCCGAAATCGCTCATACCCCCCGCGAATCGCGAATTGATTCGCGCGTCCTCAATCGCAGATCGTTTTCGCAGAAGTCGTCGGAGATTGCAATTTAGATCGTCATTTTCAGCGAATACAAAAATATGAGCAAAAGCAAGAGGGGAATGGGATAACAATGGAGGTTTGAGAAGAAATAAAAGATGATGCAACGAATGAGAAGGAACTCATCATAAATAACGCATTTTTTTAGGTAAACTAAATGAGTCAGTATTTTCTTTCTCCCTTTTTTTCCACCCATAAAAGTAACAGTTTCCAAAATCATTAAAATAGCATCGGGAATATGGAAATCTGTCCTCAAAAAAGTAAACAAAACATACGATTTTCACTGGTATGATCAAGTTTGAGTGCCGGAACCCTGTGAAGAACAAGACGGTTAATCTGAAACAGATTTTCGAGTTTTTGGCTGATGCTGGGAAAGATGATGTTGTCACTGTTAGCCTTCTTGATGACGCTTCTCAACTATCCTTCAAGTATAGTAAAGGTATAATCATCATCTCTTTTTTATGTTTTTGTATCTCTTGTTTTTTTATATTCTTTCGATTTTGCCGCTTTTCAATCTGATCATTATTCTGTTATTTTATGTGTAGCCATGTTTTTGATATATTCGACTTTGATGAATGCCAAAACATTATACTGTTTCGTTAAATTACTGCTTTGGCTCGTTAAATGTTGTTTGCTGTTCTTTCCTGAATCGGTGAATCCTGATAATTTATTAAAATGATACATAAGATTCTGAAATGTATGCCTTTGATTCTTCCAACTTTTTAGTACAGAACTTTGTTTTTTCCTGTCAGATCATTATTCTGGTGTTTTTCTAGTTGCTTAGATTCTGTCATTTTATATGTTGACATGTTTTTGATATATTCGACTCTGATTATTGCCAAGATATCGTACTGTCGCGTTAAAATTGCTCGTTAAATATCGTTTGCTGTTCTTTGCTGATACTTAATTCCAATGATACATAAGCTTCCTGATACCTGATTCTGATTTTTATGCCTTTCTTTCATTTTTGTAGTACTGAACTTTCTTTAACAATCTTTTATTAATACAGAAAGTTCAGTACACGTCGTTGTTGTTAAGATCTAGCTGTAGTACCCTGCAGGTTGCAGCACCTGATTGTAAAGTAAAGTTATCATCCGAGTATTAGTGTTTCTGTAATCTTGTCTGTGATCGAAATGAAAACGAATTAGAATCGTTTTATTCCAATTTTGTCACACTCAATCAGTACTAAATTGCTGTTTCGCAAACAATTTTGGACAAGATAATCTGAATCATATCAAATCATTTTATTTTTGGAGATAATTTAGGAAGTAATATATATAGGCGCAATATATTAGGAAGTAACACATCTTGGGTTGGTTTCGTGTCAACGGGTGGGGTCAGAGTTAAAAACAAAATTGTGTTAAATAATAGTCGGGGTCAACATGAATTACAGTTCACAAAAATGGGACCCGAAAATAGCGGGTCACGGGTCATAAATTGTAATTCATACATAAACATAAAGTACCGAAATAAATTCGCTATACTTATTAAATTTTTTTCATTGAACCAAACATAACTTCTCTAAGTTGATACCAAATCAAACACGTTTCTTTTCGCCTTAATTATAGGAAAACTGACAACGGGTCATCCCAAGTTTAGCCTAAAAGAATATCGGTCAAAACAGGTTTCGAGTTATCAATGGCCAGAACTTGATTAGGATAAAAACTGGGCTATTAACCTTGAACAACGGGTCACATCTGGTCGTTTAAGTTTTTGCAGTCCTACTATTTTGCGTTAATTATGGGTAATAAAATAGAGTTATAACCAAGTTCATATAACAACCCGTGCAATTTTGCACGGGCCAATAAACTAGTTATCTCCTAAAATCATAAATCCTTTATATATAACTTTGTCAATAAAAGTATCAAAAAAATCAGTTGGCCTAGTGGTTGAAGTGTTAAAATTGTAACTCTAAGGTTACAGGTTCAAACCTTCACAATCTCATTTTTTATGAACACATGTGGCAATGACATCAGCACTGATATCATTAAATGAGTGATGATGTCATCGATGATATCATTGCTGACGTGGATAGCCTAACTAATGGCTAATGGGATGGTTAATGGTTAAATTAATATTTCATGCTAAAAATAAAAAGTTTTGTGTTTTGCCCTCAGATATATACTGTCCATGGAGTATTTGGTAGCCTAGACATGAGTTTAAATTCACCGTACGTGCGTAGACCTCGTTCTTTTTTTTTAATTATTTTATGAATTGATGACTTTAGAAACGAACATCGATCATTATACTATACTCCCATTAGATAGGATTATATTAGCACAGACAAGAATTGAATCAAACAAAACCTAAATCGATCAATATATAATCCCCTTATTGATTCATTCCTTTAAAAGTTTAACTTTTAATTTGAATATGTGAGCGAAATTAGAATCGAATGATAAGAAATAAAAATATGGAGAGAGTACTTGGGATCCATGTGTTAAAGGCCAGAAAAGATAATGGGCATAGAAGGCGTGCACAAAGGGGGTGGAGTTCTGTTACTCTAACCCTGCTCGTTTATATTATGGAGAACACACGCTTTTATCATGTCAGGGAGTGCAGCGGGGTGACCCCCTAGGCCCGCTGCTTTTTGCTCTAGTGTTGCACCCTTTGGCGTGTAAAATTAGAGACTCCTTTGACTTGTGTTTGCAGGCTTGGTATTTGGATGATGGCACTGTTGTCGGTGATACCTTGGTTGTAGGTCAGGTTTTGGAGCTTATTCAGGCAGAGGGTCCTCGTTTCGGTCTTCACCTTAATGTTGATAAAACTGAGGTTTTTTGGCCTACGGAGGATCCGCGGAGCCGACTTGTTGGTGCGTTCCCACCTAATATACCTAGGCCTCTCCTTGGGGTCAAGCTATTAGGTGGGCCTGTCAGTGTCGATTATGGTTTTGTAGTTCTATGGTTATGCAGAGGGTGGCTAAGACCATTGAGCTCGTGAATGCGGTTGCTAAGCTTAATGATCCTCAGAGTGAGTTGTTACTTCTTCAAGCTTGCACTGGGGTTTCTAAGCTATATTTCGCCCTGCGTACTTGTGCGCCGCATATTTTTGAGTCGGCCCGACTAGCTTTTGATGCGGCCCTTCGCTTTTCCTTAGAACGCATCGTCGTTGCCTCTGGTCCGGGATTTGTTGACTGGCAGTGGAGGCTCGCTACCTTGCCTTTTTCGCTCGGAGGGCTTGGTGTTTATACGGCCGGGGATGCTGTCCATTATGTTTTTTTAGCGTCGCGATTTCAGTCTGCTGACCTGCTGTCTAAGCTTCTTCGTCATGCTGGTGTCGTCTCTTTGGGGTCTGCGTTTGCCGCTGCTGTTGGTGTTTTTAATCAGACTTTAGAGGTTGATATCTTGGGTAATCCCGGTGAGATCACTGCCCCCAGACTTATGAAAAGATTGGCAGATATGTATTTCGCTCGGGTCGCTCGGGATGCTGCTGCTGTTTATTCATTGACACCGCGTCAGTTGGCTTTGTGGAGTTCTCAGCAGAGTGCGCACAGTTCGGATTGGTTTCGGGTTGTCCCTATTTTAGGATTGGGTCAAACTAGAGTTAATAGGTTTTTCAGGACCCAAACTTTGCTAAATTTTTGATTTCAGGACCCCGAACTTTCTATAGCTGAAATTAGGACCTCTACCCAATTTTTCATCCAATCTCACTAACACCGTTACCAGTTTCCACCTCCACACATCCTTCTCTCTCCTCTGTATCCCCCCCCAAATTAATTTAATATCAAAATTCATCAAATTGATGATCAAATGCCATCATAATGTAAATGATGATTCATCGCATATTGTGAATATCTCAGACGAAAGGACGACATGCAGGACTTCATCTCCGTCGACCCACCAGTCCACAAGTCAAAACCATTTCACTCCCCCACCGCCATACAAGTGCAGGTCAGGGCGTTTAAATCCTCATGTTTTCTCATCAAATTTGTTACAGGAAAAAGAAAAGGGGAGGATGTATTTTCAGAAAATCATACCAATTAATTAATATAGAGATGCTCAAGATCATCGGAGCAATTAAACCAAGATGTTTCGTAAAATATTTTCACACCTATGAAATTAAACCAAGATGGTTCTATTTGATACCCATATCCAAACAAATTGTGAATTTTTATGGGTATTCATCAAAATTTGATCTTTCCCCCAAAAATTTGATAGTTTTGGAATAATTTTTGGTGGGTAAAAGAAAGGGTTCAATCATATACAATGTATACTGAGGCAAATTAGAAGTGGAACGGAGGTAAAAAATATATATGATGATGAATTGGAAATGTTTTCTGGGTAAAACAGAGGATGAAGACTTTGGAATATGAGAAGATGAGGTGAGAGAGAGAAACGGAGTTTGCTATTGTTAACGGCAGCCTTGTATGAGGTCCTGATTGCAGCTGTAAAAAGTTCGAGGTCCTGAAATCTAAAATGTAGCAAAGTTCGAGTCCTAAAAAACCTATTAACTCGTCAAACTATGAATGGTCGTACTTATCGTTGCGTGCTTTGCTATCGTTTGGGGGTGCCTTTATTCACTATGGATTACCCGTGCTCTGCTTGCTCGCGGGTTTTTGTGGGTGATATATTTGGGGATCATGTTGTCTCGTGTGCAGGGTTGGTTGCGTGAAGCGCTGTTCGTGACACGCTGGTTGACATCTGTTATCGGTCAGGGATCTCAGCTGGAAAGAAGGTTGACATTGGTATGATTGGTGCTGATGGCTGACCTCTTCGCACAACGGACATGCTTCTTTATTCTTGAGATAGAGGGCGCGACGTTTGCGTCGATTTGACTGGGTCGTCGCCTTTGACTCAGACCGGATTGAACGATTTCGAACCAGGTAAGGTGGTGCGGGAAGCGGCCCATCGTAAGCGTGCTAAGTATAAGGCTAGGTGCGCTGCTTTGGGTTATGGCTTCCTTCCCTTCTCTTTCTCCTCTTTGGGGGAGTTGGAGCCCACAATTGTTGCTCTGCTTAAGCGGATCCAGCAGTTCTCCAGGACGCAAGATATCGGTGCGCATGCTGCAGCTCATATATTTACTAGGATTGATTTTTCCATAGCAAAGGGTGTGGGGGCTCAGATCGTCTCTCGGCTCCCCACCAATTTCTTGTAAATTATTATTGATTTTTAGTGATAATAATAATATACAATATTGTAAATTATTACATTTGGTATTTTGGTGTCATGTGGTGGATTCAAATCTCAATTAGTGTCACAGTTTCGGGTCGCGTTCACGGACAGAAAGCGAATATCGCGGTCATATGTATAGGATGAATGTTAACATATTAGACATATCGGTCGATATTTTCCTTTTATGACATGCGGAAATATTGACTACCTAAAATTGATATATAGTGGCCATTTGTTTGAACCTTTTTCTTTTCTTAAACCAATCATGTCATTTGTGTATAGAGACACAAAGTAATTATTTAGTTTTATTTAATTTGCGTATATATAACAATGAACAAAATAGTAAACTAATTGCGAACCAAGGAGATCTTTTTTTACACTATATAAATAAAGTAACTCTGTTTGATAGGACTTAATAAAAGTATTCAGATCAGTTTAGAGTCATTCAAATCAGATCAGACCAGGTAAAAAATGTTCAAATTACTATCAATTTATTTGGTCCATAATTGATACTAATTCGTTGCAATTCAATCAAATTTTCAACCATTCAGATCAAATCAGACAAGTTTAAAGTCATTCAAATGAATCAAATCAGATCAGATCAAAGTCATTCAAATCAAATTATATCCCGTCGCCCCAGCCTCCCTTCGCCTCTGAAACCGCCATCTCGGGGTCACTATTCACGTTTAATTACTTTCCATGCATGAATACATAAAAGTGGAATATAAGGTGACGGTTAAATTCTGAATCATAAATTGGGTGACGTGAACCCCCAAATATGCTTTATTTTTTTACTTAATTTGTTAGATATAAATATTTTTATCTAAAAACTTTTGAAAAGAAAAATCGGTGAAAGGAAAAAAAAAACCAATAATAGAATACAAAGTGCTATATATAATAGCTAATGCCTAGTGCACATGTACATTTGCTCTCAATCTCAGCTTTGCAATGATAATGCATGCTAAAGTGGAGATCGAATCATGTATACGGAGTATATGTTTCGTTCTCTATGGTTTTTTCTTGTTGAATTTATGAGATTTCGATAATTGTATGATGACCGCAATTTGGACATTGAATCGGAGCATCAAATTGATAAATGCATATACATGCAACTAGACAGATTGAGAATGTGTCGAACTTAAAACATGTATATAGACAATTGATTGATAAAAACACGCATGTTAAGTATCATTGAATTAGACATTAGTGTGTCCATAAAATGATTTTTTTTTGTTAAGAAGTTATTAAAAAATTTATTCATCCCAGAATGGTCCATAAAATGATTTTACTTTTGATATGATATGTATTTCGTACTATAGAGGGTTTCTATCATTCTAGAGAACTCATTGATCTCTATAAAATTTACATAATATAGGTAGTTAATATATAATAACCTTTGCTTCTAGTTTAATCCATTAGGCTATGTTTACTTAAAACAATAAATAATCATTTCATGTCCCGACCTAAACGAGCGCGTTTGTGTTAAAGAGGAGTAGAGCCGTAGAAAACTAAGCAGTAAGGATCCTCTGCCTCACTCCTGTAACCCCTCCAATCAGAAGATTGCAATTTCACAATTAAATATTAATACATTCAGTTTACTTTCTAAAATTAATGATTTTTTAAAATCTGATTGTAGGGATACAAAGAGTGTAATTTGGATCATCTGTCCCAAAATAGTATTCCATTCATTGTCCCATTGAACCAGAAATTGACATGTGACATTTTCAAAATAACAGAAAATGAATAAAGATTCTTATTTATTACTCCCTCCGTCCCGATCAATTTTTAACCCTTTTCATTTTAAGTCGTCTCAATGAATTCTTTACCTTTCCATTCTTGGGTTATCTTTTGCTTGCAAAATGACAATACTATCCTTATTTAATCACCCCATGTGTTTTTTTGCTTACAAAATGACTATTTTAACCCCATTTTACCCATTTCTCATGTGCTTTTTAATTTTTTACTCCCTCCGTCCCACATCAAATGCCCCAAGGCGTTTTTGTAGTGGAATAAGAAAAATTGATATAATAAGTTGAGTGGGGTAAAAAGATGAGAGAGAATGTGAGGATTAATGAAAGTAGGAGATATAATCTGAGTGAAGATGTAATAATTTAATAAAAGTAGGAGAGAGAAATATGTCCCAAAATAGATGGGTGTTTGAACTGGGACGGAGGGAGTACTTGTTTATTTCTCCTCTCCTTAAGCTTTGTGCAAAACACAAAAGTAAGGAAATGATCGGAACGAATGGAGTATAATGAGAACATTTGACGTGTCAACTTTTAGTTAACGAGACATGAACTGAGACACCATTTTAGATAGAAGATTTTAATTGACAAAAAAATCACAGAAAGTGAAATACAAAATGGGACGGTAAATTCTCACAGGAGAACTAGGAGCAAGCGTAGGGAGGAGACAAGACAAGGGATGAAGTGAATCTAAGTGCAGAAAATAGCTGCAACGGACACCGTATACTGCCTTTCTACTCGGTTCCACACTCATGTTCCATTCTTATTTATCATAATAATAGAGTCTCCCATTAATTAACTAGTTGGCCTTAAACAACTCAGGTTTCTTTTTTATTAATCATTTGCCATGTCAAGAAATGCTTAATTCAAAGCGTCCAATTATAACAAAATGGAAATGTCTAGCATTTTGATGTGTGAAAAGGTTTGAACCTTATGGGGCGCCGTATTTAGTAAAAGCTTCCCTCAAACTCAATTAATTTATCTGAAATGTAATTAGTGCAAACCTGTAATGCCAAAAAGCTAAAAGAAATGCAAAGAATTTTGCAAAAATTGTAATCGGATTATAAAATAGTAGTTAATACATGCTTTCGGCACCATATACTTTAGCCATTTAGTAGCTCTATTTGGTGGATAAATACCCATATGAAATGCACGTGCAAACTCTACCAAATCATTGCACAAATTATTAGGTAACCGGGTGTACCCCGCTTTACTGTTCACTCATTATATAGCACTGATCTGCGCTATTTTGTTGTGGTTAAAGTCGGGTTTTTGAGGTGTTTAACGTTGGTTTTGGATCATTTGACTACTAATTATATTATTTGGTGTGATTTGTGTTTGATACAAGAATTAGTGGTTATTATGACGATTTGGGAACCTTAAGAATGGTGAAATTCGGTCCGGTTATGCAAGGCGAACTTTGGAGCTTCATATCTCTCAGATTATGTGGAATTTTTCATTGAAACCAAGTGGAGATGAAAGTTCGTGATCTTACCTTTCTAAAAAGTGGTTATACGCCTTCACCGGATAAGTTAACGAAGAAGTTATGCGAGTTTGAAGACGGGACCAGAAGGTTGGCTACGGACCGCGCTCAAAGAACGGCGGTCCGCGGCTGAGAGTGGCGCAGATCGCGGATCTGGATCGGCGGACCGCGGAGAGCTACAATTTTACTTTCCGTATTTCTTTATTTTCCGTATTTATTGTTGGACACTATTAATACCTAGGTTACGTTTTATTTTTCACAACTTTGCAACTCAAGACTTATTTTGGGATTATTGAAGAACAATATGGAGAATTAATTCTTCCATCTTGGTTATTGTGAATTGAAGCCGTCAATTATCGTCAGATTGTGAGATTATCATCTATTCAATTTCTTTGTGAGTAATTTCAATTCTCTTGCCCTAATATTGCATGATTTATACTTGTTCTTGCTAGGAGCGCTACTAGTATAGTACTAGTATGTTACTATCGCTAAATTCGTAGCAACTGCATCTTTCTAATTGATTGCTGATTCAACGTTAGATGGTTGTAGAGAGAATTTATTTATATTCAATTTAAGCCGCGTGTGTTTGAATTGATTATCTTCGTTGAAATTCTTCTAGATCTCATTGCTTCTATTATTGAATTATATCTAGGCGCGTGTTCTAGGTTGATCAATAGTTAGAATTAACTTTGACACGCTGATTCGTTCGAGTTAATTACTAAAGAAAGAATAGGAATTTCGATTTCGCAACGATTTGCTCATAGGATTGAATTAGGTGAATATCGATGATCAATTGATAATTGTTGGTGGATTGAAACACATAAACCAAGACTTCTCTTTAATTGAATTCGACTGGTTTGTTTTATTAATTGCTTAGTTAATCAAAACTCAATCAAACCCCCCCCACTGGTTACCCAATCGGCGTTACATACATAAACATTAACTGATTCCCTGTGGATACGAACTTCCTTGCCCTACTATATAGTTTTAGGATAAGTATTGAATTAATTTGGTGCAACCCACGACAATTGCCTACCAAATTTTGTACCACATTATAGTTATTATTTCTCAATGTCACTCATTATTTCATAATGTCACTCATTATATACTTTCACTCGTTATTTTACAATTTTTACTCATTATTTCTTAAATTTCACTTATTATCTTCCGATTTTCACTCATTATATATAACATTATAGTCATTATTTATTTTCAGTCATTATTTCTAAATTTCCAATCATTATATACAACTTTATTCCAATCATTATTTCCCAACTTTCACTCATTATTTTCCGAATTCCACTCATTAATTTTCAATTTTCACTCATTATATACCACTTGAACCGGGGGTACCTAGAACTACGTACCCCCAGGGTACCATATACCGATTGTTATATTCTAACTAAACTTTTTTTCTTTTAAGAGAATGTGAATGAACTTTGGGTATCTTTCGACAAAAGGAACTGTTTTTTTTTTTTTTTTTTTTTTTTGGCTCGTGGTAATATTTCTAACTAATACTTAATAGTTTACTGTCTTGATAGCGAAAATTTGGTAAATGCGTGGTAATGGTAAAATAATTAGCCAATAAACTAGTTGTTTCTAATCTTATCTTATCTTATATATATTTATAAACGAAGTTTTTTTCGTGGGCATTGAAGAGGTCTAGAGCCTTTCGAATTTTTTTAGAGCTTCTGGTGAATAAGGAATTAATTTATGTTATGGAATTTTTGTTTATACCATATGTGAGTTTATGGCAATTATGTATAAAATTCATATATTTTACTTATGGAAATGTAGAATACCATATGTTGGTTTATGGCAATTTTGAAAAATACCATCAATATAAAAGTTTCCTTTTTAAGTTATAGTAAGATAATAAGTCAAACCTACATTTTAATATATATATATATATAAGAGAAAACTATTCGACATTTTCTACATTTTGGTAAAATATAAGAACCAAATATTTTTTTTAAATAAGTCTACAGTTAAAGAAATTTTAATACAATTTTTGGTAAATAAAAAGTCCGTTATAAGTAACAGAACAAAACAGAAAATTATAAAAACATCGAAAGGAGTATATGACATTTAAGCACGAAATGGTAAGATAATACAAAAGAATTTTGAACTTATTCATATGAACAACCCAATAGTAATAACTACGAGTAAAGGTTAAAGTTTTTTTTGTGGGCATTGATGAGGTCTAGAACAATTCAAAATTTCCTAGAGCTTCTGGTGAATAAGCAATTAATTTAGGCTATGGAATTGTTGTTATACTACCATGCATATGTGAGTTTATGGTAATCATGTACAAAATTCATATATTAGTATGAAAATGTATTATTCCATACATAAGCTTATGGTAATCATGAAGAAAGCTTATGGTAACCATGAAGATATGACATTTGATAATCATGAAATTATTTATGTTATGCGATTGTAGTATATCATACATAAACTTATGGTAATCATGAAAATAAGCTTATGGTAACCATGAAAATATGACATTTTCATAATCATGGAATTATTTTTATATATGTTATGACAAGATAATATTCAATAAGCAAAAGTCTAATATGACATTTTCTATATTTTGGTACATATAAGCAACAAATGAGGACACTTAAATTTGAGATACTAATAGTAATAACTATATATCACCTTACTATAAATGGGTAGCCGTTTAAATTATTCAAATGAGTTTCTCAATACTAACAATGATAAGTCACCTCTATTGAATAGGTTAAAAGCCCTACAATTTTTTTTAGAGATTTAGGTGAATAAAGAATTAATTAAGTGTTATGAAAATGTAGTTAGCATATTTAAGTTTATGGTATCATGTAAATAATTCATTTAATACTTATAAATATGTAGTTACCATATGTAAGTTTATGATAAGTTTATAATTCATTGACACCGCGTCAGTTGGCTTTGTGGAGTTCTCAGCAGAATGCGCACAGTTCGGATTGGCTTCGGGTTGTCCCTATTTCGAGATTGGGTCAGACTATGAATGGGCGTACTTATCGTTGCGTGCTTTGCTACCGTTTGGGGGTGCCTTTATTCACCATGGATTACCCGTGCTCTGCTTGCTCGCGAGTCTTTGTGGGTGATATTAGGGGATCATGCTGTTTCGTGTGCAGGGTTGGTGGCGAAGCATAATGCGGTTCGTGACACGCTGGTTGACATCTGTTATCGGTCAGGGATCTCAGCTGAAAAGGAGGTTGACATTGGTATGATTGGAGCTGATGGCCGACCTCTTCGCCCAACGGACATGCTTCTTTATTCTTGGGACAGAGGCGCGCGACGTTTGCGTCGATTTGACTGGGTCGTCGCCTTTGACTCAGATCGGATTGAACGATTTCGAACCAGGTAAGGTGGTGCGGGAAGCGGCCCATCGTAAGCGTGCTAAGTATGAGGCTAGGTGCGCTGCTTTGGGTTATGGCTTCCTTCCCTTCTCTTTCTCCTCTTTGGGGGAGTTGGAGCCCACAGTTGTTGCTCTGCTTAAGCGGATCCAGCAGTTCTCCAGGACGCAGGATATCGGTGCGCATGCTGCAGCTCATATATTTACTAGGATTGATTTTTCCATAGCAAAGGGTGTGGGGGCTCAGATCGTCTCTCGGCTCCCCACCAATTTCTTGTAAATTATAATTGATTTTTAGTGATATTAAATAATTTTAAAAAGATGAATCAACATAAAAGTTTTCTTTTATGAGTTATAGTAAGACAATATTTCATACGTCAAACATACATTTTGATACGTGACAAAAAAAACTGACGACGTAATTTACATTTTGGTAAATATAATAACCAAATGTTTGTTTGTTTTAATGGTAAAATTTGAATAGAGATAGTAATACTAATACCGATGTGTCACTCATCTACTATAAATGGATAGTAATTCAATTTATTAGTTATTTTTTTAAAACTAATAAGTATGTTCTCTTTTTTTTCTTTATAATTTATGTTTTTTCTATGTATAAACAACTGGCCAGGATCTATGAATTAAGGCAGTTTTTATATTTTTGAATGAATTTGTTCTTATCTGCATCTAACTATGAGCTATTTATGCGTCTAAAGTTAATAGAATCTTATTACAATTTTTGGTGAATAAAATATTCTATTTGTGAAAGATATTTGGTGAAATAAGAAGTTATTTGATCTAATATGAATATTTCAGATGTTAATTGATCTAAATTAATTAAAAAATAAATATAATAATGGGGAAGCCTTAGCATGAGGTTATTTGCATGATAAAAGATTGTGTGTTGGTTATTTATGTTCTTCATGATCTTGTATTAAGGTATATTATTAAATCGGAAGTTGCTTGATCTGATTTGCACATTTCAAAGACCTAAATTAAGATAGCTGAGTTTAATTAGTTGAGTTGTGCCTTAATGGAAAAAATTAATCTGTATGAGTAGATCTCTTTGCACCAAAACTATTACTATCAGCCAAAAATAGTAGGTCGACTACCTTAATGTCATCTTCTTAGAAATTGAACTTTTTTTTTTTTAATTGAATGCGTTTGTAAATGAGGAAAAATCTAACACAACGCAAATGAAATTCCCCTAGAGTTTTGAAAATTTTTATGTACAATCCTAAAATATATAAATCTGAATTATAAATATATACTATCTATTGACATAGTGATACAACTACAACCATTATATTAAAAATGAGAATATGAAATATACAATATATTTAAATTCAACTTTTTTTTGCTATACCATAATGGAATTCGATAATGGATGGTCCGTATATAATATATAATATTTTAATGTAACCGTGCAACACACGGGGTTTAAACTAGTAAGTATATATGTCCAAGTTGTAGATTACACCCTGTTATTGCCGGTTAGTTCAAGTGTCTTGGTTGATCATGTTGATAAGGACTTCTAAACTAAATAAGTTATTTACTTATTATAAAGTCTCCACATTTTATTTTTCATTGCCTTCTATTTATTTGCTTGTCAAAGTTTTGTTTTAAAATATAATTTACTAATTCTAAGAAATAAATTAATTTTCAAGTATAAAGTGACGACCTAACTAAAATAATCTACTATATTACAAAACTAAGTTAAGACATACACAAGTAACATACAAAATAGAAAATTTCAATGACCTGAAAATACTTCCATAATTTTTTAAAAGCAACTTACTAAGAAGATACAAAAAGGATCCCTGAGTTCATAAAATGATCGAGATGATGCGGTGGTGGCGGAGGGCATGGCCGAACGGCCCCAGTAGTCTGGTTGTGTCTAGCTGGAAGTGGTTGTTGGCGGGGCGGCAGGTGCGGGTTGGGGTTGGCGCTGGGTACGAAGGAGAGGGGATGTTTGGTTGAATTTCAATTTATTAAAACGTTGTATTATTATCACTAAAAATCAATAATAATTTATAAGAAATTGGTGGGGAGCCGAGAGACGGTCTGAGCCATTCAATTTATTATATATGTTTTTTTATTAATAAAAAAATAGAAGAAAATAGTTATTTTGGGATATTCATTCCATCAATTTCGTTCCTCTCCTCCTATCCCCAAGTCGGCAAGTTCCCAACAAAACACTTGTACACCTACACCGAGGGTCGGATTTGGGCATGGTGGGAATGTGGTGGTGCGGCTGGGTGAGTAACCTTGTGGGGGCAGAGGAGGGGCGGAGAGGAGAGAGTGAGAGAAATATGGTTTTATAATTAGGGAAATCAAAATGCTTGAATTTCTTTAAAAAAAAATGAGTACTCCCTCCGTCTCAGCTCAAACGCATCGGGCGTTTTTTGTAGTGGAATAAGAAAAATTGATATAATAAGTTGAGTGGGGTAATATTAAGAAAAATGAGGAGGGAGAATGTGGGGATTAATAAAAGTTGTAGAGATAATGTGAGAGAAGATGTGATAATTTAATAAAAGTATAAGAGAGAGATATCCCAAAATAGATGTGGTGTTTGAGGTGGGACGTCCCAAAATGGAATAGGGGGCGTTTGAGATGGGGCGGAGGGAGTAATTAATTAGGGATATAAAAATGCTTGAATTTATATTTAATATTTATATAGTTTTATTAATAAAAAGAAAATGGAGCATAAAAAGAAATTTCGAGAAAAAATAGTCATTTTGGGAATTAATTTTAGGATATGATCGTTTTGATAAATAATTTTGTCAAAATAGCCGTTTTGGTAAATAACCCCTTAGAAATGGTTAATTGTGGCTAGGAATCCCTTCACTCTTTGAGGCTAAAATGTTGTGTATACTAACTCCTACGTGATCAGCTCTACACACCAAACTAAGGTAGCTTTAAACTACATGTATATACATACGTAGCTACCTTTTATCCCACCAATCATTTCAGCATTTACTTACTAATTTATTTAGAATTGTTGCATCAACTATTTCACCACAATATATAACGTGTATAAGTTGAAGATGTTTCACCCTTATGTCATAGAGATGGCTATGAAATAGTTAAAGATTTCTAGCACATCCAAACGTTATAGGCGTCACATTTTTATGTACAACTTCATATTAACAATAGATTAATTGAAAGGAGACGCCTATATATTAAGAAGATCATTTGCATAAATTAGACAATTGGAAAACCAGAAAGCATGAGATCATTTGCTCTTTTTAGTCAATTTTGCAATACTCAACAATTTTAATTAAGATTTTAATAAATTTAAGGTGGCAAAATTCCAAGAAATACAAACACTAGGCAGTTTCCCCCCATTATGTCACATGATACAACAACAAATTGCCAAGCAATAGAATCATGAATTTCATATGCTCTTTTTTATTCTAGTACTCCACTGTCCACTCTTCTCTTTTGTTGGGATTAATGTTCCATCTCAAGTGCATTGTTCACATTGAATGATGTGATTTAATGGACATTTTTAATAGTGATTTAAGAATAGCTGTTTCTTTGAGGTGCATGGGTTGGATGTGTGGAAAACTTAATGGGTGATTAAATTGTATTAATTCCAAGGTTCAATACATCTTCAAAGTTGGAGTGTTATATAAAAGAATGGGTTTTCCTTTGGCAATACACACACACTCACCACACACTTACACAAGGAGAATTGTGGGGGTGACATCACAAGAGGAAAAAAATACTAGGAGTGTTAAACAAATTAGTGTGGGACAATTTTGGAAGGTAAAATAGTCGACTCCGAAATTGGCACAATCTTTGAGGGTTAAATAATTGACTCTAATATTGTCTAGTATTTATCTTGTGAGAGTTTTAAGTTGGTGTGTAACTTAGGACGACAGTCTTACTGACACTATTTTATACTGAAATTTCAGTCGTTTGACTGGTGGGTTTACCTCCGGATTTGGAGGCTTTTCCCTGAATTAAGTCCCTAATAAATATCTTGTCTCATTATATTATTGCTTGCGGTTGTTTTTACTTTTACGGTTACTTGTCGATTGGTGCTTCCGTTGCGCAAGGAGATTGGAGGCAATTTCCCGACATCTTTCCTGCTAAGTCAAGTATCTGGACCAATTTTAGCCACCATCAGGCAAGTTAGTTTGACAAGCAACCATGTGGTAGGCCCTAAACATTCTTTTCTAAATGGGTCCTCCCATGTCTTAATCAAAATTAATTCTTTAATTACCTATTTTAATTATTTAATTACTTCCACTAAATCTAACATTCTCCTTGAGCTTCCTATAAATAGCACAAACCAAACCTCAAAATTCAAAAACACTCAAGTAAGGAATACAGATAGAGAAATCAAAGTACTACTAATATATTATTTGCTAATAAAAAGTGAGAATTTAGTTAGATATCATGGAGAACTTCCCTGTGATTAACTTGGAGAAAATCAATGGAGAGGAGAGAGAAGCTACCAGGGCTATGATCCATGATGCTTGTGAGAATTGGGGTTTCTTTGAGGTAAACTACTTTGATTTTATTCATTTGTATACATGTATTGGATCACTATAGCGTAAGACTGTAAGAATGAGGTGTAGATGTCAGCTCACGCAGCTACAAGGCTCGTGTCCGTAGTTTGATTTTTTTACGTGAGCCAAGCCTCATAATGTAGATTAATCCTTACGACTAAGACATGCAATGTTCATTTATATAACGGTATATATAATCTGTTTTATGTACCTTGTAATATTACTAAGACCTTTGTAGTATGACTACTTTGTGCTAAAAATGTTAATATATGTGTAGTTGGTGAACCATGGGATCCCACATGAGCTACTAGACACGGTGGAGAATTTCACAAAAGGGCATTACAAGAAATGTATGGAACAAAGATTTAAAGAGTTGGTTGCAGACAAAGGCCTTGAAAATGTGTCCACTGAAATCAAAGACATGGATTGGGAGACCACCTTCTTCTTGCGCCACCTTCCTCATTCTAACATTGCTGAAATCCCTGATCTCGACGACGAATACAGGTACGTATGTAACACATCAAAGTGTTCATTTTAGCTCAACACATTTTAAACCTTCTTCGTTACGCTGGTTGATCCGAGATGAGTCTGACCACTCGGTTCTGCTCAAATTTAAAACAAGAAAAACAAATTTCGATCATCTGGCCCCACGTGATGGACCGACTTCAATGCGATGTATTGTACAGAAAGGTGATGAAGGAATTTGCTCTGAGACTAGAGAAACTAGCAGAGGAACTCTTGGACATATTATGTGAGAACCTAGGACTTGAGAAAGGGTACCTGAAGAATATGTTTTATGGAGGAAAAGGGCCAAACTTTGGCACCAAAGTGAGCAACTACCCGCCATGTCCTAAGCCTGACTTGATCAAAGGACTCCGAGCCCACACCGACGCCGGTGGCATCATCCTTCTCTTCCAAGATGACCGAGTCAGTGGCCTTCAACTTCTTAAAGACGGCCAATGGGTTGATGTGCCCCCTATGCGCCACTCCATTGTTGTTAACCTCGGCGACCAAATTGAGGTAACACAAACTAACACTACTCTTTTCTTTCTACATAGAAAATTCATTAATAAATATCATAAGAAAATGTATCAAAATGCTTGAAGCCTTTCATCATTGGTCATTGGCTCATATTTTTTCGTGAGGCAAATCGTGCGGCAGATTGGTTGGCTTCTTTGAGGCACCGCATCCTTAATAATTCTCGGGATGTGATACCCTACAGAGAAGTGATACCTAATTAAGAAAAAGGACTCTGCTTTAATTCAATTTATTAGTTCATGTTTAATCTGGTCCATCATTTGAACTATAAATGAGGCTACTTAATTAAACGACACAGGAGTATGTAGTGGTACTCCATATTTATATTATCTCTTATCTATTAATTCATGTAGGTAATCACAAATGGGAAGTACAAGAGTGTTATGCACAGAGTGATAGCTCAAACAGACGGGACAAGGATGTCACTAGCTTCTTTCTACAACCCTGGAAATGATGCAGTGATCTACCCAGCGCCGCAGCTGCTGAAGGATGTCGATTCTGAGGAGGAGAAGCAAGTTTACCCAAAGTTTGTGTTTGATGATTACATGAAGTTGTATGTTGGGCTCAAGTTCCAGGAAAAAGAACCAAGGTTTGAAATCATGAAGAATATGGAGAACAATGTCAGCATTAACCCCCTAGCTTAGTCCATTTAGTTACATACTGCTAAATCATGCATGTACTTTAAAATGAGCCAAGATTGAGTGACCTAGGCATAAATTGGTGTGTGGAATCAGGAATGTTTTTGGGGTACCAGTACCACTGTACCAGGCAATCAGGCATCCCAAAGAAACATTTTTGTCTACTTTTTTTGTGTGTTTTTTTTAATGGAAATTCTATTATTATATTTATGAGAAAGTCTATTTGTATATTCATATACATTTACAAATGTATATCAATAATTTTTTATTCACATGTCCCACAACATTTCATTTCTCTTTCCTCAATTCTACCACATAAATATAGAAAAAATACTCAAACTACCCCCCATATATATTTGGTGATGTATATGCCATATACAATCAGCCTTACTCTATATTTATAGGCTTATAGCCGTAGCATCGTAGAAAAGTTGTAGTATTGCCTTGCTCAACGGGGTTAATTACATTTTTTTTATTTTTTGAGATCAAACTGGAGGGGTGCGTGTATTACTCATTCATATCAAGGTCGGTAAGGGATAAAACTTCCAGAAAGTTGTTTACAAGTATGAGTTCCGGCTCACTTAGAGTAGTGAGTCTAGCTACCAAATAAGCAACCGTATTCCCAACCTGTTTAACATGAGAAACAAACAAAGGTAGTAATACTACTACCAAGGTCCAAGATGTCATTCAGGATTAGGTCCTCCACACTAAACCCCTGTCTCATCTTCCCCAAAGCTTGTTCCATCGATAAGGAATCGCTCTCCAGAATCACATCCCAAATCCCCAATCTAACCACCGTACGTCTGTGCACCAAATCTGCCCGCCATATAGTCATGTTCAGCATTATTTTTATACTAAGATTTTTAGGGGTTTTACTAAAATGAGCCCCCCCCCCCCAAATTTTTAACATTTTTGGAAAATGAACTGATTCAGGGGTGACATCGGAATTTAATAAAAGGTCAACCATTTATGCTTTCTAAATGACGAAGAGTGCACTGATTAGTGAATGAAAGTTGTATGGGATGGGATGGTATCTATCTATACTATACTTTTAATAGACTAACTTTAACGTTCACGTGGCAGCGCATGGAGACGTTCTTACAAAAAAAAAAAAAAAGCCAAGTCATATGTGAGGTGTCGGCCAACCGTGTGTCTCTTCTCTCTCTTCCATGTCACGTAAGATTTAATATCTGTGTGGGCCCAAAAAAATCTATCTCAACGGTAATGGCTCTTCGTGCGCGTGCGTCATGAAAAAAACCAGAAGTCTCTTTTCCTTCCACTTCAGTTCGTAAATTTTTTACTCCTTTTTATGGCGATGTCAAAGGTGGCGAATATGAAGTTGGAAGGTTTCCGTGCTGCCATATCTATACATAACTATTACTAGGCTAACATTAACATCCTACGTTGCGTTCTCTGAGAATTTTGAGGGGGTTGTCCGTATGGAAAAGCCACGTGTCACTACGAGATGCTTTCACAACAACATTATCAATATGATGGAGATATTTATCTTTTGACTGCTCATCTAGACGTTATGAATCATTCCAACTTCTTATACAAATGTGTCTTTAAAGTTTTTTTTTTTTTGATGAAATGTAATTTTATTGCAAAAGAACAATAACTACAACATCTACGGGGCATTCCCCTGTCAAAAAAATAAATGAACAAGGTATTACATCAGACGTACCTCTCTTCATGAGCCAGTCTTTATCATTATCATTGATACCTTGAGCCACGTTTCTCGTCCTACTCTTAATCTCCTCACAAACACTGTGCACAATTTTCTCAGGCTGCACATAGCTTGATCTATCCTACACCTATTCCTAGCTAACCATATTTTGTAAATAAGATTACAAATCAGAGCACATGTTGCTAGTCTTCCAATCCTTGACTTATGACTTCTCTTGATAACCACTCAACTGTGTTCCTGCTAGGGAATTGAATCCCCATCCTGCTGCTTAAAAGACTCAAGCGTTTTGCACTAAATTCACAGGCAAAGAACAGATGTTCATGCGTTTCTGATTTGTGTTGACACATAAAGCACAAATCCTCACTACAGATTCCTATCTTCTTGAGCTTTTTTTTACTTGTAATCTGCTCCTTAGAGCTAGCCAGGTTATGAAGTTGGTTCTAGGGATTATGTACCTATTCCAGATATATTTTCCACAAGCCACCTTCTGATGATCAGCTACCAACATCTTATATCCTGCAGCTACAGTATATCCATTACCATTCACATTCCAGCTAGAGTTCAGTTGCCTGAATTTCATCTTAGTCCTATACATTTTCCTCCAGTACCAACTAGAGACTATAGGTGGTGAGTAATTTACCCAATCTTCATTCTTCATGTAGATGTTGTGCACCCATCTTATCCACAAAGTATCAGCTTTATCATATATCCAAAACACATACTTGGCAGCTGAGGCATTGTTCCAGGCAATCAAATCCTTTAAACCCAACCCTCCCGACTCTTTAGGAGTACAAACATTATCTGACCAAACTACTAGAGGGCTTCTTACCATACTTTCCATACCATCCCACAGGTAGCTCCTGCAAATCGAGTCAATCTTCTTTAGAACTGCTTTTGGAAGGATGAAAATCCTAACCCAATAAGAGTGCAGATTA
This sequence comes from Spergularia bocconei, assembly GCA_963457585.1. Classification (NCBI taxonomy): domain Eukaryota; kingdom Viridiplantae; phylum Streptophyta; class Magnoliopsida; order Caryophyllales; family Caryophyllaceae; genus Spergularia; species Spergularia bocconei. Next base: position 8,764,287 of record OY734959.1, read on the forward strand.
GCAAGAACAGATTAAACTAAGACAAGTCTACCAGTGTAGCTAAGCTTCCTAGCACTGAAGCTCCTTAATCTCTTCACAATTTTTTCAATGAGAATGTTGCAATCCATTATAGAGTCTGCCAGCTATAATAGGTACACCAAGGTACCTGAAAGGAAGCTTACCCTCTTTGAATCCTGAAAATTGTAAAATCTCATGTCTAATGGCTTGACTGATCCCAGCGAAATATGTATCAGATTTCATCTGATTGAAATTCAAACCAGTAGTTTTTTGAAGAGGTAGCAAACCCTCTCAATAAGAGCACTACTGATTTCACCTCTCCTTTGCAAAACATGAGGAGATCATCAGCAAAACATAAGTGTGTCAGTCTAGTTTTACCACACATTGGATGAATTCTGAATTCATCCTTCTCAGCCACAATATTGAGGATTCTTGATAGATAATCCATGCAGAGAATAAAGAGCAGAGGGAAAAGAGGATCCCCTTGTCTCAAACCTCTCTTTCTTGTAAAGAAACCAAATTGATCCTCGTTGAGAGCTAAATTATAACTAGTTTTTGTGACACATTCCATCACCAGTTTAATGAAACTACTAGGAAAATTCAATGCTTCAAACATTTCTTGCAAGAACTTCCATTCAACAGTATCATAAGCTTTTCTCAGATCTATCTTAAGCAAACATCTTGGAGAGGTCACTTTCCTATTATACTTTCTCACTAAGTCTTGGCAAATCATGATATTTTCCACAATGTCCCTGCTTTTGTCAAAAGCCCCCTGACTCTGGCTTACAGTCTCAGGTAAAATCTCACCTAGTCTATCACAGAGAAGCTTAGATATTATTTTATAGATGGTATTGCAGCATGCAATTGGCCTAGATTTAGGCCTCGCTACCTTAGGGACCAAAGTAATAACAATATTATTAACCTATTTTAGCAGCCTCCCACTCTCAAAACACCCCATGATAGCTTCACTAATCTGTTCTCCAACAATCTCCCAATTATCCTTAAAGAACTGGCTTGTGTAGCCATCAGGTCCAGGAGATTTGGTTCCAGGGATATAAGGATATTAAATATGGTGTGTCTTGGCTCTTCATTTGCCTATTGTGCCGGTTACAACTTAATTCGAATTAGTATAAAAAGGTAAAACTTTGTTTGGTTTTGGTGAGAAAATTTAACTATCATTTCCCATACAATGAGTTCATCAAAAAGAGAGTTGAACGTAGGGGAAGATATATATCTAGAGTTGTATTTTTATTCAAGATATGATCAACTTGTTCATGTTAATTTTCGATATTGTGATTCACAATTATATTTTCATTTTCGATATAACTAACATGTTAGTACAAGTACTCTACATATAATTAAAAATGACCCCGTGAATTCACGAGGCCAAAATCTTGCTAGTTGGGATTTATTTCTCATATATATTACGCCGTAATATTTGAACAATTGAGTAATGAAGGTAAAGAAAGCCAAAGCAGATTTAGAGCAAAGATATTTGGTTTTAATTTGTGATTGTATTATTGATGATGTTTTCCATGATACATAACCAACTATATATATTACAATGAGTCCAATGAGAATTAGTCTCACCTGTTTCTAGCACAGGGACATTAGCTATATTTGCACTAACAGAATCTGATCACTAATCCCTAAGGAGCTTGACTTTCCTCTTATAGATTTGATTCACATGTTTTCTATTGGGAAGGGATCCTACGTTGTTTGTAGTTAGCTGAGGTTGACTCCACACACATCAAGGCTATTTCTGGCTTCGTCTTCTTCTTCTCGAGTTGTCTCTGTCCCCCCTTGACATTCCCAAGCTCTCTGTCTCCTCTTCTTTACACTCCTCCTCAAGTTGGGAGTGAGGCTTTGTTGTAACTCCCAGCTTGCTTAGAAGTTTATTGTGTTGTTGAGTTGTTAGAGCTTTGGTAAACATATCTGCTAGCTCGTCTTGGGACCTAACATATGAAGTATGCATTTGACCTTGAGCAATCTTTTCCCTAATGAATTGACCTCTATATGCTTAGTCCTTTCATGATGTACTGGATTGGCAGCTATGGAGATTGCAGCTTGATTATTACACTTCAATTCAGTAGAGCCCGGATGTCTTAGACCCAATTCTTTTAGAAGAGATGATAACCAGGTGATTTTACAAGTGGTTAAAGCCATAGCCCTGTATTCAGCTTTTGCTGATGACCTTGCCACAACAGTTTGTTTCTTTGCTTTCCATGATACTGGTGAGTTCCCTAGCAGTATACAAAAGCCAGTGGTGGATCTCTTGCTAAAGGGGCAAGATGCCCAATCAGAATCACAGTAAGCAGTGTGCTTGGCTGCTGAGTTGTTAGATAGCAAAATTCCTTGTCCTGGTGCCTGTTTGATTTATCTCAAAAGTCTTCTGCCTGCTTGCATATGATCAATAGGGTTTTGTACTAATCGACTCAGCAGTTGCACAGTAAAAGATATGTCTAGTCTTGTTATTGTCAAGTGAATCATTTTCCCAATCAGCCTTCTATAAATTTCAGGTTTTTGAAGTAAGGTTCCTTTGTCGGGTGCAAGTTTAATGTGAGAGTTGAGTGGTAATCCGAGGGGTTTAGCATCCTCCATTCCATATTATTTCAGTAGATCTTGCACATATTTTCTTTGTGAGACAAAAATTCCTTCTTCTGTTCTGTCAATTTCCAAGCCTAAGAAGTATCTCAATTCTATAAGGTCTTTGATGTGGAATGCTTCAATGAGTTTGGATATCTCCTCCTGACTATCCCCTGTGATGATCATGTCATCAACGTACATCAGCACCACAGTGTTGCTCGTATCAGTCTGCTTTTTAAACAATGAGTGATCAGATGAAGATTTTTGATAGCCACAACTCATCAATGCAGAGGAAAGCTTGTGAAACCACTGTCTTCGTGGTTGTTTAGGTCCATACAGTGACTTTTTAAGTTTTTTTTTTTTTTTTTTTTTTTTGGTACAAAGACGAAAAGAAAACAACTAGCTAACGTCTATTACATCCTCCGACGGAGGCAAAATAAAAAATTATCATCAAAGAAGGAAGAGGTTCCAGGGACCTCCATGATCCCCACTTCACTAAATTCAAAGTCATCTGTCGTCCGGAAGGTAGTCCGTGAAAGAGTCGCTATCGCTTCCCTCGCCATATGATCCGATACCTTGTTGTTCCCTCTGTTGACAGTCTCTACACTAGCATGTAGTTCTAGCACAATCTCTCTATATTTCAAGTACACATTAGTTAGCCTATCCATGGGTTTCCTCCTATCCATAATCCCATGAACTACCAGATCACAATTGTAACACCCCCAAATTTCCTTTTCTTTTAAAAAAAAACACTTTTATCGAGATTCAAAACACAAATAAGGAAATTCAGAGGTGTCACTCCGCACTCGAGTCAAAGACCCGAATGCAAGGAGATTTCAAAAGACACAGTATAAAAGTCTAATGATCTAAAATAGTCTATTACATCCAATACTTAAAATTACAATAATCCAAAGTCTGAAAAATATGAAATAGTCTATGTATTATGAATTGTCTAGTAACCTAGAGTCCAACTAATATCTAATGAGTCGTCGTTCCCGTATGCATCAATCACTTCAAACCTGTGGTGGATTTAAAGCACAAAAACCACAGTTGAAAAAGTCAGGAAATTGAGTAAGCTAACACCTCAACATGTTTAAAACCCAAAACCCTTACCTGGATTTTGAAAACGTTTTTAGTTTTATTTTCGAAAACACACTTAGCACATAAACATATAATCATCCAATAATAATTCCAAACCAGTACTTAAGAGTCATATTTCACAATCCACCATTCAATTCATCACACACTTATAGTATAAGAAACATTCCGCATTCCATATCCAATAAATCAAACATTAACGATAATTGAGAAATTCATAAGTCATAAGTCATAATCCAAGTTCACAATCCACAATCCACAATCCATCGAACATTAATTTGATCACGAGTAAGAAGTTATAAGTCACAATTCGTAGTTAGCAATCCACAATCCATAACTCAACCAATCAGAAATTAACAATAAATAAGAAGTCATAAGTCACAATCCACAATCCATAATCCATAATCCATAATCCTTAATCCTTATTATTTAGTAATGAACTGAATCTTTTGCCAATTCATCCTATCAACCATAATCCATAATTCATAATCCATAATCCAAGACTACTAGACCTTAAGTGTGCACACCCCCTACTGAGTGTTTTTAACCCAAGTAGAGTAGACTAGAGCCTAACCCTCTTAAATACCGATGTGGTGGGGTAATAAATAGGAGTCGATGCGACTCAATCTAATGAATAGGAGTTCTTTTGACTCAAGCAAATAAATAGGAGCTCTTTTGGCTCAAACAATAAATAGGAGCTCTTTTAGCTCAAACGAATAAATAGAAGCTCTTTTGGCTCGAATAAATAATTAGGAGTTCTTTTGACTCAAACGAATAATTAGGAGTTCTTTTGCTCCGTCTAAGTAACCAATATCTTATTGAGAGAATTGATGATCACAAACCATATAAAACGATATCAAACCAACATCATGATATAAATTGACTATGCGCCCACAAACCAAACCAAACCAAATCAACCAATTCAATACACATTTAATCTTACCTTTCAAAATAACATATTTGTCACAAGCCAAACCAATATACCAATATCCATACATTAATTCCAAACAATCATAATGCGATAATTGCATAATTGAATCGTTCTCCACCTATCATGATACTATGTTTTCATCCAATCACACCATTCACAACTAGCACATAAGTTTGAAAGGTTTCTACAAGTTTAAGAAAGGTTGAGCATGCTAGCTTACCTTTTTAAGCAAACGGAAAACTCAATAGCACAATAATGACTAGTACTCCTCGTCTACGAACTCAGGCTCTACAATTATACAAACGACATTCCTAAATTAACACTTAATCTTATCAACCAACCAACTACTTATGTATGTGTTAGTATGTATGATCCTATATGCAATGTATGATTATGCTAATACCAAATCCAAACCAACAATTACTAATTATCCAGTAATTATAATCCGATTTCATTAATTACCCAATAAAACTCAATTAACAACCAAATTATTATAAAAATTCACAAGGCCTAGAATAAGTTTAAAAACAGAATATAAATCATAAAATTCAACCCTTTATTATTAGAATTTAATTAGAAATTAATCTAACAATTTAAATTATGTTTTATCAATTAAAAACAATGATTTATTCCATAAAATTCCAAAAATTCGAATTAACTTACATAAATCACGAAAATCAGTTTATAAATTTATAAATCATCTAATTTTCGAAAATACTAATTAATATTGTAATTTGACCTTATTACATTAATTTACAACACTAATCTCATAATTAAACCAAAAATCAATTTCTACAAAACATGAACAAAATATAACAAAATCCCTAATTAAATTAAGAACCCCTAATTAACAGGTTCTAAGAGTACCCAATTCATATCTTTCAAAATTAATTGAAACAAAATCGAATAATTAAGCTAATTAGTCCAAAATTCGTAATTAGTGATAGATAATCCAAAACAAGCATAAAAATCAAATCTTTGTGCATAAAACTAACTCAAATTGATTACCCACTAACTATAACATCTATTAGAATCAATTAAACGTGAATTAAAGCATTCAAATCGGTCCAATACTCCCGGTTTTAGAAGAACACGAAAACAGGGGAAAGAGGGGCGAGAAAGGGTGTTACTCACGGAGAGGAGAGACAGTGGGCTGGTGGTCGAACGGACGGCGTGAAGAAGAGGCGGTGTGGGCGAAAGAAAACCGAGCTGGGCGGCGTCGGAGCAAGGCGACGCGTGCGGGTGAAGAAGGCCGAACAAAGAGGAAGCAGTGGCGTGGTCCTCTGTTTTTATAGGAAGGGGGTGGGGGTGTTTTGCGTGAGGCAGGAGAGAGAAAAGGGTGAGTTTTTTTTTATGTATTTTTCTTTTCTCTTTCCTTATTTCTGATTTTCTTTTGTATTGGATTGGTATATGGTTTTGGGTTTGGATCAACATGTATTGGGTTAGTATTGGTCTTGTAGTTAGGATTGACCCAGTTTAGAAAATAAAACCCAAATAGCAAATTCGATTTTAGAAATCATTTACGAACCCATTTTCGAAAACGACTCACAACACAACATTGAATTCATCTTTTGCTAAATTACAAGTACTAAAATATTATTATAAAATATATTGAGTTTTCGGGATATTACATCCTTCCCCACTTAAGAAAACGCTTCGTCCCCGAAGCGCAAAGTAACTAGGTGAACTCATTACACAACCACACAGCACATATCAAACTCGTATGATGCAAAAGTATGAATGCAATGCATGATTTTAAGTTTAATGCCAAGTTGACATTACAATCCACCCTCCTTAAAAGAAGAGTTCGTCCTCGAACTCACGAGTTAAACAATCTTATATGTAAGTAAATAATCTTATATGTTATACACAACTCTTAAAAATCACCTTCAAGAATTATCGCTCAAATTCTAGTAACCCAAAATGAATTTTAAGTAACCAAATTCTCTAAAGTACTTTGTCAATAACTCAACTCTTTAAATTATAATGCAATAATTGTATCATGATACCAATGATAAAGATTTTGAACGCTAAAGATAAATAATTATGGCCCAAGTAAATATCTAATATAATCTCATTCTTATCGAAATACAACCTTCTTACTTTATATATAAACACCAAAGATTCAAATTAAGACATCACACTATTCTTAAGATAAATACACACAAGGAAAAACTAAGATCATGGATCCGAATCATATTAGCCCCAAATAGTTGTAAACTTCCGTGACGATATTAATTTTAACAAACTCAAATCCATTCAACAATACAGTCATACATCTCAAATTAAACCAGTCAATAAATTTCAAATTCACCCCTCCAAATTCCACCACAGAAAATAATTTCGGACTCTAAACAGCAACCAAACTTTAAACTCAATTTCATAGTTGTACTGAAGTTTCTTAATTACATCCCCCGATAATATTTTCCTTACAAAACTCGTGAAAATCACCTTCAAACAATACAACTAAATTCTGAGACAGACTTCCACATAATTTAAAATCCATAATTAGTATAGTCATCACCAGCCTTATTATCGAAAATTCACCATATAACACCCACTATATTTCTCATGTTTGACCCAAATCTCATATAAATCATCGACATAGCGATGTCAAAACAAAGGTTAAAATGCTAAATATAGAGCTTTCCAATAATAATCCACCAATCCCACTACTAAGGGTAGGGTGGGAGGGCACTATCTATATTTTGATATATTTCCTCTATGGTTAATTCAACCCATCAATCACTTAATAACAACTCCAACACTAATGAAGACAAAAATAATGTCTCAATTGACGCACATTCCATAAAACCAAGAAAACGTATTGATGTCGAGCATGCTTAAGATAGACATACAATTGTCTCATTCCAATTCAATGAATAATCATTCCAAATATATAAGGTACGTTTGACCTTCAAAGACCAATAATTTTCATACATGTAGATCAACTTCATACTTTCGAATTCCATTACCAAATTACATCTATTCTTAGTTTCCAAACGAATCAAGACATTCAAACCATTCAGTAACAAGTATATATATAAAACTCACATGTGAAAACAAGTAGCAATTCATAAATAAGAATAAGTTAATCACACAAAAACAAACAAAGCAATACCCTTATACCCCCATACGGCTTGATTCATTTTATTAATCATTTATTTATTTATTTTGATGGTTGATTCGTTTATTTTTTTTCCTAGTCTTATTAGTTCATTTTAGCGTGGGACCTAACCTAGGCTCTGATACCAACTGTAACACCTCTAAATTTCCTTATTTGTGTTTTGAATCTCGATAAAAATGTTTTTTTTTAAAAAAGGAAAGGAAATTTGGGGGAGTTACAACAATTACAAAGGATGATAAAATCTTGACGGTTCTGCCTTTTCAACTAAATCAAACCCAAAAGAACCGCCATGGTTTCCGCTAAGGTAGCATCAGTAGCATAGACATGCGCAATAATCCCTGCGTTCCACCTGCCATCACCATCTAGTACACAAATAGCTAGACCTGCAGAATTTTCAGCTTTAACAAATGAAACATCAGTGAAGACCAAACTAGTGGATGAAGGGAAGAAAGGTAGTGTGTTTTTGAGAGGAGTGAAGCTTAACTGTTGAAGAACAGTTGGAGGATGGGAGTATTTATGTGATAGAAGCTTTGCTTGAGGTATAATTGTGGTTTCAGAGATGTTTTTCTGATCAAAGATCCATGTGTTCCTTCTTTTCCAAAGCAGCCAACAAGTAATAGCAAAACAAGAAGGCCAATTGGTGTCTGTATCATGTTCCAGGTTATGAATAAACCACTCATCAAATTCAACCTGAAACCAAGTTGTAGCCATTCTCAAAGGGTCCCAAACTTCTCTAGCACGAGGACAATCTCTGAAAATATGGCGAAGACTCTCAATGAGAGTTGGACAAAAGGGACAAAAAGGTGACAAAGGAAGGTTTATGTGAGCTAGGACAGTCCGAGTAGGTACATTGTTCCCTTTTGCTAGCCACATGAAAAATTTAACTCGTGGTGGACATTTTAGCCTCCAGATCATCTCCCACTTCTTATCCAAGTGAAAAGAGTTTTTAGTTTTCCACAAAACTTCATAAAGCCGAGTAGTATCAAAAAAATTTCCCAAGGCTAAGTTAGTGCACATAAGATCAGGGCCAATTTCGGGAATAAAAGTACCCAAAATAGCACTCACAACATCTTCATAAAAAAAAGTAGAACAATCAATTAAGTTAGAATTAGAGTGAAAATCCTTGACCGACATATCACACAAAGAGGAAGGCAAGGGGCCAGTGAATCTACTACGCAGAGGACCAATACCACACCAATTATCCTCCCAAAAACTAATTGACTCCTTATGCCAATGGCCCACTCAACACTATCTTTAAACATATCCCAACCCTTCGCCAACTTTTGCCAAATATAAGAACCTTTTTTGAAAACCAAAGGTTCCTCCCGACCTCTAATATATTTATGATAAAAGACGTCCAAGGCCAAGTTCTTTTTCGTGTTCAAAGACCAACATAATTTAGTTATTAAAATCTTGTTCATCAAGTTGGCAAATCTGATTCCAAGACCTCCTAGGTGTGTAGGCGCGGTAATCTTATTCCAAGACACAAGATGTAACTTCCTACAGTCCGGACGAGACCCCCCACAAAAAACTAGCACAAATCTGGTCAATTTGATTCAAAGCCCAAGTCAGAAGACTTAAAGCTTGCATATGGTAAAGAGGTATGGTGGACAAGGTAGATTTGATAAGCACCATTTTACCAGCTCTCGACAGAGTATTGCATTTCCAAGAGCTCAGCTTATCCCTAACTCTTTGGACAAGGTTAAAGATCGTAGATTTGTTAGGTCTCTTATCAGCAAGAGGAAAGCCTAAATAGGTACCTAAGTCAGCACTAGCTTTCACTCCCAAGGAAGCTTCAAATATCTGCCGAATCTCCATATGAACATTCTTAGAGAAGTAAATTTTGCTTTTAGTTTTGTTCATTTTTTGACCAGAAAAGTAAAAAAACTGATATAACATGCTATTAACACTTAACAAAGTACTCTCACTAGTATCACCAAAAAGCAACACATCATCGGCAAAAAAGAGGTGGAGATCTTACGATCACTCCCAACCATATTAAAGGGTTTCCAATCTCCCCTCACAAGCGTCGTGAATAAATTGAGAAAACACTTCCATACAAATAATAAAAATGTAAGGGGAAAGGGGGTCACCTTGACGAATGCCTCTGCTAGTCACAAAAGAATCAGAGAGGGAACCATTATCAAGCACATTGTAGGAGGTGGAAGAAACACAGCTCATAATCAGCAAAACAGTATCATTGTCAAGCCTAAATTTCCTAAGACAAAATTCAATAAAGGACCATTCTAATCTGTCATAAGCTCTTTCCAAATCAATTTTCAAAACAAACCACTCTTTCTTCCCTCTTTTCTTTTTCATGGAATGCAAAATCTCATTAGCAACGACAAAATTATTAAGAGTACCTCTCCCAGGCAGAAAACTACCTTGGTTAGGAGAGATATATCCCTCAAGATAGGGTCTGATGCGATTCACCAAAATTTTTGACACAATTTTATAATTGTTATTGCACAAACTAATTGGACGAAAATTTTTAAGCAATTCAAGATGGTTCACTTTAGGTATGAGGCTAATGATCGTCCCATTGCAGTCTTTCGGAAGCTTTTTGCTAGCAAAAACATTGTTGACGAAGGAGAGCAAATCACTCTTAATAGTCATCCAATGTTTTTGGTAGAAGAAAGCATGAAAGCCATCGGGCCCCAGGGCCTTCCAAGGACTAAGTTGAAAAACCGCATCCTGAAGTTCATTAGTTAACACAGGAAAAGAAAGTCTAAGTCTAGGACTCTGACCCAAATCAGCATGGAACACGGGAGTAAAAGGATCAGATTTAAACAAGTTGCTAAATTAGTCAACTGCTAGTCGTTTAAGATCACAGATCTCAGAAAAGGTCTCCCCTGCATCATTTTTCAAGTTAACAATTCTATTTTTGAGCTTGCACACTCTGTTTCTCCTCCTTTCGACTAGCTTGAATCTGCCCTGATGAGGTATAGCCCTGTGGGAGTGTCATATACACATCCTCTTCCAAATCACCATGGAGAAAAGCATTAGATACATCTAGTTGATTTGTGAACCAACCCTTGACTGCAGAAACTGCTAGGACTGCTCGTACTAGTGGTCATTTTTGCCAGAGGGGCAAAAGTCTCCTCATAGTCAATGCCTGATCTTTGCCTGAATCCCTGAATCACTAATCGAGCCTTGTGTTTGTCAAGTGTGCCATCAAAGTGGAATTTTGTCTTGTATATCCACTTACACCCTATAGCTTTCCTGCCGGGGGTAGAGAAGTGAGATCCCATGTGTTATTATCTCTTAGGGTTTGTAACTCTGAGTTTATAGCTTGAATCCACTTAAGGTCTTTGATTGCTTCACTGAAACGGACAGGGTCAGGTTCTAGTGTGATTTTGTTGACAAAGTTGGCAAACTTTGTGGATGTATCAACTGCGACCAAGTTGGAAACTTGTTGAGGAGTCATGACTGGCACTACTACAAAATGGGCTATAGACATCACTACATAGACATAGGACATCTACAAAACCGATGTCTATGAAGAACCGGTGGAATTTTTGCAATTTGAACCAAAATATAGACATGGGATTTTTTGTTAAAACCTATATGTATTATAGTTATATAGACATCACACAATCAACAAAGCCCACGTCTATTACTTACCGATTTTATTTTTTCGAAATCAGTCAATCAAATACATACCCAGAATACAATAATACCCATGTCTATTGTGCAATTTGCGAATACTCCATATATTTTAATTTCAAATAAATCCCAACCCTAGCTAACTCTTTTCTTCTCTTTCTCTCTCCTACTTAGCCGCCTACATCCTCAAACTCATCATCTTCTCTCTTTCATCTTTTCTTTACTCCTACCTCATTCACTAGTCACACCCTCTCATCCTACTTCAAACTCTTTACCCTCATCCTCTTATAGTTACTCGTAGAACACCACTAAACCCACTCTAAATGCACTGATTTTTTTAATCAACAAATTGTTACATCTTGGATGCTAGAGTGAATCTCACCTTCGTCCTTCATATGATTAAGGTATGATTTTAACTCGATTGTTCTCTAAGAATAATCAAAGATTTCAAGTTATATTTTTTGTTTTTGAGGATTTTGATTTTGATTTGGATCTATCATTATTATTCCTATAATTTTCTTTTTTCCAAATCTCAATTTTTTTTGCTCAAATTTCAGTTGGGTATGTACTCATCACAAAAAGAACAAACTCCCCTTGTTTTAGGGTTTTTATTTGTCTCAGTTCTGCGATTTTTGTCACGAAACTCAATCTTTTTGCTCGGGTTAATCTAGAATTGTTGTGAGCTTTATCCGCTAATCATTACTTATTATTCTTAATTGCTTTCTATTTTGGTTGTGTTGATAACATTTGTTTAATTTTTTGATGATTTTATTCAAACATTGTTTGGATGATTTTCAGATTTTTATGTGGTAGTTAATTACTTAATTGTTTTTCGTTTGGTTTTAGGTGGATGATGTATGACCAATTCATGAGTCCATCTTGTTTTAAAATGGAAGATTCAAAGCTGTGAGAATCACCGAAGGCAGCACCGACGATGTAGAAGATTGTTTGTGATTTTTTTCCCCTTATTGTTATACTTTTAGTTCGTTTGTAAGATTGTCGAATTTGATTTGTTTCCCTGAGATTAGAGCACACAAAATTTTTAACCTATGGGAATTTGTTTAACTATGAATGTATTTGATTTACTGCAACTTAAATTACATTTACGCAAAATCAAGTTCGGACCAAAAAAATTGGTTCAGAACCTTTTTTTTTTAATATCTGGTTGCAAAATACACATGATACACATGGGATTTTTATAAAAAAAAAACTGATGTCTAAAGGTCCTATAGACATGGGATTTTCTTGGTAATCCGATGTGTATTAAATAACATAGACATGGGTTTTCAGAAAACCCATGTGTATACTTTTGAAGCACATGGGACATAAATCCGACGTCTATTCCAATGGGAATAGATGTCACCCAACTTAACGTCGAACACATAACCGACGTCTATATATAAAAATGTCCGACGTCTATATTATGTTTTGTAGTAGTGTGGGTTAATTATTTCAAAGTCTTTTGTCCAAGCTGGTGCTAGTCTGTGTCTTATTAGTCTGCTTGTAGAAGGGTCAGGTTCTTCTCCTCCTATCTGTGGAGCATCTTTGTCCTTTGTACTGATTTCTGTGGACAAGGTATCAGTATCATCTGTGGAGGTGATGATCTTGGGAGGTATGGGCTCTCCACTGTGTCTGAATTTGGTGTTCCAAGTTTTGTAGGGTAGTATATGTTCATAGAACTTGACCTACCAGGAGATTATGCATCTTTTATTCTTCAAATCGAACAACTTGTACCCTTTTTGGTGTGAGGGATAGCCTATGAAGACACAAGGAATGCCCCGAGGCTCAAACTTGTCTTTTTCTCTCATGGGGTTGTACACCATTGCAAGACAACCAAATACTTTCATTCTCTCATAGTCAGGATCTTTCTGAAACAATTGAAAGTATGGTGTTTTGTTATTCAGTACACTCGAGGGGAGTCTGTTGATAATGTAGGCTAGCTGTTTGTACACAATCTCCCCAAAAACTCAAGGGAAAGCCTGATTGGAACCTGATTGCCCTACTAACCTCTAACAGGTGTCTATGTTTCCTCTCAACAGTGCCATTTTGCTGGGGGTATCACGGCAGCTTGTTTGGTGTATTATACCCTTCATTCCTATGGTTTTTCCACACTCTCCTGGCCTCAACAATTTCTTGAGCATTATCTGATCTGATGATCCTTGCTGCAACATTGAATTGATTTTCCGCAACGGTTAAAAATTGGGTTACAAGGTGTCCAACCTCACTCTTGTTTTTCATTAGATAAATCCAAGTTGCCCTAGAGAAGTCATCTACAATTGTGAGAAAATATTTGTGCTTTAATCTGGTTACGTTCCTGTAAGGTCCTCAGACATCAATGTGGATCATTTCAAAAGGTTTTCCAGCACTGAATTCTCTTACAGGGTATGGTTGTTTGGTACGTTTTGCCATAGGACAAGTTAGGCACACATTTCCTTTGTCTTTCTTAACAACATTAGATAAATATCTAATAGCTTTGAGTTTCTCTTTTGGATGCATGACCCAACCTGAAATGCCACTTAGCAAAAACATCTTGCTTATCATGTCTAATTTCAAGATATCAGCTGCATCCTCAAGCAAGGACTCATAAGACAAGAGATCTGTCCTACTAGTAGGATCTATCTCATCGCATTTTGAACTACATTAGCCTTAACATTACTCTTAACTACTGGAGACACAGGTTTATTCACTAGATAATATATCCCCTTGTGCTCTCTTCCAATCCCTCAGATCTTCAGGGTCAAGCAGTCCTGTATCACACACATTTTCTTATAAAATGTCACATAACACCCTTCAGATTTGATCAACTTTTGCTCAAACAACAGATTGTTTTTGAAGCTTGGCACAAACAAAATATTATTCAACATCATTCCTATTTTCAGCATATGGTTTCCAGTATGAGTAACATGTGAAATTTCCCCTTTTGGCAGATTAATTCTTGGTTTCTTAGAGAGTTCTTAAACATTAACTAGCAGACTGAGGTCAGAAATCATATGGTCACTTGCCCCAGAATCTATTAACCACCCATTTTTCACATAATTAAGAAACACATTACTGCAACAACTGTTACGTGCAAAGTGTGCTTCTAAATCTTCTTCAGTGAAGGTTGGTTTGTTGGACTTAAAGTTCAGCAAACTCAGGAATTGTTGTTGTGATAGGGTAATGGAGCTGCTCACTCCTTCAGATCCTTCACCTTGCATAACATTGTTTGCAGATTTATTTCCTGACTTGTTCCAGGGTTTCTTGTTTTTGTTGTTGCTCTGCCATTCGTTGTTTGAGGTCTTTTGATTATCTCTTCTTGGTGGTGGTCCAGGATTGTTTGGAATATCCTTGTTCCACCAGCATTTTTCCTTTGTATGCCCTTTATTTTTGCAAATGACACACTCTTTCCTGTTTGAGTTGTGATTTCCATGATCTTTGTTGTAGTTGTTGGTGTTGTAGAAAGCAGATTGATCAATCTCCATCTTGTCCACCTTCTCCAGCACTTGTTTTTGTATCTCCTCTTCTTGCAGGAGTGACACAGCTTCTTCAACCCTTGGTAGGGGATCTCTCATGAGCAGGTTGCTTCTTATAGATCCATAGCATGGATCTAACCCATTCAGGAAATTGAAAAGTTACTTTTCACCTGTGCTCCTGCGCCAAGCATCCATGAAATCATTGATTTTCTTGTTGGTCTCAGTAACTGAGGGCCAATCCTCCATGATCTCCAGGGTGTTCCACAGAGTGGTAAGTTGATTGGTTGTGATATTCTGAGATGCTTGAGTTGACTTGGGTGAGTTCCTTGATTTCTTATTCTAGGTGATATTTTCTGGCTCCATTAGTCTTGCCATATGTGTTGCAAAGAGTATCCCAGATCTCTTTAGCTGAGCTTATAAACCTGACAGCAGGTTTGATTTCAGGATCGTGGTTGCTTAGCAACCAACCTACAAGCAAGCTGTTGCAAATGTCGAAAGCCTCAAGTCTGAAGGGATCACAATCTGATCTCTTGACAATGCTAGTCATGAATCCCAACTTTCTTCTGATGGCTAGGAAAATTTCCATCTCTCTTTTCCATTCGTAGTAGTTTGACATTCCCTTCAGCTTTGGCTCAATGAGCAGGGGTTTGGTTATTTCTGAAGGGTGAACATACAAAGGGTCTCCGCTGCTTAGTTGGTTTTGGTTCGTTGTTTCTAAGTTTCCTGCCATTTTTGCAAGAATTTGATTATGGTTTGTTGGATATAGTTATGCAAGCAGGTTGTAAGTTTTGTGAGAGTGAAATAAAGCTGCTACAGACCTCCTCAGTCCTTCATGGCTTTGATACCATGAATAATTGAGCAATAATGAAGGTAAAGAAAGCCATAGCAGATTTAGAGCAATGATATTTGGTTTTAATTTGTGATTGTATTGATGATGTTTTCTATGATACATAACCAGCTATATATATTACAATGAGTCCAATGAGAATTAGGCCCTGTTTGATAGGACTGCATCTTTCTGAATTGAACTGATATGATCTGATTTGAATGATTCTGATCTTATCTGATCTGATTTGAATGATTCTGATCTGATCTGATTTGATCTGAATTTGGTGAAAATTTGATTTAATTTCAACGAATTAGTATCAACTATGGACCAAATACATAGATAGTTATTTGAACATTTCTGATCTGATCTGATCTGAACTGAACTGAATTATTCTGATCTGATCTGATCTGAATGATTCTGATCTGATCTGATCTGAATGATTCTGATCTGATCTAATCTGATCTGAATGATTCTGATCTGATCTGAATTCATCTGAGAATAAGTCCTATCAAACAGGGTCTTTGTCTCACATGTTTCTAGTACAGGGACATTAGCTATATTTGCACTGACAGAATCTTATCACTAATCCCTAAGGAGCTTGCTTTCCTCTTATAGATTTGATTCACATGTTTTCGATCGGGGAAGGATCCTATGTTGTTTGTAGTTAGCTGAGGTTGACTCCACACACATCAAGGTTGTTTCTAGCTTCGTCTTCTTCTCCTCGAGCTGTCACTGTCACCCCTTGACATTCTCAAGCTCTTTGTCTCCTCTTCTTTACAAAATTATTTTAAAACATTTTTAAATCTTATATTTAAAAAATGTAGCCCGGGTATGGCACAAGCGTGCAAACTAGTTATTAATAGTATGCACTATTTAGAATTTAGAAGTAGTTATACAAATGTGACATACAATTTCATTGTGATGGGAATAATATTCAAATACATAATACAATGTAGAAATATATCAAACTATTTAATAGTAGCTTACACATGAGTTGAAATCTTGGGGTGAGTGGCGAGATCAGAGTTCGTTGGTGACGAATACAACTAGTGAACCAGAAATTCACTCGTTGTTGGCAGGTGATAAAAAAGACGGAATCCACCCTAGTCAAATCTTGTTTTGCACTTATTTACGACGGAACGAGGATTTAATCAAGTGATTAGACGTTCACCTCAAATGACTGCTCAGCTCGTCTACCCATGATCAAAACCCTAAATATACCGCGAAAAATGAAATAAGTCTCCAATGCTGTGTTTCTCTAGAAGAGGCGACCTGAGCTTAAATCTGTGACTGTGACCTCAGTTGACTTGGTTTGATTGGTTAGCTTGGAACAAGAAAAGGACATAGGGAGATGTTTGAAGCTGTGTACATCAAACAATTCTATAAACCTTTGATCGGAAACTCTAGCTTTCGCGGCCGCGAATCGCTGGTATTCATCAAAGATGGACGACAGGCACCACTTCTGCAGCTTTCTCAAACACCCAACAAGGCATCCAGTTCGATGCTGTATGAAATAATTGATGAACAAAGAAAGCCAACATTAAGGATCAAGTAGTGTTCATCACATATTCGTTTAACAAAATAAATCATTATATTTTCTACGAAATCTATCAAAAGTTTACATAATCATTTTACAAAACAATTTAATCGAGTGTTGTGTTACCTTTCCTCTTTTGCAGTGTATTAAAACAGGATGATTTCTCACATCTGCATGCCACGAACAACCAATTCAAGTTAATAACTAGAAAGTCGGAATGTTTCGAAGCCTATGATTGGACGCCACCAGATTTTACTCAATTTCGGAATTATAATCTCACACACTGTTCATGACTTGTTGCATGCATGCCATCCTATATCTCACAACTAAGTCGAGGATGAATTTCTTTTTTTAGATGAAGTCGAGGATGAATTTATTTCAACTCATCTTAAATGTAAGAAGGTAGTACCGAAATTGAATATAATCAGGTTATAATATAATTTATATTAATTAATGGAGAGTGATATATACCAAGGACAATTTTTAGCGCTTCACGTATAGCATCATTTGGGATGCTCACGAACGGCTCCTAGAAGAAAAAAAGAAAAAAAAATCGCATACCAAGTGCAAGTGTTAAAAACATGATTTAAACGGACCAAATTGTCAAATGACAATGTTTAGATCAGATGTAATAACGTACTATAAAAAAAAAAAAAAAACTTACATGCATACCGTCTAATAATGTTAGATGAATTACACTACTCAATCAGATTTTACTACTATCAACTACAAATTTACAACTAGTTTTGTCATCATATATAACTCAATTTTACTTCTATTACTAGGGAGCATATCGTGCTTCGCACGAACTGTGTTTTGTGTATTTGATTTATAAAATTATGGATTACTTGAACAATAATTTATTTAGTTTGAATTGTGTAAATTTAAATTTCCGAAGTTGATAAATTTATACACAGTTTTCGATAACCATTAAACCATTGTGTATGAATTTAACCAGATTACTTGAACACTGGATTACTTGTTCCATATCATTATTAGTACCCTTACAAATAAGGAATGTACAAGATCATTTAAAATTAGCACTAAAAAAAAAAAAAAAAAAAAAAAAAAGAGGATCAAAGTGAACGGACTCAAGATCATATACTCCTACTATTTTCCATCAGTATATATACCATATATAGACCATTCAGTATGTCACACACTCGCTGACTCACACCCATCGTCATGAATGAGGTTACTACATACTATTTTAGTTTAACGTGACATTACCCAAACATCAATCAGTTAGGAATGGGTAAGGGGACCATCTTTAATTTAGATTAACTAAATAAACTTCCAAAGTATCATTTTCTCTTTTGTCAAAAAAAAGAAAGAGCATCATTTTCTCACATCAGGCATTATTGTTGGATGGAAGCTTTACTCCAGCAATCTAACTTCTTTGTACTCCGTATATACTCCATGTCCTAAAGTTTCGCATAATATTGTTGAAATCAACCAACTGAATTACTGAACTTTATGTCACCTAAGATTTTCAGGAAAACAAGCTAGCTGATGGTTCCGAGATCATATAACTACCGCGCTACCAATGCAACGATCTTACAAGTATAGTTACACTAATCTAGCTGAATTTTACTCCGAATTATTTGCCGTGACTACTAGCTACTTCGACTAAAATTAAAGTAGGAAATCAACCAACTTGAAGTTTTGAACAAAAGGAAATAATTAGACCAACGCAGTATTATTAGTGCATCATTCCCCTCTTCTGCCCTAATAAGTCATAGAGTCGCTGCTAGTCAGTAATCCTTCTCCCTTTCGTATGAATTACTCTCAAATATTCACATGAAACGTTAACAATCCGTATGTAACAACTGAAAGACTACTTAAAAGAAACACTTCTAGATGCTACATGAGATAAAAATACATTTAGTTATGCTCTAATTAACTTGAGTACGACAATAACATTACCCAAGTGTTTCAAAAGCTCCCTCCTATTCGAGGTAAATTACTACATGTCCTCTAAGTTGTGATTTAGTGTGACATTTTCTTATGTTCAGAGTATCTACAAGTGTATGACCAGCTAAACATCCTCCAAAAACTGAGTGGAAACTTAACCTTAGGCCTTATACTAGCATAGATAGTGCATGCAAATTAATTTTAATAATACCACATTCTCACTTCTATTATCGAATTACTCCCAACTTGTAGACTCATATATCAACCATGTAGGAAAATGGAGTGATACTATAATGGCTACAAAGCCTTGATAGCCATTATAAATCGACCAAATCACCCCGTTCATTTTTATAAAGTAATCTCAACCATTGAATATTTGACCAGATAAAAAAAAACAAATTAATTAAAAATAAAAAGCAGAAAACCTATACAACTTCCCCACCCCGTTCTTTTCCCCCTCCTCTCCTTCTCCCCCTCCCTCAACCAGCCACCATCCTAGCACCACCACCGTCCAATGGCCCACATCCTAGCAGCCGTGACACCGGGACCACCACCAGCATACAGGCGTCCCGCCGCCGATCACACCCTGGCTGTCACCTGCCACCACCAGCATACAGGCGTCCTGTCGCCGATCACGCCCTGGCTGTCACCTCCCACCACCATGGCCTCCCCACCCTCCCACGATACCTTCTCTCTCCTCTAGGATCTCTCATTTCCCACCCACTTATTCTCGATGCCATGCCCAACGAAAACCACCTATTGCCTCTCCCTGACCACCTAGTATGGCCGCCACTCACCACCTTCGTCGCCTAGAATATGGAGAAAATAAGGCTAGAGGGGAGGACGTCGGTGTTTCAAGGGGTGGAGGGAGTGGTGGCCGACGAACTGCGGCCTTAGGGGTGCTGTTGGGATATCGTAAAGAGGAGGTTCGGTTGGGGCTGGGGCGGAGAGAGGGAGGGGAGGTGGAGAGAAAATTAATTTTTAGTATTTATATGGTTAAACTATTTAATGGTTAGGATTTGCTCGGTGAAAATTAACGGTCATTATTCATTTTCTTATAATGGCTATCAAGCTATGGTAGCTATCGTAGAATTGGTAAGGAAGATGAGCCAAACTTATTACCTTCTAGTGACGCTCTAATAATATAACGACGAAAGACAAGTAACTCAAGATCAGAGTTGAGACAATCTAATCATATATACCATATAGACTTCAAGTACTATAATAGGACAGATATATTCCATACGCATATCATTAACTGTATACACTCAAAAGTTGCATGTGACAGAACAACTTCAATGATAGACAGAAATTTCTAAAATCACTTTAAAAAGAAGAAACTAAGGCATATTCCATTTCAATTCTACGAGATTCTCAATTTCTCAACTTGTTATATTCTGCCTCTACTCGATCGCGTTTCAGCATCCGATGATGACCGTTATTTATACAATATTCTTATTATTACACACTTTATTGCAAATCAATATTCAAGTCCCACTATGACAAAAAGACAATCACAATCACAATTTCTATTCTAACTTCAAGCTTTTGTGTTCACAAAAACTCTTAACAGATTATCGTTTGATTTGGACCGTCTAACAACTTATAGAAAGTTAGAAACATACTAACTGCATAAAATAAAAAAGTACATATAGGAGCGAACTAATAGAAAAACAAGTGTGGATACCTTAGCATGTCGTATCACGATCTTCATTTAAAAATTTAAAAATATTATACGGAGTACTAACCTCATATGTACCGTATAAATCAAGTCTTAAGTTTCTACCAAATAATGAACTAATAACTCTAGTGAAAACATTGCAGGCCAGGTCAGTCTAATGATGAGTATATATACGACTTAAGTGTTAGATGTCCACTAGCTAGACCACTAGCCTAGTTGCTATCGTTGGTGGGGTGATACTCATAAGGTTGTGAATTGAAACTTATGAAGTCGTGATTGAAACTTATGAAGTAGTTTACGACTTGTGATTGAAGCTTAATTATGAAGTCGTGATTGAAACTTATGAAGTAGTTTACGTATGATTATACATCAATAGTGCTTTTAATTATAACAAATTACGAGTATAAAGTCTCATCTAGGTAGTGGTACACTATAAACGCGTACCTTGTGACCTTCAATGGCAAACTTATACAGTTTGATCCCGTTGGTCTTGAGAAACTCCATATTAACTTCAGGGTAGGGCTCCGGACATAAGTATCTACAACAACAACAACAGCAACAAACCCTAATTTCATGACAAACAAGCAATACGACCCTTACAAATTAAACAAAATTAACCCAAAAAACAAGTACAGTAAATATTAGCTAAATTAGGCATTACTTGGTATGACAACTTAGCTTGTTGAAATGTCTTAAATTTTAGCACACTTGGCATCACGACTTGTTGAAATGTTTTAAAATTTTCAGCAAAAAGTTTAAGTAAGACGGTGTGTATTGTCAAAGTTTAATAAATCACGTCATTTCAGTGTGAGACATATTCTCCAAATACCTAATCTCAAACTTCAATGTATTATCGGGGTAGTAAGTTTTGGCTCTTTTTCATTTCTATACGCTACCTTCGAAGTCCCGATCATTTTCCCAAAACAAACAAAAATCCAACAAAAAATAAAGAAAGGAAGTGTATGGAAATTTACATGATAGAGCGAAGGCCTAAAGAGTGGAGGAAGGAGAAGTTGGAGACGTCAGGAAAACCAGAGCGAAAGAGGCCGTTATCGACCACGGAAAAGTTCAAAGGCGGAGTGTACAAATCCTCCTCATCATCTTCTGAAGGATTCGAGTTCACAAATGCCATAGACAGCTCTCTATTGACGTCCCCATTTCGACAACACTTACAATTGAAGCTAGTGATGTTGTTGTTGTTGTTATTGTTGTGGTTTTCGAAGGCCGCTGCTAAAGTCGATGTAGTCCTACAATTGCCGGGTGCACCATGAATAGAATTCTCAAACTTCATCTCTTAGACGTTTTTGTTAGTTTAAAGGAGGGAAAGGGAATATAATGGAGGGAAAAAAGAATCAAAGTGGATCTTGGTGCTCTTTTTGAGAGGTTTGTATGTATATGAAGTCGCGGGGTTGAAAAGGGAAAGAAGGAAAAGGAAAGGTGCGGAAGAAGGCTGGGGGTTTAAAATTCGAATAATTTCAGGGTGCTCGACAAATATTGGAGAATTATTGTTTTAAAGTGCGCGGTGTAGAATGATGGTGCCGTCTTCGTCGACTACTTGGGGGTCAGTGAGTTGGGATTTATTTAGAAGTGCAAAAAGTGACGAGGGTCAAGAAGAGAACATCACACAAGAAAGATAGGAGTGAATCAGCTTCATCGCATCATTGTTTTAAGTAATGGGTAATGATCCTCTAGATTTTGTTTTTGGTAGAATTGGTAGAGTTTACCAAAAGTAATAAGACAAAAATTTTGAGGGTCACAAATAAATTGTTAAAACATTTATTTTTTCCTTCCAAGACAAACTCTATCAAGCAGAATTTATTTTCAACGGTAGAGGATCCCAACACTAAAATAATATATGGAAGAATTGTGGATTGGAATGAACATCAGGGAGATTTGAACAATTGGCCTCTCATTACCAGTGTGCTAACAATTACTTCATGCATATTTTTACAACTCATTTTATAAAAAGGAAAAAATCAGTCCAAATAAATGTAGATGACCAAATCTTGTATTTTTGAACATTTTGACGAATTATGGAAGTAAATATGACATTAATGATAGTCTACATTAGCTTCCAATATATTGAACCTTCTATGTTCCATATGTGAGTATGAACATATAATATACGCAAAATTCACGTGGTGACCCTGAACTTTACAATTTTGCATGTGGTGACCCAAAATTTAACTTTATGTACAAGGTCACCCTAAATTACGCATTTTATGCACACGGTGACCCTATCTCTTAATAACTTTTACCATCAGTTAGCTCTAATTTCCTTTTTTATTGATCTAAATACTAATTAACAACTTACCTTACATTGAATAAAAAAACATACACTAAACTACTCCCATTCCAAACTACCCCTCTCCACCCGATCCGCACAGTACCACCCACACCTTCCATCGCCTCTACTGTTCACACCTCCCCGCGAATCTGACCACACCTCCTCGTCTCCACGTACCCATATGCTAACTCTCTCCGCCACCCCTACCCAATCACAAATCACAGCCGTCGTCGCCTCTACCTTTGTCTCCTCTGCCTTATTACCTCCACAACATTCCATGGCCTTGATCTTGTCCCATTAATCCGGGCCAAAACACTCGAATCCACCACCAATTTCACCAACTCGAACACGACCATGTGCTCGTCCCCGATCCCGCATCAATCACCTCAATCTTCACCACAATCCCGCCGTCTCCCCTGCCTTTCACCACGCCGTAACTGACATGACGAAGAGCAAACACGACTAACCTGCTGCGGCGATGATGAAGACGACTCCAATCACTTCAATTCTTTCTTATCCTTTCAGTGAAGATCACCACCACCACTGGACGCTCCTCTGATCTCCTTCAAACGCAGGAGTTTCCGATTGAGGAGGTGGAGCGAGGGGAGTAACGACGAATGTCGTCCTCCAAGGATCAAGGTACGAGGAGGATAGAGCAGTGGGTGGCGTGGTTAGACGGATCTAGTGGGTAGGTGTCCGACAAGGTGGTCCGATTATGGGGGGGAGAGACAGTGAGACAGTGATGGGAGAAGAGAGGGAGAGAAAAAAAAAGGGGAGTTTAGAGGATTTTTTTTTTTCATTAGGTTTAATTCAATTTAGCACAGGAAATTATAGCCAGCTAACGTTAAAAGTTAACGGTGTTAGTAAATAAGGTCATCATGTGCACAAAATGCATAGTTCAGGGTCACCATATGCCCAGTCATCACATGCAAAACTGCAAAGTTCAAGGTCACCACATGAATTTTCCGTATAATATATGTGGGTGTGAATTTAATTTAAATAAATAAAATACAGGACATTCATACAGCCCTTACATCTGATCTGAATTTGTTCAAATTTTGATTGAATTTCAACGGATTAGTATCAGTAATGGACCAAATTCATTGAACGTTATTTAACAATTTTGACCTGAGAGTTTGAGCTGATCTGTATACTACTTTTATTAATTCATCTCAAACGTGGCCTAACTCCCTGCATAAAAGTATATATAAGTCGTTGATTTAAAAAAAAAAACAAAGTATATATAAGTCGTTATTATCACATTTCGGGACGGCGATTTGACCATTAATGAAAAGAAACAAATTATTTGGTCAAAAATTATGAATCTTATATTGTTAGATTGTAAGGAAAAATCCTATCACATGAATGTGTTTTTAAACTTTCACCCGTATATATTTAAAAATATAAGGCAATCAAACCAGTTTCTCGAACAAAGAGAACGACTAATATTCTTTTATGAAGGGAGTATATAATACTTTTTCTTTCTTTTGTTAACAGAGGGTGTGATCTTGCGCACGTTAAATTGCCTTTTAAAATTGTCATAATACAGTCAACCCACTTTCTCAATACCTTTATTTCTTACTTGAAAAATGTATCAAGAATTCGTTACATCAGAGATATAAATCAATATATGCCTTTTTCTTATTCAGTTATACGGTTTATGTTTCATTAAAATTAAGTAATTTTTGTTTCAAACTTCAAGTTGATCAAACAAAATTGAACCCATTTCATATACCATTTAGAAAACGTGACGGGTGTTGAAATGCATATTAAGGAAGTCAGGTAAGAAGTTTGCGAAAATTAAGAGTTGGCTAAAACATTTGATTGGGGACAATTGGGTGTCGAATAAAATATATGTTATCGAGTCATAGGAGTGCACGTGTTATATTAGCTTAGCTAAGAAAGTAGGTGAAGGAAGTTGTTAATTAGGAAAGTTCGTAACACGGGTGAGAGTTGTTACGTTGAGGTCTGCGTATACAAGCTAACAACAAAGTGTGGAAATGCCTTAGAAAATTGATCGAGGAGGAAGTCAACTAACAACATCAAAAGGGGTTTTTTTTATATAAAATGTGAAAATTTTATTAATAATTAAGCACCGTTAATGACCCGAAATAGGTCATTCAAACAACCTTACAAAAGATCTCTAGCTTGAAGCCAACTTAGTTTTCAGGGTTTGAAAAGACTCCTCACGTGAGTTGTCCCACTTTAACTTGATCGCTTTCTTCATTAGTGTTGTCATTGGTTTAGCTATCTTTGAAAAGTCCTTCACGAACCTCCTGTAGAAGTCAGCAAATCCCAAAAAGCTTCTAATCTCAGTTACACTTTTAGGTGCTGGCCATTCTTTGACTGCCTTAATCTTGGAAGGGTCAACAGCTACTCCCTCCTTACAAATTATGAGACCTAAGAATGCAACTTTATCCAACCAAAATGCACACTTTGAGAATTTACCATACAGTTTCTTTTCTCTCAAAATCTCTAGAACAATCCTCAAATGTTCTTTGTGTTCTTTTTCATTTTTCGAATATATCAAGGTATCATCAATGAAGAATACCACAAATTTGTCCAAATAAGGTCTACATGTTCGATTCATAAGGTCCATGAACACAGCAGGTGCGTTTGTCAACCCAAACGGCATCACAGAAAACTCATAATGTCCATACCTAGCGGAAAATGCTGTCTTGGGGACATCCTCCTCAGCCACCTTAAGTTGGTAATACCCTGACCTCAGGTCGATCTTAGAGAACACGCTTGCCCCCTTGAGTCGATCAAACAAATCGTCAATTCTAGGTAGAGGATACCTATTTTTGACCGTGACATTGTTAAGCTCACGATAGTCATTGCAAAGTCTCATACTTTCATCCTTGTTTCGAACAAATAGGACCGCCGCACCCCATGGCGACACACTAGGTTTTACATACCTTTTCTCCACGAGCTCATCCAACTGTTTCTTGAGTTCTTGCATTTTTGCGAGTGCCATTCTATAGGGTGTTTTAGCAATATGACCGGTTCCAGGAACTAACTCAATCTTAAACTCAGCCTCCCTTTTTGGTGGCATTCCGGGGATTTCATTTGGGAAAACATCCTTAAACTCTTTCACTATGGGCACGTCGCTCAAATCGGGATATTCTGCACTAGTGTCTCGAATGTGGCACAAGAACAAAGGGTTTCCTTTGGAAATCTGTTTCTTTAGGTTCATTACAGAGATTAACTTGACTTTTATTCCCTTAATGTTTACTCGGTATGAAACTCTTACGTCCTTAGATCTATTCAAAGAGATTTTTCCTAGCCAACATTCCAATCTAGCCTTATATCTGCCCATCCAGTCCATCCTAAAATTGGCATCGAAATAGGGTAAAGGAAATTCCACTAAGTCGGTTTTGAACTCATGACCTCCAATCACTATCGGTACATCTTTAAACATATTTTTACAATTGACACTCACTCCAGAAGGCATAAAGAAATCAAATTCCGCAGTTAAACCAGACTTAAGACCACATTTCTCAACAAACTTAGCAGCAATAAAGGAATGGGAAGCACCACTATCAAACAAAACATGCGCAACAACAAAATTAACAAGAAAATGATCAGAAACCACATCAGTATTGTTTGCTTCTTACTGATTCAGCACATACAATTGACCCGCGGCTTTATTACTCTTAGTTCCAGTGTAAACTGACCCATTCGACTTTGTAGTTGCAGTAGACATATTTCCCTTTGTAGGAGCCGGGTTTCTGTAAGTATTAGACCCTGCATAACCACTCATCTGTACCCTTTGATTGAGAAACCTGGGTGCCCCTACTGATCTGGCGACGCTTGGTGTAGCTAGTTTGCCCGCTAGTTCGGAGTAACACACATTAGCCTTGTGCCCAAACTTCTGACAATGAAAACACCTAATTGATTCACCATTGCAGTCCGTGGAGGGATGATCTTTATTACATTCCCTACAAATTGAACTTCGATAACCACCTTGGGTCTGAGCCTTAGCCGTCTGAAACCTTTTATTATGGAAGTCCCTAATATTAGCGGACTGCGCCTTCCCTTGGACCTAATTGAGTTCTCTTATAACAATAGCTACCAAGCGTCAATCAAGATGGCACCTTATGAGGCGTTGTATGGGAGAAAGTGTAGGAGTCCGATTTGTTGGGATGACATTAGTGAGACTGTAGTTTTGGGTCTTGACTACATCCAAGAGATGACCGATCAGGTAAAGCTAATCAAAGATAGACTCAAGGCTGCTCAGGACAGACAAAAGAGCTACGCCGACAAGATTCGTAGCCATATCGAGTTTGAAAAGGATGACATGGTGTTGTTGAGAGTATCTCCTACTAAAGGAGTAATGAGGTTTGGCAAGAAGGGGAAGCTGAGTCCGAGGTTTATTGGGCCATACAAAATATTGAAACGAATTGGTGAAGTGGCATATGAACTGGACTTACCTGCAAAATTGGACCAAGTGCATAACGTGTTCCACGTGTCCGAGCTGCGGAAGTATGTTAATGATCCGTCTCATGTGCTCGATCCGGAAACGATCGAGTTAGATGAGACAATGACTTACGAGGAGGCTCCACTAAAGATCTTAGATAGAAAAACAAGAAAGACTCGACGCAATGAGACCAACATGGTCAAAGTATTGTGGTGTAACAACAACGTTGAAGAGGCCACTTGGGAGGTTGAGTCCGCTATGCGTGCACAATACCCCCACTTATTCGATTAAGGTACTTTTGGTTCGGGACGAACCTTTCTTTTAAGGGGGATAAGAACCTCGTGTCCTTCATCCGTGTTAAATATATTGTATAAATTTCTAAATGTGCTTAATCCACTTATAAATGTGCCCGCTATCTCAGAAATACATTGATGATGTATTTCTTCCTAAACACAATGCATTGATGATGCATGTCTTTCTAAACACAACTCTTTGCATAAAAGTGCATTAATGATGTACTCTATGATGTACTCTCTTTATTCACAACTGCTATAGCCTTGATCCTTGTTCTCACCATTCTCTTCCCTGTTATACCCTCCGTTTACCTTGTTAAGGTTGGAGTTGGATGTGAGGCACCGAAACATGTGATCATACCGCTTTTGGTGACTTTCTGCAGTGATGGACCTAAATCTTCGGGACGAAGATTTATTTTAAGGAGGGAAGTCTGTAACACCCCGTAATTTTTGGGATATTTATTTAATTAGGGTGTTACATTTAATTTGGGAATTAGGAATCAATTACTAAATTTGGGAATTTTCCTACTTTGAATCGGTTTCCTAATAGGGTTGATTTTATGGAAATTTACTTAAACACCCTTACTAGTACTCCCTTACTCTACTACTACAATATATAAAACAAAATAAACCAAGCCCTACCTATTTTTATTGTACGCGTGAAAGAGAGACGCAGAGAAGAGTGAAGAAAAGAGAGAAGAGGAGAGGAAGCAGCGGCAACCACCACCACCGTCGGCCACCGTCGTGCATTGCCGGACCACCGTCGCCACCACCGCAGCCCCACCGTCCTTATCTACCTCCCCTCTTGATTATTATATCAAGAGTAGTAAGATTTCTATGCCTTTCTCACAATTGTAATTTAGGGCTTTTGATATTCATGTTTGGTTTTGGTTTAAACATGAAGTTGGGTGTAGAAATTGTAATCCTATGATTTATTCATGGTTGTGTTGAAGTTTATGCATGAATTTATGGAGTGGTGATTTAGGGCTTTGCAATTAGGGTTTATGCATGCTTGATAGTGATTTTGTGGTCGGATTTGCATGAGATTCGGAAGGATGACTTGTTAAGAATTGGGTAACGTGTGGTTTCAATTTGGGGATGTTTTATAATGGTTTAATTGGGTTGAACAGCTTCTGCCCAGATCTGGTTTTGATCTATTTTGGGTGTTATTATGAGTATTTTGGTATCTGTATGGTGGGAGATTGTTGCTAGTGTGTTTATTGAGTTGTTGTGCAAGTTTGACGCAAATTGGAGTTGATTTGGTTGTCATATGATCATGTTTTGCTCGAGAGTTATCATGTTGGGTGTTGTTGGGTGTGTGGTGTGTAAGTTTTAAGAATGGTATAGTCGTTTGAGGATAGCTACCTTGTGATTTGTAGTAATTCCATTGTTTTTGACATTTGTTTAGGTGGTGACTTTGAGTAAGTACTTTTCGTGGACTTTTGATACTCTCCTAGCATTTGTGAGTGTAGAAGGTAATAAGAACGTCGGTCTTATAAGACTCGAGCATGTTTGTACCTTTTGTTCTCATAAGCCTAATCGTTCGCTTCAACCGTCGTTGTATTCCTTTCATCTCATGTCTTTCACTCTTGGATCTCTTTTCATGCAAGTCTTGTTTCATGGCAATGCCATTGTTCATTTGTTGATTCATATGTTGTTGTTCCGGCTACGGCCGTTTATGAATCGAAAAGTGCAAACACAAATAATGTACCTTAATGATAAATCAAAAGTGTATCGTAAGAACGTGAAGATATGTAAAACCCATCTAGAGGGGCGGACGTAGGAGCCGTCACCACACCATGCGGTTGTGGCCTTCGTTTGTACCTCTGATCAAGGTAGTATTGTGGCTCGGAGATCAGCTACCGAACCCCCTAATAGACTTCCTCCTAGAGGTGGTTTCGTCCTACCGGCCCTCTAGTGAGGGGTGTGCACACTCGAGTCATTAGGTTGCGTTACTTGTAACTCTAGATGTGGTAGTCTTAGGGTAGGACCCTTGGCTTGTCTTTAGGGTCCTCTCGGAGGCCCTCGATGATCCTATGTTGTTGTCAAAAGAATTGAGGAGTAAGAATATCAGTTTTTCGTCGTTTGGCACTTTTCTGCCGATTTCTGTACTATACACGAGTCGTGCACAACCAGTGCACGAGTCGTGGCCAGTTTTCCGTGGTCTTGATTTCTTGGCGTACTTTGTTCAGTTATTTATAACTACGCGCCTTATTTCCTTTTTGTTGCTCTTTTCTCTTACTCAGCCTGTGCTGACGTTCTTTATATTTGGGTTTGTTCCCTACCCTCTTCTGGGGCCTACGTCATTCTCGATGGCGTAGTTGACCAGTCTTGAAAGTGATTGGTTGTCTGCTTGGGTTTCGATTGCATGGCATGGGATTTTCCACAATAAATTCGTCACACATTTGGATTTTATGAACGATTGTAATCTATTTCATTTGGTTTGATTTTGGTTTGTAACCTCAACTATAAGTCTTCCGCTGACATTTTATTGTTTCTTTCATGAATTTCGATTTAATAAGCCCTTGTCGTTGACTTGGTAGTCCACGGCGGCATAACAGTCATTTATTTTCTTATTTAAAACTGTCGAAAATTTAGGGTTGTTACACATCATCGGGCGGTATCTCGAACTGTCGCAGTTGTCGCTCAAGATGAATGTAAGTTTTCAAAATGTTGCAATCATAATGCAAATCGTTGCAGACTAGACTAGGAACATCTTTCTCAGTCATATAAAAATGCAACATCTCGAGCGGTCACAGTAGTCGCTCGAAATGGATATAAGCCTTCAGAATATCGCATATATGATGGAGAACATACAATTTATTAAGATAGATAAGCAGGATCTCGAACAGGCGCAGTAGTCGCTCGAAATGAATATGAGTCTTCCAATGTCTTAGATGGGCGCAGTAGTTATCCAAAACATGTTGAAACATTGTCGGAGCTCTTGAATAGGCTGTTATCATCCAGAATGACTTGTTACAATGGACTATATCGTGAATGGGCAAAGTAGTCATTCAAGACATGCTTTCCACATTCTGGGTAAAATATCGCAGGTTGTTTCATCATGTTGACTCGCTGGATTGAAATCTTGAAATATAGCACATTGGATATCACAATCATCAAATGTTGATTATAATCTTAACACGGACTGCGGATGACGTGAGCCGATTGATTGATTAACTTGACAGACGCAAACAAGGAGGATTTGTGAAGGACAATATATTAGATCCTTACAAAACATGCCTTGTTGTTGAGTTGATTGTTGAATTTTCCAGGACGCTAAACTTTGGTTTAACTTGTGCTGATTTCGAGGAGCGCTTCAATCTCTGTCGATGTATTAACTTGTGAATATCTGTATCAACATCTTGCTGATTTGGAGGCATTGGTATACCAGTTGAGACAATATATTCATCTATTTGCCTTTGACTCAGTCAGGCCATGCGAGCCCCCGAGTTTGGAGCAAAGAACTCTTGCTGTTTATATTTATATGCATTTACCCTTGATTTGGTCAAGCCATGTGAGCCCCCAAATTTGGAGTAACGACTCTTGAAAGTTTCTGGGGAATACCGAGTGTGTCTTTGTATTTCTTCGATAACTCAGTTTGATTTTGGCAAGTCACACACATTACACATATAGAGGGACTATATATGCATACTCAAATTACACAGAGAGACATAAACATATGCAAATCTTTAGGCCCTGTGCGATTCAACTTATTCATTAGTGTTTTCAAATCAAATCAGATTTATTCAAATCAAATCAATTCAGATCATTTTTATTCAAATCAAATCAAACAGATCATAATTATATAAATAACAATCAATGAATCTAGTATATTTCTAATTATTAATTCGTCTAATTGCTGTTAATTTATCAATTAATTCAATTCAGATCAAATCAAATCAAGTTTATTCAGATCAAATCAAATCTGATCAGTTCAATTCAAATTAAATCAAATCAGATTAGAAAAATGCAGTCCAATCGCACAGGGCCTTAGAAGGCTAAATCCTATGACCTCAGGAATTTGAAGTGGATTTTGACTCGATGGAAGTCCTTCCCCTTTACAAAAAGATTTGAAATGACACCAGGATAGACAACAATGAAAAAGAGACTCCAGTTCTAAGAGACAAAGAAATGACTCGAGATGAGCGACTCTTTTCGATGAGTATAAACTCGCGTCGTTGTCTTGAGTAATAAGAAGATGAGGACTATCATGGGTATGCCACGAATGTGTCACATGTTGCTCTAGACATGTTGGTGTGGGTTTCTTATCACCAATTGAATGAATGAAATTTTCCAAATATGAATCCAATATATTTCAAGCAAGGAAATGGACTTATACAACTGGATTGACCAAATTTGCTTCCGTATCACCTTAATTTTGCATCTTTAATTTGGACATTTATGATCCATGGACGTGATATATGCTTGTGTGTAGACGTCAATTCTTGGATTAGCATCTTGGACTTTCTGTACGTGTGATCAGTATGCATAAAATTTGAAGTTTGAAATGCTAAACTAAGAATGACGTCTATGAGTTGTGAAAAACACCAGCTGCAACTTGAATCCATGCGATTTTATCTTGGTTTTAATGACTTGGACTAAAGCCACGATCTCTCTTGAGGGCCAAACTTGAATGTACCAATGGAGGGTCCGCTATGACCTTGAAAATATGCATAAGTGATTGTGCAAATACTTTGATGAGCGTTCGGTGGATCATCGCCAACTTGTAGACATTATTCATCTTGGACATCTGTAATGAGCATCAATGGTCTAGATCTCATAAAATTGTACTCTAAATCTGTTGTAGAGTATGACTTAGATGAAACCTGAATCCATAAGGGTTTGAGCATAAGTATGAACGATGTACCAAACTCTAACACCAAGCATGTGCCTCGTTTAGTGACAAGAATCCCATGTAGGAGAGTAGTTGTAGGATGTATGGGGCCATGTGAATGTGAAATGAGCTGAAAGGCTTTTGGCAATGAATGTTTAATTTTTGAGCTTATAAGGATATGAAATGTAGAATGAAAGCTCGATGAATTAGTTTTGAGGAGATAAATTTGATCATAAAATAGATAGGTGAGAATTATTGTCCTAACAAATTCCATAGCGACCCTTGTAATGTGACACAAGTGACCAAACAATCTTACCACTTTCAATCCAAGACCTAATGACGGGCCGGTGGACCCTTACTTTAGGGGAATGACCACGCTATGGATATGAGCATGCAGATGTGAATTTGGAACCACTCAACTCTCTTGTGTCCCGTAATGTTGGACACGGGTCACGCAAATGTCCTATTCTACACTCAACCTTACCGTTTAACGTAGCGTTTTGTCCGGTGGTCTCTATGTGTCATATATAGGTCTTGGCCACCATCTTACCACACCCGTGTCACAAGGTACACGAAACAATCATGCTATGGGATTCTCAAGGGTGAATATGTTCCACAAAGTATAATTTATGATCAAAATATGAAACTTGTTTGATTAATGGCAATGTAGGGACGAGTTTGATTAAATTATGCTCATTGTGTTTCAGAATAAATGAATATTGTTTAGCCAAATATATTAGCATTGAGATCATTTTTGATGGACAAAGACTATAAGTAAATGCCATTAAATGTTTCCTATCCTACTCTTAAAATAGGTACAAAAATACTGAGATACAATCAAGCCATCGTCACAAAATTCAAGTGGACATGACATTACAAATTTGATTGTCGAACAAATTAATTTAAACTTGAAGAACTGCAACGTCTTCTTCAGATGATAATTGTAATTGAGAGCAAGTATTCGGATGTCATAGAGATCGATTGTAGACAACTAGGATTTGGAGCTTCGAGCAAGTTAAATGTCTTGACCACTAAAGACGTTAAATGCGTCGCTATCTTGGTAAGAACTTGTGCTTGCGTGAGAAGTCTTACTTCGAAGAGTGCCCTTTAGCATGTCATTTTCAATGTCAATTTCGATTTCGTAGACTTTCTTGAACTCTTGTAAACCTTGGTAGCGCATATTTTCCCTGTAGAGTGGCTTGAGATTGTTGATGAAGATCCTAACCAATTCTCTCTTTTGGGGCCGGTTCACCATTTGGGCAGCTTTCTCACGCCATCTGGTGAGGAAAGTAGTGAAATTTTCTTTTTCGCCTTGCTTTGTGACTTCCAGTTCACGAGTGGTGACCTCAATGTTAGTACACACTACTACAAAATGCATTATAGACATCACTAAATAAACATCGAACATCTATAAAGCCTATGTCTATAAGGAACCGGTGGCATTTTTGCAATTTTGGTCAAATAATAGACATGGGTTTTTTCTGAAAAACCCTATGTCTACTATGGGTATATAAACGTCACATCTTTAGGAAAAACGACGTCTATTAATTTCTGGATATTTTTCCCGAAATCAGTACACAATAAGTATCATAAAATAACCCATGTCTATTGTTTTGGAACATTTTCTCTAATTAAATTACCTAAAAAAAAAATATTTCCTCTAAATAAAACTCAACCCTAATAACTCTCTCATCACTCTTCTCTCTCTCCTCAAGCCGCCTAGCTACTGCATCTTTGCTCAAACTTGTGTTTTTTTTTTTCTTTCATCTTCTCTTTCTTAACACTGTCTTCTCCAAAAATCAAATCAGATTTTCTTCTCTCCTTTAATCCCTCTCTCTCCTTGTTCATTTTTTGAGAGAAACTTGATTCTGATTCTAATGATGATGATTTTGAAGCGTGAAATCGAAGGAATTAACAGTTGTTGCTGTTGATGATTTTGTCAGTCCTAAAAACAACAAAAAATTCCTCATCTCCTTTATGCTGCTTTCTCTCTCTCCTCTTCCTGATCTATTCGTCTTTGTTCTTCAATCAATATCAATCATTCATTTCAATCAATGTCAACAATCATAAAGCGTCGATCGATTTGAACAAATTTTGTGCATCTATAGCGGCGGTGAGTGTCGATTCAACTAGGATATTTGAATCAAGTTTTTAGGACCGAAATCGATTGCATGTTGGATTTAGTAGAAGATCTATTTAGTTAAGGTATGGACGGATTCTATTTTATTTTTAATTTTTTCAAGAAACAAAAATCTCAATTTCTGGTTCTTCATAGTTTGAGGATTTAGATTTCGAAATTGGTTTTTGATTATAATTGTTGTAAACTTGAAGTCTACTTTTTAGAAATTTGAATTTCATTTTTGGTTTGTAAAAGTATTTATCAAATGGTTGTATCCAAATTAAGTTAGGTTTTCATGTGTTTTTTTTTTTGTGTGTTCTTTTATGTGCGTTTGATAAGTTAAAGGCTAAAATTAAGTAATTGTTTGTGGTTCTCTTTTCTCAGATATAAAGCGTGAAGCGTGGTTAGTTTCACAGTTTGATGATGTTGGTATCCTTGGTAAAGATGTGCCCGAATTCGAGTACACCCCTAGGAGTACTGCCCAATTGCATAATCTTGCCACGGTTTCCCGAGCTAAGACTCAGGCTGCATAATCAGATCTAGTCCTTTTTATTGTTCTACTGTTCTAGATCTGGTTTGAGATGTATACTTTGTTTGTTCTTTAATGCTTATGTTATTTTGTAAACTTGTACAGATGTGTTTGTTTCCAATGGTTATTACTACTTTATTAGCATTTGATTGCTTTGAGATTTTCATTAAAAGTTAATATCTTATTTACTCTCAAATGGCAGATTACCTTCACCTTACGACGTTACCTAACGATTATGTTGGGTACAATTAATTTTTTTTTTTAAATTTTGGTTCAAGAATAGACATGGGATTTCTCAAAAAGCTGATATACAGAAGTTAAACGAGCATCCCACACCCAAAAGGTGCCCCAAGATTGGACAGTTGTAATTGCACTTTCACCCATGATGCGAGTCTTTGGGCTAGGATGTGGGTTAGTTTCTAAGGTGAGGCCGATAGGCCCGGGGGCTCGACCAGTAATCGAGAACCCTCGTATAAAGTACCCTATAGACATGGGTTTTCCCAAGAAATCTGACGTCTTTATAGCATATAGACATGGGTTTCTTTTCAAAAGACCCATGTGTATAAAAGTGAAGGACATGGGATTTAAAACCGACGTCTATTCCATTTTAATAGATGTCACCCAACTTAACGTCGAAACGAAAACCGACGTCTATGGGTTAAAAAGTCCCATGTCTATATGACGTTTTGTAGTAGTGACATGAGTAATGGTTAACGAAGGCTTGGGTAATATCCACCCAAGTGGCTATTTGTTTTAGCTCATGATCAAGGGAGTAGAACCATTGGGTTAGGCTTTTTCCATGTCAGTTAGGAAAAACGACGTGGTACATCGATTCGTCGACTCCCTTAACCATCATGACGTTTTTAAAGCTTCTGAGGTGATTTATGGGATTCTCATTGCCTTCAAACTTTGGTATGTCAACTGAGCTCATGAACTTGTCGAGTAATTCCCCATTGAGTTTTGGGCTTGACCTAGTAAGCTCATAGTAATCGTTCCCTATTTTGGACTTGAGTAGTTTCTGCTCAAGGTCTTCTAATCTCTTGGTTTGTTGTTCAACTTCTTCAATTTTCTTGGCTACAAGCTCACCACCGTTGCTATTAACCACTATTCCCTTGGATTGGCCACCCACTCTGGCTTCAAGGTCAGTGAACTTGGTATCAAATTGGTCCATTCGGCCTATGAGGATGGATAGCATGTCTTGAGTTCAACATTCGATATTTCCTCTTCCCCTGACATTTTGTTTTTGGTAGTAGGTCTCAATTATTTTGACAGAGATCAGAATTTATAAAGGGAGACTCATAGAATAAAAGAAAGATGCTAAGTTGTTGTCAAAACCAACGCTCGAGTTCGAAGATAATCCTAAAGACAAATTACTAGATGCCGAAAAGTTGCCAAATACGTACGATTAATGACATCGGAGAGCATACGCATAGGAAGATTTTTCCATTAAAAGATTCTTATTTTATAAAGGATTGTGCTTAGATAATGACCCTAGAAGGACAAAACAACTAGCTAGCTAACCAAGTGATGAAAATAGCTATACACAGGAAATAATTTGATCATTATAAGCACTAAGTCCTAAGATGCCAAGGAGTTGCTAAGAGCCTAAGAGGTACTAGGAAAATGACGCACAAATGAATAAAATAAACTCTATGATTATATGATCATGAAACTGACACATAAAATAAAATAAAAAAGGTACTAGAAACTTGTGAGTCTACTAATTCGACATGGTAGACGAGTGGTTTCCTAATGATACAAAACTAACTCAATGTTAATAAAAAAAACATACACGCTAATTTGTCGTTATTATTAGTCAAATTACCAATATTCCTACTAAATTAGGTAGGGTAAGTGGGTATCGTATCCACAAGGAAGAGGGAAGTCCTAATATGCAATTCTAGTGTGGAAAAAAAAAAGAATTAAAAGAAAATGAAAACAATAAATGTTTTGGTTTGAAAGTTTGATTAAAGCGAAAATAAACGATATAACAAGTTAATTAAAGAGACTCTCGGTGATAATCTCTTCTAACACCCTAATATAATAAGCGTTAGCTCTCTCTAATATTACCAATTCCTTAACAATCCCGATTTTAACCAATTAATCCTCTTTTTATGGGGAATTTGAGCAACTGGTACCAAATTCCCCTCCTTTTAGTCCTAATCTGCCTAGTGACCACTCAAACAAATCACAACCAAATGCATGAAGAGTAAGGACTAATAAAAGATTGAGAACAGCCCAAATTAATATCTAATTAGCCGCAACCGCGACACTAATCAAATCTAATCTATTAGTTGTCTAATTAATTCCCCAATCACAAGTTAGTCATAACCATACACTAAACATGTGAAAGTTGTTTCCTTTAGGGTTAATAATCAATGACCACCAATTATCAACCAAGCATATGAAATACCTAATTCAATCCAATTAACCAATTAGAGAAAATAAGGATAAATCATGCATTAAAGAACAAGAAATTAGTTATAATGAAAATAAAGGCAAATTAGAGAAAAAATTTATTACACCAAGAGTCTAGGAGGGCCGGGGGATTAGCCTCCCATACTAATTATTACAATAAGATTTGAGATTTAAATCATAATAAAAATATTAATTCTCCTTGAGTTTCTCTCTCTAAAATGAAAACTAGATGAAAAATAGTATGAAAGGTGATAATAACTAGGGAGGGGTTACATGCCCCTTTTATTAAGGATAAGTACCAAAGACACTAAACGACGAAATAGATATTTCTTAAGCAAAACGAAACCGTGAAAAGCCCATAGGAAACTTCCCGGAAGCTAGCTTTCTCGACTCGAGGAAACAAATCCTCGAGTCGAGCAAGGAAATTCTCGACTCGAGGTCACCCTCTCTCGAGTCGAGAATCTTGTCCTTCTAAATACCCGTTCTGTCAAATCTCCTCGACTCGAGGGAAGAAATCCTCGAGTCGAGATTGACGTCTTCGAGTCATGATCGATGATCCTCGAGTCGAGGGACTGTGTGTAGGCCAATCTTCAAACAGGCATAACTCTCACCTCCGAACTTCATTTTGAGCTCATAATATATCGTTGGAAAGCTAAGACGATGAACTTTCGTTTCCAATTGGGATTTATGCAAAATATCTTCTGGTTAGAGTGTTATGATCCAATGAAGTTGGAGGTGATAGTGTGTGGTTCTCGGAGTGTGGTGAAACGATCTTCTCCTCGAATCTTGCTCCAACTTGTAGCTTGATCCCTTAGTATATTTCGAGATCCACCAAAAACTCGTAAAACCAACGAATAATCTCTAAAAATACTCCGAGTGGTGTGTTCTACGAATCACGATAAAATCATGCCCAAATAGACACTAAGGCGCCTAAATCAACCGAATTAACACACTACATTTACGCTACTTCAGGTACGTAGGAAAAGGTCATAGAACACTAAGGACTTCTACGATGACCAAAAGACACAAACCGACTATCGAGTAGGACGTGACACGAGAGATTCTAAATTTAGCTAAAAGCGCCGCAACTAATCATATAATCCCCAAGCATGCATTTAAAAAATACGAATAATCACCTTGAGAGCACGTTATGATGCTATACAAAATCGAGTGGGTATAGGGTGGTCAAGTGGAACCTAAACAGAGGATGGTTCTATTGATTTGTGGTCGGAAGCCGTGGCAATAGAAGGTCCTCCTGTACTCAACAAAAAGATGAGTACGGTTTGGGGCGGATGTCGACCATACAGCACGTCATGAAAGCCGAATGGACCCAACGCGTGTATAGTCCATGCATCCTGGGGTAAAAATTGGGCTTAGTCCTTATACGCCTCCGTACTAACGTGGCATGCAATCTTAAATGTTATACGAAAAAATAAAAAAATGCAATGCCGAATATGAACTAAACATTCCGAGTTAGCAAAGTCCCCAATGGAGTCGCCACGTGAGATACCGTACCGGTTTGGGGGTGGACCGATTGGGTCTCGCTATTTTTTATATAAAATTGGAGTCGCCAGCAGGATTTCTATAGGATCCTACGAACCTAAAATGGGTCCTTTGCAAGGTACTATTTGGGAAGGTGTTAGACACCCAAATCGCCTGTCCGAAGACAGTCTCTACTAATTGATCCAAAATATATATAAAGTTCATA
Source organism: Spergularia bocconei (assembly GCA_963457585.1). NCBI lineage: Eukaryota > Viridiplantae > Streptophyta > Magnoliopsida > Caryophyllales > Caryophyllaceae > Spergularia > Spergularia bocconei. The sequence continues at coordinate 8,803,656 of OY734959.1, forward strand.
ACCGACTACGGAATCATATAGCAAATAGCATGTGACGAGTAATAATATAATTACGCACGACGAGAATTACTTATGAAAATATATATACATCTAACATAAAAAGCATGCATGTAAAAAAAAGAGCACAACATAGCCAAAAGTATATAGGCTTACAACACGTGGACATGCTCTAATTCCTAGGCATGCTTTGGATCAAAACTTAGCATCTAAACTGAATTACAGAAGAAGGCATCACAAGTAACTATACCCAGAAAACATACGAAACTAATATAATCAGGCAAGACAAGGCGAGAATTAACACAATAATGAAAACCGTATTAAAACTAAGTATCGAAACATTTTAGAAAAATAGAGAGGCCCTCAGGTGGATATACTTGTGTCGTCGTGTGGATCTTGGTTTCGTATTCCAACGCGGCCAACTCTTGTCTTCGAGCCTCTTACGCCACTTCACCCAACGATCTAAGTTCAACCTTCACCGCGGTCAGGGGCGAAGCCAGGAATTAATTTTCGGGGTGGCGAATTATAACTATATACGCGGTATTCCTAACGTATAATTTAGGATTCATTCATTATACGTAGCCAAAATCAATACTAGATAAGCTCATCTAATAAGAAAAATAACGAAACGGAGTTACTCATTAAATTACGAAATAAGAAAGAAAAAATAAACATACGGACAAAGATTGTGGCAAAGAGCTGAGAAAGGAACGTTTTATATATTGAAGTTTGTATAAGAAAGCATGAAATGATTGTGGACTATTAGTTAGTTGTTAAGATTTGATTCCATTAGGTCTTCAAATCGTCTTATAAACTACCTAAAGCTTAACTCAATTTTAAAAGAAAAGGAAATTTTTTAAAAATTAATAGAACTTGCCTCTAACAAGAATCGAACCCAACACCTCCTAGTTCTAGTTATAGGGATTCCAATATAACCACTATGCCAACTACATTTAATTTGTACTTTGAGCACTCAAAATTATATATAAACTACATATTCCTATAAAACCGAAAAAATTCTTCACCCCACCGGGGTGGCGGTCGCCGCCCCTGGCCGCGGTAACCTCGCTATCATGAATTACTCGTTGATTGGTGTGTGTGATTTGTATGTGGACAAAGTGTTTGAGATCTTGCTCCCAAGATGAGAACAAAGGAAATGAATAATGGTAAGTTGTTGTTTTCTCTTTTTTTAGCTAAGTTCTGTCCCTTTTCTTGAAATAATGGAGACTCTTTATATAGGAGATAGGTATAGGGTTTTTGGAGAGTATTAGCAGCTGATAAATCCTTGGAGAAGAAAGCAAATGAAGATCAATCCTATCTTATCTTATCATTTGCTAATGGAAGAGTCCATGGAAAATGCAAGGTTTCCAGTTGCCAAATGCGTTTTATCCTATCTTTTACCTCACGTATTATCACCTAATTATCACAATGTATAATCAATTTGCTAAATAATGAGGATAATGACAGAAAATGTTGAAGATAAAACCAAATAAGGGCCGAGAATGATCTTAGTCGGAGTTGCCAACCAGTTGCCAAGATAGGCACAGAAATGTATCATAGCAGCATAGTGCGTGGGCCAATACTAGCAATTTGGGCTAAATTTTTAATCCACAAAGTGGGTGCCATAAAGTAGTCAACGGGCTAAATGAAATGATAATCCAACTGATTGATAACTGGGCCACTCAAGCTAACGACGTAGTCAATCGATCTATGTTTACGTACTCGGGCCGAGACTATGGGGTCGAATGCGTTGGTAACCGAAACCGTTCACCGGTGTCCACTATCCATCTCATCATCAGACGTTCAAAAATGGGAAGCCCCCGAGTCGGGTGTCTACAGCCGTATAATATACTCACTTTGTATGATACGAAATTGATTTGCACAAAATGTTCGTATCACTAAATCAAAGGTTAGATATATAGTATGAGAAACTAAAAAAATTCGAGTCAATTTATTATAAGCCTATTCAAGTTAGTTGACTTCGGGTAATAATTGGGTTTGGGTCGGGTGTATCGGATCGGGCCGAATAAGTGTGATTTATTTTCGGGTCGGGTTTCAGTTCACTTTTGCCAGGTGTGGGTCACATTAGGTCTTATTGGTTGCAGGAGTTTTTTAATAGCTTCTAAATGGTTCCGATTAGTGTTTTTGTCAGTTGTTAATGGGGTAGACTTCGAGTACATTTCGGTCTGGTTGAATACTGCGTAATAATTGGCCGAATGAAATAGGTGTTAAAATAAATTGATCATTCATGGCTTTGTTTTAGAATACTCACAAAAAAGAAGAAAAAAACAAGCAAATAATTAGCCATTACGTTTCTTCATGAGATCGATATGAACAGTATCGCAAAGTATACTCTTGAGACTAGGCAAAGAATCAGATGGCATTCCGGTAAGCTCCAAATGAAATCAAGTTGAGAAGTTGATCACGAGGCTGCCAATGTAGGGAAGTCAGAGAGGAACATTTATTGACTTGCAAAAAATATTAAAGATTGACCACACATATGCAGTACTAGTAAAAACGCATCATTACAATTGACATATAAAGACAGAGAAGAGAATTAAGGTTCTGAACTTTTTGTCCTTTGCATGAATTTTTTGCAAAATAATTTGACAGTGTGACAAAAGGCACAAGCCTTGAATTAAGTGGGCATTGATTGATTGTACCTATTTCAAGCTTAGTGCCTAGGGCTTTGTTTATGTTCATTCTCTTTCCTAATACTGTCCTTCAAACAGCAAAAGTAAAGGTATTGAACATCTCATTTTGACTGCTTCGCATTGGTGAAATGCTCATATAGTCAATTAGTCATACATACTCCACACAAGGGTTTAAAAGAAGATAGAGCACTTACAATTTACATTGACCTAAATGAGAGAGACAAAAAAAAAAAAAAATCGGCACGATTATGTTTTTTTAGAATATTCTGACTAGATAAAAGAAAAGTACCCCGTAAAATTTTGATAACTTAAGAATCAATTATCTTATTTATGTAAACTATGAAGCCACAATCTAGTGTAGTACTAATAATATACAACCGATGAAATGTTAAAACTAGACATGTAAACTAAACTAGTTTCGTTTCTCATATGTTACCTAGTTATTATATGTACACTCAACTACTCAAGTTTAGAGTAGATATGTCACTGAAGATAGAAGGAGCTTCCGTGACTCAATAATGTTACATACTCCCTCCTACCCAAAGAGATTTTCCTGTTTCGTTTTGCAGTTTTGAGTTGCCAAGTTGGGAGTTATATTTAGACCAAATGAATCGTTCACTTACTTTAAAAATTAGTAAGTATTTCATTCTGCATTGCAGTCAACCAACTCTAATTGATTTCAATATAAACGGGTATTTCATTTAGTATACTGTAGAATATCTTACTTTGTGGGGACTTTAACGTTATATTTTAGTGTTCGGCATAAGTATAGACTCTAATTTGTGGAGCATTCATTGAATTCACACGTGCAAATCTCGTATGTGATTTTGACTCTTATGATATGAATACTCATTTTTAATGAGCAAACTACTTTTGACATTAGTAATCGATCTCACTACTCTCAATTTGTTAGAGTAAAATCGAACTCATAATAACAACAATCTAACGAATGACAATATTTACCAGTTACTACTCACATTCATCAACTTCGATAAGAGATACTAGTATTGTTCATAACCGCCACCCAACCCAATGCCTATTTGTGCTTCTAGGAAATGGCATGTCAAGGTTGTCAACATTTCATGTTGAAAGATCAGGTCAAATGCCAGAATTAAAAGCTTTCTGAATTACTACATTAAATGCTTACACTATTCTGTGTTATGAGCTTTCCCCTGTGTTGTATTGGATTCAGAGGATACTGCACGGATTTATCTTAATCTCTTTTCAAATTCCATAAACTTCTGGTAATTTATGCTTAAACTAAAAAAACTTCATTTTGGGCCTGTCAAGTGGGCTAAGGTAACATAAATATTCTCATGGACCACTCGGCTCACAATTTTTTTTTTTTTTTTTATGTGTAAAATTTTATTATGGTCCACAAATTTCAAGAGACATATCAAGCTCAGATTCATCCATTAGACAAAGATTAGTTAATTGTCTAAACTATCAATTTGTTACTAGTCACAATCTTGATAGTTACACTAACCAGACAACAATAATCAGGAACAAGTCTTGTTGTACTGCATACTGTTACTGTGCTCTTCAGCAATGCTCAAGCGAAAATAACATTGTTCAAAGCATCTGTTAAAAAAATTGTCATGCCTAAGTTAACTTAGTTAGAATGAGTGATGTTTACCACTAGTTAGGGACTTAGGGCCACTTTTTTTTTAATGTGTGCGAGTCGTACGGTTGCCTATAACGTCATATTTATGTTCCTAATGCTAAATTCATAATCTTGTTTAAGTTTATTAAATTCGATAAAAAAAAATTAGGTATAGATCAAGGAACTATTTAAAATTTGTTTGTTACTCACGATATTGTTCAAATTGTACCCTCTACTCTATGTATCTTATACGGAAATTAAAATTAAATCAATTGTTAAGGAATCACGCAAAGTGGGGGCTATTGCGAAGCTTGTCAGTTGTGTTCAAACCAAATCTATGCTTATCTTTAATTCTCTAACATTCACGTCGACATGTCAGTTTCTAGACGCATACACTTAAAAAAAAGCCACATCACTCTTAATTTGTCGTCTCCAAATTTCACGGTTAAATGAAATTTTCAAGAGGGCTTTCGTCTTCCTCATGACATGAGTTATTTGATTAATATAAGGAGCACTTGGAAAAAGTTTTTATTCAATGTTGATATTAATTATGTACTCGTATGTATTAAACATAGTGTCTTTTGGCTATTGGCCGGTTTGTCAATTTTGCAAGTTACATTCTAATTTAAAGTACTATATATACTAGTATACCTTTGTGTTTTGATAGATATTGGTCTGAATAAAATTTCATTTCATGCATATAATATCAGTTGGTCAAAACAGAGAAATTTAGTTTAATTTGGGAGAGAGATTTAGAAAGGTTAATCTAGTGATATGCTCATACAAATATTTAGAGAGGTGTTAGAATGGGTATTTGTTATATGTGTCTATCGTTGTAAAATCTTCGAATATATGTATTTTATTGTGTGATTATAAATTGATTCCAATTTGTTATTTTAAGTGGTCATTTGGTTGCATGTGAGAATTCGTAATTCTCATGAGGTGCCACTTCCCTGGAAATATAAGTTCATGGAAATTTCTTAAAACCGTTTGGTTACATGCATGTAGAAAAAGAATTCCCACGGGAATTTCCAATTACCAATTAAAGGGTGGGTTAGGTAAGTCAATTCCTCCATTTTGTAGTAATTGGAAATTCCTATGAATTCTGAATCCCCCATAATTTTGGGCAACCAAACAACTCCACATTTTTGTAATTCATGAGAATTCGATCTAAATTCCCGTGATTTGCTAGGCAATAACCAAATGACCACTCATTGATATAGCTATATTGTATTTGAAATATTATCATGCAACAATTTCATCTTGGTTGTATACGTATATATTTTATTATGTAATTATGGCGAGTATATTTTACTTTAAATCTTTTTAGTTTTCAGCTTTCAATATCGTAATAACACCAAAATACATCAATTATAACAAATTTATTCAACAAGAATCTTAATTATGTATTCAAAATGATTTTACACATCTCTTTAAATTGACTATAGTCATATCAAAATATCGTGTTAGTAATTAGTTAAAAAAAACTCCAGTCTATATATGTATTCCGATTTGTTGGAAAGAATGAAAGGGCTTAAGGCGTTAATGAAACAAGAATTATGTGTCGCGTTTTTAGAGTTTTTGCATTGTTGTTCATTAGAAATTATCACGTTCTATCAATTCTATGTCCGAGGATCATCTTTAGAATAAACAAACATTTATTGAATGAATAATCATATTGATACGAGGACTTTTAATCTTTTCATAACATGAGACTTTTTATACATTAAAATGTAAGGTAAGTTCAAAGGTTTTTTTAACAAAAAAATTAGATAGTGTCTCTAAACTTTTGATTTTTCAAAAATTTTGAGTTACGTGCATGTTGCTTCAAAGTAGAATATCTACCTTTTTTATTTTGGTAAAAACACTTCACACATAAATTTAGAATCTATATATCTATATATATTATTAAAAGAGGCTTTTTTTGAGCTCCCACAACGAATGGAACATTCTAGAATGTCCGTATTTCCAAATCTTTTTATATTTAAATATTACATATGGCAAGTCACCAAATAATTTAATGTAAATTGTATATGATATTAAATAAAATTGGAACATTCTGGAAACTCAATTTAATATGAATTGTGCATGATATGGTAAGTAAAAATAAATAAATAAGAATGGAACATTCTAGAAACTCCATATTAATCAATAAAGGAGGGATATATCGGGCAAGGTTTTTGGTATATTTTCCTAATCCTGATCTATCATATTCCTAATCCTAATCATAGTTAAACAATCAGCTAGCTATAAATAGTTGAAATTCCAATCAATATTCACAATCAAAATGCCTGGTCATCTATACTCCGCTGGATGTAATAACCTGCTAAAGTATTGATTGGCAAGTATAAACATTGTCCTTTGTATGCACATTCAACATACTAATAAATTTTTCAGTAACCTCAAAATTGTAGTATAAAGAAAAAAAGTTTTCAATAAGATGTCTTTTTTAAATTGACACAGTATTCTATTTTAGCTTTAAAAAAAAAACCTCTTTGAATTAAAATGATTTATCAATGCCCTTGATGATGTGTATAATACTATGATATAAGTGGTAGAAGTAATAATAAATCATAATATAGCAGCAGGAGAGTATAAGAGTATCATATAGACCACAAATTATTAGGTACCCCGGGGGTACCTAGAGCTAAGTACCCCCCGGTTAACTGTTCACTCATTATATACCACATTATAGTCATTATATCATTTCACTCACTATTTTACAATTTTCACTCATTACATACTTTCACTCATTATTTCTCAATTTTTACTCATTATTTCTCAATTTTCATTCATCATGTTCCGATTTTCACTCATTATATTTAACATTATAGTCATTATTTATATTCAGTCATTATTTCTGAATTTCCAATCATTATATATAACTTTATTCCAATCATTATTTCCCAAATTTCACTCATTATTTCCCGAATTTCACTCATTAGTTTTCAATTTTCACTCATTATATACCACTTGAACCGGGGGTATCTAGAGCTACGTACACCCGGGGTACCATATACCGATTGCATATAGACCTATAGTACTCTATAGAGTATTCTACGTTTAGTTTGTTTAACCTACAGTTTTGTTAAAAAAACAGGTTTATCGCAATCACATACGATACAACGATGTGGGACAAAAATAACCTAGCCGCGTATGGTGTGTCAAAATACTATAATTTTATTTATTAGACAATGTGGGACAATCTCCAATATTGGCAAATAAGAAGAGTAATAAAAAGTCATCCCATATTGTCAAATCATGACCACGTAACAAAATAAAATCCCTGGCCATGATATCGCCATAGCTCATTTGGACTACTCCACCCCACTAAGTCTCAGCCGCGTGCTCTACTAAAAAATTATCCCACGTTGTGAACATGAACAAATGAAATATATGTATGGACTAATAAATTATTTTTTTATGAACATAATAACTAATCCCGTTAGGATTACAATACCGAGAAGAATGAATCTATCTTCTTCTGATGCAACAATGTGAGACAAAATTAAAACAACCTAACATATAGTGTGGCAACTTATTGTAATCATACTTCTTGAACGATGTGAGAGAATCTTTAAACTTGACAAGAAAAAAAAAAAAGAACACTGAAAAATCGTCCCACATTGTTGAATCATGATCAGTGGATTATATAACTCCTCTACTAAAAAAATATTCCACGTAGTTGAACCATGACTAACCACATTGTTGAATATATCTTCTTCTGATGCAACAATGTGGGACAAAATTAAAACAACCTAACATATATTGTGCCAAAATACGATAACCTTACTTCTTGGATGATGTGGGACAATCTCTAATGGCAATAAAACCAGATATGTGATTTCAGTTTGAGAGTGTACGTTTTTTTTTTTGGTAAAATGAGAATCGTAAAATGAAAATAATGACCTACATAGATTAAATAAAATACAAGTAATAGTTCCTATATGATAATAGTCAAATATTTATCAATCATAGTTGTATATCATCATTGAGAGACCCGTGCAACGAACCTAAATTCTTATAAGAAATGCTAGCATTAAGAGTCAAATTATTAAGTTATTATCAATCATTGCATCAATAAGAAGTTTAAATAGTGAAACAATGTGAAATTAGAGTTTAGTGCTTGGAAAAAAATATATTACAAATTATCATAAAAATGAAACCTCAAAAATATACACAAACACAAAAACGTGGAACCCATGAGAAAAATAAAACACCAAGGGTACCGTGTGAATGTTCCTAAGGATTAATTTAAGATATTGTTATAGAACAAAACTTTAATTTAGTTCTAATCTATTAGAGGGTGCTAATTTAAAATGGTACAATTAAATACGAACGAATATTTTATTTTAGGTTATACTCTCTGATTTTTTTCCCTTTTATGTGTCCGAGGGGCAAAAATTAGGTGCATATTATACAGAAACTTGAAAATGTAGAAAGCAGTTAAAATAGAAACATAACGCTACCATGTGAATGTTTAGATAATAATTTTTTTTGTAAAAGGTTAGCTAACAATATTTAAGGTAATGCTTTTGAAGAAAAATATAGTTGTAGTGACATTAAACATGTTGATTTAAAAGTATAAGTTGCCAAGTTTGTAAATAAGTTTCATATGATGAAAATAATTGTCTACACAGGTTAAATAAAATGCAAGTAATATTTTCTATATAAGGGCCAAATATTTATCGATTCAACTTTATCATCGTAATTGGATATCATCATTAAAAGACCTGTGCAACGCACGGGCATACATCTAGTTGTTTAATATATAGAGCACTTTAGCTTCAGTGCGGATCACCTGTCTCACTTTCGTGTCCCACTCTGTGTACCCCTCCAATCACGTGCTACCATTTCATTATTTTATCTTTTACAGATTGTATTTTGAGTAAAGATTTATGAAATGGTAGCATGTGATTGAAGGGTTACACAGGGTGAGACACGAAAGTGGCACATGTGACCTATCTACATTGTTTTACCTTGGCGTTACGGGATGAAAAATATATAGGGTGATTATTGATACGAATATTTTACTTATAATATGTGTTATAGGGTGCATGTTAATACCCACAGTATATTGGTTTAGTATATTCTCCACCATGGTCTTTGTAAACTCTTTAATAATTTTTAGTTATAAAGGTAATGTCTACAGTTTTCGTTTAGAAGTAAAAAAAAACACTCATAAGTTCACGCGAGAAAAGCTAGTTGTCGTTAATTACTTAATCCGTAATAATACAAAATCAAGTTACTTGAGTATTTTTGTCTTATTTTTTGCTAGCATTAAATGATAAATTGAGAAGGGATGGCCATCCTGTTCTAATGATGATCATTCCAGTTGCCCATTAGCTATGAGTTTGGACCACTACCTCTTTTTCTAGTCAATACAATCAACTCATAAGTTTCTGAATTGCATGGAAAATGAGTAATTACTTCACTCTAGCTTCTGTAATTTCCACATTTTCAAGCCATAGTATATTGCAGTAACCTGAGGTGCAAGATTAGGTTTTTGGCTAGTCGCTCGAAGTATAAATCTACTACATAATTTGGTATCAACCCCGAATTTGACTGAAAGTATCAGCCAAATTCGTGATTGATTACATTAGATACGGCCGGACACGAGCGAGACAAAGCAGACCGAATTTCACCAGATCTAAGTAATCAGAGTCTTAACTCTTATATACCTCAATTGATCTAAAGAAGAACCCACGTCACAATTCCAATCATTCTATTATGATGATAATTTGTATGAGATGATGTCAAACACGGAGATGCAAGCTGATAAAAGCGTATGTCCATCATGGGACCGAACGACATAACCCCTATCTATTAGATGATGATGTTCACCTTATTACTCAACATTTTTGCCAAATATCAATGACAATTGTAGATCTTCTTGTTTACAGTTGAAGATGGGGTAATATGTGGAGATTAGGGAGTTAAGAAGAAGAGAGTAACTCCCACAATCACACAAAATTTACCGTACTAGCTCTCCTTACATGAACCTTTTTGCCCCCATCACAAAGTCCAAGACAACAAACTATCATCATCCACTCTGTCCCCCTGCAATAGAATATGACATATCAACATATACAGACACCCAATTATACCCTCAGTTTTAATTTCTCACTGTACTGGTTGTTGCCCACATGACTGCATAAATTAGCCATCCCAAGAGTCCAAACTCTCCCAACTCTCCTCATAACATTTTCCCAACATAACTTCATACCATATCATATACTATATGCCTGATGCTGTGATGCTGTGATGCTGTGATGCTGTGATGCCTCCCTTCTCATCAGGTCCAGGCTTCTTCCTTACATTTAAGTTTATTAATACAACCATCATGATGAACTTTAGTGTTCAATCATCTTATATCTCCACCCGTCAACCGGCCTACTGTTTTTCAACAAATCTTCATAACACAATAATATTACTAGCATGTTGATTATGGCACCGGCGATATCTCTCCTGAGCTTATACTTCTTATCGTGTTCTTTCTTTGTGTCCAACCCCACGAACATCACTTGTCTTTTCTTGACCTTGCAAGTCCGAGGGAGTAGAGATGACACTGCTGGCGGTTCTCTACTCTCTTCCAATGACCAAAAGTCGCAATCTATTTCTCTTTGTTCGTGGTACTCTCCTCGTCTGTCTATCCCTCTTGAGCTAATGTAGTCCATATATTTATGCATGGAATTTATCATCGATCTCCTTTTCTAGTTGACTAAGCAAGTTTGTAACACTATGCGTCCATGTTGTAAATGGCTACTATTTTTGGTAAAAAGCTTGTCTTCTAGTCTCATCTATTATTAGCTTAGCTAGCTAGTTTCTTAAATGTCAACTCATGTATAACATTATTACAAGTTCGTTGTTTCTTAGCTTAAAACATGATCGATATTGGATTATTCTTGAGTAATTCTCATTTCGAGTTATTAGTCAAATTTTTTTGTTGTTGTTGGCATTGCTGCGCGATAACTGCCCTTGTACCACATGCAAAGTAAAGTAAATTCACTAATTAATTAGAACTATAATAAGGTGATGTGGTGGAGAAAAGCTAAGGGGACATAGTAGTGATTGTAGTACATGGTGTTTGGATAAATTATTGAAAAGGGGGGAAAAAAGAGGGGTGATATCATCATATTCGTAAAGTATTTAATTAATGAAGAATTTCACCTTTTAGTTTATTCGGTGACTCATGTGTGCCGGCATCGATCGAGAAATAACCCATAAAAAAATTTGACGAGTTAAGTGTTAAATTGGTCCCCGAACTTTGCATGTTTGGTGAAATTGAGGACCCGTAACTTTTCTTGTAAAAATGAGGCACTCAGCTAACTTCTGTTAGCATTGCCGTTAGCTGCACGATGATGTGGCGGAGGGGAGTAAATGCTAGGAAAGGACTGCCATTTTCTCTGTCCTCTCATCATCTTTCTCCTCTTGGTTGATCAAACTCTTCTCCCACAATCAAATACACCAAATCATACAAGATAAAATTGAGATCAAACATGGGATCAATCAATCCCCCGATTTAAGTACCCATTTTTTTTTTGCGAGGATCAATCTTTTATATTTATATTTTCGAAAACCACCAAGTAAGAAACCCATCAATTCACCACAACCCAAAAATTGTTACCCAATAAACACTCAGGAAAAACACCATCAATGAGAAAATAATTGTGATAAATGCAGCATGGCAAACCTGATGCCTAAGACCGGAGCATCATTCTCGACAGGGAAAAAAATCGAGTACGCTCGAAAATGTTCTGTCTTGTCTTCTAATGGCTGGTTAGACGCCATGAAATATTCTTCTCCTCCACGTAAGAAGCTTCTCAAGGACTTCAAAGGGGCTGTTTCACAGATTTTGCTTACTCCTTTTGGATGGTAAAATAATATGATCACTTCTAATGTTTCTTAGTGTTTATTTTCGATTGAACCCCTGATTCATATTTTTCAGCATCGTAAAGAACAAACCCATATTTTCGATTGAACTCTCAATTCAATTTTTTCAGCATGCATAAATACCAAACCCAGATTCTCGATTGAATTCCAATTCAAAACCCAGATTTCTAAAAACCCACAAAAATCTAGCTTTTTCCATCAGCTCACCTCAATTTCTCACCATGTCCCCGAATTTGAATAATTCTAAAAACCCACAAAAGTCGTATTGAATTGTACAAAAAAGAGGAATTATTGGGTGTGATTTTATTACTTAATTTAAAATTGAAATGGGGAAAAACTGAGGTGAGAAAAATGAAATAGGGAAAGAGGGAGAGAGAGAGAGAGAGATGGAATGAAGATGAAGATGACGATGACGAACAGCCGATGATGATAATGGTGCGGAGCAGCGGAGATGGGATGAAAATGGAGAAGATGATTATGATGAATGGTGCGGAGATGGCAATGAAAATGGGGAGAGAGAAAAGAATAAAAAAATAACAAAGTTCAGTCCCCTCGCCTCCTAGTCAGCACTCCATTAACGGCGTTCAATTGAGGGACCAATTTTTACAACAAAAGTTACGGGTCCCCAATTTCATCCTCAAGGCAAAGTTGAGGGACCAATTTAGTACTTAACTCAAATTTGGCTGTTAATTAAAGTTTCTTTTTTCCCAAATTTGGTTGGTACTTCAATTTGGACTCGCTTTGAATTTCCTGGGACATTTGAAGGGAAATTTTTTGTTTGCTGTCTTCTGTACGTAGGAGTGTAGGACGCTTGAATATGTAGATAAAGGTTAATTGCTTGCGATGCTATTGCTAATAAAGTAATAAGCAAAATGAATACTGTATTTGATACTTGAGACGAATTTCCTGGTCACAAACATACATAAAGAGCTCTTGAAGAAGAAGATAAGTCGTTTTTGGGTCCAAATTTAGCATAACATGTATGCATGCATCATTTACTTAATTTTACTAAGTTATATGGAATACTCCGTACGTACGTAATACTTTTGTGACAAAAAGGGAACCAAAAAAAGAGTGTTACAGTGAGTGAAATAAACTTGTGATTTTGTTTACACAATATGAGATCGTCTTGCAAGATTCACTTTCACGTCTTATTGAATTGTGATCGATTACATTCTGCTTTCTTCGAAGTTCGAGTGTTTGGCTATTTGCTAGTTGCCATTGAACATTATCAAAGAGAAATGTTTGTATGTAAACAATCATAAGGAGTACATCATATAACATCAACATGTTACATTGTTACAAATAGGCCTAGGATTTGATAATAATTTTAAGTCCATCTGAGTCAAAGGTTTCACTTTCATGATGTATGGTGAATCGGTGATCATCCCACCGCATGTGGAAGTTCGAAAAACACTTGAAATTGCATTTCAAGTTCATGCAAAAATCTCAACAATGTTTCCATTTTTTTTTGACAACGTCTAAAAGAAATATACAAGTAAATATAAAACAAAAAAGCAAACAAAAACTAAGCTAACAGTGATTTCCTAGCACCTATAGCTAATTTGTGTGCTTCCTCTATCTCACTCCGATCTACCTTCAAAATAGCGCTGTAGTGTAGCTGCTTACCCAGATCTATCACTTCACCCAAATGCCATTTACATGTAATATCAGTGACGGCTTGTCCTCGTAGCATTGCAACAGTGTTTCATTGTATACACAATTAAGTAAATTTTCTCAAGAAATTCTCGAGTAAACCAATTACTCAATTTTGGATATTCATTTAGGAAACCGATTGCCACCTTTTTTTCTGATCTAATATTCATTTATAGAAAGCATTTCCATTTTCCAATTTCCAATTTCCACCATAAAATTGTTCATTCCAATTAACCTCACGTGAGATGTCTTGAAGCGAAAAACCTTGAGCCCCCTGAGGCATGTCTACATGAACCGGTTGAAAGTGAGTGAATGACCGACGCGACGATATGGAGACCCATACAACACTTTTGCGTGGACAACGGAAATCTAGGGCCATCACACCCATTATATACGCAAATCATAGACGAAAACAATGACTTGTGAATCACACTTTTTACTACGTACCAATTCGTTTGTTTAAATGGAGAAACAATGACATAGTTTGCATCCAAAGTTCGAAACTCCGATCTTTCGGCTTGCCGACGTTCAAATTCACCTAAATAAAATCACCGAAGCATATACAGTACCACAGTCCACAGACAAGTTTTGTAATTGAAGATGGTATCCACGTTTTTGATACCTGTGCACATTTGCTTCGTTGCATAGCTTTCTTACAACCACGATCCAATACAAGTACGAGAGTAGTGTGTAGTGTGTAACGTGTAATACTGTAATGTAATCACGATCTCTTTCAAATTAAAAGTTCGACATCCTCCATAAAAATGATCCCACCCACATTATTATGAAACTAAAATTTCTCTTGTACAGGCAACCGGAACTTTGCGAGCAGATTCATCCCGCGGAAAACTTTCTCCGAGCCATAAGTTTGCACCACTCTGAAGTCTTCTGGTTTTTAGAATTACAGCTTTACAAACTTATAAGCCATCTAAGTATCTCATTGCCTCGGCATGAACTATATGATATATACAAGATTTGATTACAAGAGCCAATGATGGAGTAATGTCAAGGTAAAAAAAATCCTAGGAATAGTTCCGATGTTGATCCTTCGTCATTTCTGTCATAACAAATTCGCGTATATTGTTTATGCAGCAAGTACTAGCACCTTGATGGTGCCTTGGCTGTTGGCTGTTAACAATGTAGGGCTATCAGATTTCCAGCATACAGCACTGATGAAGTAGGACCCTGCATCCTCGTCCGCATCTTCAGTGTCTGGTGAGCCAAATTTATGCCATGTTACAGGCCTCGAAATTTCCTGCAATACATTTACACGATTCTGATTAGCCCAATATGATCAAAGAGGAGGAGTGCATGACAAACAAACATGCTTTAGATGACAACAAACATATTTCCAAATAATTACCTTGTGATAGACAAATACTTCGTTTGTTTCACTACCACAGCCTATGTATTCGCTATTGACAGTTAGTCCTACAAAGTTCTTCTCATTGGTATGACCTCTAAAAGTGCGAACCTGCAAGAAATGCACAGCGTGTCACATTCACTGATATATTGCTGGGTTCATAAAGTAAACAGGAAAACAAAGTGAGCTAAATGAACGCCAATGCGTGGACTTCCATATTATTACTATTTTTGACGGGAGCCATACTAAATTATTGAAACAAACAACTGCTACACATATTCAACGAAATTGCGACATGATTTAACATGAACCAATCCTAGAAGGCACAAATGAATGAATGATACATTTCAGCAAGCAACAAATCTTCAATTGCCTCATTCTGAGGTAAAAACCATTTAAGAAAAAGACAAGATGGTTCCATCAGACCTCTTACTAAAACTTTTCCACTTCTACATAGTTCCTAAGATGTCATATTTTTTCATTTTAAGATCCTGGTCAGAGCAGCCAATGAGTGATGAATCCTAGAACCAAGCCTTCAGTGTACAGGGGTTAAGAAGCCCCTCCCAGATCCCAACCATTTTCTTTCTCAACACTTAATAGTTTGATATTCTCATATGTACAGTTGCAACTCTAGAATCTGCCTTATACTGAGGACATAAAAAAAAAAAAAAAAAAAAAAAGAAAAAAAAAAATCTAGAATCTGCCAGTCTGAGTTTTTAGTTTAATGCTGAAATAAGAACTCTTAACACTTCTAGATCAATATCATTCAAGCACAGTCAACAATTTCTTTATACTTCTCGACGCAGAGTCAAAGCCAATATTTGCAATGTAAATAACTCACAGGTAAGCTATCCTTCACGTCCCACAGTCTCAATGTACTGTCTGTTGATGCTGATGCAAGCTCAGTTGTCGATAAGAATTTAACATATGAAACAGCTTTCTTATGCCCGCCGAACACATGAAGTGGCTGGTTTACATTCCTCAAATCGTAATAATGAATGTGATGATCAGCAGAACCAACCTGTAGAACAGAACTCTTAGTAAAGAAACACCTTCTTGAACAACACCCCAGGAAAATGAACGTATGCAACGCTGGCTGGAATGACACAGAATCAATCCCCCCCCCCCCCACACGCACACATAAATTAAACATTTAAAAAAAAAAGAGCTCAGACACACATGGAAGCACTCATAGAACAAATAAATGAGAGGATAAAAGCATAGAGTACGATTTACTCACTGCTTCCTAAATCCAATCTGTGAAGGGGCAGGGAAGGGGGGGAGGGGGAGGGGTTGCATATACCAGATAAATGGCATAGGGAATTGAGCTACTATGAAACATAAACAAAATAACGGCAGGAGTAATAAAAATTATCACAATAGGTCAACAGCAACGAAGTCATTTTTCAGAAGAGTGCATACGGCAACATGGTAGCTTGATCCTGGATTGTACTTGACACAACAAATATTTGCCTTCATGTCAATGTTCAGGACACTAGCTTCCTGTCTTGTGCACCACACTTTCACCTGTAAACAGAAATAAATAGAGAGAGAAAGTCAGATCTACACAACATTACACACAGCAGCAATTAACAAGACAAACCAACTCTCAATTATGTCTCAACGACGGGCAAAGCCTTGAAGTCCCAAGCTAAAGTTGTTTGTAGATAGTCCAGCTTCTGTTCATGCTGACGTGAGAGCATGGGCAAAAGCCATATGCTAAATCCAGAACTATAATTTTTTTCCGTAGGTTTGGGTCAACTCAGAGAGGCCATGGACCGAAAAGGAAAATATCCAAACAATACTAGTTGACAATGAACTTGAAGAATCTTATCATTCCCAAACATATGACGAAATTGACGACACGCCAGACTCACACGAGCCACGTTCAAAGCTGAAGTGCCGCAAAATTGACTGACACCTCAAGTGACAAACATTTTAAGGTAATTTTTAACAACTTTCTAGTCATCTACATTTGCTAATGATAACCACATTTTGTTTCTAGGATTTCCAACTTTCAGAAACCTTCTTAGAATAGCTATCTTTGCTACTTCCATCAAAATACACTTCTTTACAGGGCTACACGGGCAACTGTGTATAATCCACATTTGAATCAGGTTTCTCCTAAATACAACGTGGATCCTGGTGCAAGGTTCGAAATGTTTGGCAATCTTCCGATCAAAGTGTGATGAATCAACCTATGGGGAAGCCACCCACTTGGTGACTAGGCAGCAATCAGGGTCACGTAGACATTGAGGGAAAGAAGGCCTAGCTCTCTCAATTGAGGGTAACGTTGGTTACGCAATGAGATGTGGGTTTCTTAGACTACGCGGTACGTATCTAGAATCCAGGAAGGGGGATTATAAACAGAGGAGTGTCTTAGGAGGGGGATTCATTCAATCAGTTTTATGAGCCTAATTTGGTAGTCTATTTTAAAGCAAAAACTAACCGCAATGTATTAGGCAAGGAAAAATGATATTACTTCAAGGCAGAGAATCAACTTGACTTGAAAGGAAAATTGTTGCAATGTTCTCCTAGGTATATCACTAAGGTGTTGAGATCCTCTAGAGTTGGAAATGAACTCTATTTGGTATTACCTAAAAAGGTAATAATAAATTATTTAACATTTTTTTGTATGCTTTTTAAAATTATTTCATTTTGTTTTATTACTATTTTTGGTAAACTCCACAAACTCTACCAAAAGAAAACTCTAGAGGATCCTTACCCATCACTAAGGTAGATATTCGAAAGGCGTTTGACTCAGTAAATTGGAATTTCATTAATCAGGTGCTCCGTGCTTATGAGATCCATGAGAGAATGGTAGGAATGGGTGATGAATGATGGCTTGTTTAACTTCCTCCTACTTCACTCTCAACATAAATGGCGGTTAGCAGAGTTCTTTCTAAGGGGAAAAAGGGTCTTAGGATGGGTGACCCTTTATCACCACTCATCTTGTGCTCTGATATGGAAGGAATCTCAAGGCAATTGAGGTCCCCGGTTCACAATCATCTGAAATGTAATAGACTTGGCTTAAATCAGCTGGCATTTGTTGACGATAATTTGATCTTTAGTAGACAGGATGTGCCTTCAGTCTCAGCAGGAAAAGACACCCCTAACAAATTTGCTCGACTAGGGCTGCATACTAATCCAAGCAAGACCAACATATACTTTGGTGGCATTCATAATCTCGTACTCAGGTCCAAGCCCATATACTGCAGGGATCAGGTTTGTCTATTGGCACCTTTGCATTCAGGTACTTGGATCTCCCTCTCAGCTCAGCAAGGTAAAAAGTCAGTATGTTTGTGCTTCTGATTCAAAAATCAGGGAAAAATAAAACTAGATTATGGGGCCAGCAAGCTACTATCTTAGGTTGGCAAACCATACTAGATAGTTCTGTCCTTTTTGGCCTCCAAAACTTCTGGTGCTCAGCTTTTATGTTGCCAAAATCAGTCATAAAGCACATTAAAAGACTCTGTGAAGACTTCTTCTGGACCCAGCAAGCTACTATCCTAGGCTGGCAAAGCATAGTTGATAATCCTGTCCTTTTTGGCCTCCAAAACTTCTGGTGCTCAGCTTTTATTTTGCTAAAATCAGTTATAAATCACATTAAAAGACTCTGTAAAGACTTTTTCTGGGGAATTACATCAGATCATAGAAGACTGCTTTCAAGAGCTGGAGCTCAATCTGTACACCAAGGGAAGAAGAGGGATTGGATATTATAAGAGATCCTTAGCTGAAACAAGAGAACACTTACCAGGTGGCTATGGAAGCTCCACTCTGATAATAATGATATCTGGCGCAGTTAGATCAAATGCTACTAATTGAAAAGCTGCAGTATTTGGGATGTTCAACAAGCAAGAACAATTCCTCATGGCAGTGGAAGAGTCTCTTACTTATTAGGGATGACATGATTCAAAATCCTGGATCAACTGCTAATGCTCAGTCAAGAACCTCTAGAATCTATAATTTCTTCAGTGGAAAGCTAAAGAGGAAGATTTGATGCAATATTTTTTTTGGAATAATTCAAACATCCCAAAGCAAGCTCATGTAGCCTGCCTGGCCCCTCAAAACTCTTTACCTACGATTGATAATTTTATGAAAAGAGTCTGCCTATGGTAAATAGGTGTGAACTTTGCAAAGGAGCTACAGAATATCTACACATCTTTTATAAAACTGCCTGTACTCAAAAGAGGTATGGAGACAAATTCTGCTCTGGCTTGGTTTCAGGAGGCCTGTGTACAGCCTTCAACATGAGATATATGGTTCAAGTCTTCAAGAGGCACACTACAGGCGAAGAATGGAGGAAAAAACAAGCAAGAGTGCTTTCATGGTATTGTTGTACACTTGTACGAACTATGGAAGAAGCGGGATTGTCGCATCTTTTAGGGATAAATGTAGGCTGGAACATCGAGAGATGTTCAATATCATGCCATGGTTAGACTACTCCATTGTACTAAAGATAGCGAAGAGAGTAGGATGGTGGATAGCATTTCGATCAATCCCTAGGATTTGATCTCTTTTTCTGATATTGTGGGATTTCTCCCGTTTTGCAATAAAAAGCCCCACTAACTTAAAAAAAAAAAAAGAATACTCGTTTCATTGTTTGCTCGCAAGCTACCCTTTCAAATTCATCTCAATCACTCTCTACGAGTTGAGTAGTTTCAATTGTCAAGGTTAGTCTTGACTCTTGAGATCCTTAGCT
Organism: Spergularia bocconei; assembly: GCA_963457585.1. NCBI lineage: Eukaryota > Viridiplantae > Streptophyta > Magnoliopsida > Caryophyllales > Caryophyllaceae > Spergularia > Spergularia bocconei. The sequence continues at coordinate 8,823,524 of OY734959.1, forward strand.
TTCAGAATTAGTTCAGATCTCTTTATTCAAGCTATGATAGAAGATTCCGAACTCAAATAAATCAACCTTGGATCTTACATCAAATATAATGCAGAATGATCACCGTGAGCCTAATTTCCATCCTCATATCCTAAAAAGAAAAGGCAGCTTCTGTCAATGTCAAGGACTCAAGGGGGATTGACGACAACCCCTTTTACTTATGGGTTTCCAGACTTCAGAATAGCCTTCATTTGTGATGCTCATAAGCTATATTTCCTTCTTTTTCGAAGGCCCTGATTTCCTCCCTGGTGCTGATTCCTACAGTATCACCAATACCTAGGAAGCACGGACACGCATTTTTGGGTAGCGTGTCAGTGTCTGACACGCGACACGCTCGGACACGCTTGGTACACGTGTCTGACACGCAAAAACGTGTCTACAAATTTAAAAAGAGTTAAAAAAATTTGGACACGCTAAAGACACGTTCCCGACACGCGAATCTCACTAAAGGATAAAGGAAATGTCCGCAAATAACAGAGTGAAATACCTTGCAGTCATCACTGCCGGATACAAGCATAGAAGGTTCCGTGCGGGAAAAATCAACACTCCATGCTCTTTTCTCGTGCTCTTCATACTCCATCACACTCTAAACAAGGTGACCAAAAAAAAAAGGACGGGGTAAAAAATACAATAGAGGAAATAACACGGGAAAAATGAAATCCATGCTGGTGAGGTCATAGTGTTAGCTTGTTACCTGGCGTGTTGTCACATCCCACACAGTTACTATCCCTTCATAATCACTACTAGCTATTTGGTTCTTGGTAAATTTATTCCAGCTTAAGCAACTAAGCTTCGACAAAGTAGACATCTCAACAACAGGGCAGTGTGCGTCAGCAGGTTCGTTCACCACCTGGAATGTAATTCAGTAAGGGTGTTAACTGTTAACTGGATATGCATAACTTTTGACTTTGTTAGAAAGCAAGAAATAAAACTGATTTAAAACATAGAGTTAATTAGAGTAACTAAGACCAGGTCTAAGAAAGCTCATAAATCAAATTAGTACATAATGAGGCCAACAAGGCAACAAGAAAATAGTCTAAGACAGTAAAAAGACTTCATCAACCCTGCCCACACATAAATTAGTGTTTGTTATCACACAAAAACGTGCTGCTCCTAATTGTCTGACTTCACAGCTCCATTCTCAGTCATATTCATTCTCCCGCAAGGGGTAGAGGCCAAATCTGTTAAGTGCAGATAACTGATACATCATATGGTAGAAGATGACACGAGCTGTAATTGCTAAACACTAGTGTGATAAGGGAGAATCGGGTACAACTGCCAATCGATAACACCCATCATACAATGAAACAAACCAAGTAAAAACAAAGGCAGATTCTTTTCTCAGTTCAAGTGTGTGACTGCTATTACAAATTCAGAAATAGTTTATGTTTCTCTGCACCTTGCAAACTTGTATCTAAACTTATTTAATCTGAACTTTTCTATAATTAACAGAAATAGTCTGAGCATCGGGTGTTTCTCAATTACTTTATATAGAAAAACTGAACTTTCTTTACTTATCTTATCCTTTCTGAAGATAAACTAAAGAATTTTCAAGCACACATGTTTATTAATCGGATTATTATTAAAAGAAAGAAAAAGAACAAAAAGAGAGGACAATGGAAGAAGAGTGTAAATATCAAGATGCTCACCGAGGAGAAGTCAAAGACTTTAATTCTTCGGGATACTCCAGCAGTAGCAAATAGCTCATCATCACGGTCAAATTCTATGCTGAAATGAAACACAGGAAAGAAGAATTTAAATAAATAAAAAAAAACTTCAATATTTGTACAAAGAGCTCAAGAAGAATGCATACAGTTTGAAATGAATCTGCATAATTTGATAGTTATATAATTTTGCAGCTATAGAGACAGAATCAGAACGATGCAGCGACAGAATTAAATCGAAGTAAAAGGTTCACCTTGATACAATATTGGCTGAATGAAAAGGATCCCCATGTCTGAGTTCAGCAATAACTCTCAGGCGACTGTCAAATCAGAACGCATAACATAAAAAATCACAATTAATAGGCAGAAGAAGAGCCGAAAACCAGGCTTATTTGAGGAAAGCTAAGAATATGAACCTGTAACGGGTGAAGGTAGACAGCACAGACTGAAACTCAGTGAGACCTGCACTGTAGCCTTCTCTTTGCATAAAATTTGCATCCTTTTCTTCTTGTTTGAGCGCCTGACTTGCTAATTGCCTACGCTTTTGCAAGTAACATTCTTGCAGGTCATTGAACTGCACATAGAATGGAGATCTATTAAAGCTACTAACAGCAACATTTCATTTGAATGCAAAGGATACAAAGAGCAGAAACCAGATGGGAAATCCCAGAAAGGTGTAGCAAAGCACTTTAAAATTATATTGTATACAGCTAAAATACTAAACCAACCCAAATACGGATTGCAACTCTACTATAACCCAAAGAAACCCACAATCGTAAGATCCGGCCCCCTCCCATGAAAAGGTAGATCAAGAGAGCATCACGGTACATGGTTCTTGGAATGCCGGATTTTGCACATATGGGCTAAGAGCCTTCACGATTCATTATTTTAGGTCTTCAATAAGCCTTCAAGTCAGATTATGAAATATTAAAAAAAAAAAAAAAGTTCGGGAGGTTGATAGTCAAACATACTTATCTTCTGCCAAGGCACTGGGCAGTCTTCCAAGGAGCAAACATCAGAGGTGCAACAAAATTCCAGTTTCTGTTTTGCATCTTCAATTACCACCCAAGCCCATCCCAGAATAATATAAAACAAAGAAATAATTAAAACACACTGTTTCCATTCCCTTGCTTCCTATATTCAGTTATACATGTCGACTACCTATTCCCTTAAATCGAGACATCAACTCAGTAAAACATATAAATACCTCAATCAATGAATGAGATGCACAGAAGTAATCAGGCCTCTAAAGGCATCGCCATTGGAGCACATAAGGGATTGTTGGTTACTGACATAGGAAGTTGTACTATAACTATGGAAACGCTAGAGTTTGAATTCAATGTTCGCCATTATCTATTAGAAGACACCTTATAAAGAAGAATATAAGTGTCTAACTACTAACCTGCGCATGGATCCTTTTCTTTCTCATCACAGCCAAACCCGACTGACTGATGTACTGTGAGTCCAACCCACTGACATCCTTTCTCGAAGGCCCATGAGAGCTCAACTGAGCCTTTCCTTCCAATTTCTTGTTCTGGAAACTTCCTGCAGCCAATCCTCCGAGAGAGCTACGAGAACCAGAGGAAAAGCCACCACTGCTTTTATCAGCTGTTGACGGCCATGATTTTGGTGTAGGATCATCACCAAGCATTCTCAGTTTCACTGAGTACCTATCCCTTGCCCGATATAGATCCATCCGGTGTCTCTCCACGGCACCAATGTCCTCTTTGATGTACTGGAGGTCAGCTTGAATCTGAAAAGGAAAGAACACAATTTAGAAGCCAAAACAAAAGCACAGATACAGTCTTAGCACCGTATGGAAAGGAATAAAGGATAACCCAAAGAATTCAGAAAAATTGAGATTCACCTCACTGAGCTCATCAACTTTCTGCTTCCTTAAGCAATGCAAGAAATCCAGCAAAATCTGCATGTTTCTCTCAGCTTCTTCTTGCTCCATCTTCCTTTTCTTCTCTGCGAGAAGAGACAATAGGGTGTCCACCTCCTTGACTGACACTTCACAACCCTGACTACGAATCATAAGTACATATAAGATTCATCTGGAAACAACAACTCCAGTAAGAAATGACTGAAGGGGATCACATGAATTTGATTGTGTCAGACTGTCAGGAGAGAACCCGTGACGTCATCTAAAATAAAGTTTTAGCTTAAATTCACAAAAGCCCCCCAAGCACATGTGCACACACGTAGAAAGACACATCTCACACTTACGCATAAAATTCAAGGGCCAGATTTCACACTTAATGGATGCTTTATGCAGACCAAAACTTCAGAACCTAAAGAACAACTTATATGAAATGGGAAAGTCTCTTTATGAAGAAAAATGAATCCTTCGTAAGGTAAATCCCTTGTATCTCTATATCAAATCATTCATCTTTCTCTAAAGTTATCCATATTGTAAGTTTGTAACCTTCACATTAACTCCCGGTTCCTTCTCCCCCCTCCCCCCCCCCCCAAGAAAGACGAATTTTACGCTATGGCTACTGTGTTTACATTTGACTAGGTACTGAAATTTAAAAGTTGATTGCGTAGATTATAGAAAACAGATACAGTTTCCCCCCCACAACCGCAGGCTTTAGCTAACTTCCCATAAGGACAAAGCCATACTGATGCAATGACACTATGAGAAAGATGGAAGCTCGATAAACATTACAACAGAGAAAATTCCTCACCACTAGATCATCACTAGTTCATTAAAATATAACCACACTCTTAATCTCACTAAAGCATTTCCCCAAAACTCTTAACCACTACAGTATAACTAAAATTAGTTCATAACTTCCACCATACCATAACCTCACCAAGCCATTTCCGCCAATCAATTACTCACACCATACAACATAATGAAAACAAAAAACGATTCCAGTGAACAAATGAACAATTCAACCCCCACCACCACCAACAAAAAAAGTAATTAACCAATTTACGATTTTTCAAGTGTTGAATTCGTGACTAAAGAAAAATCAAATACTCCCTCCCGTTCACTTTGATGTTCCACAATGGAAGGGTCACGGAGTTTTTTTGTAGGTAGTAAGATGTGGTGGAAAATGAACGTGGGTGGGTCGCAATCCATTAGGACCACAAATAACATAACAAATAAGGCAAGTAGAAGATCATTTAGAAATGGCTCAAAAAGGAAACAAGAAGATCATTCAGAACTGGAGGGAGTAGTATTTCCACTCGTACTATGATGTATCTCATAAAAATTGAACTGGAGGTGCAGGATACAAAACCACAACTAATCACAAGCTCGGCACTCTAGCTCTTTCACAGGATACAAAGCTCTAATCGATACAAAGCGCGATTTAATTAACCTTCCCTAATCAATTCCGACAAAACTAGAGTATGACTGAGACAAAGCTGTCATTTCCACAACAATTCAATCAAATGCAAGACATCAAAATGCAGTAAACACAAGACTGACCTGCTGAAGAGCGCGGCGAAACTGCTCCACGGGCGAGGCGAACTTAGAAACTTGTCTAGCCGAAGCCTTCTTCAACAACTACAATAAACAAAAACACAACAATCAATCAAAATTAACATCAAACAAGAAAAAAAAAAAAAGGAGACATACTAATACTAATAATAATTAAACAGGCAGCAAAGCTACCTTGTCGAGTAAGAAATTAGGATAGAGCTGATTATTAGTGAGGTGGCGTGCGCAACAAGGACAATCATTCTTGTTACGGAGGTGAGTAATGATACACATGTAACAAAAACTGTGTCCACAAGCAGTGAGGAACGCGTCTTTAATCATCTGCATACAAATCGGACACGTCAAATCCTTGTCCATTTCCGCCGCGTCTTCAGGCGGTGGTTGTGGTGGCGATGTGACGGCGGAAATCGGTTTGGCGGAGGAAGACTTGACGAGCGGAACGAGAGCTCCGGCAGCAGCAGTGGAGCTATCCTCCATTATTATTATTATTATTATTATTGTTTAAATAAATAAAGAAATAAACAAAATGAAATTGTGGTGAGGGGAATTGTGAGGTGAAGAAGATGTGTGGGTGGAAAGGAGGAAAGGTGGGGAAAAATATTGGGAGGGAATGGAAGGGAAGGGAAGGGAAGGTGTGGTTATTAGGCGGGTTTTAGAGAGAGAAAAGAGTGAAGTGTGTTTTTGTGAGAACTGGAAACACCCACGTTCTGTTCATTTCTATCTACCACTCGCTCTCTTGGTTCGTCTTTGCTGTGTGTTCGATACTTCGAGAAGGTGCGGCTCTGCGCGCACGTTGACTACACATCTTAGGAGAATCAGGTAATTCATAATTTCATATCAATGTCTGTTATCGCCTGTCACACTAAAAACTTATCCATGGTTACAGATTTAAATATATTAGTTTATAGTTGTTGGAAAAATGACTACTGTGGGCGAAATAACAATGGAAATGAAAGAATTGGAAAAGCTGTGGCGTGACCGAAATCACCGAATGAGAAGCAAATTCGCCCCGACTACGGTACAACCGGAATATGGCGTTGCCCCCCAAGGTAACACAGCGCTTCTCTAAGGTGTGTAATGGGACTGGTACAGAATAATTGCATCACACACACGATTGTGGAGAAAAATTTCTGTGTTGTAATTGCCGTAGAATAGCCCACCATATATACAGAGAGTTCTCCCTAGGGTTACAAAGGGTTACAAAGTGTTCACACCTAGAGTATATCGGAAACAAATCAGAACAGAATGATATACAAAAATATATTTACCAAAATATAGCCTAATACCCCCCCTCAAGTTGGAGCATGTAACGAAGTAGTGCCCAACTTGCCCAACAGTGTACCAAACGGACCCTTGTTAAGAGCTTTGGTAAAGATGTCGGCAAGCTGAAGATGAGTGGGGACGTATTGAGGAGCAATGATGCCGGCTTGAAAAGCATCACGAACAGAGTGACAATCAATCTCAATATGCTTTGTCCGTTCATGAAAAACAGGATTACGAACTATATGAAGTGCAGCCTGGCTATCACAATGTAGCTGAACGGGTTGTGTAACAGAAACACCCAAAGTAGATAAAATCTGTCGCAACCATTTGACCTCCCGAGTAGTATAAGACATAGCACGGTATTCGGCCTCAGCGGAAGAGTGAGAGACCGTTGTCTGCTTCTTGGATTTCCAAGAAATAGGAGAGTCACCGAGAAAGACAATGTAAGCAGTAAGAGATCGACGACTCACAGGACAACTGGCCCAATCGGCGTCACAATAAGCAGTAAGAGCCAAAGCAGAGTCAGCGCGCAGAAGTATACCTCGACCAGGATCACCCTTCAAGTAGCGAACAACGCGAAGAGCAGCCGTCCAATGACCTAAACGCGGGGCCGACATAAATTGAGCGAGAAGGTTAACCGCATAAGACAGCTTCGGACGTGTATGAACAAGATAAACCAGGCGACCCACCAACCGACGATAAGGAAGAGGGTCAGCTAATAACTCACCAGAGGCGGTTGCAAGTTGATGATTCGGCTCAATAGGCGTGGCAACCGGACGGGCACCGAGGAGACCTGTCTCACTAAGAATATCCAGCACATACTTACGATGTGAAAGAAAAAATGCCAGTGGGATTGTGAGCAACCTCAATACCAAGAAAATATTTTAAGACACCTAAGTCTTTCATATAAAAACATTCTCCCAAATAAGCCTTGAAACGAGCAATAGCCATCGTATCGTCCCCCGTAATAACCAAATCATCAACATATACAAGAACATGTAAACGAACGCCATCACGAACATAAGTAAACAAAGAATGATCAGAAATGCACTGAGTGAAACCATACCGAATGAGAGCCGAAGCAAGTTTAGCATACCAGCACCTGGGAGCTTGCTTAAGACCATAAAGTGACTTTTGTAAACGACAGACTTTACCGGGAACCTTATGCTTGAAACCAGGAGGAAAACGCATATAAACTTCTTCGGAAAGATCACCATGTAAAAAGGCATTATGAACATCCATTTGATGAAGTTCCCAACCACGAACTACGGCCACAGCTAACAAGGTGCGAACAGTGACCATTTTGACAGTCGGAGCAAAAGTGTCGGTATAGTCGATACCCGCAACCTGTCGATCGCCCGAATTACCAATCTAGCCTTGTACCGCTCAATGGTCCCGTCAGACTTGTATTTGATGCGAAAAACCCACATACAGTCAATAGCCTTCTTGCCGGGAGGCAAAGATTCAACAGTCCAAGTATTGTTGCGTTCCAGAGCCGAAATTTCCTCACTCATAGCCTGTTGCCAACGAGGATCCGACATAGCTTCACGAAAAGTGGTGGGCTCGCTACCACTAGTAATAGCTGCAAGAAAACATCGATGGGTCTCCGAAAAACGATTATAACGAACAAAATGTGCAATGGGATAGGGCGTACCTGAGGAGGCGACAGAAAGAGCGGAGCGAGGATTACACAAGTCCTTAAGAGTTACAAAGTCCTTCATTCGTACGTTTTCGAACTTGGTCCGATGACCACGACCCAATTGCTCCGTTTCCTGTACAACCAATTCATCCCCCGAAACATTCGCGCTAGGAATAACTATCGTCGGTGAACCCCCTAAACTCGCCTTACCCGTGACATCTTGTATCGGAGAGATAGCCGCACCATCAGAAACCGAGACCCTCTCTGAGCTCGGCATCTCCTCTGCATCCGTGGCTGAGGCCTCTGGAACCGAGCCCGACCCTCCTGTAACCGAGACTGAACCCCCCCCCCCCCCTCCGAGTTGGAGTCAGCACCTGTATCGGCCCCCGAGACTGCACCCGAGCCCAAACCCTCATCTGAGTTCGACCTAGTATCCGTAACACCCAACCCCGTGGAACCCGAGCCCCCCTGGATTCGTCCCCCCTGGGTGCGAATCCTCCAAGAAATGAAAGTCTGAATCTGGCGAAGCATCTCCAAGTGCAGGCACCGAACCCGGAGGTGAGGAAGTATGATCAAGAAAGGGGAAAATAGTCTCATCAAACACAACATCGCGACTTTCAAAGAACTCCCCATTGTCTAAGTCATACAACGACCACCCCTTTTTGCCATAAGGATAACCAATCATGACACACTTACGACTCCGACTAGCAAATTTATCTTTAGAACGATTAATGGTTTTAGCATAACATAAACACCCAAAAACACGCAAAAGACTTAAATCCGGAGTATGCCCAAATAAAACCTCATACGGAGTTTTCCAACCCAAAATTTTGCACGGAGTACGATTGATTAGATGAGTGGCGGTAGACACACAATCACCCGAAAATTCAATAGGCATACCTGCTTGAAAAAGTAGAGCACGGGCCACATTGAGAATATGATGGTGCTTACGCTCAACCCTAGCATTTTGCTGCGGAGTATCGACCATGGAAGAATCAAAGGCAACACCATTCTCATCAAAGTAAGGTTTTAAACACTTAAATTCACTACCATTATCACTGCGAACACACTTTATATGCCTATTGAATTGACGTTCCACCAAAGCAAAGAAATTACGCAAAGTGCGAGCCACAAGACTTTTATCGCGCAACAAATAAACCCACACACTACGTGAAAAATCGTCAACAATAGTAAAAAAATAACGAGCACCACTATGAGTAGTGACAGAATAAGCACCCCAAAGATCACAATGAATCAAATCAAACGGAGCTAAAGCGTTCGAGTTACTAATAGGAAAAACGGAGCGAGTTTGTTTAGCCCGAAAACAAATGTCACAAAGGCGATTACGCAAAGAATCACAACTCTTGAAAGAAACTAAGGGAATATGCCTAACAACGGTTGAAGAAGGATGACCCAAACGACGATGCCACAAATCAGCGGACTCACCCACTTCAACTTTATTTGCGCGAATCGACTTTGTAACTCGTAAGTAGTATAATCCATCGTGCTTCTCACCCAGTCCAATCACCGTCCTCGAGGTACGGTCCTGAAAGATGCACAAATTGTTAGTAAACTCCAAAGTGAGACTAGAATCGGCAACCAAATTGGAAACCGAAATGAGATTGCAATTTAAATTAGGTGCGAACAAAACCCCACGCAAAATTAAGTGAGCGCCCAAATGAACCTCTCCAATTTTAGTAGCCAAAACGACGTCCCCATTAGGCAACGTTATCTGGACAGGATCAATGACATTTAATTTAGACAAACAATCAAAATTGCTCGTCATATGATGAGAAGCCCCGGTATCAATTATCCATGAATTAAAAAAAATGCTTACCGGAGAGATGATCGGAATCGGGCTTACGATCGTTCCAAAGGGACAGAAGATCTGACCATTCTTGATCGCTCAAATGATTGAGCTCGCTGCGCGACGGACCCGTAGCACTACTCACGGCAGAGGCCCGAGCAACCCCAGAAAACGCACCCGATCGACTGCTGCCCCCACCGTTGCGAGGCTGAGAGCCACCGGAAGAACCTGACCCTGTCCCCCCGCGATTCCGGCCACCAGTACCAGCACCCCCAGTGTCACCCCGCGGCTTGTCCGACCAACAGTTACGGGCAATATGCCCTGTTTTCCCACACCTGAAACACTCGATTGGAGCCCGCTGCCCCCCTTTGTCACTGAACCCACCACTGCCCTTCCCCTTGAACCACCACGGCCCCCTCCCCGGCCCCCAGCAGGCGAAGAGTGATCGGCAAAGGCGACTGCAAGCGCGGATTGATCGGCCTTGGCAGTCGTCGTAGTAACACCCTCATCAAGAATGAGGCGTGAATACACCTGTTTGGGAGATAGCAATGGCTCGACACCCGGCAAATTGGAACGCACAGTTGCATAAGACGCATCAAGACCCATAAGCAATTCAAACACACACTCATTATCCCTAATTTTCTGTAATTTGCTATCAATATCACAGGTACAACCTGAACAAGTGCAAGTCGGGTATTGAAAAACAGAGTTAAAATCTGCCCAAAGTTTATACAAACGCCCATAGTATTGCATAATAGATTCATTAGGACTTTGGCGACAAGCAACAATATCCGACTTAATTTGATAGAGACGAGAGCCATCATTAACAGAAAATTGAGATTCGTCCCACAATACCTTGGCATTCTCACGATAGGTGATGGAATCACGCAGCTTCGGATCGATTGTTGCGAAAATCCATGACACGACCAGAGCATTCATCTGCCTCCACCGAGGTAAGTCCTCGGATCCCTTTGCTGGTTCGGGAATCGAACCGTCAACAAACCCCAATTTGTCCTTGGCAATCAAGGACACACGCATAGCACGAGCCCAGTCATAGTAATTCGCCCCTTTGAAATCCACAGGAGAGATTTTGACACCGAGATTGTCATTGCCCAATACGGTATATGGGCTGACTTTCGGAGTAGCATCTGGCATGGTGGATGGAGAAAAGACGCACGCAAGAAATTCATCGAAAAGAAGACGCAAAAGAATCTCGTCGGCGACGAGATCAGTCATAAACCAAACCCCAAAAACCTAGAGCTCTGATACCATAATGGGAATGGTACAGAATAATTGCATCACACACACAATTGTGGAGAAGAATTTATGTGTTGTTATTGCCGTAGAATAGCCCACCATATATACAGAGAGTTCTCCCTAGGGTTACAAAGTGTTCACACCTATACACACGTATTTACCTAAAATACAGGAGAGTATATCGGAAACAAATCATAGTAGAATGATATACAAAAATATATTTACCAAAATATAGCCTAATAGTGTGCACTCACCCGAGAGAAGTGGAACTCAAAAACGTACCCGGAATCAATGGAAACAGAAAAGAAGAGAAGAGAAACTTGTGAATTTTTTGTGTGTCGAAAAAAGCACAGAAAACGTCCTTTTAAGGACTGAAAACAGTAACGGAAATGAAAACGTTTGAATTGACTATGGGAGTGATTGTAAGAGTAAAAAGTGGAATTTAATCCGGAAATAAAATCAGCAATTATGGAGGAACGGATTTCTCGAAATAATCCGTTATACAATGAACCTGGACGCTCGTAAGTTTCCGAAAGAAACGAACAATCAAAATATCAAGCGCGAGCAAAAGGTCAGCTCCACCACACCGCCACGAACACGAGCCGAGCCGGCCGGGCGGCGGCGGCGGCGCGCGCGTGGGGAGACCATAGCCTTCCCTCCATAAATAGCTCAAACACTCCTAACACTCACCCATATATATACCCCCAAAAGTTTATCTAAAATTTCAATGTGGGACAAACAAAACAAGTGTTTCCCAAAGAGGCTCAAAAGCCTTTGCATTACTAACAATAGTTACATATCAACTACCTATTTTAAGTCGTCCTCATTACAAGTCCGAGGAACAAGTCTTAGTAGCATAAGACTTTGGTTGTTTGAGCTCAAACTTGGGGGTAATGGGAAACAATTTTTAGGAATTCTGGATATGGGTCTTAGAAATCCAAGACTCTTTTCAATGCTTATATCATGCTCCCCGGAGTACAAAGAGCACCCGGGAGCACGGTGGTTCTTCTCACAATAAAGGAGTAGAGACACAATTAAAATAATTTAAAATCTATTTAAGGGGGCCGGGCATGTAGAGACACATAGTTTGAGAGAAGAATTGATTGTATATTGCAATGAATTACATCAGAGTATTTATACATGTGTACAGTCTAAACCCTAGGATACAAAAAAAATCTTATAAACTGAGTAACTAAATAACAGAGATATGAAAGGAATCAATTAGAATGATTTACAATCTAAAAATAGCTAATACTAGTTTTAAACCCGTGCGTTGCACGGTTCAAATATTGCATCATTCTTAATGATTTTTATGTTTATAACAAACTATGCTATCATTTCAATAAAAATAATTCATAGCAATTGTTGTGATGTGCCTACATGTATTTTAAAATCTTGATCAATTCAAAAAAAAAATACGAAGCTGTCTAGGTTGTTCATGTTTAAATTATACAAACAACCTTTCTTATCTATACTCTTCGAAAACACCCTTTTTTTAATAGATACAGTATATAAAGTTGATTGTAATCATTAAGCATTGTTTATCGGAAAATGTATAAATGGATCTCAAATATAAATTTATTTCAAATCAAATAAAATGATATATGTTTCAAAAATTTCTGATACACATAACTAGCTGTATGATCATTCATATCGTATTTCTATAATATAGTGTGAATGGTTAATAATTAACTGTGTAATTTATCCTCTCATTTTTTGCTCTTTAACCATACACTAAATTCTTTATTTTTGCTCTTTCATCATACATTAAACTCTTTGAGTACTTTTTAAATGATGGACTCTTCTTTTTGCTCTTTCACCATACACTAAACTCTTTGATTAGTTCATAAATGATTGACTCTTCTTTTTTCCTCTTCCACCATACACTAAACTATTTGAGTATTTCTCAAATGATGGACTCTCTCTATGCTCTTCAAAAATCTCTCTTTCCACGTTGAACATGTTTCTTCGATAGTCAGATGTAGTGTTTATATTTTGTTTGTTGAATTTAGTTTAGAATACCCACTATCATTTTTGCAATTTTCGCGAGATGACTACTGATTAATGCATTTTTATCAAACATAGGTATAATGAAACTCATTTTAGATTAAATTTCAAAATAGGTTTAATGAGTTATATGTATTATTTTTCTGATATACAAAATGAAAGTTTAGACTAATTATGTCGTGTCTCATTTAAATAACTTTCAAATTGCAATTTTATGAAAGTATGGAGTATATCTAATAAATGCTGTGAGAATCTTTCATTTTTTGGACTCTCTCACCATTTCTCTTATTTTTTACTCTCTTTAAGCTTAAAAAAAAAAACAAATCTCTACTAAATATATACGGAGTAATTGAATTATTTTGCATATCGTAAAAATGTGTAAATGGATCTCAAATTGAGATACATTTCGAAACAAATATAATGATATATGTTTTCGATGACTACTGATTAATGAAACATATGTATAATGGAACTCATTTTATATTAAAGTTTCAAAATAGATTTAATGAGTTATATGTATTATTTTTCTGATATACAAAATGAAAGTTTGGACTAATTATGTCTTGTCACATTTAAATAACTTTCAAATTGCAATTTTATGAAAGTATGGACTCTGGCTAATAAATTAATGTTGTGAGAATCTTTCATTCTTCGGACTCTCTCACCGTTTCTCTTATTTTGGACTCTCTTTAAGTTTTTTTTTTTAAAAAAAAATCTCTACTAAATGTATACGGAGTAACTGAATTGTTTTGCATATCGTAAAAATGTGTAAATGGATCTCAAATTGAGATACATTTCAAAACAAATCTAATGATATATGTTTTAAAATTTCCTGATACACGTAACCTATGTTATAAGTGATTATGTCGCAAATCTATTAGATATATTTATTAAAGAGTCTCACGAAAATAAGGAAATCTATCAAATGAGAAGTATTAATTTCGTGAGAAGTGAGAAGTAATCTCACCCCTTCATCATACATAGATCTAAATCATCTAATGGTGTATATTAAAGACAGAAATAAAAAGAAAAACAAAATCAAAATTAAACCGAATCCCCAAACCCTCACATTTTCTCTCTTCCCTCATCTCTCTCCTCCCACTCGTGCCACCAGACGACCACCGCCGACAACAACGACGGCGGGATTGGAGACCACCACCCGACTCCACCGATCACGGCGAGGCTTCGTCGACCATCCCCGGTCTTCATCTTGCATCACCTCGCCGTGCACGACGGGTTTTATCTTCATTTTTTCCGTTTTTTTTTTTCAACATTTGGATGCCGCCAGGGCTCGCCGTCGCCGGCCTACGCCTTTCCGATATACTCTCACGCTTTCGCTCAGATTCCTTCCGCCAGGGCTCGACGTCGCCGACTACGCCGATAAGAGATGAGTGAAATGTGAGGAGGTTGAAATGTGAGGGGCGGTGATGGTGGCGTCGGAGATTGGACGGCGGTTCTCTTTCAACAGATTGTCTGCGACTGAGGAGGCGGTTCGACAGGAGTTGAAGGCGGAGCTAGGGCGGGGCTGTTTCGGGAATCGAGGAATTTGAGGAGAGAGAACGTGTGAGAGAGACGGAGAAGATGCGTCGGGGGAGGGGGCTTATGATCGCCGGAGCACGGAGTACGTGGTAGTGGTGGTGGTGGAGCCGGAGAATATGGTGGACGGTGCTGTTGTTGGTGGTGGCTATGTGGGTGGTCGGGATAGTGGCGGGGGAGGGGGTTGGGTGGTGTGCGTGGGAGGAGAGAGAAACTGGTAAATTTTGGTTTTTTTTAAAAAATAAAATTTTATTATTTTTTATTGGAGTTACGTATTTAATTAAGAGTTACATATTTTAGTTAGTAGAGTTATCGGAGTTACGTGTTTAGTTTGTAAAGTTATTGGAGATACGTCTTTTGGTTATTGGAGTTACGTCTTTTAGTTATTGGAGTTATGTGTCATATTTTTTGGAGTTATGTGTTTTAGTTAGTGGAGTTAATTTGGAGTTACGTGTTTTAGCAAGTGGAGTTAAGTCGGAGTTATGTGTTTTTGTTGGTAGAGTTAAGTTGGAGTTACGTTATTTAGTTAGTAGAGTTAAGTTGGAGTTACGTGATTTAGGTTGTGGAGTTATTAGAGTTACATGTTTTATTTGATGAAATTAAGTTGGAGTTATGTGTTTTAGTTGATGGAGTTAAGTCGGAGTTACGTGATTTAGGTAATGGAGTTATTAGAGTTACGTATTTTGTTTGATGAAATTAAGTTGAACTTATGTGTTTTAGTTGATGGAGTTAAGTCGGAGTTACGTGATTTAGGTAGTGGAGTTATTAGAGTTACGTGTTTTATTATTAGAGGAAATTTTGTTGGAGTTACATGTTTAGTTAGTGGAGTTACATTAGAGCTAATGACTTTTCGTTGGATTTGGTGGAGTTAATAATGATATTCGAATTAGACTATTTACTTTATGGAGTTAGTTTAATGGAGTTACGCAATTTAGTTAGTAGAGTTAAGTGACTGGAGTTAAGAGTTTTAGTTAATGGAGTTATTAGTGGAGTTATGCAGTTATGCGAAACCAATGGTTGAGATTACTTCTTACTTCTCACCAAATTATCACTTCTCACTGGATAGATTATATATTAGATTACAATAATTAAGAATATTGACGGAAGATAGAATGCTTGAATCAGGGGGAAACTATCATTTTCTTATCACGACCCCGCAAGATGGACGTCCTTTGGGAAAGTCCAATCTTGGTCAGTAATAGACGAATTCTATCTTTGGGAAGTGGCTTGGTGAGAATGTCTGCTAAATGATCAGCGCCACTTATGTGTTGGACACGAAGAGCTCCTTGTTAGACGAGGGCACGAAGAAAATGGAATGCGAGTGCAAGGTGCTTCATGCGAGAATGAAAGACAGGATTAGCAGCGTAGTGGGTCGCACTCAGGTTATCACAGTACACAGCAGGAGTGGTGATTGATGTGAGGCCGAGCTCAGAGAGTAAGGATTGAAGTCAAACAAGTTCTACCGTGGTAGAAGCGATCGCCCAAAATTCGGCTTCCGTGGATGAGCGAGCAAGAGCTCGTTGTTTCTTCGAACTCCAGGATATAGGATTGCGACCGAGATATATTATGAATCCGGTTGTAGAGACATAGTCATCCTTGTCACCGGCCCAATCCGCATCCGTGTAGGCATGAAGGCGGAGGGGAGAGTCGCGGTGAAGATGTATGCCACAACCCAGAGTGCCGTTGAGATAGCGAAGAACACGTTTGAGCGCTGTCCAATGATCTTCACGCGGGTCTTGCATATACTGATAGAGTTTGTTGATAGAGTTGGATGACGGAGTAAGCAATGTCCGAGCGAGTGAGAGATAAATATTGTAGACTTCCGACAATGGCCCGGTAGTCACTGTGATTCTGAATTGAGCGGCCAGATTTAGCGGTGAGTGTAGGGTGAGTAGCCATAGGCGTGGAGACTAGTTCGGCATCAGACATGTTATGCTTCGTGAGTAAATCGGAGACATACTTGGACTGATTTAAAAAATAATCCTGTGGAGGTTGGAATAACTTAACGCTGAGGAAGAAAGACAGAGGAGCAAGGCCCTTAAGCGAAAAACGTGAGGAGAGTGTTGTAATAAAAGATTGAATAAATTGTGAGGAGGGACCCGTGACAATTATATCATCAACATATACTAAGAGATATAAGAGATTGGAGTTTTCGGTATAGAGAAAAAGAGAGGAATCAGAAACATAGTTCTTAAAACCATAGGAGAGTAGGTAATTTTTCAATTCGGTGTACCAGGCGCGGGGAGCTTGCTTGAGACCGTAAAGCTTTGGAGAGTTTGCAAACATAATCCGGATGGGTTTGATTTTTGAAGCCAGTTGGTTGGGTCATGCAAACAGTATCATGGAGACACTACTACAAAATCAGTTATAGACGTCACTATATAAACATCGGACTTTTAGAAAACTCATGTCTATGGGAAATCGGTGACATTTTTGCAATTTTGACCAAGTAATAGACATGGGGTTTTTAGAAAAAACTGATGTCTATTAATAGACATGGGAGTTTTGTAAAATCTGATGTATATTATAATCATATAACGCGGTATTATTGTTAAAACCGACGTCTATTCAATTTCGGTTTTTTTTTGTAAATTCTCACGAAATAAAGACTTGAAAAACCGACGTCTATTTTGTTGGTACTCCAACCCTAAGATTTTATACTTAGCCGCATTGCATCTCCAACTACCATATTTCATCTTTTTTTTTTCCTCATTCATCACACACATCACCAACTATCTTAATACTGTATCTTCAAACTCTGTCAATTCTCTTCTTCATCTCTTTCAACATACTTACCTCATGGTTGAAATACGAGATGAATCTTTGGATAAACTCTGCGAAATCAACAACAATAGAAAAATCTAGTTGCATGTTGGATCCAAGAGAATGAAGATGGGACTCTCTCATTCTCCTTCAAATATTAAGGTACTTGATTGGTTTTTTAATTTTCTTTAAGAAATAAGGTTTCAAATTTTGTTTTTGCATAATTTGAGGAATCAGATTCGATTTTGAGTCTTTCTATTATTATTGCTGTAAACTTTGAGTTTCTTTGTAAAAGAAAAAAAAATTGAATCTCATCTTTTGTTTGTATACAAGCTAAGACACGTATGCTATGCGTACGAAATATAAGACAATTTTGACTCTTTATAAGCTAAACAAAAAGTTGTAAACTTATGGTGACACAAAAAATATTAAAAATGCTTGTTTGCTTTTTAAGCCATATAAAAATCTATCAGAATATTATTTCCTAGAAATAACGTAAAGTTTTGAGCAAAAACAGTATATCAGAGACCCTAAAAGAAAACAATATGCAGACACTGAGTCTACATATATACACTAATCTAAATCTTAGGAAAAAAAATTAAAGGACATAAGGTGAGCAAGGGAATGTGCAAACCATGCCAATTACTCCAATACATGATCGAGCATACGAACATGAAGAGGTTCTAACAATATCACTTATATAAAAATCAATCTTCATTATTTGTTAACTATATTATTATTATTATACTAAAATTCAATAATTATTTACAAGAAATTGGTGGGGAGGCGAGATACGATCTGAGCCCCCACACCCCGCTATGGAAAAACCATTCCTTTCACAAAAAAGGTACTACGTAGTCAATAAGTCATGTTTACGAATTACAATGTACTCGTAGTAAGTTGGACCTACAAAGCTCAAAACGAAGTTGTATACAATAATGAAATGAAATCATAAACCGAAAAGTTTTAATGCTTATTGCAATTTCATTCTTACCTATAAAAAAGTAAAGAGTACAACAAACATTTGGTCACAAACTAAAAAAATTTGCAATCAGCGAGGGACTGAGTCTCATATCAAGTGTGACATTCAAGTTTATATGTATAAAACTTGAATGTTGCATGTATATTCAACTTTTTTGTGACATTCTTGCATGTATTCGAGTATGACATTCTTACTTGTACTCAACTTCCTTTTCTTTTCCAGATAAAAAAAAATTGAATGTTGCATTGAATGATAAAATCATCTTTAGCAAGAGATAAATAAACAACAAAACTTGTAGTTTTCATGAAATACATTCACCGTTCACACCAACAAAGGCCAGGGGAGAAAAGATACTACATGCTTATCAAGAATTCAACATCAGAATACTTTTCCGAGGGCTATATAACTTGAACAATCAAGCGAATGTTCTTGCAAAATGTAATGCAACAATAGGATGATGAAAAGTCATCCAATTACTTTAAACCACAATAACAATGTAAACTCATCAATCTCAACATATATATGGACATATGGTTCATTTGATCACAAAAATTAAGAAAATGAAGCCATCCAAAGAAAAAAAGAAAATAAAAGAAAACTCATACAAACTAATCTGATAATATGCTAGCTAAGTGTAACGAACAATCGTATCACAAAAACAAAACAAAAAAATGCTTGTAGCCTGGATTCAGCATTTAAGCAAACATTTGAACTTGATGAAATTCCAAAGAAAAAGACTTACCGATCAAACAACATACGCAATTACGCTTAAGTTCTTCGTCCAACTACTAACTATCGATATTAAGCCAATCAAATTTTATGAAACTAAATTGAAAATGGAACATTCGATCGAATTTTAAAATCATCAAACTAAATTGAATGCTCAAAGTATGTACAGATGGTGCGATATTTTACCATTTTCCGAACAAAGAAAAAGCCGAAGGGACTGAATGGGTTGTTCTGAGCGAGGGTTCTGACGTAACATGAATTGAAAAAGACCAATGACGACATTATTTGTGAATGTAGAAATGATCAGGGACAACCGAGTTATGACAACTTTACTTCTTGTAAAACTGTCAACTAATTTGGAAATGTTACGTGGGACTGGATAAGTTTTTTTGTTTTTACTATTATTATTATTATATTATGATACTGAGGGGATTTTTTTTTTTTTGCATGAGTGGATTTTTTTTTTACTTTTTTTTATACTCCGTAAGTTTGTATGAGTGGAAGTTTTTAATTTACATTTTTTTGTATGAGTGGAAGGGTAAAATTGGCAAACCAAAATGTCTCACCAATCCTTTTATATATAAATCATGTATCAAATTTCAGTTTTGTTCGGTTTTCATTTGTGTGTGTTGAACAATTTCTCTTTGTTTGTGTTTCTCTCGTCTTAGATCTAATACGTTTTTGCTATACTTTGTTTCAGATCTAAACACATACAACACGCTTTAACGGTTGTGTTCGATCCAAATTCTATCAGAATAAAAGGTATGTTCAATTTTTCATATTTATTCATGATTTTGAAATTTGAAATTTCTGGGTTAAAATTTGTATTTTCAATGTTTCTGTGTTGTTGGTGAAGTAATTACTCAATAAAATCCCATATATGCATCATGTTTTTGCAGCTCCATATTGAAGTTGATACTGAAGACATGAAGCAACATAGAAGATTGAAGACGAAAATTTATAATGCTATTTTTCAAGATCTATCTCGTCTTTTTTATCAATTAACGTCTAGATATGATTTTGGATCTTAATTTTTTTTATGTAACCCTGTAATTTTGTGGAGTTTGAGTTTGTTAAATGATTCGAGCATTCATCGTTTGTATTGATTGCTTTGAGAACTTCATTAAAATGTCAAATATGTTGTATTTCTTTCACCTTCATATCATATCGAGAAGTACCAGTCTGCAAACTGTAAAGGTACCTTTCTGCAAACTACAAATGTACCTTATTGCAATCTACAAAGGTAGCACCTTTCAATTTTTTTTTTTGAAATTTAGTAGAGGAATAGACATGGGATTTCTTGAAAAAACTAATGTATAAATTCCTTATAGACATAGGTTTTCTTAAAAAACCCCATGTCTATAGTTTTGAAGCACATCGAACTAAAATCCGACGTCTATCCCATTGGATTAGATGTCACTCAACTCAACGTCTAATGTAAAACCGATGTGTATATGTAAAAAAGTCCAACGTTTATTGAGCCTTTTGTAGTAGTGAGAGTATCTTGAAGAAAGGCGTTGTTAATATGAAGTTGACGGAGAGGCCAATTCTTGCTTACGGCGAGTGAGAGAATTAGACGAACAATAGTGGGTTTTATGACAAAGCTGAAGGTCTCGGAATAATCAAGACCGGGTCGTCGGTGAGATCCTTTGGCGACAAGACGAGCTTTGTAGCGTTCAATGGTACCACCGGGCCTGTATTTAATAGGAGAAACCCATTTTGTACCAATGACGTTTTGAGAGGGATGTGGTGGTACTAGAGTCCAGGTATTGTTGCGAGTTAGGGCGTCGAACTCATCAGTCATAGCTTGGCGCCACTGGGGATCATTTAGAGCAGAAATAGCGGAGGTGGGAGTAAGAATTTTCAGAGTGTGTGTTGGAGGTTACTAGGTGAGCAGTCTTGGCGTATTCAGGATTGGGTTTGATGATGTTATTTTGTAGGTGGGTAGTGATAGTTTGACGGGGGGGAGGTGGGGGTGGTGATGTGATGACAGAGGCAGGAGATGAGGTAGTGGATGGCGATTGGACCTTCGTAGAGGGTCCAGTCGTCGAGGAGGTGGTGAATTGGTTGGTGAAGGAGGTGGAGATGGGGGCGGAGTGGAGGTCGGAGAGGGATTTGGCAGGGAAGACGATGTAGGTGTGTGTGAGTGCATAACAGTAAGAGCCATTGAGCACCATTGCTCGGGGCTCGATTGTGATGTGGGTGCAGGAGAGGTGAGCCGAGTGTAGGGAAATTCTGATTCTACAAAACGAACATGACGAGAGACGTAGAGACGATGGGTAGTAGGGTCTAGACAGTAATAGGCACTTTGAGTGGAGGAGTATCCAACAAAGATGCAAGGAATTGAGCGTGGGTCAAGTTTATGATATGCATAGGGGTGGAGCCATGGATAACAGAGGCATCCAAAGCTACGAAGTTTACTAGTACTGTGGAGTTTGATTGAATAAGTGTAGATAGGGTGAGTCATTGGAGAGAGTGGGGGTTGACAGCCGATTATTTAGGTAGGTGGCAGTGGTGAAGGCATACGTCCAATAATGAAGAGGCAGGGAGGAGTGGGTGAGAAGAGCAAGGCCCGTCTCGACAATGTGACGTTGGCGGCGTTCGGCATACCCGTTGTGCTCAGGTGTGTGTGGGGGAGTTGTAAGATGCCTGATACCGTGATCAAGGAGGGATGGGGTGAGTTTGACATACTCACCTCCGTAATCGGAATCAAGTTGAGTTTGTTAAAGTATTTTTCGACAAGAGCCCGAAAGCGCTTGAAAGTGACAAAGGTATCAGTTTATTTTTCAGATGATAAAATCAAATGTACTTCGTAAAATGATTGTAACAACCCTAAATTTTGACAGTCTCATAAATAGAAATAATTTAGAATTGTCACGCCACAATTGACTACCAAGTCAATCGCTAGGCAAGAAATTCGATTACAATAACTAAACGAGAAAGAAACAGCGGAAGACTTAAACATTGTCGGACTACAGTTTCAAAACGAAATCTCAAATTACATAATAAAAAAGAAATAATAGTAAATGTTTGTAAATTCCCCATCATGTGACTCGACTCCTCAAGCAAGCATCCTAAGCATCAACACCTGTCAACTACGCCATCGAGAATGACGTAGGCCCCAAAATATGGTAGGGAACAAACCAGAATAAGAACGTCAGCATACAGACTGAGTAAGAAATCACAAGAATACAAGACAACAGAAGATACGCGCCTTGAGGCGCGTAGCTAACAAATAACAAGCGAACGTCATAGCAAAAGAAGAATGCGATAATCACCATATCGCCACAAGATCCAACAGTCTCGTTACATATGTTTAGTTAAGGCTGGGCTCCTACCCCACAGCCACCACAATCTCGAACCAACGCGAGCTAGAGTACTATAAAACAGATCTTAACGACTTGAAGTGTGCACACCTAGGGCTGCTCATAAACTAACCCGGACCGACCCGAACCTATTCGGTCCGGTCCTCGGTCCTCATATTTCCAAACTTCCGGGTCCGGTCTAAAACCCGGGGTTTCCGGTCCAGGACCGAAGACCGGAACACTTTACTTTTATGATTTAAAAAATAAACAAACCAACCCCCTTTTTTTAACCAACCCCCCGTGAAATCCCCTAAGAAAATCACAACTCTTTTCTCTCTCTACCCTCTCACATCATTCAACGATCATTCCCTCTTCATCATCAAGATTTTCATATCACTCATCAATCATCATCATCAAAGATTATCATATCACTCATCAATCATCATCCCTTACACCAAGTGACTGCCGCCGTATGTTCGCCGCCACCCATCACCAGTCGCACCAATCATCGCCGCCTATTGATCATGAATCACAAGTATTTTTTTTCGATCTGTATTCACAAGTATTTTTATCCATCTGTTTAACGCTGCCACCCACCAGTCTCTCGTCGGATCATGTTAGCCACTTTTGCAGATTTGTTTTATTTTCATGATTAGTATTTTTTTTGTATTGTTTGATTAGTATTTTCGGATTAATGTTCCACTTTTGATGGGGCATATTCATGGTCATTGATTTAGACTTTAGAAGTTGTATATAATTAGTTTAACATGTATTCAATTTTTTGTTCCGTATTGAAGTTTTTATTTTATTTTTTTCAATTTTTTTTCTGTGTATTGATGCTTCGTGGTCCGGTCCAGGTTATAGATCGAACCCGACGGTCCGGTTCGGATTTTGGACCGGGCTTTCCGGTCCGGTCTTCCGTCTTCAAATTCCAGCAAATCCGGTCCTCGGTCTTCCCCGGGTCGGTCCGGATTTGGACCGGTGAACAGCCCTAACACCCCTCTCTAGAAGGTCAGGTAGGATGCGAAGCCTCTAGGAGGTAAGCCAATTAGGAGGTCGGTAGCTAATCCGACCCAAACTACCTTGATCAGAGGTACAGAGGTGACCGATCCAGGTCGTGTCACCTTACTCTAGGTGGTATCATCATCATACTTTTCTTTTCATCCGTTTTAGATACATTATTCGACGGTACATTATTTGATACATGATTATAGAGGCAAACGCCGGATCACATTCTCAAAACAAGAACATAAGCGAGAACAAAATTCAACAACAACAACAATAACCACTCGGCCGAGAAGCCGAGTGGCCGAATGGGAGGAAGTCGAGAGGCCGAGTAAGCAAAAGAGAGAGGCCGAGAGGTCTTGTACGTTAGTGTAGGCTCTAAAGCGGTTGTAAGCATTCAAACGAATAAGATTAATAGATAGACCAAAGGAGAAGTATGGAATCGAAGGATATAAAACGGGTAATCAACAAGACATGATATTATACAAGTTCAAGTGGTAGATCAACGTTCTTACCTTACAATGCTAATCCTTAATCATCCCATTATAAACTCAATCCACAATTCCCTAATCAAAAAGATGTAACCATAAGTCTTACAACTCACAACTATCACTAATATAAAAGATCCACAAAGGGACAGTGGTAAAGAAACACGAATAACGTCTACCTCCGATATTGGATGACCACCAAATTTTAGTATATTGTAGAAGGGTATGTCAGAAACCTCTCCTCAAAATTTCGTCCACAAACTCCCAACGGATCGACGGGAATCAACTTCACTTTCTAGGTACCCCTGAATCCACTAGTCATCGCCCCATTAGCATGCATATAAAGGAGCAATCAGCCCCCGAACCACGAATAACAATTAGGGTTTACTCACGAAAACCAATGTAACTTTTGATACAGGAGTCTAGGCCTTACCAATTTTGGATATGTTTTCACACCTATAGTTAGGAACATCTCCACAAAATCTCGTCTTAAAATATCTTCTGAGTCGACGGTAATCATCAGAATACCGAGGCGGCGCCACAGTTCTCGGGTATATAGAAATAGCTCTACTAAAACACCTCTACAGTGAGCATCCTATGGAATCTTGGCACGATCTACATGTGTTTGGATTCGTATCGAAAGAACGGTTCCAACATTACCAACCACGACTTAATAAAAGGTCGTATGAGAAAGTTATGTGTGTTTGACGTTGACACAGTTGTGCTAAGATCTTATGCGGTGGAGGCTACGAAAAGGAGAGAGAGGGAGAGAAGGAGGCCGAATGGTTATGAAATAGAGCAAGGGGTTTCTTTATTAAATGTATATATGGGTATGAGGGTAGACTCGGGTTTGAGGTTTATTCGTTGGGTGAGATGAGTGATCCATAAACCCGACTCAAACTCAATTATAGGAACTCATTTTATCTTGCAATAATCGATTTAAAAAGTAACACCCTTATTAAATAATTACCCAAGAATATGGGGTGTTACAATGATCCACAAAAATTACATAGTATTTGTAATTGTCGTGAGAATATACCGGCGAAGTCTAGACATCAATGAATATGAGGTCTAGTGGAGCAGAGGAAAGTAAAGCTGACTGGGAAAAAGGAATTTTGTGGCTTTTTTTTTAATTAAGCAGGAATTACAGTACGAATGTTTAGAAACTAAAACAGGAATGGAAAACGTAGAGCTAATTGTGCGTAATATATTGAAAGCAGGATGTCCAAGCCGATGATGCCACTCGAGAAATGTCGACTTGGTAGCTAATGAAACGCACGGCGAGGGTGGTCGCCATTGATAAGTACCACCACTAGGTGGTCCGTGGTGGAGGGTTTGGCCCGTCTGAGGTTCCTGGACACTGAAATAAGACGGTAAGAATTCAATTGAAAGATTATTATCTTTCCAAAACGTAGAAACAGAGAGTATGTTTTGAGAAATTGGAGGAACACAGAGAACATTATTGAAACACAGAGAACATTATTGAAAGAAAAAGTATGCGTAAGAGTAGTAAAGGTAAAAGAACCTATGTGAGTGATTGGCAAGGACGAGCTGTCGCCAATAATCAATTCATCAGAACCATCATGAGGCGCATGAAGAGAAAATGCAGCGAGATCATTGGTAGCATGGTGGCTTGCGTCACTGTCAACCAGTCACGTGAGGGGTGGGGTAGGCGGAGCATAGGTGGCATGAGCAGCATGTGCTCGGGGAGGGTAGTACCAGGAGCACGAGGAGAGTGAGTGGGATGGTGGCGTTTGAACTCAGCACATGCTGAGAGGACTTGCCCACGGATGTTGCAAAATTGACACTTGCCGAGGAAGGGCTTAGGAGGGTTGGTGGTGGGCGAGTTGGCAGGCGGTTGTGAAGGAGGTTGAGGTTGATAAGAAGGCCTGATGTAGCGAGATGGGGTCTTATAGGCGGCATGAACTAAAGCCTGAAAGCTGGATTCGAGCTCGGGCTCATTAGGCTTGTAGGTGAGCTCAAAATTGATAAGTTTCTCATGAAGTTCTTCAAACAAGATTGGTTCATCGCTGCTATTAACAGGATCAGTAACCAACCTATATTTTTTATAGAGAAGTCCTTGAAGAATCTCAGCAATAATGTCCTCCTGATCCATGGGTTTGCCGAGACCAGGGAGACGATCAGTGCACGATCGGATTGAGTTCATGTAATCAGTAATGGATTGAGTAGAGGTTTCGGTAATATTTTGTAAAGTGCCTTTAATTTGGAGGATATGGCCTCTCGAGGGATTAGCATATGTCTGTTTGAGAGTGCTCCAATCCTCAGCAGAGGTTGTAGCATGACAGACAAGGACAGAGACAAAGGCAGATAAAGTACCAAGCAGAGCACGAAAGATGAGGTGATCTTGCCTCTAGACCAAGTCACAAAGGCATGATTAGGAGTGTGGCGGCACCACCAGCATTCGGTATGGTTTCAGCCGGTGCAGGAGTAGCTCCGTCAACGAAACCGAAAAGTTGATAGCCATTGAGAATAGATCTGACCTGAGGTAGCCAAGTGGTGTAGTTGGAGGGGAGGGTGTATGTTTGGAAACATTAGCAAAGTGGATGAGGGTGATGGGACGGTTGGGCTCAGCCGGGTTAGGCAGGACGTGGGGAATGATGACGTTGTTGTTGTTGATATTGTTATTATCGTCTGCCATGGTGGGGGGTGAAAAAAATGGATCAATAAAAGCTCTATACCATGTAGAGACGCAGAGTTTGAGAGAAGAATTGATTGTATATTGCAATGAATTACATCAGAGTATTTATACATGTGTACAGTCTAAACCCTAGGATACAAAACAAATCTTATAAACTGAGTAACTAAATAACAGAGATATGAACGGAAACAATTAGAATGATTTTCAACCTAAAATAGCTAATATTACAATAATTAAGAATATTGACAAAAGATAGGATGCATGAATCAGGGGGAAAACTATCGTTTCCTTATTAGGGCAAACACTATTATAGGTACCCCCGTCCACATTTTCCCCTGTGTTCATAAAATGAAGCCCAGATCTAATAATCCACACGGCTCATAAAGAAATGAAAGTCATAACAACAACACGGCCCAAGAAAAATACAAAACTTATTGCACAAGTCACTTTCTCTCTCATTTGTCCGAACTTGCCTTGTAGCTGATCATTTTGATCAACGACGATTTCGTCGGTGAACGAAGAGTATATCGTCTGCACCAATATGGAAGAAGAGATTTGCCCCTGTATCGACAAGGAACTTGCAGATATGGCAGACGAACTTTGCGCGAACATGCAGACGAGGAATTTTGCCGAACATGGAGGAGACAATTCCAGAATTGTCAGGTTCGACATCGAGATTTTGGTTTATTTGATCATCTAAATGTGTTATTCACAACAAAACATATCTTATAATGAACGGGTTTTGTTTTGGAATTACTATTTTTTTTTTTGTTATTTAAATGGATAGTTATTGGTCTGGAATGGATAGTTATTGGTCTGGAATGAATGGTTATTGTTTAGTAATAAATGGTTTTGTGTGTAAATATAAATGTGTTTTGTTTCGAAATGAGTATGTTTTGTCATGGAATGGATCTTTTATGTTGTGGAATGAATAGTTATTGTTTTAGGATGAATGCTAAATTATTCAGGAATGAATGGTTCTACGTAAAAATGAATGTGTTTTGTTTCGGAATGAATATGTTTTGTCATGAAATGGACATTTTATGTTCTGTAATGAATAGTTATTGTTTTAGGATGAATGTTAAATTGTTCTTGAATGAATGGTTCCGTGTGTATTATAAAATGCGTTTTGTTTCGTAATGAATATGTTTTGTCATGAAGATGTTTTATGTTTTGAAATGAATAGTTATTGTTTTAGGATGAACGGCTTATGTTCTAGAATGAGTGGTTCCGTCTAGGGATGGCAATGGACCCAGGACCCGACCCATGGGTCGGATCTGGGTCCACTTTTTGGAGACCCAATGGATCTGGGTCGGGTCCAGACCCAGTGATAAATGTGTGGGTCGGATATGGGTTTTTGATCTGAGACCCAGACCCGACCCATGGACCCGGCCAAAAATATAGAAAAGAAACAAAACCTAATTTATCGATCACGATCCTAGCCTTCCGCTTTCATTTTCATTTCTTAGTCTTCTCATGAGTCACGCACTCATGCCCAATCTTTCTCCACGGCGTCAAAATCGCCTTCGCCACTGCCTCAAAATCCTTCAATGTCGATCTCCCTTAGTATTCTGAAGTTCTAAGTAAAACAAGATGGATGAGGAATGTCCACCATAGTGACGATCGCAAAGCACATTGACGCATTAACGATCGTAAACCACATCGAGACAGAAATATCATAAGTTCCGCAAGTTCAAAACATGAAAAAATTGATCTTATAAAAGACCCATCTTGGACCCAGACCCGGTCCAGACCCACTGGATCCTGACGGGTCTGGGTCTGGATCTGTAATTTTTGGACCCGATGGATCCGGGTCGGATCTGGGTCTTCTTGTAAAGACACGGATCCGGGTCTGGATCCTATCGGACCCGACCCATTGCCCTTCCGTCTGTAAAAATAAATGTGTGTTTGTTTCGGAATGAATATGTTTTGTCATGAAATGGATATTTTTGTTATGGAATGAATTATGTTCTGGAATGAGTAGTAGTTGCTCTGAAATAAATGTCTAGGCAAGTGTGTCCCCTCTATAGAGGGAGCTCATGAGTTATATAATGACTATGCTTAGACTAAAGGTTTTGGAATTAGGTTGCATAATGCACGAAAAGTATATATAGCAGTGGTGATATAAAGGGGAAATGGATATTTTTTTTTTACCTGTGTTTGATGTTTTTGAGATTAGGGTTTCTCTATCTTCTCTGTTTTTTGGTTGGATCTTTCGTGATGATTGAAACCCTAATTTTTGTGGTTATTGATTAGGCTTTTCTTTGTTTCTTTTTCGTATTTTGGTCTCATTAGGTTTTTCTTTGTTCTGTTTTTTTGTGTGTGTTATATGTTAGATCAAATAAATGCTCTGGCTGATGCTCATCCTCATCCTCTGCTTAGCATAGAGGAAACATTGCTAAACCACATCTGAAAACTGTTAGAGAGGACTGATAGGGCTAATTGTTGTATGACTTGTTCGAAGTGGAGAGAGTGATGCTATTGGAAGGACTATGTGCATAGGAAGGTCAAGGAGTACCATGAGGACCCGTACAAGGTGTTGGTCGATGCGTTCTTCTTTGAACATGGGTTGTACTGGCAATAGTGGATGGTGATTATCTATACTATTGTGATGGGTTCCCTCTGTTGTTTGGTTGTGATGAAGCATAAGAGATGTTGGGGGATGTTGAATGTGGGTAGTGTAAGCTTTTGGGTAGCCATTATAGGCTCTGATGTTTGTTTCGGGTAGTTTAATGTAGGAGTGATTCTACAATGGCTACCAAGACTTGGTAGCCATTATAACTTTGACCTTATTTTTCACTCTCCTCCCCTTCCTTTCCTCCAACCCCGCCAGTGTTCCACCGCCCTAGCGCCACCATGGTTCACACCCAACGTCACCGTTACACTTGAGACCACCATCCCCGGCCGGCGAACAAAGGCGATCTCTCCTGTGCCATGGCTAGCCATCCTCTGCGCGTCCATCGATATGCACACACGATTCTCTCTCCTCCCAACTCTCCTCTTTTTCGCCCTTCTCCCCCTTAGATTCTCGTGCTCCTGCACCACGACAACACGTTGCCCCTTTTACGACCCTCAAGTAGCCTCCCAAATCGCCGCCCTCTCATAACCCTCGCCACCTAAGGAAATGAAAGAGAGAAAGAGATGATGGAGGTGGAGCAGACGATGTCGATCAGTGATGCAAGGGGGAAGACGCGTGGTTTCAGGTGGTTGTGGGTCTTAATGGTGGTGCCAGGCGACAGTTTAATGGTGGTAGGATAATTAGGCAGGGGTTGGTGCTGGGGTGGGGGAGGGGGGAGTTGGGGAAAAATGGGGTTTAATAATATTAATTATTTTATCTTAGTCAAACTAATCAAATGATTTAGATTCAATTAGAGTAATCAGAGGGCTATTAATGTTCTATTTACCATGGCTACCAAGTTGTGGTAGCTATTGTAGAATTGTTATTAATGTAGTCATTATAGGCTTTGATCCTTGTATGTGGTAGTTTAATGTAACTAGTAGTTTAATGTTGTTATGTAGGCTTTGGTCCATTTTGTGCTTTGATGACTTGTAATTTGATCAATTGCCATGTAACCATGATTTGCAATGGTAAATTATCTATTTCTGCAATATGGCATTCACTTTGGTGCATTTTAATTATTGTTAATTTGCTTTTTTATATTAAAGTTCTCCCATTGTTCATTGTTCATTGTTCAGTTATTAAGATGTTAAATCCCTCCATATTGCTCTATCATGGTGGTTATTGGAAATTGTCTCCAAAGTTTAGATATGTAGGAGGTGAGTGTGTTAAATTTGAGAACCTTCCTTTCCACATTAATGAAAACTTCATTAAGCAGATTATTCATACATTAGGTAACAATGATATAGTCAAGGTACATTATTTGGATGCCAAAGTAGGGTTACCTAATGGTCTTAGATTATTGGACAATGGAAGTTATTCAGATTTCTTGTTGGCCTTGAATAAGGGTCAAGACATGAAGATTTACATTGAACATGAGAGTGATACAATTGTTGAAACTGTTGACTTAGATTCTGATCATGGGATTGTTGAGTTAGAATGTAATCCTGATATTAGTTTCACTGAATTATTGGGTCAGTCTATGGTTGTGGCTGTCTATGATGAAAATGTAATGATTGGGGGGATCTGACTTTTTTCCAAATTGACTATGATGAGGAGGAAACTGATGTTTTCTGATGATGAAATGATTGGTGCCAGAAATTATAACAGTGAGGAGGCAGAGTTAAAGTCAGATACTACTACATAAAAGGGCAAATGTAACACATCAAAAGTAACGGGTTTTTAAAAGCGTTGCATTAGACTCTCTATTGCAACGGTTTTGAACGTAAGCATTACCTTAGAGATTCTAATGCAAAAAGGGTTCTGGTATGAGCGTTACATTAGGTGTCTCAACCGTTGCTCTAGGGAATTTTGAAAAAAATATTTGCACGTACATAGTGACAAGTCACGGAACACGTTCTTATTCCTTAAAAAAAATCACATTCTTTCTCAATCCTCTATCATCAATCTCTCAAGGCACCACAATCAATCTAATCTCTCCTATGAATCGCAGTTTCCAAATCAGGGCACCACCACCTGACGAGGGAGACGTACCTACGAACCATCGCATCAATCGCCTCTACTACTTCCCTTCCGCCCCTGTCATTCGTAAGTTTTTTTTCTCCATCAATTTTCTTAAGATTCATCAATTAGTTTCTTATAAAATGTTAGCGAATTGTTGTAACAGCCCGAACCACCGTCCGTCGCAACACAACCCAATAAGATGGGAAGTCACCAATAGGCCCATAAATCCTCGCTTGGACTCTAAAAGGTGAGGCATTGTTGTTAGTATAATGGTAGGAATCTATTATAAACTGATCATATGAGCGTTATTTTTTTAATGTGGGACAAACCAACTCCATAGTCCACTTTTCCAAATTCCGTAGTGTTACAAACTCCCCCACTTAGAGAACGCAACATCCCCGTTGCGCTTCGGCAAAACCATACCAACATCAACACCGTTCCAAGAACTCCCCCGCTAGACGGCTGGTTTGGGCCTCGCCCCAACACCCAGCACACGGTCGCAAGGTTGCTCTGATATCATCTGTAATAGCCCGAACCACCGTCCGTCGCTACACAACCCAATAAGATGGAAAGTCACCAATAGGCTCATAAATTCTCACTTGGGCTCTAAAAGGTGAGGCATTGTTGTTAGTATAATGGTAGAAATCTATTATAAACTGATCATATGAGCCTTATTTTTTCAATGTGGGACAAACTAACTCCATAATCCACTTTTCCAAATTCTGTAGTGTTACAAACTCGTCCACTTAGAGAACGCAACGTCCCCGTTGCGACTCGGCCAAACCATACCAACATCAACACCGGTCCAAGATCTCTCCCGCTATTCGGCTGGTCTGGGTCTCGCCCCAACACCAGCACGCGGTCGCAGGGTTGCTCTGATACCATCTGTAACAGCCCGAACCACCGTCCGTTGCAACACAACCCAAAAAGATGGAAAATCACCAATAGGCCCATAAATCCTCGCTTGGCTCTAAAAGGTGAGGCCTTGTTGCCTTATTTTTTCGGGCCAAACCAATTTCATAATCCACTTTTCCCAATTCCGCAGTGTTACATTTGGTGAATCAATTGAAAGACTAGGGTTTTGAATTTGGGGAAGAACATTAATTAGATTTCTGGGTCAATCAATCCATTGAATTAGGGTTTTTAATTTTGGGCAAATCACATTTTAGGGTTTCGTGGTTCAATTATTTTGATTTTCTCGTAATGAAGTGAGGGATTTTGCCCAAAATCGATGAACAAAGTTGGACTGTTGGGGTAGGGGTTAAGTATGAATTGGGGGTTTTCATTTGGGGGTTATGTATGGGGGCCTGGGGGTAGTCATTTGGGGGTTAAGTAGGAATTGGGGGTTAAGTATGAATTGGGGGTTTTCATTTGGGGGTTAAGTATGAATTGGGGATTTTCTCGTATCTTTTGGGTTATACGTGTTCTTCTGAACATACTCCCAAATATACTTTCAAACTCTCAGCCGTAGAGTATTGTATGTGGTTGTCGAGAAAATAATCAATCGAACACAAATAATTATATGTGATTAGAATCTATTCTACGAACTAGATAGTGTTGTTGATTGCTGATCTTGTTTGAATTGCTGCAATGCTGCTGACTATTCAATCTGTTCTACTGACTTCTATATGCATATACAAGTTCAACTGGTAGATTATCTCCTTCGTTCCATGGCTTCTCACAGCTTTACGCATTAATGATATCAGGTTATGCAGAACCGTATTCTTTGTACGATCTAGCTCGCTTGGTCGAATTTGATATTTATGAGAGCAAGGTAAATTAGAAGTATTTTTTATACTCTTTTTGGTACTCTGCTTTGAAGAATTGAGTAATTGACAATAGTTCCTTAGCTAAGGTGTAAACACATATAATACGAAAGCTTTTTAGGTGATGTTGTTTTGGTTTTTCATGAGCCATGCCCATGTCTAGTAAAGGTTTGATCTTCCACCATCCATATGTTATACCGGTCATATTAACATGTTTCCCGTTACCCTCTCTAGAAATGACTTAAATTAGTACAAGCTTTGGCAGTTTTATGATTCTACTCTCTTAGACAATAATCCAATATACATTCTACTATCTGGAATGAATTTTGTAAGTATGTGTTATGCAGGCCGATGTATAGACAAGCTCTTCTGGAGTTTGTGCAGCCTTTTCTCGCCAATTTGGATAGCAAAACTGATACAGTAGTTCAATTTAGATATGACATATCATCTTCAAGCTTGGTCAGTCAATATTCAGCCAGACTGCAAAGGTTAGTCTTCGTACTTAAAGGCTCTGGTCCTGCTTAGCGATTTGCTGGTTTCTGTTGGACGATGTTTGATTAAGTATGTCATCACAGATCTCCATTTTTTGGCCAAGCCTAGTGGTAAGTAGTGTAGCAAGATAATTTTGGACAGTAACTTACATCAGCTGATTATCTCGATTTTTTGTTATTTGAGCTATGTACTATGGAAACTTGGGCTTTGATAACGTGCTACATGAATCCTTTTCTAGCAGCTAGTGTGAGTAGATTAAGAACTCTTCAAAGAAATTTTTCCATGGTATTCCCTTTCATCTTCAACTGTAGTAATCTTATGACATTTTGAAACTGACCTTGAGAAAATGTTAAAAGACTTTTTCAGGAATAAAATTGCCCCCACCAGCTTCAAAATGCGTCTTCATTAATCTTGGCTGACAGTTGTTCACTAAAATTTGTATGTGGAGTCTTAGGAGAGGTTAGAGTGTGCAGTTTTGGGAGGATCCAAGGTTGCAGTTTGCCTCCTTAATTAGACATCTTTTTACAGACCCTTGCGTTCGGATAAATGTTATTGGTTTGTACGTGAAAGATGCTATGCCTCCCTAATGTCACATGGTCTTTGTTGCATTTCTTTGATGTTATATGATGTTGTAATGTCTTGTAGTCGAAGAGGAAGACCAGAGAACCAAAGGAAAAGACTATGACCCTTGCCCTGTTGTATTGGAGGGTGAGCTGGTGTTTTGTGTGGCTTGTGATTTTGTCTCGTTCAATGATACCTAGCTTCTTTGTAACATCTAAGTGGCTTGTCTCCATCCTCCATTTGTTGCGGTACTCTTAACAAATTGCAAGTTTCTTTCCAATCCTGCTCCTAACTTCATTTTTTATCACTTCTACTAAAGTCTCTGGTCTGCTCATGGCATTTTTGATCCTACAATTGTTTCCAATTGGCCATATATGATACATCAGACTGCTAATAATTGCTCCTAGTGCCTGCTTTCTGATTCTTGAACCCAGTTTCTTCCTATTACACCAATTAGTTGTATCATCAGTAGGAAAATCAAGCTTGCACCATTGTTTAACCAGCTCCAAGCGTTTTCGACACACCTAAAGAAGTTATGCTTGTGAGTTTCAGCTTCCATATGACATAGAATGCAGGGATCATCAGCACATACTCCAATTTTCATCAGCTTGGATTTTAATTGTAGTGTCTTGTATGTGTAAGGTTAGCCAGGTGACAAAGGTTGTTCTGGGAACTGCAATTTTGGACCATATTCAAGTGTTGCACTCTTTGTATGACCAACAAGTTTCCATCAGGGCGTGTTGGGATGATTGTCACAAATCTATACGGAGTATATGTTATGTGCTTTCAATCAGAGTAGCTTATACTTAAATCATTGCTTGTGAATCCATCTCGTGCATCTGCTTTGTGTTCATACTAATCATCATGTGATATATATATGCCTCTTAAATAAAGTTTTATTGCTATTCTCTCATAATTATCATTATTATTATTAGTATTATTATTAAGAGGCTATTAGCTTAATGGTAGAACTATGTGCAATATTTGCACGGAATGTGTGGGTTCGAATCCCACATACCCTAAACCTTATTATTATTGTTGGTAATGATATACGTACGCATATGTACCCAATTACATGTAGCGTTGCAATAGACAAATAAGCATTGCATTTGAAGTTTGAACCGTTGCATAAGAACCGTTGCCTTAGGGGATCTAAAGCAACAACTTGTAGATACAAATGCCACGCCTCAAGGTTCAAATATATAAGTGTTGCATTAGATACTCAAAAGCGTTGCAATAGGCCTACAACAACGGCCGCAAGTGCAACGGCCCAAAAGCGTTGGATTTGGTCTATTGTAATGGTTTTAAGCCCTAATGTGACGCTTTTTGGGGCGTTGCAATATGTTTTTTAGAGTCAGATGTAGTTCATTACAAGGAGTATGAAGCAGAGTTAAATAGGTTAGAGATTGAGTTAAAGAGGGGTGGGATTGATGGTGAAAGTGACTATGAAGGTTTATCTGATCTAGATAGCTCCGTGGAGTCAAGTGATGAGGATAAGTTTGGATACATTTGTCCTCCTAATCATAGGGCTAAAAGAAAGAGAGGATTAATGTATAGAGAAGGTGATACTAACTTCTTTGTTAATCAAAAATTTGAGAACCCTAATCAGTGGAAGAGGACATTAAATAACTATTGTGGGGAAAAAGAAGTGGATATTGTGTTCACTAGAAACACAAAACAACAGGTAGGTGCTAAGTGCAGGAATGAGGGATGTAGGTGGAGGATTTGGGCATCATCATATGATTCTAAGTCCACATCTATTCTGGTGATAACTTATTTGTCAGACCATTCACATGGAAGGGTGAGGAAAATTAGCAAAGTTGATTATCATTGGGTTGTAGAGGTGTTGGCAAACACGTTCAGAGTGAACCCTTACATAAAAATAGAAGAAATTAGGACGACTTTGAGGGTTGAGAAAGGTGTGGAAATCAGTTCTTACTGTGCTGTAATGGCCAAGAAACAAGCCATAGAATTTGTTGTTGGTGAGTATAAAGAGCAGTTTAGTTTGGTGAATGAGTATGCTGCTGAGATAAAAAAAAAAGGCAGACAATATCATATATTTTATAATTACCGGTACAATTCACAGCTTATTAGACTATCCACCTCAGCATTGACATCAGCGCCACGTCAACACCAGGCTTTTTTGGTAACAAAATCTACAATAGAAATATTATATTCCACTTTTTACGGTATCAAATCATTCCAAAATAATTGTAATTGCCTTAATTAAATAGTAATTTATATTAATCAGCATAATTTTCCATAATTTCGGCCGAAATAATCTACAATTTACATAATTTGTACGGAAAAAAATCCA
Source organism: Spergularia bocconei (assembly GCA_963457585.1). Lineage (NCBI taxonomy): Eukaryota > Viridiplantae > Streptophyta > Magnoliopsida > Caryophyllales > Caryophyllaceae > Spergularia > Spergularia bocconei. The sequence continues at coordinate 8,859,839 of OY734959.1, forward strand.
CACTATCCTAAAATAGTACCATGGAAGCTGAATTTAAATATTACCATAATAATAACCCAAATTTGTGAAAAGAAAAAAAATCGGCCCGTTTTTTAAATAAAAAAAATCTAGCAAGAAAAGGAAAAAAAATAAATACGGTAGCAATAAGATATCAAATATGTGAAAATAAATCAAATGATTACAATCCACGATAAATTTTAATGCATTTACCCTAATTAAAATGACAAATATTTCAAGGAATCGTCATTTCCTTATAAGATATGAATTTAAACCGAAAGATTTCTGCTTATAATAAGAAATCATTTATATCATGGGAAAAATCAAATTATTCCATGATATAAAATTTATGTAGTTAGACTTTTATCTTGATATTTTACGTAATTTAGAGCATTAGAATTGACTCCATAAAAATAGTCATCCATTAATAATAAACAACAAATTAAAAGATTTGTTACCTTATTCACTCCATCAGTCTATCATGCATAGATCTAGGTATTGTTTGGGTAATAAAATTCTACTTGATGTAGGATTCTGGGCGACACTCGGATACTAGTTATCCGACAAAAGAATACAGTCCGATTATCAATATGTGTCAGATAACGTTATCATCATTCACAAGCATGACAGAGTCAAATCAGGTGGTTACACAACTGATCAACTGCGAGATTTGAGGCGTGGGTAATGGGGGAAATTGAGGAACGTTGGAGCAAGATACGTTGAGATGCAAACAGAAAAAGAGACGTTGTCAAGCAAGGATAGTGGAGGATAAGGCACGACTTGGTCAAGAGAGAATATAGGGAGGTTGAGAACGTGGAGAAATAAGTGGAGGAAGCCGTTAGAAGCCCTAATGACAGTCAAGCATAAATAGAAGAGGGAAGCTAGCATAAGAGGGGCAGACCATATTCAAGCAAAAACCATAGCGTTTATTCAAATTACTAGCAATCACTACTGTACGAAACATACATCATCTAAATTCATCCATAGTGCAATCCTTGGAGGGACACAGATTCCCCCCGTTGTTTTTCCTTCACATTGAGGGTTTTCCACGTACAAAAATTCTCTGTGTTTTACTTGCAATTATTTCATTTAGCTGTTCTCCTAGTCTCGTTTTCAATTCAACATTAGATAATAGCGCGATCAGATAGATAAACCCACCAGACAATCCGATTCTCTAAACGTATAGTTTTTTTTTACCAAAACAGGTATCAACCCGACATTGTAGGAATGATTATAAAATCATTGTACCTATGCCGCATCAGTCATCGGAAAATATGGTATTTAGAGAATTTTGATTACATAGAGATAGAAATACTCCGTAATAATTTGTGGAGGAAGCCGTTACGCATAATTTCAGGCTCATTTCGGTCTCTGTCCTATTTCCCTATAGTTTTGTTGTTCTCTGTAACCATATCAGATATCACATCGATCATTTCTTACAAAGTGCTTTTATGATGATTTGATTGCTTATTCGTTTAATCATTCGGATTGAAAGCATACATATGTGCAATTCATGCCAGTGCGGAGTTTTCTCTGTTAGGTTCATCCCGTATCAAGAATTTTTTGGCTCAAAGACTCAGTTCAAATCGAATGTTTCGATTACAGGTTCGCATTGATAATTTGACTACAAGTAATTGCGAGTTTACTTTAGATTTGATCCTTTGATTGCTTACACGTTAGCTTGCTGGCATAACAAAGCCAGTTGCTCCGAGGCTTATCAGCTTATGGATTGTTGTTTTGCAATTTGGTATGTGAACAAATTCTATGGTTGCTTAATTATTGGGTTTGGTATCAGCTTATTTTCGATTTATTCGAAAATTATGTCCTATTGATTTGGATCTTGATGTTTGGAATTTCAGTGTACCGTATAAAGAGAGCACCAACGGGTCATGCAAGCAATGGAGCAATCGTGTATAAACTATAATGAGACGGCCATTGAGCTGTTAAAGGGAGCCTTTCTTCGTATGAAATTGCGTCTACTATGACCATTGTTGTGATGCGTCTACATTTTGCACGACCCAACTTACTTGATTTCGGGGTGAAAAAAAAACATTATCATTTAAATTTTGATTATATAACATATAATTTTTTGAAAGTATATATAAAATATTAAGGAAGCTATAACAGTAAAAACAATTTAAAAAAAATCATGTTCTTGATGAGGTAAACTTATACTTTGTTGGAACGTTTAGTAGACTACGGATTTCTTATTAGGGACGATACCTATAGCCTACAAGTTTCATGTTGGAGACAAAACCCAGCCTAGAAGTTTCATTTTTGAGAAACATGTAAGTTACAAGTTTCACGTTAGAGACGAAACTCGGGGATTACAAGTTTTCTTTTAGCCACGAAACCTAGAATTTACAAGTTTTCTTATAGAGGAGAAACCTGTAATTTACATGTTTTCCTACAAAGGCGAAACTCGTACAAGTCCTATGTTAGGGACAAAATTTGTAACCTACAAGTTTCATGTTAAAAAAGAAACCCAAGGGTTACAAGTTTTCTTTTAGTCCTAAAACCTAAAATTTACAAGTTTTCTTATCGATGCGAAACTCGTAACTTACATGTTTTCTTACAGAGACAAAACCCGTAGACTACAAGTTTTGTGTTACAAACGAAACCTGCAACTCTATTCTTCGAGAATTTTATCCTTTTAATTTATTTATTTTGTTGGCCATCCTTGTACATGCATGTTCATCATATCCGGGAACAATTTAGGATTTTTTTTTTTGTAAAATTATTTCTTAGATCTAAACACATGGGAATTCTTCGTGCGGCCGCGTCATAATCAACGTGGAGGGGAAAGTGGTGGTTGTAGGAGAGAGAATAGTTAGGAGGGAGGGAGATCAGACTAGGGAGAGATAGATTGTTGTATGGTGAGGATTATCGGATGAGATGTTGATGGTGGTTGATTTTTTGGGACTGAGTTTAGTAATTTGTGAAGATGTCCATGAAAATATGGGATGAATGAAGATACACAATGAGGGAGATGAAGATGCAGGATGAGGGTAGAGAGAGAAACATCGAGTATGTGAGTGGTTATTGTAGAGAAAGAGTAAGGGTATTTTGGGTATGTCACACCCAAGTGTGGGCGATAAATAGCAAGTCAGATATATAAATTAGTATTTGAATGAATCTAAAAGAATTGACATACCTCTTGTATCGTGGACAGCGTACACAATTACACAAGCATAGATCGATAACGAGGAGTAAGATTTGTGAGAATTTATCTACAAACTTAATCAAGTCGTTACAAAGGCTATATATTTAGACCAATGTACAACTGCTATAATACAATTTGGAAAATAATTTAATATATATATTTAAACATTAAACCAATTTTTTCCTACGAGTACACTTGGCAGTGACACCAAATAATTGAATAGCGCCTTTTGTTGAATTTTTTTTATGGCTCGATAGAGGTATTCCTATTTCTCAACGATATCCCATGATAGCTAATTTATGGAAAACACTAGTACTCCCTCCGTCCCCCTTTAAACACCCCGCTCCTTTTTTTACGTGGATTAAGGTGGTGTGGTTTGTTTATTATTATTGGAGATAATGGGTGATTTATTTATTATTGTTGAAGATAGTGGGTGGTTTGTTTATCATTGTTGGAGATAATAGGTGGTTTGTTTATTATTTTTGGAGATAATGGGTGGTTTGTTTATTGTTTTTGGAGATAGTGGATGGTTAATGTGCAATCATTCTATGGTACCCGTGGGGTACCATTCTCTTGGTACCGCCCAACCCAAATAGTCAGCAGCCCAATAAATAAACTAGGACGGTTCCACAAATCAAACCAACACACCCCACTCAAATTGAAAAACAAAAAGAAACAAAATAAAAACACAATCTCACAACACTCTCTCTCCTCCCCTCTCCCCAAACCACGACCCACCCCATGACCCAACCCATCGTCATCGCCGCTCTGCTCCCACCTCCGGCAGACCCAACCAGACCACCAGTCGGCCGGGACGCCACCCCCTCTCCGTCAGACCCACCCCCCCTTCACGAATGATCTCAATGTTATCACTTTATTTTCCTTCTCTCTCCTCCTTTTCATCCTTCTCCAGCAACCATCGAATCTCCGACGAGTTTCATGGGTTTGGGTGGTCGTGGAAGTGGCTGAGGGCCGGTTTGAGAACGGCGGGCAGCCAGGCAGGAAATGAGTGAGGAAGAGAGTGGTCCATTGGAAATGCAGAGTTTCAAAATGAGAGAGAATTGATCGTGGAGGAGGAAGGGGGCGACGGCGATGGGTGGTGATAGACCAGGAGTGATTGCCGGCGACCGGATACCAACAATTTCGTGTCGGCAGCTGGATTGTGGTGGCGCCCGGGGTCAGTATGGAGGAGAGAGAGGGGGAATGGGTATAGGAAGAGGAGAGAGAAAGTGAAATAAGGTGGAGAAAAATAAAAAGATAAAAAGATAAAATAAGAAAATAATCTATTTTAGAACAAATGTTGGTCATTTTATAACAAAAATAGATCATTTTATAACAAAACATACACATTTTGAACAATAGACCATTTCAACAAATATAAACTGATCATTATAGGACACAAATACATCATCATTAAACAAAAACTGATCATTATAAAACATAAATTAATCATTATGAAACAAAAACAAATCATTATAGAACATATATTAATAATTTTAGAACAAAAACTGATCATTATAGATCATAAATACATCATTATAATACAAAAACTAATCATTAAAAATCAATCATTATGAAACAAAAACACATCATCATAGAACATATATTAAGTATTCTAGAACAAAAACTGATCATTATAGATCATAAATACATCATTATAAAACAAAAATTGATCATTAAAAATCCATCATTATGAAACAAAAAAACATCATTAAAGAACATATATTAATCATTATAGAACAAAATTGATCATTATAGATCATAAATACATCATTATAAAACAAAAACTGATCATTAAAATTCAATCATTATGAAACAAAAACAGATCATTATAGAACACATATTAATCATTATAGAACATATATTAGATTTGTTTTTGTTCTATAATGACCCATTTATGTTCTGTAATGATTCAATAATGTTTTGTAATGATCAATTTATGTTCGAGTAATAATCTATTTTTGTTCTATAATTTTTGCTTTGCAATGAACTGTCTTATTATTAATGATTTGTTTTTCTTTTGTCTTGCAATGACTAATTTATGTCCCATAATGATCTATAATGATCAGTTTTTGTTCTATAATGATGTATTTATATTCTATAATGATCAGTTTTTGTTACCGAATGACATATTTATGTTCTATAATGATCAGTTTTTTGTTCCAGAATGACATATTTATGTTCTATGATCAATTTATATTCGACAATGAGAGACTAATTTATGTTATATAATGACTAATATATGTTTAATAATGATCTGTTTTTTTTTCATAATGATTGATTTTTAATGATCCGTTTTTGTTCTATAATGATGCATTTATGATCTAAAACAAACACCCCATCCCCTTCCATTTTCTCTCTCCTCCCCCAACCCCCTTCTCTCCCACCTCTCCCGACCACCCCTGCTCTGCCTACGGCCGGCGCCGACCACCATCATTATCGGCGGCGAAACTGCCACCGTGATCGTGCGGCTACAGCGACCACCCCTCCTCTCATAAGCGACGCCACCAGCCCTTCTTTCTCCCCCATTATTCCCTACCCACTTTTCGATCTCCTCAAAAACCTTCTATTTGCGGCGATGATAGTGGTGCTTGGGGTCGGCAGCGTAGGGCGAGGGCCGGGGGAAGGTTTATGGGTGGTGGCGGTCGAGAATAGGGGCTGGGGAAGGGAGTGAAGGAGGAGAGAGAAAAAGAGAAAAAGAGGAAGTGGATGACGATTGAGGCGGTGACGCGGGCTCAGGGGTGCCGCTGTAGGGTCGCCGAGGCGGCGCCCATCGAATGGTGGTGGTTGCAACGAGTGGGGTGGTGGTCAGGTGGTGCGTTGTAATGACCTGTTTACCTATCCCTAACTTCTGATTACCTTTTGATATGCCTAATAGAAGGATGATTATATCAAGGCAAATAGTGGGAGGATTGGATTTGTTGGGTAGTCTTGCAAAGGGTTGTGGAAATAAGATTGGAAGTGGACAAAGGGAAGAGACAAAAGAAGAAGGATTGCGCATGGAGTTTGCGTAAGTTTTTCACCCAAATTTGGCATGCCCTTCCTTATTTTAAGGAACATCATGGGCTGCTATATCTCTTACAGTATCATCATTTGTTCTTAGCAGAAGACGCTCCCTATAAATAACTCCATCTTTCGATCGTTTTTCAACGCACCAAACACTTGGGTGTTACAACAAAGTGAAGTGCTTCAGACCATAAGCACAACACATTTAAAGTGAGTTACGAGTGTTGTAAGATTTCGTAAAGATAATTTACAAAATAAGTAGTTGTTACGTACGTGCGAAAAGTGATATTTTATTAGCGAGTTTCTGTCGGAATAAGTCATCGTCACTTAACGTAACCAAGGTATAATTCTTAAACTATTACGAAATTATTATCGTTAGACAACGCTGCTAATATTTTCGTACACGTTTTCGATAATTGATTAACCTTGTAGCGAATAGTTATTACGGTGCAAGTAGCTCGGCGGAATTACCCCAGTTTGTGAACGTAACCGTATTAACAACTAACCCAAGAGTAAAGTATGTTAATGGTAAATAGTAACTCCATGATTAAAAAGTAACCCGGCGGAATTACCCCAGTGATGAAAATAATCTTAAGAGTGAATACTTTCCACTAAAGGACGATTAACAATTTGACTAGATAAACGACACTTTTAGAATTCGGACGTTGTTGGACCCTTGGACAGTAAATTAGCGGGCTAATCAACTATATAGTCGGAATAATAAAGTAATCTTAAATAATAACTTACGCGATTTTTATTACTTAGAGCGAGCAAACACACAGAAGGATCCTCACGGCAATTCAGGAACCAGGTAAGGGACTTTTTCTGATTTAGCTTATAGTATTATTTTTCGTATACTCTATAAATGCTTATTTTTGAAAGAGGATCAAGTACTGTGAAATATGAATATTTTCTAAACTACTTTTGAATTGTGGCTAGTTATATGTTCTGACTAACTGTGAACTGAGGATATCCGTCTGGCCCTGTCAAGGGATTAAACTGGCACTGACTAAGAACTTCTAAACTAACCAGAACTATTACTACCCTCTATTGAGAACTATCATACTTTTATGATATTATTATTATTATCTGTTTTACTGTTTTAACACTTCTTGATCCGGTTAAATTAGAGATTGTCTTTTACTGAGCTGTCGAGCTCACCCTTTCAATAATACACTCGTTTCAGGTGACCGTCACTAGCTTGGAGTGGGGATTTGAGGGAGATTACCCGTACCAGTTTAACCTTGTAATTCTGCTAGATGGCGATTATAGCTACCTGTATTTTGATTGTCGGATGTACACTACTTTGTAGCATTTGTTTTGGCCCATCAACGATAGATGAATGAGAAAGGCTTAGCCTACTCTTGTGGGTAGCCGTCTGTTATCTTCCAATATTCGTTTTGGGGCGTGACAGATTAAGTGGTATCAGAGCAATAGTTCGACCCTGGGAATAGAACAAGGAACAGAGAGATGGGTGAATTTGGATAATGGGAGGCTTATAATTAGAAAAGTTATAGTTTGCATCAAAGAATTTATCGTCGTTTTCAACGATAACTTAGTCGTGATGTTTAATTAATCCGCGTACTAGACCTGCAAGGATTATTTGAATCCTACAAAAAGGGTTTGGATTATAGAAATTGAACCAAGAAGAGAACATTTACTCCAAGGTGTAGTTTTGTATTTCAAGTACTAGTCGCGCGCTTACAAGGAAATCGAAAGATTGAAAAACGAAATACTACACTTTTACTCATAGCAAACTACCAACTAGAATTTCGTACAACAAATAAACGTTATTAGAAATATTATCATAAGGAGACCGACCATGTTCAAAGCCTAGAGCACTTCATCATCCGTTAGCTTAACACCCATGTTGCGCAGAAGATAAATAGGGGTAACGTTTCAAATGTCGTACTTGTGACTTGGCAAAGGAAAGGTGGGGGACTGGGAGTAACGATGAAGGCAACGACGACGGTTGCGAGGATGATGGACAGAGAGATTGAAGCGGAGGAAAAGAAAGAGAAAGTTTGGGATAAGAGGAGGGTTGGAGGTTAGAGTGTCGGTCGAGGATCTTATAAAGAAGAGGGAGCAAAAGTTTTCGAGATTGGAGCGGGGGAAGCGGAGAAAAGAAGAGGGGGGGACGTTTTTCGTCGTGTCAGAAAAGCGTAAAAAAGGCACCGTTGCAATAGTAGAAGATGGGGGAGACTCTAACTCCTCGAAGTGATCTCAAGGAAAGAGAGAGCTAAGTTCTCCCATTAGTGTAGCACCCCTTAAACCATCTTGAAGGCTATGACGAAGGCAAACTTCCCAGCAAGGTAAGCACATGAGGTAAATAATCTCCCATAACTGTGATTCCACTTCTGAACGAAACACCTCCAAACTTGTTAAGTAAGACTTGAATTGAGGAACATCTACTAGTATTTCCAACTCTTTTATCTCTAACTTGTGTGCCAACCGTAACCTCTTTTGAAATAATGACAAAACAAAGAAAGAGAATGATTGATTCTTTCCTCTTGCACTAATTCTGCATTCCATGCACCATTAGAAGACCGTAAGATCAAACCACCTTTGAAACTTTGGGGGCTTTCAAATAGAATAGCGATAGAAAGAGTATGTGGTGACGAATCTTCTGATATCCAAGGGGCAGATGAAATTGATCTTGTGAGTCTATCAACAAACACAAAGAAAGCTTTTCGGCCCAATGACCAAACGGACACATGTAAGTTGTACAAAGAGAAGCCCGTTGGAGGTAACCAATAGATAAAATCTTTGAGCGAGTTTTCAAATTAATAACTACCACCCATTGTTACCCTTAGACGACCTATCGAGGTTAAGTGTATTGGATTGGGCCATTGGAAATTTGCCGAGCTAAGCTTAGGACCTTTACCCTTACGAGGTATAGTACCGACTAGTAGACAAGTGGGACGGGCATAAACAACCAAGTTTAGCATGCCATTAGCAAGATGAGTAATGGCACAAAAACAATGATTACTCCACATGAGTATCAAAGGCGGAATATTCTATTTTTGAGGAAATAGACTATATTCTGTGAAAGTAATTTGGGATGATACCTTTTGAGCGATTTCATTTTTTGGTAACACTACCAAAATAGCCGAAGGATAATAAACCCTAGTCATCACCTTTAGTTGGAGAATAAGAAACTCTTCGGACCAGGATCGTGCATTGCAAACTAAAAGTCTGAGTACGCATGCATGATAACTACTAGGATTTGCAGATAGAATTCCAGACAAGGGTGAATGGTGTTGAGATACTGAGACAGACGGAGCATAAATAAAAGGAAACGTTAGATGCATAGATAAAGCAAACACCTTATCATCTGCAACGAATAGATATCCTGGGGAACAAGGGTCTTGGAAAGAGTAATTTTGAGGGCAATCACCGACTAAAATATTTTTTGCATGTTGAGGAGGTGAGTGATGTGACCGCTCATGAGCTTTAGAAACCTGGAGAGATAATTCAAGATCAATTGGTGATGAGAGACGTGTGAATTGAGGATATCCGTCTGGCCCTGCCAAGGGATTAAACTGGCACTGACTAAGAACTTCTAAACTAACCAGAACTATTACTACCCTCTATTGAGAACTATCATACTTTTATGCTATTATTAATTATCTGTTTTACTGTTTTAGCACTTTTTGATCCGGTTAAATTAGAGACTGTCTTTTACTGAGCTGTCGAGCTCACCCTTTCAATAATAAACTCTTTTCAGGTGACCGTCACTAGCTCGGAGTGGGGATTTGAGTGAGATTACCCGTACCAGTTTAACCTTGTAATTCTTCTAGATGGCGATTATAGCTGTCAGTATTTTGATTGTCGGATGTACAATACTTTGTAGCATTTGTTTTGGCCCATCAACGATAGATGAATGAGAAAGGCTTAGCCTACTCTTGTGGGTAGTCGTCTGTTATGTTCTAATATTCGTTTTGGGGCGTGACATGCGTGGTGGTGGTGGTAGGTGGTTATGAGAGGAGAGAGAAAATAAAGGGGGAAGGGGATGAAAGATGGGTTGGGTTTTAAACTTTTAATTGAAGTATTGAGTCAGGTCAGATTTTGGGCCAACTCAAATTGTAAATCCAACTAAATAAACAGAAGCCCAGGTATAAATGAGCCCAGGGGGTACCCATTCTCTACGTACCCCGGGGGTACCATAGTATTTGCGGTTGATGTGTGGTGAAAACTTACCCCATTTAGAAAGTTTTGAAATTGAGTGTTTAAAGAAATATACCCCGAAAAGGAAACTCGGGTGTTTAAAGGGGGACGGAGGGAGTATAGTTTATGGTAATAAGGTAGATGATTTAAGTTAATAAACTAGTTGGCATGCCCGTGCCACGCCCGGGGTACAAATATTAAATGCACTATTTTTAATAGGATTTCGAATAAGAGAAAATGATTTTGTGACACTTTTTAATAGTGGAAATTACTCTACCTCAGCTATTAATATGCATAACAATTAATAGGTAGAACACTTTCCTTATTCTACCTTAGCTATTATTTGGAAATACTTAAAATTCGTAAGTGTGACCAGTAGGAGTTTTGCTAACCTTATTATTTTTGGATAATTTGGGAATATCTACTGCTGCAGGTTTGGGAATTTCTACTGCGTTTTATTTGAGTTAGGGCTAAGTTTGACGGGGACTCTTCATTTTCCTGCTGCTGAGCTTGCTTCTTTTTTTTTGGGAAAAATGTAAGAATTTCTATTGATCAAAATTGGTGTTACAAAAGTGAACATTATCCAATTCCACAATGAATTAGATTCTGCTCAAGTAGCCATGAGACTACTCCCAAAAACAACAAACCCTGTTTTACAATACAGTTCTCTCCTCAAGCCAAATTCTATCCTTAACATTGATATTCTGAATCTTCCTTTTGATCCTTGCTTTCGTCTCTTTCAGAACCATTTCAGCCATAGTTTTAGGTCTGATCAGACAGCATTCAATTCTGCAATTGTTTCTAGTCCTCCACAGGTTGTAGATCAAGCTGCACACAATCGAGCCTGCAATCTGATTCCTGATGCGTGAACCCAGCTTCTTCTTACAGCACCACAATACAGTCTCATCATCTGGAAATTAAACTTGCATTTCTGTCTCAGAATTTCCAGACATTTCTGACTGTAATCACACCCAAAGAACAAATGCTCATGGGTTTCAGATGCAGCCTGGCAAAGAAAACAAATGTCTTCCATACAAACTCCAATTTTCAGGAGTTTATCCTTCAACTGTAGTCTGTTATGAAGTGCCAACCAGCTTATAAAAGCTGTCTTAGGGATAGTATATATAGACCATATAAACCTCCCCCATGTCACCTTAGGATAAGCAGGGCTCAGCCATTTGAAGCCCTCTGCAACCCTGTAATCTTTATTTGTACCAATCCATGCTCCATTGCTGTAAATTCCTTGCATTTTATCTTTTATGGAACAAATCTTCTTCCAGCTCCAGCTAGCATCAGAGTGAGGAGAATAACTTCCCCAGTCCATTCCTCTTATGTAATACTCATTCACCCATTTCACCCAAAGAGAATCAGCTTTGGAATAGATCCAGTGAACATACTTGGCAATACATTTTGCTTGCTTCTTCAGCTGCTAATTTTGCTTGCGGAGGTAAGATCCATTTTCTACCTAATTCGAGGTCTTTGATGATCTCATTCCATTGCGGTATGCAATAAATGCTTGTTTGGTTGAATCTTTTCAGTTGTCAAGCTATACTCGTGCTGTTATATTTTATACGAATGTATGTTTTCGATTCTGTGATTTTCAGATACCTCTTGTTAACCGACGATCATCCTGATTAATTGTGGTGAAGTGTATGTGAAATAAGTTTAATATTTTTGTTGTCTTTGTTTTATGATCTACATGGAAGATTTGTGTAGTTCACGTTGCAGTTTATATGTTGGGTTTGCCAAGTGAATAATAGTTGGTGGATGAATTTCAGTTTTTACCTCCTCTGCATCTTAATCTGGTTTTCTGGTACCAATTATTCTGAAGATATAGACTATGAGCTCTTGATTTCTTTATCACGCATTTCGAAAGGAAAATTAGGTTGCAAAAATATTAATTTGATATTGAGTCTATGCGTGATTGGTTCATTGGTTAATCCATGTCAAATAGATAAAGGTAATATGGTATCCAAGCAACGTTTCAATTTAGGTGTATTTCTTTTGTTTTGGCCTTTTGCCTTTTTGCAGTGGTTTATTACACGTGATTTTTAATTTAGTTATTGTTATATTATCTTCCACTCAAATACCTTTATTTTCCTATTGTTAGATGTTTCCTTATTTTTTCCCCCCTAATATTAGATGTTTCCTTGTTTTTTATTTTATTTCTATTAGATAATATAATAAGATAGTTTTAGGTAATTTATTACCATATTCTAAACAAAAAGCTGAATTTAATACTATTTTTTGTGCTATCTTAGGTAATTTATTACCATATTCTAAACAAAAAAAAAAGTGAATTTAATATTGTTTTTTAGTGATATCCAATTAATGGTTGCCAAGTGTCATCGTGGGAAATACTTGGTTTCAGGTTTTAATATATAGTATTAGATTATATTAGATTGAAATATAATTTGATATAACGGGTGGCTGCATAGTGGAACAAAATAAAAATAGTATAACGGGTGGCTGCATAGTGGAACAAAATAAAAATAGTATAACGGGTGACGTAAAAGTGAAAAGGAAATAAAAATGTGATGAGTTAGTAAAAATAAATAATACTATAACTAGTTTTTGTGCCCGTGACTTCACGGGACTGTGTTTAATTATTGTTTTAGTTAGACGTTTGATTGATATGAGATTTGTAAAGATAATATTATTTGATTTTTATCGTACAGTTGTAATTTTTGTTGGTTGTATACTTGTATAGTTGTATGTGTTCTATTTTCAATGAGATGTTGTGGGCATTAAAGTGATGGATAATATATACGAACTGTAGCGTTTGTGTACTATTAAGGTGTAACCCTAGGTTAGTAGGTAATTGAACAAGTAAAAGGTGATCACATCTAATCATACTCATTTATAACTCTCAGCATAATTGAGACATTACCTAACCAAATGTTAATTATTAACTTGAATGTTCTTTAACAGGTCTTATATGTCTTATATCTCTCAGTAAATTGCAGTTTTATTTTGAATCAGGCTGTCAGGGTGGAAGCAATGACGAACATCAGTTTTCAGGTGTGAACTTTGAGGGCTAATATCTCCATCTACAGATAACGGAATTGGGCTAAATTTATGTTCAGATTCAAGTTCAGAAAGCAAGCCTTCCAATGGTACCAATTAGAGCATTACCGGGGAACATTTTCTATGTCTGAAAGATGTTTCCGCACTGGCACGCTTAAGTGTTCTCTGTTTTATGGAAGTGTAAGTTGTTTTTATTATTTTGCACTTGTGATTAGCATACAAAGGCTCTAAATATGAAGGGGAAATTATCTGAGAAGAAGAGGAAACTCTCAAAGGAACAAAGCAAAGCAATGCAAGCACCTGAAATGAATACTAAGCAAGGATGACGAAACCCTTTAGGGAGGGTTTGCCTTTGTTTAATCTGTTGAGCTCTACTTGCAGCAGCTATTGCTGGCTAAAGGGCATGACCATTCTCAGCCCTCCAAATGAAAAATGCTGCTCTCAATTCTTACGCAAAGGCTAAAAAAAAGCATAAGCTGCAGCGCACAAACTCAGAGGCAAAACAGCTGGTGCGAGTAAGAGATGATAAAAGATGATAAGAGATAGTGTCCAGAACACACCCATGCCATTCTAAGAAAGTCTATCCTATATAGAAATTCCAGAATTTCCATTATCACCCTCCTATTAACTGCACTCAATTACATTAATTTACATGAACTACAAGTAGTCAGAGAAGATTTAGCTAAAACGGTTTTTCAAGTAACAACATATATTCACATATAAACATCAGAATTTGATTAAATATAGAAATTCCAGACTTGAAACGTAGAATTGATAGCAAAAGAGCAGCTTCACATCAACAAAGAGTGAGAGAGATGGGTTACTCACCGCAGGTGGGAAAAAATTCACAGGTTCTTTCTTTTCTCAATCAAATGTGGAGAGTGTTACAGGCTGAGGAGAAACTTCTCCTGGTGCTACCCGTGTACTCATCGCTTTAAAGACATCAAAGAATGTGTAAGAAGAATCTGCGAAAATGCTAGCTTAGCAGGGCGAAGGGAGCTGATAGAGAACAAACCACCAAAGTCGACACCCATCAAACACAACACCAAGAGCATAGCATTAATGCTTAGCAACCCGGTACAAAAAAAAAGATATGCTTCCGAACAATATATCTCATTCAAATCAAGGTCTACAATAAAAGTGAGATTGCATAAAAAAATACGACTTCAACAGGTTTAAACTCATGAAGTGATTAAAATCAAAAATACAAAATATTGTACTCACCGATTTCGATATTGATATATAACGGTAGTATAAAGGTTGGGACTCTCGACCACTATGTTGCTGATCCAAGAAGAAAATAAGCAATCGTCTGAATCAATGACCAACTCCTTATTTTAACTTGAAAGGGAGCACCCTACAAAACGCACAATCTTGGCCAAATGTAAAATACTCTGACTTATTCAGTGGCACTATTGATTTAGAACTTCAGTCTTGCAAACAATCAACAAATTGTACATAAGGCAAATTGTCGACACACATTTTACCATCATCCAAAACCTAACAATCCTCAAAGACCAACACAAACCAACCAAACGATAATGACTTAAAACACGGGAAAAAAACTAACAAAGAAGATGAATGAAAATATTTCAATCAAAACATACCTTGTTACGGTTCTTTCATGTATCGGGAAAATTTATCCAGTAATTTTGTTGCGTGAGGTACTGCGTTCGGAGGTCTATTTCTGCATATGCACCACATGCTGGTTAAAACCCAAATTACCAATTCGTGATTTCTCCAATTCATGCCCGTTAAATCCTGAAAGCAACATGAATTGTAGATTTCTTGTGAAATGCCAGCAAATTAAAGATGTTCTTTCTATAATTAGTCATATCGCAAAGGATATGAAGGTAGAGAGAGATACTATCGTCTATTAGAAAAGAATTTGAGATTTGCAGCAACTAAAGTTAGGGTGTGGCATTCCATATCGCTGACGTATATGTCGTTACTCTTGGCCCTGAATATCCCACACTATCAGGTGGTTTGATCTAAACAATTCAAGAATAGTCGGCATGCAAGAATTACTAAAACTCATTAATGAAAAGAGACTGAACAATTGAAGAACGAAACAATTTCTAACAACTATTTATAAAGTGGGTGGTTGTGTACCTAAAATTGTCCCGGAGACAAACTTGACATGCTCTACTTCACGCATTTTCATTGTCGTACATCCTTATATAAGGGATCTATGAAAGACCTGTTGGGAGAGAAAAAAACAGAGGAATGTTAAAGAAGACGTGATCTTCAACAACAGATTTACAAACTCCACGTTCTTTCACTCTTAGAGCTCGTTTGTTTACCCTTGAAATTCCCAAAATTCAACATTGCTTACAGATTTAGAATACTCGGGGAATTGAAGGAAATCATTTACATGAACAACGAAAGAATAACTCCCAATCCGAAGTCCCACGTTACCTAACCTCTCCCTTACTTGGGTAATCATCTTCCCACTACTTTGACAAACAAACAACACTCCAATGATTAACTTAGAAAGTAACAATTTCCACACTTTACAGCTCAAACATGATAATTTTACTAATTAATCCCAACGTTTCAACAATTACTTATGACACCAAGCAAATTAAACCTCCGAAATCAACATAAAATCGTGATACTGAATTAATCAAAATTCACATTCTGAAATCACCATCATTAACAAAAAACACCAAATTAAACAAAATTAATGCAAAGATGAGAAGTCATTAACCTCACTATGGTAAGCAACAGCAAGCCTAGCATCTGCAAATCCCAAATTGGTAAAAAAAACACTAAAAGTTAGTTTAAAAAATTCAGTAAATAGAATAAGAGTGTGGTAAATAAAGGGGGTGATGAGGAAATAACCAAAAAGATGGCGGAAAGCATCACGGCCAATGGAATGAAATAAAAAGCCAAGAAAGCTTTAAAAAGGCGGCGGGCGAAGAGGAAGTCGTCGACGTCGAGGGTGAAGGTTGCGCCGTAGCGGAGGAGGAGTTGATATCGAGTAATTAGTCCATTAACGACTATAGGAGGGAGAAAATTGGGGATTTGAGGAGAGAGAGCAGAAGAAGAGTAATGCGGTGATGAGTGTGCGACGACGATGAGTTTGGATTGTTGATGGCGAAGAGGAAGACGAAGAAGAAGAGTTCTTACTGATGGTGAGGGAAGGCGAAAGGTGGAAGACCAAGAAGAAGAGTTCTTACTGATGAGTGATGGCTGAGAGCCTTTAAGAAATTAACAGTTTCATCTTGTGGAAGGCGAAAGGTGGAACGAAGCACGAGTTGGAATGCCCAAAATAAATTCTGGTTTCAAATAAGAGGTGGCTGACGTGGAGGGAGAAAATGAGGTCAAAACTACGAATGGCAAATCAGCATTGACGTGGCTTTTTTTTTCCAAGAATGCACTGAAAATCTGACACCTAGCCATTGATGTTAACCTATTAAAGGTATTATATAGATATAAATATGACGAGTGACCAAAGTCGAAACAAAAAAAATAATGTTAAATATCGTTCATAATAATTTTATATAAAAAATAAATTTCATTTTTATGAAACGAGTATAAACAATTTAAATAGTTAGTTCGGACTCGGACCGCGCATTCAAACTAGTAAATTTTTAATCCACACCCCTAATCCAATCTAATCTAATATCTTATCTTATATTATACATATTAAAAAAAAAAGATGCATTAGACATGATTTTAAAAAAAAAATTGTTAAACATAACAACCACATTCACCGATTTTAATTGGACCACTGAAGTGACCATGCCACCCTTTATATTCCAATTTAATAAAATATTTAAAATATCTTCTACGGTAAAGAGCGTGGAACCTAACCTAAACGGGCAACACTGAACAGCCCAGACTTGACTGACCACTCAAGAACAGCGTGCTTAGGCTACTCAGAAGACGACTCATAAGTCATAATCCCTTCCCAAGACATTTCGAGCAATTTCATACCCAAATCAATCTTGCATTTCTGCCCAATTCAATCTAGCTACTGCACAGGTAAATGCTAATTCTTTTTCTTATTAAAAGATGATCGTTTCTTATCAATTTTTTAATTGCTAAGTTTTAGTTTAACAAATCTGGGTGAGGTCTCAATCGAGTTGGGTTATCGGTGAACAAAGTCGCTGATGATAAAGTTTTAGTTGTAGTTGTTGTATTCAGAAAGAAATGCTCTTATTAGACTTTCGCAGGCCCTTAAAATTCTACTGAGACTGCTCTAGAAAGTAGCATTAATCCTCAATTACTTACATTCGTGGCGGAAATGCCAAATGTGGGCCCACTGTTGTTTCGGTTGCGAGGCCGGATCCTGTGCGCCGGACATGCCCAATTACTAATGTTATTGGGATTGCATGTATAGGGAAAGTAGTGAACTTGGCAATGCTGGGTGGTTTTACTGTGTCGCGCCACTCGTAGGATGTTGTTGGGATTGCATGTATGAAAAAAGCTGTGAACTTGGTAATGCTGGGTGGGTGGTTTGACTGTGTTGCGCCACTAGTCGGATTTTATTGTGCATGTATGGGAAAAGTAGTGAACTTGGTAACGCTAGGTGGTTTAATTGTGTCGCACCACTAGTAGGATGTTATTGGGATTGAGTGTACGAAAAAAGTTGTGAACTTGGTAATGCTGGGTGGCTTAACTATGTTACGCCACTAGTAGGATGTTATTGGGATTGCATGTATGCGAGAAATAGCTAACTTGGTAATGCTAGGTGGTTAACTGTGTCGTGCCATAGTAGGATTCTGTTGGGATTGCGTGTATGGGAAAAGTAGTGAACTTGGTGATGCATGGTGTTTTACCTGTGCCACGCTACTACTCTACTTGTAGGACTGTAGGAGGGTGTAGGGCGATAAGCAGCGCATGATGGATCGAACACTGTGTCTTTAGGCAATTTCTATGAGAAATGCTAGCAAAATTAGCATTCAGTGGTTGCGAACAATCTGCTTGCATAGGTAGTATGCATTGATTTGTTGACCTAAGAACTGATTTTGTTTGCAAGAGATAGCGTGATAAATTGTTAGTAGAAGTGATAATTGGTGCTTGAATGGTCGATCCGACTTAAAAAGAGTTTTCAAGGTGTGGAAATAACTGCAAATTGGTTATAGGTCTCATAGTTTGATTAGCGTTTCCCAGTAAAAACAAACACTGAAGTTTATCAATGCATCTAGTACTAGTTTAGACCTTATATTGAAATTGCTCCATCCAGCAATTCATAATTTAAACTCTAAACTCCTCAAGGTAAAAGGTGTTAACCGCTGAAACATTGTTCCTGCTTGGAGTCGTGTACACTTAGGCATCTTCAATGTGACTTGCCCTCTTTGACGATGGTTTAGTAATCAGATGATTCTCGTTAATGGCTTCTTTTTATGCCCAAACTTTACAGAGCTGATTGCTGTTATATGTTCTTCAACAATCAATATACTCAGGTTTCTGGGCTGATTGGTCGAGTATGACGGAAGTAGAGATTGTGGAATCAGACTCCCCACAACCTTCACCTCCTCCAGGTCCTCTCCCGCTCGTAAACTCTGATGGACCGAACATCCCAAAGCTGCAAATTATGCAAAGACCTGGATTTGGGAGCAGTGGACGTGGCATAGCTTTGCTAGTAAACCACTTGAAAGTTTCCATCTCTAAGCCGGATGAGGCGTTTTACCAGTATGCAGTAAGTTCCTTTCTGAAGTTTGGCCATCCAATTTTTTGAAGCATTGAATTTTTGTACACTATTATGTTGTGTTTGCAGGTTAAGATTACCTCAATAGACGATGTCCCGGTTAAATGTAAGTCAGTTAGGGTGAAGATTATTGATAAACTATACCGGACATACTCATCTGAGCTGGATAGTAAGAATTATGTGTTTGATGGAAAGGAAAATTTGTACACGTTTGCTCCTCTGTCACAGAAAACATTTGAGTTTATGTTAACATATGAAGAGCCATTTGCAAAGAGGTACTTAATCCTCCTTTTTTCCTTTTTCTTCTTTCTGACTACGTGCTCAATTTCACTGAGGACACTAACTATATTGATATTTTAGAGTTGGGGACGCTGGTGAATCTACGAAGAAATCTAAGCACTCCACTACACCAAAGCTGTTTAGAGTGGAGCTCAACTTCAGCGTAAAATTTCCTTTGCAATCGTTGATTCCGAATTCGGAAGGACTTAAAACACATGATTCACATGATGCATTAAGGGTACTAAACATCATATTGAGGCAGCTTGCCTTCAACAAGTACTTGTTCTGATCTTACTCTCCCCTTCCTTCTTTCTGCCCCTTCTTGTCTTCTTATTTTGTGTTTCCCATGGATGCAAAAATTGAACTTTCTGTTCTATCCATGCTATATTGTGTTTGCGTGATGCAGGGGATGTTTTTTGGTTAGGCAGTCATTTTTCAAGAATGAATCGAGTAATTTCTTTGAAGTGGGGGAAGGTGTTCATGGTTTGCGTGGATATCATTCTAATTTTCACATGACAAAGGGAGGCTTGTCTCTAAATTTGGGTACTGAAAAATACATCTATCTTTCTGATGAGCTTGTCTTATGCCATTATGCTTTTATAATTCTAATAGACAATGTTGTCTACCTTCTACAACTATATCCCTTTTTGACCTTCCCTTCATGCAGATGTTGCTGTGACTCTGACAGCCTCACCTGGTTCTGTACTGGATTTTGTGCTGGCTAATCAAAATATCAAGGAGCCTCGCTATATTGACTGGCTCAAGGTAATAATACGATACTCTCCAAGTAGATGGGTATTCTTCTGCTGGGTTTCTCTTTTGATTTTTAGATTATTGTAGGCCAGGAAAGCGTTGAAGAACTTGAGAATCAAGACATCCCATACTAACCGGGTATATAAGATAATAGGCTTGAGTGAGAGGCCCTGCTACCAACTAAGGTGCTTGCTTAGTAGATGTTAGTTGTTCTCTTTGCCCAATATTGTATTCGAACTTCTAAAGATTTTCTTCCTTTCTGCAAGTTTTCTTGTGAGAGTAAAAGATGAAAATGGCTCCACGGAAGAGCAGTTTGCTGAGACGACCATTATTGAATATTTTCTGAAGCAGCATGATGTTGGACTGACTTACTCCAAGTACATGCCTTGCCTTGATGTTGGTACAGCAACTCAACCTATCTATCTACCAGTTGAGGTGCGTCCAGATTTTTATTCTTAGAGGGTTCCTGTGTTTACTGCGTTTAAACGTATCCAACCTACCCTTACCTCGCAGGAAGAAGCCTTCGGGCTTTGTTTATGCTGTTATTGTATTCTGTTGTAGTTTTCCTTCTTTGATCCTGTTTCCCTCATGAGTTACAAAATTAGGAGATTATGTCAAAACATCCATGATCTTGGAGCCTCTGATCTGTTTATTCTGCTTCCTGATGTTACAGCTCTGTTCAATGGTCTCACTCCAACGCTACACCGGATTGTTGTCTCCAGCTCAGCAAGTAACCTTGGTGGAAAAAACAAAGCAAAAGCCCCATGAACGAATGAAATCTCTCAAGGATGTGAGTTTCCTTTAGGTTGGCTGGCTGTGAAGGAATGTTTTTTGGTTTAAGACTAACTGTCACTCCGATTGGCAGGCAGTGGAGAACAGCAATTACGAGAATGAACCTTTGCTGGCTACTTGTGGCATTTCTATTGAGAAGCAGTTTATGCATATTTCTGGTCGTGTCCTTGAAGCTCCAAAGGTCTTTAATTAGTTCTTTCAAGATAAGTCTGTTTAGATTCTTTTGGCTTTTTTTACCTTAAGCAAATTTTTATGTTAAATCTGCAGCTAAATGTTGGAAAAGGTGCAGATTGCTCCCCAAGCGATGGTCGATGGAGTTTCAAAAATAAAGTAAAGCATTGATGCCATGGTTTAATAACTTCCTTTAGACATTTCCAAAACAACTTCCGCTATTGAGGTCTCTAACTCAGGAAGTTGGTGTTTTTTGCAGCAATTTATGCAGCCTGTAAATATTAAGTGCTGGGCCATTGTCAATTTTTCATCTAGTTGTGATACGAGTTATCTATCTCGAGAACTTATCAGTTGTGGAATGCAGAAGGGCATGGTAGGTCAAGTTTTTATTTAGGCATGTTTGACTTTGCTTTTACTATATGGTAGGCTTATCCTAACTATCGAATCCACTAGGATATCGAAAGACCATATGCGTTGATTGAAGAGAAAGAGCAGATGAGAAAAGCCAGCCCTCTTGCAAGAGTTGATGCAATGTTTGAAAAGTTGCAGGACAAGCTCCCAGATAAACCCGAATTCATTTTGTGTGTATTGCCAGAGAGAAAAACATCTGATTTATATGGTATGATGTTGATTCATATTTCAAGGATTTCTATATTTGACTTAACTTTAAATAATATGCCATAGGCTCATGCTCAGTCTGATATATATTGTACTTCCATACCTTTTCATATGTAGGACCTTGGAAAATGAGGAGTTTGTGTGACTTTGGGCTTCTAACGCAGTGTGTTTGTCCGGTCAAAATCACTGAACGTTACCTCACAAATGTGCTTCTTAAAATTAACGCTAAGGTAAATTTGATTAACTGTCGGCGTCTAGCGCAATGTGCTTGCTACGATACCTTATGCCTTAGTCCTCATTTGTGTTCAATGTTCTTCTAGCTTGGTGGTATAAACTCTTTGTTGGCGATTGAGAAGCCTTTTTGTCTTCCCCATGTCACGGATATTCCAACTATGATAATCGGGGTGGATGTCTCACATGGTCCACCTGGTCAGGCAGATCGTCCGTCAATCGCTGCGGTAAGCTCTCCCGAATATAATTAAGCATTAAAATTCTAGTATCTTACAGGACACCAACTTCGTTGCTGCATGGCAGCATCTGTGTTATCAAAATTTGCCCCCACATGATGTTATCTTAAGAAGCATTATCAAACTACTCCGTATGTTAAATATCAATCTCCCTGATGTCCCCTTTTCCTACGTTTCGGGAATATAACAGGTTGCTGGCTCTTTATCTTGGCCGCTCATATCGAGATACAGAGTTGCTTTAGGAACTCAAAGTCCAAGGACTGAGATTATAGATTCATTATTCAAACCAACGGAAGATGGAGAAGATGTGGGTATCATGAGGTAACTATTTTGACACATTTTTGTCATTTTTACATTGCAGTGTTGCCTCAAATGCAACTTGAACTTTGTCAGTACTTTGTGCATAAAATTATGATCAGGTATAAATATTTTGAGGTATATCTTATTAAGTCTCTATCTATAATGTTTCAGAGAGCTGTTTAGTGACTTCTTTGACACAAGCGAGGGTCGAAGACCTGAACATGTCATTGTTTTCAGGTAATGGTATTTGGTGATTGTAATCTTGTAGCTATTTAATAGAAATGTAAAACCACTTACTTGATGAGGTAATTATGACAAATGACATAGTATATATGTTTACTAATTTTCCTGCATTTACTCTCATAGGTCCGGAAATTCGAAAGTTTGTGTACTTTTGTTCTGCGCAGCTTTGTGCTTATGTAGTCATGCCTGTAGCTTTACTGGAAGTCTGGAATAGTAAAAGGGTTCCATTAATTTAACATTAGGTTCTTGTCTGTTTAACTCTCTACTTTTCGCAGGGATGGAGTGGGTGAATCCCAATTCAATCAGGTTCTCAACGTTGAACTGGAGCAGATAAAGCAGGTTAATCCCTCGTAATGGCTTTTTAAATGTTAGAACAAAGTTCAATTTGTGAGTATTTGTTTTATAGCTTTAAAATTTGATGCAATATTCTTAATGAAGGGATGAACCTATAATATAACTACATAATATATGCACTTATTTAGCAATCTGTGTGATACTTGGCAACGTGAAAAGGCCATCAATCTGAAATGTCGAGGGAAATTTTAATGCCATAATCGACCTTTTTTTTTTTTGGAAAGATTAGCATTTTCTTTATTCTTCCATAAAGGGAAAAACCGAATATACAATCTCACCAAAAGGATAGCAAGGAACTACCCCTAAGAACCACTAATTCCTACACAATTAGCTAGGAATTACACTGCTAAACTTATCAATAGCTCTAATACAAACATGAAATTTTATGCAATAAGCTATCTGCTCACTAGTTCTACTAACACCTCTAAAAATTCTCATGTTTCTTTCTCTCCAAATCTCATAGATAGTATATGAGAAGGCACTGCTTAGAAGATGCTTGCCACCTTGTTTGCCTCTTACATGATGTTTGAACCAATTAATCTCATGGTTGAGATTCCAGTGCCTGTTTCTTTGCCCCAACCAATTCAGAATTCTTCCCCAGGTTTCAGTAGATTTAGCACATTTGAAGAACAAATGATCTGCATTCTCCTCATTGCAGCAGCATAAAATGCATCTGTTAGGATTAGGAATGCAGATGCCCCTTTTTTGGAGATTATCAATTGTAGGCAGTGCATTCTGGCATGCTAGAACTGTAATGACAGAGCTTTTTGGAACACAGCAGCTGCCCCATACAGTTTTAGCCCATTTTACCTCCTCTTTGTGCATTCTGAAGAAGTCATAAATGCTCTTGCCTGGTGACTTGCTGTTTTTCCAGCTGAAGATTTGGTTTTCTGCAGTTTTGATGTCACCCATTCTTGCTACAATTTCATCTCTCAACCTGAGAAGAGCTTTCCAAGTAGCAGAAGTGTCCTGCTTATCTCCACAATCCCAGAAATTGCAGCCTTTCAGATAATAGGCATTGATCCACCTGCACCAAATGTTATCAGGAGTTGTCTGAATTTTGATAATCCACTTGACAAACATAGTTTTATTCCAGCTCAATACTTCCTTTATTCCTAAGCCTCCTTCCTTTTTTGGAGAGCATAAACACTTCCATGAGATCATTGTGAACTTCCCCTTGTTCTCATTTATTCCCAAAAAAAATTCCCTGCACATTCTGCTGATCTTCTTAAGGACTACCATTGGCAGAAGCAGAACAGACCCCCAGTAAGTTTGAAGTCCAAGGATGACTGAATTGATGAGTTGGAGTTTACCAGCATAAGAAATATAGGAATTGGCCCAGTGAGAGAGCTTAGCTTTGATTTTGTCAATCAGGGGATGATACATAGATGCCTGCAGCCTTGTAGAGTGAAGAGGGACACCCAGATACTTGAAAGGGAAGGCACCCTTCACAAACCCTGTCCTTTCAGTGATGGTTTTTGCAACTGAATCCTTAATACCACCCAGGTAGATGTTTGTTTTCATGGGATTAGCTGCTAAGCCAGACTGTCTCTCAAAGTCTTTTAAAGTTCCATTCACTGCAGTCACTGATTTCATGTCTCCTCTGGAAAAGATGAGGAGATCATCTGCAAAGAGAAGGTGATCCAGGCCTGCTCTATTGCATTTAGGATGCTGTGAGTAGCTGTTAGAATGGATGAGCTTTCTGAGTTTTCTAGATAAACCTTCCATGCATAAGACAAACAGGTAAGGGGACAAAGGGTCTCCTTGCCTAAGCCCTTTTTTTTGCAGAGAAGTATCCAACTTGTGCTCCATTGATACTCAAAGACAGCTGAGCTGAGCTAAGGCATGCCATAATCCACTGAACATAGCTTGTTGGGAATTTGAAGCTAGTAAGGAGATATTCAAGATACGCCCATGAGACCGAGTCAAAGGCCTTCTTTATATCCACCTTGATTGTGGCTCTTGGAGAAATGTGTTTTCTGTCATATTTTCGAACCAGTTCTTGGGAGATAAGGATGTTATCAAATATATGCCAGGAACAAAAGCAGACTGTTCAGGGCCTATTATGGTGCTCAAAATAGGCTGAATTCTTGCAACAATCATCTTGCTTATGGCTTTGTAAATAGTGTTGCAGCAAGATATTGGCCTGTAGTCCATTACTGAGTGTGGAGTATTCTTTTTAGGGATCAATGCAATTAAAGTAGAATTGATGTGCTTCAGCATTTTTCCACTTCTGAAGAAATCCAGCACAGCTTGGCATAGCTCTTCTCCAACAATGTCCCATGAGTTTTTGTAAAAAGCAGCAGTATACCCATCAGGCCCGGGCTTTTATCTTCATGAATAGAAAAGGTAGCAGCCTTGACTTCCTCCTTGGTGAATGGATGCAAAAGCTTAGCTTGGTTTTCATCACTTATGACAGGACCATCAAATGTGCTGTCATCAATGTCCACCTCATGTTGAGTGCCCAGAAGTTCTGTATAATAGGCCAAAAAAGCTTTATGAACTCCTTCAGGGGTGGTATGCAGGTTCCCATGATGATCATGAATTTTCCCTATAAAGGAATGTGCTCTTCTTTCTCTCATTTTGGCATGGAAGTACTTGGTGCCTGCATCATTCATAATCAACCTTTTATGAAAGGTGTCAACATGATTTTTTTTTTCCTTTTTGCGGCTGCAATTTCACACGCTTGTTATTTTTCAAGTGTCATATAAAGCCGCCAAGTTATAGTTCTAAGGAAGTGTTGAAGGTTAAGCCAATTCAAGGTAGTCCTTTTGGAATACGACTGTGGTCAATTTCTGCAAGTAGTGCAGTTGATTTACAGGAATTGCAGCTATCACTTTATCAGCAAATTGTTATACTACTTTTTGTCGTAGTGGTCTAGTATTGAAACTATATGCCAATGTCTCCAACAATAGATCCCATTACCTGGATTCCCGTTCACGATGTTGAAAAATTAAGATACTTTCAAAGCATCATAACCCATGAAATTTTGTCCAAGGCAAGTTCCAGCTCACTTTTCCTCATCCAAAATGGGAGCAAACTCTAATCAGAACAAGGGGACTGCAAACATGAGTTGCATTCTTGCATCACAGATTCTTTGTGTTGTATACTTGCGAACCATTACAGAATGGTTACAGCTGGTGATTTTAGTTTCCTTGTCAAGGAAATTTGATCATAATTGCTTTCTGGAAAAGTCCAGAGTAATAATGCTTGATGGTGTTCTTAAATTAACTTTTGACTCCAATATTATCGCAGGCTTACCTGGGCTTTGGAGTAGCAGAACTTCCCAAGTTCACGGTGATTGTGGCACAGAAGAGACACCACACTCGTTTGTTTCCAGTGGGAGCTACTTGCAATGTTCCACCTGGTATTGTAAACACTTCTGCTATATAATCTTTAAAAAAAATTGGTTTGCCTAACTATTTCCTGTTTTCACGTTCTTCTCACCCCTATGCAGGGACCATTGTGGACGCTGAAGTCGTTCATCCAAGTAGCTATGATTTCTACATGTGTGCTCATGGAGGAGTTATTGTGAGTTTCTAGTTTTCTGCTATCTGGCATTTCTAAACATTAATAGGTTTGTTCATGTCACCGACCTCCAACCCCCCTACCTCCCGACAAAAAAAAAAACCTTTTGTTTACAGGACTCTGAAGATACTTTGTTGGGGGGGGTGCCATTACAAGGTTTTGCTTGTGTTGTTTTCTCCCCTACTCTTGTCTTACATGTGTAATGATGGTTCTATAGTTCTCTGTCTTTAGATGCCATCAGCTAATGCTGCGTTAGTGCCCAATGTAACATTCATAGGGGTATTCTTAAACAAACCTTCAGGGTAACAAAACTCATTTTGTGATGAGAATTTCTCGTTTTGGGTTGCCATGTTATTTGGTTGATACATGCATTGATGACAAGTGGCTTTTAAAAACTAGTCATGCAATCTTTTTCAAATACTGTGTGTGTGCTTCTCCTTCAATTTCTGTTCTATGTCTATTTCTTGGGGAAACTAAATGTAACTTCTTCCTGCCCCGTGTTTCTTGAAGGGTACACTGCGGCCTGTTCACTACCATGTTTTGCTCGATGAGATTGGCTTCTCCCCAGATGAGCTTCAAAATTTCATCCATTCGTTATGCTACACGTAAGTCACAGAGCTCACATCGCTTGACTAATATTGTATTTGGATTCACTCTATTTACATGTGGGATTTGGCTTCCATCAGGTACCAGCGAAGCTCACATGCTACCTCAATTGGTAAGTATATACTTGTTTTCTTGTGCAGCACTATTTTCTGTAAACATGAAATATGTGGGTTACTCCTTGATATATGTTGTTAATGCATTCTTTATCGCTTCCTGCAGTGGCACCCATCTCCTATGCCCACCACGCAGCCCTACAAGTGGGGAAGTTCATGAAAGTTGATGAGTTTTCTGACTGTATTGCTGAGCTGAACGGTGTCAAATCCTCAGCGCTTCCAGAGTTGCATGACACCATCAAGGGTTCCATGTTTTTCTGCTGACCGGGTAAATTGACAGTTTTCATCTGCCAGAATGTCGTAGATAGTGATTTTCTGTGTATATCTGCACATAGACACAAGCTTAGTGAGGCCGGGTTTTGGTTGGGTCAATAGGCTTGCTAACTTTGGTGGCATAATGTAAATTTACTGGTTCAGTTTAGGCCAGGTTTTGTTCAAAGGCAGGACGGGCAGCTTTATCATCTTGCTCCCCAATGCCTAACAAGTTTAAGATAGATTTCTGTCTGATTTAGATGGAGGCAACATTCCCAGTGATGAATAGTTAAACAGGTTCTCTTAGAGAATGGAAAGGAGATGATATGACAGTCTCAGGTTATACTTTGTTCCGTGTGGAAATGATTCACAAACTACGATTTTGTGACGTGACTGTCTTTTAATGGCTATGCATTATTATATCTTGAGCTGAATAACTGACGCTGATGCACAGCATGAAACTTGTGTTAAGACGTTCTTCCGAACAGAGTTTGCATATGGCAAAGTTGAAGCCTATGGTAAATCTCACTTCCGTTTTTTCGAAAGTTTAACATTAGCTTTGAAATGTTTTCATATATGGAAACTAAATGTTAAGTTGATGAAAAAAAATTCGAGGGACTACTACTGTACTAGACTTTCAGGCATTTATGTGGCGAACTTGTTTGCCAACAAGTGAAAAGTTAATGGGCACATGGCTTTTCAGTTTTGAGTCAATAAAATACAGTTTAACTGTCAAACCCCCAAAATTCCAACTGATAGGCGCCTCACCTGCGAGTTATGTGGTGTTACTGTTTATGCGACCAATAATGCGACATCCTCGTTTTCATCAAATCAAATGGTCCTCCCAAGTCCTAGTCAAGTCACTTGGAGTTATTATTTGTAGTTAAAACCGTCCTAAGCGACTTTTTGTTTCGCAGCACCTAAAACCTAAACCTTGTTAGATTTCAGTACGTTTTGCCAAACATTTATAGTACCTTCAAGGACTTTGCGGAACATTGCTTAATTGGATGACTCATGTTTGAGTTTGAGAGTCTCACAAATGTTAGAAACTTATTTAGCGAAAATTC
Source organism: Spergularia bocconei (assembly GCA_963457585.1). Taxonomy (NCBI): domain Eukaryota; kingdom Viridiplantae; phylum Streptophyta; class Magnoliopsida; order Caryophyllales; family Caryophyllaceae; genus Spergularia; species Spergularia bocconei. The sequence goes on from OY734959.1 coordinate 8,888,401, forward strand.
TCCTCTTACATACGTGTATGAGCTCGAAAAACCTAACCCCATTTAGCTCAAAACCCGACCGTATAGGCGTATACTCAAAACCGTGATGATTAAAATTGAGCCCAATTGAACCTAGGAAAAGTCATGTTGACTGAAGTGAAAGGACTAAGTGACAATGTAACTTTTTGTGGTCTACAGTACAGTAGTTCATGATTCCAGACTTCTGAATCCTCTTCAATGTTGATTGGTCACTACTTTGACGAATGCTTCTTTGGTGGGTCCCATTTCTTTCTTTCTCTCTTTCTTTCACAGGAGTTTGCTTGAGGCCCAAGTCCACTGCCACCTACGAGTACACGATGAATACGGTGTACTCCTCCGTTCCAAGTCAAATACCGCATATTTTATTTCGTGACGTTTCACCTCAAACACTTCATCTATTTTGGTACATATTTCTCTCTCCTGCTTTTATTAAATTTATCATATTCTCTCTCATATTATTTCTCCTACTTTTATTAATTCTCACATTCTCTCTCCTCCTTTTTCCTAATATCACCCAACTTACTATATCAATTTTTCTTATTCCACTACAAATATCGTCCGGGGCGTTTGAAATGGGACGGAAGGAGTACCCACATACCCGAGTAACCCGACCCTGTGAAACTCTTTATAATATCTCGTTTGGAATTTCTTGTCATCCGACAAAACAAGAAGCGGGTCATTTGGTTACTTGAGGGCTTGTTCTCGCTCGGCGCTAGTACATTTTAGACAAGTTTTAGTCTTTTTGAGAGCACTGGTTTATAAAATTCATCCATAACGAGAACACTGTAATTTGAGGGTATATTGAGATTCTCCAAACAAAAGAAGAAACATCAATTCTAATACGGAGTATGACTCTAACTCATCAAATTAGATTGTGTTTGGTAGTTATAACTGTTCAGGTAGCATTTAGCTATTGAGGTAGCTGTTAGCAGTTTGACTAATTGTTAGATGTTAGCAGGTAGCTTCCACCTGTTGGCTGAAAAGTAGCTGTTAACAATGACGGGTGTTTGGCACGATCAGTAGCTATTGAGTTATTAAAATGATATATATCTAAAAATTAGAAAATCAGAAATGCTACTTTCTGTGGCGATCCTCCCGGTGAACTGACCGTACCCCAAACCGACACAGGTGAACAAGCCTAAGCGCACTAGAATGGATAGCACAGGTCGGACGTTGGGGTCGGAAGCTTCTAGGAAATGCTACTTATTATAGCATTTGTCAAATGCTCCTTAAAACGCTAAATGCTAATTCAAACGCTAATAACAAATGCACAGCCAAACATGTAAAGTAGCATTCTGATTTGATCAAAACGCTAAATGCTACCTTCTACTTGTCTACCAAACATACCCTTAGTAGTAGCAGACTAGCAGCTGCCACCTGGCACCTACCAGCCACCACCATCTAGTAGGCCAAAGTTTTGTCACACGTACGTAGCTCGCAACATGTCAACCATTTACACGAGAAATTATTGATAGATTATGTATGATTCGACTTAAAATTGTGAATTAATTTTGAGTTAAATTACATGAATTGAGATCAAATTTGATAAGTAAAATAATATCAAATGTCAGTACACAAGGGATCTAGTCTTCAGCTAATTTTTTTCATAAACTCAAATTATGTCACATCCATATAATGCAATCAGAAAAGTACAATTGAATCATAGGCGATCATACATCTCAAATGTGTAGGGATCCTCTAGAGTTTTTTGTTGGTGGAGTTTGTGGAGTTTACTATTAATGGTAATAAAACAAAATAAGGTGGTTACTTCAATGCACAAATAAAATATTAAATATTTAATTATTTCCTTACTTGGTAAACTCTACCATATAGAGTTTGTTTTAAACTCTAGAGGATCCACACTCATCTCAAATACGCGCATAGTGAGAGTGAATTATTATTTGACAAAACAACGCAATTTAGATATGAATCCATACTTGCGTATGGGAAGTATGGAAAATCGAGTGAAATTTGACCATTAAAAGCAAGATCACTAAAATATGGGAAACTACTTTGCTCCCTATTGTTTGTCAAAATTACGTGCTCCAAAGCTTATTTTCTACCAAAGCAACTTCACTTCATATTTAGCCAATATTTTCCTTATTTTATCACTCTTTCTTTATTTTGAAGAGAATATTTTCTCACTCTTTCTTTTTGCCAAGTCAAAGTGTAATTTACCTATTCTTTGCATCAATTTTCCTATCATAAGGAATGCATGAGGACCCACAGAACAAACTGTGAAAAGACCGAAATACCCATCTCTTTCAAGACCAAATCCATCTAATTTTTGTTACACCTACAAGGCTACTTTTGTCTTCTCGCCTAGAAAAAAAGGTTCCAAGACATTATCTATTCCTACACGAGCGAGTGAAAATAGTATATTATTAAGCTTCTTTCACACAAGACTCACAAAGTGGGGAGATCCCAAATTCCCTCTCTCTTACATCCTCTCAATATCACACCAAAATCAAAGACATGATCACGTTTTTATACCCACTTTTTCTGTCTAAGAAAAAAGAAATTTCGGAATCTTGTTTTGATTTGTTATTACCACGCCTTTTGTAAGATTGTAGTTACTATTGTTAGTTTTAATTAGCATTAATGTGACAAATATTTTACATAATGATGCAAGAAAATCGAATCTTCATCGGCTGATGACTAATAAGCTAATAAGCAAATCAAACTCGAAATTGAGCAGCTAAGTATCACATCCTTATTACGTAGAACATGCGTACCAGTACATCACTATCTATATTTGATCTCTATAACTATAAAAATATCAAATTCATGGGGCCGATTGGAGTATTTTTTGTTACAAGAGAGACTATAACAACTACTGGAAATTTTTATACGAGTATCAGTTTGATGATATTTTAGAAAACGTTATAATTGAGAATCGAGAATACACAGAAATGTAAATTTCTCCCAACCTCCCAACAAGCAGCCAAAGTTTTCGACATAATTTTTCACAATAATAGGTTTTTGACACATAATTTTGTACAAATTTTTTTTTTAAATGTTGGTGTGGCCGTGGGATACAATTCTGAAAGATATGATCATGTAAAATTGTAACACAGTTAGCTAATACCGTATGTGTACAACTTTTGCTTATTTTCACCACAAACCAAACCCAAACGAGTTATTCTAGAATTTTTTGAAACCGAAAGTGAACTATTTTTACCATCTTGAAAATTTTCTATATCCAAAATCAGAAAATAATAATTAACTTATGGTAATGGCATTATGGCAGTACGTACTCTATTTGATTTTTGATAATATAATAAAGTGAAGTTAGATTTGTAAAAATCTCCCCATTAATATTCCTACATTAATTAATTAATAATAAGTGTGATCGGTCCATAAATTCCCATATTGTCTCTTGTCCTCTTCTTCTCTCTCTTTCTCACTCCTAATACACGCTTGTTTCCCTACTTTCTCTCTCCTCCCAAATTTTTCTGCTTAAATAACACACTTTCATCGGAAACTTGTCCACTTCCTTGTTGGATTTTCCTTTTCTTGGTTAAATTAAACTTGGGTTTCTATTTATTTATTTCTTCCGTTCAAAAACATTATATATATATATATATAATTTTTTTTTTTGGGTTTTGTTTTGTTTGTTTGTTTTGTTTATTATTGTGTTGGTAGAGTAACAGTTGATCATCAATGCCTGAGTCTGAGAATCCACAAAATCACAGCAATGCTGCCCCAATTTCGTCCAATGGACCTCTTGATATAATCCAAGGTTTGTTCTTTCTTTCTTAATCATATAATATACATACAATTCTGATTTAACAATATCATGATCTTATCATACATCAAAATTTCCCAACTTTTTCACTTGTTTGTACATGTGATTTTTCTGTCTTGTTAAGGGGGTTAAAATTGTTGTTTTTTTACTGTGCAATGTTTAGTAACAGTTTCATGATGATCACATAATTTTACCCTATGATCTTGTTGATGGGCATAACATAACTCTCTGTATCAGTGTTAAATTTTGTTCTCTTTGATCATGATTATTTCTCTTATTATGATCTTGTTAATGGGTTATGTTATATTTTAATGTTAGTGGTAATAAAGTTTTTATCTTTTGTGTTTTAATGGTAAATAAATAATGATGGTAAAACAGAAGGAATGAAGAGGATGAATATTGTAGAGAAGAAAGAGAATTGTGTTGATGTAGGAATAGAATACCCAGATCGTCCAGGTGAACCAGATTGCCGTTATTATGTGAGGACTGGTCGCTGTGGTTATGCTGATACTTGTCGCTATAATCACCCTCCTCGTCCTGTGCAGGTACTTTTTTTATTTTAATTAATTAAAATATTGTTTTCGTGATCATGATCTTTTTCATTGTTTAGGCGAAATTTTCGTGTTTTTTGATGACCGACCCCCCTTACCTCGCTATAGATGGGACCCTTTGAGGCATTGGTTAATGTCGTTAATGTGTGATCATCTAGGAAAACCTTGCTCAAATTTTGTTTACATGACTATATGATATGAACGAATACGGAGTATATGATTTGCTTGGGGAGTAACATTACAATATGTTGAAAATGAGATGGAATTATGAAAGTTGGGTCCACTTTATGTTTTAAATTCACGTTTAAATTGTTTCCTGTTTGATGATGTTAATTAAGTTTGAAGTTTTTTTTTTTGTGGGTGTTTATGTGATGATGTGTGTGTTGTGTTGCAGACTGAACTAAGTAAAAATGAGCTGCCTCAGAGAGAAGGACAACCTGATTGTGGGGTATGAGTTTGTTTTCCTTACTTTCCTCTCTTTCTCTTCACACATTGGGTGTGTTCTTACTGCTTAGATGGAGTTTCTTCTTATTCCCAACATGCCAATTCTGTTGGATGTCGAATCCTTTTTTCGGTTCCTACTTCACGAATTTACTCTCCTATTGGTGAACTAACATAATGTGGTTTATGTACACATAAAAGGACTTGCTTTCATTGATTTCTGTATGTCTACGGTTTTGTAATTTATTTCCTTTTCGAATGGGAAACTCACTTAATGGAGTTATTCTGTATATAGAAGTGGAAAGTTTAGTTATTTTTTCTGGTCAGCAGAGTTTGATTCTGTGATTACTTCTGAAAGGTAAAGTTCGCAATTTGGTAATAGTTAGCATTTGTGTCATATTCTGAGCTCCTCCACCTACATTGCATGCGTGTTGCCTGTGCTTATTTAGTACGATTTTAGTATGCTGTCGTTTTTGGTTGTATATTCCTAAGAGTTAAACTGTTTTTTTTGTCAAAATCCAATTATCTGACCCAGGACGTAAATCAGAGTGTTGTGGAAATGTTGAAATGATTATGTCTCCTCTATGACTCTATCTACTCCCATTTCCTGGGTTGGCATGAATTCCAGTCGAAAACATGCATAGCTTACCTCTGAAGAAGGAGTTAAGGAATTATACTATCTTTCTGTGGCTGGCCACCTCTTTTTGTTTCTTTTTATATATGGACTTGTTTTTGTTATGATGACTACGTACTGCGTTGATTGAAGAACTGAGTTGTGCGGTTTCTTTATCAATGTGTAACCTTATTACTTGCTTAGTACTTTGGAAACTTATTGGTTGATGTTCACAGCATTTTTTGAAGACTGGATATTGCAAATATGGATCAACGTGTAAATATCATCACCCTCTGGACAGGCATGGTGCTGAAGAGGTGCCATTGAATACTTTGGGTCTACCTCTCCGCAAGGTGTGTGTTTTACTATATCTGCTATTTAACTTTATGGATGTGGCTGATTGTTATCAAATTCAACCAGATTGATTGAATTTTGTTCAGCAGGAGAAGCCTTGCCCTTATTACTTGCGTACCCGGGATTGCAAGTTTGGATCAGCATGCAAGTTTGATCACCCCCAACCCACTTCGGTTGAGGCGGCTTTACCTGTATCAGGAGCTACTGCTGTAGGAATGGGGTCATCTTCGCTTTCACCTAGTATTTCTTATGTTGCCCCACTTCCAGCATGGTCATGGGGAAAGTCACCTCCCATTGCTGGTCCTCATGGTCATAGTTATATGCCATATTATTGTTATTATTCAAATCCTGCTGCTACTCAAAACTGGAACAGTTATCTGGTGAGTCAAGTTCTGTTTTTCAAAGATCTTTTTAGTCAAGTACTGATTTTTCATGATCTTTTGAGCTTTTTCTGAAGTTTAGTCTTGTTCCAGTGATGATCTTTTGGTGAAATCCTCTGAACTTTCAGCAGCTTGTTTCCTCTATATTGTGCAATTTTCAGTTCCGCTTTCTTCTTTTTGCTGATGTTGGTCCGCTGTCCCCCTTAAGCAACATACTCTCTAGTCAGCTCTGCATTAGGCTATGTCTAACAAAAGGCTGGATGTTCATGCTTTCTGTTCTTCATTAGTATGTCTTATTTATCTGCAGCAATGATACTTTATTTCTTTAAACATTATTCTAGGAGGAGCATGTTTTTGTATTAAAATGTGTTCATTTTCATTTCTCTTCTAGGAGATATGAAAGGCACCTACAATTTGCATAATTTTTGCCATCGTTGGTTTGACAAGGAATAAAATCACGTGGCTTTGTCATTTATTCTAGTAGCCTTCGACAATGCTTTGAATTTGCTTGCTTGTACTCTACCTAGCTGTGAGCTATCTTCTTAATTTAATGAACTGAAAGGGCTATTTCTTCTTGCTCAGAATCGATAGGCTAAGCATCCTGTAATTTCAAATTAGTGATGTGCTTGAGTAGACTGTTCGTTCCCATTGAGTCTTAAAACTTCTAAGAGTTAATAAATGTTGATTAAGTCTTGGATGGTTTTTAGTGAGGATTGAATTGGTGTGTTTCTGATTGATCCTTTCCTTTAGTTGCATGGATTCCATAAACCACTGATAATCTCTTTACTTATACGGGACGCCTGTATTGATTTGATTGAAATCTGGTTGGTATTCGCTTCCCATTTGAGTTTTGGATATCTAAATGTCTGAAACATTCACAATTTGTGTTTAGTTCAGATGTCACTGTTTGGCTTTTATATCTTAAGTTTAGCTTATATCTTGTATTGTTTAAGTACATTATGTTTCCATTTGTTAAACAGGGAAATATGAGCTCTGTGGGTGCTGCTTCCGGTGTTGTGGGGACAGATTTTGCTTATAAGAACCCAGGTGAGATGGTACCTGGACAGGCTGATTTGCTGAATATGGCCTCATCTATTTATCCGGAGAGACCTGATGAGCCAGAGTGCCGATTTTATATGAGCACTGGAGGTTGTAGATTTGGTTCGAACTGCAAATACCATCATCCAAAAGACAGGATTTGTCATATCTTAGGTCCTCATGGCCTCCCATTGCGACCGGTAATTTTCTCCCTTTTGTAACTGAAGTTTTTGTTCGTGCAATTGCAAATTGCAAAAGTTTCTGTGGCGAGGCTGAGTGGTAGTGATTTTTTTGTAGAGAAACCTAGAAAGTTACTTAAAGCTGCAGATTTGTTTGTTGCTTGTTTATCTTAATGTGAGTGCGCGTGTGTGATGAGAGCTGCATAATATCAGACAGATTTAGTTACATGCATATTTCTAGGTGATTAATTCATGTTTATATCAAGCTTCCTTCTCTGTTTGTTTATAACTTGTGTTGTCTAAGTGGTAATTGTACTGGTTGGTTTTGCAGGGGGCACCTCTATGTGGTAATTTCAGCTCATATAATGTATGCAATTACGGTCCAACTTGCAAATACGACCACCCGATTACTGGATATGGCTACTACTTCGACATGGCCTCACCATTGGGTTTGAATCAACCATTCATTCCCAAATCAAAGTACTTGCCGGTTGCCAACTCAACTGATCAGTCTAAATCGTCAAAGATCACCGATTGGATACAGAAACCAGAGACCGTAGGAGGTAAAATCTCTCAGCAACCAGTGACAAAAGCCATTGAAGATTCTCATGATAAGGTTGCTGATCAGTCAAATGCTGTTGCCGCTGCCAGTGCTGAAATCCCTAAGGATCAATCTGATTGAACCCTCCGCTTTCGCCTCTCTCTTGTCCAGACCACTATAAAACGGAATCTTTTTTATTTTTTTTGACCTTTTTTCCACACAGGCTCATTCAGGCCCTCCTGTAGAAGAATATGCATTTTTTGTGCATGCCTTCTTTGTCATCCCCCGTCTTTTCACCTGCATGGAGTGTCACATAGGCGACTGAAAGATGTCTTTTGCGTACAGCCGGGGATGAGAAGAATTTTTGGAGTTAATAAAAATGCAGGTGAAAGTAATGTAAGATACTGAATGCTAGCTACTTTCAAGCTCAAACACAACTTTGCTGGAAACCATTTGGCATCTCCACTGTATTCTTGCTGTTTCTCCTAATTCTTGGTCGTTTTTCTCTTCCTCCTCCCCTCCCCCCTTTATGGACGCTATGAAGAGATCGTAACTCGTAAGTTACACAGCCTCGTAAGCCTACGAAAATAACGAGAGAATCCAAACCACAGGAAAAACGGGATTCGGAAGCATGTAGAATGTTTGCCTAGGATTTATATTTGGTAATCGTTTATTTTTTGTTGATTAATATCCAACTGTGACATTAACTCGAACTTTTCTAAAAAAAATTGACGAATGGTTCGAAAGAAGATCAACAAAATGGGGGTATAGTAGGCTTGTATTTAGGCTAAGTGTAGAGCCGTTAGTTCCTCTGACGGTTTTATAGCTAAACACTGGAATATAAACGTAAATAATCGGGCTCATCCCATTTGTATTTTTGGATTAGTTAGGCCCTGTTTGATAGGATTTAATAAAAGTAGTATTTAGATCAGTGCAGAATCATTCAAATTAGATCATATCAGATTAGAAGCATTCAAATCAGATCAGATTTGAACAGAAATGTTCAAATAACTATCAATGTACAAGAATTGGTGTGAATCGATTCTAAGTTTAACGCGGAATCCACAATTTATTTATCAAAACATTCACACTCACTCCATAATCCATAATCTGGTCGATCTTTTGAAGAACTGATATTTGATCCATAATTGATACTAATTCGTTGAAATTCAATCAAATTTTCAACAAATTCAGATCAGATTATATCATTTCAAAGTCATTCAATCAGATCAGATCTAGTTCAGAAAGATGCAAACCTATAAAGTAAAAAACTTAAAGTGGGAAAATTGTTGTAAATAGAAACGTAAATAAGTGAAATTTTCCAAAAGAAAATACGTAAAGAATTTAATAAGATAGAGGGAGTATTTTATTTCCCGTCCAAACTCCAAATATGGAACCAAACTCGTAAAATTCATACCAATTTTCTTTTTTTCTTTTTTTTTGGGTAAAATTCATACTACCTTGCGTAACCCTTTTTCGCGTCCAATGATATCATGTTATAAGCGCTTTGGACAGTATTACAATTTACAGTACGTGAAAAATTCTTCTATACTATTAAAGGAGGCTTTTTTATAGCTCTCACAATGACCGGAGGTTATTAGAGAGTTTTGTCAATTTTTTAATATTATTTAGTTATCAAGTTTATGTGAAACTCTTTTAATTATACAATCTTCTAATAATAATAATATTACAATAATAATATTTATACTAGACAATCCTACTAATACGTAGTTTTCAAAGTCCTATGTCATAGAATTGCTATAGTACGATAATACACATTCTAATTAGGAGTTAATGTTAACTATATTCATCTAAAAATCAAGTAAAGGTTGCTAAATGTGATTGATGGGTTTTTTTTTTCTTTTTCTTTTTTTTTTTTTTGCTGAAATGTAAATTTTATTGCAAAAGATTGGTGGGTTTTCATCTGGAAACTTTGTGATGATCTTGAATTCGTCAATTTTCATATCTCTTGATAATAAATGGTTCCAATATGATTTTCATATCAAGAAGTATTTAGATACCCTATATAACTTCCATTATTGTCAATTAATGTGTAGTATTAGATTGTAGTTAGCCTTCTTCATTTGTTAGGATTAGCGTACGATATGCATTAGTGTAGAAGGTGTTTCCAATCACAATTACAGTACTAAATGCAAGACATACACTATGTACTTATCCTAGCTCAACGATACGTTATAATCCTACGTACTTTGTGCACGAGTTTTTAATAAGTGTGTCCAATATCTAGCATTTAGGTTGTATAAATATAATTGTATAAGCTTTGCTTCTTCTCCTTCTTTGTTTGCTTTTCAAAAGAATTAGTTGATATATTTATCATCCGAAAGAACAATCCGAAGAGACTTACAAAAGTATAGCTAGCCACTAACAACCTATTGTTTGTATAATTTTAATCTAATTGTCTAATATAACCTGTAGTGTCTGTCTAAACTCAAACTACTCCCTCAACTCATTCCCAAGCCCCATGTTGCCTTTTGCACAAAGTTTTAGGAATGAATTAAAAAGTATTAAAAGCAACCGGGAAAGGAACATCCAGCACTCAGGATGCCTCTCATTGGCTCAGAAATTATAAAAACTGGAAACATGAAGCTTGGTAGTGAATTCCCCTAAAAGAAAAATAGGAAGCTTGGAAATGAATGGAGGGACCGGAGTATCATTCATTGTAAAAAAAAAAAAAGAGCTTAACTTTCGTGACACTCCTTTAACGTTAATATCTTTCAAAATACAATGGTTGGATTATAACATTATACACTTATGGAATTAATTTTCACCAAGAATCTAATGATAAGTTTTATAATTGTTTTGAAATATTTTTTCGTCAGCCCTGACCATCAAACCCCTAACTCGAAAAACAAATACGTTATACAATGTATAAAAACTATACAGATTAATATGAAAAAATGTTTATTAAATAGAGATTTTACCATACAATATCTATATTCAAACATAAATTACAAATTTCAGTTTTAATAATACAAATCATTATTAAGAAACCCGTGCAATGCACGGCTTTCATCCTAGTAGCAAATAAAGTTAAAAAAAAAAGAAGGGGTATAAAAAGAGAAAGGGTAAAAACTAGAAAGGACGCTGGAAAGAGAAAAAACGGGAGGAGCAGTAGAAAGATCAGGAGAGAGATTAGTGACTCATCTCTCATGTCATGACCACCCTGTCTAAGTGTCTATGCTCTTCAATTATATTCGCCTTTCTCTCTCCTCCTCTTTGTATATTCATTCATAACTGATTTTGATTGATTACAAGCCAACATAATGCAGCGTATTCAGAGGCTCCGATCATTAAAATCATCTCTTTGGAGGTCAGTCGGCATGCCTGACTTGAAGAAACGCGCTTCTAATTCTTGGTGTGCTGTTCAAGACACCTATTTCTCCACCAAGGTCCCCCTTTTTTTTTTTTTTTTTTTTTTCTCTTCTTAGCTTTATTTATAAGTTTATATCAATTTACGTATGACCGATTCATGTTAGCCCACCCCGAATCATTTTCTTAATATATTGATTTCTCATGTTGTGAGTTTATTGTGATTAATTAATGCTGAAATGGGGGCATTAATGAATTCTTTCATATGTTGTGGATTTGTTTTGTTGTCTAATTGGGGGCTGGTTTTTTTTATGCGTATAGGATACGTTTGAGAGGCACAAGGTAGTGTTTACAGTTGGTACTTCTTTAGCTTCAGTTGCTACTGCCTGGATTGGTGAGTCATTTTTACTTTTCGTGTTGTGCATTCGTCACAGTTGTCTCCGTTTTATCTTGCGTGTCGTAATTCCGGTGCCTGGCAATTATGTTGTGATTACAGCTTCACAAATAACTGAGAACTGTAGAGACCTTTTGCAGTTTTGCTCAATATTGTTTTTTTCATTGTACCTGTGGCGATTTTGATGGTAGTTGTTGTAGCAATGATGATACGGGATTCCGTTCAATTTCTTATCTCCAGTGTGATTAGATGCTCAATCTTGTTCCCATCGGTTAGGTTCATCTACAACATCTGGTGGTGCCCTCGTGGGCACGTACCTAGACTTTCATTACTAGGAAATCTCAGCATACTTCTTTGTTTTTTTTTTTTTCGATGGTAATTGTTAGGAGGATAAGAGATATAGCCAACTATTTGTGACAAGGAGATTCAGACAAGAAAGCGCAGGATTACCGGTCCTAAAAGTATATGTCAGTGTGATTATATTTGTAAGGGTTTCAAGTAATGGGCTTTCTCAAGCACTTTATTCAATAGGTATGTTGTTTCCAATAATTGTGTTGAACTAAGATGTCACCTGTAAGACTGCGACTTATGTCAATCTACGGGTTTTTGTGGAGTCTTGATGCTTGAGCCTTATAAAGACAGCATCATAGAAAGTAGCTCTTGACATTTGAGATATCCTAAGCTCCGTAAGACCATATTAGCTTTCATGAGAGATACTTTTTGCTATCACATTTCTAGCCTGAGGGGGAGCAGTGTGTGCTTTCGTCACTTCTCATCTGATGTATGGCTGCCACTTGGCTGAAACAACACATTTTGATATACCGTATACGGGTACTATATATTATAGTGGTATCACTGCAAGGCATGGGCAACATCCTATTAGTGATCACATGGATAAATTTTGGAGAATCTATCTGAATTGTACGACAGTATTAAATTAAATATGTGGTGTACTGGAGTATGGACGATCTGTCAAAAATCTACAGACAAAGATTAAAAGTTTTATTTTCTGTTTCTTGTTTGAAGCTAAAAATTGATATGATTTCATATTATTCATTATTAGAAGTGAGCATTGTAAACTTAAGATTTTGCGATGGTGATGCAGGATATTCTCTACGTCATGTTCATGATACAAGAGTAGCCAAACGACTTGACTCAATTGAAGAAGCAGTAAGTATTTTCAGTTTGTAGTCATGGTTAACTATTTTCAATTGTTTAGCCTTCAATGTAATTATTTAATTGTTCTGTATTGAAAAGCTCAGTCCAGTTCTTGAAAGATCAACGGATATTTTCCATGCTGATAGAGAGTATTCAGACTTTTGTATTTGCTGTTGTGCAACTTTAAACTGTTTCGAAATGGTACCCTAACAAATTCAGTGATGAAACGTACTAGCTGAATGGGAGTCAAATTATCCGTAAGCTGAGAAAACAGGCCAGACCGAGAAGAAGAAAAATCTTTCATGTTTAGTAAATAAACTTCTCTCTCTGGTTTGCATGAAAACACAGAACAGGCCGAAGCCGTTTTGGTTTGCACGAGTTCAAGGTTGAGCTATTTTGGACCCAAGACCAGATAGTATTTTATTATTTGTTAGCTAACCACCTGTTCGGCAACCATAGATGCGTATTACAACTGTTCACGTGATTGAGAGTGTGATTATAATTGAGTGCGTATAATATTTGTGGTCTCAGTTTGTTTCAAAAACCATGGGGGACATCAAAATTTGGGACTTGCTAGTTGATGTTTGTAACCATTTGATATTGATAATTGTGGAAGTTAATACCCAGGAGTACCCGACTTCATACATGAAACGCTTGAATTTGAGGATAACTTCTCATCCTCAGGGTATCACATGTAAAGAAATTCGAGTTTGGTATTTCATGCAAGCATGTAAAGACAATGATAATTCAGTGCATTTGGAAAGTCTACTGTGGGGGCTATAAGACAAGTTCTAATTTCTTCCCGAACTACAAATCCATAGTTTGAACCTCGAATAAGCCAAACTTATTTTGGGAACTCTCTTAGAAATTTCCTTTGACGCATACCTATCCCTGTACATTTGGCCAAGTAGATGCTAGTTTTGAAATTTCATCTTTCTGAGTTTTGAAGCAGGCAGTAATTGTATTGTATTGCGTGAGCTTTGTTATTTCCTTGTTTTATGCTCGTTGGTATTGGCCTCTGTATATTGGATATTAATTGATTTTTTTTAGCCAGAGTGAGATAGATTGGAAGTTGCAATGTCCCCTATGAATTGTGATTTATTTAGACATCCTCTGGAGCTTTTTAACCCCATGGAGAAATGTCACCGATGATTGTGTTTGTAATTGTCAATTTCTTGCTCATAAGTACTAAGAAATTAGAAATATAAGAATATTGAGGCAGTCATTGTTGTTATCAGAAAAGAATTTCACAGAATTTGTTTGTACCCTACCTAAGATATTCTACTTTTGAGTTATAAGTGAAGTTGGTTTCCGTGTCTGCAACTTGCTAAGTTCACGCTCTACATTGACTAAATTGATGTTATCATGGCAGATGAAAGGCAATTACGAGATCGAACGAGAGGAAATAAAGAAGATTGTAAATACGGGAACTTTTAGTACTGCATCTTGTGCCGCTGCTACTGGGACAGCTTTGGTTGTCGGGTTTGTTCTCTTATACCTTCTCTAATAGTGTTTTTTCTCTCCTGTTATTATGTCATTGTTTCTACTCTGCACGTCCCTTAATAAGTTATAATATCTTTCTTAGTGTAGCCATTTTTCTAGCTCTCCTTTCTCCTTCTGTTAGTCACTCGATCACATCTGAGATGGAGAAAGTATGAGCGCCAGAGTGCCCCTTCCAGAAGCGCACAGAGTTGAGACTTAACTTTGACCTTTTTTAGGTTTAGGGATTGTTAGTATGGCATATTAAAAGTTCACTGAAAACCTATAGATGTCCTAAAAAGTTTTTAACTGCAGCATTAGTCTTCTGGTTATGAAAGAACCATTCCTTTTTAAGATAGCATTAGCATATTCACAAAGTACATATTTTTTGGCCATTCATTGAATTCAAATGGCAAATAATGCGTCACAGCAAACCATCTGAATCTGCCATTCCATCTGTTCCTAGTCTTCTTCCATATTGTTTCATTCTATCTGTTGATTATGGCCGTCGTTCACATCTTTATGTGACAATATGTTTCTTTGTTTGGCATGCTGATGTTTTGTGGAAGGCCCAACTCTGTGAGACAGAATTTAGAGGCTAATGTGAATCTATCTAAAAATATCAATGTAATCCTGATGGACTGGAATTATTGACTACTTAGTACAAATAGGGGGAAAGACAGCTGTTTTACGTAGATGGTAGTCGACGAAGGTTCTGCTGATCCCTTGAAATCCTCACATTTTACTTTGTCAACACTTTGTGCTCAAGGCATTAGTGTCACTGATGAATTAGTGATACTTTGATATCATTAGATTCATTTCGTCTGCATCCGGTGTTCACTGTGTAACGGTTCAATTTTCGATAAGGTTGCAATATTTCCCGAGTTAAAGTTCACCTTGTTTCATTAATGATTGAGAGACTTGGAGTATTTTTGGATACAAAGAGTGTGGTTGGATAGATAGGTTTGAGGGGAAGGGAGGGGAAGAGAATGCAGCTCTCCAGTTCCCCCCTTTCCCTTTTCCAAGAAAGGAAATCCGCACCCCTTCCTCTCCCTCTCCTCCTTTCCTTCCAAATCATCCTATCCAAACAAGCTCTTAAAGCCTGGTAAAAGTGGATATTATAAGGCTTGTTGAAACTCCTCAAGCTTCACGGTTAGATTCTAGTTACAGTTCCTGCAGTTTCATATCATAAGTTCAGTACTATTGCCTTTTTTTCTCCTTCCACTGAATCAACTAAGACACTGCTGTTACTGGAGTCTGTTCAATGATAACTTTTTGTGTTGGAGATTCAAGCATCACTCCACACAAAGATGCCTTTGGCATTATTAACAAGACGTTTGATACTGTCCCGTGTGGTAGACTGTTCTGATTCTGGTCCCTGGGGATGTATTGGCTTATGAAGCCATTACCTTACGGTTCAATCTTTGGCTGCCCTGCCATTATGTGGAAAATCTGAGTCTAAACAGCGCAGTGTTTTCATTTACCAGATAGGTATCATGAAACTGATTGCTAATTTCCTGTCATTTTACATTTTATTTTTTTGTAACTCGCTCCATTTACCTTCATCTGCAAAAGTGTTGGTCCTGGTGATTTTCTGGGTCTATCCTGCGTTTTTAAAGATCACGTAATGTAAGCTGCTCTTGTGTTCTGCCCACTCTGCCATTTGTGTTACAGTCTTATTTCCCCCTTTCATCTGCAGCTATCAAAATTATTTTAGACCATCACCCTTGCTTATACATCTTCCAATTTCTTAGTACTGGTCTTTTACTAATGCAGGTATGCCTTGGGATGGCGAGGAGGGAGATGGTATGCTAGTAGAAAGTTCAGGAGAGAACAAATGAAGTTACTTGGAGAGATAAAACCCAGGAAATGGAGATTACAACTTAAAAAGCCGAATCTACGGTTTATCAGAATACCATTGATTCGAGACAAAACGTCCAAAGGTGCAGTTAAAAGTTCAGAAGCATTGCAAAAAGATAGACCAGCACCAAGTAAAGAATTACAAAATCCATGCTAGAAATTGTACAATTGTTGTATTTTTGGGCATATGAGCCAACAACCTAATACTCGAGGGTTCCTATTCTTGTTGTAACTTCAACAGTTCCAACACCTCACTAAGAAAGATGTATGATAAGCCCTTTTTTGCAATTTTCTCCAATTACTACATTCTTACTTTTGTTTCCAGATGCCCTTCTTGCTCGAATTTGTGGCTATGGGTTTATGGCCTGACTTTGTAAGTAATACTACTATGTTTTGTACAACAACTAATGATTTCATCAGAGCAGGAAGTATGCCTAGACATTGTTAATTTTGACATGTTTATATCATTAGAATAAATACATCGAGAACAAAGTTTTAGCCCGGAAATAATTTGGGGCTGCTTAACATGATTTTCAATGAAGGGGATATGATTGTTATATATTGTGGAACCAATCCCATGTTAGTGCAGACGGGTTTCAGACAGTAGTTTTGAACTTTGAAGTATCGTCCAGAACGACTATGACGCCTGAGCGTGCTGATATCCAACGGTGTTAATCAATCAAGAGGGTGAAATTGTGGGCTATTGTCCTTTCCTTGCAGATACTTCAAACAGTTGGTAAGTCCTGATGGTCTGATCCTGCATTGTACTGCTAATATAAGAAATTAAGAAGCATGTTAACACTTGGGCGTATCACATGCACCAATGAGCAGTAAACTAGTCTTATACATACATTGCACTATAGAAAGAATAATATGGGTAGCGTTGAAATCCAAGGTCTTATATAATGCTGATTAGTTTGGTAGAAGAAAGTAGGTCCACCAACTCAGTGATAGGACAAAATTGTCGTATGGTTTTATATATCACATGTTGCATTCTTCTGTTTGTATGTCCCCCTTACTAGTACGTATGAATTTGAAGGGTGATCTGGTGGCTAGTAGCTCACAGAAATAAGTATTGTTTTCATTTTTCGATATGTCCTGGATTTCGAGCTTGTTAATGTTAGCATTCTTGTTCTGTCAACAAACAGTTGCAGCAAGAGCGAGGCTGATCACCTCAGGGAATCGTGTCGAGCTGCTAGCTGCTGCTGATGGAGTCTGTAAGTTGATGGTGGAGTCTAAGGGTTACCAATGCGAAGAACATACAGTTATGTACATGTACTGCATACCCTTTTTTTTAATAATACTGTTCAGGTTCAGACATGATTAACATAACTAGTCTTGCTTCTTCAACTTACAGGTGGCAACAAAAGATGGCTACATTCTCAGTCTGCAGAGAATTCCCAGAGGGTTATCAGATACTGCGACTGAGAACAGGCCACCAGTGCTTTTGCAACATGGGGTTCTGATGGTCAGTTCATTTACCCTGTGCCCTACTGGAAGAATGTGTTGTTCTCGTCATTGGCTAATGTGCATTCTTCTCGGAAACAGGATGGAGTTACATGGCTTCTAAACTCGCCCGACCAAGCACTAGCATTTGTTTTAGCTGACAATGGTTTTGATGTTTGGATTTCCAATTCTCGTGGAACCAATTACAGCCAGGGACATACTACTCTTAGCTCTGATGACCCAGTTAACTTTCTGTCCTGCACAATTTACTGTACACAAATTTTTCAGTGTCCTGCAATCAGTTTTCGTGTGCATTCTTTCTGATGATTTATTATGTAGGCATATTGGGATTGGTCATGGGATGAACTGGTAGCACATGATCTTCCTGCAATTGTGAAATATGTGTTTGATCAGTCTGGGCAGAAACTGCACTATGTTGGCCATTCACAGGTGAGTACCAGTCTAAGTGGTAGCACCTTGTTTTTCCAATTGTTCAATTCCATATTTTGGGTTTGATGCTAGGTCAGTCCAAATGTTCGATTGCAGGGAACGCTGATAGCTTTAGCTGCATTTTCCCAACAACGGCTCTTGGACATGGTGAGATCAGCTGGATTGCTCAGTCCAGTGGCATACCTGAGCCGAATGACTTCTCCACTTGCAAGGGATGCAGTCCAGAACTTCGTCGGTGAAGTAAGAAGCTTCATTCTTTATGGAAGCGGATACATAAAACATTACATTACATTGTATATTGCTGCTTCTAAAACCTTTGTTGTCTGACAGCTTCTTTATTGGTCAGGACTCCATCAGTTTGTACCGCGTGGGTAAGATTTTATTCTCTTCTTCAATTTACGCAGTTTGTAACTTCGGTAGGAGTCTGGATAATATAAGAAATGGGCTGATTCTTGATACACAGAAGCAAAGATATAAATAGATCAGACATTCAACCTTGCTAATGACTGAAACTTTTGACAGTTAGCTTACTCTTGAGTCTTGACACTGATAAAACAATAAGCTACCAGTAAACTCTAGCTTGATGCATAAGACATGGTCATGAATTCAACCGCGCTTAATCAATCGTGAACATGTACCATTTCTGTGATGCATAATCACTAACAAGCATTTTCCAATCCTTGTGATGCATAATCACCCTGCAAACATATGTTTTTTGAACACTCAGGTATTCAGCACGCCTCATGCGGTTCATCTTACATTTCTTTCCTGTTAGATACAAGTTAACTATGAATATCAAATAGATTTATTTTTAACACTTCAAAACTACGGAGTATTATTCTAAGATCAGAAATTTTTCTTTGCCGACAGTGAAGCTGTAATGAACCTTCTGAATGGTATATGCAAGAAGCAGGGCATCGACTGCACTGATTTATTGACGTCTTTCACAGGTAGTAAGCTTCCCAACGAAAGAACATCCATGACAGGTCAGACACTAATATAGGCAATAATTGATGTCGAATGACCTAGTTTCTGGGTAATGTAGGTGAAAACTGCTGCCTGAGCAAATCAACAGTGCCTGCATTCCTGCAGCATGAGCCTCAACCAACAGCCACCAAGAACATGATACATTTGGCTCAAAGTACGCATCTCCTGATCTCTTAAGATACAAATATTTTGATTGATTTCTAGACATGTTATTTACTAATTACGTACTGTTTTGCAGTGGCAAGGGACGGAACACTAGCAATGTATGACTACATCGACAAGGGTAAAAACATGGAGCATTATGGACAGCCTGTGCCTCCCGTATATGACCTCGTAAATATACCAAACGACCTCCCACTGTTCATCTCTCATGGAGGTAGGGATGAACTGGCAGATGTTGATGATGTCAAGTTCCTCATGGACAGCCTTAGAGATCATGACCGCGACAAGCTTTTCCTTCAGTTCATTGAGGACTATGCGCATGCTGATTATGTCATGGCCATAAATGCAAAACAGATGGTTTATGATTCTCTCGTGTCTTTCTTTAAGAACCAAATATGAGCCGATTTGTTGCTACCTAGAGAGGAATAATGAAATGTTCATGTCACCACCAACTGTTAACTGTAATTATTCTGGATTTTGCTACTATGGTCTATTTAAGTTTTGACACCGTGCGGTTGTTGTTGAGTACTCCGTTGTTTTGGTCTTTATATGTACAAATAAGGAAAGATTGTAAGTAAGAAATTTAAAATTATACACCTCTAAATAGAAAGTAGAAAGTTTATAGGCGAAGGGAGAGAGTAGTGCATATGATTTTGTAAAAAAATACATACTAGTATCTGTCTTAGGGCGTAAACAAAGGGAACAATTGCAGTGAGCTACTGGAAACAGCTTTCTGATAAAATGATTACAATTTCATTCATGATCAGTTATCAGATATCAATGATAATTGACAAGATTTTGATAATTTACAATTTACAAGACTGTACAAACTACAGATTGGTTACATATGATACAGGTATGATCATAAACAATTACACAACACAGGTTACTAAGAGAGCCAACATCTCCTCTACTCGGGTAGTAGGGGCAACCGAGAATTTCTGGTGCCTTTGTTGGCATTATTTAGTGATCCAGACGTCTGACTATCCGAAGAACCATGATTTGAGCTTTTGGCTGAAACCTTCTTTCTCGATTTAGATGGAAGAATTTGCAACCTGGGGTTCAGTTCTGTACCTGAGTTCTCTGCAGCCAGCTGGTAACTTTCCACCAGCTCCAGTTGCCGGGCAATTATTTCTGAACGCCGAGGAAGAAGTTCCACTGCTTCCCCGCCCGGGATAACTATATACTCAATTGCCAAACGCACTTCCTATAAGGTGATCAAATCAAAAGAAAGAAGCAGAATATCCATTAAACAGGGCGAGAATATATAGGTATTCAGTTCAGGAGCTATAGGAAACGATGAGCAAGGATCCCATAAACTTCAAGCATTAAAACATCACTTTCAACCATAAAAGCGAGGAAATAGTCACCCACAATTCCAGTCAAGGAGCTTAAAATCCAAGAGTAGCAAAAATTGATTATGCTATTCTGGCATCACCCACATTCATCATCAAAATAAGATTGAGAAGTGATTGAAAGTCAAAGTCTCAAAAGCGTTACCTCCAAAGCATCAAGCTCTTCTACTGAGGGTTTCCTTATAGGGGCATCATCTTCAATCTCAATGTCGAGTAAATCTTTTGAGGGAAGCTTTGCCAAGGGTCCAAAAGATTCTATTCCTAGGATCATGCGGATTGCCTTGACCATTTGTGCCATAGTATTAGACTGCAATAGCAAATAATGTGAATAACTTGATGAAATGCACTACAGTCATTCATTGTACATCTTATAACTTTCATTGATATGGCAGCACAAGACGTACCTTGATAACAAAAATCGGAACTTTGTGAAATTTAGCCACCCCACGAATCCAGGGGTTCAGCTTCATCTCTGAACTTGGTGCTAAGATAGCATCTGCTGTTCCAATATCATCCGTCACATCTATTACCTCTTCAAGCCCCATTACTTCAGCTACTTGAAGTAAATCAACTTCCAGTATCTATAATACAAAATTCTGGTGTAAAGATAGGTAATCTAACACATCACACCTCAAAATCAGATTCAGCGCTTCTACTAACTTCTCCATATAATTACAGTAATAGTCTTCCGTAAGCAATGCATAACCTTTTGGTTTTCCAATAGGCTCACCTTATAGGTATAAACATACATCGGTAAGCTCCTCTTAATTGGAGCTCCAATGGTCCTCCTAGCATCCTGATGAGGAACCACTTCTTCATTATGAGACTCCGTTTCAGTGCCTTCATTTCCATACTTACTGAACTCTGATTCTTCCAACAGCTTCTTATCAGCTGTCTCTACAAAGTTATCTGAACTTTTGGCGTCAGGATCCATCTGACGGATTTCAAATAGAGGAGATTTTCCTGAAAAGCAATAAATATATGAGAAAGGCTCGACAAACATTTAAATTCATATATTGCAGGTTAAAAAAAAATTGGATACCAGATAGTATAGCATCGACTGTCGCATCTAATCTGTGATGGACACGACATTCAGTCCTCGATATCAATTCAATAGCACATGTAAAGGTGGGAGGGCCTTTTCTCTCAAGAACAGTCTTTTGCACCTTTCTTCTCCGTGCTTCTTCGTCACCTAAAGTAACACTCTTCAGAGAATCCGAGACAACACGATATCAGTTATAGTTCATAACAACGACAAGCAAGAAGTGAAAAATTAAATGTGGGAAAATTTTAGCATTACACCTCTATGCCACCAACAAGCAGCTGCAAAGAAGGATTCTTCATAATATTGTCGATTGTAATACCATGTGCAGTGCCAACAAGTTGAACTCCCCTTTGAGCAATGGTACTCGCAGCCAAAGCTTCAAGCTCCGTTCCAATTTCATCAATGATAATTGTCTCAGGCATATGATTCTCGACAGCTTCAATCATCACCTATACAAGTTCAAAGGTTACAGGAAAAACATTCAGTGAATATGTTAAACCTGTGTAAACTGTTTGGTTACGCTCTCTAAAGCAAATATTTAAACTCACGTTATGCTGCATGTTGACATTGGGAACTTGCATCCTCCTTGCTCGCCCTATACCAGAATGTGGAACATCACCATCACCCCCAATCTCATTTGAGGTGTCCACAATGACCACTCTTTTGTTTCGTTCATCTGCCAGCATTCTAGCGATCTCTCTGAAAGGACAAAGTTTTTCATATTTTCAATGCTTTTGTGGCTTGGCGAATACAGAGTATATTGCACAAGAGGGACTGACATCAGACAGCCAGCATAAATGTCATAACAAAGGAAGCATCAAAGTACTGTAGATTGTATTTAACCACGCAAATCATGACATTGCTGAAAGCATAGTAAACACATAGCAGGCAATTACTGGGGAAAAAAAAAGACATGAGTAATGTTGGACATTTGAGAAAACTACCTTATCAAGGTCGTCTTGCCAACACCAGGAGGTCCAATAACCAAAATAGATCCTCCCCCCTCAATCAGATCACGAATGATCTCTGCGCTCCCAGACACAGCTCTACCCACCCGACAAGTAAGCCCAATTACTTGCATCTTACGATTCCGAATGGCACTTATTCGATGAAGTGAACGGTCAATACCTGATCGGTTGTCATCTGAAAAGTCACCCACCTGAACAATGCAGCTTATATCACATAAAATTGTAATCAACTTTCACAATTCAGGCTCTCACATGCTACTTGAAAACAACCAAAACATAAAACATCCCAAAATCAATGATTTATTCTGATTACATCATTTGACCATCCAGAAATTTAAGTTTGGATTCAATGTGAAGTATTATCAATGAATGATCATTTTATTCATCTGCAGAAGCAAATTTAACCACTAGTGAGCTTCAATTCATATGATCCCCACTCAACACGATCAACAACAAATCAACAATCCATTAGAATTCATGTAAAGGGCGGTCCAAATGTAAGCAATCTTATTTAAACAAGATCAATGCTTACTAAAATCAACAACAACAACACTCATCACACTAGCATAATTATATGTTACGTCAGTAAGAAGAAACTAGACTACCTTAGAAATAGCATGTTGCAAATCATCACGCTTGACTGGGTCATCGGAGATGACCCAATCCCCGGAAGGAAACCGCGCAAGTGGCTTCCTCCCGAAATCCATAACAACCTCAATAAGATCATCAATCTCCTCATGACAAGCCAGAGCATTTCTCATCCTAATAGGAACCAGCTCAAGGAACAACTCAAGCTCTGAACCCGACCCATTGATGTTCGAAATGTAAGTGGCCGGGTTCGAAAGGAACGAACTTGAAGACAACCCATTTCCGGGAAAGAACCGTTCTGACGGCCGCCGGATCTCCGGCGACAAAGTTGATTGTACGGTGGATCTAGGAGGGCAAACTCCTTTACGCCCACCAGGTGTTCGACGAAATGCCGCTGAGACGGGTGAAACAAAATGAGAGCTTCTCAAATACGCAAAAGTTGAAATTTGGGTTTGATGTATTGACTTCCATGAAGATTGAACATCAACCAGCTCAAACCCACAACTTAATGCTCTCATGTTTTTATTAAAGATGATCACTCTCAAATTTAGCTGATTTTTTAAGCTTTTGTATGAGTGTTAATTTGATGGGGGTTGCTTCTTATAGAAGTATCAATCTAAAAATTGGAGAAATGAAGGAAAGTAGTGAACAAGAAAAGAAATGGGGAATTTGGGGGGGAAGAAAGGAAGATGCGGGAGAATCTGCTTTGGGATTGGAGGGATGCGGGGTCCACGTCAGCACAAGTGAACAATTCGTTATTTAGACGTTGTTGTATTTTCAAGAGTTCGTTGGACACGTGGTGCTTTCCCTCCACACATTCTGGGAGGCTGGCCTGCTATTCTCAGCCTCACTATATATCTCATCTCTTCTTTTTCTTTTGTCAATATTCATCCTCCTATTTATTTTGTACGATTTTAATTGTTGTATTCCTTTTTTTTTTTCTTTTTTTGCTAATGGACTCCGAATAATGCTTTACAAAGCGTTATCATAAGTAAAGCCGTTTAAAATTATCATAATATGTTGTCAAAACTTTCTAATAGTGTTTGAATGATCTTTGCTAATTGACTCGGACTTGATCAAGAGAAACGAGGTATTTCGAGTTGTTTTGTTGAGAAAATGTCACTACATACACGTAGAGGTTAAGAATTATTTGAGTTTATGAAGTACCTATGCACATTGGCTTTGATGGCCAAACTTTTCATGGGAAGATGTTATATGTTCTTGACATGCATATCATAATGTCTTGTTTAGATTTGCATTTCTCTATTGGCTTATCTACTACTCTCTCGGTGGTTGAATCTCTTGATATCGTTGTGTCTCCTATAGGTGTTTTTCCGGTCCACTTAATACCGTTTTTTACTGCATTTTTGAAAAGGAAAAACAATTCATAACAAATTCCTATCACTCTACATTGAAGTACCAAAATTCCAAATATAGAGCATGAAGTCTTTGGTTAAAATAAAAATAAAACCAAGAGCATGAAGTGTATACGGAAGAAATATGCTGGTTTGGCCTTATTCACCTAATTTCTTCCTAACAGAAGGAAGACTTTTTCCAATGTGATCAGCTGGTTGGCTTGACATTTGTTAGCTTCAAGAGGAAAACTGTGAATCTGGTACGCACTCCTCTCATTTTCCCTTAGTACTACAAGGAATTGTGACATTACCTGTTCAGACTTCAGACCGAAGCTCTACTACATAACAACAGGATATCAATAGCGATCAAAATCCAAGGACAAAACGAATACTGAAACGAAACAAATCAACTCATATGTGATTGCTTGGCCGGAGATAGAAGTGATCATGACTTCATGAGCAGCTGGACCCTAGGGAAGGATCTCGTCCTGTGATATAATTGCTTTCCTACAGTTCTCTGCTACGTCACCAATCTCAGGAGTGCATCACAGGGGACGACGACACTCCTGCCTGTCTCTGTCTATGAAGATTGTTCATCAGTCCTTCATGCTCTCTCACATTTCAAACTTCCCCTTCAGTAGGGTTTTCTAGAAAAGCGTTGGTGCTCGCTTGCCAGTGAGCCCAGGCCTTGGCACGCTGGCTAACACACTCAGTAGTTGCTGACTATGTTAGACAAGATGAACCTCAAAAACACTCCATGATGAAGGGTAAAACTGTGTAAGGTCATATGACCAGCTGACTGTGATAATACCCAAAATCCATAACAAGAAACCTGAGGCATAATGCACTTGCATAATCTTATCTTTCATATAACATTGCCGCTGTTTGTTACAAAACTGAAGTCACAAAATAGCAAGACATAGAAGAGCCTCCTAACTGCATGCCTCTAAAAATGTAAATGTCACTGCCATAAACTATCACTAGAACGCTTTCGCGACCTCATCTATCTTAACATGAAGCAACTATGAGATATGAATACACGAGAATGGTGACAACAGAATGATTAAGTTCCTGGTATAACATGTTTGAGAGTTGTCATACAAAAGCACAGGGAGGCAACTGAGAACCGCAAAACTATAAATCAAGAGCTCATTCTTCTCTCCACATCTCAGTAAACTCATCACGCTCCATCGGATTTGACAGCTCGTGCATTTTCCTCCTAGTCTTGGCTTTGACTTTCTTGACGTATTTGCCAGCCTTCTTTTTCTTCTGCAAAGCTCGTATCTGGGAACATCCAAAACAAAGAACACAGCAATCAATAACTAGAAAAAAGAGTGCAGCACAAAGCTAGCCAAACCATCTCAACGGTATGCGACAATTTCAGGTAAAAACCCAAATAGATCATGTCGTAGATCTCGGAATGTTAGTTAATTTAATTAAAAGTCAAGTACAAGTACTACAATAGCCCAGACCATCACAGGTCACACATATTTCCCTAACATGATGATCGGATAGGTAACTGCAACATCCGTAAAAGAAAGAGAGCAACGAACTCAAAGTAAATTCCTAAAATCAAAATACTCTCACCTGATTGGGTGAAACATAATAGGGATTCTCATACAAAGTTGGGCCGCCAAAACTGCCACCAAATATCTTGATAGGGTTTAAACAGAACCTGGGACCAACCTATCGATTGAAACGAGCAAATTAACCATCTATCCAAAATAATAAATCAACAAAATGCACGAAAGTAACATTTCAAACCTCAGTAAGCGTCATTTTGTCCAAGCCACCTCTGTCCATTTTAGTTGATTCATTGTGCGGAACAGTAATCTGTCGAAAAGTAGAGGGATTAAAATGTTGGCTTCTTTAAGATAGCTATAAACAAACACTGTTGAAACAGCTCTATTAAGCATAGCAAACAAGTGAAGATCTAGAAAAGCACATCCACCCAGCAAACAAAACATGATGCAGTTGGTTTGTGAAGGAGAATCAAGCATTTTGTAATCTGATATTAAGATCTACTTCAGCATAGGACAGGCAAATATAGCTCACGGTGATCGAACTGACAATACACACACCACCTTGAGTTTTCAACAATAAAGTTCGCTTGTAGAATGGTTCAATATTAAATGTGAATCGTCGAATAGCTCTTCAATTTTCAGAACAAATTTCGACTCAGCAGAATCAATAACAAGTGATGCTCACAGGTATACCTGTAATAATATTTCAGATAATATTGTCACTAGCCACATCAAGTCGTTATGTATCAATTACTGCAATCTGGCGGTTTCAAGGGAAAGTAAAAAGGGTCTAGTAATGAGGGAGGGAAACACCCAAGGATTACAAAAGCTCACAACTTGCACCCCCTACAGAAACTACAGTGAACATCAGAAGAACATAAGCCTAATAGCATCTCTTCAAGTAAACTATACCAGAAAATATCAGTTGGTTAACGAGGACATTCAGGTGAGCATCAGAAAAGCATAAACATCTAGCTTCTCTAGGTCAACTCATTTCGTTAAGCAATACAGTTGTACGTTCAACATAAGTTTTGCAGCTGTAACGATTAAGAAACAACTACCTTATGCTGCGTACGGCTCTGAGCAGAAAAGACTAGCTAACAATTTCCCAAGCTATTGCATACAAAAATGACTAGAACTACCAACCTGGTAGTTACGGAACCATATATGACCATCCAGGATAGAGAAAGCAAAAACATGGTCGAAGAAAGGCTTTGATTTCCTGTGACCCTTTGGAGTCTGGAATATCTGGAGAAAAAAAGAATCCAAAAGGACAGAAGATAAGAGAAAGCATAATCAAAGTACTGTTCTCCTCGATATCTTAGCAACAGCTTTTACCATATTGATTCGAATTGCAATAACACATAAACAAAAGCAAATCAGGCAAGGTACATGGATAATAAGAGCATCTTAAACAAATGCACATGCACACAATCAAAACATAAAATACAAATAAATAAATAAAAGAAAAAGACTAAACTGAGACAGCTTCAGCCATACAGAATTGAGGCAGGAAGTGCCGTTTCAATCTGATCAAGTATATAATGTAATGTCTTTATTATATATAAATTTACCAAGTATAGAGAATATACACAAAAATATAAACATTTAACCAGTGCGCAATGACTTAATATCATCTGCTTAGCTTAGATTTTGCTCAAAGTTTAATCTGAAGATACTACAAATCTGTGTCATCGTGAGATAAAGTTCCCGAATGAAGCAACATGACGTCACATAAATATTGGACACCTCTACACGAACTATGATCCGCTTAGGTTTGTTTGATAGAAGTTCTATCTTGAAAAGCTACAACATCCTAAGATAAAATTTAAATTTGATCAAGTGATGTGATAGCCACTTGTGAACATATTACTGATCCAAAGACAATTTATTGCTCATCTTTATAATTTTAAACCGCATCATTAAGAAACAAAGCTAAAAGTAAACTACAACTACCTCGAGTATTAAGCTCAAAGTTACGCAAGGGTTTCTATTTTATCTTAACAATTTGAATAAAGAGGAATATTCAACTTCTAGCCTACTGATGGATGAAAGAGTAAACACAAAAGATCGAAACTAGTGTCTTAAGGAAGTGACAAGTACATCAAGATACCTGCTGGATCAGTTCCTTCAAAAGCTTAACAATTTGAATAAAGAGGTGTAGTCAACTTCTAGCCTACTGATGGATGAAAGAGTAACACAAAGGTTTGAAACTAGTGTCTTAAGGAAGTGACAAGTATATCAAGATACCTGCTGGATCAGTTCCTTCAAAAGCTTCCAGTGAGGTTCTTTTTCAAAATTGGCTGTGAAAGTTAGCAAAGGTCGTGACCCTTTCAAATGATTACCAGTAAGCTTCAACTCTTCCATCGTGTGCACTGAACCAGGCAAACGAATAGTTTCAAGGTAATGTAAATGTAATCTCAGAATAGACAGAATGTGAAACAATGGAATATAACACATACAGCAAACAAGAAAATTCAAATACCTGCATTGACCAAGAATTTGACTGATGGACCATTTGGGGACTTAGCCATCCATAAGTAAAGATCTTTATGTTTCCTGCACTGCAAAGAGACCAAAGGAAGCAATCAGGAAAGGAATTATTGAGGAAATACTGTAAGCAAAAACATGGAGATGAACAAGCAGACAGATGTATAAGGAAAAAAAAAACTGCAAGCCTAATTACCCATAAAAGTTGGTCTAAGTAGCACATACGCAGACCATATAAAGCCATGTTGAGACATGCAATTTAGCATACAATCATTAGAATCATAGTTGTCACTATCAAATACTAATCAGATAAACTATTGATCCAGGTTGTTATTAAAACTGATACATCTTGCAATAAACGTCACAGCATCAGAAGCACGCCATGTTCAAATGATTTAAAATACCCGCCACACACCATTCACCCAGTTCTTAACAAAATTTTCTACCCTTACATAGATTTACACCAATTGGTTAGGAGTAATCGATCAGTGCAAGGTTGCATTGTGTTTTCTATATGCAACTGCTAAGTGATAGCACAGCCTCAGAACAGAGTCGTGTTCAGAAGGTATATGAACATCTGAACTTCGAAACTAAGCTCAATACAGTATTAAGAAGTGAAAAAATATGGATTTGTAGCTATTTAGAGCTAAGAATATCTCTACTAAATACAATGCATGAACTTTTACAGTATGGTTTGAATGAAGGGACAGCTGGAGAGTGGATGGAAGAAGCAAAATATTTCACCTGAACACCTATTAAAGTGAGGAGGGAATAGAGATGGCCGATTGAATCTCTCTAGCTCCTAAGTAAACAAAAATCTCCGAATTTTAAAAAGATGTAAAGTGACAATCTCCTCCTTCCTCCATTTTCTATATCTACCCTCAGATGTACGCATTGTTCTGTCTTGTGTCCCAAAATACACCACACTTGACCTGGTTTTTTCTCCCCTCCTATTAATCTCAACTCTTGTTTCATCATTCTAAACAACATGATGTTGTCCCTCCCTCCCTCCTTCCCCTAGTAATTTGTAAAATTTATCCAAGCCTTTTCGAAAATGAAAACAATGTTTGAGCGCCACTCGACGTCAAACTTCACAAAATTTAGCACAACAGATACGAATTACAATCTCAAAATTCCACTACATAGGTGACTTGAGTGCACTTGAAACATTAAATTAAATCAGTTACTAGCTACTAAAGCCTGAAAATTTAGAACAATTACAAACATCTCATATAGATTAATAAACAAAAGGCAATAGTACCTCAAAGAACAAGCAGGAAGAGCAATTCTTGAGCTCAGCAAGCTCGTTCAAGGTAGCACCTTTACTCTCCTTTGACTCAACCTTGTTATCCCTCTTCGAATGCGGCAACAATGCCTCCACATTCAACATCAAATGCCGGTACCTTTAATTTCAAAAAACAGCAACAAACGCCACAATTATTATAAACACCAATAACAGTGAATCCCTTAACATTAACTCAAAACTCTTATGACAAGGCCTTCACATTCAAATAAAACACAACTAACCCAGTTACTATTTATACTAATCATTTCTTTTCAATTTGAAACTTCATAAACACTCTAAAGACCCAGAAAATAAATAACCAAACAAGTTGAAATCTTTTCGCAAAAGCTCGAAACATTATTTGGTCTGAGCTAAAAACACAACAAACCCAGTAAAAAAAACATGCAAGAAACAATAAAATTCCCAACAACAGAAGCAGCATAGCTAAACTAATATACAGGAAATTATCATACAAAAAAAAATAAAGAGGATAGTGAGTTAATAATAACCTGAAATTAATACGACGAGAGCAAGTAATAAGAACTTTCTCCTTGTTGCGGAAGATATGAGGAGGACGGGCATCATTTTGTGTGTCCTCCTGCTCAGTTTGAGGCTTGTCCTTCCAACCAAAGAGGGTTCTCTGTGGCCTCTCCGGTGCAACGGCCTCTTCCACCTTCTGGGTTTCCACATGCTTTCTCTTCTTCCCCATCTCTACCTAGCGTAAACTACAATCTTCTCTCTTCTTTTCCTTCCTCGGGAGAGTTTATGCGTGATGTCGAAAGAGGAAAAAAGAGACGGCTGATGCAAGGGTTTAGGGTTTTAATCCAAATTTATTTTTAGAAAAAAATGTATAAATAAAAAAAGAAAAAAGCAATCCTACGTGGAGGGCAGTGATTGGACAACACACGTACCATTGTAAGAGGGTTTATTTTTCTCTGTTTCTCGAGGGTCTTCGTCTTCAACAACACTCAACAGATTCAACACATCCATCTCCTCACTGATTTACTCACTCAAAAGTCAATCAAATCAATTAAATCACAGAAATGCAGAGATTTGGAGGCGGCATTTTCATAACGATCTTGACGATCTGCGGATTATTGGCACACGTTGATGCTTTATATGGAGCTTCATCTCCTGTTCTTCAGCTCACTCCCTCCAACTTCAAATCAAAGGTATTCCTTCTTCCTCACTCTTCTTTTCTTTTCTTTTATTTCTTTGTTTATACCTATTTGTTTATGGGACAAGTTATCAACTTTGTTCGATTTATCAAAACTTTGTCTTGTCATTTGCCTTTTAATTTGTTTTGATCAAAATCGCTGAATTGCTGCTGTGAATTTGATCAATTTCTATCATTGTTTCCTCCTGTTATTTGCGAGCGCTATCGTGCGTAATTTACAAGATTGTATTTAATTGGTATTTTTCTTTTCTGGGATTTGATTGTGATAATGGTAGATTTAGAAGGGGAAATAATTGTGATGTGATGAGAGGTTTGATTGGAATTGTAGGTGTTAAATGCAAATGGGGTTGTTTTGGTGGAGTTTTTCGCGCCGTGGTGTGGTCATTGTCAATCTCTAACACCCATTTGGGAGAAGGCCGCCACCGTCTTGAAAGGCGTGGCCACCGTAGCAGCACTTGATGCTGATGCCCATAAATCTCTTGCTCAGGTTTGCCTTTTGCCTCTTCTTTCTGTCCCCATCGTTTTCTTGTTCAACTTTATAGAATTATCGAGGATGTGAAGCTTTAAGATGAAGTTAAGCTACGCATTCCCCTTTCGTTCTTTTCTGGCATATGTAGGTTTTGTAGCTCAATGTGTGACTTATCGATGGGAGATAGTTCAAATACACAGATAATATAACTTCGTTGTGTGATACTCTTTTCAATTTCTAGCTATGTAGAACAGTATAATTCAGTGCAATCTATCTATGAGAACTAAAACAGTAAAACCCATCAACGGTTGAAAGTTATTTGATACATTTCTTATGTCTTTGTATATGGTTGGGGGTGAAGATTTTATTAGTCATCCAAGTTGCACTCTTTATAATATAATATTTTACAAATTTCAATTCTGGCTTTGTGGCATGTCCGCAAGTCGTGAAGATCTATTTTCCCTGAGAGGTAAGAAGGGTTTAGGTGGAAATCGTTGAATGTGGTAGCGAGACCTGTCCAACGGCTCCCATTTTTCCTTTTCTTTTGTAAGAAAAATAGATAGATGCATCTAAAGATTATTGTGATTCATTGAAGTCTGGATATGTTAGCTCTTAACAACAAACTACTAATGCAACCTTGTTAGAAACTGCTTTTTTATGCGTGATTTTTTAATTATATTGAATATTGTATTTATGCTATCACGTTTCTTCATCTAAAGGAACATGGCATTCAAGGTTTCCCAACGATAAAGGTCTTTGTTCCTGGAAAGGCTCCTGTAGATTATATGGGAGCAAGAGATGTTAAACCTATTGCAGAATTTGCTCTTAAACAGGTTAGTTATATATTCCAGTCGGTGCTTCCTTTTTATATGCATCTCATACCAGTTTGTGTATCAAAACTCAAACTTAGATCATCTATTCATAATTCATTCAACAATTTAGCAAACATCCCCTAAAAAAGCCGAAAAAAAAGGATTAGCTAACATCAAATGATAAGATTCTGTGAAACTGATTTGGATATTACTCATGGTATGTTCTTCCCAATTTTGTCCATTGGTGGAGTCTATTTCTGTCTTTGTATTTAAGGAAATTTTGATTTGTCTACTTCCATGCACCCAAATCATGGCTTTACTGAAGTGGCGAAGAAATGTCGTGATGTGCAATACCAGGTGAATAATGTTAAGTTGCATAACATGGAAGGATGTATCACTTGTTATATGAATAACCGTGACTTGAACTAATTGAGCTAGAGACGTAACGCTGTTTCAATGAACTAAATAGTAGCATGAGAAGATCCCTACTTGTGAGACTACAAACTGGGTCTTGCATTCCTACTCCTAAATATGCAAGGGGTTGTTCCCTTTTAGTTATAGCTTTGAGAGGACCGACTAACTATATGCGTGCGATATTGAAACAATCTGATATCTTTCTTCCATCCTGTAGTTGATGACTATGATTCTGGTATCCATCACCTATGTTAATTATTTTTAATACTGAAACACTTTTTTACTGGTCACACTTATATTTGATGTTGGAATAATTATCAATGCCTTAGGATTATGGGGCAGTGTATTATTTTGCGTGGGCCGTGGGTGCAACATGATCTTTAAATCTGTTGTAGTAGTAGTAAGTATAAAGAAAACAAGGGATTTGAATGAAAAATAAAGTCTATCGAACGTGATGTTCATGTAATAGATGTGTGCAGAGAAAGAGAACAAAAAAAAAAAAAAAAAACTAGTTAAATGAAGAATCAATTTAGTTATAGCTGTCCATAAATGTATATGAAAGCTGTAAATCATTAAGTGGAATATATATATATTTTTGTGTTTTGATATATTTGGCTGTGCAAATATACACAGTAATGTAGTCGGGATGAGTTTATTGATTATGCTCTCTAACTCCTGCTATTCAAAACCCGAGTTTCTCTTGCTCATTAAAGGCTTACTGTACATTTGCACTTCCTTTTATCAATGTGTGGAACTTAGTAAAGCCTTCAACCTCCCTTTTCTTTACTTTCATTGAGATTTTCATCCTATTTTTGGGTGCGGGAAGAGTTTATGTGCTTTATGTCTTCTTTCTTCTCTATTGCCAAAGTTTTCTGATTGCATTCCATGGCGAGCAAACTTGAGGTGTTAGATGTTTGGGCTGTGTGCAGGTAAAAGCACTCTTGAAGGATCGACTAGATGGAAAGACTGGAGGCGGTTCAAGTGAGAAAAAGTCTGTGCCCAGTGCATCAGTTGAGTTGAACTCTCGCAATTTTGATGAACAAGTGATCAAAAGCAAAGATCTCTGGGTTGTAGAGTTCTTTGCACCTTGGTAAGTCTTCATTATAACTTTTGATTTGAAAATGATAGTTTGTGTTCCATGGATCGTTTTAGATGACATTTTCTTGTCAAGCAACTATAAAATGTCACTGCCCTTAGTGTGACAATGTGACATAGCTCCATAGGGGATTCATGCTTTTCCTGAGACGTGAAGTTGTCAAATGTGTTACTTCTCTTGCTTTTTTTAGAACTTTATCTCGTTTCTTATTAAAGCATGATAAATGTTATTGGTGCATAAACTATATAATTTTCCAGGTGTGGACACTGTAAAAAACTTGCCCCAGAATGGAAGAAAGCTGCGAATAACTTGAAGGGTAAAGTAAAGCTGGGTCATGTCAACTGTGACGAAGAAAAGGTACATCCAGCTGATTTACTTTTTAAACAGGCCGTCTTGCTGGGTACAACAAAATTTTGAATGTAGATGTGTTTGTTTTATCCATTTATTACAATCGCTTACTTCTTTCTCATAAGTCTCATTCTCCAATCAGCTTGCTCTATTCTTTTTTTCTTTTGCATAATTTTGCTGTGGAGTTTTCTTTCTGATTGAATTTTGGCATATAAAACTTTGCATTTCGGTAAAGCGTCGGGGTTTATGTGATCAGAGTCTCCTGCTGTTTTTCTTGGTTTTATGTAATACAGTACTATGTTTTGGGTGGATTTCTGTATTATCTGTGAATATACGCCCGATGTGGTTAGTTATCACAAAATTACTGAAATCTAGTTAGCATTGGAGAACACTTGGTATTAAGGAACCCGCTTCAAGAGGAGCTTCTTTAGGTTGAGAGTAATATTTTAAGCTTTGTCATCATGCAGTAGTTGATGTGACTTACTTTTGGCTTAGAAAACTTCGAATTTTAATAGTGGCGTTTCTTCAGTCTTTAATGAGCAGGTTTAATGTGCAAGGATTCCCGTCCATCTTGGTGTTTGGTGCTGACAAAGATGCCCCAACTCCTTACGATGGTGCCAGAACGGCATCTGCAATTGAGTCGTTTGCTCTAGAACAGTTGGAATCAAATACAGCTCCTCCAGAGGTTACCGAAGTGACTAGCACGGTAAGATTTCAAAATTTAGCCACTTTAAGCTCCCATTTGGCTTGCCAACATTCAGCTTTCACGGAAATAGACAATTAAATTGATATTTATTTTGATCTGTTTGAATAGGATGTCATGGAAGAGAAGTGTGGCTCTGCTGCCATCTGCTTTGTTTCATTCTTGCCAGACATCTTGGATACCCAGGCCGAAGGAAGGAACAAATACTTGGATATGTTGTTGTCAGTCGCAACTAAATTCAAGAGAAGTCCTTACAGGTGAAGACTGTTATATAATTCCATCTTAAGATTGGTAGATTAGTCTGCACTGTGCATTGCGTATCTCTTGTAAAGTGCATCTGTTGCATGTTAATTTTGCCTTGTTTCAAAGAACTAACAGAGCTTTCTTGCAGCTTCGTCTGGGCTGCTGCTGGTAAGCAACCTGATCTTGAAAGGCAGGTAGGTGTCGGTGGTTATGGTTATCCTGCTATGGTGGCCCTCAACACGAAGAAAGGCGCATATGCTCCCCTTAAGAGTGGATTTGAACTCGAACACATAGTGTAAGCTTTTTCTCTGCTGCACATTAAATTTTTATTTCTCGTCAAAAAAATAAAAAAAATAAAAAAACATTCAGGTCTATTCATGGAAAGTAGTTCATCTTTTGAGGGATGAATGGAAGGGATAATGTTTACCAATCTGTTCTCTTGCAGGGCATTTGTAAAGGAAGCGGGGCTAGGCGGAAAGGGTAACCTCCCAATGAGTGCCACTCCAAAGATCGAAAATATTGAACCTTGGGATGGTAAAGATGGCGAAGTCATAGAGGAGGAAGAGTTTTCTCTTGATGAACTCATGAAAGACGATGCTGAAGTCAACGACGAATTATAACAAATTGAATTTAGAGATAGGACCAACCACCTGGTTTTCAGAGGTTTCCTTACATTACCATTGGGGATGGCTATTATAGCAGTGAGTCACCAGAATGATACATTTTTGAGTCTATTTTGTTGCCCCCTCTTGATATTGTAACTTTTGCAGGTGATCAACCAAATACAGTAACCAGTATACTAGTACGTTTTTATCTTCATGATCATTGTATACTAAATCTGAGACTTAGAATTATGTTGGTAGTTGTCTTACATTCTAAATCCCTAACCCCATACCCGGTCATAAGAAGAGAGCTTTCTGCCTTGTCAGGCACTGCGGTAATATTATTGTTCCTTGCTCTTGAACCCGAAGCCCAACCAACCGATGTAGCTTGAGCGGTACTAGAAAGGATGAGGAATTAGTAATGCTGTATTTGGATTAGGTTAGCCTAGAACGATCAATCTCCAGGCTCAGTAAATGTGTGGCGGCTTTCTGTACTATGAGTTGAAGACGAAGTGCATTTCAACATTTATAAGATTTTTGAATCGCACATCCCTTATTAACTGCCATGTAACGAATCAAACAGATTGAGGCAATGGAAACAATTGTAGGACGAATGCAGTGCATTCACAGTGGACGGGGTGATTAATGAACAAGGAATCCATAACATGGTACGTCCAGCTTTACCAAGTCCAACTGCGGCAAGCCCACGAGGCTGCCCATGTGAAACCTGTCGAGTATTCGGCTAGAGTGTGGATTGGAGGTGGTCCTGAGTCTGTACTTGACGCTGCGGCTACGGATTTCGTAGTCGCAAATTCGGAATGATTCAATGCAACGTTTCCCTTCAAAAAAAAAAAGTCCAACTGCGGCAAACCGTAGTCCCAGAATAATTTCAAATCGCTGAATACCTGGTGTCTTAGTGATGTTGTTTCTGCTAGGTGGAACCATGAATACTTGAATCATTTTCAGAAGATTGACTATTTCACAGGAGTAGATACATTAAAAGAGGCATTACAAAATACACGACCTAAAATTATGTTAAACAAGATGTCGAAGGAGACTTTCCTTTACAAAATCCTGGACATCTCTAAAACAAGGAACGAAAAGTAAGAAAACATGGAAGTTGTGTACTATCCTCGTAAATACTATACTCACTAGTTCTCGTTTTAACTCAAAAGTTGATCCTATATATCCTTGTCAAGCAATCTCTTCGCAATGGTGAGTCCGTAAAGATTGCTTTGATGAAATCTACAACCTGCGAAACATTACCAGTTAGTAAACACACAGACTATATTCGTATGGCCCAAATGAAAATGGCACAGAATTACGCCAACGAATTGTAATTGTAATGTGACAATGCAGCCAGACTAATGACCGGTTTTGGTTAATTCCATCATATTCCTAGAAGAATAATTCAGGTTTTAAAGAAAGCATCATCATCCATATCATAAGGAAAATCTAATTGACATAGTGAATTAATGTTACCTCTGTTAGAATAAATCCACAACCATACAAATCTCCACATTCCCATGCTTCAGTGATTGACTTTAACGGCATGTCCAGAAGATCTAGCAGAATTAAACAGCATGATGAGTAGGCATCAAAAGACCAACAAAATCGGCAGAAGCAAAGATAAAAAAGATTGCGGAAATGGTATGATCAAGGAGAGGGTGTTGGTCGTTTAGTGGCTTTTCTGTGTAGAGGTTTCCCTTTAAAACGGTTTTCGTGTTTGGGGTATAGTCATGTGTGCAGTGAGACCTGGGGGAGGGTGCAGAGCGTCAATTGCTGTACCTGACAGTTTCCGCAATTTCCCTAAGGATGGTACGTCTGCTTCAAGTGGGCGTGACAACCCTTGATCCAATTTCTTATCAACCTTGATAGTGTTCAGGGACTGCAATAGTGGTGCCAGACTCTCAAGCAAGAAATGAATAAGTCTTTGAAGCTGAAGAGTAAAAGAAAGACAGTTTAAACCGCAGCATTAGACGCTCAAAAAAGCACCAAGTAATACATTCAAGGTGATACTCACTTGCAGTGTCTCTTCAGCGGCTATATCATCTAGGAGGAGTATGTCTTGTGTAATTCTAGAAAAAACTGCTTCTAGAACCAAACAAAAGCTCCTTTTGTTAGTCGAAGCCAATAAGACAGGCTCCCACAGAAGACGAATTTTCTCAAGGATGAAAACAACCTGGTGGAAGATAATTAGTTTTAGATCATAAGAAGGTAAAACAGATCATTTAAATGGTTTATTTACCAGCAGAATTGAAAGAGCAAAATATCAACTCATTACCTGCTCTAAACCAAACTTTGCAGACTCGTATTGCGGCATTTCATGAGTATTTTGAAACCCATCAGCACTATCTAAAACCTAGAAAATCAAGAGGTTCAAAGCCATGAAACCACATTAAAAGTAACATCAGTACAGCTTCCGCGACCATGAAGCCACTCATACCTGCTTCAAGTTGAAAACAGTAACTTTAATGTGTCGTTGCAGTATATCTTCTGCTAACAGCTGCAACCTAGGCCCCAGATCAACAAATATTGCATGTTCTTTCATGAAGCTAGGGAAGTCTGGCCGATACTGAAAAATCGATGATAGATACATAAGAAAGAAAGGCGGAAGAAGAGAAAAAACAAAGATGTTTAACCACTATATTGTACTCCTGGTCTCCCACTAGTATCCAAGGCCCAGAAGTTAAACAAATTTTAAAGGTGGGGACAGCAGTAATTCTCAGCTGCAAGGTTTTTACCCTGTTTGTTTAATGGCAACTTGCTCAAGAAATTATTGTTGCAAATGGTAAAGCCAGAAAACATTTCTTAATAATGTCAATCATCTTTTCCTTAACAAAAATTACATAGATT
Organism: Spergularia bocconei; assembly: GCA_963457585.1. Taxonomy (NCBI): domain Eukaryota; kingdom Viridiplantae; phylum Streptophyta; class Magnoliopsida; order Caryophyllales; family Caryophyllaceae; genus Spergularia; species Spergularia bocconei. Next base: position 8,926,859 of record OY734959.1, read on the forward strand.
AGAGTGCTTCAAATTTACAAGCATTTTACATACCTCAAACGCAAGGCCCAGAACCTCTTGGGAGAGATATAGACAATCATTATGCATAAGAACAGCAACCTGATTGATGCTGTCAAGATGTCGCTCTAACTTCACATGAGACAATTCAAGTTAGCTGTAGGAAATAACAATATGAAAGCTCGTAAACAGATGCATGTTATTGACAGAAAAAAGATTTGTCCAAATGACAGTTTACGCGTTGACACTTTTATTGCAGGGTAAAAAAAGCCACAAAAGTCCAACTTCTCCTACGTTTAGTTGGCAGACATCACATTTCAGCAGCAATATTTTCAAAATGAATGTTAAGACATCAACATGAAATTCTTGCAGCATCAAGCTCTCAATCAATGGATTCACATATACAAATATGCTGGCTCCTTCACCCCAAAAAAAAAAAAAAAAAAAAAAAAACAAGTTTCGTTGTCCTAGAATTTACGAATCCCAGTTTCGTTATTCTAGGAGCTAAAAGCAACAATATGATATGAGTTCACACATGCTTTCCATATAATTCCAAAGCATGCATACCTTGATAGGAATTATAGCTTCGTAGAGCTGTAGCATATCCCGAGCAGCATTATAAAACTCGAGTGCCACTCGCGGGGATGATAAGCAGACATCCTGCAGAAACCAAATCCAGACATAGGGGTAGTTTAATAACAGGGACAGGCAAAAAAGTTAAGTAGGTTGTGTCTCCGTGAGCTAGTTAGCATGAATATTCAAAATGGTACTTTAGCACTAGAAGTTTGGGCATTATTAACGTGGGAAACTCCAAAAAATCACAACAAAACAACAATGACAGAAAAAGTAAGTGTAGTTCCTTCGACAACCTTGAAACACTGGCTCACTTCGTGAGGACTGAGGAGTGTGATTATTGCAACAACTTGCACAGAAGTTCAACCATAATGGTATAGTGCAGCAGAATTCCCAAATGATGAGCACTGAGTAGACTGCAGAAGATTTAGTATGAACAGTTATCTAACCTGAAGGGTCTGGTGTACCAGTTTCATTATTTTAGAAGCAGCTTCAGACACTATACACTTCTCGGATGAAAATAACAAATCAACAACACGGCCACTGTTTCTGCCATTCCTGAAATCAGCTCCTTCATATACCAAATCCTGACATATATATGTTAATACATAAGCTGTGCCTATGAGCATAAACATGGAAACATTGGTTGAAAAAGGCTTACTTGAGGAATGGAAAAATCACACTGCAGAATAGACTGCCTAGCACTTGCCAATATTTCAATCTTTTTTCTCGAAGCAAAGTGGACCTCCACATTGTCAGCAAAGTTACTAAGTCTATCTTCATTCTTATCAGAATTGGAAATGAAAGAAAACTCTTTCAATTCAGTCTCAAATTCTGAGCAAGTGATCATAATTTTCTGGAAATCAGCTAATCTGGAAGCATCATCTGGGACAACCTGCACAAAAGAATCTAAGAGTCACAACCATCACCAAGGAAATTTCGAATACAAAGAAATATACAAAACAGAATGGAGAAAGATGGAGGAGCCAAAGGCAAGAGTTCAGCCTTGATGTTATTTGACCAACCGAAATACATCCTCACGTTGGAACATCACAGTCCCCCACATTAGATACCTAGGAAGAATCCATCACACAGGCATCTAACAGCCATAAAGCATTAGGAAAGCATAAAATAGCACATAGCATCAGCCTTCTCAACATGGTATTGCAGTTGTCACTTCGGAGACATGGTACTATGATAGTTTAATACATCAGCCTCTTTTTGTCTAGCTCGTATATTAGGCACTCTGATGATAACTTCTCATTAAACCACGTATCATACTCTGAAAGATTTATTTCTGAATACAAAGGCACACACGGAAAGGATAGAGTCTTAAACCATACCTTTGAGAGGAAGTTGGAGATGATTAGCCCAGACATCCGTGGCCATGTTAATTTGCCAAAACATTGCATCCACTGGACTTCTTGGAGGCATATATGCTGGTGAATGAATTTAACCACCATCGTCATCCTAGAGAAAAGTGTTTTGGTATCCATGCCTTCTGCCTAAAGAAGTCAGAACCAGCAAAGAAAAAAGGTGTATAGTGTGAAGCATTAACTTTCATGATGTATATACTACAATATATTGTTTCTTTTTCATATCAACTTGTTCAAAAATTTCTAATCTTTAAAGCTCTGTTTCATAATATTGGTGGGTCGTCTGATGGAGCTGCAAAGGGTGCTAGTGGCTGCAGTCACCCTAGCTATAAAATAAGAGAAAACAACTCAAGCCTAATGACACTGGTGCTCAAAAGCACAATCTTACCTTTGAGTCCAAACGTATCTTCAAAATAGTCTCACTAGTCTCTTCAGAATCGCTACAAGATCCTTCCGGAAATGAAATAGATGCCTTAATATTCATAGCAGGAGCAATGGCATGCTTGACAAATAAGTCTGCGGTTTTAGCAAGACCATAATCAAGAATCCCTAGCACCTGAGATATTCAAAATGGAAATATAGATACCTATATGAGAAGTAACATACAAAAACAAATAATTTTTTCCTTTTCAAGATATTTGCTTTCGGGAAATACAACAAACCCTAACTTGACTTCACATCAAGGTCGGAACTCGGAAAGTTGGATAAAATAGAAGCAATCCAATGAATTTACGGACAATTAACCATTTAAATACCATGGAACGGAAGCTAATGAGCATCTTAAAAAGTTCAATAAAAAAATTATCACATGTTTGTTAAGTAAAAGCATAATCCGAAAAGGTGCATTTCTGAGTTTAGAAACTTACATCCATTGCTTCCAGAACAGTACGAAGGTGAACTCCATCATTTGAGTGATGAACAACCCGAATACTATTTAAATCAGGATTGAACCGCACAGCAGTGTCCATATATTTGACAAGAAGATCTTGCATCTACAAACCCAAACGCAGCCCTAATCATCAAATCACCCAACAGAAACCCCATTTCGAGAAACAAGCCAAGAAATTCCAGAGTATTTTAACTTAAGAGGTCCCGTATTTAAGCACATCAATCATAAAAAACATGACCCTGACACTTTTACTTCAATTATCTCATAATTGAAGTCCATGAACTAATCAGATGAAAGCGATTGAATTATAATCCCAACAAGTGCACTTCTATTTCATGAGCCCCATCCTCCAAAAAGACCCCGACTACCACAAAAATGTCAGACCTTGGTTCTCTATACACCCTTTAAGTAAAAAAAATACGAGTTCATCCAATGCTAGCATTTCACAATCGTTGTATTCCAACACAATCCATATCCTACATTATCCCACAGAGCATTCCGTTTCCTACATTACACGATCCCTATACACTCGAGTTCACACATGCACGGGCACAAGAAATGTGGCATCCCAACTCTTTGAAAATACGTTAATCGTTTACGAAACACCCTTACCTACAATCACCTATCTAATACACATTGATTCCAAAAACATTGCTACTAATATAATCTACAATTACACTATGAAAGCTTCAACACTACACCACTCGAAATCGTGGTAATTTAAACCGCATAAAAAAAAAGGCATTCTACTATTGATTGATCAAAGTAAAGATGAACAAAATAGAATGAGAACTGGAGTACCTCTTCAAAAGAGAGTGTCCACTGTTTCCTGAGCAAACCATAAACAGCAACTTCCTGATTTTCTCTCTCCTCCGACTCATCCCCAATCCTCAACTCCTCCTTCAACTCCCTCACACGTTTCGCCGCCTCGACAACCTCTCCGCCGCGCAATAGCTCACCAACGCCGCTCAATTTTTCGCGCAATTGAACTATTACGCGTAATACACCGGATTGAGACCTCTTCGCCTCCAATTCCGCCACGGTGGACCTAATTTCCCTCAAAATGTCCCCAATTTGGCCGTTATTTGGGTTGGCGGAGTCGATCAGAGAGACGAGTGACGCCACGTCGGCGGACAGCGCATCGGCACCGGCGTGCGACGTGACGGACAAAGAGAGAAGTTCGGCGAAATCGGACCGGTGTGATTGGACGTAAGATTGGACTCGCGACTTGATATTATTGGAGTGAGAATCCAATCGCGAGATGAGAAGACGAAGATCCGGCGCTGATAACGGAGATGACGTGTCGTCGAGGTCGGCGGTAGAGAGAAGTTCTCGCACGTTGATTGAGTCGAATAGTGCCTCCATCTCGCCGGGTTTTTTTTCCGGTGAGTTGTGCTGGTGGCGTAAATTGGAAGTTGTGGTGGGTGGTCAGGTGTGATGGTTACTTCGTTAGTGATGGTCAATATGTCGCTGGTGTAGTGCTATGCAGTGAGTTGAAGGAGCCGCGGATCACGACGCTCGTCTTTGTTTGGTGACTTTTTTTTTTCCAGCAATTTTTTTTTTTGAAATAAAGGTCAAAAGTATATTGCAAAACCTCAATTGACCGCGGAACCGCGGATATGAAGTCCGAGGCCACTAAATCAAGAACATTCGGTGGACCACTATCAATCCATACTCTTGTCGAGTACTCAACCAGGCTTAGGTGAGTGATCAAGTGTGCTACTTTGTTTCCCGGTCTCCTAACATGACTAAAGGTACAAGAATCGAATCTACGGGAAAAATTAAAAACATCAAAAGAAACAATACCGAAATAATTAGACGAGAAAGACTGGGACTTCAACGCAATGACAAGTTGTAAGCAATTCGACTCCAACACCACCCGACTAGCTCCTCGTTGCTACGCCTGTTGGAGACCAGAAGGGCCGCCTTCGCCTCCACCACGTTTGGATCCCACCTGTCCCTAACTTGACAATACGCAAATATGCAATCCTCGTTGCCTCCCCCTCACTCCCTCGAATCACAATCCCCAAACCCGACCCCACCTGACCTAAAATAGCCCCGTCAGTGTTGATTTTGAACTCTCCCGTCGACGGCAACCTCCACTCCTCCTCACTAGCCCTACCCCCTTCCCTCCCCGTCTCTGCACTCTCCACCCTCTACGGTGAGACTAAATAATATTTTGAAAGTCCATAAAATAACAATTTTGTGGATCGAAGGATATGCATAGATTAATTGGTTAATAAAGAGTTGAGCCAAATTGTAATACAGATTAGATAAAAGTGATCAACGTCTTATAGTCAATCCGTCATGTAATTTTTCGAAGTTTAGATTATTAAGTTTCACCACATAAACTCTTCAATAAGCCGATAGGGGCACTAATATAAGTTGGATGAAAGCATCATGATCGAAGCTTTAATCATAGACGGAGTAAGTACATGTTACTAAGTATACATGGCACATGAGATACAGCTACATGTTAAAGTTGATATTGTATACTCCCTCCTACCCAAAGAGATTTTCCTGTATTCCTCTTTGGGACGATTCACTATGATTATCCTGTTTCGAAACTTACCCGATATGGCAAATTTTTTGGACGTTTTTACCTTTACTAATTTTTCTGATTTTTCCCTAATCTTCTATTAACCCACTAACCACTCCCTCCATCCACTAACAACTCCCTCCAAAATCTAATTACTCCAACTCAAATCCAACCCAATAACAAAACCCAACCCAATTCAAACCCATTTTATTCCTACCCCAAACCCAAACCCAAACCCAATCATAAAAAAACCCTACCTCCTCTCCCTCTTCGTCTCCCTCTTCATTTCTGATGAACTCTACAAACCCTAACTCCCTCTCTCTCTTCGTCTCCCTCTCATTCTTCATTTCTCTGATGAACTCTACAAACCCTAACTCCCTCTCTCTCTCTTCGTCTCCCTCTCACTCTTCCTCTTCTTCACTCACAAGATCTTCAATTCTCTCTTCTCTCTCCTCACAAATTTGATCATATGGCTTCATTCGACATCTGTCTCTTTAGATCTCATCATCTCTTCATCTTCTCACTATGATTTGATTCGTAGATCTGACTTTCTCTTCTCTTATTCCTCCCCTTTTTTATCATACAAAAATGGGGGATTCGTCATGGTCTTATCAATTTTGGTCATTTGTTCCCGAAACGCAACCGAAAGAAGAAGAGACGGACATCTCCGATGGACGACTGTTTGTCGGTACTTTTGACATTTCTGCCCTTGTCGACGACGAGTACTTCGATCGGGTTGGTGGGTTGATCATCCCGAACTCTGAGGATGACACAGAGTCTTTTGATACGAAGAAAAGGCGTAGAGAATCCGATGCAAAATGGGTTTTAAGGGTTGAGATGTCTAAAGCCCGATGTAAATTTGATCGTGAGTTGATTGAAGAGAAAGCTCGGAGGGAACGAGAGCATATTGCAACGATCATGAGCCATATGGGTTGTGGTATAATCTAAACCCTTGTGTAATTAATTTTTTTTGCTTACATCTGTGATTGGGGTAATTGCATGTGTTTAGATCTGTTATTTTGTGATTTTTGGGCGTAATTAACCTTTATTCATTTTTTGTTTTGCTTGAATCTGTGATTGGAGTAATTGCATGTGGTTTGATCTGCTTTTTTTTTTTTGTGATTTTTGGGCGTAATTAACCTTGAATCATTTTATTTTTGCTTAAATCTGTGTTTGTGATCCGTGCATGTGCTTCGATCTGTTTTTTTTTTTTTGTGATTTTTTGGCGTAAATAACCTTGATTCATTTTATTTTTGCTTGAATCTGTGTTTGGGGGTAATTAATGTGCTTAGATCTGTATTTTTTTGTGATTTGTGGGCGTAATTAACCTTGAATCATTTTATTTTTGCTTAAATTTGTGTTTGTGATCATTGCATGTGCTTCTCTCTGTTTTTTTTTCTGATTTTTTGGCGTAAATAATCTTGATTTTTTTTTTTGCTTGATTCTGTGTTTGTGGTAATTAATGTTCTTTGATCCGTTTTTTTTTTGTAATTTGTGGGCGTAATTAACCTTGAATCATTTTATTTTTGCTTAAATTTGTGTTTGTGATCATTGCATGTGCTGCTCTCTGTTTTTTCTTTTCTGATTTTTTGGCGTAAATAATCTTGATTTTTTTTTGCTTGATTCTGTGTTTGTGGTAATTAATGTGCTTTGATCCGTTTTTTTTCTTTGTGATTTGTGGGCATAATTAACCTTGAATCATTTTATTTTTGTTTGGGTCTGTGATTGGACTAATTTTATTGCATAAACCTCTGTTTTTTTTTATTTTTTGCCGTACTTAGCCTTGATTTCTGTTGTGGGTTGGTTCTGATTGGTGATTTCTGTTGTTTTTTGGGCGTTATTTTTATTGGTTGGTTCTGTCATTGGGGTAATTTCTGTTGCGTAAATTAAATCTCTGTGTTTGTGAGTGATGAGAGTAATTAGCCTTGATTCATTTTGTTTATTGGTTGAATCTGTGATTAGAATAATTTCTTTGCGTAAATCTCTGTTTTTTGTGATTTTTGGGCGCAATTGACCTTGATTCATTTTAGACTATTGATTTGTAGTAGGAGGGAGTATGGGTTAATTGAGTTCTTGAGTGTAACTAGCAAGTTAGTGATGATTTTTGAGACTTGCATTGTAGTTGTTACATTATTTTGACCACATTTGCTACATTTACGAATTGATTGAAGCCTCTTTGAAACTAACCACCTACATGTGTAAATGGAGGCACTTTAGATGCCAACTGACACCTGGTATGAAGGCTTGTGTTTGATAAGGCTCTTAATTCGTAATGTAGCAACAACTCAATGAGGAGTGTTATTTACATCTGAGAGTTGTTTGATTTTTTGGCTTAATTTAAATGCTTCAAATGATGATGATGGTACTAAAAACATAAACACATTGCGTTTGATATTAAACATAAAGGACTTAGGTTTATATTACATTCAAAATGTTTACAAAATACATGTGTGATTTAAGTGTTTACGACCTAAACATGAGCATTCAAAATGGTTTAGTACTTAGTTTGTGAATGAAACACAATCACACACTACATGAACACTTAAGTCGTCATTGCATTTGGAAAATCAATACCAAGATCTCCCATGATTTCCCCCAAATTGTTTGCTTTTCCGACATTGATCAAAGTTTGAATGCATTCTTTCACAACATCCTCACTTACGGTCAAATTCCGAGTGAGTAATCCTTGCCTTTGTAGTACGGCCTTCTTTAGATGTGGTAGTGAGTAGTCATTGTGGCCACCTCTTTTCATGACCTCAAGCATGACACCTTGCAAACTTAGCCACATGACAGGCTAAAGTCGTATGCCTAAATCAAATATAAAACCACACTAACCTATAAACGTAGTAAATGGGCAAGTGGGATCGTATCCACAGAGAACGGTAATTATCTAAGTATGTAAAGTAACAAATGGGGGGTTTTATGATTGTAATTGATCAAGTAATCAAAAGCAAAAAGAAGTAATTTGTGATTCAATAGAGAAAAAGGTCTCGGACAATTAATACCCACTATCGTTCAACTAATTGATCCTAGTTATCAACTAATCCTAATTTGTTGAGCACTTAGTTGTAGAAATATAATCTCTAATCGTTTCTTGATTGTAACTAAGAGGGGGAGCAGCCCTACCTAATAGTCCTAATCGATGGATAACAAAGACGCGCGCCTAAATTCAATCCAGCGAAAGCATGAAGCAATTAAATGATATCAACTAAGATTAACAAGATCTAAACACACGCGGTTTCGATCTTCAATTAATATGTTTATTCTCCCCTAAATCTAATCACGATGATCAGCATGCAATTAGACCTAGTTTCTACTAATCGATTCAACAATCAAACAATTAATCCTTTAATTGGGAATCTAGCAATAAAGATTAAGCTAAGGTTAATTAGTGGCCACCTAATTAACAGCAAATCAATCGATAATAACAATCAAATCGAGAGAATAAACAATGCTCAAACGAAATTAGGAGATAGAAATCAAACTCACAATTGTCGGTGAATAATAGCTTTGATTAATAAATCCGAGAATAAAGAGGTTCTTAGCCTTGCATAATTCTTCAAAATATAAAGTCTTGAGAAAACTCCATAATGAAAATAAAACGTAACTTAGATTTAAATAGTAAAATATTACAAAACGGATTTAGGAAACCCGTCAATACGCCGACACAGCAGCGGACGAGTCGTCCAATACGGGACGACTCGTCTGACCTGGGACGAGTCGTTTGGCACCCTATGTCAAGATTAGCTGGAGTCGCTGCATGAGTCGTCCGGAAGTCGTCTGGTTCGGGACGACTCGTCCGCCACAGGACGAGTTGTCTGCGAGCAAAAACTCCGTACTCTGTTCCGTTCTTCAACTCTTCGGATCTTATAAGCTTTTCGAGATTCGTTGTATCATCGTCAATTTATTCCCAAACTTACAAAAATCATCAAACTTGCATATATTCTTAAAATAAACTCAAAAACATAATCAATAGAATAATGCCTCAAATGATACGGAAAACCAATATAAACGCCGCAAAACCCACTGTAAAGTGGGTCGTATCAAATTCCCCCATGCTTAGACCTTTACTCGTGCTCGAGTATCACAACCATCGTCAAAATGTCTCCAAGGTCTTTTGATAAGCCGCACGGGAAGAAATGATATCTACCTATCTCCTCTACTCCAATTATGGTCTTAGTCTTCCTAGTTAGGGACCGTCACGGATGTAACCTCAACATAGCGGTTCCTAACCACCTTATGCTTCACAACACACAACCACAAAGAGTAATCAAATGGCTGAGGGACCTATAAATGCCTCAAGTGTCCCTAAGCCGCTCACACACAACACCCTCGTGAGCCTAGGTCCGGAATAACACCGTCGGGTCAAAGACTACCTCGATACAACCACCAACTGCCCCAAACAACCAAGGGAATCGAGGCTTTTCTATCCTATCACCGTCCTATACAACCCAACTGAACCTCCTTTTATCAGCCAAGAGAGACCTACCCAGACACGACCTTCAGAACACCCTTATTTTTGCCCCACCGGTATAGTAACACGCTCCACTCATTTTGCCTAGGCGCCCTATCGGGTTTTCACCTAGCCTCTCGTTAAATTTTCCATGCTCACCGGCTCACTTTCTTCTCTCGTGCCTTTTCCTGACTTTCTTTACACGCTCCTCTCTCTTTTTTGACTGTCTTCTCTCTTCTTTTTTCCTCTTTTTTTTTGTTTTTTTTTTGTTTTGGTTTATCAGAACGAAATATACAAGTAATTGAAAAGAAACAAGTTGTACAAATGCAAACCCAAATATACAATGATATACACCCCTCCCCCACGCTTAAATCAAACAACGTCCGCGTTGTGCATAAATCTAATGAAAAACAAGCATAGGAGAGGAAATGGAGAACTCACTCATGAGCTGCGGAAGAAGATGGGTTGCCCGACCCCCGGGATGCTCCTCCACGTCTAGCTGCACGGCGCTCTTCACGCGCCAACCTCCGAACGGCAGCCGTATCAAACATCTCTTGCGGAACAGGCACATATGTCCTAGGCTCAGGCTGAGAGAAGAATGTAGCAAAACTTTGCTGAAAAGCAAAGCTAAGATCTAAACGATCTGTAATATCCTCAAAACGATCATCCACATCACCTCTCCAACGACTCAACTCTCCCATCTGAGCCTCCATTGAAGCTCGCCACTCGGCACCATCATCAACAACTCGTGGAATCCGGGGTGCCGGCTCATTCACCTCCAGCTCCATAGGACCCAAAGCCCAATCCTCCGCATTAGGGCCGTGAGGGAGTGGGTCATCCTCAGCAGGTGGAACAATGAGATAATGGTCGATGCCATAAGCCCATTTAAAACAACCGCCACCCCGAAGCGTCGATAACCGGTCATACTGGAGCAGCCATGGAATACGACAATAATCAACAGGCTGCACATCACACTCCGTCGTATCCGGGTGCTCATAGTCCTCACCCTTGACATACTCTACAATCCGCGTTATTAGACCACCAAAACTGAAGTGTCCACTACTCGTATCCCTAAGAGTCTCACACCGACTAATGAAAAGTTGTATCCAATCCGGGATCGTCTCATACCCGGGAAGAAGAGCCATAAGATGCTGAATGTCGGGGTGGAAAGCTTGGTCGGCTCACCCTTACACAAGAAAGTGACTGCCAACAAACGAGAGACCAAGCGAAATGCGGGATGACGAATGTGGGACAACCGTGGAAGAATACACGCATGACACGTGAGGTTATACCAGAAGTTGTTAGCCTCGACATCAGTAGGAATTTGCCACGGCTCCGTGGGAGCCCTAACTCCTAATATCTCCCTCAGCTCCGGATAAGATAGCTCATGCTTCTCGTCATTAATGCGGAACTCAATGTATGGGTCCGAATCTTCATCACCCGCATGAGCTACAAGAGATGCTACAAACTCTCTCGTATACCGGTTACTAATTCCCCTAGGATAAGTTTACAACCCCTCTAAACCACCACTCCTAAGCCATTCGAGGACACGATCCTCGATACCAAGTGCGCGCATCGTGGGAGCGTCTAAGTACCGTGTGTGCTGAACGGTACGCGCAGGCAAGTTCACTCGAGCCCATGTTTGAGAACCGACCATACGCTCCAAACCAAGAGTGTTCACGGGTGGTGCTCTACTACGCCCTCCTTGAGTACTACGGCCCCCACGAGTTCTAGCCCCGGCCGCACTCATGCCAGCTCCATCGTCACCACGATTTACTCTCTTCCTAGGCGGCATCGTCACTCACTCTTAAGCTTACTAGGGTGGCTCTAACACTCCACTCACCACACTTCCCTCTCAATCAAGCAACAAACACCACAAGAGCAATGCGTCCACCCCAACCAGTAATTAGCAAGCAATTACCAAAACCCCAATGGAATAACAACAATGCACCCTTAACATCAACAATAAAACTATCCAAAGGAAGCAACAACACCCAAATACAATCACCACACTAACCACACCACAAGCATGGAATAGCCAAGAATAACAAACACACAACAACCATTGCCAACTAGCTAAACACAAGAATTCGAGAATTAATTCAAGTGAAGAAATTCAAATTTTACCTTCAATGAATTCCAAAAGTGTGCAAAGATAGCGAAAATCCGTCAATGACACCTCCAATTAGCTCCCCCAAGCAATCCCAAGCATCAATTTGGCTTTAATTAAGAAACCCCAAAAAACCTAGGTCTAAGGGTGCAAAATTGATTTGGGGAAAATTTGGGTGATTTGGGGATGAAATCGTGGTTGTAGGTAGTAATAGATGGGTTAAAGATGAAGATTTGGTGTGGAGGTGAAGTGGGTAGGAGGATTGAGACGTTAATGGTGGTGAGAAATAGGAATAATGGTGTTTTGTGGGTGGAGGAAGAAAAAAAAAAGTTGAAGGAAGTGAGAGAGATGGAAGAGGAGTCGGGTTTTAAGAAAAAGAAAACTTACCGAAATCGCCCGCAGACGACTCGTCTTACTCTAGGACGACTCGTCTCGATGTGGAAGAGTCGTCTCTTGTTTTTTCTTTGGACCCTACGGGTGTCGTCTGGGGGAGGACGAGTCGTCCAGCAAAGACGAGTCGTCCTATGCATATTTTTCAGACTTTGACGATTTGAAGACGACTCGTGATTCCAAGCTCCCGATTTTCTCCATTATGAACCTAAACACATACAAAAACAAAAACACACGTAAAATCAAAATAAAAGAAAGAAAATAAAAAGGGAATATGAAAAAGAGAAATGCTCGGGTTGCCTCCCGAGAAGCGCACTTGTTTAACGTCGTTGGCTCGACGCAAGAGGTGAAGTATGATCAACCCTCAATCACCGGATCGCTCAAATCCATATCTTCCACCTCGGTTTGCGTGAATCCCTCGTAATATGGCTTGAGTCTTTGACCATTAACCTTAAACACCGAACCCGAAGTAGGACCTCGAATTTCCATAGCTCCATGAGGGAACACCTTCATCACAATGAACGGTCCAATTCACCAAGACCGTAGTTTACCTGGAAAGAGTTTAAGGCGCGATTGATAAAGAAGGACTTTATCACCAACCTTGAAATCATTTCTCAATATCATCTTGTCGTGTCATGCCTTACTCTTTTGCTTGTAGATAGCTGCATTATCATATGAATCTAGTCGGATTTCATCCAACTCTTGTAATTGCAGCTTCCAGTGTACACCCCCCTCATCGATATTCATATTAAGGTTCTTGACCGCCCAATAGGCCTTGTGTTCCAACTCCACTGGAAGATGACAAGTTTTGCCGAACACAAGCCTATAGGGTGACATACCGATCGGGGTCTTGTACGCAGTGCGGTAAGCCCATAGCGAATCATCCAATCTTAAGCTCCAATCTTTCCTATTCGGATTCACCGTCTTCTCTAGGATAGATTTGACCTCTCTATTGGACACCTCAGCTTGTCCATTGGTCTGTGGATGATAGGCCGTGGACACCTTGTGGGTGACCGAGTACTTCTTCAGTAAAGCACTCACGGTCCTATTGCAGAAGTGCGTTCCTTGATCACTAATGAGGGCACGAGATACCCCAAATCTGGTGAAAATGTTACTCTTAAAGAACGCTGAAACCACGGGAGCATCATTAGTCCTGGTGGCTTTTGCCTCTACCCTATTAGAGACATAGTCCACCGCAAGCAAAATGTACAAATTACCGTGGGACATGGGAAATAGTCCCATGAAATCAATCCCCCATACATCAAATATTTCACAATAAATGAGGGACTGTTGTGGCATCTCATTCCGCCAGGAAATCGAGCCGACTCTCTGACATCTATCACATCGTTGACAGAAATTATAAGAGTCCTTAAACAAGCTAAGCCAATAGAATCCACTGTCTAAGACTTTCCTAGCTGTTCTTTTAGAACCAAAATGACCGCCGCAAGCACCAACATGACAAAATTCAAGGATAGAAGGTACCTCAATCTCGGAAACACAACGGCGAATGAATTGATCCGCGCAATGCTTCCACAAGTAGGGGTCATCCCAACAATAGTGCTTGGCGTCACTCCTCAGCTTATCTCGCTGAGCCTTCGCCATCTGTTGAGGGAATTCACCAGAAACAAGATAGTTAACAATATTAGCATACCATGGTCGTGTGACGCGGATTGCACATAGAGTGTCATCCGGGAATAGTCCTAGAACAGGCACTTGAGTGTGAGGCTTGTCTTCATCATGAACCAACCTGCTCAAGTGATCAGCAACCAAGTTCTCAGCCCCTTTCTTGTCCCTTACCTCCACATCAAATTCACTGAGAAGTAGGACCCATCAAATCAACTGCGGCTTAGCATCCTTCTTCGTCATCAAATAACGAATACCCGCATGATCTGAATAAACAATCACCTTGGTACCAAGCAAGTAAGAACGGAACTTCTCCAAGGCGAACACCACAGCTAGCATCTCCTTCTCAGTGGTGGTGTAGTTCCGTTGGGCCTCATTCAACGTCACAGAAGCGTAGTGGAGTACATGAGATGCTCTCCCTACCTTCTGACCCAACACAGCCCCCACAGCATACTCACTAGCGTCGCACATGATCTCAAATGGAAGAGACCAATCTAGGGCTTGGATGATTGGAGCACTAGTGAGCCTTCCTTTCAAGTCATCAAAAGCTCTCTTGCACTCCTCATCGAACTCAAAGCTAATTTCCTTCTGCAACAACTTACATAATGGCGAGGAAATCTTGGAGAAATCTTTGATAAACCTGCGATAAAATCTTGCATGACCAAGAAAAGATCGCACTTCTCGCACATTAGTAGGGTAGGGGAGTGACTCAATAACATCAATCTTAGCTTTATCAACTTCAATACCCCTACCAGAAACCACATGACCCAGCACAATACCTTGTTTAACCATGAAATGGCATTTTTCAGAATTTAACACAAGGTGGGACTCAATACACCTATCTAAAACCAGAGTTAGATGATGTAAACATGCAGAAAAAGAGTCACCATGCACTGTAAAATCATCCATAAACACCTCCATGCAATGCTCAATATACTCAGTAAAAATACTCACCATACACCGCTGAAAGGTTGCGGGTGCATTGCAAAGTCCAAACGGCATGCGCCTGTACGCAAAAGTACCAAAGGGACATGTGAAAGTGGTCTTCTCGCGATCCTCAGGTGTTATCTCAATCTGAAAATATCCTGAGTATCCATACAAGAAGCAATAATAAGCGCGACCTGCAAGTCGCTCAAGCATTTGGTCAATAAAGGGGAGGGGGAAGTGGCCTTTCTTCGTTACCGCATTCAATCTACGATAGTCTATACATACCCTCCAACCCGTTTGTGTACGGGTTGGGACCAATTCACCACTCTGATTAGGCACAACAGTAATGCCTCCCTTTTTGGGTACTACCTGAGTAGGACTTATCCATGTGCTGTGTGGTACTGAGTAGATGATCCCCATCTAAAATAGCTTGATCACCTCCTTCTTTACAACCTCCATCATTGGCGGATTTAGGCGCCTCTGGGGTTGTCTTACCGGTTTAGCATCGTCCTCCAGTAATATCTTATGCATGCATGTCGTTGAAGGGATACCACGGATGTCAGCAATCGTCCATCCAATAGCTAACTTCCTCTCCTTCAACACATCTATCAGCTGGCTCTCTTGTTCGTTGGTCAATTCATTTGAGACTATGACTGGGAGTGTATTTCCATCTCCAAGAAACACATATTTGAGATGATCCGGTAATGGCTTCAACTCAATTTTAGGTGCCTGCACAACAGAAAGAACCAACTTTTCTTTTGGCACATCCAAGGGGATGACCCTAGAGTTAGAAGGCCTCATGGAGAGGCTATCATATGCATTCAAACTAGCAATCATCTTCTGTAAGCAAGTAGATAACTCAAAATCTATTGTATCATCTACTATATCACTATTCAAAGCATTGATCAAATCATCACCAGCAGCATGTGCATCAAAAACATCTTGCACAACATCATCAAGCACATTCATAGCACACAAGGAATGATGGTCAGATGGGTATTTCAGCGTGTCATTCAAATTGTATTTGACCATTTGACCATCCAATTCCATAGTCAAAGACCCACTAAACACATCAATCACTACGCCAGATAATCCATTTTACACCGGATACGAAACTAAACAGACACCGCGTATACCCGGTGTAACACTACGAAATATGGAAAGTGGATTATGGAGTTGGTTTGTCCCACATTGGGAAAATAAGACTCATATGATCAGTTTATAATAGATTCTTACCATCATACTACCAACAAGGCCTTCACCTTTTAGAGCCCACGAGAGGATATTCGGGCCTAATAGGTGACTTCCCATCTTATTGGGTTGTGTTACGACGGACGGTGGTTCGGGCTGTTACAGATGGTATCAGGGCAACCCTGCGACCGCGTGCTGGGTGCTGGGGCAAAGCCCAGGTCAGCCGTTTAGCGGGGGAGATCTTGGACCTGTGTTGATGTTAGTATGAAATGGCCGAGGCGCGACGAGGACGTCGCGTTCTCTAAGTGGGGGAGTTTGTAACACTACGAAATATGGAAAGTGGATTATGGAGTTGGTTTGTCCCACATTGGGAAAATAAGGCTCATATGATCAGTTTATAATAGATTCCTACCATCATACTACCAACAAGGCCTTCACCTTTTAGAGCCCATGAGAGGATATTCGGGCCTAATAGGTGACTTCCCATCTTATTGGATTGTGTTGCGACGGACGGTGGTTCGGGCTGTTACACCCGGAGTCTGGACTGCCGGTGTCGTATCCTAACACACCGGTTGATACTTGAATACCCGGTGATAAAGTTAAATACATAAGACACCGGTTAGGTTGAAAACCGGTGTCTTACGTCCTTCTCAACGCAAATCATCCTCACAGTTTTGACACCGGTTCTCGTTACAACAGGTGTCTTATGTACCCAAAAAAAAAACAAAAAGAAAAAACTAATGATTCGAAAGAGAATCAAATTTGGAAAAAGATGAATGCTAGTTTCTGGGTTGTACGGTATAGCCAGAAATTCGTTCTAACAATGTTTCCGGAAAATAATCGAATAGAGACGACGAACAAAAAAATAATCGAGTAGCAGTAACATAATTTATGGACAAATTATCTTGCAATTGAGATTCGATTGTAGCTAATAAATTACCGGCACTGTAGCTCCAGCAAATTTGTAGATAAGTCCGAGATAGGACAAAAAAAAAAAAGATCTCAATCTCGAGAACATTTGTAGATCGATCAGAAATCAGACCAAAAACCTTCTACAACAACTGCTATAAACAATCAAAACCTTACAAACAAGAATTATTAATTAACCAAAAACTAACACACGGCATACGATCAATCTAACCAAATAAAATCCTCAATTAATTGGAAATAAACCCAAATTAATACAAAAAAAAAGAGTACAATTGAAGGTAAACTAGGAATTACAATAGCACAAAATTTACAAATCTTTACAAGATCTACAAAAACCCTAACAAAATACATAAAACTTACATAAATTAATAAACTTGTATGATATCGATTTGTAAATCTTTATTTGATTCGAAACCTTGAGTTCATCCACTTTCAGCCATTTTCTTGTGTTTTTATTTGTTAGAAAAGAGTGGAGGATACATTCATTTTTTGGGGAAGGATTATCGACGAACACAGACAGAGTTTGTGTATTGAAGAGGGAGGGAAAGACTCAGTGAGAGGAGAGCAGGGAATAAAGGGGGAAAATAAAAATAATGAAGGAGAGAGAAGGGGGAGCCTTGCGTGTATGTAGATAACAATAATGAAGGAGAGAGAGGGGGGGCAGTTTTTATGAAGGTGAGAAAGGGATCGGAGTCAAAGGACGGAAATAACAATGAAGCCTGTGAAGTTATATAGTTTTTTTTTCATCAACATATGACACCGGTTTTAAGCACAACCGGTGTCTCAGGTGTGCAATTAATTTTTTTTATTTTTTTTCTTTATTTTTGAAAACAAATATAACACCGGTTTCTTTGATAACCGGTGTCTTATATTTTCCAAAGTATTTTTTTTTTAAATTTTATTGCTTTTTACACCGGGTGACGGACAACCGGTGTCATACACTTTTCTGACACCGGTTTTTAAGATTCCGGTGTCATATAACCCGGTGTAAAATCCATTTTCTGGCGTAGTGAATCTTGGTTCTAGTTGTCTTAAAAAACGGTCTACCAAGTAAAATCGGTGCAGTGTCCTTATCATGATCCATTTCCAAAACATAAAAATCAGCAGGAAATATCAAACTATCAACCAGGACAAACACATCTTCCACTAGACCCTTAGGATAGACAAGTGATCTATCAGCCAGTTGCACTACCACTTCAGTTTCAAGTAAAGGACCAAGTTTCAAAGACTTATATGCAGAATAAGGCAACACATTAATCGACGCACCTAAGTCTAACATGGCTCCATCAAATCTAGACTCAACTAGAGTAATGGGGATAGTAAACATACCTGGATCACCATACTTGATAGGCATCTTGCTTTGAAATACAGCAGAAACTTGTTCACTTACTTGAACTCGTTGCTTACCTTTTAGCTTGTAGCTCCTTTGGACTTTGGATAAGTCTTTGAAAACCTTTCCCCACTTGGGAATCATTTGGCAAAGTGTAAGCAACGGAATCTTCACCATACAGCGGCTGAACGTCTCGTACATCTCCTTGTTGCTCTCATACTTACGCGTATCCTTCAATGCATCAGGAAAAGAAGCAACTGGCTTGTATGAAGGAAGATCAGGCATCAGAGTTGCATCTATCTCCCCCCCGGAAGAATGAGGGGTGAGTTCCGTCTCAACCACATGCTCGGAAAAAACCTCCGAAAAATCAGCAGGGGACGACTCGTCTGATGGCCTATAGACGACTCGTCTCTATGTGGACGAGTCGTCTTCGGCTCTAATTCCGCTCCCTCCTTTTCGTCACTAACAAATACAGTTTCCTTGTTACCCAACACTTTACCACTCCTCAATGTCACGGCACTCACATTTTTCTTCACAACTTCCGTGTTGGAGGGTAGTCGATTTGAATCCTTGGATTCCAACCTTGCAATGGTGGTAGAAAGTTGCCCAAATTGATTCTCCAAATTTTGGATACTCGATTGGGTTTGTTGTTGGAATTGTTGGGTCTGTTGTTGGAATTGATTCATATTAGTGGCCATCGCTCGAATCATATCCTCCGTAGACATTGATTTTTGAGCTGAATCTTGTGGCGGCCCTTGCGGTCTAGGTTGGTATGTTCGCCCACCTTGAGGACCAAAATTTTGTCCTCCTTGAAAGTTGTTGGTGGGAGTGGACCACTTGAATTTTGGGTTATCCTTCCATCCTTCATTGTAAGTGTTGGAGAAAGGATCATACTTCCTTTGGAATCCACCTTGATAGCCAACCGCATTCACTTCCGCTACCTCATCATCTTCAACAATGGAGGGACAAGCATCGGTCGGATGTCCTTCTGCAGAGCATACTCCACAAGTATTCACTGATGGCGTTGTACCTGCACGCATTAAAGCTCTCATCATGGATGTAAGCTCATCTACCTTCTTCTCCATAGTTGTATCGGTATCAATGGCGCTCACTCTCCTTGTAGATCGCCGACCACTAACACGAGCTTGGTCTTGATCAGCCAATTCATTAACATGGTCAACGTTTCAGAAGGGGTCAATTTATCAATACCCCCTTGACTAGCAGCTACCACATGCGTTGATCATCATCTTGAAGGCCATTGAAGAAGTAGAGGATGAGATCTTCATCCTTAAACCCATGATAAGGACAACTTGAGCACAACTGCTTGAATCTCTCCCAATAAGCAGAAAATCGCTCATCCTGCTCTTGCATAACATTGCTAGTACTCTTCTTCAATGAGGATGATTTGGTGGCGGGAAAGTACTTTCGAATGAACGCCTTCTTCATATCATCCCATGAAGTGATGCTTCCTTCAGGAAGAGTGTATAACCAATCTCTCGCTCTATCCTTCAAGGTAAAAGGGAATGCCTTCAGCAGATAGTTATCAATCTTGACTGAAGCAGGCTTCATCCCACTACAATAGAAGAAAACATCCGACACATGCCGATTCGGATCCTCAAATTGACCCCCTAGAAAGTGTGGGAGTTGGTTCAATAGCGCCCCCCTAATCTCTACAGCTTTAACCACTTCTTCCTCTGGGTACTTAATGCATGACGGTTGCTTGGCGAGATTTGGGGTTGTGAGTGACCGAATACTCATCTCTGTAGCTTTATCTAACTCTGACTCAGAATCTGATTGTGGGAATGGTAATTCCCGAAATGCCTTCCTCACAGCTCGTAAGGTTCGTTCTATTTCTGAATCAAAGGGAACAAGAGGCTTATTAGTAGCACGGGTGTGGACCATAAAGGGTCCACCACACACACAAAGACAAATTAAACCGTTTCCCAACGGCGCCAAAATTTGACAGGCTAAAGTCGTATGCCTAAATCAAATATAAAACCACACAAACCTATAAACGTAATAAATGGGCAAGTGGGATCGTATCCACAGAGAACGGTAATTATCTAAGTATGTAAAGTAACAAATGGGGGGTTTATGATTGTAATTGATCAAGTAATCAAAAGCAAAAAGAAGTAATTTGTGATTGAATAGAGAAAAAGGTCTCGGACAATTAATATCCACTATCGTTCACCTAATTGGTCCTAGTTATCAACTAATCCTAATTTGTTGAGCACTTAGTTGTAGAAATATAATCTCTAATCGTTTCTTGATTGTAACTAAGAGGAGAGATCAGCCATACCTAATAGTCCTAATCGGTGGATAACAAAGACGCGTGCCTAAATTCAATCCAGCGAAAGCATGAAGCAATTAAACGATATCAACTAAGATTAACAAGATCTAAACACACGCGATTTCGATCTTCAATTAATATGTTTATTCTCCTCTAAATCTAATCACGATGATCAGCATGCAATTAGACCTATTTTCTACTAATCGATTCAACAATCAAACAATTAATCCTTTAATTGGGAATCTAGCAATAAAAATTAATCTAAGGTTAATTAGTGGCCACCTAATTAACAGCAAATCAATCGATAATAACAATCAAATTGAGAGAATAAACAATGCTCAAACGAAATTAGGAATTAGAAATCAAACTCACAATTGTCGGTGAATAATAGCTTCGATTAATAAATTCGAGAATAAAGAGGTTCTTAGCCTTGTATAATTCTTCAAAATACTCTTAAAGTCTTGAGAAAACTCCATAATGAAAATAAAACGTAACTTAGGTTTAAATAGTAAAAGATTATAAAACGGATTTAGGAAACCCGTCAATACGCCGACACAGCAGTGGACGAGTCGTCCAATACGGGACGACTCGTCTGGACGACTCGTCTGAACTGGGACGAGTCGTCTGACACCCTATGTCAAGATTATCTGGAGTCGCTGCATGAGTCGTCCGGAAGTCGTCTGGTTCGGGACGACTCGTCTGCCACATGACGAGTCGACTGCGAGCAAAAACTTCGTACTCTGTTCCGTTCTTCAACTCTTCGGATCTTATACGCTTATCGAGATTCGTTGTATCATTGTGAATTTATTCCCAAACTTGCAAAAATTATCAAACTTGCATATATTCTTAAAATAAACTCAAAAACATAATCAATAGAATAATGCCTCAAATGATACGGAAAACCAATATAAACGCCGCAATACCCACTCTAAAGTAGGTCGTATCACCACACATTGTCTAATGTAGCCGGAACATGGTCTTTAAAAGCTTGTTTGACATTCTTGATCAACTCGGGTATTGTCTTCGATGGTTCTTTGTCTTGAAGTGATTGAATTGAGTTAAAGAAACCCAAGTCCAATATGTTTAAATCTGGGCTTTGTGCTGGTTGTTGATTCAATGTGATATTAAATCCGCTTGATAACGATGGCTTAATAGCATTAGTGTGCCACCTCAATTCTCCCTTTGCAATCCATCTTTGACATGTGGAATAACTTATGTCAATTGCAAATGATAGTCGCTTGATTGTGCATCTTTTCAATTGTGGAAGCGACTCGATAACTTGCATCGGTATAAGTACCTTATTTGTGCCTTTGATTAAGCTATTCACATTGATTGGAAGACCCAAAGCTTTGTTTTGCTTGTTACGCCTTTGGAGATTTCCAATTGTTTTTGCTGTGACATTATATTTTGGTGCAATCTCCTTAATTTTGCCATGATGGGGTTTCCCATTTTTGGATTTCTCTAATAAAAAGCAATGTATTTCAAGTCTTTGAGCATCTGTGAGATTCTTTTTGGCAGGCATACTTTACTTTTCCTTGTGATTCCCTAATGAAACTTGTGCTACTAACCTTGTGATTCCCTTGAATGCTAATAAGATAGGATGGAAGCTTCCTCTAGAAGAAGAAGCAACAGCAGCAACAACAAACAAGTAGCAGCAAGCTTGCCCCAGCAACAGCAGAACCCCAGCAGCAAAAGACCCCCAGCAGCAAAAGACCCCCAACAGCTTACTTTCACCACGCAGCAGACCCCACCACGAGCAGACCAGAATCTGACCAAAACCGAGCTGAAGCAGCAGCAGCGGCACCGAGCACGAAAACGAAAATTAATCCTAGTTTTTTTTCCGTTTTTTTTTATGGAATTGGAGTGATATTCTCTCTTTTACTCTGAATTCTGAGATATTTTGTGTGAGACTGTGCCTGAGGATTGTATAAGGATTGGTTTATGGAGATCCACAATTAGTGGGTTCCAATCTTATCAAGGAAATCTGATGTGTTTTGGGGGGAGTTTCAAATTCTTAAAAACTCCCTCCAAAAACTCCCACTTGCATTATTTGAATTTTCCTCCAATTGTGGAAACTAATCATCCGCCAGAATTTTTGGTGGGAGGATTAGAGGGGTCTAAATTTTAATTAAACACCCTTACCCCACCAAAAACTCCACTACCACATTTCTTTATTACTTGTTGTTGATTGTTGTGTCCTACCCAAAGAGGAAAATCTCTTTGGCTAGGAGGGAGTATACACTACAGAGTTGAACAAGGCTGACCCGACGCACCTATCACACATTTAACAATGTCCCGACTCGGTTATTTGACACAATAATAGTCGGGCTTAATAATAATTCTAATTATAGCAATTTCATATAGATATTGATGGTTTTCATTAACCTACTAACTAAACAATGTCATATAATAATGTCTAAAAACCAAAACAAAACACAAAAAAGAAATTTAAAATTAGCCACATCAGATCTTGTAATAATGACACGACGAAATAAGGAATGAGTCTAATATCATCCAACGCAATCCGACTCAATAGTGATTTGAATCAATTCGACCCGACAGACAAGACAAGGCCCCAAGTCCATATGACCCGAGCCTTGTTCGACCTGGCCCGACCCATCCAGTTGCTACCTAGTTATGACGTATTCGATTCTATCAGAACTGTACAACACCTTACGAATTACGGAGTATATGTATGACTTTTGTGACGTTCTAGTACAGTAGTACCTATTGCATATATATATGAGTGATGACACAAGTTCCTCACCCATTCCTTTGATTATTTGCTTTACGTTTGAATTTCTCACACGGATTTAAACCATCAAAAGAAATAAGGGAGTACTTTTTTAGTTGGGTCAAATGAAAGTGTTCAATTTCCATTTTCCAATAAGGTTTTGGGTAAATTATATCTATTTAAGTGTGGTTCCTAATCCTTTATTATGAAAAAGACGACCTCCGTGCTCCCACGAGCATGGTATAATCATTGAATATTTTGAGGCCTAATAAGGGCTACAGTTTCATAGCAATACTGAACTAAAGTACCAACGTAGCCAAATAGAAAAGATGACATACATTTGATAAGGTATTCATTGATATTGTAGTGTCTTATATGTATGAACATACTACATACCAACAAATAGAGAGTTCTCTTAATATAAACACATTTTTCGTTGTCGCTATTTCAGAGTAATAGTATATATCACACATGAACGAATAATATCCAAGAATAATGCATGAACATTCGGGAATTACATCAGTGGAGAAATTTGGACAGAGTTGTTTTAAAAAAATGATCAGAAATAATTTGGTTGGCCTTCTCAGTTGGGTGGAAAGAATCCCAAAACAAGTACTTATTGGCATCAGCACAGCTTAGAGAGCTATCAATGCTGCAAAGGTAACTCATCTCAAACAGCCCAGTCCCACAACATGCCTTATTCGTGACTTCAAACCCTGTCCAATTAATCAATTGTGTCAACATCTCAAGTAATGTAATATAATTTATAATAAATAGATAACCAACTTGGTTGTTGCCGATTTTTCAAATGAAATGAGACAAATCGATTAGATTAGAAATGTCCCGCATTTTCAAATCAAATTGTTAAATAAGCCAAAAGAATTGAAGAAGTAGAAGGACCAGTAGGCAAATTGACAACTTTAATGAGTTTAATCCCTAATCTCTACATATATGTCATAACAAAGGCCATACATAAACAAGTAGTTGATATGTATGTCCAATTAATATGGATCATCAACTGCTTGCTATATACCTACATAATCATGAATGCTTTGATAAACGGAGTATAGATCGAACTACCTTTTAAAAATCATACAGTACTACCTCTCAAAATTTATTTAATTTCCATCCATCCCCACTTAAATTTGGCAAAGAATGAACCAATTTGATAATGCTGATCATATTGAGTAACTTTTACGCTGAACGCTTATAATTTAGAAAAATGATTCGTAAAATCCGCAAACCAATGCAATTTAAATGACAGTGCGACAATATATACATACATGAAATAAATGTATATAAGAGCTTACCATATAAAGAAGGAAACCGCAAGATTTTCTTGACAATGTTGTAAGGATTAGACAGAACAAGCCTAATGCCAGGGATCTCCTTATTGAGTTGCATAATCAAGTTCTTCATCTTTACGTTAAATTCAAGTGCAACATTGTTGTACTCTTCATTGCAGTCTTCAATGGCCATGATATTAGTAGCACGCTCCAATGGCAAGCATCCCATCGGCAAAATCCCCGACATTGAGATTTTCCGAGCACCGAGACCGTATATGGTTACGACGAATTCTCGGGCTGCTTGTACTAGATGATCCTCGAACTGCTGAACTGTGTATTTCGAGCTAGTTGTAGGTAACAGATAATAATTCTCCAGGAAGTCGTTGGTGCCTATGCTCACCAAGTATACTGACTCGGTTATAATCTCATTTGCCTTTTCTTCTCCTGCGTACGCTCGTAATTTTGCTTGGTATTCCTTGTAGAGTTCCACTTCTTTCCAAAATGGCATTACATTCTGTATAACATGCACAAAGGTCATCAATTTACACCATAAATGTATGATAAAAGTTATTAATTATAAGCTTAATTAATTCGATCGTTTACGATGGTACTTTTCGTTAAGGACAATGCTAGAGATCTAAAGTGTAGACACCCAAAAGTGTCTACAATCCGTAATAATTTTACTACACTATTAAAATTTTACTACTCACACAATTAATTTTACTACCTGAATTTTTTACTACAATTAATTTTACTATTACGATCTCAATTTTACTACTACTAGCTCAATTTTACATTGTAGACAAATTAATTGTGTCTAAACAATAGACCTCTATCAATTTGCTTTCGTTAATTAGTCTTGCGATTATTAGATTTCTAATTTTTTTTCGTCGTATCATTTGAGATTATTATTGCAAGCATCCCAAACAATTGATCTTGTAAGGCCTCGTGCGATTCAACTTATTTAACAGTGTTTTCAAATCCGATCAGATTTTTTTCAAATCAAATCAATTTAGATTAGTTTTATTCAAATCAAATCAAAATTACCCAAATAACAATCAATGAATCTAGTCTATTTCTACTTATTAATTCTTCTAATTGTAGTTAATTTATCAATTAATTCAGTTCCGATCAAATTAAGTTAAGTTTAATCAAATCAGATCAGTTCAATTCAAATAAAAAATGCAGTCCATTCGTACAAGGTCTAAATCCTTTTTAAAACAGGGTTAAAAGAACCGTTTTTTAATAGTATTATCTTTTTGGAGGCAAAAATCATTTATTAGGGGTGCATGCGATTTCAACACACGGACAACAAAAGTACTCTTGGCTTATTAAAGAGATCGAGGAAATCCTAAAGGTTAAATCTCTAGTACATACGTGTACTTCTTTTTAGTGAGTTCATATTAAAGTAGAGATGCTAGCTCAACATTAACGACTTGATATGACTACTTATGGAGCCTCCAAAGTTGGTCTTGCGACAGCAATTTATTAATTAAGAAACACTTATTATAACAAGTATATTATTATTTAAGTCTAGACCGCGCGCTTGTCACTATATGTTGCTCCACTGCATGCATACATGATATATGCATGCACGTAGCTATCAATATTGCTACTTTCTTATTGATAATCCAACACTTCCAAAGTTTAAAGTGTAGACACCCAAAAGTGTTTACAATCTGTAATAATTTTACTACACTATCAAAATTTTATTACTCACACAATTAATTTTACTACCTGAATTTTTTACTACAATTAATTTTACTATTCCGATATCAATTTTACTACTACTAGCTCAATTTTACATTGTAGACAAATTAATTGTGTCTAAACTATAGACCTCTATCAATTTGCATTAATCATATCATATAATATCTTAGACAAGAAATGGACTTCAAATTTTGAGTTGTGTGAAAATTATATTTTTTTTTTTTGAAGGGGAAATTTAGAATTTGCTGTCTTAATTAATCTAACACATTGTAATTAACACCATTTTTGAGATATTTAGGATGCATGGGTTTAGTCATAAGAAAGTTAAACTTCAGAGCATGCAAGAAGAACGTCTTCGGAAGTGTAATTCATCATGTTCGTGCAAGTTAGCAACTAATTTCACATTGCTTGGTTCCTGCAATTGGTTTCTAAATGGCCTATTTATTGTAGTGGTGGTCATAAACCCGTAAGACTATCTAGTTCACCACGGAGTTGCAAACCACATTTACTTGTTGGTACAAATAAAGCCAAGAGTAAAAAA
Organism: Spergularia bocconei; assembly: GCA_963457585.1. Taxonomy (NCBI): domain Eukaryota; kingdom Viridiplantae; phylum Streptophyta; class Magnoliopsida; order Caryophyllales; family Caryophyllaceae; genus Spergularia; species Spergularia bocconei. The sequence goes on from OY734959.1 coordinate 8,953,748, forward strand.
GATACCTCATTTAGGCATTTATTATAGGGTTCGGTTTTTTTTTTTTTTTTTTTTGGTACAACCGGTTCTGAATTTAATTGCCTTGGAATCACTATCCACATACAAATATGTACCATACAAATTAATTGACTCTACACAAGAGTACTTACTATTTTAAGTACATGAAAATTAGTTATCAGAGAAAAGTGTTCCTGCCAATAGGTCAGATAAACAAACAAAAAAATAAAATTGACAGCCAACACATACATATTAACTAAAAAAAATACTCTATTTTTTTTAAATAATAGAGAGGCCTTCAGGCCTACATACTATTTGTTATCGATAAGATATATAGTATGATCTATATAATAGTGTTATAGAGTATAAGGGTACAATTATACCCATAAATCGATTTTCGCACTTTGAATGTATTTTAATAATTAATAAGCTTTCCTCTAAGCTTATCGTAAAACAAACATCTTCACTATGAATTAAAGCTACAACGTTTACATATCAAGGACTCAAGGAGTATACATAAAAAAAAAAAAAAAAAAGACAGCTAGGCGCTAGCTAACGTCAACATCTAGTAGTGTAAATGTGTAATTTGGTTATTTGTATCATTCATTTATAGATTTTGAGGACCATAATTCGATCATAGTACGTACGTAGTATTTATTTTCGATCACATGCAGATGCAATATATTCAGATTGATAGTTAATGATCCATCGAAATACGTACGACATTTATTTAGGTGTGTAGATAGTACGTAGCTAGTAGACGTTAGAATGAATAATGTATTGCCTTTTCTGGTCTGACAGCCTTCCAATATTTCATTGTATCATTCCAAAAACATAAACATTTGTACCTTCCCATACACTCCTACTGTCTCGTACCATATACGTCAACAATATTTATAATACGATAATACTCCAACTACTACTTGTGCTACCTAATGGTTAAGACAGAGGTATTGGATATGCTAATAACAATTCTCGAGTACGAGTTTGCATTATTCCGAAGTTCAATTAATCATGATCACGGCGCAAATAGAAAAAAAAGAAAGAATGAAAGACTTACAAGAACAGAAGCAGTAGTGTTATCATAGCCAGTACCAGCAGAGGCAAAGACAACACCAGTGGCAAAATCCGCAATGCCGTAATTAGGATCCAAGTAAGCAGGCACCGTTTTCTTGAGACCGAAGTATTCCGAAAAGAAATCCGAAGGAACTCGACCGTTACAAAATCGACCCGTTGCCCGGCCACCTTCGAAGTCTCGACCATACGGGGCGAAGTCACTCTTAAGCATCGTCTTGATGACGTTATTGTTTCCAGTATCGACAGACGAGTCCCCGAAAACTAGGACTGCCGGGACCTTACCGGACACCGGTAAGAGTAGCCCGGCTCCTAGAATGATGATGGTTAGTCCAAGGAGGGTGTTTAATAGTGTTAAAAGTTGGTACATTTTTGTCATTATAGCTCAATAATACTGATAATAATGAAAATTATAATAGTATCACATGTATATAATTAGTGAAGGTGAGAAATTAGGAGGAAGGAGGAGTTAGAAGGGAAGCTATAAATAAGGGAGGAGTAGTGAGAGTGTTAGTGTGATTGGATGAAAAATAGTTGAGAGAGATTGGAGGGGTATAGTGTTAGTTAGAAATAAATTAAGGAGTTGTTGGGTGGTATTAATTGTGATTTGTTTTGACTATACCTTTTGTATTAAGAGGGGGGTGGCGGGGTAGTTAAACATTGCTGATTATGGAAAGTACATTTTGCTAGGATTGTATGGTAGCAAAGATGACCAAGTTTTGCAGGCTTTGATCTGCAGAGAATCTATTGCATTTTTGTGTGTGTGTGTCCTCCGCAAGAGTAATTTGCAAGTTTCTGCGCGTGTCTTGTATCTAAATGCATGATTCCTCGTTCCTATTAAAATGTTGCTTGCTAGCTTGAGATAGATTGTACATTTGTACCAATTGTACGTACGTCGATCGTGATCAAATATACAAGCATGATGCATGAGTTTGTTAATAACTTGTGAATGAGCTAGCTCGATCATTGGTCAATAATATTTCGGGTCAGTTAAAATGAGTAAAGAAGGACGATCAAGCTAAGGATGTATATGTATGTAGTTGCTATATATAACGATGTATGTTAAGGTAACTGAAAGGTGGTAATTAAACAATAGAGTTATATAGTTAGTTGAAGATGCAGCACGCGAGGCTTGTAATAGAGCATCCATATATAAGTATGTAAATGCAACAAAAACAAGAACAATACAACAAATGGCTTAATTTAGGCCATGTATCATTTAATTATTTGAAACTGTCTAATCGAATCTAAACTAGCTTTTGGCCCCGTGACTTCACGGGGTCATTTTTAATTTATTTGTATAGTTCTAACATGTTAATTATATGGAAAATAGAAATAAAGTTGGTAATCACAATATCGAAAATAAATATGACCAATATGATCATATCGTGGGAAAAAAAAGATGTACAATATACACTATTTGCAATTACAATATTGATTCGCAACTTGTCATTATATTTTGATAGTAAAATATAAACATTAGAAAGTCTTACTACGAAAAAATACATAAAAATAGGCTCTCTAAATATATACTCGTATATCTTCACCTGGCTAAAAATCTCTCTTTGTTGAACTAATTATACATGAAATGATTTTTTTTTCTCATCAAAATCAAACAAAGTCATAATATATATATACTGATTCGAATTCAGATGTAACCGATCGACACAATTGGCAAACGAAGAACCAAAAAACATCATATTTAATGTCGTTATTATGATGAATAATGAGTAATTTATGGAACTTTAAAGAGATGTAAGAAGTTGAAGTGACTCATAACATCTATATGGGCAACCCAAACAATAATAATAACAGTGTTGTGAAAGTATTTCCTAGTGACATGTGGCTTTTCCACGCGACCAAACCCCCAAAACTCGTACGTAAACGTTAATGCTAGACAATAAAAAGTATAGTATATAGAAAAATTGGAAATTATTCTGGAATTAGCACTAATATGTAAGCAAAATTTAAAAGTCATTTGGTTGCTTCATGAATGATTAACGTCATACGATAATATGATATGTTCCCCCCAGGATATCATCTATGATTTTCACTCCAAACCTAAAGTAATTCTTTACCGTCGTGATAAACGCAACCGCTGCGGTACGGTCGACTACATACATTATTTAGTGATAACCACCGTATTCAGTATCATCAATATCTTTAAGGAAGTAACCATAACTAACATGCCCCTCTAAACTAATGGAATCCTTTCTCATAACGTATAAATAAGGATGCATTATAAAATGTTTAGAGTACAATATTGGCATTTGGTAAATTTGCCATATAATTTGGAGGTAACAATAATTTGGGAGTACAAACACATACACGATATAAAATCTATTTACGATTAATACATAAAACTAATAAGAGATGCTAACATTCCCTTTAAATTGTTATTGTATGAAAGACAATCTATATACACCACTATTTTAACATCTAGTTATTTTCTAACCCAACTTCTCTCTTTCAACATATAGTACTCGTATGTGTGTATCATGCATATTTTCTCACTAAATTAAACAAATAACCAAAGTATATATAGTCCCTTAAACTAACATGTAACTGGCAAATTGGTAAGCGAACTGATAAGATGTAGTTAGGGTTATGAATGATAGTTGTGTTGTCGTGTTATTAATTAGGGTTGGGAAAGATAGTTGTGTTGTCGTCGCGTTATTATTGATGAGGGGTGAACCCCTATTTATATCGTTACAATAGCTTGTACCGTAAGGCGGAGATCTACTCCTATTATTCCATAATACTATTCCTACCATAAGTCTAATATTCCCTAATCATATTCCTAATACAATAAGGAATACTTCCAAATCCTCTAACCCCCCCCCTCAAACTCATGGTAACTTTGCAAAAGTTTTCATGGGTTTGAAAATTATAATAATTGTGTAAAACAAAAAAATAGTATCTGTAGTAGCTTGATCGACCCGCAATGCCTCGTTCATCCTTGTTCAGCAACATTCGGTTTTGATGGAACCGAAAACCAATCAATAATTCGGTTTGATGGTACCGAAAAACCAAAATCGTACGGTTTACTGGACACCGAAAAACCACATAGTTTGTTTGTCACAGGTTTGATGGACACCGTAAAACCAAAATCGTACGGTTTACTAGACACCGAAAAACCACATAGTTTGTTTGTCACGGTTTGATGGACACCGTAAAACCAAAATCCTACGGTTTACTGGACACCGAAAAACCACATTAGAACGGTTTATTGGACACCGAAAAACCACATTAGAACACGAAAAGGTTGAAATTTGGTTCGACAATATTCGTGAGAGGGTCGAAAATCGTACGACTGAATTGTAGATAGTAAGGGCTGAACGAAGTGTGACAAGGGAGATTTTGTACCGTCAAGTGTCTGGATAAAGGGGGATCTACGTGCGTACACCATAGAAGATGTGAAAATAATGTGGTTTGGGAAAAGATAGACTTACGGGAAGGAATTTTTGTACGTATTTTTTTTTTGTGTGGTAGATAAGAGTGAACGTAGGTATAGAAAACTAATTGGAAAGCTTGGTTTAGATCATTACGATTGGAATTCTGCCGGTGGGCATCATAAATTATCAGCCCACCGGCAGGCAGCGGAAGCGATTTTGCAGAGTCCTCTAGGAAAGAGGCTCTGATACCATGATAAGATGTAGTTAGGGTTATGAATGATAGTTGTGTTGTCGTGTTATTAATTAGGGTTGGTGAATGATAGTTGTGTTTCGTCGCGTTATTATTGATGAGGGCCTGAGGGGTGAACCCCTATTTATATCGTTACAATAACTTGTACCGTAAGGCGGAAATCTACTCCTATTATTCCATAATACTATTCCTACCATAAGTCTAATATTCCCTAATCATATTCCTAATACAATAAGGAATACTTCCAAATCCTCCAACACGAACAACCCAAAGACACAAAGTTTAATAGCCAAGATCGAATAATGATGATGAATTATGATTTGAATAATGAAATTAAATTTTGAAGAAGTTCAAATGTTTTCAAACATTTGAGAAGGCAAATCAAAGGTCAAAATTAATTTAAAGTGACACATAGGTTTATGACGTGGAATTAAATTGATAAGATTCGCCCTCGACATGCCACGTGGATTTTTTTGGCTATGGATGCTTTTAAAGGCTGGCACGTAGGCGTGCAAAATAGCCTATTAAAAATATAGTATTGATTGATATGGATACTGTTGAATGATTTATTTTACACGATTTGAACTGACTCGTGGTCTACTACTCGTCTTCTTTTGATTGCTTCAATAACACTCCTGGAATTTTGATTAGGTCCTAGATGCGAATGAAATGGAGATTTGTATTTTTTTTTAAAAAGGTTGATGCTTTAATTTCCAAACTAAAGAAATAACTTTGATGGTGACAATAATCCTACCACCTTGTGTACACACAAAAATTTTATTTAATTGTGGCGCAAACAACCTAAGCTAGTAGTAGTAGTAGTGACAATGATCCTAGCTACCATCTTGTTTACACCAAATTAATGAAACGGTGCTAACAGGTTCGTTTTTTAGACTATGGCTCCAAAGTCCAAACTCCTATCACGGGGGACTTGTGATTAAACGCTCCATGTGAAGGTTTGGACGTCCTTTATATTAAGATAAGAAATTTAGATGCACCTAATCATATTAGACCTAGTTATTAATATTTCAAATTCGATATCTTCCAGATATATGTCATAAGGTTAAACAAGTTTTGTTAATTTGTTGGTATGATCGTATCACTAACTACTCCGTATTATTTATCGGTTTTGAGCAATTTTAACATAAATCTTTCAAAGTGTACATCCTTGCTTAATTATTCACCGGCCGCATTCACACGCAGTCACATTTGTCACATGTACACTTACTTGGATTATATGCAAACTTTGTAATTAAACAAATGCATGGATCGATCGGCTTAAACTGTTTATTATCGATTATAGCCTATACGATTAAAAGTCTAAATAACGCCGTCATATGGCTTGTGTGCACCCCCTCACTAGAGTTGGCAGCGGGTCGGGCCGTGTCATGCCTCGTGCCGGCCCGTCGTGCCCAACCATCCCGGAGGCTCGGCACGGGCACGGGTTTCGTGCCTTCGGGTCGGGCTCGTGCCGTGCCAAAATTGTAAATGTCGTCCCGAGCACGACACGAGGCACGCAGGCACGTTGTGCTCGGGCTGGGCTCGTGCCAAATGTCGGGGTTCGGTTCCGGCCTTTAGAAATATATTGTAATTTCATTTAAAAAAAATAGTATAAAAAATTGGTAATTTGGGCTTGGGCGGGCCGGCTTCCTCGTGCCTTGAGCGTGCCGGGCCGTGCCAAGGCACAACAATTTCAACTAATCGAAGGCCATGGCCCGGGTCACGCCCGTCGTGCTTCGTGCCGGGCCCGGGAGTCGATCGGGCCGGCCAGCGGGCCACCCCGCAGCCCGTGGCCCAAATTGCCAGCTCTACCCCTCAACTTCTTAGCGGAATTGAAAGAAACACTAAGGGTTCGTTTGGATACCCTCTACTTCCACAGGAATTTCATTTTCCTGGGAATTTGGTTTTGGATGGATTGTTTGGATACTTCTTTTTATCCAAAGTGTGGCATTGGAAAATCCTTGGGCATTTCTAATTCCTATACACCATAGGAATTTAATTACCCACCCCCCTTGGTCATTCAAAATTCCCATGCTTTCAATTTCACAAAATTACTTTATTGCCCTCAAAATTTTAATACTCCCCTTACATTTGTGTGGTTGACCACTAAAAAACGTAAAGGGTAAAATAGTATTCTTACTAATTAACATGGGAATTGAAGTAGTGAATCCAAACAACCCATGGGAAAAAAATGTTAGGGAATCCGAAATTCCTACATGGTATCCAAACGCACTTAGACAAATTCCTACGAATTTACATTAGGAATTTAATTCCCGTTAATTCATACTTCCCACGGTAATTTAATTCCCGCGGTATCCAAACGACACCTAAGTGGCCCTCTAAGGACTCAGCAAAAAAGAAAAATGTGGCCCTCTAAATGGTTAAATCCTTAAATACGCCAATACGAAGTGCTCCTATTTTCTTTGCAAGGGTTTAGGTTATGCCCCAATATGTTAGGTTAAGTGCGATTGTACCTACAACTTCCTCGAAAATCGTGTGAAATTGATTGTAGCCATTTAGGCCGAAGAACCCCATACGGCAAACTCCAGCGTCTCCCGCGTGAAATTCAAGTGCTTTCCTTAAACCCCCACACCTGAAGAACCCTAAAAATATAATTAGCAAATTATTAATACGGAGCAAGTCTTCCTTCACTTGATCAAAGGTACAATCGGTTCAATTTTTTCTTGCTCATGAAATTGCCACATTTGTTTTTTTGTATTTGTCATTGATGTTTCTGTGATTTGTAATTTCTGCAGAATCAAATTCAATTGGTATAATCAAATTGGGGAAAATTCTGTGTGTAGACTGTGTGCAGCTTAGAATGAACTTTGTTTGATTATATACTCCATTGATCTTAAATTTAATTGTCATTAATTTTCTTTTGAAATACTGAGAGTTTAATTCTTGCTTTTCTGGTTCATTGCGTTTAATCCTGAATGTGTATACAAAAGGTTTTGATGTGTTATCGTATTGTAATGAGTTGAAAAACATTTTGGAGAGTCAAGGGTTTTGTAAATTTGTCTAATATCTTTGATAGGGCCATTGGGGAAATGAGACTTGACATTGAACTAATGAAATTACTGTGCCGTTATCTGTATGCGACAAGTTACATTGATTTATTTGCTTCAAAGCGGACATGCCACCCCATGGGAGCGCAGATAGTTGTTCTCACTGCCTCATATCGATCTTCATAGTTTATTCCAATGCTTACACCATGCCCCCGGGAGCAGAAGGAGCATGGTGGTCCTTCTCACAAATGTCGCAATAGACGAGTAGGGACTACACTCAAAATAATTTAAAATCTATTTAAGTGTGGCCCTTACTCTTCTATTGTGAGAAGGATCACCATGCTCCTTGTGCTCCCGGGAGCTTAATATAATTTGTCTAGCTTGAGTGTGGATTGTATAGTTTCTGTTTGAAAGTAACCACCTTTGGTTTGAGTTTTCAGGTTGTTGTTCTTTCTACTGTTGGAGAAACTTTGCAATGTTGGCTAGAACAACCCGTTTTGTCGTTCAGGATACAGCTGGGTACTTTGGTGTATTCAGAAGGTACATGTCTATTTCAAGTAGGGTTGTTGATCTTGCTTCTAAAGATGGGGAGCTCAGAGTGTTTGTAGTTTCTGGTGAGGTTTCAGGCGACACCATTGCTGCACGTCTGATGGCTTCGCTGAAGAAGATTTCTCCGGTTCCTGTCAAATTTTCTGGTGTAGGAGGGTAAGTGAAGGTGGTTTGATTATTTTCATTCTTTTTTTGCTATAGCTGTTCAGCTTGTAGCGTGTTTTTTTTTTCTTGCAAAACATGAACTATTTCTCTTTGGTAATCTGTTCTTAGTACCTTTTCCAATAAGTTCTTTAGCTTTTTGACTCTTGAGTCGGTTATTTATCATAATAGGTTGAGAGGTAGTAGTTTAGTTCTTTGATCTGATTCTTCATCCCAAATCATTTTGGGATAAGAAGTCGAGGGCAGCACAGTAAGCTGAACCCCATCCCAGAAGAGAGGCCTCAGGTTCGATTCTTGCCTCCCCCAGGCCCCCACCTCCTCCTTAACTACAGAGAAAGAAAAGAAGAGTAAGCCTTTGTTGTGGTTGCTGTTACTTCGTGATGCGATTCCTGTTTCTGATGGCAAATAGCTGCCTTTTTTTTCCGTGATCATTAGAATGTTTGTGCATGTGAACTAGAGAAGTCTCCAATTTGCCATGATCCCAGCCTCAATTATCTTCCGTAGAGTATTTTGCAACATCTGCTGAGCTTGGTATCTCCCCAGCAACCAGGCTGGGTTTGTTTTCTCAAGCGATGTCCAATCAAGATGTTTCTGATTACTTCTCCTCCAGGCCAATGATGTCTCACAATGGACTTCAATCGCTGTTCCCTATGGAAGATCTTGCTGTGATGGGAATTTGGGAGCTGTTGCCACATCTTAGTAGATTCAGAGTACGGTGATAATGCTTACTTGTTGTTCTTCCCTATTTTCTTTCTACATACTCTAAATAACTTCTATGAAGACTTCTAGCGGTTTGATTCCGAAGTACGGGTTCTAAAATTTTCAGGCAAGATTGAAGGAAACTCTGAAAGTTGCTCTCTCATTCAATCCACATGTTGTGGTCACAGTGGACTCAAAAGGCTTCTCTTTTCGTTTTCTTAAGGAGTTCAGAGGTATTGCTCTCTCACTTGGATTGTGAATGATCTGAATTCTTCCTCTGTATACATAATGTAGAAATTGGAGCTATGCCTTTTTCAGCTTCTTGTCATTCTCAGCATCTAAACAGCCCGATTCACTTTCATTATGTGGCCCCATCATTCTGGGCATGGAGAGGTGGTGAAGCAAGACTCAAAGGGTTATCTCATTTTGTGGACCACATTTTCTGTATCCTGCCATTTGAAGAAGAGGTTTGCAGATTAAATGGACTGGCTGCCACTTTTGTTGGGCATCCGGTGCTGGAAGATTGTTTGGAGCTGAATTTAGTAAGTCTATTATTCTCTTCCTTCACTATTTAGTATTGCATGTGTCCACCCCGTCTTACCTTGTCATTGACAGGAGCCTGGGTAATTCCTTTATTATTATTATTATTTTTGGATATGCATTGCATGGACATTTTGTTAAGGTTCTTTGAAGATATTTTGTTGGAATGTTGCATAGGAAGCTACCCATAGTGGATGGTGTTTTACTTGGTTTCTATGGAAGCGTGTATTCACTAGTCTGCACATTTACTCTGTTAATATGGGGTTGCAATGATTGTAATTGAATTCTGTTGATTTAACACCTATAAGAAATGAAAATTTCAAATGTATCAGTGTAAAGGTCATACATTTTAACAGTGGAATTACATACGAAATACAGCTAAAACAAAGCCTTGTATTATTTCGTGTCATTTCTTCACTTCCTTTCTCCCTGTAGATTATTTTCATCTTTTCTCATTTCCCTTCAGAGCCCAATATATAATCTCTGCTTTGTTCAACTCTTCAACCTTTTACAAAAACAGCCTTCACATGGAATCCTCGGAATTCGAAATTCTTGGGCCTAGGCCTATCTAATACCCCAAGGTTTGAGTCAGCTTCTTAGTTTAAGGAGGCGCGAGGCGCTGGGGGCCGTTGCGATGAGGCGCGAGGCGCGAGGCGCAAGGCGCAAGGCGAAGGCGCACGCCTCATGCACACGAGGCGCACTCATTTAGCGAATAAAATTATATTTTACGAAACCATATTTTGAAAAAAAAAACCTTTTTTTTGGTATTTAAAGAGGGACAATGGGTAAATAAGTATAAACAAGGGATTAAGGGGCAAAGGGAAGTGTATAAATAAGGTTACAAGAGAAAGAAATTGAAAATTGCACACTTGTGCGCCTCAGTGCGCCTCAAGGCCTGCGCCTCAAGGCTTGCCCCTCAGTGCGCCTCAGGTGCGCCTCATGCACACCAGTGCGCCTCAAGCTTCTGAGGCGATTGCAGCCGTTCAGTTTTAAAGTTTTTATTCTGCGGCCAAGACCATCAGGCTAGAACCACTATGCTATCTTATCTGGAAGTTGAAAATATTGTAAATGGAGGTCACGACTTGACTGGAAACAAATAGCGGATGTATTGACATAATATATGAGAGTTTGTTTGTTACAGACTCCCAGTTTCTGCTTTTGCTTTTTCTTTGTATATTGAGATGGCTTATTTCCACTTTCAATGGAGCCAAGACTAACTATTCTTTGATTTTGGGATATACTCCCTCCGTCCCAGCTCAAACGCTCCATATTCCTTTTCGGGACGTCCCAGCTCAAACACCCCATCTATTTTGGGACATCATTATCTCTCCTACTTTTTTTTTATATTCCCAACCTCTCTCACATTCTCTCTCCTAGTTTTTGTTAATCCCCATATTATCTCTCCTATTTTCTCCTAATTTTCTTTTACTACTACTACTTTTACTTTCTGTACTAATTTTCCTTATTCTACTACAAATGGTCCACGAGGCGTTTGAGCTGGGACAAAGGGAGTAATGGGATAAAGCAAAATAGGTCACAAAACTATTTGCACATCTTGTACTGTGAAGTAGTCAGTCTGTGCGGCTCTTGAAGCAACCTTCATTATGCGTCATCCGTAAGCAATCTCTCTATGTTTTCAACGTAGGGGTAAGACTTGCGTACATCCGACGCCCCATTACCCCACTTATGGTGGGAGCCCTTGAGGCACTGGGGTAATTATGTTGTTGATGTTCTAAAATGTGATGGCTAATGTGTTTGTCAATCGCTAGGGGAAAAACTCTGTTGACTGGAAATTACAGACCAATGGTGAAGACTTTCGAAATAAATTTGAAATTCCTGCAGGTACTAATCATGAGATGGGTTCAAATTTCATTTTTCGTTAAAGGAAGGGTACAGCATTTCTAATAGCAAATTATGCATTTTGGTGTTTCTGATCAATGTCAAGCACATGACTTTTGTATTTGCTGTTCCCTGTTGTGCGCACATCCTTTGGATGTTAAACCCCAATTATTATTTTAACTTGTTTAGCTTCTATGATAAGATTGTAATGAATGTGTTCTCTGCCTTACTTATTTTCAATGACGATTTTGCAACTGAAGGAGCGACTACTGACATGTATCTTTTGTCTTGAAAGGAGCTCAAGTGATAACTGTGCTTCCTGGGAGTAGATTGCAAGAGGTAAATCGTATGTTCCCCATCTATCTGAAGACCATGGAGCTTTTGAAGGCTTCATTTCCCGATCTGAGAACTGTCATGCTAGTGGCATCTAATCAGCATGTAGAGAGCTACATTAGTAAGATGCTTCACCAATGGCCAGTTCCTATCACATTGATTCCTGGGAGTTCAGCTGGCCTGAAATATGATGCATTTAGTGTAAGTACAACCTAGTATTCTTGCATTTTTACTACACTTTAGTTCTTCTCAAAGAAAATCCCAAGTAGCTTCCTCCTCCTAAGTCCCATCACCGAGAATCATCAGGAAAGCTCAATAAGTTAGGAAGAGCAATGACTTTCAGACACTCCGAAACACCATTTTTTTTCAAGGAAGAAATTTTTGGGCAAACATACATGCAGAGTTGCAGACTCTTGAATGTGGAAATTTACTCTGTAGTAGACAATTAAGTTAGCGGAAACAAAACCAAGGAATGCCTCCAGGTCATGCGACTTAGTCGGTTAGTCCACCTGTAAGGTCCATGCAAAACCATCTTAACAATAGGATTAACCAACTAGTAATGTATCTTAGAACCAGCCACCTCATTGTTTTAATGGGGGACACTGACTTACTTGGGCACCTGAATACCTGATACATATTATATTTTGACCCGTTGGAAGTTTAAGAACTCAAGCTAACCTGGCTCTTCTAGTAGGAGATACGAGTCTTGGCATGATTAAATATGAGTATTTTGTGTACAATGATTTATCTGCATTATTTGGAGCTGGCTTCCACAAATTATGGCTTTGCCATAGAAAGGGAAGGGTAGGGGGATCCTCTTTTAATCTTGCGGAGGTTGAGTTTGGACCCCTACTACCTGGAGAGAAATTGGATCTCTTAACCAGCTGAGCTCTCCTTGAATCTCTACTTAGAGCTTCTTGTTTATAACTGTAATAGTGTTAAATCTTGACTCTTCTTCATTGTTGATGGATTTGAACTGTGAACATGGTGGCTGCATTATGTCCTTAATACATATTTGTATTTCACATGCCTTGTTTGACGTTCGTTTCTGAATTCCCATATTCTTTGTCCATTTGTTGGCTTATATTTTTCCTTTTGTAGTATGGGTTCTACTTCCAATTTATTCCCGAGTGCCTGTATTGGTTCTTGGCTTGCATCTTGATAGTTATACATGTATCATCAACCAAACGAGTGTATAAAACCTTAGGCCTTCTGTATAGCAATGTGCTGCGATTATCTGGTGCTAGATATTTCAGCATCTACATTTTGATAATTTACTTTGCTTACAATAGCCTGGAATAGTTGACTTTCACCCACAGTTGATTTTGATTTCTTCTTTGTATACTTGTAGTCTATATTGATAAAGGATGTTTGCAGATAAGTGCAGCTGCATTATGCACATCTGGAACTGTTGCTGTCGAGTTGCAACTTGCGAGATTGCCATGTCTAGTTGCTTACAGAGCCCATATCTTAACAGAATGGTTTATTCGTCTGAAAGCCAAAGTGAAATATATCTCTCTTCCTAATATCCTCTTGAAATCACGGGTCATTCCTGAAGCACTATTTGGCAGTTGCACACCTAAATATTTGGCATTGTTGCTTAGGTAAATTTCTTCAACAAGACCAACTTTTCTGCACTTGCAATTAGGAAATTTTTGTTTAACACAATCTCATACAAGCTCGGTTTTATTCGAGGGCTGACTTATCTAGTAATTAAGTTTGCATTCTGGTTGAAGAAGCGGTGCAATTATTCTGTGTTCTGCTTCATTACAGAAATTGATTTACATAGGCTCACCAAATTGGATTTGCAGTCTCTGAAATGAGTGAACAAATCATATCTTGTTTCTTCAACCTGTAGACACGGGCGCGTTCCCTATTTGACTGTTTTGTTCGGTTTAGTAATTCGAACTGCAGGCATGAAAATCCACTATGCTGCAAACTCAGTACTGTACAGTTTTTTTTTTTTGGGTATAGAAGAGGGGTATCGTAGAGATATTGTCATATACTAGTAGTTCACTGACTTCACTCTTCCGATTGTGTCTGAAAATGTGATACTTCCGCTTTTAATCTGATTTTAATGACAGGGAACTTATTCAAGATGAAGACCTCAAAGAACGGCAACTGAAATCTGCGGAAAAGGTTATCAGGCTTTTGTCCCCTTCTGAAATTTCTTTGGAGCAAAATGGATTGAGAGGAAGTTCACGGCCCAGTATGATTGCAGCATCGACTTTACTGTATTATAAAAGGGGTAACTAACTATTGTCTTCATTGTCGTACTCTTTCTCTCCGATACTCTGGAGTCTGGCTAAAGTTTGGTGATGGCGTCTCACTTCACTCTCCTGTCTAGGCTGTCTAGCTCCCTCCTCCGGCCTTGTAACATTCCTTAATTCAGCAAGCAAAGGAACGTGATTTCCAAGGGAGGTATTGTAGAGGGATTGGTGGTATAGTTTGTGCTTTGTTACTGCAACTATACTGTATCAAGAGGCTTAAAATAGTTGCTAAAGTCTCATCGGAATTGAATGGCTTCAGCTTTTCAGCCATCCATGTTTATCTCTTGTGGTTCCTTCTCTGAGGAAGAGAAATGACCATAGTTTTCACCTAGCTTTATCCACTGGTACCCTATTTTGGAATTTCTGCTCCTAAAGAAACCAGAACTTCCTATAAATAGAGAGAAAAGCATTGGCAGAACTACAAACACTCTTTGCCCACCAAATCCTGTGTTGCAGCATTAGTCATTTGCTATAAAAAAGTACCCTTCCCTGACCCATCTCTTTCTTACACAACAAAAAATTCATTTCTACATCCTGTACTTGTGGAAAGCTCGTAAAATTCTCTTCTGAAAGATGGCAATCCCTGCAAGAAAGATGGCTTTGTGTATGGCATTGGTCTTAGTTTGCTCACTTCTGGTAAGAGTTACAAACGCTGAAGATGCTAGCCCACCTACACCGGCAGCACCCGGGAGCATTCCGACTACTGTCGTTCCAGATGATGACATAACACCTGAAACCACAGAGAACGAATTTGATGGTGACTCTAGTACCCTGGAAGAACAACCGAGGGTGATGGTCATGGGGCATTAATCATTCTCGCCTCGTGTTTCTTCAAATATTTCTTGTATTAAAGTTCTTTCATCTTCATCCATTGTATGTTTACCCAATGTAGAAAAATTATAGTACCAAAAACAAAAAATTAAGTATAGACTTAGTTTATTGGCTTGTTTTCGTATGTGAGAACAACATTAACCCCATTGTGAAGAAATGGAAATAAATATCCTTTAATTATTAGTCTGACAGAGACGTCATTTATTTGTTTATGTCGTTGTAGTGAAAGTCATATTTAACGTCCCATACTGTATAAGATACTAGTATATTCAATCCTTACACAATTACAAATGCTTGCTCATAAATATTTGTTCTAAAATCTAACAAAATTTGTAGATTCAATATATGATCTTAATGTAGACCCTATGTTACACATGTTTCGAATGTTGGGTTAAAGATTAATGATCTAAATCACATGTGTGTTAATAAAGGGAGCTAATAAATCGTTGGCTAAAATGAACTAAGTCAGTCTCCCACCAACGCGTGTGTAACGACAATACATTTGCCCTTAGGCTATGTTTGGTATGCACAATAAGCTAACTTTTTTTTGCCAAAGTAGATTATTTGACTAGTTTTTTAAGCTCTTTGACTAAATGAGTTGGTTTGGTAGCACCACTAGCTTCATAATAAGCTAAGCTTATTTAAGAAGTTATCCCGTGTAACTTATTTAAAATAAGCTAGCTTATCATAATTTTATTCTTAATTTACCCTCAATTATTCACTAAAATAAAGTGAGATTAAAAATAAGTAATGCATTTTTATGTAATTTTATATATAAAAGCTCCTATATTAGCTAATTCAACCAAACACTCCTAATACTATCAGTTAAAAACTTCCACCTATTGTTCCAGTTATTATTTCAACTTTCAGCTATTTCAGCTAGTTTTACCAAACATAGCCTTAATACATTCATTAATTAGTGTAAAAATGTTAGCACCAAAAAATTGTCATTGTTTCGCAGCGTACGCCA